>CAUVYK010000305.1:0-1451890 GCA_963556175.1 Tipula confusa
CGCATGAAAAAAGTGAAACTTATCGAAATATATAGCTTTTTTGGCTGTTAACAAAGGTAGCTCCTTCCTTGTTTTTTCGAAAAATTGACAGATGGACCAAAATTTAAATTAAGAAACTAATGTTCTTTTAAAATAGCTAAGAGTCGTCCCCATGTTGTCACGAGGGGTTTTTTTTAGCTCCTTAATTTTCGAAAAATCGTTAATGCTTCGGATTTTCGCACCCAATTTTTTTACACTTCAAAAATTTCTACAGTCAGAATTAAATAAGCTGGAGACCTGAAACCAATTAACGTTGTAGGTAGATATGTCACCTACCTGGATTTAAAAAACTCAGGCCAATTTGTCCAACACAACTCTCGTTAGAAATTTTCACGCAGGAAAAAAGTTAAACTTATCGAAATATACAGCTTTTTTGGCTGTTAACAAAGGTAGCTCCTTCCTTGTTTTTTCGAAAAATTGGTGGATGGGCTACAATTTAGATTAAAAAACTAATGCCGTTTTAAAATAGCTAAGAGTCGTCCCCATGTTGTCACGAGGGGATTTTTTTTAGCTCCTTTAGTTTTCGAGTAATCGTTAATGCTACGGATTTTCGCACCAAATTTTTTTACACTTAAAAAATTTCTACCGTCGGAACCAAAAAAGCTGGAGACCTGAAACCAATGGCCGTTGTAGGTAGATATGTCAACTACTTGGATTTAGAAAATTCGTAACCTACCTGGATTTAAAAATTACAGGCCAATTCGCCCAACACAACTCTCGTAAGAAATTTTCACGCATGAAAAAAGTGAATCTTATCGAAATATATAGCTTTTTTGGCTGTTAGCAAAGGTAGCAGCTACCTTCCTGGTTTTTTTTCGAAAAATTGGCGGATGGGCTGAAATTTAGATTAGAAATTTTAAAGCCGTTTTAAAATAGCTAAGGGTCGTCCCCATGTTGTCACGAGGGGGTTTTTTTTAGCTCCTTTAGTTTTCGAGTAATCGTTAATGCTACGGATTTTCGCACCCAATTTTTTTACACTTCAAAATATTCTACCGTCGGAACCAAAATAGCTGGAGACCTGAAACCAATGGCCGTTGTAGGTAGATATATCACCTACATTAGTTTAGAAAATTCAAGCCAATCCGTTCAACACAACTCTCGTAAGAAATTTTCACGCATGAAAAAAGTGAAACTTATCGAAATATATAGCTTTTTTGGCTGTTAACAAAGGTAGCTGCTTCATTGTTTTTTCGAAAAATTGGCGGATGGGCTAAAATTTAGATTAAAAAACTAATGCCGTTTTAAAAAAGCTAAGGGTTGTCCCCATGTTGTCACGAGAGGGTTTTTTAGTCCTTTAGTTTTCGATTAATCGTTAATGCTACGGATTTTCGCACCAAATTTTTTTACACTTAAAAAATTTCTACCGTCGGAACCAAAAAAGCTGGAGACCTGAAACCATTGGCCGTTGTAGGTAGATATGTCAACTACTTGGATTTAGAAAATTCGTAACCTACCTGGATTTAAAAATTACAGGCCAATTCGCCAAACACAACTCTCGTAAGAAATTTTCACGCATGAAAAAAGTGAATCTTATCGAAATATATAGCTTTTTTGGCTGTTAGCAAAGGTAGCAGCTACCTTCCTTGTTTTTTTCGAAAAATTGGCGGATAGGCTGAAATTTAGATAAGAAATTTAAAGCCGTTTTAAAATAGCTAAGGGTCGTCCCCATGTTGTCATGAGGGGGTATATTTTAGCTCCTTTAGTTTTCGAGTAATCTAACTAATGCCCTTTTAAAATAGCTAAGAGTCGTCCCATGTTGTCACGAGGGGTTTTTTTTAGCTCCTTTAGTTTTCGAAAAATCGTTAATGCTACGGATTTTCGCACCCAATTTTTTTACAATTCAAAATATTCTACCGTCGGAAAAAAAGAAGCTGGAGACCTGAAACCAATGGCCGTTGTAGGTAGATATGTCACCTACCTGGATTTAAAAAATACAGGCCAATTTGTCCAACACAACTCTCGTTAGAAATTTTCACGCAGGAAAAAAGTTAAGCTTATCGAAATATATAGCTTTTTTGGTTGTTAACAAAGGTAGCTCCTTCCTTGTTTTTTCGAAAAATTGGCGGACGGGCTAAAATTTAGATTAAAAAACTAATGCCGTTTTAAAATAGCTAAGAGTTGTCCCCATGTTGTCACGAGGGGTTTTTTTTAGCTCCTTTAGTTTTCGAGTAATCGTTAATGCTACGGATTTTCGCACCAAATTTTTTTACACTTAAAAATTGTCTACCGTCGGAACCAAAAAAGCTGGAGACCTGAAACCAATGGCCGTTGTAGGTAGATATGTCAACTACTTGAATTTAGAAAATTTAGGCTAATCCGTTCAACACAACTCTCGTAAGAAATTTTCACGCATGAAAAAAGTGAATCTTATCGAAATATATAGCTTTTTTGGCTGTTAGCAAAGGTAGCAGCTACCTTCCTTGTTTTTTTCGAAAAATTGGCGGATAGGCTGAAATTTAGATAAGAAATTTAAAGCCGTTTTAAAATAGCTAAGGGTCGTCCCCATGTTATCATGAGGGGGTATATTTTAGCTCCTTTAGTTTTCGAGTAATCGTTAATGCTACGGATTTTCGCACCCAATTTTTTTACACTTCAAAATATTCTACCGTCAAAACCAAAGAAGCTGGAGACCTGAAACCAATGGTTGTTGTAGGTAAATATATCACCTACCTAGGTTTAGAAAATTCAAGCCAATCCGTTCAACACAACTCTCGTAAGAAATTTTCACGCATGAAAAAAGTGAAACTTATCGAAATATATAGCTTTTTTGGCTGTTAACAAAGGTAGCTCCTTCCTTGTTTTTTCGAAAAATTGACAGATGGACCAAAATTTAAATTAAGAAACTAATGTTCTTTTAAAATAGCTAAGAGTCGTCCCCATGTTGTCACGAGGGGTTTTTTTTAGCTCCTTAATTTTCGAAAAATCGTTAATGCTTCGGATTTTCGCACCCAATTTTTTTACACTTCAAAAATTTCTACAGTCAGAGTTAAATAAGCTGGAGACCTGAAACCAATTAACGTTGTAGGTAGTTATGTCACCTACCTGGATTTAAAAAACTCAGGCCAATTTGTCCAACACAACTCTCGTTAGAAATTTTCACGCAGGAAAAAATGTAAAACTTATCGAAATATACAGCTTTTTTGGCTGTTAACAAAGGTAGCTCCTTCCTTGTTTTTTCGAAAAATTGGTGGATGGGCTACAATTTAGATTAAAAAACTAATGCCGTTTTAAAATAGCTAAGAGTCGTCCCCATGTTGTCACGAGGGGATTTTTTTTAGCTCCTTTAGTTTTCGAGTAATCGTTAATGCTACGGATTTTCGCACCAAATTTTTTTACACTTAAAAAATTTCTACCGTCGGAACCAAAAAAGCTGGAGACCTGAAACCAATGGCCGTTGCAGGTAGATATGTCAACTACTTGGATTTAGAAAATTCGTAACCTACCTGGATTTAAAAATTACAGGCCAATTCGCCCAACACAACTCTCGTAAGAAATTTTCACGCATGAAAAAAGTGAATCTTATCGAAATATATAGCTTTTTTGGCTGTTAGCAAAGGTAGCAGCTACCTTCCTTTTTTTTTTTTCGAAAAATTGGCGGATGGGCTGAAATTTAGATTAGAAATTTTAAAGCCGTTTTAAAATAGCTAAGGGTCGTCCCCATGTTGTCACGAGGGGGTTTTTTTTAGCTCCTTTAGTTTTCGAGTAATCGTTAATGCTACGGATTTTCGCACCCAATTTTTTTACACTTCAAAATATTCTACCGTCGGAACCAAAATAGCTGGAGACCTGAAACCAATGGCCGTTGTAGGTAGATATGTCAACTACTTGGATTTAGAAAATTCGTAACCTACCTGGATTTAAAAATTACAGGCCAATTCGCCCAACACAACTCTCGTAAGAAATTTTCACGCATGAAAAAAGTGAATCTTATCGAAATATATAGCTTTTTTGGCTGTTAGCAAAGGTAGCAGCTACCTTCCTTGTTTTTTTCGAAAAATTGGCGGATAGGCTGAAATTTAGATAAGAAATTTAAAGCCGTTTTAAAATAGCTAAGGGTCGTCCCCATGTTGTCATGAGGGGGTATATTTTAACTCCTTTAGTTTTCGAGTAATCTAACTAATGCCCTTTTAAAATAGCTAAGAGTCGTCCCCATGTTGTCACGAGGGGGTTTTTTTAGCTCCTTTAGTTTTCGAGTAATCGTTAATGCTACGGATTTTCGCACCAAATTTTTTTACACTTAAAAAATTTCTACCGTCGGAACCAAAAAAGCTGGAGACCTGAAACCAATGGCCGTTGTAGGTAAATATGTCAACACCTTGGATTTAGAAAATTTAGGCTAATCCGTTCAACACAACTCTCGTAAGAAATTTTCACGCATGAAAAAAGTGAAACTTATCGAAATATATAGCTTTTTTGGCTGTTAACAAAGGTAGCAGCTACCTTCCTTGTTTTTTTCGAAAAATTGGCGGATAGGCTGAAATTTAGATTAAAAATTTAAAGCCGTTTTAAAATAGCTAAGGGTCGTCCCCATGTTGTCATGAGGGGGTATATTTTAGCTTCTTTAGTTTTCGAGTAATCGTTAATGCTACGGATTTTCGCACCCAATTTTTTTACACTTCAAAATATTCTACCGTCAAAACCAAAGAAGCCGGAGACCTTAAACCAATAGTCGTTGTAGGTAGATATATCACCTACCTAGGTTTAGAAAATTCAAGCCAATCCGTTCCACACAACTCTCGTAAGAAATTTTCACGCATGAAAAAAGTGAAACTTATCGAAATATATAGCTTTTTTGGCTGTTAACAAAGGTAGCTCCTTCCTTGTTTTTTCGAAAAATTGACAGATGGACCAAAATTTAAATTAAGAAACTAATGCCCTTTTAAAATAGCTAAGATTCGTCCCCATGTTGTCACGAGGGGTTTTTTTTTAGCTCCTTTAGTTTTCGAAAAATCGTTAATGCTTCGGATTTTCGCACCCAATTTTTTTACACTTCAAAAATTTCTACAGTCAGAACCAAAAAAGCTAGAGACCTGAAACCAATGGCCGTTGTAGGTAGATATGTCACCTACCTGGATTTTAAAAAATTCAGGCCAATTTGTCCAACACAACTCTCGTTAGAAATTTTCACGCAGGAATATTTTAGCTCCTTTAGTTTTCGAGTAATCTAACTAATGCCCTTTTAAAATAGCTTAGAGTCGTCCCATGTTGTCACGAGGGGTTTTTTTTAGCTCCTTTAGTTTTCGAAAAATCGTTAATGCTACGGATTTTCGCACCCAATTTTTTTACAATTCAAAATATTCTACCGTCGGAAAAAAAGAAGCTGGAGACCTGAAACCAATGGCCGTTGTAGGTAGATATGTCACCTACCTGGATTTAAAAAATACAGGCCAATTTGTCCAACACAACTCTCGTTAGAAATTTTCACGCAGGAAAAAAGTTAAGCTTATCGAAATATATAGCTTTTTTGGTTGTTAACAAAGGTAGCTCCTTCCTTGTTTTTTCGAAAAATTGGCGGACGGGCTAAAATTTAGATTAAAAAAATAATGCCGTTTTAAAATAGCTAAGAGTTGTCCCCATGTTGTCACGAGGGGTTTTTTTTAGCTCCTTTAGTTTTCGAGTAATCGTTAATGCTACGGATTTTCGCACCAAATTTTTTTACACTTAAAAATTGTCTACCGTCGGAACCAAAAAAGCTGGAGACCTGAAACCAATGGCCGTTGTAGGTAGATATGTCAACTACTTGAATTTAGAAAATTTAGGCTAATCCGTTCAACACAACTCTCGTAAGAAATTTTCACGCATGAAAAAAGTGAATCTTATTGAAATATATAGCTTTTTTGGCTGTTAGCAAAGGTAGCAGCTACCTTCCTTGTTTTTTTCGAAAAATTGGCGGATAGGCTGAAATTTAGATAAGAAATTTAAAGCCGTTTTAAAATAGCTAAGGGTCGTCCCCATGTTATCATGAGGGGGTATATTTTAGCTCCTTTAGTTTTCGAGTAATCGTTAATGCTACGGATTTTCGCACCCAATTTTTTTACACTTCAAAATATTCTACCGTCAAAACCAAAGAAGCTGGAGACCTGAAACCAATGGTTGTTGTAGGTAAATATATCACCTACCTAGGTTTAGAAAATTCAAGCCAATCCGTTCAACACAACTCTCGTAAGAAATTTTCACGCATGAAAAAATGAAACTTATCGAAATATATAGCTTTTTTGGCTGTTAACAAAGGTAGCTCCTTCCTTGTTTTTTCGAAAAATTGACAGATGGACCAAAATTTAAATTAAGAAACTAATGTTCTTTTAAAATAGCTAAGAGTCGTCCCCATGTTGTCACGAGGGGTTTTTTTTAGCTCCTTAATTTTCGAAAAATCGTTAATGCTTCGGATTTTCGCACCCAATTTTTTTACACTTCAAAAATTTCTACAGTCAGAATTAAATAAGCTGGAGACCTGAAACCAATTAACGTTGTAGGTAGATATGTCACCTACCTGGATTTAAAAAACTCAGGCCAATTTGTCCAACACAACTCTCGTTAGAAATTTTCACGCAGGAAAAAATGTAAAACTTATCGAAATATACAGCTTTTTTGGCTGTTAACAAAGGTAGCTCCTTCCTTGTTTTTTCGAAAAATTGGTGGATGGGCTACAATTTAGATTAAAAAACTAATGCCGTTTTAAAATAGCTAAGAGTCGTCCCCATGTTGTCACGAGGGGATTTTTTTTAGCTCCTTTAGTTTTCGAGTAATCGTTAATGCTACGGATTTTCGCACCAAATTTTTTTACACTTAAAAAATTTCTACCGTCGGAACCAAAAAAGCTGGAGACCTGAAACCAATGGCCGTTGTAGGTAGATATGTCAACTACTTGGATTTAGAAAATTCGTAACCTACCTGGATTTAAAAATTACAGGCCAATTCGCCCAACACAACTCTCGTAAGAAATTTTCACGCATGAAAAAAGTGAATCTTATCGAAATATATAGCTTTTTTGGCTGTTAGCAAAGGTAGCAGCTACCTTCCTTTTTTTTTTCGAAAAATTGGCGGATGGGCTGAAATTTAGATTAGAAATTTTAAAGCCGTTTTAAAATAGCTAAGGGTCGTCCCCATGTTGTCACGAGGAGGTTTTTTTTAGCTCCTTTAGTTTTCGAGTAATCGTTAATGCTACGGATTTTCGCACCCAATTTTTTTACACTTCAAAATATTCTACCGTCGGAACCAAAATAGCTGGAGACCTGAAACCAATGGCCGTTGTAGGTAGATATATCGCCTACATTAGTTGAGAAAATTCAAGCCAATCCGTTCAACACAACTTTCGTAAGAAATTTTCACGCATGAAAAAGTGAAACTTATCGAAATATATAGCTTTTTTGGCTGTTAACAAAGGTAGCTCCTTCATTGTTTTTTCGAAAAATTGGCGGATGGGCTAAAATTTAGATTAAAAAACTAATGCCGTTTTAAAAAAGCTAAGGGTTGTCCCCATGTTGTCACGAGAGGGTTTTTTAGCTCCTTTAGTTTTCGATTAATCGTTAATGCTACGGATTTTCGCACCAAATTTTTTTACACTTAAAAAATTTCTACCGTCGGAACCAAAAAAGCTGGAGACCTGAAACCATTGGCCGTTGTAGGTAGATATGTCAACTACTTGGATTTAGAAAATTCGTAACCTACCTGGATTTAAAAATTACAGGCCAATTCGCCAAACACAACTCTCGTAAGAAATTTTCACGCATGAAAAAAGTGAATCTTATCGAAATATATAGCTTTTTTGGCTGTTAGCAAAGGTAGCAGCTACCTTCCTTGTTTTTTTCGAAAAATTGGCGGATAGGCTGAAATTTAGATAAGAAATTTAAAGCCGTTTTAAAATAGCTAAGGGTCGTCCCCATGTTGTCATGAGGGGGTATATTTTAACTCCTTTAGTTTTCGAGTAATCTAACTAATGCCCTTTTAAAATAGCTAAGAGTCGTCCCCATGTTGTCACGAGGGGGTTTTTTTAGCTCCTTTAGTTTTCGAGTAATCGTTAATGCTACGGATTTTCGCACCAAATTTTTTTACACTTAAAAAATTTCTACCGTCGGAACCAAAAAAGCTGGAGACCTGAAACCAATGGCCGTTGTAGGTAAATATGTCAACACCTTGGATTTAGAAAATTTAGGCTAATCCGTTCAACACAACTCTCGTAAGAAATTTTCACGCATGAAAAAAGTGAAACTTATCGAAATATATAGCTTTTTTGGCTGTTAACAAAGGTAGCAGCTACCTTCCTTGTTTTTTTCGAAAAATTGGCGGATAGGCTGAAATTAAGATTAAAAAACTAATGATGTTTTAAAATAGCTAAGAGTCGTCCCCATGTTGTCATGAGGGGATTTTTTTTAGCTCCTTTAGTTTTCGAGTAATCGTTAATGCTACGGATTTTCGCACCAAATTTTTTTACACTTAAAAAATTTCTACCGTCGGAACCAAAAAAGCTGGAGACCTGAAACCAATGGCCATTGTAGGTAGATATGTCAACTACTTGGATTAAGAAAATTCGTAACCTACCTGGATTTAAAAACCACAGGCCAATTCGCCCAACACAACTCTCGTAAGAAATTTTCACGCATGAAAAAAGTGAAACTTATCGAAATATATAGCTTTTTTGGCTGTTAACAAAGGTAGCAGCTACCTTCCTTGTTTTTTCGAAAAATTGACAGATGGACCAAAATTTAAATTAAGAAACTAAAGCCGTTTTAAAAAAGCTAAGGTTCGTCCCCATGTTGTCACGAAGGGGTTGTTTTTGCTCCTTTAGTTTTCGAGTAATCGTAAATGCTACGAATTTTCGCACCAAATTTTTTTACACTTAAAAAATTTCTACCGTCAGAACCAAAAAAGCTGGAAACCTGAAACCAATGGCCGTTGTAGGTAGATATGTCAACTACTTGAATTTAGAAAATTTAGGCTAATCCGTTCAACACAACTCTCGTAAGAAATTTTCACGCATGAAAAAAGTGAATCTTATCGAAATATATAGCTTTTTTGGCTGTTAGCAAAGGTAGCAGCTACCTTCCTTGTTTTTTTCGAAAAATTGGCGGATAGGCTGAAATTTAGATAAGAAATTTAAAGCCGTTTTAAAATAGCTAAGGGTCGTCCCCATGTTATCATGAGGGGGTATATTTTAGCTCCTTTAGTTTTCGAGTAATCGTTAATGCTACGGATTTTCGCACCCAATTTTTTTACACTTCAAAATATTCTACCGTCAAAACCAAAGAAGCTGGAGACCTGAAACCAATGGTTGCTGTAGGTAAATATATCACCTACCTAGGTTTAGAAAATTCAAGCCAATCCTGAACGGAAAATTTAAATTAAGAAACTAATGTTCTTTTAAAATAGCTAAGAGTCGTCCCCATGTTGTCACGAGGGGTTTTTTAACTCTCGTTAGAAATTTTCACGCAGGAAAAAAGTTAAACTTATCGAAATATACAGCTTTTTTGGCTGTTAACAAAGGTAGCTCCTTCCTTGTTATTTCGAAAAATTGGTGGATGGGCTACAATTTAGATTAAAAAACTAATGCCGTTTTAAAATAGCTAAGAGTCGTCCCCATGTTGTCACGAGGGGATTTTTTTTAGCTCCTTTAGTTTTCGAGTAATCGTTAATGCTACGGATTTTCGCACCAAATTTTTTTACACTTAAAAAATTTCTACCGTCGGAACCAAAAAAGCTGGAGACCTGAAACCAATGGCCGTTGTAGGTAGATATGTCAACTACTTGGATTTAGAAAATTCGTAACCTACCTGGATTTAAAAATTACAGGCCAATTCGCCCAACACAACTCTCGTAAGAAATTTTCACGCTTGAAAAAAGTGAATCTTATCAAAATATATAGCTTTTTTGGCTGTTAGCAAAGGTAGCAGCTACCTTCCTGGTTTTTTTTCGAAAAATTGGCGGATGGGCTGAAATTTAGATTAGAAATTTTAAAGCCGTTTTAAAATAGCTAAGGGTCGTCCCCATGTTGTCACGAGGGGGTTTTTTTTAGCTCCTTTAGTTTTCGAGTAATCGTTAATGCTACGGATTTTCGCACCCAATTTTTTTACACTTCAAAATATTCTACCGTCGGAACCAAAATAGCTGGAGACCTGAAACCAATGGCCGTTGTAGGTAGATATATCACCTACATTAGTTTAGAAAATTCAAGCCAATCCGTTCAACACAACTCTCGTAAGAAATTTTCACGCATGAAAAAAGTGAAACTTATCGAAATATATAGCTTTTTTGGCTGTTAACAAAGGTAGCTCCTTCATTGTTTTTTCGAAAAATTGGCGGATGGGCTAAAATTTAGATTAAAAAACTAATGCCGTTTTAAAAAAGCTAAGGGTTGTCCCCATGTTGTCACGAGAGGGTTTTTTAGCTCCTTTAGTTTTCGAGTAATCGTTAATGCTACGGATTTTCGCACCAAATTTTTTTACACTTAAAAAATTTCTACCGTCGGAACCAAAAAAGCTGGAGACCTGAAACCAATGGCCGTTGTAGGTAGATATGTCAACTACTTGGATTTAGAAAATTCGTAACCTACCTGGATTTAAAAATTACAGGCCAATTCGCCCAACACAACTCTCGTAAGAAATTTTCACGCATGAAAAAAGTGAATCTTATCGAAATATATAGCTTTTTTGGCTGTTAGCAAAGGTAGCAGCTACCTTCCTTGTTTTTTTCGAAAAATTGGCGGATAGGCTGAAATTTAGATAAGAAATTTAAAGCCGTTTTAAAATAGCTAAGGGTCGTCCCCATGTTGTCATGAGGGGGTATATTTTAGCTCCTTTAGTTTTCGAGTAATCTAACTAATGCCCTTTTAAAATAGCTAAGAGTCGTCCCATGTTGTCACGAGGGGTTTTTGTTAGCTCCTTTAGTTTTCGAAAAATCGTTAATGCTACGGATTTTCGCACCCAATTTTTTTACAATTCAAAATATTCTACCGTCGGAAAAAAAGAAGCTGGAGACCTGAAACCAATGGCCGTTGTAGGTAGATATGTCACCTACCTGGATTTAAAAAATTCAGGCCAATTTGTCCAACACAACTCTCGTTAGAAATTTTCACGCAGGAAAAAAGTTAAGCTTATCGAAATATATAGCTTTTTTGGTTGTTAACAAAGGTAGCTCCTTCCTTGTTTTTTCGAAAAATTGGCGGACGGGCTAAAATTTAGATTAAAAAACTAATGCCGTTTTAAAATAGCTAAGGGTTGTCCCCATGTTGTCACGAGGGGTTTTTTTTTAGCTCCTTTAGTTTTCGAGTAATCGTTAATGCTACGGATTTTCGCACCAAATTTTTTTACACTTAAAAATTGTCTACCGTCGGAACCAAAAAAGCTGCAGACCTGAAACCAATGGCCGTTGTAGGTAGATATGTCAACTACCTGGATTTAGAAAATTTAGGCTAAACCGTCCAAAACATCTCTCGTAAGAAATTTTCACGCATGAAAAAAGTGATACTTATCGAAATATATAGCTTTTTTGGCTGTTAACAAAGGTAGCTCCTTCCTTGTTTTTTCGAAAAATTGGCGAATGGGCTAAAATTTAGATTAAAAAACTAATGCCGTTTAAAAAGAGCTAAGGGTCGTCCCCATGTTGTCACGAGGGGGTTTTTTTAGCTCCTTTAGTTTTCGAGTAATCGTTAATGCTACGGATTTTCGCACCAAATTTTTTTACACTTAAAAAATTTCTACCGTTGGAACCAAAAAAGCTGGAGACCTGAAACCAATGGCCGTTGTAGGTAAATATGTCAACACCTTGGATTTAGAAAATTTAGGCTAATCCGTTCAACACAACTCTCGTAAGAAATTTTCACGCATGAAAAAAGTGAAACTTATCGAAATATATAGCTTTTTTGGCTGTTAACAAAGGTAGCAGCTACCTTCCTTGTTTTTTTCGAAAAATTAGCGGATAGGCTGAAATTTAGATTAAAAATTTAAAACCGTTTTAAAATAGCTAAGGGTCGTCCCCATGTTGTCATGAGGGGGTATATTTTAGCTTCTTTAGTTTTCGAGTAATCGTTAATGCTACGGATTTTCGCACCCAATTTTTTTACACTTCAAAATATTCTACCGTCAAAACCAAAGAAGCCGGAGACCTTAAACCAATAGTCGTTGTAGGTAGATATATCACCTACCTAGGTTTAGAAAATTCAAGCCAATCCGTTCCACACAACTCTCGTAAGAAATTTTCACGCATGAAAAAAGTGAAACTTATCGAAATATATAGCTTTTTTGGCTGTTAACAAAGGTAGCTCCTTCCTTGTTTTTTCGAAAAATTGACAGTAGGACCAAAATTTAAAATAAGAAACTAATGCCCTTTTAAAATAGCTAAGAGTCGTCCCCATGTTGTCACGAGGGGTTTTTTTTTAGCTCCTTTAGTTTTCGAAAAATCGTTAATGCTTCGGATTTTCGCACCCAATTTTTTTACACTTCAAAAATTTCTACAGTCAGAACCAAAAAAGCTGGAGACCTGAAACCAATGGTCGTTGTAGGTAGATATGTCACCTACCTGGATTTTAAAAAATTCAGGCCAATTTGTTGAACACAACTCTCGTTAGAAATTTTCACGCAGGAAAAAAGTGAAACTTATCGAAATATATAGCTTTTTTGGCTGTTAACAAAGGTAGCTCCTTCCTTGTTTTTTCGAAAAATTGGCGGATGGGCTACAATTAAGATTAAAAAACTAATGATGTTTTAAAATAGCTAAGAGTCGTCCCCATGTTGTCACGAGGGGATTTTTTTTAGCTCCTTTAGTTTTCGAGTAATCGTTAATGCTACGGATTTTCGCACCAAATTTTTTTACACTTAAAAAATTTCTACCGTCGGAACCAAAAAAGCTGGAGACCTGAAACCAATGGCCGTTGTAGGTAGATATGTCAACTACTTGGATTAAGAAAATTCGTAACCTACCTGGATTTAAAAACCACAGGCCAATTCGCCCAACACAACTCTCGTAAGAAATTTTCACGCATGAAAAAAGTGAAACTTATCGAAATATATAGCTTTTTTGGCTGTTAACAAAGGTAGCAGCTACCTTCCTTGTTTTTTCGAAAAATTGACAGATGGACCAAAATTTAAATTAAGAAACTAAAGCCGTTTTAAAATAGCTAAGGGTCGTCCCCATGTTGTCACGAGGGAGTTTTTTTTAGCTCCTTTAGTTTTCGAGTAATCGTTAATGCTACGGATTTTCGCACCAAATTTTTTTACACTTCAAAAATTTCTACCGTCGGAACCAAAAAAGTTGGAGACTTGAAACCAATGGCCGTTGTAGGTAGATATGTCAACTACCTGAATTTAGAAAATTCAGGCTAATCCGACTAACACAACTCTCGTAAGAAATTTTCACGCATGAAAAAAGTGAAACTTATCGAAATATATAGCTTTTTTGGCTGTTAACAAAGGTAGCTCCTTCCTTGTTTTTTCGAAAAATTGGCGGATAGGCTAAAATTTAGATTAAGAAACTAATGCCGTTTTAAAAAAGCTAAGGGTCGTCCCCATGTTGTCACGAGGGGGTTGTTTTTGCTCCTTTAGTTTTCGAGTAATCGTAAATGCTACGAATTTTCGCACCCAATTTTTTTACACTTCAAAAATTTCTACCGTCAGAACAAAAAAAGCTGGAAACCTGAAACCAATTAACGTTGTAGGTAGATATGTCAACTACTTGAATTTAGAAAATTTAGGCTAATCCGTTTAACACAACTCTCGTAAGAAATTTTCACGCATGAAAAAATTGAATCTTATCGAAATATATAGCTTTTTTGGCTGTTAGCAAAGGTAGCAGCTACCTTCCTTGTTTTTTTCGAAAAATTGGCGGATAGGCTGAAATTAAGATAAAAAATTTAAAGCCGTTTTAAAATAGCTAAGGGTCATCCCCATGTTGTCATGAGGGGGTATATTTTAGCTCCTTTAGTTTTCGAGTAATCGTTAATGCTACGGATTTTCGAACCCAATTTTTTTACACTTCAAAATATTCTACCGTCAAAACCAAAGAAGCTGGAGACCTGAAACCAATGGTCGTTGTAGGTAAATATATCACCTACCTAGGTTTAGAAAATTCAAGCCAATCCGTTCAACACAACTCTCGTAACAAATTTTCACGCATGAAAAAAGTGAAACTTATCGAAATATATAGCTTTTTTGGCTGTTACCAAAGGTAGCTCCTTCCTTGTTTTTTCGAAAAATTTACAGTAGGACCAAAATTTAAATAAAGAAACTAATGCCCTTTTAAAATAGCTAAGAGTCGTCCCCATGTTGTCACGAGGGGTTTTTTTTAGCTCCTTTAGTTTTCGAAAAATCGTTAATGCTTCGGATTTTCGCACACAATTTTTTTACACTTCAAAAATTTCTACAGTCGGAACCAAAAAAACTGGAGACCTGAAACCAATGGCCGTTGTAGGTAGATATGTCACCTACCTGGATTTAAAAAACTAAGGCCAATTTGTCCAACACAACTCTCGTTAGAAATTTTCACGCAGGAAAAAAGTTAAACTTATCAAAATATATAGCTTTTTTGGCTGTTAACAAAGGTAGCTCCTTCCTTGTTTTTTCGAAAAATTAGCGGATGGGCTAAAATTTAGATTAAAAAACTAATGCCGTTTTAAAATAGCTAAGGGTCGTCCCCATGTTGTCACGAGGGGGTTTTTTTGCTCCTTTAGTTTTCGAGTAATCGTAAATGCTACGAATTTTCGCACCAAATTTTTTTACACTTAAAAAATTTTTACCGTCGGAACAAAAAATGCTGGAGACCTTCAACCAATGGCCGTTGTAGGTAGATTTGTCAGCTACTTGAATTTAGAAAATTTAGGCTAATCCGTTCAACACAACTCTCGTAAGAAATTTTCACGCATGAAAAAAGTGAATCTTATCGAAATATATAGCTTTTTTGGCTGTTAGCAAAGGTAGCAGCTACCTTCCTTGTTTTTTTTCGAAAAATTGGCGGATGGGCTGAAATTTAGATTAAAAATTTTAAAGCCGTTTTAAAATGGCTAAGGGTCGTCCCCATGTTGTCACGAAAGGTTTTTTTTAGCTCCTTTAGTTTTCGAGTAATCGTTAATGTTACGGATTTTCGCACTCAATTTTTTTACACTTCAAAATATTCTACCGTCGGAACCAAAGTAGCTGGAGACCTGAAACCAATGGCCGTTGTAGGTAGATATATTGCCTACATTAGTTTAGAAAATTCAAGCCAATCCGTTCAACACAACTCTCGTAAGAAATTTTCACGCATGAAAAAAGTGAAACTTATCGAAATATATAGCTTTTTTGGCTGTTAACAAAGGCAGCTCCTTCCTTGTTTTTTCGAAAAATTGACAGATTGACCAAATTTTAAATTAAGAAACTAATGTCCTTTTAAAATAGCTAAGGGTCGTCCCCATGTTGTCACGAGGGGGTTTTTTTAGCTCCTTTAGTTTTCGAAAAATCGTTAATGCTTCGGATTTTCGCACCCAATTTTTTTACACTTCAAAAATTTCTACAGTCAGAACCAAAAAAGCTGGAGACCTGAAACCAATGTCCTTTGTAGGTAGATATGTCACCTACCTGGATTTAAAAAATTCAGGCCAATTTGTTGAACACAACTCTCGTTAGAAATTTTCACGCAGGAAAAAACTTAAACTTATCGAAATATATAGCTTTTTTGGCTGTTAACAAAGGTAGCTCCTTCCTTGTTTTTTCGAAAAATTGGCGGATGGGCTAAAATTTAGATTAAAAAACTAATGCCGTTTTAAAATAACTAAGGGTTGTCCCAATGTTGTCACGAGGGGGTTTTTTTAGCTCCTTTAGTTTTCGAGTAATCGTTAATGCTACGGATTTTCGCACCAAATTTTTTTACACTTAAAAAATTTCTACCGTCGGAACCAAAATAGCTGGAGACCTGAAACCAATGGCCGTTGTAGGTAAATATGTCAACACCTTGGATTTAGAAAATTTAGGCTAATCCTATCAACACAACTCTCGTAAAAAATTTTCACGCATGAAAAAAATGAAACTTATCGAAATATATAGCTTTTTTGGCTGTTAACAAAGGTAGCAGCTACCTTCCTTGTTTTTTTCGAAAAATTGGTGGATAGGCTGAAATTTAGATTATAAATTTAAAGCCGTTTTAAAATAGCTAAGAGTCGTCCCCATGTTGTCACGAGGGGGTTTTTTTAGCTCCTTTGGAGCTAAATTTTGGTTTCATTGAAACCAATGGCCGTTGTAGGTAGATATATTGCCTACATTAGTTTAGAAAATTCAAGCCAATCCGTTCAACACAACTCTCGTAAGAAATTTTCACGCATGAAAAAAGTGAAACTTATCGAAATATATAGCTTTTTTGGCTGTTAACAAAGGCAGCTCCTTCCTTGTTTTTTCGAAAAATTGACAGATTGACCAAATTTTAAATTAAGAAACTAATGTCCTTTTAAAATAGCTAAGGGTCGTCCCCATGTTGTCACGAGGGGGTTTTTTTAGCTCCTTTAGTTTTCGAAAAATCGTTAATGCTTCGGATTTTCGCACCCAATTTTTTTACACTTCAAAAATTTCTACAGTCAGAACCAAAAAAGCTGGAGACCTGAAACCAATGTCCTTTGTAGGTAGATATGTCACCTACCTGGATTTAAAAAATTCAGGCCAATTTGTTGAACACAACTCTCGTTAGAAATTTTCACGCAGGAAAAAACTTAAACTTATCGAAATATATAGCTTTTTTGGCTGTTAACAAAGGTAGCTCCTTCCTTGTTTTTTCGAAAAATTGGCGGATGGGCTAAAATTTAGATTAAAAAACTAATGCCGTTTTAAAATAACTAAGGGTTGTCCCAATGTTGTCACGAGGGGGTTTTTTTAGCTCCTTTAGTTTTCGAGTAATCGTTAATGCTACGGATTTTCGCACCAAATTTTTTTACACTTAAAAAATTTCTACCGTCGGAACCAAAATAGCTGGAGACCTGAAACCAATGGCCGTTGTAGGTAAATATGTCAACACCTTGGATTTAGAAAATTTAGGCTAATCCTATCAACACAACTCTCGTAAAAAATTTTCACGCATGAAAAAAATGAAACTTATCGAAATATATAGCTTTTTTGGCTGTTAACAAAGGTAGCAGCTACCTTCCTTGTTTTTTTCGAAAAATTGGTGGATAGGCTGAAATTTAGATTATAAATTTAAAGCCGTTTTAAAATAGCTAAGAGTCGTCCCCATGTTGTCACGAGGGGGTTTTTTTAGCTCCTTTGGAGCTAAATTTTGGTTTCATTGAAACCAATGGCCGTTGTAGGTAGATATATTGCCTACATTAGTTTAGAAAATTCAAGCCAATCCGTTCAACACAACTCTCGTAAGAAATTTTCACGCATGAAAAAAGTGAAACTTATCGAAATATATAGCTTTTTTGGCTGTTAACAAAGGCAGCTCCTTCCTTGTTTTTTCGAAAAATTGACAGATTGACCAAATTTTAAATTAAGAAACTAATGTCCTTTTAAAATAGCTAAGGGTCGTCCCCATGTTGTCACGAGGGAGTTTTTTTAGCTCCTTTAGTTTTCGAAAAATCGTTAATGCTTCGGATTTTCGCACCCAATTTTTTTACACTTCAAAAATTTCTACAGTCAGAACCAAAAAAGCTGGAGACCTGAAACCAATGTCCTTTGTAGGTAGATATGTCACCTACCTGGATTTAAAAAATTCAGGCCAATTTGTTGAACACAACTCTCGTTAGAAATTTTCACGCAGGAAAAAACTTAAACTTATCGAAATATATAGCTTTTTTGGCTGTTAACAAAGGTAGCTCCTTCCTTGTTTTTTCGAAAAATTGGCGGATGGGCTAAAATTTAGATTAAAAAACTAATGCCGTTTTAAAATAACTAAGGGTTGTCCCAATGTTGTCACGAGGGGGTTTTTTTAGCTCCTTTAGTTTTCGAGTAATCGTTAATGCTACGGATTTTCGCACCAAATTTTTTTACACTTAAAAAATTTCTACCGTCGGAACCAAAATAGCTGGAGACCTGAAACCAATGGCCGTTGTAGGTAAATATGTCAACACCTTGGATTTAGAAAATTCAGGCTAATCCTATCAACACAACTCTCGTAAAAAATTTTCACGCATGAAAAAAATGAAACTTATCGAAATATATAGCTTTTTTGGCTGTTAACAAAGGTAGCAGCTACCTTCCTTGTTTTTTTCGAAAAATTGGTGGATAGGCTGAAATTTAGATTATAAATTTAAAGCCGTTTTAAAATAGCTAAGAGTCGTCTCCATGTTGTCACGAGGGGGTTTTTTTAGCTCCTTTAGTTTTCGAAAAATCGTTAATGCTTCTGATTTTCGCACCCAATTTTTTTACACTTCAAAAATTTCTACAGTCAGAATTAAATAAGCTGGAGACCTGAAACCAATTAACGTTGTAGGTAGATATGTCACCTACCTGGATTTAAAAAACTAAGGCCAATTTGTCCAACACAACTCTCGTTAGAAATTTTCACGCAGGAAAAAAGTTAAACTTATCGAAATATACAGCTTTTTTGGCTGTTAACAAAGGTAGCTCCTTCCTTGTTTTTTCGAAAAATTGGCGGATGGGCTACAATTTAGATTAAAAAACTACCGTTTTAAAATAGCTAAGTGTCGTCCCCATGTTGTCACGAGGGGATTTTTTTTAGCTCCTTTAGTTTTCGAGTAATCGTTAATGCTACGGATTTTCGCACCAAATTTTTTTACACTTAAAAAATTTCTACCGTCGGAACCAAAAAAGCTGGAGACCTGAAACCAATGGCCGTTGTAGGTAGATATGTCAACTACTTGGATTTAGAAAATTCGTAACCTACCTGGATTTAAAAATTACAGGCCAATTCGCCCAACACAACTCTCGTAAGAAATTTTCACGCATGAAAAAAGTGAATCTTATCGAAATATATAGCTTTTTTGGCTGTTAGCAAAGGTAGCAGCTACCTTCCTTGTTTTTTTTCGAAAAATTGGCGGATGGGCTGAAATTTAGATTAGAAATTTTAAAGCCGTTTTAAAATAGCTAAGGGTCGTCCCCATGTTGTCACGAGGGGGTTTTTTTTAGCTCCTTTAGTTTTCGAGTAATCGTTAATGCTACGGATTTTCGCACCCAATTTTTTTACAATTCAAAATATTCTACCGTCGGAACCAAAATAGCTGGAGACCTGAAACCAATGGCCGTTGTAGGTAGATATATCACCTACATTAGTTTAGAAAATTCAAGCCAATCCGTTCAACACAACTCTCGTAAGAAATTTTCACGCATGAAAAAAGTGAAACTTATCGAAATATATAGCTTTTTTGGCTGTTAACAAAGGTAGCTCCTTCCTTGTTTTTTCGAAAAATTGTCGGATGGGCTAAAATTTAGATTAAAAACTAATGCCGTTTTAAAAAAGCTAAGGGTTGTCCTCATGTTGTCACGAGGGGGTTTTTTTAGCTCCTTTAGTTTTCGAGTAATCGTTAATGCTACGGATTTTCGCACCAAATTTTTTACACTTAAAAATTTTCTACCGTCGGAACCAAAAAAGCTGGAGACCTGAAACCAATGGCCGTTGTAGGAAGATATGTCAACTACCTGGATTTAGAAAATTCAGGCTAATCCGTCCAACACAACTCTCGTAAGAAATTTTCACGCATGAAAAAAGTGAAACTTATCGAAATATATAGCTTTTTTGGCTGTTAACAAAGGTAGCTCCTTCATTGTTTTTTCGAAAAATTGGCGGATGGGCTAAAATTTAGATTAAAAAACTAATGCCGTTTTAAAAAAGCTAAGGGTCGTCCCCATGTTGTCACGAGGGGGTTTTTTTAGCTCCTTTAATTTTCGAGTAATCGTTAATGCTACGGATTTTCGCACCAAATTTTTTTACACTTAAAAAATTTCTACCGTCGGAACCAAAAAAGCTGGAGACCTGAAACCAATGGCCGTTGTAGGTAGATATATCACCTACATTAGTTTAGAAAATTCAAGCCAATCCGTTCAACACAACTCTCGTAAGAAATTTTCACGCATGAAAAAAGTGAAACTTATCGAAATATATAGCTTTTTTGGCTGTTAACAAAGGTAGCTCCTTCCTTGTTTTTTCGAAAAATTGACAGATGGACCAAAATTTAAATTAAGAAACTAATGCCGTTTTAAAATAGCTAAGGGTCGTCCCCATGTTGTCACGAGGGGTTTTTTTTTAGCTCCTTTAGTTTTCGAGTAATCGTTAATGCTACGGATTTTCGCACCAAATTTTTTTACACTTCAAAAATTTCTACCGTCGGAACCAAAAAAGCTGACGACCTGAAACTAATCGCCGTTGTAGGTTAATATATCATTTACCTGGATTTTAAAAAATTCAGGCCAATCCGTTCAACACAACTCTCGTAAGAAATTTTCACGCATGAAAAAAGTGAAACTTATCGAAATATATAGCTTTTTTGGCTGTTAACAAAGGTAGCTCCTTCCTTGTTTTTTCGAAAAATGGACAGATGGACCAAAATTTAAATTAAGGAGTTAATGTCCTTTTAAAATAGCTAAGGGTCGTCCCCGTGTTGACACGAGGGGGTTTTTTTAGCTCCTTTAGTTTTCGAGTAATCGTTAATGCTTCGGATTTTCGCACCCAATTTTTTTACAATTCAAAAATTTCTACAGTCGGAACCAAAAAAGCTGGAGACCTGAAACCAATGGCCGTTGTAGGTAGATATGTCACCTACCTGGATTTTAAAAAATTCAGGCCAATTTGTCCAACACAACTCTCGTTAGAAATTTTCACGCAGGAAAAAAGTGAAACTTATCGAAATATATAGCTTTTTTGGCTGTTAACAAAGGTAGCTTCTTCCTTGTTTTTTCGAAAAATTGGCGGATGGGCTACAATTTAGATTAAAAAACTAATGCCGTTTGAAAATAGCTAAGAGTCGTCCCCATGTTGTCACGAGGGGATTTTTTTTGCTCCTTTAGTTTTCGAGTAATCGTTAATGCTACGGATTTTCGCACCAAATTTTTTAAACTTAAAAAATTTCTACCGTCGGAACCAAAAAAGCTGGAGACCTGAAACCAATGGCCGTTGTAGGTAGATATGTCAACTACTTGGATTTAGAAAATTCGTAACCTACCTGGATTTAAAAACCACAGGCCAATTCGCCCAACACAACTCTCGTAAGAAATTTTCACGCATGAAAAAAGTGAAACTTATCGAAATATATAGCTTTTTTGGCTGTAAACAAAGGTAGCTCCTTCCTTGTTTTTTCGAAAAATTGGCGGATGGGCTAAAATTTAGATTAAAAAACTAATGCCGTTTTAAAAAAGCTAAAATTCGTCCCCATGTTGTTACGAGTGGGTTTTTTTTAGCACCTTTAGTTTTCGAGTAATCGTTAATGCTACGGATTTTCGCACCAAATTTTTTTACACATAAAAAATTTCTACCGTCGGAACCAAAAAAGCTGGAGATCTGAAACCAATGGCCGTTGTAGGTAGATATGTCATCTACTTGGATTTTGAAAATTTAGGCTTATTCGTCCAACAGCGTTTTAAAATAGCTAAATTTCGTCCCCATGTTGTCACGAGGGGTTTTTTTTTAGCACCTTTAGTTTTCGAGTAATCGTTAATGCTACGGATTTTCGCACCAAATTTTTTTACACATAAAAAATTTCTACCGTCGGAACCAAAAAAGCTGGAGACCTGAAACCAATGGCCGTTGTAGGTAGATATGTCATCTACTTGGACTTTAAAAATTTTGGCTAATTCGTCCAACACAACTCTCGTAAGAAATTTTCACACATGAAAAAAGTGAAACTTATCGAAATATATAGCTTTTTTGGCTGTTAACAAAGGAAGCAGCTACCTTCCTTGTTTTTTCGAAAAATTGGCGGATGGGCTAAAATTTAGATTAGAGATTTAATGCCGTTTTTAAATATTCATTCATGCCGTTTTAAATTCAGGCTAATCCGTCCAACACAACTCTCGTAAGAAATTTTCACGCATGAAAAAAGTGAAACTTATCGAAATATATAGCTTTTTTGGCTGTTAACAAAGGTAGCAGCTACCTTCCTTGTTTTTTCGAAAAATTGGCGGATGGGCCTACATTTAGATTAGAGATTTAAAGTCATTTTTAAATATTCATTCATGCCGTTTTAAATTCAGGCTAATCCGTCTAACACAACTCTCGTAAGAAATTTTCACACATGAAAAAAGTGAAACTTATCGAAATATATAGCTTTTTTGGCTGTTAACAAAGGTAGCAGCTACCTTCCTTGTATTTTCGAAAAATTGGCGGATGGGGCTACATTTAGATTAGAGATTTAAAGCCATTTTTAAATATTCATTCATGCCGTTAAATTCAGGCTAATCCGTCCAACACAACTCTCGTAAGAAATTTCCACGCATGAAAAAAGTGAAACTTATCGAAATATATAGCTTTTTTGGCTGTTAACAAAGGTAGCTCCTTCCTTGTTTTTTCGAAAAATTAGCGAATGGACCGAAATTTGAATTAAAGAACTAATGCCCTTTTAAAATAGTTAAAGGTCGTCACAATGTTGTCACGAGGGGGTTTTTTTTAGCTTCTTTCTAAGAAAATCCGTAGCATTAACGATTACTCGAAAACTAAAGGAGATAAAATAAACCCCCTCGTGACAACATGGGGACGAATTTTAGCTTTTTTAAAACGGCATTAAATCTCTAATCTAAATTTTAGCCCATCCGCCAATATTTCGAAAAAACAAGGAAGGTAGCTGCTACCTTTGTTAACAGCCAAAAAAGCTATATATTTCGATAAGTTTCACTTTTTTCATGCGTGAAAATTTCTTACGAGAGTTGTGTTGGACGGATTTGCCTGAATTTTTCAAATCCAGGTAGGTGACATATCTACCTACGACGACCATTGGTTTCAGGTCTGTCTCCAGCTTCTTTGGTTCCGACGGTAGAAATTTTTGAAGTGTAACTCGTGACAACATGGGAACGACCTTTAGCTATTTAAAAACGGCATTAAATCTCTAATCAAAATTTCAGCCCATCCGCCAATTTCTCGAAAAAACAAGGAAGGTAGCTGCTTACTTTGTTAACAGCCAAGAAAGCTATATATTTCTATATATTTCGATAAAGTCTCCAGCTTTTTTGGTTCCGACTATAGAAATTTTTGAAGTGTAAAAAAATTGGGTGCGAAAATCCGTAGCATTAATGATTACTCGAAAACCAAAGGAGCTAAAAAAATCCCTTGTGACAACATGGGGATGACTTTTAGCTTTTTTAAAAGGGCATTAGTTTCTAAATTTAAATTTTGGTACATCTGCAAATTTTTCGAAAAAACAAGGAAGGAGCTACCTTTGTTAACAGCCAAAAAAGCTATATATTTCGATAAGATTCACTTTTTTCATGAGTGAAAATTTCTTACGAGAGTTGTGTTAGACGGATTGGCCTAAATTTTTTAAATCCAGGTAGGTGACATATTTACCTACGACGACCATTGGTTTAAGGTCTCCAGCTTCTTTAGTTCCGACGGTAGAAATTTTTGAAGTGTAAAAAAATTGGGTGCAAAAATCCGTTACATTAATGATTACTCGAAAACTAAAGGAGCTAAAAAAAACCCCCTCGTGACAACATGGGGACGAATTTTATCTATTTTAAAACGGCATTAAATCTCTAATCTAAATTTCAGCCCATCCGCGAATTTCTCGAAAAAACAAGGAAGGTAGCTGCTACCTTTGTTAACAGCCAAAAAATCTATATAATTCGATAAGTTTCACTTTTTTCATGCGTGAAAATTTCTTACGAGAGTTGTGTTGGACGGATTGGCCTGAATTTTTTAAATCCAGGTAGATGACATATCGACCTACGACGACCATTGGTTTCAGGTCTGTCTCCAGCTTCTTTGGTTCCGACGGTAGAAATTTTTGAAGTGTAAAAAAATGGGTGCGAAAATCCGTTGCATTAAAGATAACTCGAAAACTAAAGGATGAAAAAAAAAGGTGACATATCTGCCTATGACGACCATTGGTTTCAAGTCTCCAGCTTCTTTGGTTCCAACGGTAGAAATTTTTGAAGTGTAAAAAAATTGGGTGCGAAAATCCGTAATATTAACGATTACTCGAAAACTAAAGGAGCTAAAAAAAAACCCCTCGTGACAACATGGGGACGAATTTTAGCTATTTTAAAAGGACTTTTGTTCCATAATTTAAATTTTTCGAAAAAACAAGGAAGGAGCTACCTTTGTTAACAGCTAAAAAAGCTATATATTTCGATAAGTTTCACTTTTTTCATGCGTGAAAATTTCTTACGAGAGTTGTGTTGGACGGATTGGAGAGTTGTGTTGGACGGATTTAAATTCAGGTAGGTGACATATCTACCTACAACGACCATTGGTTTCAAGTCTCCAGTTTTTTTGGTTCCGACGGTAGAAATTTTTGAAGTGTAAAAAATTTGGGTGCGAAAATCCGTAGCATTAACGATTACTCGAAAACTAAAGGAGCTAAAAAAAACCCCCTCGTGACAACATGGGGACGACTCTTAGCTATTTTAAAACGGCATTAAATCTTTAATCTAAATTTCAGCCCATCCGCCAATTTTTCGAAAAAACAAAGAAGGTAGCTGCTATCTTTGTTAACAGCCAAAAAAGCTATATATTTCGATAAGTTTCGCTTTTTTCATGCGTGAAAATTTCTTACGGGAGTTGTGTTTATTAGATTGGCCTGATTTTTGCATTTCTATGTAGGTGACATATCTATTTACAAAAGCCTATGGTTTCAGGTCTCCAGCTTTTTTGGTTCCGACGGTAGAAATTTTTGAAGTGTAAAAAAATTGGGTGCGAAAATCTGTAGCATTAACGATTACTCAAAAATTAAAGGAGCTAAAAAAAAACCCCTCGTGACAACATGGGGACGACCCTTAGCTATTTTTAAACGGCATTAAATCTCTAATCTAAATTTCAGCCCATCCGCCAATTTTTCGAAAAAACATGGAAGGTAGCTGCTACCTTTCTTAACAGCCATAAAAGCTATATATATCGATAAGTTTCACTTTTTTCATGCGAGAAAATTTCTTACGAGAGTTGTGTTGAACGGATTGGCCTGAAATCCAGGTATGTGACATATATACCTACAACGGCCATTGGTTTCAGGTCTCCAGCTTCTTTGGTTCCGACGGTAGAAATTTTTGAAGTGTAAAAAAATTGGGTGTGAAAATCCGTAGCATTAACGAAAACTAAAGGAGCTTAAAAAAAAGTGACATATCTGCCTACAACGACCATCTGTTTCAAGTCTCCAGCTTCTTTGGTTCCGATGGTAGAAATTTTTGAAGTGTAAAAAAATTGTGTGCGAAAATTCGTAGCATTAACGATTACTCGAAAACTAAAGGAGCTAAAAAAAACCCCCTCGTGACAACATGGGGACGAATTTTAGCTATTTTTAAATGACATTAGTTCCTTAATTTAAATTTTGATCCATCTGCCAATTTTTAAAAAAAAACAAGGAAGGAGCTACCTTTGTTAACAGCCAAAAAAGCTATATATTTCGATAAGTTTCACTTTTTTCATGCGTGAAAATTTCTTACGAGAGTAGTGTTGAACGGATTGGCCTGAAATCCAGGTAGGTGACATATATACCTACAACGGCCATTGGTTTCAGTTCTCCAGCTTCTTTGGTTCCGACGGTAGAAATTTTTGAAGTGTAAAAAAATTGGGTGCGAAAATCCGTAGCATTAACGATTACTCGAAAACTAAAGGAGTTAAAAAAAAAACCCTCGTGACAACATGGGGACCACCCTTAGTTATTTTAAAAGGACATTAAATCTTCAATTTAAATTTTGGTCCATCCGCCAATTTTTCGAAAAAACAAGGAAGGAGCTACCTTTGTTAACAGCCAAAAAAGCTATATATTTCGATAAGTTTCACTTTTTTCATGCGTGAAAATTTCTTACGAGAGTTGTATTGGACGGATTGGCCGTAAATTTTTAATTCCAGGTAGGTGAAATATCTACCTACAACGGCCTTTGGTTTCAGTTCTCCAGCTTCTTTGGTTCCGACGGTAGAAATTTTTGAAGTGTAAAAAAATTGGGTGCGAAAATCCGTAGCATTAACGATTACTCGAAAATTAAAGAAGCTAAAAAAAAACCCTTCGTGACAAAATGGGGACGACTTTTAGCTTTTTTAAAAGAACATTAAATACTTAATTTAAATTTTGGTCCATCCGCCAATTTTTCGAAAAAACAAGGAAGGAGCTACCTTTGTTATCAGCCAAAAAAGCTATATATTTCGATAAGTTTCACTTTTTTCATGCGTGAAAATTTCTTACGAGAGTTGTGTTAGACGGATTGACATGAATTTTTTAAGTCTAGGTAGGTGACATATTTTCCTTTAACGGCCATTGTTTTCAGGTCTCCAACTTTTTTGGTTCCGACGGTAGAAATTTTTTAAGTGTAAAAGAATTGGGTGCGAAAATCGGTAGCATTAACGATTACTCGAAAACTAAAGAAGCTAAAAAAAACCCCCTCGTGACAAAATGGGGACGACCTTAAGCTATTTTAAAAGAACATTAGTTACTTAATTTGAATTTTGGTCCATCCGCCAATTTTTCGAAAAAACAAGGAAGGAGCTACCTTTGTTAACAGCCAAAAAAGCTATATATTTCGATAAGTTTCACTTTTTTCATGCGTGAAAATTTCTTACGAGAGTTGTGTTGAACGGATTGGCCTGAATTAATTAATTCCAGGTAGGTAACTTATCTGCCTACGACGACCATTGGTTTCAACTTCAGCTTCTTTGGTTCCGACGGTAGTAATTTTTGAAGTGTAAAAAAATTGGGTGCGAAAATCCGTAGCATTAACGATTACTCGAAAACTAAAGGAACTAAAAAAAAAGTGACATATCGGCCTACAACGACCATCTGTTTCAAGTCTCCAGCTTTTTTGGTTCCGATTGTAGAAATTTTTTAAGTGTAAAAAAATTGGGTGCGAAAATCCGTAGCATTATCGATTACTCGAAAACTAAAGGACCTAAAAAAAAACCCCTCGTGACAAGATGGGGACGAATTTTAGCTATTGTAAAAGGACATTAGTTCCTTAATTTAAATTTTGATCCATCTGCCAACTTTTCGAAAAAACAAGGAAGGAGCTACCTTTGTTAACAGCCAAAAAAGCTATATATTTCGATAAGTTTCCAGGTAGGTGACATATTTTCCTACAACGGCCATTGTTTTCAGGTCTCCAACTTTTTTGGTTCCGATTGTAGAAATTTTTGAAGTGTAAAAAAATTGGGTGCGAAAATCCGTAGCATTAACGATTACTCGAAAACTAAAGGACCTAAAAAAAACCCCCTATTGACAACATGGGGACGAATTTTAGCTATTTTAAAAGGACATTAGTTCCATAATTTAAATTTTGATCCATCTGCCAATTTTTCGAAAAAACAAGGAAGGAGCTACCTTTGTTAACAGCCAAAAAAGCTATATATTTCGATAAGTTTCACTTTTTTCATGCGTGAAAATTTCTTACGAGAGTTGTGTTGGACGGATTGGCTTGAATTTTTTAAAACCAGGTAGGTGACATACAACGACCATTGGTTTTTGATCTTTTGCTTTTTTGGTTCCGACAGTAGAAATTTTTGAAGTGTAAAAAAATTTGGTGCGAAAATCCGTAGCATTAACGATTACTCGAAAACTAAAGGAGCTAAAAAAAACCCCCTCGTGACAACATTGGGACAAACCTTAGCTATTTTAAAAGAGCATTAGTTTCTTAATTTAAATTTCAGTCCATCGGCCAATTTTTCGAAAAAACAAGGAAGGTAGCTGCTACCTTTGTTAACAGCCAAAAAAGCTATATATTTCGATAAGTTTCACTTTTTTCATGCGTGAAAATTTCTTACGAGAGTTGTGTTGAACCGATTGGCCTGAATTTTTTAAATCCAGGTAGGTAACATATCTGCCTACAACGACCATTGGTTTTAAGTCTACAGCTTCTTTGGTTCTAACGGTAGAAATTTTTGAAGTGTAAAAAAATTGGGTGCGAAAATCCGTAGCATTAACGATAACTCAAAAACTATAGGAGCTAAAAAAAGGTGACATATCTGCCTACAACGACCATCTGTTTCAAGTCTCTATCTTCTTTGGTTCCGATGGTAGAAATTTTTGGAATGTAAAAAAAGTGGGTGCGAAAATCCGTAGCATTAACGATTACTCGAAAACTAAAGGAGCTAAAAAAAAACCCCCCGTGACAACATGGGGACGAATTAAAGCTTTTTTAAAAGGATATTAGTTCCTTAATTTAAATTTTGGTCAATCTGCCAATTTTTCGAAAAAACAAGGAAGGAGCTACCTTTGTTAACAGCCAAAAAAGCTATATATTTCGATAAGATTCACTTTTTTCATGCGTGAAAATTTCTTACGAGAGTTGTGTTGAACGGATTGGCCTAAAATCCAGGTAAGTGACATATATACCTACAACGGCCATTGGTTTCAGGTCTCCAGCTTCTTTGGTTCCGACGGGAGAAATTTTTGAAGTGTAAAAAAATTAGGTGCGAAAATCCGTAGCATTATCGATTACTCGAAAACTAAAGGAGCTAAAAAAAAGGTGACATATCTGCCTACAACGACCATCTGTTTCAAGTCTCCAGCTTCTTTGGTTCCGATGGTAGAAATTTTTGAAGTGTAAAAAAATTGGGTGCGAAAATCCGTAGCATTAACGATTACTCGAAAACTAAAGGAGCTAAAAAGAACCCCCTCGTGACAACATGGGGATGAATTTTAGCTATTTTAAAAGGACATTAGTTCCTTAATTTAAATTTTGATCCATCTGCCAATTTTTCCAAAAAAACAAGGAAGGAGCTACCTTTGTTAACAGCCAAAAAAGCTATATATTTCGATAAGTTTCACTTTTTTCATGAGTGAAAATTTCTTACGAGAGTAGTGTTGAACGGATTGGCCTAAAATCCAGGTAGGTTACATATATACCTACAACGGCCATTGGTTTTAGGTCTCCAGCTTCTTTGTTTCCGACGGTAGAAATTTTTGAAGTGTAAAAAAATTGGGTGCGAAAATCCGTAGCATTAACGATTACTCGAAAACTAAAGGAGCTAAAAAAAACCCCCTCGTGACAACATGGGGACCACCTTTAGTTATTTTAAAAGGACATTAGTTCTTCAATTTAACTTTCGGTCAATCCGCCAATTTTTCGAAAAAACAAGGAAGGAGCTACCTTTGTTAACAGCCAAAAAAGCTATATATTTCGATAAGTTTCACTTTTTTCATGCGTGAAAATTTCTTACGAGAGTTGTATTGGACGGATTGGCCAAAAGTTTTTAATTCCAGGTAGGTGATATATCTACCTACGACGACCTTTGGTTTCAGTTCTCCACTTTCTTTGTTTCCGACGGTAGAAATTTTTGAAGTGTAAAAAAATTGGGTGCGAAAATCCGTAGCATTAACGATTACTCGAAAACTAAAGAAGCTAAAAAAAACCCCCTCGTGACAAAATGGGGACGGCTTTTAGCTATTTTAAAAGAACATTAATTACTAAATTTAAATTTTGGTCCATCCGCCAATTTTTCGAAAAAACAAGGAAGGAGCTACCTTTGTTAACAGCCAAAAAAACTATATATTTCGATAAGTTTCACTTTTTTCATGCGTGAAAATTTCTTACGAGAGTTGTGTTAGACGGATTGACCTGAATTTTTAAAAGCCAAGTAGGTAACATATTTACCTACAACGGCCATTGGTTTCAGGTCTCCAACTTATTTGGATCCGCCGGTAGAAGTTTTTTAAGTGTAAAAAAATTGTGTGCGAAAATCCGTATCATTAACGATTACTCGAAAACTAAAGGAGCTAAAAAAAAACCCCTCGTGACAACATGGGGACGACTTTTAGCTATTTTAAAACATCATTAGTTTTTTAATCTAAATTTTAGCCCATCCGCCAATTTTTCGAAAAAACAAGGAAGGAGCTACCTTTGTTAACAGCCAAAAAAGCTATATATTTCGATAAGTTTCACTTTTTATATGCGTGAAAATTTTTTACCGGAGTTGTGTTTAACGAATTGGCCTGAATTTTTTTATTCCATGTAGGTGACATATCTACCTACAACGGCCATTTGTTTCAGGTCTTCAGCTAATTTGGTTCCGACTGTAGAAATTTTTGAAGTGTACAAAAATTGGATGCGAAAATCCGAAGCATTAACGATTACTCGAAAACTAAAGGAGTTAAAAAAAACCCCCTCGTGACAACATGGGGACCACTCTTAGTTATTTTAAAAGGACATTAGTTCTTCAATTTAAATTTTGGTCCATCCGCCAATTTTTCGAAAAAACTAGGAAGGAGCTACCTTTGTTAACAGCCAAAAAACTATATATTTCGATAAGTTTCACTTTTTTCATGCGTGAAAATTTCTTACGAGAGTTGTATTGGACGGATTGGCCAGAAGTTTTCAATTCCATGTAGGTGACATATTTACCTACGACAACCTCTGGTTTCAGTTTTCCAGCTTCTTTGGTTCCGATGGTAGAAATTTTTGAAGTGTAAAATAATTGGGTACGAAAATCCGTAGCATTAACGATTACTCGAAAACTAAAGAAGCTAAAAAAACCCCCTCGTGACAAAATGGGGACGACCTTAAGCTATTTTAAAAGAACATTAGTTACTTAATTTAAATTTTGGTCCATCCGCCAATTTTTCGAAAAAACAAGGAAGGAGCTACCTTTGTTAACAGCCAAAAAAGCTATATATTTCGATAAGTTTCACTTTTTTCATGCGTGAAAATCTTTTACGAGAGTTGTGTTGAACGGATTGACCTTAATTTTTTAAGTCCAGGTAGGTGACATATTTACCTACCACGGCCATTGGTTTCAAGTCTCCAACTTTTTTCGTTCCGACGGTAGAAATTTTTTAAGTGTAAAAAAATTGGGTGCGAAAATCCGTAGCATTAACGATTACTCGAAAACTAAAGGAGCTAAAAACCCCCCCTTGTGACCACATGGGGACGACCATTAGCTTTATTAAAAGTGCATTAGTTTTTTAATTTAAATTTTGGTACATCCGCCAATTTTTCGAAAAATCAAGGAAGGACCTACCTTTGTTAACAGCCAAAAAAGCTATATATTTCGATAAGTTTCACTTTTTTCATGCGTGAAAATTTTTTACGAGAGTTGTGTTAAACGGATTGACCTTAATTTTTTTTAATCCAAGTAGTTGACATATCTACCTACAACGGCCATTGGTTTTTGATCTTTAGCTTTTTTGGTTCCGACGGTAGAAATTTTTGAAATGTAAAAAAATTGGGTGCGAAAATCCGTAGCATTAACGATTACTCGAAAACTAAAGAAGCTAAAAAAAAACCCCTCGTGACAAAATGGGGATGACCTTTAACTACTTTAAAAGAACATTAGTTCCTTAATTTAAATTTTGGTCATCCGCCAATTTTTCGAAAAAACAAGGAAGGAGCTACCTTTGTTAACAGCCAAAAAAGCTATATATTTCGATAAGTTTCACTTTTTTCATGCGTGATAATTTCTTACGAGAGTTGTGTTGAACGAATTGGCCTGAATTTGAATAATATAGGTAGGTGACATATCTTCCTACAACAACCATTGGTTTCAGGTGTCCAGCTTAATTGGTTCCGACAGTAGAAATTTTTGAAGTGTAAAAAAATTGGGTGCGAAAATCCGTAGCATTAACGATTACTCGAAAACTAAAGGAGCTAAAATAATCCCCCTCGTGACAACATGGGGACGAATTTCAGCTATTTTAAAACAACATTAAATCTCTAATCTAAAGTTCAGCCCATCCGCCAATTTTTCGAAAAAACAAGGAAGGTAGCTGCTACCTTTGTTAACAGCCAAAAAAGCTATATATTTCGATAAGTTTCACTTTTTTCATGCGTGAACATTTCTTACGAGAGTTGTGTTGGACGGATTAGCCTGAATTTTCTAAATCCAAGTAGGTGACATATCTACCTACAACGACCATTGGTTTCAGGTCTCCAGCATTTTTGGTTCCGACGGTAGAAATTTTTGAAGTGTACAAAAATTGGGTGCGAAAATCCGTAGCATTAACGATTACTCGAAAACTAAAGGAACTAAAAAAACCCCCTTGTGACAACATGGGGACGACCTTTATTTTTTTAAACTTCAAAAATTTCTACCGTCGGAACTAAAGAAGCTGGAGACCTTAAACCAATGGTCGTCGTAGGTGGTGACATATCTACCATTTACACATATCTATGGATTTAAAAAACTTAGGCCAATCCGTCTAACACAACTCTCGTAAGAAATTTTCACGCATGAAAAAAGTGAATCTTATCGAAATATATAGCTTTTTTGGCTGTTAACAAAGGTAGCTCCTTCCTTGTTTTTTCGAAAAATTTGCAGATGTACCAAAATTTAAATTTAGAAACTAATGCCCTTTTAAAATAGCTAAAAGTCGTCCCCATGTTGTCACAAGGGTTTTTTTTTTGCTCCTTTGGTTTTCGAGTAATCGTTAATGCTACGGATTTTCGCACCTAATTTTTTTACACTTCAAAAATTTCTACCGTCGGAACCAAAAAAGCTGGAGACTTTATCGAAATATATAGAAATATATAGCTTTCTTTGCTGTTTACAAAGTAAGCAGCTACCTTCCTTGTTTTTTCAAAAAATTGGCGGATGGGCTGAAAATTTGATTAGAGATTTAATGCCGTTTTTAAATAGCTAAAAGTCGTTCCCATGTTGTCACGAGTTACACTTCAAAAATTTCTACCGTCGGAACCAAAGAAGCTGGAGACAGACCTGAAACCAATGGTCGTCGTAGGTAGATATGTCACCTACCTGGATTTAAAAAATTCAGGCCAATCCGTCCAACACAACTCTCTTAAGAAATTTTCACGCATGAAAAAAGTGAAACTTATCGAATTATATAGCTTTTTTGGCTGTTAACAAAGGTAGCAGCTACCTTACTTGTTTTTTCGAGAAATTCGCGGATGGGCTGAAATTTAGATTAGAGATTTATTGATGTTTTAAAATAGCTAAAATTCGTCCCCATGTTGTCACGAGGGGGTTTTTTTAGCTCCTTTAGTTTTCGAGTAATCGTTAATGCTACGGATTTTCGCACCCAATTTTTTTACACTTCAAAAATTTCTACCGTCGGAACCAAAAAAGCTGGAGACTTGAAACAGATGGTCGTTGTAGGCAGATATGTCACCTTTATTTTAGCTCCTTTAGTTTTCGAGTAATCGTTAATGTAACGGATTTTTGCACCCAATTTTTTTACACTTCAAAAATTTCTACCGTCGGAATAAAAGAAGCTGGAGACCTGAAACCAATGGCCGTTGTAGGTAAATATGTCACCTACCTGGATTTAGAGAATTCAGGCTAATCCGTCTAACACAACTCTCGAAAATTTCTTCAAAAATTTCTGCTGTCGCAACCAAAGTAGCTGGAGATCTGAAACCAATGGTTGTCGTAGGTAGATATGTAACCTACATGGATTTAAAAAATACAGGCCAATCCGTTCAACACAACTCTCGTAAGAAATTTTCACGCATGAAAAAAGTGAAACTTATCGAAATATATAGCTTTTCTGGCTGTTAACAAAGGTAGCAGCTACCTTCCTTGTTTTTTCGAAAAATTGGCGGATGGACCAACATTTAAATTAAGTAAATAATGCCCTTTTAAAATAGCTAAAGGTTGTCCCCATGTTGTCACAAGGGGGTTTTTTTAGCTGCTTTAGTTTTCGAGTAATCGTTAATGCTAAGGATTTTCGCACCCAATTTTTTTACAATTCAAAAATTTCTACCGTCGGAACCAAAAAAGCTGGAGAACTGAAACCAATGGCCGTCGTAGGCAGATATGTCACCTACTTGGATTTAAAAAATTCAGGTCAATCCGTCTAACACAACTCTCGAAAGAAATTTTCACGCATGAAAAAAGTGAAACTTATCGAAATATATAGCTTTTTTGGCTGTTAACAAAGGTAGCAGCTACCTTCCTTGTTTTTTCGAAAAATAGGCGGATGGGCCAAAATTTAGATTAAAGATTTAATGCCGTTTTAAAATAGCTAAAGGTCGTCCCCATGTTGTCACGAGGGGGTTTTTTTTAGCTCCTTTAGTTTTAGAGTAATCGTTAATGCTACGGATTTTCGCACCCAATTTTTTACATTTCAAAAAATTTTACCATCGCAATTAAAGAAGCTGGAGACCTGAAACCATAGGTTGTTGTAGGTAGATATTAAATCTACCTGGATTTAATAAATTCAGGCCAATTCGTCAAACAAAACTCTCGTAAGAAATTTTCACGCATGAAAAAAGTGAAACTTATCGAAATATATAGCTTTTTTGGCTGTTAACAAAGGTAGCAGCTACCTTCCTTGTTTTTTCGAAAAATTGGCGGATGGGCCAAAATTTAGATTAGAGATTTAATGCCGTTTTAAAATAGCTAAGAGTCGTCCCCATGTTGTCACGAGGGGGTTTTTTTAGCTCCTTTAGTTTTCGAGTAATCGTTAATGCTACGGATTTTCGCACCCAATTTTTTTACACTTCAAAAATTTTTACCACGCAATCAAAGAAGCTGGAAACCTGAAACCAATGGCCCTTGTAGGTAAATATGTCACCTACCTGGGTTAAAAAATTCAGGCTAATCCGTTCAACACAACTCTCGTAAGAAATTTTCACGCATGAAAAAAGTGAAACTTATCAAAATATATAGCTTTTTTGGCTGTTAACAAAGGTAGCTCCTTCCTTGTTTTTTTTGAAAAATTGGCTGATGGACCGAAATTTAAATTAAGAAACTAATGCCCTTTTAAAATAGCTAAAAGTCGTCCCCATTTTGTCACGAGAGGTTTTATTTAGCTTCTTTAGTTTTCGAGTAATCGTTAATGCTACGGATTTTCGCACCCAATTTTTTGACACTTCAAAAATTTCTACCATAGCAACCAAAGAAGCTGGAGACCTGAAACCAATGGCCGTTGTAGGAAGATATGTCACCTACCTGAAATTAAAAAATTCCGGCCAATCCGTCTTATACAACTCTCGTAAGAAATTTTCACGCATGAAAAAAGTGAAACTTATCGAAATATATAGCTTTTTTGGATGTTAACAAAGGTAGCTCCTTCCTTGTTTTTTCGAAAAATTGGCGGATAGACCACAATTTAAATTTAATAAATAAAGCCTTTTTAAAATAGCTAAAGGTTGTCCCCATGTTGTCACGAGGGGGTTTTTTTAGCTCCTTTAGTTTTCGGGTAATCGTTAATGCTACGGATTTTCGCACCCAATTTTTTTTCACTTCAAAAATTTCTACAGTCGAAACCAAAAAAGCTGGAAACCTACCACCAATGGCCGTTGTAGGTAAATATGTCACCTACCTGGATTTAAAAAATTCAGGACAATCCGTTCAACACAACTCTCGTAAGAAGTTTTCACGCTGGAAAAAAATGAAACTTATCGAAATATATAGCTTTTTTGGCTGTTAACAAAGGTAGCAGCTACCTTCCTTGTTTTTTCGAAAAATTGGCGGATGGGCCTTAATTTAGATTAGAGATTTAATGCCGTTTTAAAATAGCTAAAGGTTGTCCCCATGTTGTCACAAGGGGGTTTTTTTAGCTCCTTTAGTTTTCGAGTAATCGTAAATGCTAAGGATTTTCACACCCAATTTTTTTAAACTTCAAAAATTTTTACCGTCGGAACCAAAGAAGCTGGAGACCTGAAACCAATGGCCATCGTAGGTAGATATGTCACCTACCTGGATTTAAAAAATTCAGGTCAATCCGTTTAACACAACTCTCGTAAGAAATTTTCACGGTTGAAAAAAGTGAAACTTATCGAAATATATAGCTTTTTTGGCTGTTAACAAAGGTAGCAGCTACCTTCCTTGTTTTTTCGAAAAATTGGCGGATGGGCCAAAATGTAGATTAGAGATTTAATGCCGTTTTAAAATAGGTAAGGGTCGTCCCCATGTTGTCACGAGGGGGTTTTTTTTAGCTCCTTTAGTTTTCGAGTAATCGTTATTGCTACGGATTTTCGCACCCAATTTTTTTACATTTCAAAAATTTTTACCATCGCAATTAAAGAAGCTGGAGACCTGAAACCAAAGGTTGTTGTAGGTAGATATTAAATCTACCTGGATTTAAAAAATTCAGGCCAATTCGTCCAACACAACTCTCGTAAGAAATTTTCACGCATGAAAAAAGTGAAACTTATCGAAATATATAGCTTTTTTGGCTGTTAACAAAGGTAGCAGCTACCTTCCTTGTTTTTTCGAAAAATTGGCGGATGGGCCAAAATTTAGATTAGAGATTTAATGCCATTTTAAAATAGCTAAAGGTTGTCTCCATGTTGTCACGAGGGGGTTTTGTTTAGCTCCTTTAGTTTTCGAGTAATCGTTAATGCTACGGATTTTCGCACCCAATTTTTTTACACTTCAAAAATTTTTACCACGCAATCAAAGAAGCTGGAGACCTGAAACCAATGGCCCTTATAGGTAAATATGTCACCTACCTGGGTTAGAAAATTCAGGCTAATCCGTTCAACACAACTCTCGTAAGAAATTTTCACGCATGAAAAAAGTGAAACTTATCAAAATATATAGCTTTTTTGGCTGTTAACAAAGGTAGCTCCTTCCTTGTTTTTTTTGAAAAATTGGCGGATGGACCGAAATTTAAATTAAGAAACTAATGCCGTTTTAAAATAGCTAAAAGTCGTCCCCATTTTGTCACGAGAGGTTTTTTTTAGCTTCTTTAGTTTTCGAGTAATCGTTAATGCTACGGATTTTCGCACCCAATTTTTTGACACTTCAAAAATTTCTACCATCGCAACCAAAGAAGCTGGAGACCTGAAACCAATGGCCGTTGTAGGAAGATATGTCACCTACCTGAAATTAAAAAATTCCGGCCAATCCGTCCAATACAACTCACGTAAGAAATTTTCACGCATGAAAAAAGTGAAACTTATCGAAATATATAGCTTTTTTGGATGTTAACAAAGGTAGCTCCTTCCTTGTTTTTTCGAAAAATTGGCGGATAGACCAAAATTTAAATTAAATAAATAAAGCCCTTTTAAAATAGCTAAAGGTTGTCCCCATGTTGTCACAAGGGGGTTTTTTAGTTTTCGGGTAATCGTTAATGCTACGGATTTTCACACCCAATTTTTTTACACTTCAAAAATTTCTACAGTCGGAACCAAAAAAGCTGGAGACCTGAAACCAATGGCCGTTGTAGTAAAAATATGTCACCTACCTGGATTTAAAAAATTCAGGACAATCCGTCTAACACAACTCTCGTAAGAAATTTTCACGTTTGAAAAAAGTGAAACTTATCGAAATATACAGCTTTTTTGGCTGTTAACAAAGGTAGCAGCTACCTTCCTTGTTTTTTCGAAAAATTGGCGGATGGGCCAAAATTTAGATAAGAGATTTAATGCCGTTTTAAAATAGCTAAGGGTCGTCCCCATGTTGTCACGAGGGGGTTTTTTTTAGCTCCTTTAGTTTTCGAGTAATCGTTATTGCTACGGATTTTCGCACCCAATTTTTTTACATTTCAAAAATTTTTACCATCGCAATTAAAGAAGCTGGAGACCTGAAACCAAAGGTTGTTGTAGGTTGATATTAAATCTACCTGGATTTAAAAAATTCAGGCCAATTTGTCAAACACAACTCTCGTAAGAAATTTTCACGCATGAAAAAAGTGAAACTTATCGAAATATATAGCTTTTTTGGCTGTTAACAAAGGTAGCAGCTACCTTCCTTGGTTTTTCGAAAAATTGGCGGATGGGCCAAAATTAAGATTAGAGATTTAATGCCGTTTTAAAATAGCTAAGAGTTGTCCCCATGTTGTCACGAGGGGGTTTTTTTTAGCTCCTTTAGTTTTCGAGTAATCGTTAATGCTACGGATTTTCGCACCCAATTTTTTTACACTTCAAAAATTTTTACCACGCAATCAAAGAAGCTGGAGACCTAAAACCAAAGGTTGTTGTAGGTTGATATTAAATCTACCTGGATTTAATAAAATTCAGGCCAATTCGTCCAACACAACTCTCGTAAGAAATTTTCACGCATGAAAAAAGTGAAACTTATCAAAATATATAGCTTTTTTGGCTGTTAACAAAGGTAGCTCCTTCCTTGTTTTTTTTGAAAAATTGGCGGATGGACCGAAATTTAAATTAAGAAACTAATGCCCTTTTAAAATAGCTAAAAGTCGTCCCCATTTTGTCACGAGAGGTTTTTTTTAGCTTCTTTAGTTTTCGAGTAATCGTTAATGCTACGGATTTTCGCACCCAATTTTTTGACACTTCAAAAATTTCTACCATCGCAACCAAAGAAGCTGGAGACCTGAAACCAATGGCCGTTGTAGGAAGATATGTCACCTACCTGAAATTAAAAAATTCCGGCCAATCCGTCCAATACAACTCTCGTAAGAAATTTTCACGCATGAAAAAAGTGAAACTTATCGAAATATATAGCTTTTTTGGATGTTAACAAAGGTAGCTCCTTCCTTGTTTTTTCGAAAAATTGGCGGATAGACCAAAATTTAAATTAAATAAATAAAGTCCTTTTAAAAAAGCTAAAGGTTGTCTTCATGTTGTCACAAGGGGGTTTTTTTAGCTCCTTTAGTTTTCGGGTAATCGTTAATGCTACGGATTTTCACACCAAATTTTTTTACACTTCAAAAATTTCTACAGTCGGAACCAAAAAAGCTGGAGACCTGAAACCAATGGATGTTGTAGGTAAATATGTCACCTACCTGGATTTAAAAAATTCAGGACAATCCGTTCAACACAACTCTCGTAAGAAATTTTCACACTGGAAAAAAGTGAAACTTATCGAAATATATAGCTTTTTTGGCTGTTAACAAAGGTAGCAGCTACCTTCCTTGTTTTTTCGAAAAATTGGCGGATGGGCCTAAATTTAGATAAGAGATTTAATGATGTTTTAAAATAGCTAAGAGTCGTCTCCATGTTGTCACGAGGGGGTTTTTTTTAGCTCCTTTAGTTTTCGAAAAATCGTTAATGCTTCAGATTTTCGCACCCAATTTTTTTACACTTCAAAAATTTCTACAGTCAGAACCAAAAAAGCTGGAGACCTGAAACCAATGGCCTTTGTAGGTAGATATGTCAACTACCTGGAATTAGAAAATTTAGGCTAATCCGTCCAACACATCTCTCGTAAGAAATTTTCACGCATGAAAAAAGTGAAACTTATCGAAATATATAGCTTTTTTGGCTGTTAACAAAGGTAGCAGCTACCTTCCTTGTTTTTTCAAAAAATTGGCGGATGGGCTGAAATTTAGATTAGAGATTTAATGCCGTTTTAAAATAGCTAAAATTCGTCCCCATGTTGTCACGAGGGGGTTTATTTTAGCTCCTTTAGTTTACGAGTAATCGTTAATGCTACGGATTTTCGCACCCAATTTTTTTAAACTTCAAAAATTTCTACCGTCGGTACTAAAAAAACTGGAAACCTGAAACCAAAGGTCGTCGTAGGCAGATATGTCACCTACCTGAATTTAAAAAAATCAAGCCAATCCGTTGAACTCAACTCTCGTAAGAAATTTTCACGCTTGAAAAAAGTGAAACTTATCGAAATATATAGCTTTTTTGGCTGTTAACAAAGGTAGCAGCTACCTTCCTTGTTTTTTTGGAAAAATTGGCAGATTGACCAAAATTTAAATTAAGAAACTAATGCCTTTTTAAAATAGCTAAAGGTCGTCCCCATGTTGTCACAAGGGGATTTTTTTAGCTCCTTTAGTTTTCGAGTAATCGTTAATGCTACGGATTTTCGCACCAAATTTTTTTACACTTCAAAAATTTCTACTGTCGGAATAAAAAAAGCTGAAGACCTGAAACCAATGGTCGTCGTAAAAAGATATGTCACCTACCTAAACTTAAAAAATTCAGGCCAATCCGTCCAACACAACTCTCGTAAGAAATTTTCACGCATGAAAATAGTGAAACTTATCGAAATATATAGCTTTTTTGGCTGCTAACAAAGGTAGCAGCTACCTTCCTTGTTTTTTCGAAAAATTGGCGGATGGGCTGAAATTTTCATTTGAAATTTAATGCCGTTTTAAAATAGCTAAGGGTCATCCTCATGTTGTCACGAGGGGTTTTTTTTAGCTCCTTTAGTTTTCGAGTAATCGTTAATGCTACGGATTTTCGCACCCAAGTTTTTTACACTTCAAAATATTCTACCGTCGGAACCAAAAAAGCTGGAGATCTAAAACCAATGGTCAATGTAAGTTGATATGTCACCTACTTGGATTTTTAAAATTCAGTCCAATCTGTCTAACACAACTCTCGTAAGAAATTTTCACGCATGAAAAAAGTGAAACTTATCGAAATATATAGCTTTTTTGGCTGTTAACAAAGGTAGCAGCTACCTTCCTTGTTTTTTTCGAAAAATTGGCGGATGGGCTGAAATTTAGATAAGAGATTTAATGCCGTTTTAAAATAGCTAAGGGTCGTCCCCATGTTGTCACGAGGGGGTTTTTTTTAGCTCCATTAGTTTTCGAGTAATCGTTAATGCTACGGATTTTCGCACCCCATTTTTTTACAATTCAAAATATTCTACCGTCGGAACCAAAGAAGCTGGAAACCTAAAACCTATGGCTGTTGTAGGTAGATATATTACCTAACTAAATTTAGAAAATTCAAGCCAATCCGTTCAAAACAACTCACGTAAGAAATTTTCACGCATGAAAAAAGTGAAACTTATCGAAATATATAGCTTTTTTGGATGTTAACAAAGGTAGCTCCTTCTTTTTTTTTTCGAAAAATTGGCGGATAGACCAAAATTTAAATTAAATAAATAAAGCCCTTTTAAAATAGCTAAAGGTTGTCCTCATGTTGTCACAAGGGGGTTTTTTTAGCTCCTTTAGTTTTCGGGTAATCGTTAATGCTACGGATTTTCACACCAAATTTTTTTACACTTCAAAAATTTCTACAGTCGGAACCAAAAAAGCTGGAGACCTAAAACCAATGGATGTTGTAGGTAAATATGTCACCTACCTGGATTTAAAAAATTCAGGACAATCCGTTCAACACAACTCTCGTAAGAAATTTTCACACTGGAAAAAAGTGAAACTTATCGAAATATATAGCTTTTTTGGCTGTTAACAAAGGTAGCAGCTACCTTCCTTGTTTTTTCGAAAAATTGGCGGATAGGCCAAAATTTAGATAAGAGATTTAATGATGTTTTAAAATAGCTAAGAGTCGTCCCCATGTTGTCACGAGGGGGTTTTTTTTAGCTCCTTTAGTTTTCGAGTAATCGTTAATGCTTCGGATTTTCGCACCCAATTTTTTTACACTTCAAAAATTTCTACAGTCAGAACCAAAAAAGCTGGAGACCTGAAACCAATGGCCTTTGTAGGTAGATATGTCAACTACCTGGAATTAGAAAATTTAGGCTAATCCGTCCAACACATCTCTCGTAAGAAATTTTCACGCATGAAAAAAGTGAAACTTATCGAAATATATAGCTTTTTTGGCTGTTAACAAAGGTAGCAGCTACCTTCCTTGTTTTTTCGAAAAATTGGCGGATGGGCTGAAATTTAGATTAGAGATTTAATGCCGTTTTAAAATAGCTAAAATTCGTCCCCATGTTGTCACGAGGGGGTTTATTTTAGCTCCTTTAGTTTACGAGTAATCGTTAATGCTACGGATTTTCGCACCCAATTTTTTTAAACTTCAAAAATTTCTACCGTCGGTACTAAAAAAACTGGAAACCTGAAACCAAAGGTCGTCGTAGGCAGATATGTCACCTACCTGAATTTAAAAAATTCAAGCCAATCCGTTGAACTCAACTCTCGTAAGAAATTTTCACGCTTGAAAAAAGTGAAACTTATCGAAATATATAGCTTTTTTGGCTGTTAACAAAGGTAGCAGCTACCTTCCTTGTTTTTTTCGAAAAATTGGCAGATTGACCAAAATTTAAATTAAGAAACTAATGCCTTTTTAAAATAGCTAAAGGTCGTCCCCATGTTGTCACAAGGGGATTTTTTTAGCTCCTTTAGTTTTCGAGTAATCGTTAATGCTACGGATTTTCGCACCAAATTTTTTTACACTTCAAAAATTTCTACTGTCGGAATAAAAAAAGCTGAAGACCTGAAACCAATGGTCGTCGTAAAAAGATATGTCACCTACCTAAACTTAAAAAATTCAGGCCAATCCGTCCAACACAACTCTCGTAAGAAATTTTCACGCATGAAAATAGTGAAACTTATCGAAATATATAGCTTTTTTGGCTGCTAACAAAGGTAGCAGCTACCTTCCTTGTTTTTTCGAAAAATTGGCGGATGGGCTGAAATTTTCATTTGAAATTTAATGCCGTTTTAAAATAGCTAAGGGTCATCCTCATGTTGTCACGAGGGGTTTTTTTTAGCTCCTTTAGTTTTCGAGTAATCGTTAATGCTACGGATTTTCGCACCCAAGTTTTTTACACTTCAAAATATTCTACCGTCGGAACCAAAAAAGCTGGAGACCTAAAACCAATGGTCAATGTAAGTTGATATGTCACCTACTTGGATTTTTAAAATTCAGTCCAATCTGTCCAACACAACTCTCGTAAGAAATTTTCACGCATGAAAAAAGTGAAACTTATCGAAATATATAGCTTTTTTGGCTGTTAACAAAGGTAGCAGCTACCTTCCTTGTTTTTTTCGAAAAATTGGCGGATGGGCTGAAATTTAGATAAGAGATTTAATGCCGTTTTAAAATAGCTAAGGGTCGTCCCCATGTTGTCACGAGGGGGTTTTTTTTAGCTCCATTAGTTTTCGAGTAATCGTTAATGCTACGGATTTTCGCACCCCATTTTTTACAATTCAAAATATTCTACCGTCGGAACCAAAGAAGCTGGAAACCTAAAACCTATGGCTGTTGTAGGTAGATATATCGCCTAACTAAATTTAGAAAATTCAAGCCAATCCGTTCAAAACAACTCACGTAAGAAATTTTCACGCATGAAAAAAGTGAAACTTATCGAAATATATAGCTTTTTTGGCTGTTAACAAAGGTAGCAGCTACCTTCCTTGTTTTTTCGAAAAATTGACAGATGGACCAAAATTTAAATTAAGGAACTAAAGCCCTTTTAAAATAGCTAAGGGTCGTCCCCATGTTGTCATGAGGGGTTTTTTTTTAGCTCCTTTATTTTTTGAGTAATCGTTAATGCTACGGATTTTCACACCCAATTTGTTTACATTTCAAAAATTTCTACCGTCGGAACCAAAGAAGCTGAAGACTTGAAACCAATGGTCGTCATAGGCAGATATGTCACCTTTTTATTAGTTCCTTTAGTTTTCGAGTAATCGTTAATGCTACGGATTTTCGCATCCAATTTTTTTACACTTCAAAAATTTCTACCGTAGGAACCAATAAAGCTGGAGACCTGAAACCAATGGCCGTTGTAGGTAAATATGTCACCTATCTGGATTTAAAAAATTCAGGCCAATCTGATCAACACAACTCTCGTAAGAAATTTTCACGCATGAAAAAAGTGAAACTTATCGAAATATATAGCTTTTTTGGCTGTTAACAAAGGTAGCTCCTTCCTTGTTTTTTCGAAAAATTGGCAGATGGACCGTAATTTAAATTAGGAAACTAATGTCCTTTTGTAAAAACTAAAATTCGTCCCCATGTTGTCATGAGGACGAATTTTACACTTCAAAAATTTCTACCGTCGGAACTAAAAAAGCTGGAGACTTGAAACCAATGGTCGTTGTAGGTAGATATGTCACCTACCTGGATTTAAAAATTTAGGCCAATCTGTTCAACACAATTCTCGTAAGAAATTTTCACGCATGAAAAAAGTGAATCTTATCGAAATATATAGCTGTTTTGGCTGTTAACAAAGGTAGCTACCTTCCTTGTTTTTTCGAAAAAAATGGCAGATGGGCTGAAATTTTGATTTAAAATTTAATGCCGTTTTAAAATAGCTAAGGGTCGTCCCCATGTTGTCACGAGGGGTTTTTTTTTAGCTCCTTTGGTTTTCGAGTAATCGTTAATGCTACGGAATTTCGCACCCAATTTTTTTAAATTTCAAAAATTTCTGGCCGTTGTAGGTATATATGTCACCTACTTGGTTTTAAAAAATTCAGGCCAATCCGTCTAACACAACTCTCGTAAGAAATGTTCACGCATGAAAAATGTGAAACTTATCGAAATATATAGCTTTTTTGGCTGTTAACAAAGGTAGCTCCTTCCTTGTTTTTTCGAAAAATTGGCGGATGGACCCAAATTTAAATTAAGGAAATAATGTCTTTTTAAAATAGTTAAAATTCGTCCCCATGTTGTCACGAGGGGGTTTATTTTAGCTCCTTTAGTTTTCGAGTAATCGTTAATGCTACAGATTTTCGCACCCAATTTTTTTACACTTCAAAAATTTCTACCGTCGGAACTAAAAAAGCTGGAGACTTAAAACCAATGGTCGTTGTAGGTTGATATGTCACCTACCTGGATTTAAAAAATTTAGGCCAATCTGTTCAACACAACTCTCGTAAGAAATTTTCACGCATGAAAAAAGTGAATCTTATCGATATATATAGCTTTTTTGGCTGTTAACAAAGGTAGCTCCTTCCTTGTTTTTTCGAAAAATTGGCGGATGGGCTACAATTTAGATTAAAAAACTAATGCCGTTTTAAAATAGCTAAGAGTCGTCCCCATGTTGTCACGAGGGGATTTTTTTTTTGCTCCTTTAGTTTTCGAGTAATCGTTAATGCTACGGATTTTCGCAACCAATTTTTTTACACTTCAAAAACTTCTACGAACCAAAATAGCTGGAGACCTGAAACCAATGGTCGTTGTAGGTAGATATATCACCTAATTGGCTGTTAACAAAGGTAGCAGCTACCTTCCTTGTTTTTTCGAAAAATTGGCGGATGGGCTGAAATTTAAATTAGAGATTTAATGCCGTTTTAAAATAGCTAAGGGTCGTCCCCATGTTTTCACGAGGGGGTTTTTTTTAGCTCCTTTGGTTTTCGAGTAATCGTTAATGCTACGGATTTTCGCACCCAATTTTTTTAAATTTCAAAAATTTCTACCGTCGGAACCAAAGAAGCTGGAGACCTGAAACAAATGGCCGTTTAAGGTAGATATGACACCTATCTGGATTTAAAAAATTCAGGTCAATCCGTTCATTACAATTCTCGTAAGAAATTTTCACGCATGAAAAAAGTGAAACTTATGGAAATATATAGCTTTTTTGGCTGTTAACAAAGGTAGCTTCTTCCTTGTTTTTTCGAAAAATTGGCGGGTGGACCAAAAATAAAATTAAAAAACTAATGTTCTTGTAAAATAGCTAAAGGTCGTCCCCAAATTATCACAAGAGGGTTTTTTTAGCTCCTTTAGTTTTCGAGTAATCGTTAATGCTACGGATTTTCGCAACCAATTTTTTTACACTTCAAAAACTTCTACGAACCAAAATAGCTGGAGACCTGAAACCAATGATCGTTGTAGGTAGATATGTCACCTACTTGGCTGTTAACAAAGGTAGCAGCTACCTTCCTTGTTTTTTCGAAAAATTGGCGGATGGGCTGAAATTTAAATTACAGATTTAATGCCATTTTAAAAAAGCTAAGGGTCGTCCCAAAGTTGTCAAGAGGGGGTTTTTTTTAGCTCCTTCAGTTTTCGAGTAATCGTTAATGCTACGGATTTTCGCACCCAATTTTTTTACACTTCAAAAATTTCTACCGTCGGAACCAAAGAAGCTGGAGACTTGAAACCAAAGATGGTCGTAAGCAGATGTATCACTTACCTATATTTAGAAAATTCAAGCCAATCCGTTTAACACAACTCTCGTAAGAAATTTTGACGTATGAAAAAAGTGAAACTTATCGAAATATATAGCTTTTTTGGCTGTTAACAAAGGTAGCTCCTTCCTTGTTTTTTCGAAAAATTTACAGATGGAACAAAATTTAAATTAAGGAATTAATGCCCTTTTAAAATAGCAAAAGGTCGTTCCCATGTTGTCACGAGGGGTTTTTTTCTAGCTCCTTTAGTTTTCGAGTAATCGTTAATGCTACGAATTTCGCATCCAAATTTTTTACACTTCAAAAATTTCTACCGTCGGAACCAAAGAAGCTGGAGACCTGAAACCAATGGCCGTCTTAGGTAGATATGTCACCTACATGGATTTAAAAAATTCAGGTCAATCCGTTAACACAACTCTCGTAAGAAATTTTCACGCATGAAAAAAGTGAAACTTATCGAAATATATAGCTTTTTTGGCTGTTAACAAAGGTAGCTTCTTCCTTGTTTTTTCGAAAAATTGGCGGATGGACCAACATTTAAATTAAGAAACTAATGTTCTTTTAAAATAGCTAAAGGTCGTCCCCATATTATCACAAGGGGGTTTTTTTAGCTCCTTTTGTTTTCGAGTAATCGTTAATGCTTCGGATTTTCGCACCCAATTTTTTTACACTTCAAAAATTTCTACGAATCAAAAAAGCTGGAGACTTTAAACCAATGGTTGTTGTAGGTAGATATGTCACCTACCTGGATTTTAAAAATTCAGGCCAATTTAACCAACACAACTCTCGTTAGAAATTTTTACGCCTTAAAAAAGTGAAACTTATCGAAATATATAGCTTTTTTGGCTGTTAACAAAGGTAGCAGCTACCTTCCTTGTTTTTTCGAAAAATTGACAGATGGACCAAAATTTAAATTAAGAAACTAATGCCGTTTTAAAATAGTAAAGGGTCGTCCCCATGTTGTCACGAGGGGGTTTTTTTTAGCTCCTTTAGTTTTCGAGTAATCGTTAATGCTACGGATTTTCGCACCAAATTTTTTTACACTTGAAAAATTTCTACAGTCGGAACCAAAAAAGCTGGAGACCTGAAACCAATGGCCGTTGTAGGTAGATATGTCAACTACCTAAATTTAGAAAATTCAGGCTAATCCGTCCAACACAACTCTCGTAAGAAATTTTCACGCATGAAAAAAGTGAAACTTATCGAAATATATAGCTTTTTTGGCTGTTAACAAAGGTAGCTCCTTCCTTGTTTTTTCGAAAAATTGGCGGATAGGCTAAAATTTAGATTAAAAAACTAATGCCGTTTTAAAATAGCTAGGGGTCGTCCCCATGTTGTCACGAGGGGGTTTTTTTTGCTCTTTTAGTTGTCGAGTAATCGTAAATGCTACGAATTTTCGCACCAAATTTTTTTACAATTAAAAAATTTCTACCGTCGGAACCAAAAAAGCTGGAAACCTGAAACCAATGGCCGTTGTAGGTAGATATGTCAGCTACTTGAATTTAAAAAATGTAGGCTAATCCAATCAACACAACTCTCGTAAGAAGTTTTCACGCATGAAAAAAGTTAATCTTATCGAAATATATAGCTTTTTTGGCTGTTAGCAAAGGTAGCAGCTACCTTCCTTGTTTTTTTCGAAAAATTGGCGGATGGGCTGAAATTTAGATTAGAAATTTTAAAGCTGTATTAAAATAGCTAAGGGTCGTCCCCATGTTGTCACGAGGGGGTTTTTTTTAGCTCCTTTAGTTTTCGAGTAATCGTTAATGCTACGGATTTTCGCACCCAATTTTTTTACAATTCAAAATATTCTACCGTCGGAAAAAAAGAAGCTGGAGACCTGAAACCAATGGCCGTTGTAGGTAGATATATCACCTACATGAGTTTAGAAAATTCAAGCCAATCCGTTCAACACAACTCTCGTAAGAAATTTTCACGCATGAAAAAAGTGAAACTTATCGAAATATATAGCTTTTTTGGCTGTTAACAAAGGTAGCTCCTTCCTTGTTTTTTCGAAAAATTTGCGGATTGGCTACATTTTAGATTAAAAAACTAATGCCGTTTTAAAGTAGCTAAGGGTCGTCCCCATGTTGTCACGAGGTGGTTTGTTTTAGCTCCTTTAGTTTTCGAGTAATCGTTAATGCTACGGATTTTCGCACCAAATTTTTTTACACTTAAAAATTTTCTACCGTCGGAACCAAAAAAGCTGGAGACCTGAAACCAATGGCCGTTGTAGGTAGATATGTCAACTACCTGGAATTAGAAAATTTAGGCTAATCCGTTCAACACATCTCTCGTAAGAAATTTTCACGCATGAAAAAAGTGAAACTTATCGAAATATATAGCTTTTTTGGCTGTTAACAAAGGTAGCTCCTTCCTTGTTTTTTCGAAAAATTGGCGAATGGGCTAAAATTTAGATTAAAAAACTAATGCCGTTTTAAAATAGCTAAGGGTCGTCCCCATGTTGTCATGAGGGGGTATATTTTAGCTCCTTTAGTTTTCGAGTAATCGTTAATGCTACGGATTTTCGCACCCAATTTTTTTACACTTCAAAATATTCTACCGTCAAAACCAAAAAAGCCGGAGACCTGAAACCAATAGTCGTTGTAGGTAGATATATCACCTACCTAGGTTAAGAAAATTTAAGCCAATCCGTTCCACACAAGTCTCGTAAGAAATTTTCACGTATGAAAAAAGTGAAACTTATCGAAATATATAGCTTTTTTGGCTGTTAACAAAGGTAGCTCCTTCCTTGTTTTTTCGAAAAATTGACAGATGGACCAAAATTTAAATTAAGAAACTAATGCCCTTTTAAAATAGCTAAGAGTCGTCCCCATGTTGTCACGAGGGGGTTTTTTTTAGCTCCTTTAGTTTTCGAGTAATCGTTAATGCTACGGATTTTCGCACCAAATTTTTTTACACTTAAAAATTTTCTACCGTCGGATATAAAAAAGCTGGAGACCTGAAACCAATGGCCGTTGTAGTTAGATATGTCAAATACCTGGATTTAGAAAATTCAGGCCAATCCGTATAACAAAACTCTCGTAAGAAATTTTCACGCATGAAAAAATTGAAACTTATCGAAATATATAGCTTTTTTGGCTGTTAACAAAGGTAGCTCCTTCCTTGTTTTTTCGAAAAATTGGCGGATGGGCTAAAATTTAGATTATAAATTTAATGATGTTTAAAATAACTAAGGGTCGTCCCCATGTTGTCACGAGGGGGTTTTTTTTAGCTCCTTTAGTTTTCGAGTAATCGTTAATGCTACGGATTTTCGCACCAAATTTTTTTACACTTAAAAATGTTCTACCGTCGGAAATAAAAAAGCTGGAGACCTGAAACCAATGGCCGTTGTAGGAAGATATGTCAAATACCTGAATTTAGAAAATTCAGGCCAATCCGTCTAACAAAACTCTCGTAAGAAATTTTCACGCATGAAAAAAGTGAAACTTATCGAAATATATAGCTTTTTTGGCTGTTAACAAAGGTAGCTCCTTCCTTGTTTTTTCGAAAAATTGGCGGATGGGCTAAAATTTAGATTAATAAACTAATGCCGTTTTAAAAAAGCTAAGGGTCGTCCCCATGTTTTCACGAGGGGGTTTTTTTTGCTCCTTTAGTTTTCGAGTAATCGTAAATGCTACGAATTTTCGCACCAAATTTTTTTACACTTCAAAAATTTCTACCGTCGGAACCAAAAAAGCTGGAGACCTAAAACCAATGGCCGTTGTAGGTAGATATGTCAACTACCTGGAATTAGAAAATTTAGGCTAATCCGTTCAACACAACTCTCGTAAGAAATTTACACGCATGAAAAAAGTGAATCTTATCGAAATATATAGCTTTTTTGGCTGTTAACAAAGGTAGCAGCTACCTCCCTTGTTTTTTTCGAAAAATTGGCAGATGGGCTGAAATTTAGATTAGAAATTTTAAAGCCGTTTTAAAATAGCTAAGGGTCGTCCCCATGTTGTCACGAGGGGGTTTTTTTTAGCTCCTTTAGTTTTCGAGTAATCGTTAATGCTACGGATTTTCGCAACCAATTTTCTTACACGTCAAAATATTCTACCGTCGGAACCAAAAAAGCTGGAGACCTGAAACCAATGGCCGTTGTAGGTAGATATATCTACTACCTGGATTTAGAAAATTCAAGCCAATCCGTTCAACACAACTCTCGTAAGAAATTTTCACGCATGAAAAAAGTTAAACTTATCGAAATATATAGCTTTTTTGACTGTTAACAAAGGTAGCTCCTTCCTTGTTTATTCGAAAAATCGGCTACAAAAAAGCTGGAGACCTGAAACCAATGGCCGTTGTAGGTAGATATGTCACCTCCCTGGATTTTAAAAAATTCAGGCCAATTTGTCCAACACAACTCTCGTTAGAAATTTTCACGCAGGAAAAAAGTGAAACTTATCGAAATATATAGCTTTTTTGGCTGTTAACAAAGGAAGCTCCTACCTTGTTTTTTCGAAAAATTGGCTACAAATAAGCTGGAGACCTGAAACCAATGGCCGTTGTAGGTAGATATAACACCTCCCTGGATTTTAAAAAATTCAGGCCAATTTGTCCAACACAACTCTCGTTAGAAATTTTCACGCAGGAAAAAAGTGAAACTTATCGAAATATATAGCTTTTTTGGCTGTTAACAAAGGTAGCTCCTTCCTTGTTTTTTCGAAAAATTGGCGGATAGGCTAAAATTTAGATTAAAAAACTAATGCCGTTTTAAAATAGCTAGGGGTCGTCCCCATGTTGTCACGAGGGGGTTTTTTTTGCTCCTTTAGTTGTCGAGTAATCGTAAATGCTACGAATTTTCGCACCAAATTTTTTTACACTTAAAAAATTTCTACCGTCGGAACCAAAAAAGCTGGAAACCTGAAACCAATGGCCGTTGTAGGTAGATATGTCAACTACTTGAATTTAAAAAATTTAGGCTAATCCGTTCAACACAACTCTCGTAAGAAGTTTTCACGCATGAAAAAAGTTAATCTTATCGAAATATATTGCTTTTTTGGCTGTTAGCAAAGGTAGCAGCTACCTTCCTTGTTTTTTTCGAAAAATTGGCGGATGGGCTGAAATTTAGATTAGAAATTTTAAAGCCGTTTTAAAATAGCTAAGGGTCGTCCCTATGTTGTCACGAGGGGGTTTTTTTTAGCTCCTTTAGTTTTCGAGTAATCGTTAATGCTACGGATTTTCGCACCCCATTTTTTTACAATTCAAAATATTCTACCGTCGGAAAAAAAGAGGCTGGAGACCTGAAACCAATGGCCGTTGTAGGTAGATATGTCACCTACATGAGTTTAGAAAATTCAAGCCATTCCGTTCAACACAACTCTCGTAAGAATTTTCCACGCATGAAAAAAGTGAAACTTATCGAAATATATAGCTTTTTTGGCTGTTAACAAAGGTAGCTCCTTCCTTGTTTTTTCGAAAAATTGGCGGATGGGCTAAAATTTAGATTAAAAAACTAATGCCGTTTTAAAATAGCTAAGGGTTGTCCCCATGTTGTCACGAGGGGGTTTTTTGTAGCTCCTTTAGTTTTCGAGTAATCGTTAATGCTACGGATTTTCGCACCAAATTTTTTTACACTTAAAAATTTTCTACTGTCGGAACCAAAAAAGCTGGAGACCTGAAACCAATGGCCGTTGTAGGTAGATATGTCAACTACCTGGATTTAGAAAATTTAGGCTAATCCGTTTAACACATCTCTCGTAAAAAATTTTCACGCATGAAAAAAGTGAAACTTATAGAAATATATAGCTTTTTTGGCTGTTAACAAAGGTAGCTCCTTCCTTGTTTTTTCGAAAAAATGGCGAATGGGCTAAAATTTAGATTAAAAAACTAATGCCGTTTTAAAATAGCTAAGGGTTGTCCCCATGTTGTCACGAGGGGGTTTTTTGTAGCTCCTTTAGTTTTCGAGTAATCGTTAATGCTACGGATTTTCGCACCAAATTTTTTTACACTTAAAAATGTTCTACCGTCGGAAATAAAAAAGCTGGAGACCTGAAACCAATGGCCGTTGTAGGAAGATATGTCAAATACCTGAATTTAGAAAATTCAGGCCAATCCGTCTAACAAAACTCTCGTAAGAAATTTTCACGCATGAAAAAAGTGAAACTTATCGAAATATATAGCTTTTTTGGCTGTTAACAAAGGTAGCTCCTTCCTTGTTTTTTCGAAAAATTGGCGGATGGGCTAAAATTTAGATTAATAAACTAATGCCGTTTTAAAATAGCTAAGGGTCGTCCCCATGTTGTCACGAGGGGTTTTTTTTAGCTCCTTTAGTTTTCGAGTAATCGTTAATGTTACGGATTTTCGCACTCAATTTTTTTACACTTCAAAATATTCTACCGTCGGAACCAAATAGCTGGAGACCTGAAACCAATGGCCGTTGTAGGTAGATATATCACCTACATTTGATTAGAAAATTCAAGCCAATCCGTTCCAAACAACTCTCGTAAGAAATTTTCACGCATTAAAAAAGTGAAACTTATCGAAATATATAGCTTTTTTGGCTGTTAACAAAGGTAGCTCCTTCCTTGTTTTTTCGAAAAATTGACAGATGGACCAAAATTTAAATTAAGAAACTAATGCCCTTTTAAAATAGCTAAAAGTCGTCCCCATGTTGTCACGAGGGGTTTTTTTTAGCTCCTTTAGTTTTCGAAAAATCGTTAATGCTTCGGATTTTCGCACCCAATTTTTTTACACTTCAAAAATTTCTACAGTCAGAACCAAAAAAGCTGGAGACCTGAAACCAATGGCCTTTGTAGGTAGATATGACACCTACCTGGATTTAAAAAATTCAGGCCAATTTGTTGAACACAACTCTCGTTAGAAATTTTCACGCAGGAAAAAAGTTAAACTTATCGAAATATATAGCTTTTTTGGCTGTTAACAAAGGTAGCTCCTTCCTTGTTTTTTCGAAAAATTGGCGGATGGGCTAAAATTTAGATTAAAAACTAATGCCGTTTTAAAAAAGCTAAGGGTTGTCCCCATGTTGTCACGAGGGGTTTTCTTTTAGCTCCTTTAGTTTTCGAGTAATCGTTAATGCTACGGATTTTCGCACCAAATTTTTTTACACTTAAAAATTTTCTACCGTCGGAACCAAAAAAGCTGGAGACTTAAAACCAATGGCCGTTGTAGGTAGATATGTCACCTACCTGAATTTAAAAAATTCAGGCCAATTTGTTGAACACAACTCTCGTTAGAAATTTTCACGCAGGAAAAAAGTTAAACTTATCGAAATATATAGCTTTTTTGGCTGTTAACAAAGGTAGCTCCTTCCTTGTTTTTTCGAAAAATTGGCGGATGGGCTAAAATTTAGATTAAAAACTAATGCCGTTTTAAAAAAGCTAAGGGTTGTCCCCATGCTGTCACGAGGGGTTTTCTTTTAGCTCCTTTAGTTTTCGAGTAATCGTTAATGCTACGGATTTTCGCACCAAATTTTTTTACACTTAAAAATTTTCTACCGTCGGAACCAAAAAAGCTGGAGACTTGAAACCAATGGCCGTTGTAGGTAGATATGTCAACTACTTGGATTTAGAAAATTCGTAACCTACCTGGATTTAAAAATTACAGGCCAATTCGCCCAACACAACTCTCGTAAGAAATTTTCACGCATGAAAAAAGTAAATCTTATCGAAATATATAGCTTTTTTGGCTGTTAGCAAAGGTAGCAGCTACCTTCCTTGTTTTTTTTCGAAAAATTGGCGGATGGGATGAAATTTAGATAATAAATTTTAAAGCCGTTTTAAAATAGCTAAGGGTCGTCCCCATGTTGTCACGAGGGGGTTTTTTTTAGCTCCTTTAGTTTTCGAGTAATCGTTAATGCTACGGATTTTCGCTCACAAATTTTTTTACACTTCAAAATATTCTACCGTCGGAACCAAAATAGCTGGAGACCTGAAACCAATGGCCGTTGTAGATAGATATATCACCTACATTAGTTTAGAAAATTCAAGCCAATCCGGATAACACAACTCTCGTAAGAAATTTTCACGCATGAAAAAAGTGAAACTTATCGAAATATATAGCTTTTTTGGCTGTTAACAAAGGTAGCTCCTTCCTTGTTTTTTCGAAAAATTGGCGGATGGGCTAAAATTTAGATTAAAAACTAATGCCGTTTTTAAAAAGCAAAGGGTTTTCCCCATGTTGTCACGAGGGGTTTTCTTTTAGCTCCTTTAGTTTTCGAGTAATCGTTAATGCTACGGATTTTCGCACCAAATTTTTTTACACTTAAAAATTTTCTACCGTCGGAACCAAAAAAGCTGGAGACTTGAAACCAATGGCCGTTGTAGGTAGATATGTCAACTACCTGGATTTAGAAAATTCAGGCTTATCCGTCCTACACAACTCTCGTAAGAAATTTTCACGCATGAAAAAAGTGAAACTTATCGAAATATATAGCTTTTTTGGCTGTTAACAAAGGTAGCTCCTTCATTGTTTTTTCGAAAAATTGGCGGATGGGCTAAAATTTAAATTAAAAAACTAATGCCGTTTTAAAAAAACTAAGGGTCGTCCCCATGTTGTCACGAGGGGGTTTTTTTAGCTCCTTTAGTTTTCGAGTAATCGTTAATGCTACGGATTTTCGCACCAAATTTTTTTACACTTAAAAAATTTCTACCGTCGGAACCAAAAAAGCTGGAGACTTGAAACCAATGACCGTTGTAGGTAAATATGTCAACACCTTGGATTTAGAAAATTTAGGCTAATCCGTCCAACACAACTCTCGTAAGAAATTTTCACGCATGAAAAAAGTGAAACTTATCGAAATATATAGCTTTTTTGGCTGTTAACAAAGGTAGCAGCTACCTTCCTTGTTTTTTTCGAAAAATTGGTGGATAGGCTGAAATTTAGATTAGAAATTTAAAGCCGTTTTAAAATAGCTAAGGGTCGTCCCCATGTTGTCATGAGGGGGTATATTTTAGCTCCTTTAGTTTTCGAGTAATCGTTAATGCTACGGATTTTCGCACCCAATTTTTTTACACTTCAAAATATTCTACCGTCGGAACCAAAAAAGCTGGAGACCTGAAATCAATGGTCGTTGTAGGTAAATATATCACCTATTTAAGTTTAGAAGATTCAAACCAATCCGTTCCACACAACTCTCGCAAGAAATTTTCACGCATGAAAAAAGTGAAACTTATCGAAATATATAGCTTTTTTGGCTGTTAACAAAGGTAGCTCCTTCCTTGTTTTTTCGAAAAATTGACAGATGGACCAAAATTTAAATTAAAAAACTAATGCCCTTTTAAAATAGCTAAGAGTCGTCCCCATGTTGTCACTAGGGGGTTTTTTTTAGCTCCTTTAGTTTTCGAAAAATCGTTAATGCTTCGGATTTTCGCACCCAATTTTTTTACACTTCAAAAATTTCTACAGTCAGAACCAAATAAGCTGGAGACCTGAACCCAATGACCGTTGTAGGTAGATATGTCACCTACCTGGATTTAAAAAACTCAGGCCAATACAACTCTCGTTAGAAATTTTCACGCAGGAAAAAAGTTAAACTTATCGAAAAATATAGCTTTTTTGGCTGTTAACAAAGGTAGCTCCTCCTTGTTTTTTCGAAAAATTGACAGATGGACCAAAATTTAAATTAAGAAACTATTGCCGTTTTAAAATAGCTAAGGGTCGTCCCCATGTTGTCACGAGGGGTTTTTTTTAGCTCCTTTAGTTTTCGAGTAATCGTTAATGCTACGGATTTTCGCACCAAATTTTTTTACACTTCAAAAATTTCTACCGTCGGAACCAAAAAAGCTGGAGACCTGAAACCAATCGCCGTTTTAGGTAAATATATCACCTACCTGGATTTTAAAAAATTAAGGCCAATCCGTTCAACACAACTCTCGTAAGAAATTTTCACGCATGAAAAAAGTGAAACTTATCGAAATATATAGCTTTTTTGGCTGTTAACAAAGGTAGCTCCTTCCTTGTTTTTTCGAAAAATGGACAGATGGACCAAAATTTAAATTAAAAAGTTAATGTCCTTTTAAAATAGCTAAGGGTCGTCCCCATGTTGTCACGAGGGGGTTTTTTTTAGCTCCTTTAGTTTTTGAGTAATCGTTAATGCTATGGATTTTCGCACCCAATTTTTTTACAATTCAAAAATTTCTACCGTCGGAACCAAAAAAGCTGGAGAACTGAAACCAATGGCCGTCTTAGGTAGATATGTCACCTACATGGATTTAAAAAATTCAGGTCAATCCGTATAATACAACTCTCGTAAGAAATTTTCACGCATGAAAAAAGTGAAACTTATCGAAATATATAGCTTTTTTGGCTGTTAACAAAGGTATCAGCTACCTTCCTTGTTTTTTCGAAAAATTGGCGGATGGACCAAAATTTAAATTAAAAAACTAATGTCGTTTTAAAATAGCTAAGAGTCGTCCCCATGTTATCACAAGGGGGTTTTTTTAGCTCCTTTAGTTTTCGAGTAATCGTTAATGCTTCGGATTTTCGCACCCAATTTTTTTACATTTCAAAAATTTCTACAGTCGGAACCAAAAAAGCTGGAGACCTGAAACCAATGGTTGTTGTAGGTAGATATGTCAACTACTTGGATTTAGAAAATTCGTAACTTACCTGGATTTAAAAACCACAGGCCAATTCGCCCAACACAACTCTCGTAAGAAATTTTCACGCATGAAAAAAGTGAAACTTATCGAAATATATAGCTTTTTTGGCTGTTAACAAAGGTAGCTCCTTCCTTGTTTTTTCGAAAAATTGGCGGATGGGCTAAAATTTAGATGAAAAAACTAATGCCGTTTTAAAAAAGCTAAGGGTCGTCCCCATGTTGTCCCGGGGGGTTTTTTTTAGCTCCTTTAGTTTTCGAGTAATCGTTAATGCTACGGATTTTCGCACCAAATTTTTTTACACTTAAAAAATTTCTACCGTCAGAACCAAAAACGCTGGAGACCTGAAACCAATGGCCGTTGTAGGTAAATATGTCACCTACCTGGATTTAGAAAATTCGTAACCTACCTGGATTTAAAAACCACAGGCCAATTCGCCCAACACAACTCTCGTAAGACATTTTCACGCATGAAAAAGGTGAAACTTATCGAAATATATAGCTTTTTTGGCTGTTAACAAAGGTAGCTCCTTCCTTGTATTTTCGAAAAATTGACAGATGGACCAAAATTTAAATTTCGAATTTAATGCCCTTTTGAAATAGCTAATAGTCGTCCCCATGTTGTCACGAGGGGGTTTTTTTAGCTCCTTTAGTTTTCGAAAAATCGTTAGTGCTTCGGATTTTTGCATCCAATTTTTTTACATTTCAAAAATTTCTACAGTCAGAACCAAAAACGCTGGAGACCTGAAACCAATGGCCGTTGTAGGTAAATATGTCACCTACCTGAATTTAGAAAATTCAGGCCAATTTGTCTAACACAACTCTCGTTAGAAATTTTCACGCAGGAAAAAAGTTAAACTTATTGAAATATATAGCTTTTTTGGCTGTTAACAAAGGTAGCTCCTTCCTTGTTTTTTCGAAAAATTGGCGGATGGGCTAAAATTTAGATTTAAAAACTAATGCCGTTTAAAAAAGCTAAGGGTCGTCCCCATGTTGTTACGAGGGGTTTTTTTTTAGCTCGTTTAGTTTTCGAGTAATCGTTAATGCTACGGATTTTCCCACCAAATTTTTGTACACTTAAAAATTTCTACCGTCGGAACCAAAGCAGCTGGAGACCTGAAACCAATGGCCGTTGTAGGTAGATATGTAAACTACCTAGAGTTTGAAAATTCAGGCTAATCCGTCCAACACAACTCTCGTAAGAAATTTTCACGCATGAAAAAAGTGAAACTTATCGAAATATATAGCTTTTTTGGCTGTTAACAAAGGTAGCTGCTTCCTTGTTTTTTCGAAAAATTGGCAGATGGATCAAAATTTAAATTAAGGAACTAATGTCCTTTTAAAAAAGCTAAGGGTGGTCCCCATGTTGTCACGAGGGGGTTTCTTTTAACTCCTTTAGTTTTCGAGTAATCGTTAATGCTACGGATTTTCGCACCCAATTTTTTAACACTTCAAAAATTTCTACCGTCGGAACCAAAGAAGCTGGAGACCTGAAACCAATGGCCGTTGTAGGTATATATGTCACCTACCTGGATTTCAGGCCAATCCGTTCAACACAACTCTCGTAAGAAATTTTCACGAATGTAAAAAGTGAAACTTATCGAAATATATAGCTTTTTTGGTTGTTAACAAAGGTAGCTCCTTCCTTGTTTTTTCGAAAAATTGGCAGATGGATCAAAATTTAAATTTAGGAACTAATGTCCTTTTAAAAAAGCTAAAATTCGTCCCCATGTTGTCACGAGGGGGGTTTTTTTAGCTCCTTTAGTTTTCGAGTAATCGTTAATGCTACGGATTTTCGCACCCAATTTTTTTACACTTCAAAAATTTCTACCATCGGAACCAAAGAAGCTGGAGACTTGAAAAAGATGGTCGTTGTAGGCAGATATGTCACCTTTTTTTAATTCCTTTAGTTTTTGAGTAATCGTTAATGCTACGGATTTTCGCACCCAATTTTTTTACACTTCAAAAATTTCTACCTTCGGAACCAAAGAAGCTGGAGACCTGAAACCGATGGCCGTTGTAGGTATATATGTCACTTACTTGGATTTCAGGCCAATCCGTCCAATATAACTCTCGTAGGAAATTTTCACGCATGAAAAAATTGAAACTTATCGAAATATATAGCTTTTTTGGCTGTTAACAAAGGTAGCTCCTTCCTTGTTTTTTCGAAAAATTGAAGGATGGACCGAAATTTAAATTGAAGAACTAATGTCCTTTTAAAATAACTAAGGGTGGTCCCCATGTTGTCACGAGGGGGTTTTTTTTAACTCCTTTAGTTTTCGAGTAATCGTTAATGCTACGGATTTTCGCACCCAATTTTTTTACACTTCAAAAATTTCTACCGTCGGAACTAAAGAAGCTGGAGACCTGAAACCAATGGCCGTTGTAGGTAGATATGTCACCTACCTATATTTCAGGCCAATCCGTTCAACACTACTCTCGTAAGAAATTTTCACGCATGAAAAAAGTGAAACTTATCGAAATATATAGCTTTTTTGGCTGTTAACAAAGGTAGCTCCTTCCTTGTTTTTTCGAAAAATTGGCAGATGGATAAAAATTTAAATTAAGGAACTAATGTCCTTTTAAAATAGCTAAAATTCGTCCCCATGTTGTCACGAGGGGGTTTTTTTTAGCTCCTTTAGTTTTCGAGTAATCGTTAATGCTACGGATTTTCGCACCCAATTTTTTTACACTTCAAAAATTTCTACCATCGGAACCAAAGAAGCTGGAGACTTGAAATAGATGGTCGCTGTAGGCAGATATGTCACCTTTTTTTAAGCTCCTTTAGTTTTCGAGTAATCGTTAATGCTACGGATTTTCGCACCCAATTTTTTTACACTTCAAAAATTTCTACCGTCGGAACCAAAGAAGCTGGAGACCTGATAGCAATGGCCGTTGTAGGTAAATATGTCACTTACCTGGATTTCGGCCAATCCGTTCAACACAACTCTCGTAAGAAATTTTCACGCATGAAAAAAGTGAAACTTATCGAAATATATAGCTTTTTTGGCTGTTAACAAAGGTAGCTCCTTCCTTGTTTTTTCGAAAAATTAGCAGATGGATCAAAATTTAAATTAAGGAACTAATGTCCTTTTAAAATAGCTAAAATTCGTCCCCATGTTGTCACGAGGGGTTTTTTTTTAGCTCCTTTAGTTTTCGAGTAATCGTTAATGCTACGGATTTTCGCACCCAATTTTTTACACTTCAAAAATTTCTACCGTCGGAACCAAATAAGCTGGAGACCTAAAACCAATGGCCGTTTTAGGTAAATATGTCACCTACCTTATTTAATTCCAACTGTAGAAATTTTTGAAGTGTAAAAAAATTGGGTGCGAAAATCCGTAGCATTAACGATTACTCGAAAACTAAAGGAGCTAAAAAAACCCCCTTGTGACAACATGGGGACGACCTTTATGATCAATAATTTAAATTTTGGTCCATCCGCCATTTTTTCGAAAAAACAAGGAAGGTAGCTGCTACCTTTGTTAATAGCCAAAAAAGCTATATATTTCGATAAGTTTCACTTTTTTCATGCGTGAAAATTTCTTACGAGAGTTGTGTTGGACGAGTTGGCCTGAATTTTATTAAATCCAGGTAGATTTAATATCAACCTACAACAACCTTTGGTTTCAGGTCTCCAGCTTCTTTGATTGCGAAGGTAAAAATTTTTGAATTGTAAAAAAATTGGGTGCGAAAATCCGTAGCATTAACGATTACTCGAAAATTAAAGGAGCTAAAAAAAACCCCCTCGTGACAACATGGGGACGACTCTGAGCTATTTTAAAACGGCATTAAATCTTTTATCTAAATTTTGGCCCATCCGCCAATTTTTCGAAAAAACAAAGAAGGTAGCTGCCACCTTTGTTAACAGCCAAAAAAGCTATATATTTCGATAAGTTTCACTTTTTTCATTCGTGAAAATTTCTTACGAGAGTTGTGTGGGACATGTTGGCCTGAATTTTTTAAATTCAAGTAGGTGACATATCTACCTACAACAACAATTGGTTTCAGGTCTCCAGCTTTTTTGGTTCTGACGGTAGAAATTTTTGAAGTGTAAAAAAATTGGGTGCGAAAATCCGTAGCATTAACGATTACTCGAAAACTAAAGGAGCAAAAAAACCCCCTTGTGACAACATGGGGACAACCTGTATTTATTTTAAAACGGTATTATTTTTTTAATTTAAATTTTGGTCCATCCGCCAATTTTTCGAAAAAACAAGGAAGGTAGCTGCTACCTTTGTTAACTGCCAAAAAAGCTATATATTTCGATAAGTTTCACTTTTTTCAAGCGTGAAAATTTCTTACGAGAGTTGTGTTCGACAGATTGGCCTGAATTTTTTAATTTAAGGTAGGTGACATATCTACCTACAACGGCCATTAGTTTCAGGTCTCCAGCTTATTTTCTTGCGACGGTAAAAATTTTTGAAGTGTAAAAAAATTAGGTGCGAAAATCCGTAGCATTAACGATTACTCGAAAACTAAAGAAGCTAAAAAAACCCCCTCGTGACAAAATAGGGACGACCTTTAGCTATTTTAAAAGGACATTAACTCCTTAATTTAAATTTTGGTCCATCCGCCAATTTTTCGAAAAAACAAGGAAGGAGCTACCTTTGTTAACAGCCAAAAAAGCTGTATATTTCGATAAGTTTCACTTTTTTCATGCGTGAAAATTTCTTACGAGAGTTGTGTTAAACGGATTGGCCTGAATTTTCTAAATCATGGTAGATGACATATCTACCTACAACAACCATTGGTTTCAGGTCTCCAGCTTCTTTATTTCCGACGGTAGAAATTTTTTAAGTGTAAAAAAATTGGGTGCGAAAATCCGTAGCATTAACGATTACTCTGGCAAATAAATCGAACTGCAGCTAATAAAACCGAGCTAAATAACTTATGTAAAAAACTGAAATCTATTATCAAGAAAGTAAAAAATGAAACAATAGAATCATATTTATCTTCACTTACTGGTCAAAAAGACACTGAATACTCCTTATGGAAAGCAACAAAATCGATCAAGAGACCAAAAAATTCAACAGTACCTATTAGAAATGATAATGGTACGTGGGCTCGTAGTAGTAAGCAAAAAGCGGATCTGTTTGCGAGACACCTCGAAGAAACTTTTCAACCACTACCCACACAATCTGCGAATGAAAATGTTAATTTTGTACACAGATCAAATGAGCTTGAAATACAAACTGTAACTCTCCGTGAGTTAAAAGAAGAAATAAAAAGTGTAAATCCGAAAAAAGCTCCTGGATATGATTTAATAACTGGGCAAATTATAAAAGAACTACCAGACAAAGCAATACACAAACTTCTGCACATAATCAATGCTGTGTTTAGATTAAGATACGTTCCAAGGCAGTGGAAGGTAGCAGAAGTGATCATGATTTTAAAGCCAAACAAAAACAGTAACGATAAAAAGTCATTTAGACAAATATCTCTGCTTCCTACTATATCGAAGATATTTGAAAAACTACTTCTGAAGAGACTAAAGCCTATAATAAAGGAAAATGATCTTATACCTGCTTATCAGTTTGGATTCAGAGAAAAACATTCGACCCTAGAGCAAGTTCATAGAATCACAGATATTATAGAACGTACTCTAGAAACGAAAAAGATATGTTCAACCCTCTTCTTGGATGTAGCGCAAGCATTTGATCGTGTATGGCATAAAGGATTAGAGTACAAGTTACATCGCGATCTTCCCAAACAGTATTATGAAATCCTAAAATCTTACATAACCGACAGGCATTTCCGTGTAAAATATGAAGATGAATATTCGGATCTAAAGAAAATTTCAGCAGGAGTGCCGCAAGGAAGCGTTTTAGGCCCCATCTTGTACCTCCTGTACACACGAGATATACCACTAATGAAAGAAACAACCATAGCTACATTTGCTGACGACACAGCAATTTTGGCAGTTGGGAGTAATGTAACGCAAGCTACAGAAAAATTACAAACATCAATTAATACAGTTAGTAACTGGATGAAGAAATGGAGAATTAAGCTCAATGAAACAAAATCGGTTCATGTGAATTTTACTAATAAAACAAACTATGTCAGTATACCAATCGTAATAAACTCTAAACAAGTCCCTTATGCAAATCCAGCAAAATATCTAGGGATGACGCTTGATGCCAAACTTAAATGGACAGAACATGTCAAAAAGAAAAAGAACGAATTAAACATCAAATACAGGAAAATGTATTGGCTCATAGGTAGAGACTCGGAACTATCTATACATAATAAATTGCTCCTATATCGGCAAACTCTGAAACCTGTGTGGACTTACGGAATACAGCTTTGGGGCTGTACTAAGAAAACAAACGTTAAGATAATTCAGACGTTCCAAAATAAAGTACTTCGGAATATTGTAAATGCCCCGTGGTACATTCGAAATGAAGACCTGCACCGTGACTTAAAGATGGAAGACATCAATGAAGTAATTGCAGTTTATGCTGCCAAACATGATTCACGCCTTCAACAACATGAGAATATCGAAATCCGTCGTATGCTGGACTGTCCGATAGCAATACGATGCTTACAAAGAACCAAACCAATGGATCTAGTGATTACAAACTAAAATAATACTATATTATAGCAAATATTTATTTAAATAAATAATTATATTTATCTTTGGGACTAGCCATTGGGCTTTATCCCAACAAATGTGAATTAAGTTAAGATAGAAAAATTGCTAGATGACTTATAAAATAAGTCAGTTGTAATAATAATAAATAATAAAAAAAAAAAAAAAAAAATATTAACGATTACTCGAAAACTAAAGGAGCTAAAAAAAACCCCCTCGTGACAACATGGGGACGACCCTTAGCTATTTTAAAAGGGCATTAGTTCCTTAATTTAAATTTCGGTCCATCTGCCAATTTTTCGAAAAAAACAAGGAAGGAGCTACCTTTGTTAACAGCCAAAAAAGCTATATATTTCGATAAGTTTCACTTTTTTCATGCGTGAAAATTTCTTACGAGAGTTGTGTTGGACGAATTGGCCTGAATTAACGATTACTCGAAAACTAAACGAGCTAAAATATATCCCCTCGTGACAACATGGGGACGAATTTTAGCTATTTTAAAACGGCATTAAATCTCTAATCTAAATTTTAGCCCATCCGTCAATATTTCGAAAAAACAAGGAAGGTAGCTGCTACCATTGTTAACAGCCAAAAAAGCTATATATTTCGATAAGTTTCACTTTTTTCATGCGTGAAAATTTCTTACGAGAGTTGTGTTGAACGGATTGGCCTGAATTTTCAAAATCCAGGTAGGTGACATATTTACCTACGACGGCCATTAGTTTCAGGTCTCCAGCTTTTTTGGTTCCGACGGTAGAAATTTTTTAAGTGTAAAAAAATTGGGTGCGAAAATCCGTAGAATTAACGATTACTCGAAAACTAAAGGGGCTTTAAAAATTCCCCTCGTGACAACATGGGGACGACCCCTAGCTTTTTTAAAACGGCATTAGTTTTATAATCTTAATTTTAGCCCATCTGCCAATTTTTCGAAAAAACAAGGAAGGAGCTACCTTTGTTAACATCCAAAAAAGCTATATATTTCGATAAGTTTCACTTTTTTCATGCGTGAAAATTTCTTACGAGAGTTGTATTTGACGGATTGGCCGGAATTTTTTAATTTAAGTAGGTGACATATCTTCCTACAACGGCCATTGGTTTCAAGTCTCCAGCTTTTTTGGTTGCGATGGTAGAAATTTTTGAAGTGTCAAAAAATTGGGTGCGAAAATCCGTAGCATTAACATTACTCGAAAACTAAAGAAGCTAAAAAAAACCTCTCGTGACAAAATGGGGACGACTTTTAGCTATTTTAAAAGAACATTAGTTTCTTAATTTAAATTTCGGTCCATCCGCCAATTTTTCGAAAAAACAAGGAAGGAGCTACCTTTGTTAACAGCCAAAAAAGCTATATATTTTGATAAGTTTCACTTTTTTCATGCGTGAAAATTTCTTACGAGAGTTGTGTTGGACGGATTAGCCTGAATTTTCTAAACCAGGTAGGTAACATATTAACCTACAACGGCCATTGGTTGCAGGTCTCCAGCTTTTTTAATTCCGACTGTAGAAATTTTTGAAGTGTAAAAAAATTGGGTGCGAAAATCCGTAGCATTAACGATTACTCGAAAACTAAAGGAGCTAAAAAAACCCCCTTGTGACAACATGGGGACGAATTTTAGCTTTTTTAAAAGGGCATTAGATCAATTATTTAAATTTTGGTCCATCCGCCAATTTTTCGAAAAAACAAGGAAGGTAGCTGCTACCTTTGTTAATAGCCAAAAAAGCTATATATTTCGATAAGTTTCACTTTTTTCATGCGTGAAAATTTCTTACGAGAGTTGTGTTGGACGAATTAGCCTGAATTTTATTAAATCCAGATAGACTTAATATTTACTTACAACAACCTTTGGTTTCAGGTCTCCAGCTTCTTTAATTGCGAAGGTAAAAATTTTTGAATTGTAAAAAAATTGGGTGCGAAAATCCGTAGCATTAACGATTACTCGAAAACTAAAGGAGCTAAAAAAAACCCCTCGTGACAACATGGGGACGACTCTTAGCTATTTTAAAACGGCATTAAATCTCTTATCTAAATTTTGGCCCATCCGCCAATTTTTCGAAAAAACAAGGAAGGTAGCTGCTACCTTTGTTAACAGCCAAAAAAGCTATATATTTCGATAAGTTTCACTTTTTTCCAGCGTGAAAATTTCTTACGAGAGTTGTGTTGAACGGATTGTCCTGAATTTTTTAAATCCAGGTAGGTGACATATTTACCTACAACGGCTATTGGTTTCAGTTCTCCAGTTTTTTTTGGTTCCGACTGTAGACATTTTTGAAGTGTAAAAAAATTGGGTGTGGAAATCCGTAGCATTAACGATTACCCGAAAACTAAAGGAGCTAAAAAAACCCCCTTGTGACAACATGGGGACAACCTTTAGCTATTTTAAAAGGGCTTTATTTATTCAATTTAAATTTTGGTCTATCCGCCAATTTTTCGAAAAAACAAGGAAGGAGCTACCTTTGTTAACATCCAAAAAAGCTATATATTTCGATAAGTTTCACTTTTTTCATGCGTGAAAATTTCTTACGAGAGTTGTATTGGACGGATTGGCCGGAATTTTTTAATTTCAGGTAGGTGACATATTTACCTACAACGGCCATTGGTTTCAGGTCTCCAGCTTCTTTGGTTGCGATGGTAGAAATTTTTGAAGTGTCAAAAAATTGGGTGCGAAAATCCGTACCATTAACGATTACTCGAAAACTAAAGAAGCTAAAAAAAACCTCTCTTGACAAAATGGGGACGACTTTTAGCTATTTCAAAAGGGCATTAGTTTTTTAATTTAAATTTCGGTCCATCCGCCAGTTTTTCAAAAAAAACAAGGAAGGAGCTACCTTTGTTAACAGCCAAAAAAGCTATATATTTTGATAAGTTTAACTTTTTTCATGCGTGAAAATTTCTTACGAGAGTTGTGTTGAACGGATTAGCTTGAATTTTCTAACCTAGGTAGGTGACATATTTACCTACAAGGGCCATTAGTTTCAGGTCTCCAGCTACTTTGATTGCGTGGTAAAAATTTTTGAAGTGTAAAAAAATTGGGTGCGAAAATCCGTAGCATTAACGATTACTCGAAAACTAAAGGAGCAAAAAAAACCCCCTCGTGACAACATGGGGACAACCTTTAGCTATTTTAAAACGGCATTAAATCTTTTATCTAAATTTTGGCCCATCCGCCAATTTTTCGAAAAAACAAGGAAGGTAGCTGCTACCTTTGTTAACAGCCAAAAAAGCTATATATTTCGATAAGTTTCACTTTTTTCCAGCGTGAAAATTTCTTACGAGAGTTGTGTTGAACGGATTGTCCTGAATTTGATTCGCCAATTTTTCGAAAAAACAAGGAAGGTAGCTGCTACCTTTGTTAACAGCCAAAAAAGCTATATATTTCGATAAGTTTCACTTTTTTCCAGCGTGAAAATTTCTTACGAGAGTTGTGTTGAACGGATTGTCCTGAATTTTTTAAATCCAGGTAGGTGACATATTTACCTAACGCGGATATTGGTTTCAGTTCTCCAGTTTTTTTTGGTTCCGACTGTAGACATTTTTGAAGTGTAAAAAAATTGGGTGTGAAAATCCGTAGCATTAACGATTACCCGAAAACTAAAGGAGCTAAAAAAACCCCCTTGTGACAACATGGGGACAACCTTTAGCTATTTTAAAAGGGCTTTATTTATTCAATTTAAATTTTGGTCTATCCGCCAATTTTTCGAAAAAACAAGGAAGGAGCTACCTTTGTTAACATCCAAAAAAGCTATATATTTCGATAAGTTTCACTTTTTTCATGCGTGAAAATTTCTTACGAGAGTTGTATTGGACGGATTGGCCGGAATTTTTTAATTTCAGATAGGTGACATATTTACCTACAACGGCCATTGGTTTCAGGTCTCCAGCTTCTTTGGTTGCGATGGTAGAAATTTTTGAAGTGTCAAAAAATTGGGTGCGAAAATCCGTAGCATTAACGATTACTCGAAAACTAAAGGAGCTAAAAAAAACCCCCTCGTGACAACATGGGGACAACCTTTAGCTATTTTAAAACGGCATTAAATCTTTTATCTAAATTTTGGCCCATCCACCAATTTTTCGAAAAAACAAGGAAGGTAGCTGCTACCTTTGTTAACAGCCAAAAAAGCTATATATTTCGATAAGTTTCACTTTTTTCCAGCGTGAAAATTTCTTACGAGAGTTGTGTTGAACGGATTGTCCTGAATTTTTTAAATCCAGGTAGGTGACATATTTACCTACAACGGCCATTGGTTTCAGGTTTCCAGCTTATTTGGTTCCGACTGTAGAAATTTTTGAAGTATAAAAAAATTGGGTGCGAAAATCCTTAGCATTTACGATTACTCGAAAACTAAAGGAGCTAAAAAAACCCCCTTGTGACAACATTGGGACAACCTTTAGCTATTTTAAAACGGCATTAAATCTCTAATCTAAATTTTGGCCCATCCGCCAATTTTTCGAAAAAACAAGGAAGAAAGCTGCTACCTTTGTTAACAGCCAAAAAAGCTATATATTTCGATAAGTTTCACTTTTTTCCAGCGTGAAAATTTCTTACGAGAGTTGTGTTGAACGGATTGTCCTGAATTTTTTAAATCCAGGTAGGTGACATATTTACCTACAACGGCCATTGGTTTCAGGTTTCCAGCTTTTTTGGTTCCGACTGTAGAAATTTTTGAAGTGTAAAAAAATTGGGTGCGAAAATCCGTAGGATTAACGATTACTCGAAAACTAAAGGAGCTAAAAAAAAGGTGACATATCTGCCTACAACGACCATCTGTTTCAAGTCTCCAGCTTCTTTGGTTCCGATGGTAGAAATTTTTGAAGTGTAAAAAAATTGTGTGCGAAAATCCGTAGCATTAACGATTACTCGAAAACTAAAGGAGCTAAAAAAAACCCCCTTTTGACAACATGGGGACGAATTTTAGCTATTTTAAAATGACATTAGTTCCTTAATTTAAATTTTGATCCATCTGCCAATTTTTCAAAAAAAACAAGGAAGGAGCTACCTTTGTTAACAGCCAAAAAAGCTATATATTTCGATAAGTTTCACTTTTATCATGCGTGAAAATTTCTTACGAGAGTTGTGTTGATAGGATTGGCCTGAAATCCAGGTAAGTGACATATATACCTACAACGGCCATTGGTTTCAGGTTTTCAGCTTCTTTGGTTCCGACGGGAGAAATTTTTGAAGTGTAAAAAAATTGGGTGCGAAAATCCGTAGGATTAACGATTACTCGAAAACTAAAGGAGTTAAAAAAAAGGTGACATATCTGCCTACAACGACCATCTGTTTCAAGTCTCCAGCTTCTTTGGTTCCGATGGTAGAAATTTTTGAAGTGTAAAAAAATTGGGTGCGAAAATCCGTAGCATTAACGATTACTCGAAAACTAAAGGAGTTAAAAAAAACCCCATCGTGACAACATGGGGACCACCCTTAGTTATTTTAAAAGGACATTAAATCTTCAATTTAAACTTCGGTCCATCCGCCAATTTTTCGAAAAAACAAGGAAGGAGCTACCTTTGTTAACAGCCAAAAAAGCTATATATTTCGATAAGTTTCACTTTTTCATGCGTGAAAATTTCTTACGAGAGTTGTATTGGACGGATTGTCCGTAAATTTTTAATTCCAGGTAGGTGACATATCTACATACAACGGCCTTTGGTTTCAGTTCTCCAGCTTCTTTGGTTCCGACGGTAGTAATTTTTGAAAAACCCCCTCGTGACTAAATGGGGACGACCTTAAGCTTTTTTAAAAGAACATTAGTTACTTAATTTAAATTTTGGTCCATCCGCCAATTTTTCGAAAAAACAAGGAAGGAGCTACCTTTGTTAACAGCCAAAAAAGCTATATATTTCGATAAGTTTCACTTTTTTCATGCTTGAAAATTTCTTACGAGAGTTGTGTTGAACGGATTGGCCTGAATTAATTTATTCCAGGTAGGTAACTTATCTACCTACGACGACCATTGGTTTCAAGTCTTCAGCTTCTTTGGTTCCGACGGTAGTAATTTTTGAAGTGTAAAAAAATTGGGTGCGAAAATCCGTAGCATTAACGATTACTCGAAAACTAAAGGAACTAAAAAAAAGGTGACATATCTGCCTACAACGACCATCTGTTTCAAGTCTCCAGCTTTTTTGATTCGTATTGTAGAAATTTTTGAAGTGTAAAAAAATTGGGTGCGAAAATCCGTAGCATTAACGATTACTCGAAAACTAAAGGACCTAAAAAAAACCCCTTCGTGACAACATGGGGACGAATTTTAGCTATTTTAAAAGGACATTAGTTCTTGAATTTAAATTTTGATCCATCTGCCAACTTTTCGAAAAAACAAGGAAGGAGCTACCTTTGTTAACAGCCAAAAAAGCTATATATTTCGATAAGTTTCACTTTTTTCATGCGTGAAAATTTCTTACGAGAGTTGTGTTGGACGGATTGGCTTGAATTTTATTAAAACCAGGTAGGTGACATATCTACATACAACGACTTGATCTTTTGCTTTTTTGGTTCCGACGGTAGAAATTTTTGAAGTGTAAAATAATTTGGTGCGAAAATCCGTAGCATTAACGATTACTCGAAAACTAAAGGAGCTTAAAAAAACCCCCTCGTGACAACATGGGGACGAACCTTAGCTATTTTAAAAGAGCATTAGTTTCTTAATTTAAATTTCAGTCCATCTGCCAATTTTTCGAAAAAACAAGGAAGGTAGCTGCTACCTTTGTTAACAGCCAAAAAAGCTATATATTTCGATAAGTTTCACTTTTTTCATGCGTGAAAATTTCTTACGAGAGTTGTGTTGAACCGATTGGCCTGAATTTTTTAAATCCAGGTAGGTGACATATCTGCCTACAACGATTATTGGTTTCAAGTCTCCAGCCTCTTTGGTTCTAACGGTAGAAATTTTTGAAGTGTAAAAAATTGGGTGCGAAAATCCGTAGCATTAACGATTACTCGAAAACTATAGCAGCCAAAAAAAGAAGACATATCTGCCTACAACGACCATCTGTTTCAAGTCTCTAGCTTCTTTGGTTCCGATGGTAGAAATATTTGAAGTGTAAAAAAAGTGGGTGCGAAAATCCGTAGCATTAACGATTACTCGAAAACTAAAGGAGCTAAAAAAAACCCCCTCGTGACAACATGGGGACAAATTATAGCTTTTTTAAAAGGACATTAGTTCCTTAATTTAAATTTTGGTCCATCTGCCAATTTTTCGAAAAAACAAGGAAGGAGCTACCTTTGTTAACAGCCAAAAAAGCTATATATTTCGATAAGTTTCAATTTTTTCATGCGTGAAAATTTCTTACGAGAGTTGTGTTGAACGGATTGGCCTAAAATCCAGGTAAGTGACATATATACCTACAACGGCCATTGGTTTCAGGTCTCCAGCTTCTTTGGTTCCGACGGGAGAAATTTTTGAAGTGTAAAAAAATTAGGTGCGAAAATCCGTAGCATTAACGATTACTCGAAAACTAAAGGAGCTAAAAAAAGGTGACATATCTGCCTACAACGACCATCTGTTTCAAGTCTCCAGCTTCTTTGGTTCCGATGGTAGAAATTTTTGAAGTGTAAAAAAATTGGGTGCGAAAATCCGTAGCATTAACGATTACTCGAAAACTAAAGGAGCTAAAAAAAACCCCCTCGTGACAACATGGGGACGAATTTTAGCTATTTTAAAAGGACATTAGTTCCTTAATTTAAATTTTGATCCATCTGCCATTTTTTCGAAAAAACAAGGAAGGAGCTACCTTTGTTAACAGCCAAAAAAGCTATATATTTCGATAAGTTTCACTTTTTTCATGCGTGAAAATTTCTTACGAGAGTAGTGTTGAACAGATTGGCCTAAAATCCAGGTAGGTGACATATATACCTACAACGGCCATTGGTTTTAGGTCTCCAGCTTCTTTGGTTCCGATTGTAGAAATTTTTGAAGTGTACAAAAATTGGATGCGAAAATCCGAAGCATTAACGATTACTCGAAAACTAAAGGAGTTAAAAAAAACCCCCTCGTGACAACATGGGGACCACTCTTAGTTATTTTAAAAGGACATTAGTTCTTCAATTTAAATTTTGGTCCATCCGCCAATTTTTCGAAAAAACTAGGAAGGAGCTACCTTTGTTAACAGCCAAAAAAGCTATATATTTCGATAAGTTTCACTTTTTTCATGCGTGAAAATTTCTTACGAGAGTTGTATTGGACGGATTGGCCAGAAGTTTTTAATTCCATGTAGGTGACATATCTACCTACAACGACCTCTGGTTTCAGTTTTCCAGCTTTTTTGGTTCCGATGGTAGAAATTTTTGAAGTGTAAAAAAATTGGGTGCGAAAATCCGTAGCATTAACGATTACTCGAAAACTAAAGAAGCTAAAAAAACCCCCTCGTGACAAAATGGGGACGACCTTAAGCTATTTTAAAAGAACATTACTTACTTAATTAAAATTTTGGTCCATCCGCCAATTTTTCGAAAAAACAAGGAAGGAGCTACCTTTGTTAACAGCCAAAAAAGATATATATTTCGATAAGTTTCACTTTTTTCATGCGTGAAAATCTTTTACGAGAGTTGTGTTAAACGGATTGACCTGAATTTTTTAAGTTCAGGTAGGTAACATATTTACCTACAACGGCCATTGGTTTCAAGTCTCCAACTTTTTTGGTTCCGACGGTAGAAATTTTTTAAGTGTAAAAAAATTGGGTGCGAAAATCCGTTGCATTAACGATTACTCGAAAACTAAAGGAGCTAAAAACCCCCCCTTGCGACCACATGGGGACGACCATTAGCTTTATTAAAAGTGCATTAGTTTTTTAATTTAAATTTTGGTACATCCGCTAATTTTTCGAAAAAACAAGGAAGGAGCTACCTTTGTTAACAGCCAAAAAAGCTATATATTTCGATAAGTTTCACTTTTTTCATGCGTGAAAATTTCTTACGAGAGTTGTGTTAAACGGATTGACCTTAATTTTTTTTAATCCAGGTAGTTGACATATCTACCTACAACGGCCATTGGTTTTTGATCTTTAGCTTTTTTGGTTCCGACGGTAGAAATTTTTGAAATGTAAAAAAATTGGGGGCGAAAATCCGTAGCATTAACGATTACTCGAAAACTAAAGAAGCTAAAAAAAACCCCTCGTGACAAAATGGGGATGACCTTTAACTACTTTAAAAGAACATTAGTTCCTTAATTTAAATTTTGGTCATCCGCCAATTTTTCGAAAAAACAAGGAAGGAGCTACCTTTGTTAACAGCCAAAAAAGCTATATATTTCGATAAGTTTCACTTTTTTCATGCGTGAAAATTTCTTACGAGAGTTGTGTTGAACGGATTGGCCTGAATTTGAATAATTCAGGTAGGTGACATATCTTGCTACAACAACCATTGGTTTCAGGTGTCCAGCTAAATTGGTTCCGACAGTAGAAATTTTTGAAGTGTAAAAAAATTGGGTGCGAAAATCCGTAGCATTAACGATTACTCGAAAACTAAAGGAGCTAAAATAATCCCCCTCGTGACAACATGGGGACGAATTTCAGCTATTTTAAAACAACATTAAATCTCTAATCTAAATTTCAGCCCATCCGCCAATTTTTCGAAAAAACAAGGAAGGTAGCTGCTACCTTTGTTAACAGCCAAAAAAGCTATATATTTCGATAAGTTTCACTTTTTTCATGCGTGAACATTTCTTACGAGAGTTGTGTTGGACGGATTAGCCTGAATTTTCTAAATCCAAGTAGTTGACATATCTTTTAACAACGACGACCATTGGTTTCTAAAGGAACTAAAAAAACCCCCTTGTGACAACATGGGGACGACCTTTATTTTTTTAAACTTCAAAATAATTCTACCGTCGGAACTAAAGAAGCTGGAGACCTTAAACCAATGGTCGTCGTAGGTAGATATGTCACCTACCTGGATTTAAAAAATTTAGGCCAATCCGTCTAACACAACTCTCGTAAGAAATTTTCACGCATGAAAAAAGTGAATCTTATCGAAATATATAGCTTTTTTGGCTGTTAACAAAGGTAGCTCCTTCCTTGTTTTTTCGAAAAATTTGCAGATGTACCAAAATTTAAATTTAGAAACTAATGCCCTTTTAAAATAGCTAAAAGTCGTCCCCATGTTGTCACAAGGGTTTTTTTTGCTCCTTTGGTTTTCGAGTAATCGTTAATGCTACGGATTTTCGCACCCAATTTTTTTACACTTCAAAAATTTCTACCGTCGGAACCAAAAAAGCTGGAGACTTTATCGAAATATATAGAAATATATAGCTTTCTTTGCTGTTTACAAAGTAAGCAGCTACCTTCCTTGTTTTTTCGAAAAATTGGCGGATGGGCTGAAATTTTGATTAGAGATTTAATGCCGTTTTTAAATAGCTAAAGGTCGTTCCCATGTTGTCACGAGTTACACTTCAAAAATTTCTACCGTCGGAACCAAAGAAGCTGGAGACAGACCTGAAACCAATGGTCGTCATTGGTTTAAGGTCTGTTCTAATTTCTACCGTCGGAACCAAAAATGCTGGTGACCTGAAACCAATGGTCGTTGTAGGTAGATATGTCACCTACCTAAACTTTAAAAATTCAGGCCAATCCGTTCAACACAACTCTCGTAAGAAATTTTCACGCATGACAAAAGGGAAACTTATCGAAATACATAGCTTTTTTGGCTGTTAACAAAGGTAGCAGCTACCTTCCTTGTTTTTTCGAAAAATTGGCGGATGGGCTGAAATTTAGATTAAAGATTTAATGCCGTTATAAAATAGCTAAAGGTCGTCCCCATGTTGTCACGAGGGGGTTTTTTTTTGGTCCTTTAGTTTTCGAGTAATCGTTAATGCTAAGGATTTTCGCACCCAATTGTTTTACACTTCAAAAATTTCTACCGTCGGAACCAAAAAAACTGGAAACCTGAAACCAATGGCCGTCGTAGGTAGATATGTCATCTACCTTGATTTTAAAAAATTCAAGCCAATTTGTCCAACACAACTCTCGTAAGAAATTTTCACGCAGGAAAAAATTGAAACTTATCGAAATACATAGCTTTTTTGGCTGTTAACAAAGGTAGCAGCTACCTTCCTTGTTTTTTCGAAAAATTGGCGGATGGGCTAAAATTTAGATTAGAGATTTAATGCCGTTTTAAAAAAGCTAAAATTCGTCCCTATGTTGTCACGAGGGGGTTTATTTTAGCTCCTTTAGTTTTCGAGTAATCGTTAATGCTACGGATTTGCTTAGAAAGAAGCTAAAAAAAACCCCCTCGTGACATTATTGGGACGACCTTTAGCCATTTTAAAAGGGCATTAGTTCTTTAATATAAATTTTGGTCCATCCGCTAATTTTTCGAAAAAACAAGGAAGGAGCTACCTTTGTTAATATCCAAAAAAGCTATATATTTCGATAAGTTTCACTTTTTTCATGCGTGAAAATTTCTTACGAGAGTTGTGTTTGACGGATTAGCCTGAATTTTCCAAATTTAAGTAACTAAAATATCTCCTTACAACGGCTATTGGTTTCAAGTATCCAGCTTTTTTGGTTCCGACGGTAGAAATTTTTAAAATGTAAAAAAATTGGGTGCTAAAATCCGTAGCATTAACGATTACTCGAAAACTAAAGGAGCTAAAAAAAACACCCTCGTGACAACATGGAAACAACTCTTAGCTATTTTAAAATGGCATTAGTTTTTTAATCTAAATTTTAGCCCATCCGCCAATTTTTCGAAAAAACAAGGAAGGAGCTACCTTTGTTAACAGCCAAAAAAGCTATATATTTCGATAAGTTTCACTTTTTTCATTCGAGAAAATTTCTTACGAGAGTTGTGTTGGACATGTTGGCCTGAATTTTTTAAACTCAAGTAGGTGACATATCTACCTACGACAACCATTGGTTTCAGGTCTCCAGTTTCTTTGGTTCCGACGGTAGAAATTTTTGAAGTGTAAAAAAATTGGGTGCGAAAATCCGTAACATTAACGATTACTCGAAAACTAAAGGAGCAAAAAAACCCCCTTGTGACAACATGGGGACAATCTTTAGCTATTTTTAAACGGTATTATTTTCTTAATTTAAATTTTGGTCCATCCGCCAATTTTTCGAAAAAACAAGGAAGGTAGCTGCTACCTTTGTTAACAGCCAAAAAAGCTATATATTTCGATAAGTTTCACTTTTTTCATTCGTGAAAATTTCTTACGAGAGTTGTGATCGACATATTGACCTGAATTTTTTAAATCCAGATAGGTGACATATCTACCTACGACAACAATTGGTTTCAGGTCTCCAGCTTTTTTAATTGCGACGGTAGAAATTTTTGAAGTGAAAAAATAGGGTGCGAAAATCCGTAGCATTAACGATTACTCGAAAACTAAAGAAGCTAAAAAAACCCCCTCGTGACAAAATAGGGACGACCTTTAGTTTTTTTAAAAGGACATTAACTCTTTATTTTTAATTTTGGTCCATCTGCCAATTTTTCGAAAAAACAAGGAAGGAGCTACCTTTGTTAACAGCCAAAAAAGCTATATATTTCGATAAGTTTCACTTTTTTCATGCGTGAAAATTTCTTACGAGAGTTGTGTTGAACGGATTGGCTTGAATTTTCTAAATCAAGGTAGATGACATATTTACCTACAACAACCATTGGTTTCAGGTCTCCAGCTTCTTTATTTCCGACGGTAGAAATTTTTTAAGTGTAAAAAAATTGGGTGCGAAAATCCGTAAAATTTACGATTACTCGAAAACTAAAGGGGCTTTAAAAATTCCCCTCGTGACAACATGGGGACGACCCTAAGCTATTTTAAAACGGCATTAGTTTTTTAATCTTAATTTTAGCCCATCCGCCAATTTTTCGAAAAAACAAGGAAGGAGCTACCTTTGTTAACATCCAAAAAAGCTATATATTTCGATAAGTTTCACTTTTTTCATGCGTGAAAATTTCTTACGAGAGTTGTATTAGACGGATTGGCCGGAATTTTTTAATTTCAGGTAGGTGACATATCTTCCTACAGCGGCCATTGTTTTCAGGTCTCCAGCTATTTTGGTTGCGATGGTAGAAATTTTTGAAGTGTCAAAAAATTGGGTGCGAAAATCCGTAGCATTAACGATTACTCGAAAACTAAAGAAGCTTAAAAAAACCTCTCGTGACAAAATGGGGACAACTTTTAGCTATTTTAAAAGGGCATTAGTTTCTAAATTTAAATTTCGGTCCATTCGCCAATTTTTCGAAAAAACAAGGAAGGAGCTACCTTTGTTAACAGCCAAAAAAGCTATATATTTTGATAAGTTTCACTTTTTTCATGCGTGAAAATTTCTTACGAGTGTTGTGTTGGACGGATTAGCCTGAATTTTCTAAAACATGTAGGTAACATATTTACCTACAACGGCCATTGGTTAAAGTCTCCAGCTTATTTAATTCCGACTGTAGAAATTTTTGAAGTGTAAAAAAATTGGGTGCGAAAATCCGTAGCATTAACGATTACTCGAAAATTAAAGGAGCTAAAAAAAACCCCTTCGTGACAACATGGGGACGACTCTGAGCTATTTTAAAACGGCATTAAATCTTTTATCTAAATTTTGGCCCATCCGCCAATTTTTCGAAAAAACAAAGAAGGTAGCTGCCACCTTTGTTAACAGCCAAAAAAGCTATATATTTCGATAAGTTTCACTTTTTTCATTCGTGAAAATTTCTTACGAGAGTTGTGTTGGACATGTTGGCCTGAATTTTTTAAATTCAAGTAGGTGACATATCTACCTACAACAACAATTGGTTTCAGGTCTCCGGCTTTTTTGGTTCCGACGGTAGAAATTTTTGAAGTGTAAAAAAATTGGGTGCGAAAATCCGTAGCATTAACGATTACTCGAAAACTAAAGGAGCAAAAAAACCCCCTTGTGACAACATGGGGACAACCTGTATTTATTTTAAAACGGTATTATTTTTTCAATTTAAATTTTGGTCCATCCGCCAATTTTTCGAAAAAACAAGGAAGGAGCTACCTTTGTTAACAGCCAAAAAAGCTATATATTTCGATAAGTTTCACTTTTTTCATGCGTGAAAATTTCTTACGAGAGTTGTGTTAAACGGATTGGCCTGAATTTTCTAAATCATGGTAGATGACATATCTACCTACAACAACCATTGGTTTCAGGTCTCCAGCTTCTTTATTTCCGACGGTAGAAATTTTTTAAGTGTAAAAAAATTGGGTGCGAAAATCCGTAGCATTAACGATTACTCTGGCAAATAAATCGAACTGCAGCTAATAAAACCGAGCTAAATAACTTATGTAAAAACTGAAATCTATTATCAGGAAAGTAAAAAATGAAACAATAGAATCATATTTATCTTCACTTACTGGTCAAAAAGACACTGAATACTCCTTATGGAAAGCAACAAAATCGATCAAGAGACCAAAAAATTCAACAGCACCTATTAGAAATGATAATGGTACGTGGGCTCGTAGTAGTAAGCAAAAAGCGGATCTGTTTGCGAGACACCTCGAAGAAACTTTTCAACCACTACCCAGACAATCTGCGAATGAAAATGTTAATTTTGTACACAGATCAAATGAGCTTGAAATACAAACTGTAACTCTCCGTGAGTTAAAAGAAGAAATAAAAAGTGTAAATCCGAAAAAAGCTCCTGGATATGATTTAATAACTGGGCAAATTATAAAAGAACTACCAGACAAAGCAATACACAAACTTCTGCACATAATCAATGCTGTGTTTAGATTAAGATACGTTCCAAGGCAGTGGAAGGTAGCAGAAGTGATCATGATTTTAAAGCCAAACAAAAACAGTAACGATAAAAAGTCATTTAGACCAATATCTCTGCTTCCTACTATATCGAAGATATTTGAAAAACTACTTCTGAAGAGACTAAAGCCTATAATAAAGGATAATGATCTTATACCTGCTTATCAGTTTGGATTCAGAGAAAAACATTCGACCCTAGAGCAAGTTCATAGAATCACAGATATTATAGAACGTACTCTAGAAACGAAAAAGATATGTTCAACCCTCTTCTTGGATGTAGCGCAAGCATTTGATCGTGTATGGCATAAAGGATTAGAGTACAAGTTACATCGCGATCTTCCCAAACAGTATTATGAAATCCTAAAATCTTACATAACCGACAGGCATTTCCGTGTAAAATATGAAGATGAATATTCGGATCTAAAGAAAATTTCAGCAGGAGTGCCGCAAGGAAGCGTTTTAGGCCCCATCTTGTACCTCCTGTACACACGAGATATACCACTAATGAAAGAAACAACCATAGCTACATTTGCTGACGACACAGCAATTTTGGCAGTTGGGAGTAATGTAACGCAAGCTACAGAAAAATTACAAACATCAATTAATACAGTTAGTAACTGGATGAAGAAATGGAGAATTAAGCTCAATGAAACAAAATCGGTTCATGTGAATTTTACTAATAAAACAAACTATGTCAGTATACCAATCGTAATAAACTCTAAACAAGTCCCTTATGCAAATCCAGCAAAATATCTAGGGATGACGCTTGATGCCAAACTTAAATGGACAGAACATGTCAAAAAGAAAAAGAACGAATTAAACATCAAATACAGGAAAATGTATTGGCTCATAGGTAGAGACTCGGAACTATCTATACATAATAAATTGCTCCTATATCGGCAAACTCTGAAACCTGTGTGGACTTACGGAATACAGCTTTGGGGCTGTACTAAGAAAACAAACGTTAAGATAATTCAGACGTTCCAAAATAAAGTACTTCGGAATATTGTAAATGCCCCGTGGTACATTCGAAATGAAGACCTGCACCGTGACTTAAAGATGGAAGACATCAATGAAGTAATTGCAGTTTATGCTGCCAAACATGATTCACGCCTTCAACAACATGAGAATATCGAAATACGTCGTATGCTGGACTGTCCGATAGCAATACGACGCTTACAAAGAACCAAACCAATGGATCTAGTGATTACAAACTAAAATAATACTATATTATAGCAAATATTTATTTAAATAAATAATTATATTTATCTTTGGGACTAGCCATTGGGCTTTATCCCAACAAATGTGAATTAAGTTAAGATAGAAAAATTGCTAGATGACTTATAAAATAAGTCAGTTGTAATAATAATAAATAATAAAAAAAAAAAAAAAAATATTAACGATTACTCGAAAACTAAAGGAGCTAAAAAAAACCCCCTCGTGACAACATGGGGACGACCCTTAGCTATTTTAAAAGGGCATTAGTTCCTTAATTTAAATTTCGGTCCATCTGCCAATTTTTCGAAAAAAACAAGGAAGGAGCTACCTTTGTTAACAGCCAAAAAAGCTATATATTTCGATAAGTTTCACTTTTTTCATGCGTGAAAATTTCTTACGAGAGTTGTGTTGGACGAATTGGCCTGAATTAACGATTACTCGAAAACTAAACGAGCTAAAATATACCCCCTCGTGACAACATGGGGACGAATTTTAGCTATTTTAAAACGGCATTAAATCTATAATCTAAATTTTAGCCCATCCGTCAATATTTCGAAAAAACAAGGAAGGTAGCTGCTACCATTGTTAACAGCCAAAAAAGCTATATATTTCGATAAGTTTCACTTTTTTCATGCGTGAAAATTTCTTACGAGAGTTGTGTTGAACGGATTGGCCTAAATTTTCAAAATCCAGGTAGGTGACATATTTACCTACGACGGCCATTAGTTTCAGGTCTCCAGCTTCTTTGGTTCCGACGGGAGAAATTTTTTAAGTTAAAAAAATTGGGTGCGAAAATCCGTAGAATTAACGATTACTCGAAAACTAAAGGGGCTTTAAAAATTCCCCTCGTGACAACATGGGGACGACCCTTAGCTATTTTAAAACGGCATTAGTTTTATAATCTTAATTTTAGCCCATCCGCCAATTTTTCGAAAAAACAAGGAAGGAGCTACCTTTGTTAACATCCAAAAAAGCTATATATTTCGATAAGTTTCACTTTTTTCATGCGTGAAAATTTCTTACGAGAGTTGTATTTGACGGATTGGCCGGAATTTTTTAATTTAAGTAGGTGACATATCTTCCTACAACGGCCATTGGTTTCAAGTCTCCAGCTTTTTTGGTTGCGATGGTAGAAATTTTTGAAGTGTCAAAAAATTGGGTGCGAAAATCCGTAGCATTAACATTACTCGAAAACTAAAGAAGCTAAAAAAAACCTCTCGTGACAAAATGGGGACAACTTTTAGCTATTTTAAAAGAACATTAGTTTCTTAATTTAAATTTCGGTCCACCCGCCAATTTTTCGAAAAAACAAGGAAGGAGCTACCTTTGTTAACAGCCAAAAAAGCTATATATTTTGATAAGTTTCACTTTTTTCATGCGTGAAAATTTCTTACGAGAGTTGTGTTGGACGGATTAGCCTGAATTTTCTAAACCAGGTAGGTAACATATTTACCTACAACGGCCATTGGTTGCAGGTCTCCAGCTTTTTTAATTCCGACTGTAGAAATTTTTGAAGTGTAAAAAAATTGGGTGCGAAAATCCGTAGCATTAACGATTACTCGAAAACTAAAGGAGCTAAAAAAACCCCCTTGTGACAACATGGGGACGACTTTTAGCTTTTTTAAAAGGGCATTAGATCAATTATTTAAATTTTGGTCCATCCGCCAATTTTTCGAAAAAACAAGGAAGGTAGCTGCTACCTTTGTTAATAGCCAAAAAAGCTATATATTTCGATAAGTTTCACTTTTTTCATGCGTGAAAATTTCTTACGAGAGTTGTGTTGGACGAATTAGCCTGAATTTTATTAAATCCAGATAGACTTAATATTTACCTACAACAACCTTTGGTTTCAGGTCTCCAGCTTCTTTAATTGCGAAGGTAAAAATTTTTGAATTGTAAAAAAATTGGGTGCGAAAATCCGTAGCATTAACGATTTCTCGAAAACTAAAGGAGCTAAAAAAAACCCCTCGTGACAACATGGGGACGACTCTTAGCTATTTTAAAACGGCATTAAATCTCTTATCTAAATTTTGGCCCAACCGCCAATTTTTCGAAAAAACAAGGAAGGTAGCTGCTACCTTTGTTAACAGCCAAAAAAGCTATATATTTCGATAAGTTTCACTTTTTTCCAGCGTGAAAATTTCTTACGAGAGTTGTGTTGAACGGATTGTCCTGATTTTTTTAAATCCAGGTAGGTGACATATTTACCTACAACGGCTATTGGTTTCAGGTCTCCAGTTTTTTTTGGTTCCGACTGTAGAAATTTTTGAAGTGTAAAAAAATTGGGTGTGAAAATCCGTAGCATTAACGATTACCCGAAAACTAAAGGAGCTAAAAAAACCCCCTTGTGACAACATGGGGACAGCCTTTAGCTATTTTAAAAGGGCTTTATTTATTTAATTTAAATTTTGGTCTATCCGCCAATTTTTCGAAAAAACAAGGAAGGAGCTACCTTTGTTAACATCCAAAAAAGCTATATATTTCGATAAGTTTCACTTTTTTCATGCGTGAAAATTTCTTACGAGAGTTGTATTGAACGGATTGGCCGGAATTTTCTAACCTAGGTAGGTGACATATTTACCTACAAGGGCCATTAGTTTCAGGTTTCCAGCTACTTTGATTGCGTGGTAAAAATTTTTGAAGTGTAAAAAAATTGGGTGCGAAAATCCGTAGCATTAACGATTACTCGAAAACTAAAGGAGCTAAAAAAAACCCCCTCGTGACAATATGGGGACGACCTTTAGCTATTTTAAAACGGCATTAAATCTCTAATCTAAATTTTGGCCCATCCACCAATTTTTCGAAAAAACAAGGAAGGTAGCTGCTACCTTTGTTAACAGCCAAAAAAGCTATATATTTCGATAAGTTTCACTTTTTTCATGCGTGAAAATTTCTTACGAGAGTTGTGTTGAACGAATTGGCCTGAATTTTTTAAATCCAGGTAGATTTAATATCTACCTACAACAACCTTTGGTTTCAGGTCTCCAGCTTTTTTAATTGCGATGGTAAAAATTTTTGAAATGTAAAAAAATTGGGTGCGAAAATCCCTAGCATTAACGATTACTCGAAAACTAAAGGAGCTAAAAAAAACCCCCTCGTGACAACATGGGGACGACCCTTAGCTTTTTTAAAACGACATTCAATCTCTAATCTAAATTTTGGGCCATCCGCCAATTTTTCGAAAAAACAAGGAAGGTAGCTGCTACCTTTGTTAACAGCCAAAAAAGCTATATATTTCGATTAGTTTCACTTTTTTCATGCGTGAAAATTTCTTATGAGAGTTGTATTGGACGGATTGGCCTGAATTTTTTAATTTCAGGTAGGTGACATATCTTTCTACAACGGCCATTGGTTTCAGGTCTCCAGCTTCTTTGGTTGCGATGGTAGAAATTTTTGAAATGTCAAAAAATTGGGTGCGAAAATCCGTAGCATTAACGATTACTCGAAAACTAAAGAAGCTAAAAAAAACCTCTCGTGACAGAATGGGGACGACTTTTAGCTATTTCAAAAGGACATTAGTTTTTTAATTTAAATTTCGGTCCATCCGCCAATTTTTCAAAAAAAACAAGGAAGGAGCTACCTTTGTTAACAGCCAAAAAAGCTATATATTTTGATAAGTTTCACTTTTTTCATGCGTGAAAATTTCTTACGAGAGTTGTGTTGAACGGATTAGCCTGAATTTTCTAACCCAGGTAGGTGACATATTTACCTACAAGAGCCATTGGTTTCAGGTCTCCAGCTACTTTGATTGCGTGGTAAAAATTTTTGAAGTGTAAAAAAATTATGTGCGAAAATCCGTAGCATTAACGATTACTCGAAAACTAAAGGAGCTAAAAAAAACCCCCTCGTGACAACATGGCGACGACTCTTAGCTATTTTAAAACGGCATTAAATCTCTAATCTAAATTTTGGCCCATCCGCCAATTTTTCGAAAAAACAAGGAAGGTAGCTGCTACCTTTGTTAACAGCCAAAAAAGCTATATATTTCGATAAGTTTCACTTTTTTCATGCGTGAAAATTTCTTACGAGAACTGTGTTGAACGAATTGGCCTGAATTTTTTAAATCCAGGTAGATTTAATATCTAACTACAACAACCTTTGGTTTTAGGTCTCCAGCTTCTTTAATTGCGATGGTAAAAATTTTTGAAGTGTTAAAAAATTGGGTGCGAAAATCCGTAACATTAACGATTACTCGAAAACTAAAGAAGCTAAAAAAAACCTCTCGTGACAAAATGGGGACGACTTTTAGCTATTTCAAAAGGACATTAGTTTCTTAATTTAAATTTTGGTTCATCCGCCAATTTTTCAAAAAAAACAAAGAAGGAGCTACCTTTGTTAACAGCCAAAAAAGCTATATATTTTGATAAGTTTCACTTTTTTCATGCGTGAAAATTTCTTACGAGAGTTGTGTTGAACGGATTAGCCTGAATTTTCTAACCCAGGTAGGTGACATATTTACCTACAGGGCCCATTGGTTTCAGGTCTCCAGCTATTTTGATTGCGTGGTAAAAATTTTTGAAGTGTAAAAAAATTGGGTGCGAAAATCCGTAGCATTAACGATTACTCGAAAACTAAAGGAGCTAAAAAAAACCCCCTCGTGACAACATGGGGACGACTCTTAGCTATTTTAAAACGGCATTAAATCTCTTATCTAAATTTTGGCCCATCCGCCAATTTTTCGAAAAAACAAGGAAGGTAGCTGCTACCTTTGTTAACAGCCAAAAAAGCTATATATTTCGATAAGTTTCACTTTTTTCATGCGTGAAAATTTCTTACGAGAACTGTGTTGGACGACTTGGCCTGAATTTTTTAAATCCAGGTAGATTTAATATCTAACTACAACAACCTTTGGTTTTAGGTCTCCAGCTTCTTTAATTGCGATGGTAAAAATTTTTGAAGTGTAAAAAAATTGGGTGCGAAAATCCGTAGCATTAACGATTACTCGAAAACTAAAGGAGCTAAAAAAAACCCCCTCGTGACAACATGGGGACGACCTTTAGCTATTTTAAAACGGCATTAAATCTCTAATCTAAATTTTGGCCCACCCGCCAATTTTTCGAAAAAACAAGGAAGGTAGCTGCTGTCTTTGTTAACAGCCAAAAAAGCTATATATTTCGATAAGTTTCACTTTTTTCAACCGTGAAAATTTCTTACGAGAGTTGTGTTAGACGGATTGACCTTAATTTTTTAAATCCAAGTAGGTGACATATCTACCTAAGACGGCTATTGGTTTCAGTTCTCCAGCTTCTTTGGTTCCGACGATAGAAATTTTTGAAGTGTAAAAAAATTGGGTGCGAAAATCCGTAGCATTAACGATTACCCGAAAACTAAAGGAGCTAAAAAAACCCCGTTGTGACAACATGGAGACAACTTTTAGCTATTTTAAAAGGGCTTTATTTATTTAATTTAAATTTTGGTCTATCCGCCAATTTTTCGAAAAAACAAGGAAGGAGCTACATTTGTTAACATCCAAAAAAGCTATATATTTCGATAAGTTTCACTTTTTTCATGCGTGAAAATTTCTTACGAGAGTTGTATTGGACGGATTGGCCTGAATTTTTTAATTTCAGGTAGGTGACATATCTTACTACAACGGCCATTGGTTTCAGGTCTCCAGCTTCTTTGGTTGCGATGGTAGAAATTTTTGAAATGTCAAAAAATTGGGTGCGAAAATCCGTAGCATTAACGATTACTCGAAAACTAAAGAAGCTAAAAAAAACCTCTCGTGACAAAATGGGGACGACTTTTAGCTTTTTTAAAAGGGCATTGGTTTTTTAATTTAAATTTCGGTCCATCCACCAATTTTCCAAAAAAAACAAGGAAGGAGCTACCTTTGTTAACAGCCAAAAAAGCTATATATTTTGATAAGTTTCACTTTTTTCAAGCGTGAAAAATTCTTACGAGAGTTGTGTAGAACAAATTAGCCTGAATTTTCTAACCCAGTTAGGTGACATATTTACCTACAAGGTCCATTGGTTTCAGGTCTCCAGCTTCTTTGATTGCGTGGTAAAAATTTTTGAAGTGTAAAAAAATTGGGTGCGAAAATCCGTAGCATTAACGATTACTCGAAAACTAAAGGAGCTAAAAAAAAACCCCTCGTGACAACATGAGGACGACCTTTAGCTATTTTAAAACGGCTTTAAATTTCAAATCTTGTGACAACATGGGGACGACCTTTAGCTATTTTAAAAGGGCATTAGTTTCTTAATTTAAATTTTGGTCTATCTGCCAATTTTTCGAAAAAACAAGGAAGGTACCTTTGTTAACAGCCAAAAAAGCTATATATTTTGATAAGTTTTACTTTTTTCATGCGTGAAAATTTCTTACGAGAACTGTGTTGAACGAATTGGCCTGAATTTTTTAAATCCAGGTAGATTTAATATCTAACTACAACAACCTTTGGTTTTAGGTCTCCAGCTTCTTTAATTGCGATGGTAAAAATTTTTGAAGTGTTAAAAAATTGGGTGCGAAAATCCGTAACATTAACGATTACTCGAAAACTAAAGAAGCTAAAAAAAACCTCTCGTGACAAAATGGGGACGACTTTTAGCTATTTCAAAAGGACATTAGTTTCTTAATTTAAATTTTGGTCCATCCGCCAATTTTTCAAAAAAAACAAAGAAGGAGCTACCTTTGTTAACAGCCAAAAAAGCTATATATTTTGATAAGTTTCACTTTTTTCATGCGTGAAAATTTGTTACGAGAGTTGTGTTGGACGGATTGGCCTGAATTTTTTAAATCCAAGTAGGTGACATATCTACCTACAATGGCCATTGGTTTCAGGTCTCCAGATTCTTTGGTTGCGACAGTAGAAATTTTTGAAGTGTCAAAAAATTGGGTGCGAAAATCCGTAGCATTAACGATTACTCGAAAACTAAAGGAGCTAAAAAAACCCCCTCGTGAAAACATGAGGACGACCTTTAGCTATTTTAAAACGGCTTTAAATTTCTTATCTAAATTTCAGCCCATCCGCCAATTTTTCGAAAAAAACAAGGAAGGTAGCTGCTACCTTTGTTAACAGCCAAAAAAGCTATATATTTCGATAAGTTTCACTTTTTTCATCCGTGAAAATTTCTTAGGAGAGTTGTGTTCGACGGATTGGCCTGAATTAATTTAAGGTAGGTGACATATTTTTAATTTAAGGTAGGTGACATATCTACCTACAACGGCCATTGGTTTTTTCCGTGAAAATTTCTTACGAGAGTTGTGTTGGACGGGTTGGCCTGAATTAACTAAATCCAGGTAGGTGACATATCTACCTACAACGACCATTGGTTTCAGGTCTCCAGCTTTTTTAGTTCCGACGGTAGAAATTTTTGAAGTGTAAAAAAATTGGGTGCGAAAATCCGTAGCATTAACGATTACTCGAAAACTAAAGGAGCTAAAATAAACTCCCTCGTGACAACATGGGGACGAATTTTAGTTATTTTAAAACGGCATTTAATCTCTTATCTAAATTTCAGCCCATCCGCCAATTTTTCGAAAAAACAAGGAAGGTAGCTGCTACCTTTGTTAACAGCCAAAAAAGCTATATATTTCGATAAGTTTCACTTTTTTCATGCGTGAAAATTTCTTACGAGAGTTGTGTTGAACGGATTGACCTAAATTTTTTAAATCCAGGTGTAAAAAAAATGATTGAAGTGTAAAAAATATGGGTGCGAAAATCCGTAGCATTAACGATTACTCGAAAACTAAAGGAGCTAAAAAAAACCCCCTCGTGACAACATGGGGACGAAGTTTAGCTATTTTAAAAAGACATTAGATCCTTATTTTAAATTATGGTCCATCCGCCAATTTTTCGTAAAAACAAGGAACAACCAAAACAAGGAACAAAGGTAACACCCAAAAAAGCTATATAATATATAGCTTTTTTGGATGTTACCTTTGTTAACACCAAAAAAAGCTATATATTACGATAAGATTCACTTTTTTCATGCGTGAAAATTTCTCACGAGAGTTGTGTTGGACGAATTGGCCTTAATTTTTTAAAATCCAGGTAGGTGACATATTTTCCTACAACGACCATTGGATTCAGGTCTCCAGCTTCTTTGGTTCCGACGGTAGAAATTTTTGAAGTGTAAAAAAATTGGGTGCGAAAATCCGTAGCATTAACGATTACTCGAAAACTAAAGGAGCTAAAAAGACCCCCTTGTGAAAACATGGGGACGACCTTAAACCATTTTAAAAGGGCATTAGTTGCTTAATTTAAATTTTGGTCCATCCGCCAATTTTTCGAAAAAAACAAGGAAGGAGCTACCTTTGTTAACAGCCAAAAAAGCTATATATTTCGATAAGTTTCACTTTTTTCATGCGTGAAAATTTCTTACGAGAGTTGTGTTAGACGGATTGGCTTGAATTTTTTAAATCCAGGTAGTTGATATATCTCCTACAACGGCCATTGGTTTTAGGTCTCCAGCTTCTTTAATTCCGACGGTAGAATATTTTGAAGTGTAAAAAAATTGGGTGCGAAAATCCGTAGCATTAACGATTACTCGAAAACTAAAGGAGCTAAAAAAAAAACCCCTCGTGACAACATGGGGACGACCCTTAGCATTTTTAAAACGGCTTTAAATTTCTTATCTAAATTTCAGCCCATCCGCCAATTTTTCGAAAAAAACAAGGAAGATAGCTGCTACCTTTGTTAACAGCCAAAAAAGCTATATATTTCGATAAGTTTCACTTTTTTCATCCGTGAAAATTTCTTAGGAGAGTTGTGTTCGAAGGATTGGCCTGAATTTTTTAATTTAAGGTAGGTGACATATCTACCTACAACGGCTATTGGTTTCTTACGTGAAAATTTCTTACGAGAGTTGTGTTGGACGGGTTGGCCTGAATTTTTTTAATCCAGGTAGGTGACATATCTACCTACAACGGCCATTGGTTTCAGGTTTCCAGCTTTTTTGGTTCCGACTGTAGAAATTTTTGAAGTGTAAAAAAATTGGGTGCGAAAATCCGTAGCATTAACGATTACTCGAAAACTAAAGGAGCTAAAAAAACCCCCTTGTTACAACATGGGGACGACCTTAAGTTTTTTTAAAAGGGCATTAGTTTCTCAATTTAAATTTCGGTCCATTTGCCAATTTTTCGAAAAAACAAGGAAGGAGCTATCTTTGTTAACAGCCGAAAAAGCTATATATTTCGATAAGTTTCACTTTTTTCATGCGTGAAAATTTCTTACGAGAGTTGTGTTGGACGAATTGGCTTTAATTTTTAAAATTCAGGTAGGTGACATATCTACCTACGACGGCCATTGGTTTCAGGTCTCCAGCTTCTTTGCTACCAACGGTAAAAATTTTTGAAGTGTAAAAAAATTGGGTGCGAAAATCCGTAGCATTAACGATTACTCGAAAACTAAAGGAGCTAAAAAATCCCCTCGTGACAACATGGGGACGACCCTAAGCTTTTTTAAAACGGCATTAAATCTTTAATCTTAATTTCAGCCCATCCGCCAGTTTTTCGAAAAAACAAGGAAGGTAGCTGCTACCTTTGTTAACAGCCAAAAAGCTATATATTTCGATAAGTTTTACTTTTTTCATGCGTGAAAATTTCTTACGAGAGTTGTGTTGGACGAGTTGGCCTGAATTTTTTAAATCCAGGTAGGTGATATATTTACCTACGACGACCATTGGTTTCAGGTCTCCAGCTTTTTTGATTCCGACGGTAGAAATGTTTGAAGTGTAAAAAATTTGGTTGCGAAAATCCGTAGCATTAACGATTACTCGAAAACTAAAGGAGCTAAAAAAACCCCTCTTGTGACAACATAGGGACGACCTTTAGCTATTTTAAAAGGGCATTAGTTTCTTAATTTAAATTTTGGTCCATTCGCCAATTTTTCGAAAAAACAAGGAAGGAGCTACCTTTGATAACAGCCAAAAAAGCTATATATTTCGATAAGATTCACTTTTTTCATGCGTGAAAATTAAATCCAGGTAGGTGCCAAAAAAGCTATATATTTCAATAAGTTTCACTTTTTTCATGCGTGAAAATTTCTTACGAGAGTTGTGTTAGACGGATTGGCTAAAATTTTTAAAATCTAGGTAGGTGACATATCTACCTACGACGACCATTGGTTTCAGGTCTTCAGCTTTTTTAGTTCCGACGGTAAAAATTTTTGAAGTGTAAAAAAATTGGGTGCGAAAATCCGTAGCATTAACGATTACTCGAAAACTAAAGGAGCTAAAATAATCCCCCTCGTGACAACATGGGGACGAATTTCAGCTATTTTAAAACAACATTAAATCTCTAATCTAAATTTCAGCCCATCCGCCAATTTTTCGAAAAAACAAGGAAGGTAGCTGCTACCTTTGTTAACAGCCAAAAAAGCTATATATTTTGATAAGTTTCACTTTTTTCATGCGTGAAAATTTCTTACGAGAGTTGTGTTCGACAGATTGGCCTGAATTTTTTAATTTAAGGTAGGTGACATATCTACCTACGACGGCCATTAGTTTTAGGTCTCCAGCTTATTTGCTTGCGACGGTAAAAATTTTTGAAGTGTAAAAAAATTGGGTGCGAAAATCCGTAGCATTAACGATTACTCGAAAACTAAAGAAGCTAAAAAAACCCACTCGTGACAAAATAGGGACGACCTTTAGCTATTTTAAAAGGACATTAACTCCTTAATTTAAATTTTGGTCCATCCGCCAATTTTTCGAAAAAACAAGGAAGGAGCTACCTTTGTTAACAGCCAAAAAAGCTATATATTTCGATAAGTTTCACTTTTTTCATGCGTGAAAATTTCTTACGAGAGTTGTGTAGAACGGATTGGCCTGAATTTTCTTAATCATGGTAGATGACATATCTACCTACAACAACCATTGGTTTCAAGTCTCCAGCTTCTTTATTTCCGACGGTAGAAATTTTTTAAGTGTAAAAAAATTGGGTGCGAAAATCCGTAGCATTAACGATTACTCTGGCAAATAAATCGCAAATAAACTGCAGCTAATAAAACCGAGCTAAATAACTTATGTAAAAAACTGAAATCTATTATCAGGAAAGTAAAAAATGAAACAATAGAATCATATTTATCTTCACTTACTGGTCAAAAAGACACTGAATACTCCATATGGAAAGCAACAAAATCGATCAAGAGACCAAAAAATTCAACAGCACCTATTAGAAATGATAATGGTACGTGGGCTCGTAGTAGTAAGCAAAAAGCGGATCTGTTTGCGAGACACCTCGAAGAAACTTTTCAACCACTCCCCAGACAATCTGCGAATGAAAATGTTAATTTTGTACACAGATCAAATGAGCTTGAAATACAAACTGTAACTCTCCGTGAGTTAAAAGAAGAAATAAAAAGTGTAAATCCGAAAAAAGCTCCTGGATATGATTTAATAACTGGGCAAATTATAAAAGAACTACCAGACAAAGCAATACACAAACTTCTGCACATAATCAATGCTGTGTTTAGATTAAGATACGTTCCAAGGCAGTGGAAGGTAGCAGAAGTGATCATGATTTTAAAGCCAAACAAAAACAGTAACGATAAAAAGTCATTTAGACCAATATCTCTGCTTCCTACTATATCGAAGATATTTGAAAAACTACTTCTAAAGAGACTAAAGCCTATAATAAAGGATAATGATCTTATACCTGCTTATCAGTTTGGATTCAGAGAAAAACATTCGACCCTAGAGCAAGTTCATAGAATCACAGATATTATAGAACGTACTCTAGAAACGAAAAAGATATGTTCAACCCTCTTCTTGGATGTAGCGCAAGCATTTGATCGTGTATGGCATAAAGGATTAGAGTACAAGTTACATCGCGATCTTCCCAAACAGTATTATGAAATCCTAAAATCTTACATAACCGACAGGCATTTCCGTGTAAAATATGAAGATGAATATTCGGATCTAAAGAAAATTTCAGCAGGAGTGCCGCAAGGAAGCGTTTTAGGCCCCATCTTGTACCTCCTGTACACACGAGATATACCACTAATGAAAGAAACAACCATAGCTACATTTGCTGACGACACAGCAATTTTGGCAGTTGGGAGTAATGTAACGCAAGCTAGGTCTCCAGCTTCTTTGGTTGCGATGGTAGAAATTTTTGAAGTGTCAAAAAATTGGGTGCGAAAATCCGTAGCATTAACGATTACTCGAAAACTAAAGAAGCTAAAAAAAACCTCTCGTGACAAAATGGGGACGACTTTTAGCTATTTTAAAAGAGCATTAGTTTCTAAATTTAAATTTCGGTCCATCCGCCAATTTTTCGAAAAAACAAGGAAGGAGCTACCTTTGTTAACAGCCAAAAAAGCTATATATTTTGATAAGTTTCACTTTTTTCATGCGTGAAAATTTCTTACGAGAGTTGTGTTGGACGGATTAGCCTGAATTTTCTAAAACAAGTAGGTAACATATTTACCTACAACGGCCATTGGTTTTAGGTTTCCAGCTTATTTAATTCCGACTGTAGAAATTTTTGAAGTGTAAAAAAATTGGGTGCGAAAATCCGTAGCATTAACGATTACTCGAAAACTAAAGGAGCTAAAAAAACCCCCTTGTGACAACATGGGGACGACCTTTAGCTTTTTTAAAAGGGCATAAGATCAATAATTTAAATTTTGGTCCATCCGCCAATTTTTCGAAAAAACAAGGAAGGTAGCTGCTACCTTTGTTAATAGCCAAAAAAGCTATATATTTCGATAAGTTTCACTTTTTTCATGCGTGAAAATTTCTTACGAGAGTTGTGTTGGACGAATTGGCCTGAATTTTATTAAATCCAGGTAGATTTAATATCAACCTACAACAACCTTTGGTTTCAGGTCTCCAGCTTCTTTGATTGCGAAGGTAAAAATTTTTGAATTGTAAAAAAATTGGGTGCGAAAATCCGTAGCATTAACGATTACTCGAAAATTAAAGGAGCTAAAAAAAACCCCCTCGTGACAACATGGGGACGACTCTGAGCTATTTTAAAACGGCATTAAATCTCTTATCTAAATTTTGGCCCATCCGCCAATTTTTCGAAAAAACAAAGAAGGTAGCTGCCACCTTTGGTAACAGCCAAAAAAGCTATATATTTCGATAAGTTTCACTTTTTTCATTCGTGAAAATTTCTTACGAGAGTTGTGTTGGACATGTTGGCCTGAATTTTTTAAATTCAAATAGGTGACATATCTACCTACGACAACAATTGGTTTCAGTTTGCCAGCTTTTTTGGTTCCGACGGTAGAAATTTTTGAAGTGTAAAAAAATTGGGTGCGAAAATCCGTAGCATTAACGATTACTCGAAAACTAAAGGAGCAAAAAAACCCCCTTGTGACAACATGGGGACAACCTGTATTTATTTTAAAACGGTATTATTTTTTTAATTTAAATTTTGGTCCATCCGCCAAGTTTTCGAAAAAACAAGGAAGGTAGCTGCTACCTTTGTTAACAGCCAAAAAAGCTATATATTTCGATAAGTTTCACTTTTTTCAAGCGTGAAAATTTCTTACGAGAGTTGTGTTCGACAGATTGGCCTGAATGTTTTAATTTAAGGTAGGTGACATATTTTCCTACAACGGCCATTAGTTTCAGGTTTCCAGCTTATTTGCTTGCGACGGTAAAAATTTTTGAAGTGTAAAAAAATTGGGTGCGAAAATCCGTAGCATTAACGATTACTCGAAAACTAAAGAAGCTAAAAAAACCCCCTCGTGACAAAATAGGGACGACCTTTAGCTATTTTAAAAGGACATTAACTCCTTAATTTAAATTTTGGTCCATCCGCCAATTTTTCGAAAAAACAAGGAAGGAGCTACCTTTGTTAACAGCCAAAAAAGCTGTATATTTCGATAAGTTTCACTTTTTTCATGCGTGAAAATTTCTTACGAGAGTTGTGTTGAACGGATTGGCCTAAATTTTCTAAATCATGGTAGATGACATATCTACCTACAACAACCATTGGTTTCAGGTCTCCAGCTTCTTTATTTCCGACGGTAGAAATTTTTTAAGTGTAAAAAAATTGGGTGCGAAAATCCGTTGCATTAACGATTACTCTGGCAAATAAATCGAACTGCAGCTAATAAAACCGAGCTAAATAACTTATGTAAAAAACTGAAATCTATTATCAGGAAAGTAAAAAATGAAACAATAGAATCATATTTATCTTCACTTACTGGTCAAAAAGACACTGAATACTCCTTATGGAAAGCAACAAAATCGATCAAGAGACCAAAAAATTCAACAGCACCTATTAGAAATGATAATGGTACGTGGGCTCGTAGTAGTAAGCAAAAAGCGGATCTGTTTGCGAGACACCTCGAAGAAACTTTTCAACCACTACCCAGACAATCTGCGAATGAAAATGTTAATTTTGTACACAGATCAAATGAGCTTGAAATACAAACTGTAACTCTCCGTGAGTTAAAAGAAGAAATAAAAAGTGTAAATCCGAAAAAAGCTCCTGGATATGATTTAATAACTGGGCAAATTATAAAAGAACTACCAGACAAAGCAATACACAAACTTCTGCACATAATCAATGCTGTGTTTAGATTAAGATACGTTCCAAGGCAGTGGAAGGTAGCAGAAGTGATCATGATTTTAAAGCCAAACAAAAACAGTAACTATAAAAAGTCATTTAGACCAATATCTCTGCTTCCTACTATATCGAAGATATTTGAAAAACTACTTCTGAAGAGACTAAAGCCTATAATAAAGGATAATGATCTTATACCTGCTTATCAGTTTGGATTCAGAGAAAAACATTCGACCCTAGAGCAAGTTCATAGAATCACAGATATTATAGAACGTACTCTAGAAACGAAAAAGATATGTTCAACCCTCTTCTTGGATGTAGCGCAAGCATTTGATCGTGTATGGCATAAAGGATTAGAGTACAAGTTACATCGCGATCTTCCCAAACAGTATTATGAAATCCTAAAATCTTACATAACCGACAGGCATTTCCGTGTAAAATATGAAGATGAATATTCGGATCTAAAGAAAATTTCAGCAGGAGTGCCGCAAGGAAGCGTTTTAGGCCCCATCTTGTACCTCCTGTACACACGAGATATACCACTAATGAAAGAAACAACCATAGCTACATTTGCTGACGACACAGCAATTTTGGCAGTTGGGAGTAATGTAACGCAAGCTACAGAAAAATTACAAACATCAATTAATACAGTTAGTAACTGGATGAAGAAATGGAGAATTAAGCTCAATGAAACAAAATCGGTTCATGTGAATTTTACTAATAAAACAAACTATGTCAGTATACCAATCGTAATAAACTCTAAACAAGTCCCTTATGCAAATCCAGCAAAATATCTAGGGATGACGCTTGATGCCAAACTTAAATGGACAGAACATGTCAAAAAGAAAAAGAACGAATTAAACATCAAATACAGGAAAATGTATTGGCTCATAGGTAGAGACTCGGAACTATCTATACATAATAAATTGCTCCTATATCGGCAAACTCTGAAACCTGTGTGGACTTACGGAATACAGCTTTGGGGCTGTACTAAGAAAACAAACGTTAAGATAATTCAGACGTTCCAAAATAAAGTACTTCGGAATATTGTAAATGCCCCGTGGTACATTCGAAATGAAGACCTGCACCGTGACTTAAAGATGGAAGACATCAATGAAGTAATTGCAGTTTATGCTGCCAAACATGATTCACGCCTTCAACAACATGAGAATATCGAAATACGTCGTATGCTGGACTGTCCGATAGCAATACGACGCTTACAAAGAACCAAACCAATGGATCTAGTGATTACAAACTAAAATAATACTATATTATAGCAAATATTTATTTAAATAAATAATTATATTTATCTTTGGGACTAGCCATTGGGCTTTATCCCAACAAATGTGAATTAAGTTAAGATAGAAAAATTGCTAGATGACTTATAAAATAAGTCAGTTGTAATAATAATAAATAATAAAAAAAAAAAAAAAATATTAACGATTACTCGAAAACTAAAGGAGCTAAAAAAAACCCCCTCGTGACAACATGGGGACGACCCTTAGCTATTTTAAAAGGGCATTAGTTCCTTAATTTAAATTTCGGTCCATCTGCCAATTTTTCGAAAAAAACAAGGAAGGAGCTACCTTTGTTAACAGCCAAAAAAGCTATATATTTCGAAAAGTTTCACTTTTTTCATGCGTGAAAATTTCTTACGAGAGTTGTGTTGGACGAATTGGCCTGAATTAACGATTACTCGAAAACTAAACGAGCTAAAATATACCCCCTCGTGACAACATGGGGACGACTCTTAGCTTTTTTAAAACGGCATTAAATCTCTAATCTAAATTTTAGCCCATCCGTCAATATTTCGAAAAAACAAGGAAGGTAGCTGCTACCATTGTTAACAGCCAAAAAAGCTATATATTTCGATAAGTTTCACTTTTTTCATGCGTGAAAATTTCTTACGAGAGTTGTGTTGAACGGATTGGCCTGAATTTTTTAAATTCATGTAGATGACATATTTACCTACGACGGCCATTAGTTTCAGGTCTCCAGCTTCTTTGGTTCCGACGGGAGAAATTTTTTAAGTTAAAAAAATTGGGTGCGAAAATCCGTAGAATTAACGATTACTCGAAAACTAAAGGGGCTTTAAAAATTCCCCTCGTGACAACATGGGGACAACCCTTAGCTATTTTAAAACGGCATTAGTTTTTTAATCTTAATTTTAGCCCATCCGCCAATTTTTCGAAAAAACAAGGAAGGAGCTACCTTTGTTAACATCCAAAAAAGCTATATATTTCGATAAGTTTCACTTTTTTCATGCGTGAAAATTTCTTACGAGAGTTGTATTGGACGGATTGACCGGAATTTTTTAATTTAAGTAGGTGACATATCTTCCTACAACGGCCATTGGTTTCAAGTCTCCAGCTTTTTTGGTTGCGATGGTAGAAATATTTGAAGTGTCAAAAAATTGGGTGCGAAAATCCGTTGCATTAACATTACTCGAAAACTAAAGAAGCTAAAAAAAAACCTCTCGTGACAAAATGGGGACGACTTTTAGCTATTTTAAAAGGGCATTAGTTTCTTAATTTAAATTTTGGTCCATCCGCCAATTTTTCGAAAAAACAAGGAAGGAGCTACCTTTGTTAACAGCCAAAAAAGCTATATATTTTGATAAGTTTCACTTTTTTCATGCGTGAAAATTTCTTACGAGAGTTGTGTTGAACGGATTAGCCTGAATTTTCTAAACCAGGTAGGTCACATATTTACCTACAACGGCCATAGGTTGCAGGTCTCCAGCTTTTTTGATTCCGACTGTAGAAATTTTTGAAGTTTAAAAAAATTGGGTGCGAAAATCCGTAGCATTAACGATTACTCGAAAACTAAAGGAGCTAAAAAAACCCCCTTGTGACAACATGGGGACCACTTTTAGTTTTTTAAAAGGGCATTAGATCAATTATTTAAATTTTGGTCCATCCGCCAATTTTTCGAAAAAACAAGGAAGGTAGCTGCTACCTTTGTTAATAGCCAAAAAAGCTATATATTTCGATAAGTTTCACTTTTTTCATGCGTGAAAATTTCTTACGAGAGTTGTGTTGGACGAATTAGCCTGAATTTTATTAAATCCAGATAGACTTAATATTTACCTACAACAACCTTTGGTTTCAGGTCTCCAGCTTCTTTAATTGCGAAGGTAAAAATTTTTGAATTGTAAAAAAATTGGGTGCGAAAATCCGTAGCATTAACGATTACTCGAAAACTAAAGGAGCTAAAAAAAACCCCTCGTGACAACATGGGGACGACTCTTAGCTATTTTAAAACGGCATTAAATCTCTTATCTAAATTTTTGCCCAGCCGCCAATTTTTCGAAAAAACAAGGAAGGTAGCTGCTACCTTTGTTAACAGCCAAAAAAGCTATATATTTCGATAAGTTTCACTTTTTTCCAGCGTGAAAATTTCTTACGAGAGTTGTGTTGAACGGATTGTCCTGAATTTTATAAATCCAGGTAGGTGACATATTTACCTACAACGGGTATTGGTTTTAAGTCTCCAGTTTTTTTGGTTCCGACTGTAGAAATTTTTGAAGTGTAAAAAAATTGGGTGTGAAAATCCGTAGCATTAACGATTACCCGAAAACTAAAGGAGCTAAAAAAACCCCTTGTGATAAAATGGGGACAACTTTTAGCTATTTTAAAAGGGCTTTATTTATTTAATTTAAATTTTGGTCTATCCGCCAATTTTTCAAAAAAACAAGGAAGGAGCTACCTTTGTTAACATCCAAAAAAGCTATAAATTTCGATAAGTTTCACTTTTTTCATGCGTGAAAATTTCTTACGAGAGTTGTATTGGACGGATTGGCCGGAATTTTTTAATTTCAGGTAGGTGACATATCTTCCTACAACGGCCATTGGTTTCAGGTCTCCAGCTTCTTTGGTTGCGATGGTAGAAATTTTTGAAGTGTCAAAAAATTGGGTGCGAAAATCCGTAGCATTAACGATTACTCGAAAACTAAAGAAGCTAAAAAAAACCTCTCGTGACAAAATGGGGACGACTTTTAGCTATTTCAAAAGGGCATTAGTTTCTTAAATTTAAATTTCGGTCCATCCGCCAATTTTTCAAAAAAAACAAGGAAGGAGCTACCTTTGTTAACAGCCAAAAAAGCTATATATTTTGATAAGTTTCACTTTTTTCATGCGTGAAAATTTCTTACGAGAGTTGTGTTGAACATTATAGCCTGAATTTTCTAACCCAGGTAGGTGACATATTTACCTACAAGGGCCATTGGTTTCAGGTCTCCAGCTACTTTGATTGCGTGGTAAAAATTTTTGAAGTGTAAAAAAATTGGGTGCGAAAATCCGTAGCATTAACGATTACTCGAAAACTAAAGGAGCTAAAAAAAACCCCCTCGTGACAACATGGGGACGACTCTTAGCTATTTTAAAACGGCATTAAATCTCTAATCTAAATTTTGGCCCATCCGCCAATTTTTCGAAAAAACAAGGAAGGTAGCTGCTACCTTTGTTAACAGCCAAAAAAGCTATATATTTCGATAAGTTTCACTTTTTTCATGCGTGAAAATTTCTTACGAGAGTTGTGTTGGACGAATTGGCCTGAATTTTTTAAATCCAGGTAGATTTAATATCTACCTACATAAACCTTTGGTTTCAGGTCTCCAGCTTCTTTAATTGCGATGGTAAAAATTTTTGAAGTGTAAAAAAATTGGGTGCGACAATCGTAGCATTAACGATTACTCGAAAACTAAAGGAGCTAAAAAAAACCCCCTCGTGACAACATGGGGACGACCTTTAGCTATTTTAAAACGGCATTAAATCTCTAATCTAAATTTTGGCCCATCCGCCAATTTTTCGAAAAAACAAGGAAGGTAGCTGCTACCTTTGTTAACAGCCAAAAAAGCTATATATTTCGATAAGTTTCACTTTTTAAAACCGTGAAAATTTCTTACGAGAGTTGTGTTAGACGGATTGACCTGAATTTTTTAAATCCAGGTAGGTGACATATCTGCTTACGACGGCCATTGTTTTCAGGTCTCCAGCTTTTTTGGTTCCGACGGTAGAAATTTTTGAAGTTTAAAAAAATTGGGTGCGAAAATCCTTAGCATTTACGATTACTCGAAAACTAAAGGAGCTAAAAAAACCCCCTTGTGACAACATGGGGACAACCTTTAGCTAGCTTAAAACGGCATTAAATCTCTAATCTAAATTTTGGCCCATCCGCCAATTTTTCGAAAAAACAAGGAAGGTAGCTGCTACCTTTGTTAACAGCCAAAAAAGCTATATATTTCGATAAGTTTCACTTTTTTCCAGCGTGAAAATTTCTTACGAGAGTTGTGTTGAACGGATTGTCCTGAATTTTTTAAATCCAGGTAGGTGACATATTTACCTACAACAGCCTATGGTTTCAGGTTTCCAGCTTTTTTGGTTCCGACTGTAGAAATTTTTGAAGTGTAAAAAAATTGGGTGCGAAAATCCCTAGCATTAACGATTACCCGAAAACTAAAGGAGCTAAAAAAACCCCCTTGTGACAACATGGGGACAACCTTTAGCTATTTTAAAAGGGCTTTATTTATTTAATTTAAATTTTGGTCTATCCGCCAATTTTTCGAAAAAACAAGGAAGGAGCTACCTTTGTTAACATCCAAAAAAGCTTTATATTTCGATAAGTTTCACTTTTTTCATGCGTGAAAATTTCTTACGAGAGTTGTGTTGAACGAATTGGCCTGAATTTTTTAAATCCAGGTAGATTTAATATCTACCTACAACAACCTTTGGTTTCAGGTCTCCAGCTTCTTTGATTGCGATGGTAAAAATTTTTGAAGTGTAAAAAAATTGGGTGCGAAAATCCGTAGCATTAACGATTACTCGAAAACTAAAGGAGCTAAAAAAAACCCCCTCGTGACAACATGGGGGCGACCTTTAGCTATTTTAAAACGACATTAAATCTCTAATCTAAATTTTGGCCCATCCGCCAATTTTTCGAAAAAACAAGGAAGGTAGCTGCTACCTTTGTTAACAGCCAAAAAAGCTATATATTTCGATAAGTTTCACTTTTTTCATCCGTGAAAATTTCTTACGAGAGTTGTGTTGGACGAATTGGCCTGAATTTTTTAAATTCAGGTAGATTTAATATCTACCTACATAAACCTTTGGTTTCAGGTCTCCAGTTTCTTTAATTGCGATGGTAAAAATTTTTGAAGTGTAAAAAAATTGGGTGCGAAAATCCGTAGCATTAACGATTACTCGAAAACTAAAGGAGCTAAAAAAACCCCCTCGTGACAACATGGGGACGACCTTTAGCTATTTTAAAACGGCATTAAATCTCTAATCTAAATTTTGGCCCATCCGCCAATTTTTCGAAAAAACAAGGAAGGTAGCTGCTACCTTTGTTAACAGCCAAAAAAGCTATATATTTCGATAAGTTTCACTTTTTTCCAGCGTGAAAATTTCTTACGAGAGTTGTGTTAAACGGATTGTCCTGAATTTTTTAAATCCAGGTAGGTGACATATTTACCTACAACAGCCATTGGTTTCAGGTTTTCAGCTTTTTTGGTTCCGACTGTAGAAATTTTTGAAGTGTAAAAAAATTGGGTGCGAAAATCCGTAGCATTAACGATTACCCGAAAACTAAAGGAGCTAAAAAAACCCCCTTGTGACAACATGGAGACAACCTTTAGCTTTTTTAAAAGGGCTTTATTTATTTTATTTAAATTTTGGTCTATCCGCCAATTTTTCGAAAAAACAAGGAAGGAACTACCTTTGTTAACATCCAAAAAAGCTATATATTTCGATAAGTTTCACTTTTTTCATGCGTGAAAATTTCTTACGAGAGTTGTGTTGGACGAATTGGCCTAAATTTTATTAAATCCAGGTAGATTTAATATCTACCTACAACAACCTTTGGTTTCAGGTCTCCAGCTTCTTTGATTGCGATGGTAAAAATTTTTGAAGTGTAAAAAAATTGGGTGCGAAAATCCGTAGCATTAACGATTACTCGAAAACTAAAGGAGCTAAAAAAAACCCCCTCGTGACAACATGGGGACGACCCTTAGCTATTTTAAAACGGCATTAAATCTCTAATCTAAACTTTAGCCCATCCGCCAATTTTTCGAAAAAACAAGGAAGGTAGCTGCTACCTTTGTTAACAGCCAAAAAAGCTATATATTTCGTTAAGTTTCACTTTTTTCATGCGTGAAAATTTCTTACGAGAGTTGTGTTAGACGGATTGACCTGAATTTTTTAAATCCAGGTAGGTGACATACCTACCTACGACAGCCATTGGTTTCAGTTTGCCAGCTTTTTTGGTTCCGACGGTAGAAATTTTTGAAGTGTAAAAAAATTGGGTGCGAAAATCCTTAGCATTAACGATTACTCGAAAACTAAAGCAGCTAAAAAAACCCCCTTGTGACAACATGGGGACAACCTTTAGCTATTTTAAAAGGGCATTATTTACTTAATTTAAATTTTGGTCCATCCGCCAATTTTTCGAAAAAACAAGGAAGGTAGCTGCTACCTTTGTTAACAGCCAAAAAAGCTATATATTTCGTTAAGTTTCACTTTTTTCATGCGTGAAAATTTCTTACGAGAGTTGTGTTAGACGGATTGACCTGAATTTTTTAAATTCATGTAGATTAAATATCTACCTACGACAGCCATTGGTTTCAGTTTGCCAGCTTTTTTGGTTCCGACGGTAGAAATTTTTGAAGTGTAAAAAAATTGGGTGCGAAAATCCGTAGCATTAACGATTACTCTAAAACTAAAGGAGCTAAAAAAAACCCCCTCGTGACAACATGGGGACGACCCTTAGCTATTTTAAAAGGGCTTTATTTATTTAATTTAAATTTTGGTCTATCCGCCAATTTTTCGAAAAAACAAGGAAGGAGCTACCTTTGTTAACATCCAAAAAAGCTTTATATTTCGATAAGTTTCACTTTTTTCATGCGTGAAAATTTCTTACGAGAGTTGTGTTGAACGAATTGGCCTGAATTTTTTAAATCCAGGTAGATTTAATATCTACCTACAACAACCTTTGGTTTCAGGTCTCCAGCTTCTTTGATTGCGATGGTAAAAATTTTTGAAGTGTAAAAAAATTGGGTGCGAAAATCCGTAGCATTAACGATTACTCGAAAACTAAAGGAGCTAAAAAAAACCCCCTCGTGACAACATGGGGGCGACCTTTAGCTATTTTAAAACGACATTAAGTCTCTAATCTAAATTTTGGCCCATCCGCCAATTTTTCGAAAAAACAAGGAAGGTAGCTGCTACCTTTGTTAACAGCCAAAAAAGCTATATATTTCGATAAGTTTCACTTTTTTCATCCGTGAAAATTTCTTACGAGAGTTGTGTTGGACGAATTGGCCTGAATTTTTTAAATTCAGGTAGATTTAATATCTACCTACATAAACCTTTGGTTTCAGGTCTCCAGTTTCTTTAATTGCGATGGTAAAAATTTTTGAAGTGTAAAAAAATTGGGTGCGAAAATCCGTAGCATTAACGATTACTCGAAAACTAAAGGAGCTAAAAAAAACCCCCTCGTGACAACATGGGGGCGACCTTTAGCTATTTTAAAACGACATTAAGTCTCTAATCTAAATTTTGGCCCATCCGCCAATTTTTCGAAAAAACAAGGAAGGTAGCTGCTACCTTTGTTAACAGCCAAAAAAGCTATATATTTCGATAAGTTTCACTTTTTTCCAGCGTGAAAATTTCTTACGAGAGTTGTGTTAAACGGATTGTCCTGAATTTTTTAAATCCAGGTAGGTGACATATTTACCTACAACAGCCATTGGTTTCAGGTTTTCAGCTTTTTTGGTTCCGACTGTAGAAATTTTTGAAGTGTAAAAAAATTGGGTGCGAAAATCCGTAGCATTAACGATTACCCGAAAACTAAAGGAGCTAAAAAAACCCCCTTGTGACAACATGGAGACAACCTTTAGCTTTTTTAAAAGGGCTTTATTTATTTTATTTAAATTTTGGTCTATCCGCCAATTTTTCGAAAAAACAAGGAAGGAACTACCTTTGTTAACATCCAAAAAAGCTATATATTTCGATAAGTTTCACTTTTTTCATGCGTGAAAATTTCTTACGAGAGTTGTGTTGGACGAATTGGCCTAAATTTTATTAAATCCAGGTAGATTTAATATCTACCTACAACAACCTTTGGTTTCAGGTCTCCAGCTTCTTTGATTGCGATGGTAAAAATTTTTGAAGTGTAAAAAAATTGGGTGCGAAAATCCGTAGCATTAACGATTACTCGAAAACTAAAGGAGCTAAAAAAAACCCCCTCGTGACAACATGGGGACGACCCTTAGCTATTTTAAAACGGCATTAAATCTCTAATCTAAACTTTAGCCCATCCGCCAATTTTTCGAAAAAACAAGGAAGGTAGCTGCTACCTTTGTTAACAGCCAAAAAAGCTATATATTTCGTTAAGTTTCACTTTTTTCATGCGTGAAAATTTCTTACGAGAGTTGTGTTAGACGGATTGACCTGAATTTTTTAAATCCAGGTAGGTGACATACCTACCTACGACAGCCATTGGTTTCAGTTTGCCAGCTTTTTTGGTTCCGACGGTAGAAATTTTTGAAGTGTAAAAAAATTGGGTGCGAAAATCCTTAGCATTAACGATTACTCGAAAACTAAAGCAGCTAAAAAAACCCCCTTGTGACAACATGGGGACAACCTTTAGCTATTTTAAAAGGGCATTATTTACTTAATTTAAATTTTGGTCCATCCGCCAATTTTTCGAAAAAACAAGGAAGGTAGCTGCTACCTTTGTTAACAGCCAAAAAAGCTATATATTTCGTTAAGTTTCACTTTTTTCATGCGTGAAAATTTCTTACGAGAGTTGTGTTAGACGGATTGACCTGAATTTTTTAAATTCATGTAGATTAAATATCTACCTACGACAGCCATTGGTTTCAGTTTGCCAGCTTTTTTGGTTCCGACGGTAGAAATTTTTGAAGTGTAAAAAAATTGGGTGCGAAAATCCGTAGCATTAACGATTACTCTAAAACTAAAGGAGCTAAAAAAAACCCCCTCGTGACAACATGGGGACGACCCTTAGCTATTTTAAAATGGCATTAAATCTCTAATCTAAATTTTAGCCCATCCGCCAATTTTTCGAAAAAACAAGGAAGGTAGCTGCTACCTTTGTTAACAGCCAAAAAAGCTATATATTTCGTTAAGTTTCACTTTTTTCATGCGTGAAAATTTCTTACGAGAGTTGTGTTAGACGGATTGACCTGAACTTTTTAAATCCAGGTAGGTGACATACCTACCTACGACAGCCATTGGTTTCAGTTTGCCAGCTTTTTTGGTTCCGACGGTAGAAATTTTTGAAGTGTAAAAAAATTGGGTGCGAAAATCCTTAGCATTAACGATTACTCGAAAACTAAAGCAGCTAAAAAAACCCCCTTGTGACAACATGGGGACAACCTTTAGCTATTTTAAAAGGGCATTATTTACTAAATTTAAATTTTGGTCCATCCGCCAATTTTTCGAAAAAACAAGGAAGGTAGCTGCTACCTTTGTTAACAGCCAAAAAAGCTATATATTTCGATAAGTTTCACTTTTTTCATGCGTGAAAATTTCTTACGAGAGTTGTGTTGAACGGATTGGCCTGTATTTTTTAAATCCATGTAGGTAACTTATCTACCTACGACAACCATTGGTTTCAGGTCTCCAGCTACTTTGGTTGCGACAGCAGAAATTTTTGAAGTGTAAAAAAATTGAGTGCGAAAATCCGTAGCATTAACGATTACTCGAAAACTAAAGGAGCTAAAAAAAACCCCCTCGTGATAACATGGGGACGACTTTTAGCTATTTTAAAACGGCATTAAATCTCTAATCTAAATTTTAGCCCATTCGCCAATTTTTCGAAAAAGCAAGGAAGGTAGCTGCTACCTTTGTTAACAGCAAAAAAAGCTATATATTTCGATAAGTTGTAACGAGCGACCCTTTTGGTGCTCGTTCCGTGGGCACAAAATATGTTAATGTGTGCACCCCAGATTTTTTTTAAATTTTGTTTGTCCAAATTATTTAAAAAAAAAAAATAAAATTATTTTCTTTTATGTTTGTATACCTGCTCATTGCCCCTACTTTGTTTGTTTACAAATTAAGTAACGGGGTAATGAGTAGGTATATAAAGCCGTGTGTTATGTAATTCGAGATCAGTCATTATAAAAAAAAAAAATAGAAAAAATTGTAAATTAAATTAATTTTTTTTGTGAAATAAAATCAATTGTGAGATTCATTATAAAAAAAAACTCACAAGTAAACGTGTTCAAAACAATCGACAAGCATTTTTTTTTTTTTTGAATTATATTGCAACATAGTGAGGTGGAATTATTATAAAGCAATGTCGTTGCTACCATTATTATTAAAACTCGTCGACGATCCATCAGAAGATGCATTTGGTTATGGATTGCATCTACAACAATTGCATTATCCTCGCATACAAAGCCAACCCACCTTGATGAATTCAAGTTTGTGGCCACGAATTTACAATCGTCTATGGGCAGCACCACAACGGAACGAGCGTAATCAAGCCTCCAAAAAAATAGAAAAATCTAACATTGGGAAAGATGGTTTCCAAGTTTGTATGGACGTACCACATTTACAACCAAACGAAATTACAGTAAACACCGTTGATAATACCGTCAATGCGTTACAAGATAAACATGAGGAGAAAAAGAATGATCATAATCATATAGATCAGCTTGTACAACAACAATAACGGAGAAAACAAAATTTAGTTAAGTTTATAATTTTTTTGTATTATATTTATTATTATCATATTTTTGTGTGTGTGTGTGTCAAATTAGTGTTAGTTAAGATTTGTGTTTTGTCGTTATTTAGTTAAGATTTGTGTTTTGTCGTTTATTTAAGTACGATTTGTGTTTAGTTAAGTTATTTAAGATTTTATTGTATTCTCCTTTTATTTTGTCTTTTCTCAAATTCGTTTTGGTTCTATTTTTCTTTCCATTTATTTATTTAACTTATTAAAGACATTGTGATAAATTGAAAAATAATTTTTTGTTGTAATTTTGTGATTTTCTTAACGTGATGTGATGGTTGCAAGTCCGGTTGCGTGCCGACTTGTTCAAGTGAACCCCGCCTTCCCGTCTTTCTCTCCCTGCGGTTATTCAAGCTTCCATTATGCCTTGCACACCCCACCCCTATCTGCTCCTGAGCTCTAGCCGGCTACTATACCGCAGCAAGGCCTCTAATGGAAGAATTCTGCTAACGCTATCGGGGTGCGGATCCTAATGGTATCGTTATTTGATTAATTACGTAACCCAGGTATTTGTATATTTTGATGAGTTTTGTTTTTAAATTATACAATGCAAAAAAAAAATTGGTTACAAATAAAATTCCATAGTAGCTACGTTATACAAGGCACGACAAGAAAAAAAAATATGTTTCTATTTGGATTCGGTATAATGTTTTTAGATTTTTCTGCACGAACACAACTCCTTTCACGGCCGCAGAGCTCTCCGTCCGGATCAAAACTGCAAATAAACAAGAAAAACACAAAAAAAAACCGCCACCAATGAACTTACACCGCTGCTCAAGTGGTGCGGACCAAACCAAACAAAAATCAAAAATAATATCACAATCTGATTATACCTTGTTACGTAATTTTAGTTAATTATTATTGTTGCTCGTTCCGACTACCCCATCACCTTTTAGTTAGCGTGCTATTCCGTTTCTGGTTTGCCTGTTCGTGTGATGTTGGTCCGGTCTGCCCCGTTTAGTCGATGAAATTTTGCTGTCTAATTCTATAGTTATCGATATATATTGCTGGTCTTTTGTATCGACTCGCCTTGCTGCCACGGTAGTGTGATTAATGGAATTTTTTTTCCTCTCCTCGTAGTTTACTCGCACTGATACTATTTCGATGGTTTCTTCTTTAATTTCTCTTTTGTTTTGGTTGTTACGGCGTCACAACTTTCATTGAATCATAGAATGGTAACACACAGATATATATAGTTTTAATTTAAATCAATTTAATCCACGTTTTTAACGATCTTCAACTTTTTTTTTTTTCATTCTTTTTATCTCTTACGGTGAACTATCACACAAACCGAGACAAAATTTATCAACGTACGAAATACGACAAAAACTGGTTGACAAATACTGTGGTATCGAAATTATCGTGTTTTTTCTTCTTTATTTTTCTAGATCACGTCCGTCTCGACTCGCCACCAAATTCAAAAAGAACAAAAATACAAAATATTTCGCATAACACCCAACACCAACACCCCCTCTACTTTAATTTATTTGTGTTTTTTGTTTTCCCCTCTCCGCATTATTACTGGGAAGTCGAACCTTTTTCTTTGGGTATACAATTTATGAGACGTGGCCACGTAACAAACGTGGGGAAGACCACACGCCCTGAGATCTCATAACGCCGGGTCTGAGTCAAAACATCAAATTGCTTATTTAACTAAACAACCTATTCAAACGCGAATATCGTGAGCATGATATATGCCTAATGGTTTTCCATCTGGATCGCTTAAACGATAAGCCACTTGTCCAATTTTTTCGTCTACGATCGCAGGCACAAATTTTGGTGCAAGTTTAGCAGAAAACTTTCTTACTGCGTTACTAAGTACATAAGTACGTACAAAAACTGATTGCCCCACTGTAAAGCTACGCGGTCGACTGGTCCTATTGTATGCTCGTTCGCTTTTGAAGTGAGCGACACGCAGATGGTCTATTACTTCCTTATGTATGCGATCAAGACGATTTGCTGTCGTAAAACCGCCCGCTTCACTATTATCGCCACAACCTAATAAACGCCTAAGTTCATAATCGGATCCGTGTCCAATTCGATGCTGCCCGAAAACTAGAAAATGTGGTGAAAAGGAGGTTGACGAATGAATGACATTACGCATTGTTGCGCCGACTTGAGAGAGATGTACGTCCCAGTCAATATGTTGATCTCCGACATAAGCTCGCAATGCAGCTACGACGGTACGATTGACGCGTTCTGCGGCATTGCTCTGCGGGGAGTGGAAAGGGGTTCGTATATGTTTCACTCCATAAGTGAATAGTAAATGTCTAAACTGTAATGATTTGAATTGCATCCCATTATCTGTTGTCACCAGCTCAGGGACAGCAAAAAGGTGGAATATCTCTTTTTCTATAAACTGGCACAGGGCAGTTGCTGATGCTTCTTTTAATGGTTTAAAAAACACAAATTTGGAATAGTTATCCAGCACCACTAAAATGTATGAGTTGTGGTTCCGAGATCGTGGGAATGGACCAAGAAAATCGATATATAAGTGCTGAAATGCTCGGGTTACTTGAGTGGGGTTACCCATGGGAGGGCGTAATGGAGTATTCGGAGCTTTTGTCATTTTGCAGACAGAACATTGGTTGATAAATTCACGAATATCATGATGCATTTTAGGCCAGTAATAATGTCGTTGTATGAGTTCAATAGTCTTAGTAATACCCATATGACTTGCGGATGGAGGGGAATGAGCAGAACGGAGTAAAGAAGGGATAATAGGATTAGGAACGACGAGTTTCCAAGGAGACAGGTCCGTATTTAGATAACGATGACCAAAGGAAGGTCTAATTAACAGTTTACCATCTTGAATTTTAAAATCAGGATGGTTGTGGGGATGTTCAGTTATTTTACGTACCTGTACCAAGTAATCCTCATCACAAAAGGCAGGATCATCCAAGTTAATGCATATTCTATCATCGCTACAGGAACTTGACGGACCAGGTCCAATTTCTTCGCAAAAAGCGCGGGAAAGAGTATCTGGTACAGTATTTAGACTACCCTTACGATGTACGATGTTAAACTTAAAGCCCTGTAATTTTAGACTCCACCTGGCTAATCGGCCCGACAAGTCAGATAAGTTCATTAGCCAGCGGAGACTCGCATGATCCGTGATGATAGTAAACTCGAACCCGGAGCTTTTGTCATTTTGCAGACAGAACATTGGTTGATAAATTCACGAATATCATGATGCATTTTAGGCATAAAACATAAGACCGGAATTTCTTGACGCAAAGTACAGCAGCATAACATATCAGTTCAGTAACACTGTACTTGCGCTGGGCGGAGTTGAGCTTATGCGAATAAAAGGCGATGGGATGTTCTTCGCCACCGTGATTTTGAAAGAGCACCCCACCAACCCCCGTTGTCGATGCATCAACTTGAATGAAGAAAGGAAGGCTGTAATCGGCATGTACCAGAACAGGAGCGGTAGTTAAAGCAGTTTTTAAGTTATTAAATGAAAGCTCAGCCCGAGGATTCCATACTAGTTTCGTGTTGCCTTTCAACAAATCAGTTAGGGGAGCAGCGATGGACGAATAGTTAGGAATAAACCGACGGTACCACCCGCTCATCCCGAGAAAACGGCGAAATTGGCGAATGGTAGTGGGAACTGGGAATTTGGAGATAGCCTCAACCTTTTCAGGATCGACTTTGATACATCCATCACCGATTAAATGCCCCAGATACTTTATCTGTCTGAGAACGAACCTACTTTTCTCAACATTTATAGTTAGATTGGGCCACCGCAACCGCTCGGCGACTACTTTTAATAAGACAAGATGCTCCTCAAAAGTCCTGGACGTTACCAAGAGGTCATCTAAATAGACAAACACCTGGTCGTGATACTGATGGGGAATCACCTTGTCCATTAATCGGCACATGCTTTGCGGTGCGTTGCATAACCCGAATGGCATGACGGTGAACTGATACAGAGGCCAACCTGGTACCGTAAAAGCGGTTTTACTTTTGGCATCATTGTCGAGAGGAATTTGCCAAAAGGCGTCCTTCAAATCTATACTAGAAATGAATGAGGTGTTTTCCAATCGACTCAGAAGTCCCTCAATTATCGGTAACGGATAGGCATCCTTAACAGTGACTTCATTAACTCTTCGGGCGTCAAGGCACAATCTAACCTTCCCATTTGATTTTTTCACCAGTGTGACTGGTGAACACCAAGGACTCTCACTCTCTTCTAAGACTCCTAATGCGATCATACGATCAAGCTCGCCATAAAGTTGAGCTCGAACCGCAGGAGAAACGGCATAGTATCGCTGTTTTATTGGTGAGGCAGCCCCTGTATCAATTTTATGGGACAAGAGGTTTGTACGACCCAATCCCATCGTAGCAGACGAAAGGAATAGATTTATAACATCGGATAAAGCACTGGCTTGGTTGGAAGAAAGATCATGACTGAGGAGAGCATCCGGGTTGACGGAAGGAATGGGAGACGATATGAGATTACCCGACAATTCAGATAATTTAAACTGGATTCCAACTGCTCTAAAAAAGTCCATCCCGAGATATAGTTCTTGTGACAGGTTAGGTGCTAGGTAAAATTTGATTGAATGCGTTTGGTTGTTAAAGCGGACGTCCGCCAGAATATACCCAAGTATTTTTTCTTTGAAGCCATTTGCCGTTGATACTACTGATGGAAAATTATGGAAGACACACGTGGAGTGTTCGAGGAACCTTTCGCAACCCTTACCCAATACACTGATATTAGCACCCGAATCCAGTAATCTCCATATTTCAGAGTCACAGAGTGTAATTTTTACAAAAGGACGTCCTTCTGTGCTGCCTAATAAAGTGGATTCACAAATTTCACGACGAATTTGATGACGACGACGGAAATAATTATACGCGCGAGAGAATCTGGTATGTAGTTGAAATATTTTAGAATTAGTTTTTACTTCGGAGGTTGTGCTTGTGGTCGTCGGAGCAGTCGATAAAATTCTGGATCGGTATTGGTTGCTGAATCCTGGCGTTCGTAATTTGTCGGGACATGAGTATACGGAAGGCGAGACTCCCGAATATTTGCTGCCTTCCGTTGCTGATTTTCCAAATAGGATCTTTGACAATTTTTACAGTCGGGCAAGTAGGTGTTCTGCAAGCCACATCCAAAGCAGAAAATTTTCCGAGGCTGACGGCAGAATTTATAAGAATGACCTGATTCATAACAATTCCAACATTTGTTGCGTAAATCCGTGCTAGGTGATGAAACCACCCTCATCTGTTGATTTTCGAAGCGTGGACGATTTAAAGCACATACTGCCGGTGGTTTGAAAAGATTTGGATCCTCTTGTATTACCTTCAAGTCTTGCTGACCCTGAGTTGAAATTAATTTCGATTTATTATCAGTTAAATTGTTCAAAGATAATTCATGCACTTGATTTCTCTGAGAAACAATATTGCCCTCAGGGTTATGACGAATTTGCACCCACAGATCTTCAAGAGAACGACATTCTTGAGCCAATTGACTGATGCTGAAGACTCGTTTATTTGCCAATGCTAGTTGGAGTCCAGGACGCATGTTGTTAATCAACACATCCAAAAGTTCAGAATCAGCGATAGGTGTTTGCGCCTGTAACGCTATTTTTAAGATTGAATCTTGGAATTCAACATAGCTCTCCCTTGGGTATTTTTGTTTACGAGAGTCCAGTAACCGCCGAATCTCCCGATCCGATCTACAAAAACAAAATCTTTGAATCATTTCTGATTTCAAGGTATCCCAATTAGAGGATGGATGTCGTTCTAGTTGAATCCAAAACCACTCCAGCGCATCACCCGTGAATACACACGTTATTTCTTGAACACAAGTATTGAGATCTATGCCAGTGCGTTGAGCCATTTGATCGACTCTGGAAACGAAACGCTCTACAGGGGTATCACCACTTGCCCCACTAAATTTAAGATTCCAGGATATGAGAATTTTTGATGGACTTAAAGTATTGAACTTAGAAATAGATTTCGTCGACTTTACGTCACCAAGCGGAATTGTTGCCTTACCTGGAACTTGACGAAGCTCAGATAAAAGTGTGGCGAGATCTTGAATTACACCGTCTACATTTGGAGTACCATTTGGAATAGCTTTTGGAATTTGCGTTTCTATTTTCTCTACAAATCCCTTTTGCTCATTTAAATAGCTTTGTTCACTAAATACTGAACGTTCATCTGTCTCATCCGGTACAAGAGGTATTGTAAGATGCTCATTTCGTGTCGGCGAAGCACAGAAAATTCCATTCACTTCTACCTCATTTGCGTGTTTCTGAAGATTGGTACATTCCCGAAGTAATTCGGCGACCTGCGCTGTTTCCAGATCCTGCATCTGTAGCCTATACAATCGACCTTGAATATGTAAAAACCGCGACTTAATTTTAGTCAGATCACAAAGATCTAAAGTCGAATAACCTTGAAAATATGACTGAATGCGATTCAATTTAAGGTTGCACAGTTTAAGTTCATGCCTGGGTTTGCGTAATCCTAACTCGTGTGGAATCGAAGGAATCAACATTGGAAATTGTTTTTCTGCCAACATTTTAATGGTTAAGAGTTGCAAATTCGGAGACGTGGTCGGTAGGTGTCGTATCTCACACTCCACTCTCAACTCCTCTGGTTCGAGATGGGTAACATCCATTTTTATCAAAACAACTACTTTACGTGAACAATACAGCACAACAAGCTACCCTTATATAAAAATAATGCTCTTCTAAAGCTAAATATAGCAAAATAAGTAAATAAATTAAATAAATAGATAAATAAATATAATATTATAAATAGTGTAAATGGGTTTATGTAAATATAATAATGAATCCGTGAATAAATAGATTAAATACCCTCCAAACCACAAATACGAAATGATTATAAATAAATAGTTTAAAGTATATGAATTAAATAGACACCAAAACAAGATGTAAATGACTAGGATTGGGTGTAAATTTAGAATTCGCACCGTAATGTCCCAAAAGGGTATCACAGTTAGTGTCGTTATATTATATATATATATATATATATATATATATATATATATATATATATATATATATATATATATATATATATATATATATATATATATATATATATATATATATATATATATATATATATATATATATATATATATATATATTGAATTTAAAATTCTTTCAAAACAAAAAAATATAGCTTCTAACAAAAATTTACGACCAACCAATTACTAGACGGTATATAATTAAATAATAATAAATATAAATAAGAATAAGTTAAAGAATTGAATAACACACAGGCATTCAACCCACAAAAACTCACCACCACAAACAAATGTTTCAAAATTATCCAATAAATTTAATTCATCAACCACAAATATATAAATAGAATAACATAACTGATCAGGGAGATAACCACGATACCGGAAACATGCAGGTGTGCCACTAAAAAGAAAAAAAATTATAAGAAACAAAAAAAAATGTATGGATGCATTTTGTTCGAAAAAACTTATCAAGACAAATCAACAAGATTATTCTTGGATATGCTTGTTTTCTTAAATCATGCAAATGGACAACTAGTAAATGACAAAACACACGTTGTAATTCAAACACTTCGGTGGATAAACAATGCGGTCATGTACCAGTCGTTATGCACTATTTGGATACGGATGACCGTTAGCCGCGGTACGTTATAAACCTCATGCGTTTCACAACCAAATTCAAAGACTTAGGCCGATATGGATGTTACATGAAGAAAATAATCCGTGCCTAACGGAAATTGCAGCTGTCTTAATCCAACATCATCATTTATTGAACATTAATTCAAAGACGAATTGCCGATATAAAGTTTGCATGATGAGGTTGAATCAGCACAACTGTAAAAGAGAAAAACAAAACAAAATATTAGCTGTAATATAAGTTACACATGTGCTTTGAGCTGATCTTTAACAAAGGTAAACAAACCTCGATAAAAGATCACCCAGCACATGGAACAAAAAAAAAATAAAACTGCAAAGTAATAAAAAAATTTAAATTACGTTAATGTGATGTGTAAATTTATTGATAGAAGATATTATTAAATTTAAGCCGTATATTCATTTGGGCGCCACTGTAACGGATCAAGGTGCGAGTCCCAATAGTGTCATTATAACGACACCATTAGGATCCGCACCCCGATAGCGTTAGCAGAATTCTTCCATTAGAGGCCTTGCTGCGGTATAGTAGCCGGCTAGAGCTCAGGAGCAGATAGGGGTGGGGTGTGCAAGGCATAATGGGAGCTTGGATAACCGCAGGGAGAGAAAGACGGGAAGGCGGGGTTCACTTGCACAAGTCGGCACGCAACCGGACTTGCAACCATCACATCACGTTAAGAAAATCACAAAATTACAACAAAAAAATTATTTTTCAATTTATCACAATGTCTTTAATAAGTTAAATAACTAAATGGAAAGAAAAATAGAACCAAAACGAATTTGAGAAAAGACAAAATAAAAGGAGAATACAATAAAATCTTAAATAACTTAACTAAACACAAATCGTACTTAAATAAACGACAAAACACAAATTTTAAGTAAATAACGACAAAACACAAATCTTAACTAAATAACGACAAAACACAAATCTTAACTAACACTAATTTGACACACACACACACAAAAATATGATAATAATAAATATAATACAAAAAAATTATAAACTTAACTAAATTTTGTTTTCTCCGTTATTGTTGTTGTACAAGCTGATCTATATGATTATGATCATTCTTTTTCTCCTCATGTTTATCTTGTAACGCATTGACGGTATTATCAACGGTGTTTACTGTAATTTCGTTTGGTTGTAAATGTGGTACATCCATACAAACTTGGAAACCATCTTTCCCAATGTTAGATTTTTCTATTTTTTTTTTTTTGGAGGCTTGATTACGCTCGTTCCGTTGTGGTGCTGCCCATTGACGATTGTAAATTCGTGGTCACAAACTTGAATTCATCAAGGTGGGTTGGCTTTGTATGCGAGGATAATGCAATTGTTGTAGATGCAATCCATAACCAAATGCATCGTCTGATGGATCGTCGACGAGTTTTAATAATAATGGTAGCAACGACATTGCTTTATAATAATTCCACCTCACTATGTTGCAATATAATTCAAAAAAAAAAAAAATGCTTGTCGATTGTTTTGAACACGTTTACTTGTGAGTTTTTTTTTATAATGAATCTCACAATTGATTTTATTTCACAAAAAAAAAAATTAATTTAATTTACAATTTTTTCTATTTTTTATTTTTTTTTATAATGACTGATCTCGAATTACATAACACACGGCTTTATATACCTACTCATTACCCCGTTACTTAATTTGTAAACAAACAAAGTAGGGGCAATGAGCAGGTATACAAACATAAAAGAAAATAATTTTTTTTTTTTTTTTTTTTAAATAATTTAGACAAACAAAATTTAAAAAAAATCTGGGGTGCACATTAACATATTTTGTGCCCACGGAACGAGCACCAAAAGGGTCGCTCGTTACATCGTGGGGACGACTCACACCCTGAGAAGTCTCACACAGCCAGGCAAAAACAAATTTAAATCAAAAAAAAATATTCTTATATAATTAAAGTGATGTGATGACCACTTGCACGGTTGCTTAATTTGGCCGAGCTTGACAAGTGAAACAATCAAACTCTCTCCATTTAAGGAAAAGGACCAATTAAAAGGAAAGATATGAAAGGAATTAACAAACATGCGGATCGTATATCGACGTCGATCAGGAGACACTCTGAAGTCAAAGCACCATGGCCGAAGCAGCAGTGCTCCTTGACCGACGTTGAAACTACCCGCAATGCTCGTTAATAAAAAGGAAATGGAGAAGGCGGAAATTAACATGTGAGTGGGTCATGCCCGACATCGATCAGGAGACACTCTGAAATCAACGCTCCATGGCGGAAGCAGTAGTGCTCCATGATCGACGTCGAGGACAAACCGCCCACACGTTAAAAAAAAATGGAAGGTAGGAAAAAGGAACTTCTGAGAACAATGAACCTACGAACCCCAACTAAAATCAAAACACTCCCGGTTAAAAATAGTGGCCGTTCGCAGCTCCATTGCTCCCAGAAAGGATGTGGCACCAATTCGTGTCAAATCAAAAACAGCAACAGCGCTGGAATAAACACGAATTGGTGCTCAAAGGAAATAAACAAAAATCATAAAATAAACTAAAATCAAAAAAAAACTAATCAAAATAATTGAAAACAAAAAAAATAACGCAAAACTGATTAATTAACCCATGCGTGCCAAACATTTGATTCAAAACATACATATTATATGGATACAAATGCGCGAATGGGTTATTTAAAAATAATAAAAATAAACGAAAATAAATTTGAAAAAAAATCCGGATTCTAAAATCACAACAAAAAAAATTGATAACTGAAAAAAAAGACTGTGAATGCAAAATTAAATTGGAGAAAAAAAACCGAGAAAAGTTATAGTTAACCCATGCGTGTCAAACATTTAATTCAAAACATATATAATATATGGATACAAATGCGCGCATGGGTTAACTACAAAAAAAAATAACTGAAAAGCTAAAACAAAAGTTGACAAAAAAATTTGATTTGAAAATAAAACCGAGATACGTAATAGCTAACCCATGCGTGCCAAACATTTGATTCAACGTATATAGAATACGGATGCAAATGCGCGCATGGGTTAGCTAAAAAAAAAATAAATGTAAATAAAATTTAAAAAAAATGTAATCATAACTGAAAATAAATATAATCATAAACGCGGACAAAAATAAAAAATTACGGGATTAGGATGGGAACAGAAAGGTAAATTAGCCATGTGTTTGGGCGCCACTGTAACGGAAGTTACAGTGGAGGATAATGGCTTAGGAAAGAGGATGGGGAAGGTAAGGTAAGATAGCCAAGGTTGGGCGCCACTGTTACGGTTCAAGAACAAAAAAACATAATTCAATAAAAGTTGTGACGCCGTAACAACCAAAACAAAAGAGAAATTAAAGAAGAAACCATCGAAATAGTATCAGTGCGAGTAAACTACGAGGAGAGGAAAAAAAATTTCCATTAATCACACTACCGTGGCAGCAAGGCGAGTCGATACAAAAGACCAGCAATATATATCGATAACTATAGAATTAGACAGCAAAATTTCATCGACTAAACGGGGCAGACCGGACCAACATCACACGAACAGGCAGACCAGAAACGGAATAGCACGCTAACTAACAGGTGATGGGGTAGTCGGAACGAGCAACAATAATAATTAACTAAAATTACGTAACAAGGTATAATCAGATTGTGATATTATTTTTGATTTTTGTTTGGTTTGGTCCGCACCACTTGAGCAGCGGTATAAGTTCATTGGTGGCGGTTTTTTTTTTGTTTTTCTTGTTTTTTTGCAGTTCTGATCCGGACGGAGAGCTCTGCGGCCGTGAAAGGAGTTGTGTTCGTGCAGAAAAATCTAAAAACATTATACCGAATCCAAATAGAAACATATTTTTTTTTCTTGTCGTGCCTTGTATAACGTAGCTACTATGGAATTTTATTTGTAACCAATTTTTTTTTGCATTGTATAATTTAAAAACAAAACTCATCAAAATATACAAATACCTGGGTTACGTAATTACTCAAATGTGGTGTTAAATCATTTTTTTTAACTGATCAGGGATAAGGATGACGATATCGCGAGGTGTGTGTGTGTGTGTGTGTGTTTAAATTCAAGAATGTGATCGCAGCCCCTAAGTCTCCATCGGACCTCGACCACATTATATCCACCCCTCTGGACTGAGGTTAGCCGGTCGAAGCTGCGGGTCGAGGACGAAGAGACAAATTCTGTTTACGGGCAACCTTGATCCTGTAACGGATCAAGGTGCGAGTCCCATTAGTGTCATTAAAAAACGACACCATTGAGATCCGCACCCCGATGGCGTTAACAGAATTCTTCCATTAGAGGCCTTGCTGCGGTATAGTAGCCGGCTAGATCTCAGGAGCAGATAGGGGTGGGGTGTGCAAGGCATAATGGAAGCTTGAATAACCGCAGGGAGAGAAAGACGGGAAGGCGGGGTTCACTTGAACAAGTCGGCACGCAACCGGACTTGCAACCATCACATCACGTTAAGAAAATCACAAAATTACAACAAAAAAATTATTTTTTCAATTTATCACAATGTCTTTAATAAGTTAAATAAATAAATGGAAAGAAAAATAGAACCAAAACGAATTTGAGAAAAGAAAATATAAAAGGAGAATACAATAAAATCTTAAATAACTTAACTAAACACAAATCGTACTTAAATAAACGACAAAACACAAATTTTAAGTAAATAACGACAAAACACAAATCTTAACTAACACTAATTTGACACACACACACACACAAAAATATGATAATAATAAATATAATACAAAAAAATTATAAACTTAACTAAATTTTGTTTTCTCCGTTATTGTTGTTGTACAAGCTGATCTATATGATTATGATCATTCTTTTTCTCCTCATGTTTATCTTGTAACGCATTGACGGTATTATCAACGGTGTTTACTGTAATTTCGTTTGGTTGTAAATGTGGTACGTCCATACAAACTTGGAAACCATCTTTCCCAATGTTAGATTTTTCTATTTTTTTTTTTTTTGGAGGCTTGATTACGCTCGTTCCGTTGTGGTGCTGCCCATTGACGATTGTAAATTCGTGGCCACAAACTTGAATTCATCAAGGTGGGTTGGCTTTGTATGCGAGGATAATGCAATTGTTGTAGATGCAATCCATAACCAAATGCATCTTCTGATGGATCGTCGACGAGTTTTAATAATAATGGTAGCAACGACATTGCTTTATAATAATTCCATCTCATTATGTTGCAATATAATTCAAAAAAAAAAAATGCTTGTCGATTGTTTTGAACACGTTTACTTGTGAGTTTTTTTTTTATAATGAATCTCACAATTGATTTTATTTCACAAAAAAAATTAATTTAATTTACAATTTTTTCTATTTTTTTTTTTAAAATTATATTGCAACATAATGAGGTGGAATTATTATAAAGCAATGTCGTTGCTACCATTATTATTAAAACTCGTCGACGATCCATCAGAAGATGCATTTGGTTATGGATTGCATCTACAACAATTGCATTATCCTCGCATACAAAGCCAACCCACCTTGATGAATTCAAGTTTGTGGCCACGAATTTACAATGTTCAAGAAATAACGTGTGTACTCACGGGTGATGCGCTGGAGTGGTTTTGGATTCAACTAGGACGACATCCATCCTCTAATTGGGATACCTTGAAATCAGAAATGATTCAAAGATTTTGTTTTTGTAGATCGGATCGGGAGATTCGGCGGTTACTGGACTCTCGTAAACAAAAATACCCAAGGGAGAGCTATGTTGAATTCCAAGATTCAATCTTAAAAATAGCGTTACAGGCGCAAACACCTATCGCTGATTCTGAACTTTTGGATGTGTTGATTAACAACATGCGTCCTGGACTCCAACTAGCATTGGCAAATAAACGAGTCTTCAGCATCAGTCAATTGGCTCAAGAATGTCGTTCTCTTGAAGATCTGTGGGTGCAAATTCGTCATAACCCTGAGGGCAATATTGTTTCTCAGAGAAATCAAGTGCATGAATTATCTTTGAACAATTTAACTGATAATAAATCGAAATTAATTTCAACTCAGGGTCAGCAAGACTTGAAGGTAATACAAGAGGATCCAAATATTTTCGAACCACCGGCAGTATGTGCTTTAAATCGTCCACGCTTCGAAAATCAACAGATGAGGGTGGTTTCATCACCTAGCACGGATTTACGCAACAAATGTTGGAATTGTTATGAATCAGGTCATTCTTATAAATTCTGCCGTCAGCCTCGGAAAATTTTCTGCTTTGGATGTGGCTTGCAGAACATCTACTTGCCCGACTGTAAAAATTGTCAAAGATCCTATTTGGAAAATCAGCAACGGAAGGCAGCAAATATTCGGGAGTCTCGCCTTCCGTATACTCATGTCCCGACAAATTACGAACGCCAGGATTCAGCAACCAATACCGATCCAGAATTTTATCGACTGCTCCGACGACCACAAGCACAACCTCCGAAGTAAAAACTAATTCTAAAATATTTCAACTACATACCAGATTCTCTCGCGCGTATAATTATTTCCGTCGTCGTCATCAAATTCGTCGTGAAATTTGTGAATCCACTTTATTAGGCAGCACAGAAGGACGTCCTTTTGTAAAAATTACACTCTGTGACTCTGAAATATGGGGATTACTGGATTCGGGTGCTAATATCAGTGTATTGGGTAAGGGTTGCGAGAGGTTCCTCGAACACTCCACGTGTGTCTTCCATAATTTTCCATCAGTAGTATCAACGGCAAATGGCTTCAAAGAAAAATTACTTGGGTATATTCTGGCGGACGTCCGCTTTAACAACCAAACGCATTCAATCAAATTTTACCTAGCACCTAACCTGTCACAAGAACTATATCTCGGGATGGATTTTTTTAGAGCAGTTGGAATCCAGTTTAAATTATCTGAATTGTCGGGTAATCTCATATCGTCTCCCATTCCTTCCGTCAACCCGGATGCTCTCCTCAGTCATGATCTTTCTTCCAACCAAGCCAGTGCTTTATCCGATGTTATAAATCTATTCCTTTCGTCTGCTACGATGGGATTGGGTCGTACAAACCTCTTGTCCCATAAAATTGATACAGGGGCTGCCTCACCAATAAAACAGCGACACTATGCCGTTTCTCCTGCGGTTCGAGCTCAACTTTATGGCGAGCTTGATCGTATGATCGCATTAGGAGTCTTAGAAGAGAGTGAGAGTCCTTGGTGTTCACCAGTCACACTGGTGAAAAAATCAAATGGGAAGGTTAGATTGTGCCTTCACGCCCGAAGATTTAATGAAGTCACTGTTAAGGATGCCTATCCGTTACCGATAATTGAGGGACTTCTGAGTCGATTGGAAAACACCTCATTCATTTCTAGTAAAGATTTGAAGGACGCCTTTTGGCAAATTCCTCTCGACAATGATGCCAAAAGTAAAACCGCTTTTACGGTACCGGGTAGGCCTCTGTATCAGTTCACCGTCATGCAATTCGGGTTATGCAACGCACCGCAAAGCATGTGCCGATTAATGGACAAGGTGATTCCCCATCAGTATCACGACCAGGTGTTTGTCTATTTAGATGACCTCTTGGTAACGTCCAGGACTTTTGAGGAGCATCTTGTTTTATTAAAAGTAGTCGCCGAGCGGTTGCGGTGGGCCAATCTAACTATAAATGTTGAGAAAAGTAGGATCGTTCTCAGACAAATAAAGTATCTGGGGCATTTAATCGGTGATGGATGTATCAAAGTCGATCCTGAAAAGGTTGAGGCTATCTCCAAATTCCCAGTTCCCACTACCATTCGCCAACTTCGCCGTTTTCTCGGGATGAGCGGGTGGTACCGTCGGTTTATTCCTAACTATTCGTCCATCGCTGCTCCCCTAACTGATTTGTTGAAAGGCAACACGAAACTAGTATGGAATCCTCGGGCTGAGCTTTCATTTAATAACTTAAAAACTGCTTTAACTACCGCTCCTGTTCTGGTACATGCCGATTACAGCCTTCCTTTCTTCATTCAAGTTGATGCATCGACAACGGGGGTTGGTGGGGTGCTCTTTCAAAATCACGGTGGCGAAGAACATCCCATCGCCTTTTATTCGCATAAGCTCAACTCCGCCCAGCGCAAGTACAGTGTTACTGAACTGGAATGTTATGCTGCTGTACTTTGCGTCAAGAAATTCCGGTCTTATGTGGAGGGGTTCGAGTTTACTATCATCACGGATCATGCGAGTCTCCGCTGGCTAATGAACTTATCTGACTTGTCGGGCCGATTAGCCAGGTGGAGTCTAAAATTACAGGGCTTTAAGTTTAACATCGTACATCGTAAGGGTAGTCTAAATACTGTACCAGATACTCTTTCCCGCGCTTTTTGCGAAGAAATTGGACCTGGTCCGTCATGTTCCTGTAGCGATGATAGAATATGCATTAACTTGGATGATCCTGCCTTTTGTGATGAGGATTACTTGGTACAGGTACGTAAAATAACTGAACATCCCCACAACCATCCTGATTTTAAAATTCAAGATGGTAAACTGTTAATTAGACCTTCCTTTGGTCATCGTTATCTAAATACGGACCTGTATCCTTGGAAACTCGTCGTTCCTAATCCTATTATCCCTTCTTTACTCCGTTCTGCTCATTCCCCTCCATCCGCAAGTCATATGGGTATTACTAAGACTATTGAACTCATACAACGACATTATTACTGGCCTAAAATGCATCATGATATTCGTGAATTTATCAACCAATGTTCTGTCTGCAAAATGACAAAAGCTCCAAATACTCCATTACGCCCTCCCATGGGTAACCCCACTCAAGTAACCCGAGCATTTCAGCACTTATATATCGATTTTCTTGGTCCATTCCCACGATCTCGGAACCACAACTCATACATTTTAGTGGTGCTGGATAACTATTCCAAATTTGTGTTTTTTAAACCATTAAAAGAAGCATCAGCAACTGCCCTGTGCCAGTTTATAGAAAAAGAGATATTCCACCTTTTTGCTGTCCCTGAGTTGGTGACAACAGATAATGGGATGCAATTCAAATCATTACAGTTTAGACATTTACTATTCACTTATGGAGTGAAACATATACGAACCCCTTTCCACTCCCCGCCGAGCAATGCCGCAGAACGCGTCAATCGTACCGTCGTAGCTGCATTGCGAGCTTATGTCGGAGATCAACATATTGACTGGGACGTACATCTCTCTCAAGTCGGCGCAACAATGCGTAATGTCATTCATTCGTCAACCTCCTTTGCACCACATTTTCTAGTTTTCGGGCAGCATCGAATTGGACACGGATCCGATTATGAACTTAGGCGTTTATTAGGTTGTGGCAATAATAGTGAAGCGGGCGGTTTTACGACAGCAAATCGTCTTGATCGCATACATAAGGAAGTAATAGACCATCTGCGTGTCGCTCACTTCAAAGGCGAACGAGCATACAATAGGACCAGTCGACCGCGTAGCTTTACAGTGGGGCAATCAGTTTTTGTACGTACTTATGTACTTAGTAACGCAGTAAGAAAGTTTTCTGCTAAACTTGCACCAAAATTTGTGCCTGCGATCGTAGACGAAAAAATTGGACAAGTGACTTATCGTTTAAGCGATCCAGATGGAAAACCATTAGGCATATATCATGCTCACGATATTCGCGTTTGAATAGGTTGTTTAGTTAAATAAGCAATTTGATGTTTTGACTCAGGCCCGGCGTTATGAGATCTCAGGGCGTGTGGTCTTCCCCACGTTTGTTACGTGGCCACGTCTCATAAATTGTATACCCAAAGAAAAAGGTTCGACTTCCCAGTAATAATGCGGAGAGGGGAAAACTAAAAACACAAATAAATTAAAGTAGAGGGGGTGTTGGTGTTGGGTGTTATGCGAAATATTTTGTTTTTTGTTCTTTTTGAATTTGGTGGCGAGTCGAGACGGACGTGATCTAGAAAAATAAAGAAGAAAAAACACGATAATTTTGATACGACAGTATTTGTCAACCAGTTTTTGTCGTATTTCGTACGTTGATAAATTTTGTCTCGGTTTGTGTGATAGTTCACCGTAAGAGATAAAAAGAGTGAAAAAAAAGTTGAAGATCGTTAAAAACGTGGATTAAATTGATTTAAATTAAAACTATATATATCTGTGTGTTACCATTCTATGATTCAATAAAAGTTGTGACGCCGTAACAACCAAAACAAAAGAGAAATTAAAGCAGAAACCATCGAAATAGTATCAGTGCGAGTAAACTACGAGGAGAGGAAAAAAAAATTCCATTAATCACACTACCGTGGCAGCAAGGCGAGTCGATACAAAAGACCAGCAATATATATCGATAACTGTAGAATTAGACAGCAAAATTTCATCGACTAAACGGGGCAGACCGGACCAACATCACACGAACAGGCAAACCAGAAACGGAATAGCACGCTAACTAACAGGTGATGGGGTAGTCGGAACGAGCAACAATAATAATTAACTAAAATTACGTAACAAGGTATAATCAGATTGTGATATTATTTTTGATTTTTGTTTGGTTTGGTCCGCACCACTTGAGCAGCGGTGTAAGTTCATTGGTGGCGGTTTTTTTTTGTGTTTTTCTTGTTTATTTGCAGTTCTGATCCGGACGGAGAGCTCTGCGGCCGTGAAAGGAGTTGTGTTCGTGCAGAAAAATCTAAAAACATTATACCGAATCCAAATAGAAACATATTTTTTTTTCTTGTCGTGCCTTGTATAACGTAGCTACTATGGAATTTTATTTGTAACCAATTTTTTTTTGCATTGTATAATTTAAAAACAAAACTCATCAAAATATACAAATACCTGGGGTACGTAATTAATCAAATGTGGTGTTAAATCATTTTTTTTAACTGATCAGGGATAAGGATGACGATATCGCGAGGTGTGTGTGTGTGTGTGTGTGTGTTTAAATTCAAGAATGTGATCGCAGCCCCTAAGTCTCCATCGGACCTCGACCACATTATATCTACCCCTCTGGACTGAGGTTAGCCGGTCGAAGCTGCGGGTCGAGGACGAAGACACAAATTCTGTTTACGGGCAACCGTAACAGGTTGATTTTCGAAGCGTGGACGATTTAAAGCACATACTGCCGGTGGTTCGAAAAGATTTGGATCCTCTTGTATTACCTTCAAGTCTTGCTGACCCTGAGTTGAAATTAATTTCGATTTATTATCAGTTAAATTGTTCAAAGATAATTCATGCACTTGATTTCTCTGAGAACCAATATTGCCCTCAGGGTTATGACGAATTTGCACCCACAGATCTTCAAGAGAACGACATTCTTGAGCCAATTGACTGATGCTGAAGACTCGTTTATTTGCCAATGCTAGTTGGAGTCCAGGACGCATGTTGTTAATCAACACATCCACAAGTTCAGAATCAGCGATAGGTGTTTGCGCCTGTAACGCTATTTTTAAGATTGAATCTTGGAATTCAACATAGCTCTCCCTTGGGTATTTTTGTTTACGAGAGTCCAGTAACCGCCGAATCTCCCGATCCGATCTACAAAAACTAAATCTTTGAATCATTTCTGTTTTCAAGATATCCCAATTAGAGGATGGATGTCGTTCTAGTTGAATCCAAAACCACTCCAGCGCATCACCCGTGAGTACACACGTTATTTCTTGAACACAAGTATTGAGATCTATGCCAGTGCGTTGAGCCATTTGATCGACTCTGGAAACGAAACGCTCTACAGGGGTATCACCACTTGCCCCACTAAATTTAAGATTCCAGGATATGAGAATTTTTGATGGACTTAAAGTATTGAACTTAGAAATAGATTTCGTCGACTTTACGTCACCAAGCGGAATTGTTGCCTTACCTGGAACTTGACGAAGCTCAGATAAAAGTGTGGCGAGATCTTGAATTACACCGTCTACATTTGGAGTACCATTTGGAATAGCTTTTGGAATTTGCGTTTCTATTTTCTCTACAAATCCCTTTTGCTCATTTAAATAGCTTTGTTCACTAAATACTGAACGTTCATCTGTCTCATCCGGTACAAGAGGTATTGGAAGATGCTCATTTCGTGTCGGCGAAGCACAGAAAATTCCATTCACTTCTACCTCATTTGTGTGTTTCTGAAGATTGGTACATTCCCGAAGTAATTCGGCGACCTGCGCTGTTTCCAGATCCTGCATCTGTAGCCTATACAATCGACCTTGAATATGTAACAACCGTGACTTAATTTTCATTTTGTCACGAGGGGGTTTTTTTTAGCTTCTTTAGTTTTCGAGTAATCGATAATGCTACGGATTTTCGCACCCAATTTTTTTACATTTCAAAAATTTCTACCGTCGGAACCAAAGAAGCTGGAGAACTGAAACCAATGGCCGTTGTAGGTAAATATGTCACCTACCTTTATTAAAAAAAAATTCAGGTCAATCCGTTTAACACAACTCTCGTAAGAAATTTTCACGCATGAAAAAAGTGAAACTTATCGAAATATATAGCTTTTTTGGCTGTTAACAAAGGTAGCTCCTTCCTTGTTTTTTCGAAAAATTGGCGGATGGACCAAAATTTAAATTAAAAAACTAATGCACTTTTAAAAAGGCTAATAATCGTCCCTATGTGGTCACAAAAAGGGGTTTTTAGCTCCTTTAGTTTTCGAGTAATCGTTAATGCTACGGATTTTCGCACCCAATTTTTTTACACTTAAAAAATTTCTACCGTCGGAACCAAAAAAGTTGGAGACCTGAAACCAATGGCCGTTATAGGTAAATATGTCACCTACTTGGACTTAAAAAATTCAGGTCAATCCGTTTAACACGACTCTCGTAAAAGATTTTCACGCATGAAAAAAGTGAAACTTATCGAAATATATAGCTTTTTTGGCTGTTAACAAAGGTAGCTCCTTCCTTGTTTTTTCGAAAAATTGGCGGATGGGCTAAAATTTAGATTAAAAAACTAATGATGTTTTATAATAGCTAAAGGTCGTCCCCATGTTGTCACGAGGGGGTTTTTTTTAGCTCCTTTAGTTTTCGAGTAATCGTTAATGCTATGGATTTTCGCACACAATTTTTTTACACTTAAAAAATTTCTACCGTCGGAATCAAAGAAGTTGGAGACCTGAAACCAATGGCCGTTGTAGGTAGTTATGTCACCTACCTAAACTAAAAAAATTCAGGTCAACCCGTCTAACACAACTCTCGTAAGAAATTTTCACGCATGAAAAAAGTGAAACTTATCGAAATATATAGCTTTTTTGGCTGTTAACAAAGGTAGCTCCTTCCTTGTATTTTCGAAAAATTTGCGGATGGACCAAAATTTAAATTAAGTAATTAATGTTCTTTTAAAATAGCTTAAAGTCGTCCCCATTTTGTCACGAGGGGTTTTTTTATAGCTTCTTTAGTTTTCGAGTAATCGTTAATGCTAGGGATTTTCGCACCCAATTTTTTTACACTTCAAAAATTTCTACCGTCGGAAACAAAGAAAGTGGAGAACTGAAACCAGAGGCCGTCGTAGGTAGATATGTCACCTACCTGGTATTAAAAATTTCCGGCCAATCCGTCCAATACAACTCTCGTAAGAAATTTTCACGCTTGAAAAAAGTGAAACTTATCGGAATATATAGCTTTTTTGGCTGTTAACAAAGGTAGCTCCTTCCTTGTTTTTTCAAAAAATTGGCGGATGGCCTGAAGTTTAAATTGAAGAACTAATGTCCTTTTAAAATAACTAAGGGTGGTCCCCATGTTGTCACGAGGGGTTTTTTTTAACTCCTTTAGTTTTCGAGTAATCGTTAATGCTACGGATTTTCGCACCCAATTTTTTTACACTTCAAAAATTTCTACCGTCGGAAACAAAGAAGCTGGAGACCTAAAACCAATGGCCGTTGTAGGTATATATGTACCTACCTGGATTTTAGGCCAATCCGTTCAACACTACTCTCGTAAGAAATTTTCACGCATGAAAAAAGTGAAACTTATCGAAATATATAGCTTTTTTGGCTGTTAACAAAGGTAGCTCCTTCCTTGTTTTTTTGAAAAATTGGCAGATTGATCAAAATTTAAACTTAGGAACTAATGTCCTTTTAAAATAGCTATAATTCGTCCCCATGTTGTCACGAGGGGGTTTATTTTAGCTCCTTTAGTTTACGAGTAATCGTTAATGCTACGGATTTTCGCACCCAATTTTTTTAAAATTCAAAAATTTCTACCGTCGGAACTAAAAAAACTGGAGACCTGAAACCAATGGTCGTCGTAGGCAGATATGTCACCTACCTGGAATTAAAAAATTCAGGCCAATCCGTTCAACTAAACTCTCGTAAGAAATTTTCACGCATGAAAAAAGTGAAACTCCTTTAGTTTTCGAGTAATCGTTAATGCTACGGATTTTCGCACCCAATTTTTTTACACTTCAAAAATTTCTGCTGTCGTAACCAAAGTAGCTAGAAACCTGAAACCAATGGTTGTTGTAGGTAGATATGTAACCTACATGGATTTAAAAAATACAGGCCAATCCGTTCAACAGAACTCTCGTAAGAAATTTTCACGCATGAAAAAAGTTAAACTTATCGAAATATATAGCTTTTTTGGCTGTTAACAAAGGTAACAGCTACCTTCCTAGTTTTTTCGAAAAATTGGCGGATGGACCAAAATTTAAATTAAGTAAATAATTCCCCTTTAAAATAGCTAAAGGTTGTCCCCATGTTGTCACAAGGGGGTTTTTTTAAGCTCCTTTAGTTTACGAGTAATCGTTAATGCTACTGATTTTCGCACCCAATTTTTTTAAAATTCAAAAATTTCTACCGTCGGAACTAAAAAAAAACTGGAGACCTGAAACCAATGGTCGTCGTAGGCACATATGTCACCTACCTGGAATTAAAAAATTTAGGCCAATCCGTTCAACACAACTCTCGTAAGAAATTTTCACGCATGAAAAAATGAAACTTATCGAAATATATAGCTTTTTTGGCTGTTATCAAAGGTAGCTCCTTCCTTGTTTTTTCGAAAAATTGGCGGATGGACCAAAAATTTAAATTAAGTAACTAATGTTCTTTTAAAATATCTTATAGTCGTCCCCATTTTGTCACGAGGGGTTTTTTTTAGCTTCTTTAGTTTTCGAGTAATCGTTAATGCTACGGATTTTCGCACCAAATTTTTTTACACTTCAAAAATTTCTACCGTCGGAACCAAAGAAGCTGGAGACCTGAAACCAATAGTCTTGGTAGGTAGATATATCAACTACTATATCTCAAATAATTCAGGTCAATCCGTTTAACACAACCCTCGTAAAAAGTTTTCACGCATGAAAAAAGAGAAACTTATCGAAATATATAGCTTTTTTGGCTGTTAACAAAGGTAGCAGCTACCTTCCTTGTTTTTTCGAAAAATGGGCAAATGGGCTAAAATTAAGATTACAAATTTAATGCCAATTTATAATAGCTAAGGGTCGTCCCCATTTTGTCACTAGGGGGGTCTTGTTTAGCTCCTTTAGTTTTTGAGTAATCGTTAATGCTACAGTTTTCGCACCCAATTTTTTTACACTTCAAAAATTTCTACCGTCGGAACCAAAAAAGGTGGAGATCTGAAACCAATGGCCGTCGTAGGGAGATATGTTACCTACTTGAATTTAAAAAATTCAGGCCAATCCATTTAACACAACTCTCGTAAGAAATTTTCACGCATGAAAAAAGTGAAACTTATCGAAATATATAGCTTTTTTGGCTGTTAACAAAGGTAGCAGCTACCTTCCTTGTTTTTTAGAAAAATTGGCAGATGGACCAAAATTTAAATAAAGGAACTAATTTACTTTTAAAATAGCTAAGAGTCGTCTCCATGTTGTCACGAGGGGGTTTTTTTAGCTTCTTTAGTTTTCGAGTAATCGTTAATGCTACATATTTTCGCAACCATTTTTTTTACACTTCAAAAATGTCTACCGTCGGAACGAAAAAAGCTGGAGACCTTAAACTAATAACCGTCGTAGGTAGATTTGTCACCTAGTTGGATTTAAAAAATATAGGCCAATCTGTTCAACACAATTCTAGTAAGAAATTTTCACGCATGAAAAAAGTGAAACTTATCGAAATATATAGCTTTTTTGGCTGTTAACAAAGGTAGCTCCTTCCTTGTTTTTTCGAAAAATTGGCAAATGGACCGTAATTTAAATTAAAAAATTAATTCTTTTTTAAAATAGCTAAGGGTGGTCCCCATGTTGCCACGAGGGGTTTTTTTTAGCTCCTTTAGTTTTCGAGTAATCGTTAATGCAACGGATTTTCGCACCCAAATTTTTTACAATCCAAAAATTTCTACCGTCGGAACCACATTAGCTGGAGACCTTAAACCAATGGATGTCGTAGGTAGATATATCACCCACATAAATTAAAAAATTCAGGCCAATCCATCCAACACAACTCTCGTAAGAAATTTTCACGCATGAAAAAAGTGAAACTTATCGAAATATATAGCTTTTTGGCTGTTAACAAAGGTAGCTCCTTCCTTGTTTTTTTCGAAAAATTGGCGGATGGACAAAAATTTAAATTAAGGAACTAATTCCGTTTTAAAATAGCAAAGGGTCGTTCCCATGATGTCACGAGAAGGTTTTTTTTAGATCCTTTAGTTTTCGAGTAATCGTTAATGCTACGGATTTTCGCGCGCAAAATTTTTACACTTCAAAAATTTCTACCGTCGGAACCAAAAAAGCTGGAGACCTAAAACCTATTGCCATCGTAGGTAGTTAATTCACCTACCTAAACTTTAAAAATTCAGGCCAATCCGTTCAACACAACTCTCGTAAGAAATTTTCACGCATGAAAAAAGTGAAACTTATCGAAATATATAACTTTTTTGGCTGTTAACAAAGGTAGCAGCTACCTTCCTTGTTTTTTCGAAAAATTGGCAAATGGGCTGAAATTTAGATAAAAGATTTAATGCCGTTTTAAAAAAGCTAGGGTCGTTCTCATGTTGTCACGAGGGGGTTTTGTTTAGCTCCTTTAGTTTTCGAGTAATCGTTAATGCTACGGATTTTCGCACCCAATTTTTGTACACTTCAAAAATTTCTACCGTCGGAACCAAAAAAGATGGAGACCTTAAACCAATGGAAAATGTAGGAAGATATGTCACCTACTTGGATTTAAAAAATTCAGGCCAATCCGTCTAACAAAACTCTCGTAAGAAATTTTCACGCATGAAAAAAGTGAAACTAATCCAAATATATAGCTTTTTTGGCTGTTAACAAAGGTAGCAGCTACCTTCCTTGTTTTTTCGAAAAATTGGCGGATGGGCTGAAATTTAGATTAAAAATTTAATTCCGTTTTAAAATAGCCTAAGGTCATCTCCATGTTTTCACGAGGGGGTTTTTTTTAGCTCCTTAATTTTCGAGTAATCGTTAATGCTACGGATTTTCGCACCCAATTTTTTTACACTTTAAAAATTTCTACCGTCGAAATCAAAGAAGCTGGAGACCTGAAACCAATAGCTGTTGTGGATAGATATGTCACCTACTTGGATTTTAAAAAATTCAGGCCAATCCGTCTAACACAACTCTCGTAAGAACTTTTCACGCATGAAAAAAGTGAAACTTATCGAAATATATAGCTTTTTTGGCTGTTAACAAAGGTAGCTACCTTCCTTGTTTTTTCGAAAAAAATGGCGGATGGACTGAAATTTAGATTAGAAATTTAATGCCATTTTAAAATAGCAAAAGGTCGTCCCCATGTTGTCACGAGGGGGTTTTTTTTAGCTCCTTTAGTTTTCGAGTAATCGTTAATGCTACGGATTTTCGCACCCAATTTTTTTACACTTCAAAAATTTCTACCGTTGGAATCAAACAAGCTGGAGACCTGAAACTAATGGCCGTTGTAGGTAGATATGTCACCTACCTGGATTTAAAAAATTCAGGCCAATTCATCCAATACAACTCTCGTAAGAAATTTTCACGCATGAAAAAAGTTAAACTTATCGAAATATATAGCTTTTTTGGCTGTTAACAAAGGTAGCTCCTTCCTTGTTTTTTCGAAAAATTGGCGGATGGGCTGAAATTTAGATTAAAAATTTAATGCCGTTTTAAAATAGCTAAGGGTTGCTCCCATGTTATCACGAGGGGGTTTTTTTAGCTCCTTTAGTTTTCGAGTAATCGTTAATGCTACGGATTATCGCACCCAATTTTTTTACACTTCAAAAATTTCTACCGTTGGAACCAAAAAAAGTGGAGACCTGAAACCAATGGCCGCCGTAGGAAGATATGTCACCTACCTTGATTTAAAAAATTCAGGCCAATCTGTTTAACACAACTCTCGTAAGAAATTTTCACGCAAGAAAAAAGTGAAACTTATCGAAATATATAGCTTTTTTGGCTGTTAACAAAGGTAGCAGCTACCTTCCTTGTTTTTTCGAAAAATTGGTGGATGGGCTGAAATTTAGATTAGAGATTTAATGCCGTTTTAAAATAGCTAAGGGTCGTCCCCATGTTGTCACGAGAGGGTATTTTTTAGCTCCTTTAGTTTTTGAGTTATCCCTAATGCTATAGATTTTCGCACCCAAATTTTTTACACTTCAAAAATTTCTACCGTTGGAACCAAAGAAGCTGGAGACCTGAAACCAGTGCTTTTGTAGATAGATATGTCACCTCCCTACAATCAGGCCAATCCGTTCAACACAACTCCCGTAAGAAATTTTCACGCATGAAAAAAGTGAAACTTATCGAAATATATAGCTTTTTTGGCTGTTAACAAAGATAGCAGCTACCTTCTTTGTTTTTTCGAAAATTTGGCGGTTGGGCTGAAATTTAGATTAGAGATTTAATGCCGTTTTAAAAAAGCTAAGGGTCGCCCCCATGTTATCACGAGGGGGTTTTTTTTAGCTCCTTTAGTTTTCGAGTAATCGTTAATGCTACGGATTTTCGCACCCAATTTTTTTACACTTCAAAAATTTTTACTGTCGGAACCAAAGAAGCTGGAGACCTGAAACCAATGGCCGTTGTAAGCAGATATGTCACCTACCTGGATTTAAAAAATTCAGGCCAATCCGTCTAACACAACTCTCGTAAGAAATTTTCACGCATGAAAAAAGTGAAACTTATCGAAATATATAGCTTTTTTGGCTGTTAACAATGGTACCTTCCTTGTTTTTTCGTAAAATTGGCAGATGGACCGAAATTTAAATTAAGGAACTAATTCCACATATTCTTTTAAATTTAAATAAAGTATAGTTTCGCGCGAAAAAATTATTCCAAATATATTTACAATGATTTTCATTTCGTTTAAATTGTGTTTTTTATAAATTGAGTTTGTAAATCGTTGTAATAGTCAAAAACAAATTAATACAGATGAATTAAGCGAACAAATACAAAATTTAATTGCCGGCTAAATTTTTGGGTGGCCTACTAAATGACCATTTGTAATTTTTTTATTTTACATTTTTTCCTTAATTTTTAGGTAAATGAAAAATTAATTTTCAATTAACTATACTTTATTTAAATTTAAAAGAAAATGTGGAACAGATGTAGTATAGGACGGCAGATTTTCTTTGCTAAACACGGGCATTAACGATTGCAGCGCCGAAAAATATTTTATGCGTGAAAAAATCATTGTAAATATATTTAGAATAATTTTTTCGCCATCTATTATCAGTATTAGTTTTTTGCATGAAAAAATTATTTTAAATATATTTTACAAGCTCAGTTTATAAAAAACACAATTTAAACGAAATTAAAATCAAATATATTTAGAAAAAGTTATTCTAAATATATTTACAATGATTTTTTCACGCAAAAAACTAATACTGATAATAGATGGCAGTATTGTTATTTTTCGCGCGAAAAAATTATTCTAAATATATTTACAATTATTTTTGCTAAGCACGGGCACGAACGATGACAACGCCACTTTTTAGAAAAGCGGGAAAAACTGTAACTAAAAGTTGCGTCTTTGGTTGACTAAACGCCATCTATTGGATATATAAATAAACTCGCATTTAAATAACAACACTTCCATCTATTATCAGTATTAGTTTTTTGCGTTTTTTATAAATTCTACCTTCCTTGTTTTTTCGAAAAATTGGCGGATGGGCTGAAATTTAGATTAGAGATTTAATGCCGTTTAAAAATAGCTATGGGTCGTCCCCATGTTGTCACGAGGGTGTTTTTTTTAGCTCCTTTAGTTTTCGAGTAATCGTTAATGCTACGGATTTTCGCACCCAATTTTTTTACACTTTAAAAATTTCTACCGTCGGAATCAAAGAAGCTGGAGACCTGAAACCAATGGCTGTTGTAGATAGATATGTCACCTACTTAGTATTAAAAAATTCAGGCCAATCCGTCTAACACAACTTTCGTAAAAAATTTTCACGCATGAAAAAAGTGAAACTTATCGAAATATATAGCTTTTTTGGCTGTTAACAAAGGTAAAACCTGAAACCAATGGCCGTTGTAGGTAGATATGTCACCTACCTGGATTTAAAAAATTCAGGCCAGGTCGTCCAATACAACTCTCGTAAGAAATTTTCACGCATGAAAAAAGTGAAACTTATCGAAATATATAGCTTTATTGGCTGTTAACAAAGGTAGCAGCTACCTTCCTTGTTTTTTCGAAAAATTGGCGGATGGGCTAAAATTTTGATTAGAGATTTAATGCCGTTTTAAAATAGCTAAAGGATGTCCCCATTTTGTCACGAGGGGGGTTGTTTTAGCTCCTTTAGATTTTGAGTAATCGTTAATGCTACAGATTTTCGCACCCAATTTTTTTACACTTCAAAAATTTCTACGTTCGGAACCAAATAAACTGGAGACCTGAAACCAATGGCCGTTGTAGGTAGATATGTCACCTACCTGGATTTAAATAATTCAGGCCAATTCGTCCAATACAACTCTCGTAAGAAATTTTCACGCATGAAAAAAGTTAAACTTATCGAAATATATAGTTTTTTGGCTGTTAACAAAGGTAGCTCCTTCCTTGTTTTTTCGAAAAATTGGCGGATGGGCTGAAATTTAGATTAAAAATTTAATGCCGTTTTAAAAAAGCTAAGGGTCGCCCCCATGTTATCACGTTGGGGTTTTTTTAGCTCCTTTAGTTTTCGAGTAATCGTTAATGCTACGGATTTTCGCACCCAATTTTTTTACACTTCAAAAATTTCTACCGTTGGAACCAAAAAAATTGGAGACATGAAACCAATGGCCGCCGTAGGAAGATATGTCACCTACCTGGATTTTGAAAATTCAGGCCAATCCGTTTAACACAACTCTCGTAAGAAATTTTCACGCATGAAAAAAGTGAAACTTATCGAAATATATAGCTTTTTTGGCTGTTAACAAAGGTAGCTCCTTCCTTGTTTTTTCGAAAAATTGACAGATGGACCAAAAATTAAATTACAAAACTAATGTTCTTTTAAAATAGCTAAAATTCGTCCCCATGTTGTCACGAGGGGGTTTTTTTAGCTCCTTTAGTTTTCGAAAAATCGTTAATGTTTCGGATTTTCGCACCCAATTTTTTTACACTTCAAAAATTTCTACCGTCAGAACCAAATAAGCTGGAGACCTGAAACCAATGGTCGTTGTAGGTAAATATGTCAACTACTTGGAATTAGAAAATTTAGGCTAATCCGTCCAACACAACTCTCGTAAGAAATTTTCACGCATGAAAAAAGTGAAACTTATCGAAATATATAACTTTTTTGGCTGTTAACAAAGGTAGCAGCTACCTTCCTTCTTTATTTCGAAAAATTGGCAGATGGGCTGAAATTTAGATTAGAAATTTAAAACCGTTTTAAAATAGCTAAGGGTCGTCTCCATGTTGTCACGAGGGGGTTTTTTTTAGCACCTTTAGTTTTCGAGTAATCGTTAATGCTACGGATTTTCGCACCCAATTTTTTTACACTTCAAAATTTTCTACCGTCGGAACCAAAAAAGCTGGAGACTTGAAACCAATGGTCAATGTAGGTAAATATATTATCTACCTGAGTTTAGAAAATTCAAGCCAATCCGTTCAACACAACTCTCGTAAGAAATTTTCACGCATGAAAAAAGTGAAACTTATCGAAATATATAGCTTTTTGGCTGTTAACAAAGGTAGCTCCTTCCTTGTTTTTTCGAAAAATTGACAGATGGACCATAATTTAAATTACGGATTTAATGTCCGTTTAAAATAGCTAAGAGTCGTCCCCATGTTGTCACGAGGGGATTTTTTTTAGCTCCTTTAGTTTTCGAGGAATCGTTAATGCTACGGATTTTCGCACCAAATTTTTTTACATTTCAAAATTTTCTACCGTTGGAACCAAAAAAAGTGGAGACCTGAAACCAATGGCCGCCGTAGGAAGATATGTCACCTACCTTGATTTAAAAAATTCAGGCCAATCTGTTTAACACAACTCTCGTAAGAAATTTTCACGCAAGAAAAAAGTGAAACTTATCGAAATATATAGCTTTTTTGGCTGTTAACAAAGGTAGCAGCTACCTTCCTTGTTTTTTCGAAAAATTGGTGGATGGGCTGAAATTTAGATTAGAGATTTAATGCCGTTTTAAAATAGCTAAGGGTCGTCCCCATGTTGTCACGAGAGGGTATTTTTTAGCTCCTTTAGTTTTTGAGTTATCCCTAATGCTATAGATTTTCGCACCCAAATTTTTTACACTTCAAAAATTTCTACCGTTGGAACCAAAGAAGCTGGAGACCTGAAACCAGTGCTTTTGTAGATAGATATGTCACCTCCCTACAATCAGGCCAATCCGTTCAACACAACTCCCGTAAGAAATTTTCACGCATGAAAAAAGTGAAACTTATCGAAATATATAGCTTTTTTGGCTGTTAACAAAGATAGCAGCTACCTTCTTTGTTTTTTCGAAAATTTGGCGGTTGGGCTGAAATTTAGATTAGAGATTTAATGCCGTTTTAAAAAAGCTAAGGGTCGCCCCCATGTTATCACGAGGGGGTTTTTTTTAGCTCCTTTAGTTTTCGAGTAATCGTTAATGCTACGGATTTTCGCACCCAATTTTTTTACACTTCAAAAATTTTTACTGTCGGAACCAAAGAAGCTGGAGACCTGAAACCAATGGCCGTTGTAAGCAGATATGTCACCTACCTGGATTTAAAAAATTCAGGCCAATCCGTCTAACACAACTCTCGTAAGAAATTTTCACGCATGAAAAAAGTGAAACTTATCGAAATATATAGCTTTTTTGGCTGTTAACAATGGTACCTTCCTTGTTTTTTCGTAAAATTGGCAGATGGACCGAAATTTAAATTAAGGAACTAATTCCACATATTCTTTTAAATTTAAATAAAGTATAGTTTCGCGCGAAAAAATTATTCCAAATATATTTACAATGATTTTCATTTCGTTTAAATTGTGTTTTTTATAAATTGAGTTTGTAAATCGTTGTAATAGTCAAAAACAAATTAATACAGATGAATTAAGCGAACAAATACAAAATTTAATTGCCGGCTAAATTTTTGGGTGGCCTACTAAATGACCATTTGTAATTTTTTTATTTTACATTTTTTCCTTAATTTTTAGGTAAATGAAAAATTAATTTTCAATTAACTATACTTTATTTAAATTTAAAAGAAAATGTGGAACAGATGTAGTATAGGACGGCAGATTTTCTTTGCTAAACACGGGCATTAACGATTGCAGCGCCGAAAAATATTTTATGCGTGAAAAAATCATTGTAAATATATTTAGAATAATTTTTTCGCCATCTATTATCAGTATTAGTTTTTTGCATGAAAAAATTATTTTAAATATATTTTACAAGCTCAGTTTATAAAAAACACAATTTAAACGAAATTAAAATCAAATATATTTAGAAAAAGTTATTCTAAATATATTTACAATGATTTTTTCACGCAAAAAACTAATACTGATAATAGATGGCAGTATTGTTATTTTTCGCGCGAAAAAATTATTCTAAATATATTTACAATTATTTTTGCTAAGCACGGGCACGAACGATGACAACGCCACTTTTTAGAAAAGCGGGAAAAACTGTAACTAAAAGTTGCGTCTTTGGTTGACTAAACGCCATCTATTGGATATATAAATAAACTCGCATTTAAATAACAACACTTCCATCTATTATCAGTATTAGTTTTTTGCGTTTTTTATAAATTCTACCTTCCTTGTTTTTTCGAAAAATTGGCGGATGGGCTGAAATTTAGATTAGAGATTTAATGCCGTTTAAAAATAGCTATGGGTCGTCCCCATGTTGTCACGAGGGTGTTTTTTTTAGCTCCTTTAGTTTTCGAGTAATCGTTAATGCTACGGATTTTCGCACCCAATTTTTTTACACTTTAAAAATTTCTACCGTCGGAATCAAAGAAGCTGGAGACCTGAAACCAATGGCTGTTGTAGATAGATATGTCACCTACTTAGTATTAAAAAATTCAGGCCAATCCGTCTAACACAACTTTCGTAAAAAATTTTCACGCATGAAAAAAGTGAAACTTATCGAAATATATAGCTTTTTTGGCTGTTAACAAAGGTAAAACCTGAAACCAATGGCCGTTGTAGGTAGATATGTCACCTACCTGGATTTAAAAAATTCAGGCCAAGTCGTCCAATACAACTCTCGTAAGAAATTTTCACGCATGAAAAAAGTGAAACTTATCGAAATATATAGCTTTATTGGCTGTTAACAAAGGTAGCAGCTACCTTCCTTGTTTTTTCGAAAAATTGGCGGATGGGCTAAAATTTTGATTAGAGATTTAATGCCGTTTTAAAATAGCTAAAGGATGTCCCCATTTTGTCACGAGGGGGGTTGTTTTAGCTCCTTTAGATTTTGAGTAATCGTTAATGCTACAGATTTTCGCACCCAATTTTTTTACACTTCAAAAATTTCTACGTTCGGAACCAAATAAACTGGAGACCTGAAACCAATGGCCGTTGTAGGTAGATATGTCACCTACCTGGATTTAAATAATTCAGGCCAATTCGTCCAATACAACTCTCGTAAGAAATTTTCACGCATGAAAAAAGTTAAACTTATCGAAATATATAGTTTTTTGGCTGTTAACAAAGGTAGCTCCTTCCTTGTTTTTTCGAAAAATTGGCGGATGGGCTGAAATTTAGATTAAAAATTTAATGCCGTTTTAAAAAAGCTAAGGGTCGCCCCCATGTTATCACGTTGGGGTTTTTTTAGCTCCTTTAGTTTTCGAGTAATCGTTAATGCTACGGATTTTCGCACCCAATTTTTTTACACTTCAAAAATTTCTACCGTTGGAACCAAAAAAATTGGAGACATGAAACCAATGGCCGCCGTAGGAAGATATGTCACCTACCTGGATTTTGAAAATTCAGGCCAATCCGTTTAACACAACTCTCGTAAGAAATTTTCACGCATGAAAAAAGTGAAACTTATCGAAATATATAGCTTTTTTGGCTGTTAACAAAGGTAGCTCCTTCCTTGTTTTTTCGAAAAATTGACAGATGGACCAAAATTTAAATTACAAAACTAATGTTCTTTTAAAATAGCTAAAATTCGTCCCCATGTTGTCACGAGGGGGTTTTTTTAGCTCCTTTAGTTTTCGAAAAATCGTTAATGTTTCGGATTTTCGCACCCAATTTTTTTACACTTCAAAAATTTCTACCGTCAGAACCAAATAAGCTGGAGACCTGAAACCAATGGTCGTTGTAGGTAAATATGTCAACTACTTGGAATTAGAAAATTTAGGCTAATCCGTCCAACACAACTCTCGTAAGAAATTTTCACGCATGAAAAAAGTGAAACTTATCGAAATATATAACTTTTTTGGCTGTTAACAAAGGTAGCAGCTACCTTCCTTCTTTATTTCGAAAAATTGGCAGATGGGCTGAAATTTAGATTAGAAATTTAAAACCGTTTTAAAATAGCTAAGGGTCGTCTCCATGTTGTCACGAGGGGGTTTTTTTTAGCACCTTTAGTTTTCGAGTAATCGTTAATGCTACGGATTTTCGCACCCAATTTTTTTACACTTCAAAATTTTCTACCGTCGGAACCAAAAAAGCTGGAGACTTGAAACCAATGGTCAATGTAGGTAAATATATTATCTACCTGAGTTTAGAAAATTCAAGCCAATCCGTTCAACACAACTCTCGTAAGAAATTTTCACGCATGAAAAAAGTGAAACTTATCGAAATATATAGCTTTTTGGCTGTTAACAAAGGTAGCTCCTTCCTTGTTTTTTCGAAAAATTGACAGATGGACCATAATTTAAATTACGGATTTAATGTCCGTTTAAAATAGCTAAGAGTCGTCCCCATGTTGTCACGAGGGGATTTTTTTTAGCTCCTTTAGTTTTCGAGGAATCGTTAATGCTACGGATTTTCGCACCAAATTTTTTTACATTTCAAAATTTTCTACCGTCGGAACCAAAAAAGCTGGAGACCTGAAACCAATGGCCGTTGTAGGTAGATATGTCACCTACCTGGATTTTAAAAAATTCAGGCCAATTTGTCCAACACAACTCTCGTTAGAAATTTTCACGCAGGAAAAAAGTGAAACTTATCGAAATATATAGCTTTTTTGGCTGTTAACAAAGGTAGCTCCTTCCTTGTTTTTTCGAAAAATTGGCGGATGGGCTACAATTTAGATTAAAAAACTAATGCCATTTTAAAATAGCTAAGAGTCGTCCCCATGTTGTCATGAGGGGATTTTTTTTAGCTCCTTTAGTTTTCGAGTAATCGTTAATGCTACGGATTTTCCCACCAAATTTTTTTACATTTAAAAAATTTCTACCGTCGGAACCAAAAAAGCTGGAGACCTGAAACCAATGGCCGTTGTAGGTAGATATGTCAACTACTTGGATTTAGAAAATTCGTAACCTACCTGGATTTAAGAACCACAGGCCAATTCGCCCAACACAACTCTCGTAAGAAATTTTCACGCATGAAAAAAGTGAAACTTATCGAAATATATAGCTTTTTTGGCTGTTAACAAAGGTAGCTCCTTCCTTGTTTTTTCGAAAAATTGGCGGATGGGCTAAAATTTAGATTAAAAAACTAATGCCGTTTTAAAATAGCTTAAATTCGTCCCCATGTTGTCACGAGGGGGTTTTTTTTAGCACCTTTAGTTTTCGAGTAATCGTTAATGCTACGGATTTTCGCACAAAATTTTTTTACACTTAAAAAATTTCTACCGTCGGAACCAAAAAAGCTGGAGACCTGAAACCAATGGCCGTTGTAGGTAGATATGTCAACTACTTGGATTTAGAAAATTTAGGCTAATTCGTTTAACACAACTCTCGTAAGAAATTTTCACACATGAAAAAAGTGAAACTTATCGAAATATATAGCTTTTTTGGCTGTTAACAAAGGTAGCAGCTACCTTCCTTGTTTTTTCGAAAAATTGGCGAATGGGCTTAAATTTAGATTAGAGATTTAATGCCGTTTTTAAATATTTATTCATGCCGTTTTAAATTCAGGCTAATCCGTCCAACACAACTCTCGTAAGAAATTTTCACGCATGAAAAAAGTGAATCTTATCGAAATATATAGCTTTTTTGGCTGTTAACAAAGGTAGCTTTGTTTTTTCCTTCCTTGTTTTTTCGAAAAATTGGTGGATGGGCTAAAATTTTGATTAGAAATTTAATGCCGTTTTAAAATAGCTAAAGGCCGTCCCCATTTTGTCACGAGGGGGGTTGTTTTAGCTCCTTTAGATTTTGAGTAATCGTTAATGCTACAGATTTTCGCACCCAATTTTTTTACACTTCAAAAATTTCTACGTTCGGAACCAAAAAAACTGGAGACCTGAAACCAATGGCCGTTGTAGGTAGATATATCACCTACCTGGATTTAAAAAATTCAGGCCAATTCGTCCAATACAACTCTCGTAAGAAATTTTCACACATGAAAAAAGTTAAACTTATCGAAATATATAGCTTTTTTGGCTGTTAACAAAGGTAGCTCCCTCCTTGTTTTTTCGAAAAATTGGCGGATGGGCTGAAATTTAGATTAAAAATTTAATGCCGTTTTAAAATAGCTAAGGGTCGCCCCTATGTTATCACGAGGGGGTTTTTTAGCTCCTTTAGTTTTCGAGTAATCGTTAATGCTACGGATTTTCGCACCAAATTTTTTTACACTTAAAAAATTTCTACCGTCGGAAAGAAAAAAGCTGGAGACCTGAAACCAATGGCCGTTGTAGGTAAATATGTCTACTACTTGGATTTAGAAAATTTAGGCTAATCTGTCCAACACAACTCTCGTAAGAAATTTTCACGCATGAAAAAATTGAAACTTATCGAAATATATAACTTTTTTGGCTGTTAACAAAGGTAGCAGCTACCTTCCTTAATTTTTTCGAAAAATTGGCGGATGGGCTGTAATTTAGATTAGAAATTTAAAGCCGTTTTAAAATAGCTAAGGGTCGTCTCCATGTTGTCACGAGGGGGTTTTTTTTAGCTCCTTTAGTTTTCGAGTAATCGTTAATGCTACGGATTTTCGCACCCAATTTTTTTACACTTCAAAATATTCTACCGTCGGAACCAAAAAAGCTGGAGACCTGAAACCAATGTTCAATGTAGGTAGATATATCACCTACCTGAATTTAGAAAATTTAAGCCAATTTGTTCAACACAACTCTCGTAAGCAATTTTCACGCATGAAAAAAGTGAAACTTATCGAAATATATAGCTTTTTTGGCTGTTAACAAAGGTAGCTCCTTCCTTGTTTTTTCGAAAAATTGACAAATGGACCAAAATTTAAATTACGGAACTAATACCCTTTTAAAAAAGTTAAGAGTCGTCCCCATGTTGTCACGAGGGGTTTTTTTTAGCTCCTTTAGTTTTCGAAAAATCGTTAATGTTTCGGATTTTCGCATCAAATTTTTTTACACTTCATAAATTTCTACCGTCAGAACCAAAAACGCTGGAGACCTGAAACCAATGGCCATTGTAGGTATATATGTCACATACCTGGATTTAAAAAATTCAGGCCCATTTGTCCAACAAAACTCTCGTTAGAAATTTTCACGCAAAAAATTTTAAACTTATCGAAATATATAGCTTTTTTGGCTGTTAACAAAGGTAGCTCCTTCCTTGTTTTTTCGAAAAATTGGCGGATGGGCTAAAATTTAGATGAAAAAACTAATGCCGTTTTAAAATAACTAAGGGTCGTCCCCATGTTGTCACGAGGGGGTTTTTTTTAGCTCCTTTAGTTTTCGAGTAATCGTTAATGCTACGGATTTTCGCACCAAATTTTTTTACACTTAAAAATTTCTACCGTCGGAACCAAAAAAGCTGGAGACCTGAATCCAATGGCTGTGGTAGTTAAATATGTCAACTACTTGGATTTTGAAAATTTAGGCTAATCCGTCCAACACAACTCTCGTAAGAAATTTTCACGCATGAAAAAAGTGAAACTTATCGAAATATATAACTTTTTTGGCTGTTAACAAAGGTAGCAGCTACCTTCCTTGTTTTTTTCGAAAAATTGGCGGATGGGCTGAAATTTAGATTAGAAATTTAAAGCCGTTTTAAAATAGCTAAGGGTCGTTCCCATGTTGTCACGAGGGGGTTTTTTTTAGCTCCTTTAGTTTTCGAGTAATCGTTAATGTTACGGATATTCGCACCCCATTTTTTTACACTTCAAAATATTCTACCGTCGGAACCAAAAAAGCTGGAAACCTGAAACCAATGGTCAATGTAGGTAGATATATCACCTACCTGAGTTTAGGAAATTTAAGCCAATTTGTTCAACACAACTCTCGTAAGCAATTTTCACGCATGAAAAAAGTGAAACTTATCGAAATATATAGCTTTTTTGGCTGTTAACAAAGGTAGCTCCTTCCTTGTTTTTTCGAAAAATTGACAGATGGACCAAAATTTAAATTAAAGAACTAATGCCCTTTTAAAATAGCTAAGAGTTGTCCCCATGTTGTCACGAGGGGTTTTTTTTTAGCTCCTTTAGTTTTCGAAAAATCGTTAATGCTTCGGATTTTCGCACCAAATTTTTTTACACTTAAATAATTTCTACCGTCGGAACGAAATAAGCTGGAGACCTGAAACCAATGGCCGTTGTAGGTAAATATGTCAACTACTTGGATTTAGAAAATTTAGGCTAATCCGTCCAACACAACTCTCGTAAGAAATTTTCACGCATGAAAAAAGTGAATATTATCGAAATATATAGCTTTTTTGGCTTTTAACAAAGGTAGCAGCTACTTTCCTTGTTTTTTTCGAAAAATTGGCGGATGGGCTGAAATTTAGATTATAAATTTTAAAGCCGTTTTAAAATAGCTAAGGGTCGTCCCCATGTTGTCACGAGGAGGTTTTTTTTAGCTCCTTTAGTTTTCGAGTAATCGTTAATGCTACGGATTTTTGCAACCAATTTTCTTACACTTCAAAATATTCTACCGTCGGAACCAAAGAAGCTGGAGACCTAAAACCAATGGCCGTTGTAGGTAGATATATCACCTACATTCAAGCAAATCCGTTCAACACAACTCTCGTAAGAAATTTTCACGCATGAAAAAAGTGAAACTTATCGAAATATATAGCTTATTGGGCTGTAAACAAAGGTAGCTCCTTCCTTGTTTTTTTCGAAAAATGGACAGATGGACCAAAATTTAAATTAAGGAACTAATGCCCTTTTAAAATAGCTAAGGGTCGTCCCCATGTTGCCACGAGGGGGTTGTTTTTAGCTCCTTTAGTTTTCGAGTAATCGTTAATGCAAGCTGGAGAACTGAAAATAATGGCCGTCTTTGGTAGATATGTCACCTACATGGAATTAAAAAATTCAGGTCAATCCGTCCAACACAACTCTCGTAAGAAATTTTCACGCATGAAAAAAGTGAAACTTATCGAAATATATAGCTTTTTTGGCTGTTAACAAACGTAGCTCCTTCCTTGTTTTTTCGAAAAATTGGCGGATGGACCAAAATTTAAATTAAGAAACTAATGTACTTTTAAAAAAGCTAAAGGTCGTCTCCATGTTGTCACGAGGGGGTTTTTTTTAGCTCCTTTAGTTTTCGAGTAATCGTTAATGCTACGGATTTTCGCACCCAATTTTTTTACACTTCAAAATATTCTACCGTCGGAACCAAAAAAGCTGGAGACCTGAAACCAATGTTCAATGTAGGTAGATATATCACCTACCTGAATTTAGAAAATTTAAGCCAATTTGTTCAACACAACTCTCGTAAGCAATTTTCACGCATGAAAAAAGTGAAACTTATCGAAATATATAGCTTTTTTGGCTGTTAACAAAGGTAGCTCCTTCCTTGTTTTTTCGAAAAATTGACAGATGGACCAAAATTTAAATTACGGAACTAAAACCCTTTTAAAATAGCTAAGAGTCGTCCCCATGTTGTCACGAGGGGTTTTTTTTAGCTCCTTTAGTTTTCGAAAAATCGTTAATGTTTCGGATTTTCGCATCAAATTTTTTTACACTTCAAAAATTTCTACCGTCAGAACCAAAAACGCTGGAGACCTGAAACCAATGGCCATTGTAGGTATATATGTCTCCTACCTGGTTTTAAAAAATTCAGGCCCATTTGTCCAACACAACTCTCGTTAGAAATTTTCACGCAAAAAAATTTAAACTTATCGAAATATATAGCTTTTTTGGCTGTTAACAAAGGTAGCTCCTTCCTTGTTTTTTCGAAAAATTGGCGGATGGGCTAAAATTTAGATGAAAAAACTAATGCCGTTTTAAAATAACTAAGGGTCGTCCCCATGTTGTCACGAGGGGGTTTTTTTTTAGCTCCTTTAGTTTTTGAGTAATCGTTAATGCTACGGATTTTCGCACCAAATTTTTTTACACTTAAAAATTTCTACCGTCGGAACCAAAAAAGCTGGAGACCTGAAACCAATGGCTGTGGTAGGTAAATATGTCAACTACTTGGATTTTGAAAATTTAGGCTAATCCGTCCAACACAACTCTCGTAAGAAATTTTCACGCATGAAAAAAGTGAAACTTATCGAAATATATAACTTTTTTGGCTGTTAACAAAGGTAGCAGCTACCTTCCTTGTTTTTTTCGAAAAATTGGCGGATGGGCTGAAATTTAGATTAGAAATATAAAGCCGTTTAAAAATAGCTAAGGGTCGTCCCCATGTTGTCACGAGGGGTTTTTTTTTAGCTCCTTTAGTTTTCGAGTAATCGTTAATGTTACGGATATTCGCACCCCATTTTTTTACACTTCAAAATATTCTACCGTCGGAACCAAAAAAGCTGGAAACCTGAAACCAATGGTCAATGTAGGTAGATATATCACCTACCTAAGTTTAGGAAATTTAAGCCAATTTGTTCAACACAACTCTCGTAAGCAATTTTCACGCATGAAAAAAGTGAAACTTATCGAAATATATAGCTTTTTTGGCTGTTAACAAAGGTAGCTCCTTCCTTGTTTTTTCGAAAAATTGACAGATGGACCAAAATTTAAATTAAGGAACTAATGCCCTTTTAAAATAGCTAAGAGTTGTTCCCATGTTGTCACGAGGGGTTTTTTTTTTAGCTCCTTTAGTTTTCGAAAAATCGTTAATGCTTCGGATTTTCGCACCAAATTTTTTTACACTTAAATAATTTCTACCGTCGGAACGAAATAAGCTGGAGACCTGAAACCAATGGCCGTTGTAGGTAAATATGTCAACTACTTGGATTTAGAAAATTTAGGCTAATCCGTCCAACACAACTCTCGTAAGAAATTTTCACGCATGAAAAAAGTGAATCTTATCGAAATATATAGCTTTTTTGGCTTTTAACAAAGGTAGCAGCTACCTTCCTTGTTTTTTTCGAAAAATTGGCGGATGGGCTGAAATTTAGATTATAAATTTTAAAGCCGTTTTAAAATAGCTAAGGGTCGTCCCCATGTTGTCACGAGGAGGTTTTTTTTGCTCCTTTAGTTTTCGAGTAATCGTTAATGCTACGGATTTTCGCACCCAATTTTTTTACACTTCAAAAATTTCTACCGTCGGAACCAAAATAACTGGAGACCTGAAACCAATGGCCGTTGTAGGTAGATATGTCAGCTACTTTATCTCAAATAATTCAGGCCAATTTGTCCAACACAACCCTCGTAAGAAATTTTCACGCATGAAAAAAGTGAAACTTATCGAAATATATAGCTTTTTTGGCTGTTAACAAAGGTAGCTCCTTCCTTGTTTTTTCGAAAAATTGGCAGATGGGCTAAAATTTAGATTAGAGATTTAATGCCGTTTTAAAATAGCTAAGGGTCGCCCCCATGTTATTACGAGGGGGTTTTTTTTGCTCCTTTAGTTTCAGCAAAAAAGCTGGAGACCTGAAACCAATGGCCTTTGTAGGTAGATATGTCACTTACCTGAATTTAAAAAATTCAAGCCAATCCGTCCAACACAACTCTCGTAAGAAATTTTGACGCATGAAAAAAGTGAAACTTATCGAAATATATAGCTTTTTTGGCTGTTAACAAAGGTAGCAGCTACCTTCCTTGTTTTTTCGAAAAATTGGCGGATGAGCTGAAATTTAAAATAGAAATTTAATGCCGTTTTAAAATAGCTAAGGATCGTCCCCATTTTGTCACGAGGGGGGTTTTTTTAGCTCCTTTAGTTTACTGATTTTCGCACCCAATTTTTTTACACTTCAAAAATTTCTACCGTCGGAACCAAAAAAGCTGGAGACCTTAAACCAATGGTCGTTGTAGGTTGATATTCCAGCTACTATATTTCAAAAAATTCAGGCCAATCCGTCTAACACAACCCTCGTAAGAAATTTTCACGCATGAAAAAAATGAAACTTATCGAAATATATAGCTTTTTTGGCTGTTAACAAAGGTAGCTCCTTCCTTGTTTTTTCGAAAAATTGGCAGATAGGCTAAAATTTAGATTAGAAATTTAATGCCGTTTTAAAAAAGTTAAGGGTCGCCCCCATGTTATTACGAGGGGGTTTTTTTTGCTCTTTTAGTTTTCGAGTAATCGTTAATGCTACGGATTTTCGCACCCAATTTTTTTACACTTCAAAAATTTCTACCGTCGGAACCAAAGAAACTGGAGACTTGAAACCAATGGCTTTTGTATATAGATATGTCACCTACCTGAATTTAAATCCGTCCAACACAACTCTCCAATCCGTCCAACACAACTCGTAAGAAATTTTCACGCATGAAAAAAGTGAAACTTATCGAAATATATAGCTTTTTTGGCTGTTAACAAAGGTAGCAGCTACCTTCCTTGTTTTTTCAAAAAATTGGCGGATGAGCTGAAATTTAAAATAGAAATTTAATGCCGTTTTAAAATAGCTAAGGATCGTCCCCATTTTGTTACGAGGGGGGTTTTTTTAGCTCCTTTAGATTTTGAGTAATCGTTAATGCTTCGGATTTTCGCACCCAATTTTTTTACGCTTGAAAAATTTCTACCGTCGGAACCAAAAAAGCTGGAGACCTGAAACCAATGGTTGTTGTAGGTAGATATGTCAGTTACTTTATCTCAAATAATTCAGGCCAATTTGTCCAACACAACACTCGTAAGAAATTTTCACGCATGAAAAAAGTGAAACTTATCGAAATATATAGCTTTTTTGGCTGTTAACAAAGGTAGCTCCTTCCTTGTTTTTTCGAAAAATTGGCAGATGGGCTAAAATTAAAATAAGAGATTTATTGCCGTTTTAAAATAGCTAAGGGTCGCCCCCATGTTATTACGAGGGGTTTTTTTTTGCTCTTTTAGTTTTCGAGTAATCGTTAATGCTACGGATTTTCGCACCCAATTTTTTTACACTTCAAAAATTTCTACCGTCGGAACCAAAGAACCTGGAAACCTGAAACCAATGGATGTCGTAGGTAGATATGTCACCTATTTGAATTAAAAAAATTCAGGCCAATCTGTTTAACACAACTCGCGTAAGAAATTTTCACGCATGAAAAAAGTGAAACTTATCGAAATATATAGCTTTTTTGGCTGTTAACAAAGGTAGCAGCTACCTTCCTTGTTTTTTCGAAAAATTGGCGGATGGGCTGAAATTTAAATTAGAGATTTAATGCCGTTTTAAAATAGCTAAGGGTCGTCCCCATGTTGTCACGAGGGGTTTTTTTTTTAGATCCTTTAATTTTCGAGTAATCGTTAATGCTACGGATTTTCGCACCCAATTTTTTTACAATTCAAAAATTTCTACCGTCGGAACCAAAGAACCTGGAAATCTGAAACCAATGGCCGTCGTAGGTAGATACGTCACCTATTTGAATTAAAAAAATTCGGGCCAATCTGTTTGACACAACTCTCGTAAGAAATTTTCACGCATGAAAAAAGTGAAACTTATCGAAATATATAGCTTTTTTGGCTGTTAACAAAGGTAGCAGCTACCTTCCTTGTTTTTTCGAAAAATTGGCGGGTGGGCTAAAATTTAGATTAAAAAACTAATCCCGTTTTAAAAAAACTAAGGGTCGTCCCCATGTTGGCACGAGGGGGTTTTTTTAGCTCCTTTAGTTTTCGAGTAATCGTTAATGCTACGGATTTTCGCACCAAATTTTTTTACACTTAAAAAATTTCTACCGTCGGAACGAAAAAAGCTAGAGACCTGAAACCTATGGCCGTTGTAGGTAAATATGTCAACTACTTGGATTTAGAAAATTTAGGCTAATCCGTCCAACACAACTCTCGTGAGAAATTTTCACGCATGAAAAAAGTGAAACTTATCGAAATATATAGCTTTTTTGGCTGTTAACAAAGATAGCAGCTACCTTCTTTGTTTTTTCGAAAAATTGGCGGATGGGCTGAAATTAAGATTAGATATTTAATGCCGTTTTAAAATAGCTAAGGGTCGTCCCCATGTTGTCACAAGGGGGTTTTTTTTAGCTCCTTTAGTTTTCGAGTAATCGTTAATGCTACGGATTTTCGCACCCAAATTTTTTACACTTCAAAAATTTCAACCGTCGGAACCAAAATAACTGGAGATTTGAAACCAATGGCCGTTGTAGGTAGATATGTCAGCTACTTTATCTCAAATAATTCAGGCCAATTTGTCCAACACAACACTCGTAAGAAATTTTCACGCATGAAAAAAGTGAAACTTATCGAAATATATAGCTTTTTTGGCTGTTAACAAAGGTAGCTCCTTCCTTGTTTTTTCGAAAAATTGGCAGATGGGCTAAAATTAAGATAAGAGATTTATTGCCGTTTTAAAATAGCTAAGAGTCGCCCCCATGTTATTACGAGGGGGTTTTTTTTGCTCTTTTAGTTTTCGAGTAATCGTTAATGCTACGGATTTTCGCACCCAATTTTTTTACACTTCAAAAATTTCTACCGTCGGAACCAAAGAACCTGGAAACCTGAAACCAATGGATGTCGTAGGTAGATATGTCACCTATTTGAATTAAAAAAATTCAGGCCAATCTGTTTAACACAACTTCGTAAGAAATTTTCACGCATGAAAAAAGTGAAACTTATCGAAATATATAGCTTTTTTGGCTGTTAACAAAGGTAGCAGCTACCTTCCTTGTTTTTTCGAAAAATTGGCGGATGGGCTGAAATTTAAATTAGAGATTTAATGCCGTTTTAAAATAGCTAAGGGTCGTCCCCATGTTGTCACGAGGGGGTTTTTTTTTAGATCCTTTAATTTTCGAGTAATCGTTAATGCTACGGATTTTCGCACCCAATTTTTTTACACTTCAAAAATTTCTACCGTCGGAACCAAAAAACCTGGAAATCTGAAACCAATGGCCGTCGTAGGTAGATATGTCACCTATTTGAATTAAAAAAATTCAGGCCAATCTGTTTAACACAACTCTCGTAAGAAATTTTCACGCATGAAAAAAGTGAAACTTATCGAAATATATAGCTTTTTTGGCTGTTAACAAAGGTAGCAGCTACCTTCCTTGTTTTTTCGAAAAATTGGCGGATGGGCTAAAATTTAGATTAAAAAACTAATCCCGTTTTAAAAAAACTAAGGGTCGTCCCCATGTTGGCACGAGGGGGTTTTTTTAGCTCCTTTAGTTTTCGAGTAATCGTTAATGCTACGGATTTTCGCACCAAATTTTTTTACACTTAAAAAATTTCTACCGTCGGAACGAAAAAAGCTAGAGACCTGAAACCTATGGCCGTTGTAGGTAAATATGTCAACTACTTGGATTTAGAAAATTTAGGCTAATCCGTCCAACACAACTCTCGTGAGAAATTTTCACGCATGAAAAAAGTGAAACTTATCGAAATATATAGCTTTTTTGGCTGTTAACAAAGATAGCAGCTACCTTCTTTGTTTTTTCGAAAAATTGGCGGATGGGCTGAAGTTAAGATTAGAAATTTAATGCCGTTTTAAAATAGCTAAGGGTCGTCCCCATGTTGTCACAAGGGGGTTTTTTTTAGCTCCTTTAGTTTTCGAGTAATCGTTAATGCTACGGATTTTCGCACCCAAATTTTTTACACTTCAAAAATTTTAACCGTCGGAACCAAAATAACTGGAGACCTGAAACCAATGGCCGTTGTAGGTAGATATGTCAGCTACTTTATCTCAAATAATTCAGGCCAATTTGTCCAACACAACCCTCGTAAGAAATTTTCACGCATGAAAAAAGTGAAACTTATCGAAATATATAGCTTTTTTGGCTGTTAACAAAGGTAGCTCCTTCCTTGTTTTTTCGAAAAATTGGCAGATTAGCTAAAATTTAGATTAGAGATTTAATGCCGTTTTAAAATAGCTAAGGGTCGCCCCCATGTTATTACGAGGGGGTTTTTTTTGCTCCTTTAGTTTCAGCAAAAAAGCTGGAGACCTGAAACCAATGGCCTTTGTAGGTAGATATGTCACCTACCTGAATTTAAAAAATTCAAGCCAATCCGTCCAACACAACTCTCGTAAGAAATTTTGACGCATGAAAAAAGTGAAACTTATCGAAATATATAGCTTTTTTGGCTGTTAACAAAGGTAGCAGCTACCTTCCTTGTTTTTTCGAAAAATTGGCGGATGAGCTGAAATTTAAAATAGAAATTTAATGCCGTTTTAAAATAGCTAAGGATCGTCCCCATTTTGTCACGAGGGGGGTTTTTTTAGCTCCTTTAGTTTTTGAGTAATCGTTAATGCTACGGATTTTCGCACCCAATTTTTTTACACTTCAAAAATTTCTACCGTCGGAACCAAAAAAGCTGGAGACCTTAAACCAATGGTCGTTGTAGGTTGATATTCCAGCTACTATATTTCAAAAAATTCAGGCCAATCCGTCTAACACAACCCTCGTAAGAAATTTTCACGCATGAAAAAAATGAAACTTATCGAAATATATAGCTTTTTTGGCTGTTAACAAAGGTAGCTCCTTCCTTGTTTTTTCGAAAAATTGGCAGATAGGCTAAAATTTAGATTAGAAATTTAATGCCGTTTTAAAATAGCTAAGGGTCGCCCCCATGTTATTACGAGGGGGTTTTTTTTGCTCCTTTAGTTTTCGAGTAATCGTTAATGCTACGGATTTTCGCACCCAATTTTTTTACACTTCAAAAATTTCTACCGTCGGAACCAAAGAAACTGGAGACTTGAAACCAATGGCTTTTGTATATAGATATGTCACCTACCTGAATTTAAATCCGTCCAACACAACTCTCCAATCCGTCCAACACAACTCTCGTAAGAAATTTTCACGCATGAAAAAAGTGAAACTTATCGAAATATATAGCTTTTTTGGCTGTTAACAAAGGTAGCAGCTACCATCCTTGTTTTTTCAAAAAATTGGCGGATGAGCTGAAATTTAAAATAGAAATTTAATGCCGTTTTAAAATAGCTAAGGATCGTCCCCATTTTGTTACGAGGGGGGTTTTTTTAGCTCCTTTAGATTTTGAGTAATCGTTAATGCTTCGGATTTTCGCACCCAATTTTTTTACACTTGAAAAATTTCTACCGTCGGAACCAAAAAAGCTGGAGACCTGAAACCAATGGTTGTTGTAGGTAGATATGTCAGTTACTTTATCTCAAATAATTCAGGCCAATTTGTCCAACACAACACTCGTAAGAAATTTTCACGCATGAAAAAAGTGAAACTTATCGAAATATATAGCTTTTTTGGCTGTTAACAAAGGTAGCTCCTTCCTTGTTTTTTCGAAAAATTGGCAGATGGGCTAAAATTAAGATAAGAGATTTATTGCCGTTTTAAAATAGCTAAGGGTCGCCCCCATGTTATTACGAGGGGGTTTTTTTTGCTCTTTTAGTTTTCGAGTAATCGTTAATGCTACGGATTTTCGCACCCAATTTTTTTACACTTCAAAAATTTCTACCGTCGGAACCAAAGAACCTGGAAACCTGAAACCAATGGATGTCGTAGGTAGATATGTCACCTATTTGAATTAAAAAAATTCAGGCCAATCTGTTTAACACAACTCTCGTAAGAAATTTTCACGCATGAAAAAAGTGAAACTTATCGAAATATATAGCTTTTTTGGCTGTTAACAAAGGTAGCAGCTACCTTCCTTGTTTTTTCGAAAAATTGGCGGATGGGCTGAAATTTAAATTAGAGATTTAATGCCGTTTTAAAATAGCTAAGGGTTGTCCCCATGTTGTCACGAGGGGGTTTTTTTTTAGATCCTTTAATTTTCGAGTAATCGTTAATGCTACGGATTTTCGCACCCAATTTTTTTACACTTCAAAAATTTCTACCGTCGGAACCAAAGAACCTGGAAATCTGAAACCAATGGCCGTCGTAGGTAGATATGTCACCTATTTGAATTAAAAAAATTCGGGCCAATCTGTTTGACACAACTCTCGTAAGAAATTTTCACGCATGAAAAAAGTGAAACTTATCGAAATATATAGCTTTTTTGGCTGTTAACAAAGGTAGCAGCTACCTTCCTTGTTTTTTCGAAAAATTGGCGGATGGGCTAAAACTTAGATTAAAAAACTAATCCCGTTTTAAAAAAACTAAGGGTCGTCCCCATGTTGGCACGAGGGGGTTTTTTTAGCTCCTTTAGTTTTCGAGTAATCGTTAATGCTACGGATTTTCGCACCAAATTTTTTTACACTTAAAAAATTTCTACCGTCGGAACGAAAAAAGCTAGAGACCTGAAACCTATGGCCGTTGTAGGTAAATATGTCAACTACTTGGATTTAGAAAATTTAGGCTAATCCGTCCAACACAACTCTCGTGAGAAATTTTCACGCATGAAAAAAGTGAAACTTATCGAAATATATAGCTTTTTTGGCTGTTAACAAAGATAGCAGCTACCTTCTTTGTTTTTTCGAAAAATTGGCGGATGGGCTGAAATTAAGATTAGAAATTTAATGCCGTTTTAAAATAGCTAAGGGTCGTCCCCATGTTGTCACAAGGGGGTTTTTTTTAGCTCCTTTAGTTTTCGAGTAATCGTTAATGCTACGGATTTTCGCACCCAAATTTTTTACACTTCAAAAATTTCAACCGTCGGAACCAAAATAACTGGAGATCTGAAACCAATGGCCGTTGTAGGTAGATATGTCAGCTACTTTATCTCAAATAATTCAGGCCAATTTGTCCAACACAACACTCGTAAGAAATTTTCACGCATGAAAAAAGTGAAACTTATCGAAATATATAGCTTTTTTGGCTGTTAACAAAGGTAGCTCCTTCCTTGTTTTTTCGAAAAATTGGCGGATGGGCTGAAATTTAAATTAGAGATTTAATGCCGTTTTAAAATAGCTAAGGGTCGTCCCCATGTTGTCACGAGGGGGTTTTTTTTTAGATCCTTTAATTTTCGAGTAATCGTTAATGCTACGGATTTTCGCACCCAATTTTTTTACACTTCAAAAATTTCTACCGTCGGAACCAAAAAACCTGGAAATCTGAAACCAATGGCCGTCGTAGGTAGATATGTCACCTATTAGAATTAAAAAAATTCAGGCCAATCTGTTTAACACAACTCTCGTAAGAAATTTTCACGCATGAAAAAAGTGAAACTTATCGAAATATATAGCTTTTTTGGCTGTTAACAAAGGTAGCAGCTACCTTCCTTGTTTTTTCGAAAAATTGGCGGATGGGCTAAAATTTAGATTAAAACACTAATCCCGTTTTAAAAAAACTAAGGGTCGTCCCCATGTTGGCACGAGGGGGTTTTTTTAGCTCCTTTATTTTTTGAGTAATCGTTAATGCTACGGATTTTCGCACCAAATTTTTTTACACTTAAAAAATTTCTACCGTCGGAACGAAAAAAGCTAGAGACCTGAAACCTATGGCCGTTGTAGGTAAATATGTCAACTACTTGGATTTAGAAAATTTAGGCTAATCCGTCCAACACAACTCTCGTGAGAAATTTTCACGCATGAAAAAAGTGAAACTTATCGAAATATATAGCTTTTTTGGCTGTTAACAAAGATAGCAGCTACCTTCTTTGTTTTTTCGAAAAATTGGCGGATGGGCTAAAATTAAGATTAGAAATTTAATGCCGTTTTAAAATAGCTAAGGGTCGTCCCCATGTTGTCACAAGGGGGTTTTTTTTAGCTCCTTTAGTTTTCGAGTAATCGTTAATGCTACGGATTTTCGCACCCAAATTTTTTACACTTCAAAAATTTTAACCGTCGGAACCAAAATAACTGGAGACCTGAAACCAATGGCCGTTGTAGGTAGATATGTCAGCTACTTTATCTCAAATAATTCAGGCCAATTTGTCCAACACAACCCTCGTAAGAAATTTTCACGCATGAAAAAAGTGAAACTTATCGAAATATATAGCTTTTTTGGCTGTTAACAAAGGTAGCTCCTTCCTTGTTTTTTCGAAAAATTGGCAGATGGGCTAAAATTTAGATTAGAGATTTAATGCCGTTTTAAAATAGCTAAGGGTCGCCCCCATGTTATTACGAGGGGGTTTTTTTTGCTCCTTTAGTTTCAGCAAAAAAGCTGGAGACCTGAAACCAATGGCCTTTGTAGGTAGATATGTCACCTACCTGAATTTAAAAAATTCAAGCCAATCCGTCCAACACAACTCTCGTAAGAAATTTTGACGAATGAAAAAAGTGAAACTTATCGAAATATATAGCTTTTTTGGCTGTTAACAAAGGTAGCAGCTACCTTCCTTGTTTTTTCGAAAAATTGGCGGATGAGCTGAAATTTAAAATAGAAATTTAATGCCGTTTTAAAATAGCTAAGGATCGTCCCCATTTTGTCACGAGGGGGTTTTTTTTAGCTCCTTTAGTTTTTGAGTAATCGTTAATGCTACGGATTTTCGCACCCAATTTTTTTACACTTCAAAAATTTCTACCGTCGGAACCAAAAAAGCTGGAGACCTTAAACCAATGGTCGTTGTAGGTTGATATTCCAGCTACTATATTTCAAAAAATTCAGGCCAATCCGTCTAACACAACCCTCGTAAGAAATTTTTAGTTTTCGAGTAATCGTTAATGCTACGGATTTTCGCACTTAATTTTTTTACACTTCAAAAATGTTTACCGTCGGAACCAAAGAAGCTTGAGACCTGAAATCAATTGTTGTCGTAGGAAGATATGTCACCTACCTGAAATTTAAAAAATTTAGGCCAATCCGCCTAACACAACTCTCGTAAGAAATTTTCAAGCATGAAAAAAGTGAAACTTATCGAAATATATAGCATTTTTGGCTGTTAACAAAGGTAGCAGCTACCTTCCTTGTTTTTTCGAAAAATTGGCGGATTGACCAAACTTTAAATTAAGGAACTAATTTTCTTTTAAAATAGCTAAGGGTCGTCCCCATGTTGTCACGAAGGGTTTTTTTAGCTCCTTTAGTTTTCGAGTAATCGTTGATGCTACGGATTTTCGCACCCAATTTTTTTACACTTCAAAAATTTCTACCGTCGGAACCAAAGAAACTGGAGACTTGAAACCAATGGCTTTTGTATATAGATATGTCACCTACCTGAATTTAAATCCGTCCAACACAACTCTCCAATCCGTCCAACACAACTCTCGTAAGAAATTTTCACGCATGAAAAAAGTGAAACTTATCGAAATATATAGCTTTTTTGGCTGTTAACAAAGGTAGCAGCTACCATCCTTGTTTTTTCAAAAAATTGGCGGATGAGCTGAAATTTAAAATAGAAATTTAATGCCGTTTTAAAATAGCTAAGGATCGTCCCCATTTTGTTACGAGGGGGGTTTTTTTAGCTCCTTTAGATTTTGAGTAATCGTTAATGCTTCGGATTTTCGCACCCAATTTTTTTACACTTGAAAAATTTCTACCGTCGGAACCAAAAAAGCTGGAGACCTGAAACCAATGGTTGTTGTAGGTAGATATGTCAGTTACTTTATCTCAAATAATTCAGGCCAATTTGTCCAACACAACACTCGTAAGAAATTTTCACGCATGAAAAAAGTGAAACTTATCGAAATATATAGCTTTTTTGGCTGTTAACAAAGGTAGCTCCTTCCTTGTTTTTTCGAAAAATTGGCAGATGGGCTAAAATTAAGATAAGAGATTTATTGCCGTTTTAAAATAGCTAAGGGTCGCCCCCATGTTATTACGAGGGGGTTTTTTTTGCTCTTTTAGTTTTCGAGTAATCGTTAATGCTACGGATTTTCGCACCCAATTTTTTTACACTTCAAAAATTTCTACCGTCGGAACCAAAGAACCTGGAAACCTGAAACCAATGGATGTCGTAGGTAGATATGTCACCTATTTGAATTAAAAAAATTCAGGCCAATCTGTTTAACACAACTCTCGTAAGAAATTTTCACGCATGAAAAAAGTGAAACTTATCGAAATATATAGCTTTTTTGGCTGTTAACAAAGGTAGCAGCTACCTTCCTTGTTTTTTCGAAAAATTGGCGGATGGGCTGAAATTTAAATTAGAGATTTAATGCCGTTTTAAAATAGCTAAGGGTTGTCCCCATGTTGTCACGAGGGGGTTTTTTTTTAGATCCTTTAATTTTCGAGTAATCGTTAATGCTACGGATTTTCGCACCCAATTTTTTTACACTTCAAAAATTTCTACCGTCGGAACCAAAGAACCTGGAAATCTGAAACCAATGGCCGTCGTAGGTAGATATGTCACCTATTTGAATTAAAAAAATTCGGGCCAATCTGTTTGACACAACTCTCGTAAGAAATTTTCACGCATGAAAAAAGTGAAACTTATCGAAATATATAGCTTTTTTGGCTGTTAACAAAGGTAGCAGCTACCTTCCTTGTTTTTTCGAAAAATTGGCGGATGGGCTAAAACTTAGATTAAAAAACTAATCCCGTTTTAAAAAAACTAAGGGTCGTCCCCATGTTGGCACGAGGGGGTTTTTTTAGCTCCTTTAGTTTTCGAGTAATCGTTAATGCTACGGATTTTCGCACCAAATTTTTTTACACTTAAAAAATTTCTACCGTCGGAACGAAAAAAGCTAGAGACCTGAAACCTATGGCCGTTGTAGGTAAATATGTCAACTACTTGGATTTAGAAAATTTAGGCTAATCCGTCCAACACAACTCTCGTGAGAAATTTTCACGCATGAAAAAAGTGAAACTTATCGAAATATATAGCTTTTTTGGCTGTTAACAAAGATAGCAGCTACCTTCTTTGTTTTTTCGAAAAATTGGCGGATGGGCTGAAATTAAGATTAGAAATTTAATGCCGTTTTAAAATAGCTAAGGGTCGTCCCCATGTTGTCACAAGGGGGTTTTTTTTAGCTCCTTTAGTTTTCGAGTAATCGTTAATGCTACGGATTTTCGCACCCAAATTTTTTACACTTCAAAAATTTCAACCGTCGGAACCAAAATAACTGGAGATCTGAAACCAATGGCCGTTGTAGGTAGATATGTCAGCTACTTTATCTCAAATAATTCAGGCCAATTTGTCCAACACAACACTCGTAAGAAATTTTCACGCATGAAAAAAGTGAAACTTATCGAAATATATAGCTTTTTTGGCTGTTAACAAAGGTAGCTCCTTCCTTGTTTTTTCGAAAAATTGGCGGATGGGCTGAAATTTAAATTAGAGATTTAATGCCGTTTTAAAATAGCTAAGGGTCGTCCCCATGTTGTCACGAGGGGGTTTTTTTTTAGATCCTTTAATTTTCGAGTAATCGTTAATGCTACGGATTTTCGCACCCAATTTTTTTACACTTCAAAAATTTCTACCGTCGGAACCAAAAAACCTGGAAATCTGAAACCAATGGCCGTCGTAGGTAGATATGTCACCTATTAGAATTAAAAAAATTCAGGCCAATCTGTTTAACACAACTCTCGTAAGAAATTTTCACGCATGAAAAAAGTGAAACTTATCGAAATATATAGCTTTTTTGGCTGTTAACAAAGGTAGCAGCTACCTTCCTTGTTTTTTCGAAAAATTGGCGGATGGGCTAAAATTTAGATTAAAACTCTAATCCCGTTTTAAAAAAACTAAGGGTCGTCCCCATGTTGGCACGAGGGGGTTTTTTTAGCTCCTTTATTTTTTGAGTAATCGTTAATGCTACGGATTTTCGCACCAAATTTTTTTACACTTAAAAAATTTCTACCGTCGGAACGAAAAAAGCTAGAGACCTGAAACCTATGGCCGTTGTAGGTAAATATGTCAACTACTTGGATTTAGAAAATTTAGGCTAATCCGTCCAACACAACTCTCGTGAGAAATTTTCACGCATGAAAAAAGTGAAACTTATCGAAATATATAGCTTTTTTGGCTGTTAACAAAGATAGCAGCTACCTTCTTTGTTTTTTCGAAAAATTGGCGGATGGGCTAAAATTAAGATTAGAAATTTAATGCCGTTTTAAAATAGCTAAGGGTCGTCCCCATGTTGTCACAAGGGGGTTTTTTTTAGCTCCTTTAGTTTTCGAGTAATCGTTAATGCTACGGATTTTCGCACCCAAATTTTTTACACTTCAAAAATTTTAACCGTCGGAACCAAAATAACTGGAGACCTGAAACCAATGGCCGTTGTAGGTAGATATGTCAGCTACTTTATCTCAAATAATTCAGGCCAATTTGTCCAACACAACCCTCGTAAGAAATTTTCACGCATGAAAAAAGTGAAACTTATCGAAATATATAGCTTTTTTGGCTGTTAACAAAGGTAGCTCCTTCCTTGTTTTTTCGAAAAATTGGCAGATGGGCTAAAATTTAGATTAGAGATTTAATGCCGTTTTAAAATAGCTAAGGGTCGCCCCCATGTTATTACGAGGGGGTTTTTTTTGCTCCTTTAGTTTCAGCAAAAAAGCTGGAGACCTGAAACCAATGGCCTTTGTAGGTAGATATGTCACCTACCTGAATTTAAAAAATTCAAGCCAATCCGTCCAACACAACTCTCGTAAGAAATTTTGACGAATGAAAAAAGTGAAACTTATCGAAATATATAGCTTTTTTGGCTGTTAACAAAGGTAGCAGCTACCTTCCTTGTTTTTTCGAAAAATTGGCGGATGAGCTGAAATTTAAAATAGAAATTTAATGCCGTTTTAAAATAGCTAAGGATCGTCCCCATTTTGTCACGAGGGGGTTTTTTTTAGCTCCTTTAGTTTTTGAGTAATCGTTAATGCTACGGATTTTCGCACCCAATTTTTTTACACTTCAAAAATTTCTACCGTCGGAACCAAAAAAGCTGGAGACCTTAAACCAATGGTCGTTGTAGGTTGATATTCCAGCTACTATATTTCAAAAAATTCAGGCCAATCCGTCTAACACAACCCTCGTAAGAAATTTTTAGTTTTCGAGTAATCGTTAATGCTACGGATTTTCGCACTTAATTTTTTTACACTTCAAAAATGTTTACCGTCGGAACCAAAGAAGCTTGAGACCTGAAATCAATTGTTGTCGTAGGAAGATATGTCACCTACCTGAAATTTAAAAAATTTAGGCCAATCCGCCTAACACAACTCTCGTAAGAAATTTTCAAGCATGAAAAAAGTGAAACTTATCGAAATATATAGCATTTTTGGCTGTTAACAAAGGTAGCAGCTACCTTCCTTGTTTTTTCGAAAAATTGGCGGATTGACCAAACTTTAAATTAAGGAACTAATTTTCTTTTAAAATAGCTAAGGGTCGTCCCCATGTTGTCACGAAGGGTTTTTTTAGCTCCTTTAGTTTTTGAGTAATCGTTGATGCTACGGATTTTCGCACCCATTTTTTTTACACTTCAAAAATTTCTACCGTCGGAATTAAAGTAGCTGGAAACCTGAAACCAATGGCCATTGTAGGTAGATATGCCACCTACCTGGAATTAAAAAGTTCAGGCCAATCCGTTTAACACAACTCTCGTAAGAAATTTTCACGCATGAAAAAAGTGAAACTTATCGAAATATATCTTTTTTGGCTGTTAACAAAGGTAGCTCCTTCCTTGTTTTTTTCGAAAAATTGGCGGATGGAATGAAATTTAAATTTGGGAATTAATCTCTTTTAAAATAGCTAAGGTTCGTCCTTATATTGTCACGAGGGGTTTTTTTTAAGCTCCTGTAGTTTTCGAGTAATCGTTAATGCTACGAATTTTCGCACCCAAATGTTTTACACTTCAAAAATTTCTACCGTCGGAACCAAAGAAGCTGGAGTCCTTAAACCTATGGCCGTTGTCGATAGTTATGTTACCTACTTAAACTTAAATTCAGGACAATCCGTCCAACACAACTCTCGTAAGAAATTTTCACGCATGAAAAAAGTGAAACTTATCGAAATATATAGCTTTTTTGGCTGTTAACAAAGGTAGCAGCTACCTTCCTTGTTTTTTCGAAAAATTGGCGGATGGACCGAAATTTAAATTAAGGAACTAATGTCGTTTTAAAATAGCTAAGGGTCGTCCCCATGTTGTCATGAGAAGGTTTTTTTAGCTCCTTTAGTTTTCGAGTAATCGTTAATGCTACGGATTTTCGCACCCAAATGTTTAACACTTCAAAAATTTCTACCATCGGAACCAAAGAAGCTGGAGACCTTTAACCTATGGCCGTTGTAGGTAGTTATGTTACCTACCTAAACTTAAATTCAGGACAATCCGTCCAACACAACTCTCGTAAGAAATTTTCACGCATGAAAAAAGTGAAACTTATCGAAATATATTGCTTTTTTGGCTGTTAACAAAGGTACCAGCTACCTTCCTTGTTTTTTCGAATAATTGGCAGATGGGCTAAAATTAAGATTTAAGATTTAATGCCGTTTTAAAATAGCTAAAGTTCGTCCCCATTTTGTCAAGAGGGGGGTTTTTTTAGCTCCTTTAGTTTTTGAGTAATCGATAATGCTACAGTTTTCGCACCCAATTTTTTTACACTTCAAAAATTTCTACCGTCGGAACCAAAAAAGCTGAAGACCTGAAACCAATGGCTTTTGTAGATAGATAAATTACCTACATACAATTGAAAAAATTTGGCCAATCCGTCAAACACAACTCCCGTAAGAAATTTTCACTCATGAAAAAATTGGAACTTATCGAAATATATAGCTTTTTTGGTTGTTAACAAAGATAGCAGCTACCTTCTTTGTTTTTTCGAAAAATTGGTGGATGGGCTGAAATTTAGATTAGAAATTTAATGCCGTTTTAAAATAGCTAAGGGTCGCCCCCATGTTATCACGAGGGGGTTTTTTTTAGCTCCTTTAGTTTTCGAGTAATCGTTAATGCTACGGATTTTCGCACTTAATTTTTTTACACTTCAAAAATTTTTACCGTCGGAACCAAAGAAGCTTGAGACCTGAAACCAATTGTTGTCGTAGGAAGATATGTCACCTACCTGAAATTTAAAAAATTTAGGCCAATCCGCCTAACACAACTCTCGTAAGAAATTTTCAAGCATGAAAAAAGTGAAACTTATCGAAATATATAGCATTTTTGGCTGTTAACAAAGGTAGCAGCTACCTTCCTTGTTTTTTCGAAAAATTGGCGGATTGACCAAACTTTAAATTAAGGAACTAATTTTCTTTTAAAATAGCTAAGGGTCGTCCCCATGTTGTCACGAAGGGTTTTTTTAGCTCCTTTAGTTTTTGAGTAATCGTTGATGCTACGGATTTTCGCACCCATTTTTTTTACACTTCAAAAATTTCTACCGTCGGAATTAAAGAAGCTGGAAACCTGAAACCAATGGCCATTGTAGGTAGATATGCCACCTACCTGGAATTAAAAAGTTCAGGCCAATCCGTTTAACACAACTCTCGTAAGAAATTTTCACGCATGAAAAAAGTGAAACTTATCGAAATATATCTTTTTTGGCTGTTAACAAAGGTAGCTCCTTCCTTGTTTTTTTCGAAAAATTGGCGGATGGAATGAAATTTAAATTTGGGAATTAATCTCTTTTAAAATAGCTAAGGTTCGTCCTTATATTGTCACGAGGGGTTTTTTTTAAGCTCCTGTAGTTTTCGAGTAATCGTTAATGCTACGAATTTTCGCACCCAAATGTTTTACACTTCAAAAATTTCTACCGTCGGAACCAAAGAAGCTGGAGTCCTTAAACCTATGGCCGTTGTAGATAGTTATGTTACCTACTTAAACTTAAATTCAGGACAATCCGTCCAACACAACTCTCGTAAGAAATTTTCACGCATGAAAAAAGTGAAACTTATCGAAATATATAGCTTTTTTGGCTGTTAACAAAGGTAGCAGCTACCTTCCTTGTTTTTTCGAAAAATTGGCGGATGGACCGAAATTTAAATTAAGGAACTGATGTCGTTTTAAAATAGCTAAGGGTCGTCCCCATGTTGTCATGAGAAGGTTTTTTTAGCTCCTTTAGTTTTCGAGTAATCGTTAATGCTACGGATTTTCGCACCCAAATGTTTAACACTTCAAAAATTTCTACCATCGGAACCAAAGAAGCTGGAGACCTTAAACCTATGGCCGTTGTAGGTAGTTATGTTACCTACCTAAACTTAAATTCAGGACAATCCGTCCAACACAACTCTCGTAAGAAATTTTCACGCATGAAAAAAGTGAAACTTATCGAAATATATAGCTTTTTTGACTTAAATTTAGATATGAAATTTAATGCCGTTTTAAAATAGGTAAGGGTCGTCCTCATGTTGTCACGAGGGGGTTTTTTTTAGCTCCTTTAGTTTAAAGTAATCGTTAATGCTACGGATTTTTGCACCCAATTTTTTTACACTTCAAAAATTTTTACCGTCTGAACCAACAAAGCTGAAGACCTGAAACCAATGATCAATGTAGGTAAATATGTCACCTACCTAGACTTAAAAAATTCAGGCATATCCGTCAAACACAACTCCCGTAAGAAATTTTCATGCATGAAAAAAGTGAAACTTATCGAAATATATAGCTTTTTTGGCTGTTAACAAAGGTAGCTCCTTCCTTGATTTTTCAAAAAAATTGGCGGATGGGCTTAAATTTAGATTAGAAATTTAATGCCGTTTTAAAATAGCTAAGGATCGTCCCCATGTTGTCACGAGGGGGTTTTTTTTAGCTCCTTAATTTTTGAGTAATCGTTAATGCTACGGATTTTCGCACCCAATTTTTTTACACTTCAAAAATTTCTACCGTTGGAACCAAAGAAGCTGGAAACTTCAAACCAATGACCGTTGTAGGTGAATATGTCACCTACTTAAATTAAAAAATTCAGTGCAATCCGTGTAACACAACTCTCGTAAGAAATTTTCACGCATGAAAAAAGTGAAACTTATCCAAATATATAGCTTTTTTGGCTGTTAACAAAGGTAGCAGCTACCTTCCTTGTTTTTTCGAAAAATTGCCGGATGGGTTGAAATTTTAATTAAAGATTTAATGCCGGTTTAAAATGGCTACGGGTCGTCCCCATGTTGTCACGAGAAGGTTTTTTTAGCTCCTTTAGTTTTCGCGTTAATGCTACGGATTTTCGCACTCAAATTTTTTACAATTCAAAAATTTCTACCGTCGGAACATAAAAAGCTGGAGACCTGAAACCAATGGCCGTTATAGGTAGATATATCACCTACCTGGACTTAAAAAAATTAGGACAATCCGTCAAACAAAACTCTCGTAAGAAATTTTCACGCATGAAAAAAATGAAACTTATCGAAATATATAGCTTTTTTGGCTGTTAACAAAGGTAGCAGCTACCTTCCTTGTTTTTTCGAAAAATTGGTGGATGGACCAAAATTTTAATTAAAAAACTAATGTCCTTTTAAAATAGCTAAGGGTCGTCCCCATGTTGTCACGAGTGGGTTTTTTTTAGCTCCTTTAGTTTTTGAGTAATCGTTAATGCTACGGATTTTCGCACCCAATTTTTTTACACTTCAAAAATTTCTACCGTCGTCCCCATGTTGTCAAGAAAGGTTTTTTTTTAGCTCCTTTAGTTTTTGAGTAATCGTTAATGCTACGGATTTTCGCACCCAATTTTTTTACACTTCAAAAATTTCTACCGTCGGAACCAAATAAGCCGGAGACTTGAAAACAATGGCCGTTGTAGGTAGATATGATATCTACCTGGATTTAAAAAATTCAGGCCAATCTGTTCAACACAACTCTCGTAAGAAATTTTCACGCATGAAAAAAGTGAAACTTATCGAAATATATCTTTTTTGGCTGTTAACAAAGGTAGCTCCTTCCTTGTTTTTTCGAAAAATTGGCGGATGTACTGAAATTTAAATTTGGGAATTAATCTCTTTTAAAATAGCTAAGAGTCGTCCCCATGTTGTCACGAGAGGGTTTTTTTAAGCTCCTGTAGTTTTCGCGTAATTGTTAATGCTACGGATTTTCACACCCAAATTTTTTACACTTCAAAAATTTCTACCGTTGGAACCAAAGATGCTGAAGACCTACAACCAATGTAGGTGGCCGTTGTAGGTTGATTGTCACGTACCTGGATTTAAAAAATTCAGGCCAATCCAACTAACACAACTCTCGTAAGAAATTTTCACGCATGAAAAAAGTAAAACTTATCGAAATATATAGCTTTTTTGGCTGTTAACAAAGATAGCTCCTTCCTTGTTTTTTCGAAAAATTGACGGATGGACCGAAATTTAAATTTGGGAATTACTCTCTTTTAAAAAAGCTAAGGGTCGTCCCCATTTTGTTACAGGGGTTTTTTTTAAGCTCCTGTAGTTTTCGCGTAATTGTTAATGCTACGGATTTTCGCACCCAATTTTATACACTTTAAAAATTTCTACCGTTGGAACCAAAGATGCTGAAGACCTACAACCAATGTAGGTGGCCGTTGTAGGTAGATTGTCACCTACCTGGATTTAAACAATTCAGGTCAATCCAACTAACACAACTCTCGTAAGAAATTTTAACGCATGAAAAAAGTAAAACTTATCCAAATATATAGCTTTTTTGGCTGTTAACAAAGATAGCTCCTTCCTTGTTTTTCGAAAAATTGGCGGATGGACCGAAATTTAAATTAAGGAACTAATGCCGTTTTAAAATAGCTAATGGTCGTTCCCATGTTGTCACGAGAAGGTTTTTTTTAGCTCCTTTAGTTTTCGAGTAATCGTTATTGCAACGGATTTTCGAACCCAAATTTTGAACACTTCAAAAATTTCTACCGTCGGAACCAAAGAAGCTGGAGACCTGAAACCTATTGCCATCGTAGGTAGTTATGTCGCATACCTAAACTTTAAAAAATTCAGGACAATCCGATCAACAAAACTCTCGTAAGAAATTTTCACGCATGAAAAAAGTGAAACTTATCGAAATATATAGCTTTTTTGGCTGTTAACAAAGGTAGCAGCTACCTTCCTTGTTTTTTCAAAAAATTGGCGGATGAGCTGAAATTTAAAATAGAAATTTAATGCCGTTTTAAAATAGCTAAGGATCGTCCCCATTTTGTTACGAGGGGGGTTTTTTTAGCTCCTTTAGATTTTGAGTAATCGTTAATGCTTCGGATTTTCACACCCAATTTTTTTACACTTGAAAAATTTCTACCGTCGGAACCAAAAAAGCTGGAGACCTGAAACCAATGGTTGTTGTAGGTAGATATGTCAGTTACTTTATCTCAAATAATTCAGGCCAATTTGTCCAACACAACACTCGTAAGAAATTTTAACGCATGAAAAAAGTGAAACTTATCGAAATATATAGCTTTTTTGGCTGTTAACAAAGGTAGCTCCTTCCTTGTTTTTTCGAAAAATTGGCAGATGGGCTGAAATTTAGATTAAAGATTTAATGCCAATTTAAAATAGCTAAGGGTCGTCCCCATTTTGTCACTAGGGGGGTTTTGTTTAGCTCCTTTAGTTTTTGAGTAATCGTTAATGCTACAGTTTTCGCTCCCAATTTTTTTACACTTCAAAAATTTCTATCGTCGGAACCAAAAAAGCTGGAGACCTGAATCCAATGGCTTTTGTAGATAAATATGTCACCTACATTAAATCGAAAAAATCAGGCCAATCCGTCCAACACAACTCCCGTAAGAAATTTTCACGCATGAAAAAAGTGGAACTTATCGAAATATATAGCTTTTTGGCTGTTAACAAAGATAGCAGCTACCTTCTTTGTTTTTTCGAAAAATTAGCGGATGGGCTGAAATTTAGATTAGAGATTTAATGCCGTTTTAAAATAGCTAAGGATCGCCCCCAAGTTATCACGAAGGGGTTTTTTTTAGCTCCTTTAGTTTTCGAGTAATCGCTAATGCTACGGATTTTCGCACTTAATTTTTTTACACTTCAAAAATTTTTACCGTCGGAACCAAAGAAGCTGGAGACCTGAAATCAAAGATTGTCGTAGGAAGATATGTCACCTACCTGGAATTTAAAAAATTTAGGCCAATCCGTCTAACACAACTCTCGTAAGAAATTTTCAAGCATGAAAAAAGTGAAACTTATCGAAATATATAGCATTTTTGGCTGTTAACAAAGGTAGCAGCTACCTTCCTTGTTTTTTCGAAAAATTGGCGGATGGGCTGAAATTTAGATTAGAAATTTAATTTTGTTTTATAATAGCTAAGGGTCGTCCCCATTTTGTCAAGAGGGGGATTTTTTTAGCTCCTTTAGTTTTTGAGTAATCGTTAATGCTACGGATTTTCGCACCCAATTTTTTTACACTTCAAAAATTTCTACCGTCGGAATCAAAAAAGCTGGAGACCTGAAACCAATGGCCGTTGTAGGTAGATATGTCACCTATCTGGATTTAAAAAATTCAGGCCAATTTGTGTAACACAACTCTCGTAAGAAATTTTCACGCATGAAAAAAGTTAAACTTATCGTAATATATAGCTTTTTTGGCTGTTAACAAAGGTAGCAGCTTCCTTCCTTGTTTTTTCGAAAAATTGGCAGATGGGCTGAAATTTAGATTAGAGATTTAATGCCGTTTTAAAATAGCTAAGGGTCGTCCCCATTTTGTCAAGAGGGGGATTTTTTTAGCTCCTTTAGTTTTTGAGTAATCGTTAATGCTACGGATTTTCGCACCCAATTTTTTTACACTTCAAAAATTTCTACCGTCGGAACCAAAAAAACTGGAGACTTGAAACCAATGTTCTTGGTAGGTAGATATGTTAGCTACTATATCTTAAATAATTCAGGCCAATTCGTCTAACACAACCCTCGTAAAAAATTTTCACGCATGAAAAAAGTGAAACTTATCGAAATATATTGCTTTTTTGGCTGTTAACAAAGGTACCAGCTACCTTCCTTGTTTTTTCGAATAATTGGCAAATGGGCTAAAATTAAGATTTAAGATTTAATGCCGTTTTAAAATAGCTAAAGTTCGTCCCCATTTTGTCAAGAGGGGGGTTTTTTTAGCTCCTTTAGTTTTTGAGTAATCGATAATGCTACAGTTTTCGCACCCAATTTTTTTACACTTCAAAAATTTCTACCGTCGGAACCAAAAAAGCTGAAGATCTGAAACCAATGGCTTTTGTAGATAGATATATTACCTACATACAATCGAAAAAATTTGGCCAATCCGTCAAACACAACTCCCGTAAGAAATTTTCACTCATGAAAAAATTGGAACTTATCGAAATATATAGCTTTTTTGGCTGTTAACAAAGATAGCAGCTACCTTCTTTGTTTTTTCGAAAAATTGGTGGATGGGCTGAAATTTAGATTAGAAATTTAATGCCGTTTTAAAATAGCTAAGGGTCGCCCCCATGTTATCACGAGGGGGTTTTTTTTAGCTCCTTTAGTTTTCGAGTAATCGTTAATGCTACGGATTTTCGCACTTAATTTTTTTACACTTCAAAAATTTTTACCGTCGGAACCAAAGAAGCTTGAGACCTGAAACCAATTGTTGTCGTAGGAAGATATGTCACCTACCTGAAATTTAAAAAATTTAGGCCAATCCGCCTAACACAACTCTCGTAAGAAATTTTCAAGCATGAAAAAAGTGAAACTTATCGAAATATATAGCATTTTTGGCTGTTAACAAAGGTAGCAGCTACCTTCCTTGTTTTTTCGAAAAATTGGCGGATTGACCAAACTTTAAATTAAGGAACTAATTTTCTTTTAAAATAGCTAAGGGTCGTCCCCATGTTGTCACGAAGGGTTTTTTTAGCTCCTTTAGTTTTTGAGTAATCGTTGATGCTACGGATTTTCGCACCCATTTTTTTTACACTTCAAAAATTTCTACCGTCGGAATTAAAGTAGCTGGAAACCTGAAAACAATGGCCATTGTAGGTAGATATGCCACCTACCTGGAATTAAAAAGTTCAGGCCAATCCGTTTAACACAACTCTCGTAAGAAATTTTCACGCATGAAAAAAGTGAAACTTATCGAAATATATCTTTTTTGGCTGTTAACAAAGGTAGCTCCTTCCTTGTTTTTTTCGAAAAATTGGCGGATGGAATGAAATTTAAATTTGGGAATTAATCTCTTTTAAAATAGCTAAGGTTCGTCCTTATATTGTCACGAGGGGTTTTTTTTAAGCTCCTGTAGTTTTCGAGTAATCGTTAATGCTACGAATTTTCGCACCCAAATGTTTTACACTTCAAAAATTTCTACCGTCGGAACCAAAGAAGCTGGAGTCCTTAAACCTATGGCCGTTGTAGATAGTTATGTTACCTACTTAAACTTAAATTCAGGACAATCCGTCCAACACAACTCTCGTAAGAAATTTTCACGCATGAAAAAAGTGAAACTTATCGAAATATATAGCTTTTTTGGCTGTTAACAAAGGTAGCAGCTACCTTCCTTGTTTTTTCGAAAAATTGGCGGATGGACCGAAATTTAAATTAAGGAACTAATGTCGTTTTAAATTGCTAAGGGTCGTCCCCATGTTGTCATGAGAAGGTTTTTTTAGCTCCTTTAGTTTTCGAGTAATCGTTAATGCTACGGATTTTCGCACCCAAATGTTTAACACTTCAAAAATTTCTACCATCGGAACCAAAGAAGCTGGAGACCTTAAACCTATGGCCGTTGTAGGTAGTTATGTTACCTACCTAAACTTAAATTCAGGACAATCCGTCCAACACAACTCTCGTAAGAAATTTTCACGCATGAAAAAAGTGAAACTTATCGAAATATATTGCTTTTTTGGCTGTTAACAAAGGTACCAGCTACCTTCCTTGTTTTTTCGAATAATTGGCAGATGGGCTAAAATTAAGATTTAAGATTTAATGCCGTTTTAAAATAGCTAAAGTTCGTCCCCATTTTGTCAAGAGGGGGGTTTTTTTAGCTCCTTTAGTTTTTGAGTAATCGATAATGCTACAGTTTTCGCACCCAATTTTTTTACACTTCAAAAATTTCTACCGTCGGAACCAAAAAAGCTGAAGACCTGAAACCAATGGCTTTTGTAGATAGATATATTACCTACATACAATCGAAAAAATTTGGCCAATCCGTCAAACACAACTCCCGTAAGAAATTTTCACTCATGAAAAAATTGGAACTTATCGAAATATATAGCTTTTTTGGCTGTTAACAAAGATAGCAGCTACCTTCTTTGTTTTTTCGAAAAATTGGTGGATGGGCTGAAATTTAGATTAGAAATTTAATGCCGTTTTAAAATAGCTAAGGGTCGCCCCCATGTTATCACGAGGGGGTTTTTTTTAGCTCCTTTAGTTTTCGAGTAATCGTTAATGCTACGGATTTTCGCACTTAATTTTTTTACACTTCAAAAATTTTTACCGTCGGAACCAAAGAAGCTTGAGACCTGAAACCAATTGTTGTCGTAGGAAGATATGTCACCTACCTGAAATTTAAAAAATTTAGGCCAATCCGCCTAACACAACTCTCGTAAGAAATTTTCAAGCATGAAAAAAGTGAAACTTATCGAAATATATAGCATTTTTGGCTTTTAACAAAGGTAGCAGCTACCTTCCTTGTTTTTTCGAAAAATTGGCGGATTGACCAAACTTTAAATTAAGGAACTAATTTTCTTTTAAAATAGCTAAGGGTCGTCCCCATGTTGTCACGAAGGGTTTTTTTAGCTCCTTTAGTTTTTGAGTAATCGTTGATGCTACGGATTTTCGCACCCATTTTTTTTACACTTCAAAAATTTCTACCGTCGGAATTAAAGAAGCTGGAAACCTGAAACCAATGGCCATTGTAGGTAGATATGCCACCTACCTGGAATTAAAAAGTTCAGGCCAATCCGTTTAACACAACTCTCGTAAGAAATTTTCACGCATGAAAAAAGTGAAACTTATCGAAATATATCTTTTTTGGCTGTTAACAAAGGTAGCTCCTTCCTTGTTTTTTTCGAAAAATTGGCGGATGGAATGAAATTTAAATTTGGGAATTAATCTCTTTTAAAATAGCTAAGGTTCGTCCTTATATTGTCACGAGGGGTTTTTTTTAAGCTCCTGTAGTTTTCGAGTAATCGTTAATGCTACGAATTTTCGCACCCAAATGTTTTACACTTCAAAAATTTCTACCGTCGGAACCAAAGAAGCTGGAGTCCTTAAACCTATGGCCGTTGTAGATAGTTATGTTACCTACTTAAACTTAAATTCAGGACAATCCGTCCAACACAACTCTCGTAAGAAATTTTCACGCATGAAAAAAGTGAAACTTATCGAAATATATAGCTTTTTTGGCTGTTAACAAAGGTAGCAGCTACCTTCCTTGTTTTTTCGAAAAATTGGCGGATGGACCGAAATTTAAATTAAGGAACTAATGTCGTTTTAAAATAGCTAAGGGTCGTCCCCATGTTGTCATGAGAAGGTTTTTTTAGCTCCTTTAGTTTTCGAGTAATCGTTAATGCTACGGATTTTCGCACCCAAATGTTTAACACTTCAAAAATTTCTATCATCGGAACCAAAGAAGCTGGAGACCTTAAACCTATGGCCGTTGTAGGTAGTTATGTTACCTACCTAAACTTAAATTCAGGACAATCCGTCCAACACAACTCTCGTAAGAAATTTTCACGCATGAAAAAAGTGAAACTTATCGAAATATATAGCTTTTTTGACTTAAATTTAGATTAGAAATTTAATGCCCTTTTAAAATAGCTAAGGATCGTCCCCATGTTGTCACGAGGGGGTTTTTTTTAGCTCCTTAATTTTTGAGTAATCGTTAATGCTACGGATTTTCGCACCCAATTTTTTTACACTTCAAAAATTTCTACCGTCGGAACCAAATAAGCCGGAGACTTGAAAACAATGGCCGTTGTAGGTAGATATGATATCTACCTGGATTTAAAAAATTCAGGCCAATCTGTTCAACACAACTCTCGTAAGAAATTTTCACGCATGAAAAAAGTGAAACTTATCGAAATATATCTTTTTTGGCTGTTAACAAAGGTAGCTCCTTCCTTGTTTTTTCGAAAAATTGGCGGATGTACTGAAATTTAAATTTGGGAATTAATCTCTTTTAAAATAGCTAAGAGTCGTCCCCATGTTGTCACGAGAGGGTTTTTTTAAGCTCCTGTAGTTTTCGCGTAATTGTTAATGCTACGGATTTTCACACCCAAATTTTTTACACTTCAAAAATTTCTACCGTTGGAACCAAAGATGCTGAAGACCTACAACCAATGTAGGTGGCCGTTGTAGGTAGATTGTCACGTACCTGGATTTAAAAAATTCAGGCCAATCCAACTAACACAACTCTCGTAAGAAATTTTCACGCATGAAAAAAGTAAAACTTATCGAAATATATAGCTTTTTTGGCTGTTAACAAAGATAGCTCCTTCCTTGTTTTTTCGAAAAATTGACGGATGGACCGAAATTTAAATTTGGGAATTACTCTCTTTTAAAAAAGCTAAGGGTCGTCCCCATTTTGTTACAGGGGTTTTTTTTAAGCTCCTGTAGTTTTCGCGTAATTGTTAATGCTACGGATTTTCGCACCCAATTTTATACACTTTAAAAATTTCTACCGTTGGAACCAAAGATGCTGAAGACCTACAACCAATGTAGGTGGCCGTTGTAGGTAGATTGACACCTACCTGGATTTAAACAATTCAGGTCAATCCAACTAACACAACTCTCGTAAGAAATTTTAACGCATGAAAAAAGTAAAACTTATCCAAATATATAGCTTTTTTGGCTGTTAACAAAGATAGCTCCTTCCTTGTTTTTCGAAAAATTGGCGGATGGACCGAAATTTAAATTAAGGAACTAATGCCGTTTTAAAATAGCTAATGGTCGTTCCCATGTTGTCACGAGAAGGTTTTTTTTAGCTCCTTTAGTTTTCGAGTAATCGTTATTGCAACGGATTTTCGAACCCAAATTTTGAACACTTCAAAAATTTCTACCGTCGGAACCAAAGAAGCTGGAGACCTGAAACCTATTGCCATCGTAGGTAGTTATGTCGCATACCTAAATTTTAAAAAATTCAGGACAATCCGATCAACAAAACTCTCGTAAGAAATTTTCACGCATGAAAAAAGTGAAACTTATCGAAATATATAGCTTTTTTGGCTGTTAACAAAGGTAGCAGCTACTTTCCTTGTTTTTCGAAAAATTGGCGGATGGGCTGAAATTTAGATAAAAGATTTAATGCCGTTTTAAAATAGCTAAAGGTCGTCCCCTTGTTGTCACGAGGGGGTCTTTTTTAGCTCCTTTAGTTTCGAGTAATCGTTAATGCTACGGATTTTCGCACCCAATTTTTTTACACTTCAAAAATTTCTACCATCGGGACCAAATAAGCTGGAGAACTAAAACCAATGGCCGTTGTAGGTAGACATGTCACCTACCTGGACTTAGAAAATCCAGGCCAATCCAACTAACACAACTCTCGTAAGAAATTTTCACGCATGAAAAAAGTGAAACTTATCGAAATATATAGCTTTTTTGGCTGTTAACAAAGATAGCTCCTTCCTTGTTTTTTCGAAAAATTGGAGGATGGACTGAAATTTAAATTTGGAAATTAATCTCTTTTAAAATAGCTAAGGGTCATCCCCATGATGTCACGAGAAGGTTTTTTGTAGCTCCTTTAGTTTTCGAGTAATCGTTAATGCTACGGATTTTCGCACCCAAATTTTTTACACTTCAAAAATTTCTACCGTCAGAACCAAAGAAGCTGGAGACCTGAAACCTATTGCCATCGTAGGTAGTTATGTCGCCTACCTAAACTTTAAAAAATTCAGGACAATCCGATCAACAAAACTCTCGTAAGAAATTTTCACGCATGAAAAAAGTGAAACTTATCGAAATATATAGCTTTTTTGGCTGTTACCATAGATAGCAGCTACCTTCCTTGTTTTTTCGAAAAATTGCCGGATGGGCTGAAATTTAGATTAGAGATTTAATGCCGTTTTAAAATAGCTAAAGGTCGTCCCCATGTTGTCACGAGGGGTTTTTTTTAACTCCTTTAGTTTTTGAGTAATCGTTAATGCTATGGATTTTCGCACCAAAATTTTTTACCATTCAAAATTTTCTACCGTCGGAACCAAAGAAACTGGAGACCTAAAACCAATGGCTGTTGTAGGTAATTATGTCACCTACCTGGATTTAAAAAATTCAGGACAATCCATCCAACACAACTCTCGTAAGAAATTTTCACGCATGAAAAAAGTAAAACTTATCGAAATATATAGCTTTTTTGGCTGTTAACAAAGGTAGCAGCTACCTTCCTTGTTTTTACGAAAAATTGGCGGATGGGCTGAAATTTAGATAAAAGATTTAATGCCATTGTAAAATAGCTTAAGGTCGTCCCCATGTTGACACGAGTGGGTCTTTTTTAGCTCCTTTAGTTTTTGAGTAATCGTTAATGCTACGGATTTTCGCACCCAATTTTTTTACACTTCAAAAATTTCTACCGTCAGAATTAAAGAAGCTGGAGACCTAAAACCAATGGCCGTTGTAGGTAAATATATCACCTACCTGGATTTAAAAAATTCAGGCCAATCCTTTTAACACAACTCTCGTAAGAAATTTTCACGCATGAAAAAAGTAAAACTTATCGAAATATATAGCTTTTTTGGCTGTTAACAAAGGTAGCTCCTTCCTTGTTTTTCGAAAAATTTGCGGATGGACCAAAATTTTAATTAAAAAACTAATGTCCTTTTAAAATATCTAAGGGTCGTCCCCATGTTGTCACGAGTGGGTTTTTTTTAGCTCCTTTAGTTTTTGAGTAATCGTTAATGCTACGGATTTTCGCACCCAATTTTTTGACACTTCAAAAATTTCTACCGTCGTCCCCATGTTGTCAAGAAAGGTTTTTTTTTAGCTCCTTAATTTTTGAGTAATCGTTAATGCTACGGATTTCGCACCCAATTTTTTTACACTTCAAAAATTTCTACCGTCGGAACCAAAGAAGCCGGAGACTTGAAACCAATGGCCGTTGTAGGTAGATATGCCATCTACCAGGATTTAAAAAGTTCAGGCCAATCCGTTTAACACAACTCTCGTAAGAAATTTTCACGCATGAAAAAAGTGAAACTTATCGAAATATATCTTTTTTGGCTGTTAACAAAGGTAGCTCCTTCCTTGTTTTTTTCGAAAAATTGGCGGATGGAATGAAATTTAAATTTGGGAATTAATCTCTTTTAAAATAGCTAAGGTTCGTCCTTATATTGTCACGAGGGGTTTTTTTTAAGCTCCTGTAGTTTTCGAGTAATCGTTAATGCTACGGATTTTCGCACCAAATTTTTTACACTTCAAAAATTTCTACCGTTGGAACCAAAGAAGCTGAAGACCTACAAGCAATGGCCGTTATAGGTAGACATGTCACCTACCCGGATTATAAAAAATTCATGCCAATCCAACTAACACAACTCTCGTAAGAAATTTTCACGCATGAAAAAAGTGCAACTTATCGGAATATATAGCTTTTTTGGCTGTTAACAAAGATAGCTCCTTCCTTGTTTTTTCGAAAAATCGACGGATGGACCGAAATTTAAATTTGGGAATTACTCTCTTTTAAAAAAGCTAAGGGTCGTCCCCATTTTGTTACAGGGGGTTTTTTTAAGCTCCTGTAGTTTTCGCGTAATTGTAAATGCTACGGATTTTCGCACCCAATTTTATACACTTCAAAAATTTCTACCGTTGGAACCAAAGAAGCTGAAGACCTACAACCAATGTAGGTGGCCGTTGTAGGTAGATTGTCACCTACCTGGATTTAAAAAATTCAGGTCAATCCAACTAACACAACTCTCGTAAGAAATTTTCACCCATGAAAAAAGTAAAACTTATCGAAATATATAGCTTTTTTGGCTGTTAACAAAGATAGCTCCTTCCTTGTTTTTCGAAAAATTGGCGGATAAACCGAAATTTAAATTAAGGAACTAATGCAGTTTTAAAATAGCTAAGGGTCGTTCCCATGTTGTCACGAGAAGGTTTTTTTTAGTTCCTTTAGTTTTCGAGTAATCGTTATTGCTACGGATTTTCGCACCCAAATTTTTTACATTTCAAAAATTTCTACCGTCGGAACCAAAGAAGCTGGAGACCTGAAACCTATGGCCGTTGTAGGTAGTTCTGTCACCTACCTAAACTTACAAAATTTAGGACAATCCGTTCAACAAAACTCTCGTAAGAAATTTTCACGCATGAAAAAAGTGAAACTTATCGAAATATATAGCTTTTTTGGCTGTTAACAAAGGTAGCAGCTACCTTCCTTGTTTTTCGAAAAAGTGGCGGATGGGCAGAAATTTAGATTAGAAATTTAATGCCGTTTTAAAATAGGTAAGGGTCGTTCCCATGTTGTCACGAGGGGGTTTTTTTTAGCTCCTTTAGTTTTTGGGTAATCGTTAATGCTACGGATTTTCGCACCCAATATTTTTACACTTCAAAAATTTCTACCGTCGGGATAAAAGAAGCTGGAGACCTCAAACCAATGGCCGTCGTAGGTAGATATGTAACTTACCTGGATTTAAAAAATTGAGGCCAATCCGTTAAACACAACTCTCGTAAGAAATTTTCACGCATGAAAAAAGAGAAACTTATCCAAATATATAGCTTTTTTGGCTGTTAACAAAGGTAGCAGCTACCTTCCTTGTTTTTTCGAAAAATTGACGGATGGGCTGAAATTTAGATTAGAGATTTAATGCCGTTTTAAAATAGCTAAGGGTCGTCTCCATGTTGTCACAAGCTGGAGACCTAAAACCAATGGCCGTTGTAGGTAAATATGTCACCTACCTGGATTTAAAAAATTCAGGCCAATCCGTCTAACACAACTCTCGTAAGATATTTTCACGCATGAAAAATGTGAAACTTATCGATATATATCTTTTTTGGCTGTTAACAAAGGTAGCTCCTTCCTTGTTTTTTCGAAAAATTGGCGGATGGACTGAAATTTAAATTTGGGAATTAATCTCTTTTAAAATAGCTTAGGGTCGTCCCCATGTTGTCATGAATGGTTTTTTTTAAGCTCCTGTAGTTTTCGTGTAATTGTTAATGCTACGGATTTTCGCACCCAATTTTTTACACTTCAAAAATTTCTACCGTCGGAACCAAAGAAGCTGGAGACCTGAAACCTATTGCCATCGTAGGTAGTTATGTCACCTACCTAAACTTTAAAAAATTCAGGACAATCCGATCAACAAAACTCTTGTAAGAAATTTTCACGCATGAAAAAAGTGAAACTTATCGAAATATATAGCTTTTTTGGCTGTTAACAAAGGTAGCAGCTACCTTCCTTGTTTTTTCGAAAAATTGGCGGATGGGCTGAAATTTAGATAAAAGATTTAATGCTGTTTTAAAATAGCTAAAGGTCGTCCCCTTGTGCTCACGAGGGGGTATTTTTTAGCTCCTTTAGTTTTCGAGTAATCGTTAATGCTACGGATTTTCGCACCCAATTTTTTTACACTTCAAAAATTTCTACCGTCGGGACCAAAGAAGCTGAAGAACTAAAACCAATGGCCGTTGTAGGTAGACATGTCACCTACCTGGACTTAGAAAATCCAGGCCAATCCAACTAACACAACTCTCGTAAGAAATTTTCACGCATGAAAAAAGTGAAACTTATCGAAATATATAGCTTTTTTGGCTGTTAACAAAGATAGCTCCTTCCTTGATTTTTCGAAAAATTGGAGGATGGACTGTAATTTAAATTAAGGATATAATGCCGTTTTAAAATAGCTAAGGGTTGTCCCCATGTTGTCACGAGGGGTTTTTTTTAGCTCCTTTAGTTTTTGAGTAATCGTTAATGCTACGGATTTTCGCACCAAAATTTTTTACCATTCAAAAATTTCTACCGTCGGAACCAAACAAGCTGGAGACTTTAAACCAATGGTCGTTGTAGGTAATTATGTCACCTACTTGGACTTAAAAAATTCAGGACAATCCATTCGACACTTTTTTTTTTGGCTGTTAACAAAGGTAGCTGCTACGTTCCTTGTTTTTTCGAAAAATTGGCGGATGGGCTGAAATTTAGATAAAAGATTTAATGCCATTTTAAAATAGCTTAAGGTCGTCCCCATGTTGTCACGAGGGGGTCTTTTTTAGCTCCTTTAGTTTTTGAGTAATCGTTAATGCTACGGATTTTCGCACCCAATTTTTTTACACTTCAAAAGTTTCTACCGTCCGAATTAAAGAAGCTGGAGACCTAAAACCAATGGCCGTTTGAAGAAAATATGACAGCTACTATATCTCAAAAAATTCAGGCCAATCCTTTTAACACAACTCTCGTAAGAAATTTTCACGCATGAAAAAAGTGAAACTTATCGAAATATATAGCTTTTTTGGCTGTTAACAAAGGTAAAACCTGAAACCAATGGCCGTTGTAGGTAGATATGTCACCTACCTGGATTTAAAAAATTCAGGCCAATTCGTCCAATACAACTCTCGTAAGAAATTTTCACGCATGAAAAAAGTGAAACTTATCGAAATATATAGCTTTTTTGGCTGTTAACAAAGGTAGCAGCTACCTTCCTTGTTTTTTTCGAAAAATTGGCAGATGGGCTGAAATTTAGATAAAAGATTAAATGCCGTTTTAAAATAGCTAAGGGTCGTCCCCATGTTGTCACGAGGAGGTTTTTTTTAGCTCCTTTAGTTTTCGAGTAATCGTTAATGCTACGGATTTTCGCACAAAATTTTTTTAAACTTCAAAAATTTCTACCGTCGGAACCAAAAAAACTGGAGACTTTAAACCAATGGCCGTTGTAGGTAGATATGTCAGCTACCTAAATTTAGAAAATTCAGGCTAATCCGTCCAACACAACTCTCGTAAGAAATTTTCACGCATGAAAAAAGTGAAACTTATCGAAATATATAGCTTTTTTGGCTGTTAACAAAGGTAGCTCCTTCCTTGTTTTTTCGAAAAATTGGCGGATAGGCTAAAATTTAGATTAAAAAACTAATGCCGTTTTAAAATAGCTAGGGTTCGTCCCCATGTTGTCACGAGGGGTTTTTTTTTGCTCCTTTAGTTGTCGAGTAATCGTAAATGCTACGAATTTTCGCACCAAATTTTTTTACAATTAAAAAATTTCTATCGTCGGAACCAAAAAAGCTGGAAACCTGAAACCAATGGCCGTTGTAGGTAGATATGTCAACTACTTGAATTTAAAAAATTTAGGCTAATCCGTTCAAGACAACTCTCGTAAGAAGTTTTCACGCATGAAAAAAGTTAATCTTATCGAAATATATAGCTTTTTTGGCTGTTAGCAAAGGTAGCAGCTACCTTCCTTGTTTTTTTCGAAAAATTGGCGGATGGGCTGAAATTTAGATTAGAAATTTTAAAGCCGTTTTAAAATAGCTAAGGGTCGTCCCCATGTTGTCACGAGGGGGTTTTTTTTAGCTCCTTTAGTTTTCGAGTAATCGTTAATGCTACGGATTTTCGCACCCAATTTTTTTACAATTCAAAATATTCTACCGTCGGAAAAAAAGAAGCTGGAGACCTGAAGCCAATGGCCGTTGTAGGTAGATATATCACCTACATGAGTTTAGAAAATTCAAGCCAATCCGTTCAACACAACTCTCGTAAGAAATTTCCACGCATGAAAAAAGTGAAACTTATCGAAATATATAGCTTTTTTGGCTGTTAACAAAGGTAGCTCCTTCCTTGTTTTTTCGAAAAATTGGCGGATGGGCTAAAATTTAGATTAAAAAAATAATGCCGTTTTAAAATAGCTAAGGGTTGTCCCCATGTGGTCACGAGGGGGTTTTTTTTAGCTCCTTTAGTTTTCGAGTAATCGTTAATGCTACGGATTTTCGCACCAAATTTTTTTACACTTAAAAATTTTCTACCGTCGGAACCAAAAAAACTGGAGACTTGAAACCAATGGCCGTTGTAGGTAGATATGTCAACTACCAGGATTTAGAAAATTTAGGCTAATCCGTCCAACACATCTCTCGTAAGAAATTTTCACGCATGAAAAAAGTGAATCTTATCGAAATATATAGCTTTTTTGGCTGTTAACAAAGGTAGCTCCTTCCTTGTTTTTTCGAAAAATTGGCCAATGGGCTAAAATTTAGATTAAAAAACTAATATCGTTTTAAAATAGCTAAGGGTCATCCCCATGTTGTCATGAGGGGGTTTTTTTTAGCTCCTTTAGTTTTCGAGTAATCGTTAATGCTACGGATTTTCGCACCAAATTTTTTTACACTTAAAAATTTTCTACCGTCGGTAATAAAAAAGCTGGAGACCTGAAACCAATGGCCGTTGTAGGCAGATATGCCAAATACCTGGATTTAGAAAATTCAGGCCAATCCGTCTAACAAAACTCTCGTAAGAAATTTTCACGCATGAAAAAAGTGAAACTTATCGAAATATATAGCTTTTTTGGCTGTTAACAAAGGTAGCTCCTTCCTTGTTTTTTCGAAAAATTGGCGGATGAGCTAAAATTTAGATTAAAAAACTAATGCCGTTTTAAAAAAGCTAAGGGTCGTCCCTATGTTTTCACAAGGGGGTTTTTTTTGCTCCTTTAGTTTTCGAGTAATCGTAAATGCTACGAATTTTCGCACCAAATTTTTTTACACTTAAAAAATTTCTACCGTCGGAACCAAAAAAGCTGGAGACCTGAAACCAATGGCCGTTGTAGGTAGATATGTCAACTACCTGGATTTAGAAAATTAAGGCTAATCCGTTCAACACAACTCTCGTAAGAAATTTACACGCATGAAAAAAGTGAATCTTATCGAAATATATAGCTTTTTTGGCTGTTAACAAAGGTAGCAGCTACCTCCCTTGTTTTTTTCGAAAAATTGGCAGATAGGCTGAAATTTAGATTAAAAGTTTTAAAGCCGTTTTAAAATAGCTAAGGGTCGTCCCCATGTTATCACGAGGGGGTTTTTTTAGCTCCTTTAGTTTTCGAGTAATCGTTAATGCTACGGATTTTCACAACCAATTTTCTTACACTTCAAAATATTCTACCGTCGGAACCAAATAAGCTGGAGACCTGAAACCAATGGCCGTTGTAGGTAGATATGTCACCTACCTGGATTTAGAAAATTCAAGCCAATTCGTTCAACACAACTCTCGTAAGAAATTTTCACGCATGAAAAAAGTTAAACTTATCGAAATATATAGCTTTTTTGACTGTTAACAAAGGTAGCTCCTTCCTTGTTTATTCGAAAAATCGGCTACAAAAAAGCTGGAGACCTGAAACCAATGGCCGTTGTAGGTAGAAATGTCACCTCCCTGAAACCTGAAACCAATGGCCGTTGTAGGTAGATATGTCAACTACTTGAATTTAAAAAATTTAGGCTAATCCGTTTCACACAACTCTCGTAAGAAATTTTCACGCATGAAAAAAGTGAAACTTATCGAAATATATAGCTTTTTGGCTATTAACAAAGGTAGCAGCTACCTTCCTTGTTTTTTTCGAAAAATTGGCGGATATGCTGAAATTTAGATTAGAAATTTAAAGCCGTTTTAAAATAGCTAAGGGTCGTCCCCATGTTGTCATGAGGGGGTTTTTTTAGCTCCTTTAGTTTTCGAGTAATCGTTAATGCTACGGATTTTCGCACCCAATTTTTTTACACTTCAAAATATTCTACCGTCAAAACCAAAGAAGCCAGAGACCTGAAACAAATAGTCGTTGTAGGTAGATATATCACCTACCTAGGTTTAGAAAATTCAAGCCAATCCGTTCCACACAACTCTCGTAAGAAATTTTCACGCATGAAAAAAGTGAAACTTATCGAAATATATAGCTTTTTTGGCTGTTAACAAAGGTAGCTCCTTCCTTGTTTTTTCGAAAAATTGACAGATGGACCAAAATTTAAATTAAGAAACTAATGCCCTTTTAAAATAGCTAAGAGTCGTCCCCATGTTGTCACGAGGGGGTTTTTTTTAGCTCCTTTAGTTTTCGAAAAATCGTTAATGCTTCGGATTTTCGCACCCAATTTTTTTACAATTCAAAAATTTCTACAGTCAGAACCAAAAAAGCTGGAGACCTGAAACCAATGGCCGTTGTAGGTAGATATGTCACCTACCTGGATTTTAAAAAATTCAGGCCAATTTGTCCAACACAACTCTCGTTAGAAATTTTCACGCAGGAAAAAAGTGAAACTTATCGAAATATATAGCTTTTTTGGCTGTTAACAAAGGTAGCTCCTTCCTTGTTTTTTCGAAAAATTGGCGGATGGGCTTCAATTAAGATTGAAAAACTAATGCCGTTTTAAAATAGCTAAGAGTCGTCCCCATGTTGTCACGAGGGGATTTTTTTTAGCTCCTTTAGTTTTCGAGTAATCGTTAATGCTACGGATTTTCGCACCAAATTTTTTTACACTTAAAAAATTTCTACCGTCGGAACCAAAAAAGCTGGAGACCTGAAACCAATGGCCGTTGTAGGTAGATATGTCAACTACTGGGATTAAGTAAATTCGTAACCTACCTGGATTTAAAAACCACAGGCCAATTCGCCCAACACAACTCTCGTAAGAAATTTTCACGCATGAAAAAAGTGAAAGTTATCGAAATATATAGCTTTTTTGGCTGTTAACAAAGGTAGCAGCTACCTTCCTTGTTTTTTCGAAAAATTGACAGATGGACCAAAATTTAAATTAAGAAACTAAAGCCGTTTTAAAATAGCTAAGGGTCGTCCCCATGTTGTCACGAGGGGGTTTTTTTTAGCCCTTTAGTTTTCGAGTAATCGTTAATGCTACGGATTTTCGCACCAAATATTTTTACACTTCAAAATATTCTACCGTCGGAACCAAATAAGCTGGAGACCTGAAACCAATGGCCGTTGTAGGTAGATATGTCACCTACCTGGATTTAGAAAATTCAAGCCAATTCGTTCAACACAACTCTCGTAAGAAATTTTCACGCATGAAAAAAGTTAAACTTATCGAAATATATAGCTTTTTTGACTGTTAACAAAGGTAGCTCCTTCCTTGTTTATTCGAAAAATCGGCTACAAAAAAGCTGGAGACCTGAAACCAATGGCCGTTGTAGGTAGAAATGTCACCTCCCTGAAACCTGAAACCAATGGCCGTTGTAGGTAGATATGTCAACTACTTGAATTTAGAAAATTTAGGCTAATCCGTTCAACACAACTCTCGTAAGAAATTTTCACGCATGAAAAAAGTGAATCTTATCGAAATATATAGCTTTTTTGGCTGTTAGCAAAGGTAGCAGCTACCTTCCTGGTTTTTTTTCGAAAAATTGGCGGATGGGCTGAAATTTAGATTAGAAATTTTAAAGCCGTTTTAAAATAGCTAAGGGTCGTCCCCATGTTGTCACGAGGGGGTTTTTTTTAGCTCCTTTAGTTTTCGAGTAATCGTTAATGCTACGGATTTTCGCACCCAATTTTTTTACACTTCAAAATATTCTACCGTCGGAACCAAAATAGCTGGAGACCTGAAACCAAAGGCCGTTGTAGGTAGATATATCACCTACATTAGTTTAGAAAATTCAAGCCAATCCGTTCAACACAACTCTCGTAAGAAATTTTCACGCATGAAAAAAGTGAAACTTATCGAAATATATAGCTTTTTTGGCTGTTAACAAAGGTAGCTCCTTCCTTGTTTTTTCGAAAAATTGACAGATGGACCAAAATTTAAATTAATAAACTAATGCCCTTTTAAAATAGCTAAGAGTCGTCCCCATGTTGTCGCGAGGGGGTTTTTTTTAGCTCCTTTAGTTTTCGAAAAATCGTTAATGCTTCGGATTTTCGCACCCAATTTTTTTACAATTCAAAAATTTCTACAGTCAGAACCAAAAAAGCTGGAGACCTGAAACCAATGGCCGTTGTAGGTAGATATGTCACCTACCTGGATTTTAAAAAATTCAGGCCAATTTGTCCAACACAACTCTCGTTAGAAATTTTCACGCAGGAAAAAAGTGAAACTTATCGAAATATATAGCTTTTTTGGCTGTTAACAAAGGTAGCTCCTTCCTTGTTTTTTCGAAAAATTGGCGGATGGGCTACAATTAAGATTAAAAAACTAATGCCGTTTTAAAATAGCTAAGAGTCGTCCCCAGGTTGTCACGAGGGGAATTTTTTTAGCTCCTTTAGTTTTCGAGTAATCGTTAATGCTACGGATTTTCGCACCAAATTTTTTTACACTTAAAAAATTTCTACCGTCGGAACCAAAAAAGCTGGAGACCTGAAACCAATGGCCGTTGTAGGTAGATATGTCAACTACTTGGATTAAGTAAATTCGTAACCTACCTGGATTTAAAAACCACAGGCCAATTCGCCCAACACAACTCTCGTAAGAAATTTTCACGCATGAAAAAAGTGAAACTTATCGAAATATATAGCTTTTTTGGCTGTTAACAAAGGTAGCAGCTACCTTCCTTGTTTTTTCGAAAAATTGACAGATGGACCAAAATTTAAATTAAGAAACTAAAGCCGTTTTAAAATAGCTAAGGGTCGTCCCCATGTTGTCACGAGGGGGTTTTTTTTAGCTCCTTTAGTTTTCGAGTAATCGTTAATGCTACGGATTTTCGCACCAAATATTTTTACACTTCAAAAATTTCTACCGTCGGAACCAAAAAAGTTGGAGACCTGAAACCAATGGCCGTTGTAGGTAAATATGTCAACTACCTGGATTTAGAAAATTCAGGCTAATCCGTTCAACACAACTCTCGTAAGAAATTTTCACGCATGAAAAAAGTGAATCTTATCGAAATATATAGCTTTTTTGGCTGTTAACAAAGGTAGCTCCTTCCTTGTTTTTTCGAAAAACTAGCGGATAGGCTAAAATTTAGATTAAAAAACTAATGCCGTTTTAAAAAAGCTAAGGGTCGTCCCCATGTTGTCACGAAGGGGTTGTTTTTGCTCCTTTAGTTTTCGAGTAATCGTAAATGCTACGAATTTTCGCACCAAATTTTTTTACACTTAAAAAATTTTTACCGTCAGAACCAAAAAAGCTGGAAACCTGAAACCAATGGCCGTTGTAGGTAGATATGTCAACTACTTGAATTTAGAAAATTTAGGCTAATCCGTTCAACACAACTCTCGTAAGAAATTTTCACGCATGAAAAAAGTGAATCTTATCGAAATATATAGCTTTTTTGGCTGTTAGCAAAGGTAGCAGCTACCTTCCTTGTTTTTTTCGAAAAATTGGCGGATAGGCTGAAATTTAGATAAGAAATTTAAAGCCGTTTTAAAATAGCTAAGGGTCGTCCCCATGTTATCATGAGGGGGTATATTTTAGCTCCTTTAGTTTTCGAGTAATCGTTAATGCTACGGATTTTCGCACCCAATTTTTTTACACTTCAAAATATTCTACCGTCAAAACCAAAGAAGCTGGAGACCTGAAACCAATAGTTGTTGTAGGTAAATATATCACCTACCTAGGTTTAGAAAATTCAAGCCAATCCGTTCAACACAACTCTCGTAAGAAATTTTCACGCATGAAAAAAGTGAAACTTATCGAAATATATAGCTTTTTTGGCTGTTAACAAAGGTAGCTCCTTCCTTGTTTTTTCGAAAAATTGGTGGATGGGCTACAATTTAGATTAAAAAACTAATGCCGTTTTAAAATAGCTAAGAGTCGTCCCCATGTTGTCACGAGGGGATTTTTTTTAGCTCCTTTAGTTTTCGAGTAATCGTTAATGCTACGGATTTTCGCACCAAATTTTTTTACACTTAAAAAATTTCTACCGTCGGAACCAAAAAAGCTGGAGACCTGAAACCAATGGCCGTTGTAGGTAGATATGTCAACTACTTGGATTTAGAAAATTCGTAACCTACCTGGATTTAAAAATTACAGGCCAATTCGCCCAACGCAACTCTCGTAAGAAATTTTCACGCATGAAAAAAGTGAATCTTATCGAAATATATAGCTTTTTTGGCTGTTAGCAAAGGTAGCAGCTACCTTCCAGGTTTTTTTTCGAAAAATTGGCGGATGGGCTGAAATTTAGAAATTTTAAAGCCGTTTTAAAATAGCTAAGGGTCGTCCCCATGTTGTCACGAGGGGGTTTTTTTTAGCTCCTTTAGTTTTCGAGTAATCGTTAATGCTACGAATTTTCGACCCAATTTTTTTACACTTCAAAATATTCTACCGTCGGAACCAAAATAGCTGGAGACCTTAAACCAATGGCCGTTGTAGGTAGATATATCAACTACATTAGTTTAAAAAATTCAAGCCAATCCGTTCAACACAACTCTCGTAAGAAATTTTCACGCATGAAAAAAGTGAAACTTATCGAAATATATAGCTTTTTTGGCTGTTAACAAAGGTAGCTCCTTCATTGTTTTTTCGAAAAATTGGCGGATGGGCTAAAATTTAGATTAAAAAACTAATGCCGTTTTAAAAAAGCTAAGGGTTGTCCCCATGTTGTCAAGAGAGGGTTTTTTAGCTCATTTAGTTTTCGAGTAATCGTTAATGCTACGGATTTTCGCACCAAATTTTTTTACACTTAACAAATTTCTACCGTCGGAACCAAAAAAGCTGGAGACCTGAAACCAATGGCCGTTGTAGGTAGATATGTCAACTACTTGGATTTAGAAAATTCGTAACCTACCTGGATTTAAAAATTACAGGCCAATTCGCCCAACACAACTCTCGTAAGAAATTTTCACGCATGAAAAAAGTGAATCTTATCGAAATATATAGCTTTTTTGGCTGTTAGCAAAGGTAGCAGCTACCTTCCTTGTTTTTTCGAAAAATTGGCGGATAGGCTGAAATTTAGATAAGAAATTTAAAGCCGTTTTAAAATAGCTAAGGGTCGTCCCCATGTTGTCATGAGGGGGTATATTTTAGCTCCTTTAGTTTTCGAGTAATCTAACTAATGCCCTTTTAAAATAGCTAAGAGTCGTCCCATGTTGTCACGAGGGGTTTTTTTTAGCTCCTTTAGTTTTCGAAAAATCGTTAATGCTACGGATTTTCGCACCCAATTTTTTTACAATTCAAAATATTCTACCGTCGGAAAAAAAGAAGCTGGAGACCTGAAACCAATGGCCGTTGTAGGTAGATATGTCACCTACCTGGATTTGAAAAATTCAGGCCAATTTGTCCAACACAACTCTCGTTAGAAATTTTCACGCAGGAAAAAAGTTAAGCTTATCGAAATATATAGCTTTTTTGGTTGTTAACAAAGGTTGCTCCTTCCTTGTTTTTTCGAAAAATTGTCGGACGGGCTAAAATTTAGATTAAAAAACTAATGCCGTTTTAAAATAGCTAAGGGTTGTCCCCATGTTGTCACGAGGGGGTTTTTTTTAGCTCCTTTAGTTTTCGAGTAATCGTTAATGCTACGGATTTTCGCACCAAATTTTTTTACACTTAAAAATTGTCTACCGTCGGAACCAAAAAAGCTGGAGACCTGAAACCAATGGCCGTTGTAGGTAGATATGTCAACTACCTGGATTTAGAAAATTTAGGCTAATCCGTCCAACACATCTCTCGTAAGAAATTTTCACGCATGAAAAAAGTGAAACTTATCGAAATATATAGCTTTTTTGGATGTTAACAAAGGTAGCTCCTTCCTTGTTTTTTCGAAAAATTGGCGAATGGGCTAAAATTTAGATTTAAAAACTAATGCCGTTTAAAAAGAGCTAAAGGTCGTCCCCATGTTGTCACGAGGGGTTTTTTTTAGCTCCTTTAGTTTTCGAGTAATCGTTAATGCTACGGATTTTCGCACCAAATTTTTTTACACTTAAAAAATTTCTACCGTCGGAACCAAAATAGCTGGAGACCTGAAACCAATGGCCGTTGTAGGTAAATATGTCAACACCTTGGATTTAAAAAATTTGGGCTAATCCGTTCAACACAACTCTCGTAAGAAATTTTCACGCATGAAAAAAGTGAATCTAATCGAAATATATAGCTTTTTTGGCTGTTAACAAAGTTAGCTCCTTCCTTGTTTTTTCGAAAAATTGGCGGATGGGCTACAATTAAGATTAAAAAACTAATGATGTTTTAAAATAGCTAAGAGTCGTCCCCATGTTGTCACGAGGGGATTTTTTTTAGCTCCTTTAGTTTTCGAGTAATCGTTAATGCTACGGATTTTCGCACCAAATTTTTTTACACTTAAAAAATTTCTACCGTCGGAACCAAAAAAGCTGAAGACCTGAAACCAATGGCCGTTGTAGGTAGATATGTCAACTACTTGGATTAAGAAAATTCGTAACCTACCTGGATTTAAAAACCACAGGCCAATTCGCCCAACACAACTCTCGTAAGAAATTTTCACGCATGAAAAAAGTGAAACTTATCGAAATATATAGCTTTTTTGGCTGTTAACAAAGGTAGCAGCTACCTTCCTTGTTTTTTCGAAAAATTGACAGATGGACCAAAATTTAAATTAAGAAACTAAAGCCGTTTTAAAAAAGCTAAGGGTCGTCCCCATGTTGTCACGAAGGGGTTGTTTTTGCTCCTTTAGTTTTCGAGTAATCGTAAATGCTACGAATTTTCGCACCAAATTTTTTTACACTTAAAAAATTTCTACCGTCAGAACCAAAAAAGCTGGAAACCTGAAACCAATGGCCGTTGTAGGTAGATATGTCAACTACTTGAATTTAGAAAATTTAGGCTAATCCGTTCAACACAACTCTCGTAAGAAATTTTCACGCATGAAAAAAGTGAATCTTATCGAAATATATAGCTTTTTTGGCTGTTAGCAAAGGTAGCAGCTACCTTCCTTGTTTTTTTCGAAAAATTGGCGGATAGGCTGAAATTTAGATAAGAAATTTAAAGCCGTTTTAAAATAGCTAAGGGTCGTCCCCATGTTATCATGAGGGGGTATATTTTAGCTCCTTTAGTTTTCGAGTAATCGTTAATGCAACGGATTTTCGCACCCAACTTTTTTACACTTCAAAATATTCTACCGTCAAAATTAAAGAAGCTGGAGAGCTGAAACCAATGGTTGTTGTAGGTAAATATATCACCTACCTAGGTTTAGAAAATTCAAGCCAATCCGTTCAACACAACTCTCGTAAGAAATTTTCACGCATGAAAAAAGTGAAACTTATCGAAATATATAGCTTTTTTGGCTGTTAACAAAGGTAGCTCCTTCCTTGTTTTTTCGAAAAATTGACAGATGGACCAACATTTAAATTAAGAAACTAATGTTCTTTTAAAATAGCTAAGAGTCGTCCCCATGTTGTCACGAGGGGTTTTTTTTAGCTCCTTAATTTTCGAAAAATCGTTAATGCTTCGGATTTTCGCACCCAATTTTTTTACACTTCAAAAATTTCTACAGTCAGAATTAAATAAGCTGGAGACCTGAAACCAATTAACGTTGCAGGTAAATATGTCACCTACCTGGATTTAAAAAACTCAGGCCAATTTGTCCAACACAACTCTCGTTAGAAATTTTCACGCAGGAAAAAAGTTAAACTTATCGAAATATACAGCTTTTTTGGCTGTTAACAAAGGTAGCTCCTTCCTTGTTTTTTCGAAAAATTGGTGGATGGGCTACAATTTAGATTAAAAAACTAATGCCGATTTAAAAAAGCTAAGAGTCGTCCCCATGTTGTCACGAGGGGATTTTTTTTAGCTCCTTTAGTTTTCGAGTAATCGTTAATGCTACGGATTTTCGCACCAAATTTTTTTACACTTAAAAAATTTCTACCGTCGGAACCAAAAAAGCTGGAGACCTGAAACCAATGGCCGTTGTAGGTAGATATGTCAACTACTTGGATCTAGAAAATTCGTAACCTACCTGGATTTAAAAATTACAGGCCAATTCGCCCAACACAACTCTCGTAAGAAATTTTCACGCATGAAAAAAGTGAATCTTATCGAAATATATAGCTTTTTTGGCTGTTAGCAAAGGTAGCAGCTACCTTCCTGGTTTTTTTTCGAAAAATTGGCGGATGGGCTGAAATTTAGATTAGAAATTTTAAAGCCGTTTTAAAATAGCTAAGGGTCGTCCCCATGTTGTCACGAGGGGGTTTTTTTTAGCTCCTTTAGTTTTCGAGTAATCTAACTAATGCCCTTTTAAAATAGCTAAGAGTCGTCCCATGTTGTCACGAGGGGTTTTTTTTAGCTCCTTTAGTTTTCGAAAAATCGTTAATGCTACGGATTTTCGCACCCAATTTTTTTACAATTCAAAATATTCTACCGTCGGAAAAAAAGAAGCTGGAGACCTGAAACCAATGGCCGTTGTAGGTAGATATGTCACCTACCTGGATTTAAAAAATTCAGGCCAATTTGTCCAACACAACTCTCGTTAGAAATTTTCACGCAGGAAAAAAGTTAAGCTTATCGAAATATATAGCTTTTTTGGTTGTTAACAAAGGTAGCTCCTTCCTTGTTTTTTCGAAAAATTGGCGGACGGGCTAAAATTTAGATTAAAAAACTAATGCCGTTTTAAAATAGCTAAGGGTTGTCCCCATGTTGTCACGAGGGGTTTTTTTTTAGCTCCTTTAGTTTTCGAGTAATCGTTAATGCTACGGATTTTCGCACCAAATTTTTTTACATTTAAAAATTGTCTACCGTCGGAACCAAAAAAGCTGGAGACCTGAAACCAATGGCCGTTGTAGGGAGATATGTCAACTACCTGGATTTAGAAAATTTAGGCTAATCCGTCCAACACATCTCTCGTAAGAAATTTTCACGCATGAAAAAAGTGAAACTTATCGAAATATATAGCTTTTTTGGCTGTTAACAAAGGTAGATCCTTCCTTGTTTTTTCGAAAAATTGGCGAATGGGCTAAAATTTAGATTAAAAAACTAATGCCGTTTAAAAAGAGCTAAGGGTCGTCCCCATGTTGTCACGAGGGGGTTTTTTTAGCTCCTTTAGTTTTCGAGTAATCGTTAATGCTACGGATTTTCGCACCAAATTTTTTTACACTTAAAAAATTTCTACCGTCGGAACCAAAAAAGCTGGAGACTTGAAACTAATGGCCGTTGTAGGTAAATATGTCAACACCTTGGATTTAGAAAATTTATGCTAATCCGTTCAACACAACTCTCGTAAGAAATTTTCACGCATGAAAAAAGTGAAACTTATCGAAATATATAGCTTTTTTGGCTGTTAACAAAGGTAGCAGCTACCTTCCTTGTTTTTTTCGAAAAATTGGCGGATAGGCTGAAATTTAGATTAAAAATTTAAAGCCGTTTTAAAATAGCTAAGGGTCGTCCCCATGTTGTCATTAAGGGGTATATTTTAGCTTCTTTAGTTTTCGAGTAATCGTTAATGCTACGGATTTTCGCACCCAATTTTTTTACACTTCAAAATATTCTACCGTCAAAACCAAAGAAGCCGGAGACCTTAAACCAATAGTCGTTGTAGGTAGATATATCACCTACCTAGGTTTAGAAAATTCAAGCCAATCCGTTCCACACAACTCTCGTAAGAAATTTTCACGCATGAAAAAAGTGAAACTTATCGAAATATATAGCTTTTTTGGCTGTTAACAAAGGTAGCTCCTTCCTTGTTTTTTCGAAAAATTGACAGATGGACCAAAATTTAAATTAAGAAACTAATGCCCTTTTAAAATAGCTAAGAGTCGTCCCCATGTTGTCACGAGGGGTTTTTTTTAGCTCGTTTAGTTTTCGAAAAATCGTTAATGCTTCGGATTTTCGCACCCAATTTTTTTACACTTCAAAAATTTCTACAGTCAGAACCAAAAAAGCTGGAGACCTGAAACCAATGGCCGTTGTAGGTAGATATGTCACCTACCTGGATTTTAAAAAATTCAGGCCAATTTGTCCAACACAACTCTCGTTAGAAATTTTCACGCAGGAAAAAAGTGAAACTTATCGAAATATATAGCTTTTTTGGCTGTTAACAAAGGTAGCTCCTTCCTTGTTTTTTCGAAAAATTGGCGGATGGGCTACAATTAAGATTAAAAAACTAATGATGTTTTAAAATAGCTAAGAGTCGTCCCCATGTTGTCACGAGGGGATTTTTTTTAGCTCCTTTAGTTTTCGAGTAATCGTTAATGCTACGGATTTTCGCACCAAATTTTTTTACACTTAAAAAATTTCTACCGTCGGAACCAAAAAAGCTGGAGACCTGAAACCAATGGCCGTTGTAGGTAGATATGTCAACTACTTGGATTAAGAAAATTCGTAACCTACCTGGATTTAAAAACCACAGGCCAATTCGCCCAACACAACTCTCGTAAGAAATTTTCACGCATGAAAAAAGTGAAACTTATCGAAATATATAGCTTTTTTGGCTGTTAAAAAAGGTAGCAGCTACCTTCCTTGTTTTTTCGAAAAATTGACAGATGGACCAAAATTTAAATTAAGAAACTAAAGCCGTTTTAAAATAGCTAAGGGTCGTCCCCATGTTGTCACGAGGGAGTTTTTTTTAGCTCCTTTAGTTTTCGAGTAATCGTTAATGCTACGGATTTTCGCACCAAATTTTTTTACACTTAAAAAATTTCTACCGTCGGAACCAAAAAAGCTGGAGACCTGAAACCAATGGCCGTTGTAGGTAGATATGTCAACTACTTGGATTTAGAAAATTCGTAACCTACCTGGATTTAAAAACCACAGGCCAATTCGCCCAACACAACTCTCGTAAGAAATTTTCACGCATGAAAAAAGTGAAACTTATCGAAATATATAGCTTTTTTGGCTGTAAACAAAGGTAGCTCCTTCCTTGTTTTTTCGAAAAATTGGCGGATGGGCTAAAATTTAGATTAAAAAACTAATGCCGTTTGAAAAAAGCTAAAATTCGTCCCCATGTTGTTACGAGTGGGTTTTTTTTAGCACCTTTAGTTTTCGAGTAATCGTTAATGCTACGGATTTTCGCACCAAATTTTTTTACACATAAAAAATTTCTACCGTCGGAACCAAAAAAGCTGGAGATCTGAAACCAATGGCCGTTGTAGGTAGATATGTCATCTACTTGGATTTTGAAAATTTAGGCTTATTCGTCCAACAGCGTTTTAAAATAGCTAAATTTCGTCCCCATGTTGTCACGAGGGGGTTTTTTTTAGCACCTTTAGTTTTCGAGTAATCGTTAATGCTACGGATTTTCGCACAAAATTTTTTTACACTTAAAAAATTTCTACCGTCGGAACCAAAAAAGCTGGAGACCTGAAACCAATGGCCGTTGTAGGTAGATATGTCATCTACTTGGATTTTAAAAATTTTGGCTAATTCGTCCAACACAACTCTCGTAAGAAATTTTCACACATGAAAAAAGTGAAACTTATCGAAATATATAACTTTTTTGGCTGTTAACAAAGGAAGCAGCTACCTTCCTTGTTTTTTCGAAAAATTGGCGGATGGGCTAAAATTTAGATTAGAGATTTAATGCCGTTTTTAAATATTCATTCACGCCGTTTTAAATTCAGGCTAATCCGTCCAACACAACTCTCGTAAGAAATTTTCACGCATGAAAAAAGTGAAACTTATCGAAATATATAGCTTTTTTGGCTGTTAACAAAGGTAGCAGCTACCTTCCTTGTTTTTTCGAAAAATTGGCGGATGGATTTTAAAAAATTCAGGCCAATCCGTCCAACACAACTCTCGTTAGAAATTTTCACGCAGGAAAAAAGTGAAACTTATCGAAATATACAGCTTTTTTGGCTGTTAACAAAGGTAGCTCCTTCCTTGTTTTTTCGAAAAATTGGTGGATGGGCTACAATTTAGATTAAAAAACTAATGCCGTTTTAAAAAAGCTAAGAGTCGTCCCCATGTTGTCACGAGGGGGTTTTTTTTAGCTCCTTTAGTTTTCGAGTAATCGTTAATGCTACGGATTTTCGAACCAAATTTTTTTACACTTAAAAAATTTCTACCGTCGGAACCAAAAAAGCTGGAGACCTGAAACCAATGGCCGTTGTAGGTAGATATGTCAACTACTTGGATTTAGAAAATTCGTAACTTACCTGGATTTAAAAATTACAGGCCAATTCGCCCAACACAACTCTCGTAAGAAATGTTCACGCATGAAAAAAGTGAAACTTATCGAAATATATAGCTTTTTTGGCTGTTAACAAAGGTAGCTCCTTCCTTGTTTTTTCGAAAAATTGGCGGATGGGCTAAAATTTAGATTAAAAAACTAATGCCGTTTTAAAATAGCTAAAATTCGTCCCCATGTTGTCACGAGGGGGATTTTTTTAGCACCTTTAGTTTTCGAGTAATCGTTAATGCTACGGATTTTCGCACCAAATTTTTTTACACTTAAAAAATTTCTACCGTCGGAACCAAAAAAACTGGAGACCTCAAACCAATGGCCGTTGTAATTAGATATGTCAACTACTTGGATTTAGAAAATTTAGGCTAATTCGTCCAACACAACTCTCGTAAGAAATTTTCACACATGAAAAAAGTGAAACTTATCGAAATATATAGCTTTTTTGGCTGTTAACAAAGGTAGCAGCTACTTTCCTTGTTTTTTCGAAAAATTGGCGGATGGGCTAAAATTTAGATTAGAGAATTATTGCCGTTTTTAAATATTCATTCATGCCGTTTTAAATTCAGGCTAATCCGTCCAACACAACTCTCGTAAGAAATTTTCACGCATGAAAAAAGTGAAACTTATCGAAATATATAGCTTTTTTGGCTGTTAACAAAGGTAGCTCCTTCCTTGTTTTTTCGAAAAATTGGTGGATGGGCTAAAATTTAGATAAAAAACTAATGCCGTTTTAAAAAAGCTAAGGGTCGTCCCCATGTTGTCCCGGGGGGTTTTTTTTAGCTCCTTTAGTTTTCGAGTAATCGTTAATGCTACGGATTTTCGCACCAAATTTTTTTACACTTAAAAAATTTCTACCGTCAGAACCAAAAATGCTGGAGACCTGAAACCAATGGCCGTTGTAGGTAAATATGTCACCTACCTGGATTTAGAAAATTCGTAACCTACCTGGATTTAAAAACCACAGGCCAATTCGCCCAACACAACTCTCGTAAGAAATTTTCACGCATGAAAAAAGTGAAACTTATCGAAATATATAGCTTTTTTGGCTGTTAACAAAGGTAGCTCCTTCCTTGTTTTTTCGAAAAATTGACAGATGGACCAAAATTTAAATTACGGATTTAATGCCCTTTTGAAATAGCTAATAGTCGTCCCCATGTTGTCACGAGGGGGTTTTTTTAGCTCCTTTAGTTTTCGAATAATCGTTAATGCTTCGGATTTTCGCACCCAATTTTTTTACACTTTAAAAATTTCTACAGTCAGAACCAAAATTTCTGGAGACCTAAAACCAATGGCCGTTGAAGGTAAATATGTCACCTACCTTAATTTAAAAAATTCAGGCCAATTTGTCAAACACAACTCTCGTTAGAAATTTTCACGCAGGAAAAAAGTTAAACTTATCGAAATATATAGCTTTTTTGGCTGTTAACAAAGGTAGCTCCTTCCTTGTTTTTTCGAAAAATTGGCGGTTGGGCTAAAATTTAGATTAAAAAACTAATGCCGTTTTAAAAAAACTAAAATTCGTCCCCATGTTGTCACGAGGGGGTTTTTTTTAGCACCTTTAGTTTTCGAGTAATCGTTAATGCTACGGATTTTCGCACCAAATTTTTTTACACTTAAAAAATTTCTACCGTCGGAACCATAAAAGCTGGAGACCTGAAACCAATGGCCGTTGTAGGTAGATATGTTAACTACTTGGATTTTGAAAATTTAAGCTTATTCGTCTAACACAACTCTCGTAAGAAATTTTCACACATGAAAAAAGTGAAACTTATCGAAATATATAGCTTTTTTGGCTGTTAACAAAGGTAGCAGCTACCTTCTTTGTTTTTTCGAAAAATTGGCGGATGGGCCTACATTTAGATTAGAGATTAAAAGTCATTTTTAAATATTCATTCATGCCGTTTTAAATTCAGGCTAATCCGTCTAACACAACTCTCGTAAGAAATTTTCACACATGAAAAAAGTGAAACTTATCGAAATATATAGCTTTTTTGGCAGTTAACAAAGGTAGCAGCTACCTTCCTTGTTTTTTCGAAAAATTGGCGGATGGGCCTACATTTAGATTAGAGATTTAAAGCCATTTTTAAATATTCATTCATGCCGTTTTAAATTCAGGCTAATCCGTCCAACACAACTCTCGTAAGAAATTTTCACGCATGAAAAAAGTGAAACTTATCGAAATATATAGCTTTTTTGGCTGTTAACAAAGGTAGCTCCTTCCTTGTTTTTTCGAAAAATTAGCGAATGGACCGAAATTTGAATTAAAGAACTAATGCCCTTTTAAAATAGTTAAAGGTCGTCACAATGTTGTCACGAGGGGGTTTTTTTTAGCTTCTTTCTAAGAAAATCCGTAGCATTAACGATTACTCGAAAACTAAAGGAGATAAAATAAACCCCCTCGTGACAACATGGGGACGAATTTTAGCTTTTTAAAAACGGCATTAAATCTCTAATCTAAATTTTAGCCCATCCGCCAATATTTCGAAAAAACAAGGAAGGTAGCAGCTACCTTTGTTAACAGCCAAAAAAGCTATATATTTCGATAAGTTTCACTTTTTTCATGCGTGAAAATTTCTTACGAGAGTTGTGTTTGACGGATTTGCCTGAATTTTTCAAATCCAAGTAGGTGACATATCTACCTACGACGACCATTGGTTTCAGGTCTGTCTCCAGCTTCTTTGGTTCCGACGGTAGAAATTTTTGAAGTGTAACTCGTGACAACATGGGAACGACCTTTAGCTATTTAAAAACGGCATTAAATCTCTAATCAAAATTTCAGCCCATCCGCCAATTTCTCGAAAAAACAAGGAAGGTAGCTGCTTACTTTGTTAACAGCCAAGAAAGCTATATATTTCTATATATTTCGATAAAGTCTCCAGCTTTTTTGGTTCCGACTATAGAAATTTTTGAAGTGTAAAAAAATTGGGTGCGAAAATCCGTAGCATTAATGATTACTCGAAAACCAAAGGAGCTAAAAAAATCCCTTGTGACAACATGGGGATGACTTTTAGCTATTTTAAAAGGACATTAGTTTCTAAATTTAAATTTTGGTACATCTGCAAATTTTTCGAAAAAACAAGGAAGGAGCTACCTTTGTTAACAGCCAAAAAAGCTATATATTTCGATAAGATTCACTTTTTTCATGAGTGAAAATTTTTTACGAGAGTTGTGTTAGACGGATTGGCCTAAATTTTTTAAATCCAGGTAGGTGACATATTTACCTACGACGACCATTGGTTTAAGGTCTCCAGCTTCTTTAGTTCCGACGGTAGAAATTTTTGAAGTGTAAAAAAATTGGGTGCAAAAATCCGTTACATTAACGATTACTCGAAAACTAAAGGATCTAAAATAAAGGTGACATATCTGCCTACAACGACCATCTGTTTCAAGTCTCCAGCTTCTTTAGTTCCGACGGTAGAAATTTTTGAAATGTAAAAAAATTGGGTGCGAAAATCCGTAGCATTAACGATTACTCGAAAACTAAAGGAGCTAAAAAAAACCCCCTCGTGACAACATGGGGACGAATTTTAGCTATTTTAAAACGGCATTAAATCTCTAATCTAAATTTCAGCCCATCCGCGAATTTCTCGAAAAAACAAGGAAGGTAGCTGCTACCTTTGTTAACAGCCAAAAAATCTATATAATTCGATAAGTTTCACTTTTTTCATGCGTGAAAATTTCTTACGAGAGTTGTGTTGGACGGATTGGCCTGAATTTTTTAAATCCAGGTAGATGACATATCGACCTACGACGACCATTGGTTTCAGGTCTGTCTCCAGCTTCTTTGGTTCCGACGGTAGAAATTTTTGAAGTGTAAAAAACGGGTGCGAAAATCCGTTGCATTAACGATAACTCGAAATCTAAAGGATGAAAAAAAAAGGTGACATATCTGCCTATGACGACCATTGGTTTCAAGTCTCCAGCTTCTTTGGTTCCAACTGTAGAAATTTTTGAAGTGTAAAAAAATTGGGTGCGAAAATCCGTAGCATGAACGATTACTCGAAAACTAAAGGAGCTAAAAAAAACCCCCTCGTGACAACATGGGGACGAATTTTAGCTATTTTAAAAGGACTTTTGTTCCATAATTTAAATTTTTCGAAAAAACAAGGAAGGAGCTACCTTTGTTAACAGCTAAAAAAGCTATATATTTCGATAAGTTTCACTTTTTTCATGCGTGAAAATTTCTTACGAGAGTTGTGTTGGACGGATTGGAGAGTTGTAGGTGACATATCTACCTACAACGACCATTGGTTTCAGGTCTCCAGTTTTTTTGGTTCCGACGGTAGAAATTTTTGAAGTGTAAAAAATTTGGGTGCGAAAATCCGTAGCATTAACGATCACTCGAAAACTAAAGGAGCTAAAAAAAACCCCCTCGTGATAACATGGGGACGACTCTTAGCTATTTTAAAACGGCATTAAATCTTTAATCTAAATTTCAGCCCATCCGCCAATCTTTCGAAAAAACAAAGAAGGTAGCTGCTATCTTTGTTAACAGCCAAAAAAGCTATATATTTCGATAAGTTTCACTTTTTTCATGCGTGAAAATTTCTTACGGGAGTTGTGTTAATTAGATTGGCCTGATTTATTCATTTCTATGTAGGTAACATATCTATTTATAAAAGCCTATGGTTTCAGGTCTCCAGCTTTTTTGGTTCCGACGGTAGAAATTTTTGAAGTGTAAAAAAATTGGGTGCGAAAATCTGTAGCATTAACGATTACTCAAAAATTAAAGGAGCTAAAAAATAACCCCTCGTGACAACATGAGGACGAACCTTAGCTATTTTTAAACGGCATTAAATCTCAAATCTAAATTTCAGCCCATCCGCCAATTTTTCGAAAAAACATGGAAGGTAGCTGCTACCTTTCTTAACAGCCATAAAAGCTATATATATCGATAAGTTTCACTTTTTTCATGCGAGAAAATTTCTTACGAGAGTTGTGTTGAACGGATTGGCCTGAAATCCAGGTATGTGACATATATACCTACAACGGCCATTGGTTTCAGGTCTCCAGCTTCTTTGGTTCCGACGGTAGAAATTTTTGAAGTGTAAAAAAATTTTGTGTGAAAATCCGTAGCATTAACGAAAACTAAAGGAGCTTAAAAAAAAGTGACATATCTGCCTACAACGACCATCTGTTTCAAGTCTCCAGCTTCTTTGGTTCCGATGGTAGAAATTTTTGAAGTGTAAAAAAATTGTGTGCGAAAATTCGTAGCATTAACGATTACTCGAAAACTAAAGGAGTTAAAAAAAACCCCCTCGTGACAACATGGGGACCACCCTTAGTTATTTTAAAAGGACATTAAATCTTCAATTTAAACTTTGGTCCATCCGCCAATTTTTCGAAAAAACAAGGAAGGAGCTACCTTTGTTAACAGCCAAAAAAGCTATATATTTCGATAAGTTTCACTTTTTTCATGCGTGAAAATTTCTTACGAGAGTTGTATTGGACGGATTGGCCGTAAATTTTTAATTCCAGGTAGGTGAAATATCTACCTACAACGGCCTTTGGTTTCAGTTCTCCAGCTTCTTTGGTTCCGACGGTAGAAATTTTTGAAGTGTAAAAAAATTGGGTGCGAAAATCCGTAGCATTAACGATTACTCGAAAATTAAAGAAGCTAAAAAAAAACCCCTCGTGACAAAATGGGGACGACCTTTAGCTATTTTAAAAGAACATTAAATACTTAATTTAAATTTTGGTCCATCCGCCAATTTTTCGAAAAAACAAGGAAGGAGCTACCTTTGTTATCAGCCAAAAAAGCTATATATTTCGATAAGTTTCACTATTTTCATGCGTGAAAATTTCTTACGAGAGTTGTGTTGAACGGATTGGCCTGAATTAATTAATTCCAGGTAGGTAACTTATCTGCCTACGACGACCATTGGTTTCAAGTCTTCAGCTTCTTTGGTTCCGACGGTAGTAATTTTTGAAGTTTAAAAAAATTGGGTGCGAAAATCCGTAGCATTAACGATTACTCGAAAACTAAAGGAACTAAAAAAAAGTGACATATCTGCCTACAACGACCATCTGTTTCAAGTCTCCAGCTTTTTTGGTTCCGATTGTAGAAATTTTTTAAGTGTAAAAAAATGGGGTGCGAAAATCCGTAGCATTAACGATTACTCGAAAACTAAAGGACCTAAAAAAAACCCCTCGTGACAACATGGGGACGAATTTTAGCTTTTTTAAAAGGACATTAGTTCCTTAATTTAAATTTTGATCCATCTGCCAACTTTTCGAAAAAACAAGGAAGGAGCTACCTTTGTTAACAGCCAAAAAAGCTATATATTTCGATAAGTTTCCAGGTAGGTGACATATTTTCCTACAACGGCCATTGTTTTCAGGTCTCCAACTTTTTTGGTTCCGATTGTAGAAATTTTTGAAGTGTAAAAAAATTGGGTGCGAAAATCCGTAGCATTAACGATTACTCGAAAACTAAAGGACCTAAAAAAAACCCCCTATTGACAACATGGGGACGAATTTTAGCTATTTTAAAAGGACATTAGTTCCTTAATTTAAATTTTGATCCATCTGCCAATTTTTCGAAAAAACAAGGAAGGAGCTACCTTTGTTAACAGCCAAAAAAGCTATATATTTCGATAAGTTTCACTTTTTTCATGCGTGAAAATTTCTTACGAGAGTTGTGTTGGACGGATTGGCTTGAATTTTTTAAAACCAGGTAGGTGACATACAACGACCATTGGTTTTTGATCTTTTGCTTTTTTGGTTCCGACAGTAGAAATTTTTGAAGTGTAAAAAAATTTGGTGCGAAAATCCGTAGCATTAACGATTACTCGAAAACTAAAGGAGCTAAAAAAAACCCCCTCGTGACAACATTGGGACAAACCTTAGCTATTTTAAAAGAGCATTAGTTTCTTAATTTAAATTTCAGTCCATCTGCCAATTTTTCGAAAAAACAAGGAAGGTAGCTGCTACCTTTGTTAACAGCCAAAAAAGCTATATATTTCGATAAGTTTCACTTTTTTCATGCGTGAAAATTTCTTACGAGAGTTGTGTTGAACCAATTGGCCTGAATTTTTTAAATCCAGGTAGGTAACATATCTGCCTACAACGACCATTGGTTTTAAGTCTACAGCTTCTTTGGTTCTAACGGTAGAAATTTTTGAAGTGTAAAAAAATTGGGTGCGAAAATCCGTAGCATTAACGATAACTCGAAAACTATAGGAGCTAAAAAAAGGTGACATATCTGCCTACAACGACCATCTGTTTCAAGTCTCTAGCTTCTTTGGTTCCGATGGTAGAAAATTTTGAAGTGTAAAAAAAGTGGGTGCGAAAATCCGTAGCATTAACGATTACTCGAAAACTAAAGGAGCTAAAAAAAAACCCCTCGTGACAACATGGGGACGAATTATAGCTTTTTTAAAAGGATATTAGTTCCTTAATTTAAATTTTGGTCAATCTGCCAATTTTTCGAAAAAACAAGGAAGGAGCTACCTTTGTTAACAGCCAAAAAAGCTATATATTTCGATAAGATTCACTTTTTTCATGCGTGAAAATTTCTTACGAGAGTTGTGTTGAACGGATTGGCCTAAAATCCAGGTAAGTGACATATATACCTACAACGGCCATTGGTTTCAGGTCTCCAGCTTCTTTGGTTCCGACGGGAGAAATTTTTGAAGTGTAAAAAAATTAGGTGCGAAAATCCGTAGCATTATCGATTACTCGAAAACTAAAGGAGCTAAAAAAAAGGTGACATATCTGCCTACAACGACCATCTGTTTCAAGTCTCCAGCTTCTTTGGTTCCGATGGTAGAAATTTTTGAAGTGTAAAAAAATTGGGTGCGAAAATCCGTAGCATTAACGATTACTCGAAAACTAAAGGAGCTAAAAAAAACCCCCTCGTGACAACATGGGGACGAATTTTAGCTATTTTAAAAGGACATTAGTTCCTTAATTTAAATTTTGATCCATCTGCCAATTTTTCCAAAAAAACAAGGAAGGAGCTACCTTTGTTAACAGCCAAAAAAGCTATATATTTCGATAAGTTTCACTTTTTTCATGCGTGAAAATTTCTTACGAGAGTAGTGTTGAACGGATTGGCCTAAAATCCAGGTAGGTTACATATATACCTACAACAGCCATTGGTTTTAGGTCTCCAGCTTCTTTGTTTCCGACGGTAGAAATTTTTGAAGTGTAAAAAAATTTGGTGCGAAAATCCGTAGCATTAACGATTACTCGAAAACTAAAGGAGCTAAAAAAAACCCCCTCGTGACAACATGGGGACCACCTTTAGTTATTTTAAAAGGACATTAGTTCTTCAATTTAACTTTCGGTCAATCCGCCAATTTTTCGAAAAAACAAGGAAGGAGCTACCTTTGTTAACAGCCAAAAAAGCTATATATTTCGATAAGTTTCACTTTTTTCATGCGTGAAAATTTCTTACGAGAGTTGTATTAGACGGATTGGCCAAAAGTTTTTAATTCCAGGTAGGTGATATATCTACCTACGACGACCTTTGGTTTCAGTTCTCCACTTTCTTTGTTTCCGACGGTAGAAATTTTTGAAGTGTAAAAAAATTGGGTGCGAAAATCCGTAGCATTAACGATTACTCGAAAACTAAAGAAGCTAAAAAAAACCCCCTCGTGACAAAATGGGGACGGCCTTAAGCTATTTTAAAAGAACATTAATTACTTAATTTAAATTTTGGTCCATCCGCCAATTTTTCGAAAAAACAAGGAAGGAGCTAACTTTGTTAACAGCCAAAAAAACTATATATTTCGATAAGTTTCACTTTTTTCATGCGTGAAAATTTCTTACGAGAGTTGTGTTAGACGGATTGACCTGAATTTTTAAAGTCCAAGTAGGTGACATATTTACCTACAACGGCCATTGGTTTCAGGTCTTCAACTTATTTGGATCCGCCGGTAGAAGTTTTTTAAGTGTAAAAAAATTGTGTGCGAAAATCCGTATCATTAACGATTACTCGAAAACTAAAGGAGCTAAAAAAAAACCCCTCGTGACAACATGGGGACGACTTTTAGCTATTTTAAAACATCATTAGTTTTTTAATCTAAATTTTAGCCCATCCGCCAATTTTTCGAAAAAACAAGGAAGGAGCTACCTTTGTTAACAGCCAAAAAAGCTATATATTTCGATAAGTTTCACTTTTTATATGCGTGAAAATTTTTTACGAGAGTTGTGTTAAACGAATTGGCCTGAATTTTTTTATTCCACGTAGGTGACATATCTACCTACAACGGCCATTTGTTTCAGGTCTTCAGCTAACTTGGTTCCGACTGTAGAAATTTTTGAAGTGTACAAAAATTGGATGCGAAAATCCGAAGCATTAACGATTACTCGAAAACTAAAGGAGTTAAAAAAAACCCCCTCGTGACAACATGGGGACCACTCTTAGTTATTTTAAAAGGACATTAGTTCTTCAATTTAAATTTTGGTCCATCCGCCAATTTTTCGAAAAAACTAGGAAGGAGCTACCTTTGTTAACAGCCAAAAAAGCTATATATTTCGATAAGTTTCACTTTTTTCATGCGTGAAAATTTCTTACGAGAGTTGTATTGGACGGATTGGCCAGAAGTTTTCAATTCCATGTAGGTGACATATTTACCTACGACAACCTCTGGTTTCAGTTTTCCAGCTTCTTTGGTTCCGATGGTAGAAATTTTTGAAGTGTAAAAAAATTGGGTACGAAAATCCGTAGCATTAACGATTACTCGAAAACTAAAGGAGCTAAAAAAACCCCCTCGTGACAAAATGGGGACGACCTTAAGCTATTTTAAAAGAACATTAGTTACTAAATTTAAATTTTGGTTCATCCGCCAATTTGTCGAAAATACAAGGAAGGAGCTACCTTTGTTAACAGCCAAAAAAGCTATATATTTCGATAAGTTTCACTTTTTTCATGCGTGAAAATCTTTTACGAGAGTTGTGTAGAACGGATTGACCTGAATTTTTTAAATCCAGGTAGGTGACATATTTACCTACCACGGCCATTGGTTTCAAGTCTCCAACTTGTTTGGTTCCGACGGTAGAAATTTTTTAAGTGTAAAAAAATTGGGTGCGAAAACCCGTAGCATTAACGATTACTCGAAAACTAAAGGAGCTAAAAACCCCCCCTTGTGACCACATGGGGACGACCATTAGCTTTATTAAAAGTGCATTAGTTTTTTAATTTAAATTTTGGTACATCCGCCAATTTTTCGAAAAAACAAGGAAGGAGCTACCTTTGTTAACAGTCAAAAAAGCTATATATTTCGATAAGTTTCACTTTTTTCATGCGCGAAAATTTTTTACGAGAGTTGTGTTAAACGGATTGACCTTAATTTTTTTTAATCCAAGTAGTTGACATATCTTCCTACAACGGCCATTGGTTTTTGATCTTTAGCTTTTTTGGTTCCGACGGTAGAAATTTTTGAAATGTAAAAAAATTGGGTGCGAAAATCCGTAGCATTAACGATTACTCGAAAACTAAAGAAGCTAAAAAAAAACCCCTCGTGACAAAATGGGGATGACCTTTAACTACTTTAAAAGAACATTAGTTCCTTAATTTAAATTTTGGTCATCCGCCAATTTTTCGAAAAAACAAGGAAGGAGCTACCTTTGTTAACAGCCAAAAAAGCTATATATTTCGATAAGTTTCACTTTTTTCATGCGTGATAATTTCTTACGAGAGTTGTGTTGAACGAATTGGCCTGAATTTGAATAATTCAGGTAGGTGACATATCTTCCTACAACAACCATTGGTTTCAGGTGTCCAGCATTTTTGGTTCCGACGGTAGAAATTTTTGAAGTGTACAAAAATTGGGTGCGAAAATCCGTAGCATTAATGATTACTCGAAAACTAAAGGAACTAAAAAAAACCCCCTTGTGACAACATGGGGACGACCTTTATTTTTTTAAACTTCAAAAATTTCTACCGTCAGAACTAAAGAAGCTGGAGACCTTAAACCAATGGTCGTCGTAGGTAGATATGTCACCTACATGGATTTAAAAAATTTAGGCCAATCCGTCTAACACAACTCTCGTAAGAAATTTTCACGCATGAAAAAAGTGAATCTTATCGAAATATATAGCTTTTTTGGCTGTTAACAAAGGTAGCTCCTTCCTTGTTTTTTCGAAAAATTTGCAGATGTACCAAAATTTAAATTTAGAAACTAATGCCCTTTTAAAATAGCTAAAAGTCGTCCCCATGTTGTCACAAGGGTTTTTTTTTTGCTCCTTTGGTTTTCGAGTAATCGTTAATGCTACGGATTTTCGCACCCAATTTTTTTACACTTCAAAAATTTCTACCGTCGGAACCAAAAAAGCTGGAGACCTGAAACCAATGGTCGTTGTAGGTAGATATGTCAACTACTTGGATTAAGTAAATTCGTAACCTACCTGGATTTAAAAACCACAGGCCAATTCGCCCAACACAACTCTCGTAAGAAATTTTCACGCATGAAAAAAGTGAAACTTATCGAAATATATAGCTTTTTTGGCTGTTAACAAAGGTAGCAGCTACCTTCCTTGTTTTTTCGAAAAATTGACAGATGGACCAAAATTTAAATTAAGAAACTAAAGCCGTTTTAAAATAGCTAAGGGTCGTCCCCATGTTGTCACGAGGGGGTTTTTTTTAGCTCCTTTAGTTTTCGAGTAATCGTTAATGCTACGGATTTTCGCACCAAATATTTTTACACTTCAAAAATTTCTACCGTCGGAACCAAAAAAGTTGGAGACCTGAAACCAATGGCCGTTGTAGGTAAATATGTCAACTACCTGGATTTAGAAAATTCAGGCTAATCCGTTCAACACAACTCTCGTAAGAAATTTTCACGCATGAAAAAAGTGAAACTTATCGAAATATATAGCTTTTTTGGCTGTTAACAAAGGTAGCTCCTTCCTTGTTTTTTCGAAAAACTAGCGGATAGGCTAAAATTTAGATTAAAAAACTAATGCCGTTTTAAAAAAGCTAAGGGTCGTCCCCATGTTGTCACGAAGGGGTTGTTTTTGCTCCTTTAGTTTTCGAGTAATCGTAAATGCTACGAATTTTCGCACCAAATTTTTTTACACTTAAAAAATTTTTACCGTCAGAACCAAAAAAGCTGGAAACCTGAAACCAATGGCCGTTGTAGGTAGATATGTCAACTACTTGAATTTAGAAAATTTAGGCTAATCCGTTCAACACAACTCTCGTAAGAAATTTTCACGCATGAAAAAAGTGAATCTTATCGAAATATATAGCTTTTTTGGCTGTTAGCAAAGGTAGCAGCTACCTTCCTTGTTTTTTTCGAAAAATTGGCGGATAGGCTGAAATTTAGATAAGAAATTTAAAGCCGTTTTAAAATAGCTAAGGGTCGTCCCCATGTTATCATGAGGGGGTATATTTTAGCTCCTTTAGTTTTCGAGTAATCGTTAATGCTACGGATTTTCGCACCCAATTTTTTTACACTTCAAAATATTCTACCGTCAAAACCAAAGAAGCTGGAGACCTGAAACCAATAGTTGTTGTAGGTAAATATATCACCTACCTAGGTTTAGAAAATTCAAGCCAATCCGTTCAACACAACTCTCGTAAGAAATTTTCACGCATGAAAAAAGTGAAACTTATCGAAATATATAGCTTTTTTGGCTGTTAACAAAGGTAGCTCCTTCCTTGTTTTTTCGAAAAATTGGTGGATGGGCTACAATTTAGATTGAGAAACTAATGCCGTTTTAAAATAGCTAAGAGTCGTCCCCATGTTGTCACGAGGGGATTTTTGTTAGCTCCTTTAGTTTTCGAGTAATCGTTAATGCTACGGATTTTCGCACCAAATTTTTTTACACTTAAAAAATTTCTACCGTCGGAACCAAAAAAGCTGGAGACCTGAAACCAATGGCCGTTGTAGGTAGATATGTCAACTACTTGGATTTAGAAAATTCGTAACCTACCTGGATTTAAAAATTACAGGCCAATTCGCCCAACGCAACTCTCGTAAGAAATTTTCACGCATGAAAAAAGTGAATCTTATCGAAATATATAGCTTTTTTGGCTGTTAGCAAAGGTAGCAGCTACCTTCCTGGTTTTTTTTCGAAAAATTGGCGGATGGGCTGAAATTTAGAAATTTTAAAGCCGTTTTAAAATAGCTAAGGGTCGTCCCCATGTTGTCACGAGGGGGTTTTTTTTAGCTCCTTTAGTTTTCGAGTAATCGTTAATGCTACGAATTTTCGACCCAATTTTTTTACACTTCAAAATATTCTACCGTCGGAACCAAAATAGCTGGAGACCTTAAACCAATGGCCGTTGTAGGTAGATATATCACCTACATTAGTTAAAAAAATTCAAGCCAATCCGTTCAACACAACTCTCGTAAGAAATTTTCACGCATGAAAAAAGTGAAACTTATCGAAATATATAGCTTTTTTGGCTGTTAGCAAAGGTAGCAGCTACCTTCCTTGTTTTTTTCGAAAAATTGGCGGATAGGCTGAAATTTAGATAAGAAATTTAAAGCCGTTTTAAAATAGCTAAGGGTCGTCCCCATGTTGTCATGAGGGGGTATATTTTAGCTCCTTTAGTTTTCGAGTAATCTAACTAATGCCCTTTTAAAATAGCTAAGAGTCGTCCCATGTTGTCACGAGGGGTTTTTTTTAGCTCCTTTAGTTTTCGAAAAATCGTTAATGCTACGGATTTTCGCACCCAATTTTTTTACAATTCAAAATATTCTACCGTCGGAAAAAAAGAAGCTGGAGACCTGAAACCAATGGCCGTTGTAGGTAGATATGTCACCTACCTGGATTTGAAAAATTCAGGCCAATTTGTCCAACACAACTCTCGTTAGAAATTTTCACGCAGGAAAAAAGTTAAGCTTATCGAAATATATAGCTTTTTTGGTTGTTAACAAAGGTTGCTCCTTCCTTGTTTTTTCGAAAAATTGTCGGACGGGCTAAAATTTAGATTAAAAAACTAATGCCGTTTTAAAATAGCTAAGGGTTGTCCCCATGTTGTCACGAGGGGTTTTTTTTTAGCTCCTTTAGTTTTCGAGTAATCGTTAATGCTACGGATTTTCGCACCAAATTTTTTTACACTTAAAAATTGTCTACCGTCGGAACCAAAAAAGCTGGAGACCTGAAACCAATGGCCGTTGTAGGTTGATATGTCAACTACCTGAATTTAGAAAATTTAGGCTAATCCGTCCAACACATCTCTCGTAAGAAATTTTCACGCATGAAAAAAGTGAAACTTATCGAAATATATAGCTTTTTTGGCTGTTAACAAAGGTAGCTCCTTCCTTGTTTTTTCGAAAAATTGGCGAATGGGCTAAAATTTAGATTTAAAAACTAATGCCGTTTAAAAAGAGCTAAGGGTCGTCCCCATGTTGTCACGAGGGGTTTTTTTTAGCTCCTTTAGTTTTCGAGTAATCGTTAATGCTACGGATTTTCGCACCAAATTTTTTTACACTTAAAAAATTTCTACCGTCGGAACCAAAATAGCTGGAGACCTGAAACCAATGGCCGTTGTAGGTAAATATGTCAACTACTTGGATTAAGAAAATTCGTAACCTACCTGGATTTAAAAACCACAGGCCAATTCGCCCAACACAACTCTCGTAAGAAATTTTCACGCATGAAAAAAGTGAAACTTATCGAAATATATAGCTTTTTTGGCTGTTAACAAAGGTAGCAGCTACCTTCCTTGTTTTTTCGAAAAATTGACAGATGGACCAAAATTTAAATTAAGAAACTAAAGCCGTTTTAAAAAAGCTAAGGGTCGTCCCCATGTTGTCACGAAGGGGTTGTTTTTGCTCCTTTAGTTTTCGAGTAATCGTAAATGCTACGAATTTTCGCACCAAATTTTTTTACACTTAAAAAATTTCTACCGTCAGAACCAAAAAAGCTGGAAACCTGAAACCAATGGCCGTTGTAGGTAGATATGTCAACTACTTGAATTTAGAAAATTTAGGCTAATCCGTTCAACACAACTCTCGTAAGAAATTTTCACGCATGAAAAAAGTGAATCTTATCGAAATATATAGCTTTTTTGGCTGTTAGCAAAGGTAGCAGCTACCTTCCTTGTTTTTTTCGAAAAATTGGCGGATAGGCTGAAATTTAGATAAGAAATTTAAAGCCGTTTTAAAATAGCTAAGGGTCGTCCCCATGTTATCATGAGGGGGTATATTTTAGCTCCTTTAGTTTTCGAGTAATCGTTAATGCTACGGATTTTCGCACCCAATTTTTTTACACTTCAAAATATTCTACCGTCAAAATTAAAGAAGCTGGAGAGCTGAAACCAATGGTTGTTGTAGGTAAATATATCACCTACCTAGGTTTAGAAAATTCAAGCCAATCCGTTCAACACAACTCTCGTAAGAAATTTTCACGCATGAAAAAAGTGAAACTTATCGAAATATATAGCTTTTTTGGCTGTTAACAAAGGTAGCTCCTTCCTTGTTTTTTCGAAAAATTGACAGATGGACCAACATTTAAATTAAGAAACTAATGTTCTTTTAAAATAGCTAAGAGTCGTCCCCATGTTGTCACGAGGGGTTTTTTTTAGCTCCTTAATTTTCGAAAAATCGTTAATGCTTCGGATTTTCGCACCCAATTTTTTTACACTTCAAAAATTTCTACAGTCAGAATTAAATAAGCTGGAGACCTGAAACCAATTAACGTTGTAGGTAAATATGTCACCTACCTGGATTTAAAAAACTCAGGCCAATTTGTCCAACACAACTCTCGTTAGAAATTTTCACGCAGGAAAAAAGTTAAACTTATCGAAATATACAGCTTTTTTGGCTGTTAACAAAGGTAGCTCCTTCCTTGTTTTTTCGAAAAATTGGTGGATGGGCTACAATTTAGATTAAAAAACTAATGCCGGTTTAAAAAAGCTAAGAGTCGTCCCCATGTTGTCACGAGGGGATTTTTTTTAGCTCCTTTAGTTTTCGAGTAATCGTTAATGCTACGGATTTTCGCACCAAATTTTTTTACACTTAAAAAATTTCTACCGTCGGAACCAAAAAAGCTGGAGACCTGAAACCAATGGCCGTTGTAGGTAGATATGTCAACTACTTGGATCTAGAAAATTCGTAACCTACCTGGATTTAAAAATTACAGGCCAATTCACCCAACACAACTCTCGTAAGAAATTTTCACGCATGAAAAAAGTGAATCTTATCGAAATATATAGCTTTTTTGGCTGTTAGCAAAGGTAGCAGCTACCTTCCTGGTTTTTTTTCGAAAAATTGGCGGATGGGCTGAAATTTAGATTAGAAATTTTAAAGCCGTTTTAAAATAGCTAAGGGTCGTCCCCATGTTGTCACGAGGGGGTTTTTTTTAGCTCCTTTAGTTTTCGAGTAATCTAACTAATGCCCTTTTAAAATAGCTAAGAGTCGTCCCATGTTGTCACGAGGGGTTTTTTTTAGCTCCTTTAGTTTTCGAAAAATCGTTAATGCTACGGATTTTCGCACCCAATTTTTTTACAATTCAAAATATTCTACCGTCAAAACCAAAGAAGCCGGAGACCTTAAACCAATAGTCGTTGTAGGTAGATATATCACCTACCTAGGTTTAGAAAATTCAAGCCAATCCGTTCCACACAACTCTCGTAAGAAATTTTCACGCATGAAAAAAGTGAAACTTATCGAAATATATAGCTTTTTTGGCTGTTAACAAAGGTAGCTCCTTCCTTGTTTTTTCGAAAAATTGACAGATGGACCAAAATTTAAATTAAGAAACTAATGCCCTTTTAAAATAGCTAAGAGTCGTCCCCATGTTGTCACGAGGGGTTTTTTTTAGCTCGTTTAGTTTTCGAAAAATCGTTAATGCTTCGGATTTTCGCACCCAATTTTTTTACACTTCAAAAATTTCTACAGTCAGAACCAAAAAAGCTGGAGACCTGAAACCAATGGCCGTTGTAGGTAGATATGTCACCTACCTGGATTTTAAAAAATTCAGGCCAATTTGTCCAACACAACTCTCGTTAGAAATTTTCACGCAGGAAAAAAGTGAAACTTATCGAAATATATAGCTTTTTTGGCTGTTAACAAAGGTAGCTCCTTCCTTGTTTTTTCGAAAAATTGGCGGATGGGCTACAATTAAGATTAAAAAACTAATGATGTTTTAAAATAGCTAAGAGTCGTCCCCATGTTGTCACGAGGGGATTTTTTTTAGCTCCTTTAGTTTTCGAGTAATCGTTAATGCTACGGATTTTCGCACCAAATTTTTTTACACTTAAAAAATTTCTACCGTCGGAACCAAAAAAGCTGGAGACCTGAAACCAATGGCCGTTGTAGGTAGATATGTCAACTACTTGGATTAAGAAAATTCGTAACCTACCTGGATTTAAAAACCACAGGCCAATTCGCCCAACACAACTCTCGTAAGAAATTTTCACGCATGAAAAAAGTGAAACTTATCGAAATATATAGCTTTTTTGGCTGTTAAAAAAGGTAGCAGCTACCTTCCTTGTTTTTTCGAAAAATTGACAGATGGACCAAAATTTAAATTAAGAAACTAAAGCCGTTTTAAAATAGCTAAGGGTCGTCCCCATGTTGTCACGAGGGAGTTTTTTTTAGCTCCTTTAGTTTTCGAGTAATCGTTAATGCTACGGATTTTCGCACCAAATTTTTTTACACTTAAAAAATTTCTACCGTCGGAACCAAAAAAGCTGGAGACCTGAAACCAATGGCCGTTGTAGGTAGATATGTCAACTACTTGGATTTAGAAAATTCGTAACCTACCTGGATTTAAAAACCACAGAATAATTCGCCCAACACAACTCTCGTAAGAAATTTTCACGCATGAAAAAAGTGAAACTTATCGAAATATATAGCTTTTTTGGCTGTAAACAAAGGTAGCTCCTTCCTTGTTTTTTCGAAAAATTGGCGGATGGGCTAAAATTTAGATTAAAAAACTAATGCCGTTTGAAAAAAGCTAAAATTCGTCCCCATGTTGTTACGAGTGGGTTTTTTTTAGCACCTTTAGTTTTCGAGTAATCGTTAATGCTACGGATTTTCGCACCAAATTTTTTTACACATAAAAAATTTCTACCGTCGGAACCAAAAAAGCTGGAGATCTGAAACCAATGGCCGTTGTAGGTAGATATGTCATCTACTTGGATTTTGAAAATTTAGGCTTATTCGTCCAACAGCGTTTTAAAATAGCTAAATTTCGTCCCCATGTTGTCACGAGGGGTTTTTTTTTAGCACCTTTAGTTTTCGAGTAATCGTTAATGCTACGGATTTTCGCACAAAATTTTTTTACACTTAAAAAATTTCTACCGTCGGAACCAAAAAAGCTGGAGACCTGAAACCAATGGCCGTTGTAGGTAGATATGTCATCTACTTGGATTTTAAAAATTTTGGCTAATTCGTCCAACACAACTCTCGTAAGAAATTTTCACACATGAAAAAAGTGAAACTTATCGAAATATATAACTTTTTTGGCTGTTAACAAAGGAAGCAGCTACCTTCCTTGTTTTTTCGAAAAATTGGCGGATGGGCTAAAATTTAGATTAGAGATTTAATGCCGTTTTTAAATATTCATTCACGCCGTTTTAAATTCAGGCTAATCCGTCCAACACAACTCTCGTAAGAAATTTTCACGCATGAAAAAAGTGAAACTTATCGAAATATATAGCTTTTTTGGCTGTTAACAAAGGTAGCAGCTACCTTCCTTGTTTTTTCGAAAAATTGGCGGATGGATTTTAAAAAATTCAGGCCAATCCGTCCAACACAACTCTCGTTAGAAATTTTCACGCAGGAAAAAAGTGAAACTTATCGAAATATACAGCTTTTTTGGCTGTTAACAAAGGTAGCTCCTTCCTTGTTTTTTCGAAAAATTGGTGGATGGGCTACAATTTAGATTAAAAAACTAATGCCGTTTTAAAAAAGCTAAGAGTCGTCCCCATGTTGTCACGAGGGGGTTTTTTTTAGCTCCTTTAGTTTTCGAGTAATCGTTAATGCTACGGATTTTCGAACCAAATTTTTTTACTCTTAAAAAATTTCTACCGTCGGAACCAAAAAAGCTGGAGACCTGAAACCAATGGCCGTTGTAGGTAGATATGTCAACTACTTGGATTTAGAAAATTCGTAACTTACCTGGATTTAAAAATTACAGGCCAATTCGCCCAACACAACTCTCGTAAGAAATGTTCACGCATGAAAAAAGTGAAACTTATCGAAATATATAGCTTTTTTGGCTGTTAACAAAGGTAGCTCCTTCCTTGTTTTTTCGAAAAATTGGCGGATGGGCTAAAATTTAGATTAAAAAACTAATGCCGTTTTAAAATAGCTAAAATTCGTCCCCATGTTGTCACGAGGGGGATTTTTTTAGCACCTTTAGTTTTCGAGTAATCGTTAATGCTACGGATTTTCGCACCAAATTTTTTTACACTTAAAAAATTTCTACCGTCGGAACCAAAAAAACTGGAGACCTCAAACCAATGGCCGTTGTAATTAGATATGTCAACTACTTGGATTTAGAAAATTTAGGCTAATTCGTCCAACACAACTCTCGTAAGAAATTTTCACACATGAAAAAAGTGAAACTTATCGAAATATATAGCTTTTTTGGCTGTTAACAAAGGTAGCAGCTACTTTCCTTGTTTTTTCGAAAAATTGGCGGATGGGCTAAAATTTAGATTAGAGAATTATTGCCGTTTTTAAATATTCATTCATGCCGTTTTAAATTCAGGCTAATCCGTCCAACACAACTCTCGTAAGAAATTTTCACGCATGAAAAAAGTGAAACTTATCGAAATATATAGCTTTTTTGGCTGTTAACAAAGGTAGCTCCTTCCTTGTTTTTTCGAAAAATTGGTGGATGGGCTAAAATTTAGATAAAAAACTAATGCCGTTTTAAAAAAGCTAAGGGTCGTCCCCATGTTGTCCCGGGGGGTTTTTTTTAGCTCCTTTAGTTTTCGAGTAATCGTTAATGCTACGGATTTTCGCACCAAATTTTTTTACACTTAAAAAATTTCTACCGTCAGAACCAAAAATGCTGGAGACCTGAAACCAATGGCCGTTGTAGGTAAATATGTCACCTACCTGGATTTAGAAAATTCGTAACCTACCTGGATTTAAAAACCACAGGCCAATTCGCCCAACACAACTCTCGTAAGAAATTTTCACGCATGAAAAAAGTGAAACTTATCGAAATATATAGCTTTTTTGGCTGTTAACAAAGGTAGCTCCTTCCTTGTTTTTTCGAAAAATTGACAGATGGACCAAAATTTAAATTACGGATTTAATGCCCTTTTGAAATAGCTAATAGTCGTCCCCATGTTGTCACGAGGGGGTTTTTTTAGCTCCTTTAGTTTTCGAATAATCGTTAATGCTTCGGATTTTCGCACCCAATTTTTTTACACTTTAAAAATTTCTACAGTCAGAACCAAAATTTCTGGAGACCTGAAACCAATGGCCGTTGAAGGTAAATATGTCACCTACCTTAATTTAAAAAATTCAGGCCAATTTGTCAAACACAACTCTCGTTAGAAATTTTCACGCAGGAAAAAAGTTAAACTTATCGAAATATATAGCTTTTTTGGCTGTTAACAAAGGTAGCTCCTTCCTTGTTTTTTCGAAAAATTGGCGGTTGGGCTAAAATTTAGATTAAAAAACTAATGCCGTTTTAAAAAAACTAAAATTCGTCCCCATGTTGTCACGAGGGGGTTTTTTTTAGCACCTTTAGTTTTCGAGTAATCGTTAATGCTACGGATTTTCGCACCAAATTTTTTTACACTTAAAAAATTTCTACCGTCGGAACCATAAAAGCTGGAGACCTGAAACCAATGGCCGTTGTAGGTAGATATGTTAACTACTTGGATTTTGAAAATTTAAGCTTATTCGTCTAACACAACTCTCGTAAGAAATTTTCACACATGAAAAAAGTGAAACTTATCGAAATATATAGCTTTTTTGGCTGTTAACAAAGGTAGCAGCTACCTTCTTTGTTTTTTCGAAAAATTGGCGGATGGGCCTACATTTAGATTAGAGATTAAAAGTCATTTTTAAATATTCATTCATGCCGTTTTAAATTCAGGCTAATCCGTCTAACACAACTCTCGTAAGAAATTTTCACACATGAAAAAAGTGAAACTTATCGAAATATATAGCTTTTTTGGCTGTTAACAAAGGTAGCAGCTACCTTCCTTGTTTTTTCGAAAAATTGGCGGATGGGCCTACATTTAGATTAGAGATTTAAAGCCATTTTTAAATATTCATTCATGCCGTTTTAAATTCAGGCTAATCCGTCCAACACAACTCTCGTAAGAAATTTTCACGCATGAAAAAAGTGAAACTTATCGAAATATATAGCTTTTTTGGCTGTTAACAAAGGTAGCTCCTTCCTTGTTTTTTCGAAAAATTAGCGAATGGACCGAAATTTGAATTAAAGAACTAATGCCCTTTTAAAATAGTTAAAGGTCGTCACAATGTTGTCACGAGGGGGTTTTTTTTAGCTTCTTTCTAAGAAAATCCGTAGCATTAACGATTACTCGAAAACTAAAGGAGATAAAATAAACCCCCTCGTGACAACATGGGGACGAATTTTAGCTTTTTAAAAACGGCATTAAATCTCTAATCTAAATTTTAGCCCATCCGCCAATATTTCGAAAAAACAAGGAAGGTAGCAGCTACCTTTGTTAACAGCCAAAAAAGCTATATATTTCGATAAGTTTCACTTTTTTCATGCGTGAAAATTTCTTACGAGAGTTGTGTTTGACGGATTTGCCTGAATTTTTCAAATCCAAGTAGGTGACATATCTACCTACGACGACCATTGGTTTCAGGTCTGTCTCCAGCTTCTTTGGTTCCGACGGTAGAAATTTTTGAAGTGTAACTCGTGACAACATGGGAACGACCTTTAGCTATTTAAAAACGGCATTAAATCTCTAATCAAAATTTCAGCCCATCCGCCAATTTCTCGAAAAAACAAGGAAGGTAGCTGCTTACTTTGTTAACAGCCAAGAAAGCTATATATTTCTATATATTTCGATAAAGTCTCCAGCTTTTTTGGTTCCGACTATAGAAATTTTTGAAGTGTAAAAAAATTGGGTGCGAAAATCCGTAGCATTAATGATTACTCGAAAACCAAAGGAGCTAAAAAAATCCCTTGTGACAACATGGGGATGACTTTTAGCTATTTTAAAAGGACATTAGTTTCTAAATTTAAATTTTGGTACATCTGCAAATTTTTCGAAAAAACAAGGAAGGAGCTACCTTTGTTAACAGCCAAAAAAGCTATATATTTCGATAAGATTCACTTTTTTCATGAGTGAAAATTTTTTACGAGAGTTGTGTTAGACGGATTGGCCTAAATTTTTTAAATCCAGGTAGGTGACATATTTACCTACGACGACCATTGGTTTAAGGTCTCCAGCTTCTTTAGTTCCGACGGTAGAAATTTTTGAAGTGTAAAAAAATTGGGTGCAAAAATCCGTTACATTAACGATTACTCGAAAACTAAAGGATCTAAAATAAAGGTGACATATCTGCCTACAACGACCATCTGTTTCAAGTCTCCAGCTTCTTTAGTTCCGACGGTAGAAATTTTTGAAATGTAAAAAAATTGGGTGCGAAAATCCGTAGCATTAACGATTACTCGAAAACTAAAGGAGCTAAAAAAAACCCCCTCGTGACAACATGGGGACGAATTTTAGCTATTTTAAAACGGCATTAAATCTCTAATCTAAATTTCAGCCCATCCGCGAATTTCTCGAAAAAACAAGGAAGGTAGCTGCTACCTTTGTTAACAGCCAAAAAATCTATATAATTCGATAAGTTTCACTTTTTTCATGCGTGAAAATTTCTTACGAGAGTTGTGTTGGACGGATTGGCCTGAATTTTTTAAATCCAGGTAGATGACATATCGACCTACGACGACCATTGGTTTCAGGTCTGTCTCCAGCTTCTTTGGTTCCGACGGTAGAAATTTTTGAAGTGTAAAAAACGGGTGCGAAAATCCGTTGCATTAACGATAACTCGAAATCTAAAGGATGAAAAAAAAAGGTGACATATCTGCCTATGACGACCATTGGTTTCAAGTCTCCAGCTTCTTTGGTTCCAACTGTAGAAATTTTTGAAGTGTAAAAAAATTGGGTGCGAAAATCCGTAGCATGAACGATTACTCGAAAACTAAAGGAGCTAAAAAAAACCCCCTCGTGACAACATGGGGACGAATTTTAGCTATTTTAAAAGGACTTTTGTTCCATAATTTAAATTTTTCGAAAAAACAAGGAAGGAGCTACCTTTGTTAACAGCTAAAAAAGCTATATATTTCGATAAGTTTCACTTTTTTCATGCGTGAAAATTTCTTACGAGAGTTGTGTAGGACGGATTGGAGAGTTGTAGGTGACATATCTACCTACAACGACCATTGGTTTCAGGTCTCCAGTTTTTTTGGTTCCGACGGTAGAAATTTTTGAAGTGTAAAAAATTTGGGTGCGAAAATCCGTAGCATTAACGATCACTCGAAAACTAAAGGAGCTAAAAAAAACCCCCTCGTGATAACATGGGGACGACTCTTAGCTATTTTAAAACGGCATTAAATCTTTAATCTAAATTTCAGCCCATCCGCCAATCTTTCGAAAAAACAAAGAAGGTAGCTGCTATCTTTGTTAACAGCCAAAAAAGCTATATATTTCGATAAGTTTCACTTTTTTCATGCGTGAAAATTTCTTACGGGAGTTGTGTTAATTAGATTGGCCTGATTTATTCATTTCTATGTAGGTAACATATCTATTTATAAAAGCCTATGGTTTCAGGTCTCCAGCTTTTTTGGTTCCGACGGTAGAAATTTTTGAAGTGTAAAAAAATTGGGTGCGAAAATCTGTAGCATTAACGATTACTCAAAAATTAAAGGAGCTAAAAAATAACCCCTCGTGACAACATGGGGACGAACCTTAGCTATTTTTAAACGGCATTAAATCTCAAATCTAAATTTCAGCCCATCCGCCAATTTTTCGAAAAAACATGGAAGGTAGCTGCTACCTTTCTTAACAGCCATAAAAGCTATATATATCGATAAGTTTCACTTTTTTCATGCGAGAAAATTTCTTACGAGAGTTGTGTTGAACGGATTGGCCTGAAATCCAGGTATGTGACATATATACCTACAACGGCCATTGGTTTCAGGTCTCCAGCTTCTTTGGTTTCGACGGTAGAAATTTTTGAAGTGTAAAAAAATTGGGTGTGAAAATCCGTAGCATTAACGAAAACTAAAGGAGCTTAAAAAAAAGTGACATATCTGCCTACAACGACCATCTGTTTCAAGTCTCCAGCTTCTTTGGTTCCGATGGTAGAAATTTTTGAAGTGTAAAAAAATTGTGTGCGAAAATTCGTAGCATTAACGATTACTCGAAAACTAAAGGAGCTAAAAAAAACCCCCTCGTGACAACATGGGGACGAATTTTAGGTATTTTAAAATGACATTAGTTCCTTAATTTAAATTTTGATCCATCTGCCAATTTTAAAAAAAAAACAAGGAAGGAGCTACCTTTGTTAACAGCCAAAAAAGCTATATATTTCGATAAGTTTCACTTTTTTCATGCGTGAAAATTTCTTACGAGAGTAGTGTTGAACGGATTGGCCTGAAATCCAGGTAGGTGACATATATACCTACAACGGCCATTGGTTTCAGTTCTCCAGCTTCTTTGGTTCCGACGGTAGAAATTTTTGAAGTGTAAAAAAATTGGGTGCGAAAATCCGTAGCATTAACGATTACTCGAAAACTAAAGGAGTTAAAAAAAACCCCCTCGTGACAACATGGGGACCACCCTTAGTTATTTTAAAAGGACATTAAATCTTCAATTTAAACTTTGGTCCATCCGCCAATTTTTCGAAAAAACAAGGAAGGAGCTACCTTTGTTAACAGCCAAAAAAGCTATATATTTCGATAAGTTTCACTTTTTTCATGCGTGAAAATTTCTTACGAGAGTTGTATTGGACGGATTGGCCGTAAATTTTTAATTCCAGGTAGGTGAAATATCTACCTACAACGGCCTTTGGTTTCAGTTCTCCAGCTTCTTTGGTTCCGACGGTAGAAATTTTTGAAGTGTAAAAAAATTGGGTGCGAAAATCCGTAGCATTAACGATTACTCGAAAATTAAAGAAGCTAAAAAAAACCCCTCGTGACAAAATGGGGACGACCTTTAGCTATTTTAAAAGAACATTAAATACTTAATTTAAATTTTGGTCCATCCGCCAATTTTTCGAAAAAACAAGGAAGGAGCTACCTTTGTTATCAGCCAAAAAAGCTATATATTTCGATAAGTTTCACTTTTTTCATGCGTGAAAATTTCTTACGAGAGTTGTGTTAGACGGATTGACATGAATTTTTTAATTTCAGGTAGGTGACATATTTTCCTTTAACCGCCATTGTTTTCAGGTCTCCAACTTTTTTGGTTCCGACGGTAGAAATTTTTTAAGTGTAAAAGAATTGGGTGCGAAAATCGGTAGCATTAACGATTACTCGAAAACTAAAGAAGCTAAAAAAAACCCCCTCGTGACAAAATGGGGACGACCTTAAGCTATTTTAAAAGAACATTAGTTACTTAATTTGAATTTTAGTCCATCCGCCAATTTTTCGAAAAAACAAGGAAGGAGCTACCTTTGTTAACAGCCAAAAAAGCTATATATTTCGATAAGTTTCACTATTTTCATGCGTGAAAATTTCTTACGAGAGTTGTGTTGAACGGATTGGCCTGAATTAATTAATTCCAGGTAGGTAACTTATCTGCCTACGACGACCATTGGTTTCAAGTCTTCAGCTTCTTTGGTTCCGACGGTAGTAATTTTTGAAGTTTAAAAAAATTGGGTGCGAAAATCCGTAGCATTAACGATTACTCGAAAACTAAAGGAACTAAAAAAAAGTGACATATCTGCCTACAACGACCATCTGTTTCAAGTCTCCAGCTTTTTTGGTTCCGATTGTAGAAATTTTTTAAGTGTAAAAAAATGGGGTGCGAAAATCCGTAGCATTAACGATTACTCGAAAACTAAAGGACCTAAAAAAAACCCCTCGTGACAACATGGGGACGAATTTTAGCTTTTTTAAAAGGACATTAGTTCCTTAATTTAAATTTTGATCCATCTGCCAACTTTTCGAAAAAACAAGGAAGGAGCTACCTTTGTTAACAGCCAAAAAAGCTATATATTTCGATAAGTTTCCAGGTAGGTGACATATTTTCCTACAACGGCCATTGTTTTCAGGTCTCCAACTTTTTTGGTTCCGATTGTAGAAATTTTTGAAGTGTAAAAAAATTGGGTGCGAAAATCCGTAGCATTAACGATTACTCGAAAACTAAAGGACCTAAAAAAAACCCCCTATTGACAACATGGGGACGAATTTTAGCTATTTTAAAAGGACATTAGTTCCTTAATTTAAATTTTGATCCATCTGCCAATTTTTCGAAAAAACAAGGAAGGAGCTACCTTTGTTAACAGCCAAAAAAGCTATATATTTCGATAAGTTTCACTTTTTTCATGCGTGAAAATTTCTTACGAGAGTTGTGTTGGACGGATTGGCTTGAATTTTTTAAAACCAGGTAGGTGACATACAACGACCATTGGTTTTTGATCTTTTGCTTTTTTGGTTCCGACAGTAGAAATTTTTGAAGTGTAAAAAAATTTGGTGCGAAAATCCGTAGCATTAACGATTACTCGAAAACTAAAGGAGCTAAAAAAAACCCCCTCGTGACAACATTGGGACAAACCTTAGCTATTTTAAAAGAGCATTAGTTTCTTAATTTAAATTTCAGTCCATCTGCCAATTTTTCGAAAAAACAAGGAAGGTAGCTGCTACCTTTGTTAACAGCCAAAAAAGCTATATATTTCGATAAGTTTCACTTTTTTCATGCGTGAAAATTTCTTACGAGAGTTGTGTTGAACCGATTGGCCTGAATTTTTTAAATCCAGGTAGGTAACATATCTGCCTACAACGACCATTGGTTTTAAGTCTACAGCTTTTTTGGTTCTAACGGTAGAAATTTTTGAAGTGTAAAAAAATTGGGTGCGAAAATCCGTAGCATTAACGATAACTCGAAAACTATAGGAGCTAAAAAAAGGTGACATATCTGCCTACAACGACCATCTGTTTCAAGTCTCTAGCTTCTTTGGTTCCGATGGTAGAAAATTTTGAAGTGTAAAAAAAGTGGGTGCGAAAATCCGTAGCATTAACGATTACTCGAAAACTAAAGGAGCTAAAAAAAAACCCCTCGTGACAACATGGGGACGAATTATAGCTTTTTTAAAAGGATATTAGTTCCTTAATTTAAATTTTGGTCAATCTGCCAATTTTTCGAAAAAACAAGGAAGGAGCTACCTTTGTTAACAGCCAAAAAAGCTATATATTTCGATAAGATTCACTTTTTTCATGCGTGAAAATTTCTTACGAGAGTTGTGTTGAACGGATTGGCCTAAAATCCAGGTAAGTGACATATATACCTACAACGGCCATTGGTTTCAGGTCTCCAGCTTCTTTGGTTCCGACGGGAGAAATTTTTGAAGTGTAAAAAAATTAGGTGCGAAAATCCGTAGCATTATCGATTACTCGAAAACTAAAGGAGCTAAAAAAAAGGTGACATATCTGCCTACAACGACCATCTGTTTCAAGTCTCCAGCTTCTTTGGTTCCGATGGTAGAAATTTTTGAAGTGTAAAAAAATTGGGTGCGAAAATCCGTAGCATTAACGATTACTCGAAAACTAAAGGAGCTAAAAAAAACCCCCTCGTGACAACATGGGGACGAATTTTAGCTATTTTAAAAGGACATTAGTTCCTTAATTTAAATTTTGATCCATCTGCCAATTTTTCCAAAAAAACAAGGAAGGAGCTACCTTTGTTAACAGCCAAAAAAGCTATATATTTCGATAAGTTTCACTTTTTTCATGCGTGAAAATTTCTTACGAGAGTAGTGTTGAACGGATTGGCCTAAAATCCAGGTAGGTTACATATATACCTACAACAGCCATTGGTTTTAGGTCTCCAGCTTCTTTGTTTCCGACGGTAGAAATTTTTGAAGTGTAAAAAAATTGGGTGCGAAAATCCGTAGCATTAACGATTACTCGAAAACTAAAGGAGCTAAAAAAAACCCCCTCGTGACAACATGGGGACCACCTTTAGTTATTTTAAAAGGACATTAGTTCTTCAATTTAACTTTCGGTCAATCCGCCAATTTTTCGAAAAAACAAGGAAGGAGCTACCTTTGTTAACAGCCAAAAAAGCTATATATTTCGATAAGTTTCACTTTTTTCATGCGTGAAAATTTCTTACGAGAGTTGTATTAGACGGATTGGCCAAAAGTTTTTAATTCCAGGTAGGTGATATATCTACCTACGACGACCTTTGGTTTCAGTTCTCCACTTTCTTTGTTTCCGACGGTAGAAATTTTTGAAGTGTAAAAAAATTGGGTGCGAAAATCCGTAGCATTAACGATTACTCGAAAACTAAAGAAGCTAAAAAAAACCCCCTCGTGACAAAATGGGGACGGCCTTAAGCTATTTTAAAAGAACATTAATTACTTAATTTAAATTTTGGTCCATCCGCCAATTTTTCGAAAAAACAAGGAAGGAGCTAACTTTGTTAACAGCCAAAAAAACTATATATTTCGATAAGTTTCACTTTTTTCATGCGTGAAAATTTCTTACGAGAGTTGTGTTAGACGGATTGACCTGAATTTTTAAAGTCCAAGTAGGTGACATATTTACCTACAACGGCCATTGGTTTCAGGTCTCCAACTTATTTGGATCCGCCGGTAGAAGTTTTTTAAGTGTAAAAAAATTGTGTGCGAAAATCCGTATCATTAACGATTACTCGAAAACTAAAGGAGCTAAAAAAAAACCCCTCGTGACAACATGGGGACGACTTTTAGCTATTTTAAAACATCATTAGTTTTTTAATCTAAATTTTAGCCCATCCGCCAATTTTTCGAAAAAACAAGGAAGGAGCTACCTTTGTTAACAGCCAAAAAAGCTATATATTTCGATAAGTTTCACTTTTTATATGCGTGAAAATTTTTTACGAGAGTTGTGTTAAACGAATTGGCCTGAATTTTTTTATTCCACGTAGGTGACATATCTACCTACAACGGCCATTTGTTTCAGGTCTTCAGCTAACTTGGTTCCGACTGTAGAAATTTTTGAAGTGTACAAAAATTGGATGCGAAAATCCGAAGCATTAACGATTACTCGAAAACTAAAGGAGTTAAAAAAAACCCCCTCGTGACAACATGGGGACCACTCTTAGTTATTTTAAAAGGACATTAGTTCTTCAATTTAAATTTTGGTCCATCCGCCAATTTTTCGAAAAAACTAGGAAGGAGCTACCTTTGTTAACAGCCAAAAAAGCTATATATTTCGATAAGTTTCACTTTTTTCATGCGTGAAAATTTCTTACGAGAGTTGTATTGGACGGATTGGCCAGAAGTTTTCAATTCCATGTAGGTGACATATTTACCTACGACAACCTCTGGTTTCAGTTTTCCAGCTTCTTTGGTTCCGATGGTAGAAATTTTTGAAGTGTAAAAAAATTGGGTACGAAAATCCGTAGCATTAACGATTACTCGAAAACTAAAGGAGCTAAAAAAACCCCCTCGTGACAAAATGGGGACGACCTTAAGCTATTTTAAAAGAACATTAGTTACTAAATTTAAATTTTGGTTCATCCGCCAATTTGTCGAAAATACAAGGAAGGAGCTACCTTTGTTAACAGCCAAAAAAGCTATATATTTCGATAAGTTTCACTTTTTTCATGCGTGAAAATCTTTTACGAGAGTTGTGTAGAACGGATTGACCTGAAGTCAATGGAGTTGTGTTGAACGAATTGGCCTGAATTTGAATAATTCAGGTAGGTGACATATCTTCCTACAACAACCATTGGTTTCAGGTGTCCAGCTTAATTGGTTCCGACAGTAGAAATTTTTGAAATGTAAAAAAATTGGGTGCGAAAATCCGTAGCATTAACGATTACTCGAAAACTAAAGGAGCTAAAATAATCCCCCTCGTGACAACATGGGGACGAATTTCAGCTATTTTAAAACAACATTAAATCTCTAATCTAAATTTCAGCCCATCCGCCAATTTTTCGAAAAAACAAGGAAGGTAGCTGCTAACTTTGTTAACAGCCAAAAAAGCTATATATTTCGATAAGTTTCACTTTTTTCATGCGTGAACATTTCCTTCGAGAGTTGTGTTTGACGGATTAGCCTGAATTTTCTAAATCCAAGTAGGTGACATATCTACCTACAACGACCATTGGTTTCAGGTCTCCAGCATTTTTGGTTCCGACGGTAGAAATTTTTGAAGTGTACAAAAATTGGGTGCGAAAATCCGTAGCATTAACGATTACTCGAAAACTAAAGGAACTAAAAAAAACCCCCTTGTGACAACATGGGGACGACCTTTATTTTTTTAAACTTCAAAAATTTCTACCGTCAGAACTAAAGAAGCTGGAGACCTTAAACCAATGGTCGTCGTAGGTAGATATGTCACCTACATGGATTTAAAAAATTTAGGCCAATCCGTCTAACACAACTCTCGTAAGAAATTTTCACGCATGAAAAAAGTGAATCTTATCGAAATATATAGCTTTTTTGGCTGTTAACAAAGGTAGCTCCTTCCTTGTTTTTTCGAAAAATTTGCAGATGTACCAAAATTTAAATTTAGAAACTAATGCCCTTTTAAAATAGCTAAAAGTCGTCCCCATGTTGTCACAAGGGTTTTTTTTTGCTCCTTTGGTTTTCGAGTAATCGTTAATGCAACGGATTTTCGCACCCAATTTTTTTACACTTCAAAAATTTCTACCGTCGGAACCAAAAAAGCTGGAGACTTTATCGAAATATATAGAAATATATAGCTTTCTTTGCTGTTTACAAAGTAAGCAGCTACCTTCCTTGTTTTTTCGAAAAATTGGCGGATGGGCTGAAATTTTGATTAGAGATTTAATGCCGTTTTTAAATAGCTAAAAGTCGTTCCCATGTTGTCACGAGTTACACTTCAAAAATTTCTACCGTCGGAACCAAAGAAGCTGGAGACAGACCTGAAACCAATGGTCGTCGTAGGTAGATATGTCACCTACCTGGATTTAAAAATTTCAGGCCAATCCGTCCAACACAACTCTCGTAAGAAATTTTCACGCATGAAAATAGTGAAACTTATCGAAATATATAGCTTTTTTGGCTGTTAACAAAGGTAGCAGCTACCTTCCTTGTTTTTTCGAAAAATTGGCGGATGAGCTAAAAATTTAGATTAGAGATTTAATGCCGTTTTAAAAAAGCTAAAATTCGTCCCCATGTTGTCACGAGGGGGTTTATTTTAGCTCCTTTAGTTTTCGAGTAATCGTTAAAGCTACGGATTTTCTTAGAAAGAAGCTAAAAAAAACCCCCTCGTGACAACATTGGGACGACCTTTAGCTATTTTAAAAGGGCATTAGTTCTTTAATTTAAATTTTGGTCCATCCGCCAATTTTTCGAAAAAACAAGGAAGGAGCTACCTTTGTTAACAGCCAAAAAAGCTATATATTTCGATAAGTTTCACTTTTTTCATTCGTGAAAATTTCTTACGAGAGTTGTGTTAAACGGATTGACCTGAATTTTTTAAATCCAGGTAGGTTACATATCTACCTACAGCGGCCATTGCTATCAAGTCTCCAGCTTTTTTGGTTCCGATGGTAGAAATTTTTGAAGTGTAAAAAAATTGGGTGCTAAAATCCGTAGCATTAACGATTACTCGAAAACTAAAGGAGCTAAAAAAAACACCCTCGTGACAACATGGGGACGACTCTTAGCTTTTTTAAAATGGCATTAGTTTTTTAATCTAAATTTTAGCCCATCCGCCAATTTTTCGAAAAAACAAGGAAGGAGCTACCTTTGTTAACAGCCAAAAAAGCTATATATTTCGATAAGTTTCACTTTTTTCATTCGTGAAAATTTCTTACGAGAGTTGTGTTAAACGGATTGACCTGAATTGTTTAAATCCAGGTAGGTTACATATCTACCAACAGCGGCCATTGGTTTCAAGTCTCCAGCTTTTTTGGTTCCGATGGTAGAAATTTTTGAAATGTAAAAAAATTGGGTGCGAAAATCCGTAGCATTAACGATTACTCGAAAACTAAAGGAGCTAAAACAAACCCCCTCGTGACAACATGGGGACGACCCTTAGCTATTTTCAAACGGTATTAAATCTTTAATCTAAATTTCAGCCCATCCGCCAATTTTTCGAAAAAACAAGGAAGGTAGCTGCTACCTTTGTTAACAGCCAAAAAAGCTATATATTTCGATAAGTTTCACTTTTTTCAACCGTGAAAATTTCTTACGAGAGTTGTGTTGAACATGTTGGCCTGAATTTTTTAAACTCAAGTAGGTGACATATCTTCCTACGACAACCATTGGTTTCAGGTCTCCAGTTTCTTTGGTTCCGACGGTAGAAATTTTTGAAGTGTAAAAAAATTGGGTGCGAAAATCCGTAGCATTAACGATTACTCGAAAACTAAAGGAGCAAAAAAACCCCCTTGTGACAACATGGGGACAACCTTTAGCTATTTTAAAACGGTATTATTTTCTTAATTTAAATTTTGGTCCATCCGCCAATTTTTCGAAAAAACAAGGAAGGTACCTGCTACCTTTGTTAACAGCCAAAAAAGCTATATATTTCGATAAGTTTCACTTTTTTCATTCGTGAAAATTTCTTACGAGAATTGTGTTCAACATATTGGCCTGAATTTTTTAAATCCAAATAGGTGACATATCTACCTACAACAACAATTAGTTTCAGGTCTCCAGCTTTTTTAATTGCGACGGTAGAAATTTTTGAAGTGAAAAAATAGGGTGCGAAAATCCGTAGCATTAACGATTACTCGAAAACTAAAGAAGCTAAAAAAAACCCCCTCGTGACAAAATAGGGACGACCTTTAGCTATTTTAAAAGGACATTAACTCTTTAATTTAAATTTTGGTCCATCCGCCAATTTTTCGAAAAAACAAGGAAGGAGCTACCTTTGTTAACAGCCAAAAAAGCTATATATTTCGATAAGTTTCACTTTTTTCATGCGTGAAAATTTCTTACGAGAGTTGTGTTGAACGGATTGGCCTGAATTTTCTAAATCAAGGTAGATGACATATCTACCTACAACAACCATTGGTTTCAGGTCTCCAGCTTCTTTATTTCCGACGGTAGAAATTTTTTAAGTGTAAAAAAATTGGGTGCAAAAATCCGTAGAATTAACGATTACTCGAAAACTAAAGGGGCTTTAAAAATTCCCCTCGTGACAACATGGGGACGACCCTAAGCTATTTTAAAACGGCATTAGTTTTTTAATCTTAATTTTAGCCCATCCGCCAATTTTTCGAAAAAACAAGGAAGGAGCTACCTTTGTTAACATCCAAAAAAGCTATATATTTCGATAAGTTTCACTTTTTTCATGCGTGAAAATTTCTTACGAGAGTTTTATTAGACGGATTGGCCGGAATTTTTTAATTTCAGGTAGGTAACATATTTTCCTACAACGGCCATTGGTTTCAGGTCTCCAGCTTCTTTGGTTGCGATGGTAGAAATTTTTGAAGTGTCAAAAAATTAGGTGCGAAAATCCGTAGCATTAACGATTACTCGAAAACTAAAGAAGCTAAAAAAAACCTCTCGTGACAAAATGGGGACGACTTTTAGCTATTTTAAAAGGGCATTAAATTCTAAATTTAAATTTCGGTCCATCCGCCAATTTTTCGAAAAAAACAAGGAAGGAGCTACCTTTGTTAACAGCCAAAAAAGCTATATATTTTGATAAGTTTCACTTTTTTCATGCGTGAAAATTTCTTACGAGAGTTGTGTTGGACGGATTAGCCTGAATTTTCTAAAACAGGTAGGTAACATATTTACCTACAACAACCATTGGTTTTAGGTCTCTAGCTAATTTTATTCCGACTGTAGAAATTTTTGAAGTGTAAAAAAATTGGGTGCGAAAATCCGTAGCATTAACGATTACTCGAAAACTAAAGGAGCTAAAAAAACCCCCTTGTGACAACATGGGGACGACTTTTAGCTTTTTTAAAAGGGCATTAGATCAATTATTTAAATTTTGGTCCATCCGCCAATTTTTCGAAAAAACAAGGAAGGTAGCTGCTACCTTTGTTAATAGCCAAAAAAGCTATATATTTCGATAAGTTTCACTTTTTTCATGCGTGAAAATTTCTTACGAGAGTTGTGTTGGACGAATTGGCCTGAATTTTATTAAATCCAGGTAGATTTAATATCAACCTACAACAACTTTTGGTTTCAGGTCTCCAGCTTCTTTGATTGCGAAGGTAAAAATTTTTGAATTGTAAAAAAATTGGGTGCGAAAATCCGTAGCATTAACGATTACTCGAAAACTAAAGGAGCTAAAAAAAACCCCCTCGTGACAACATGGGGACGACTCTTAGCTATTTTAAAACATCATTAAATCTCTTATCTAAATTTTGGCCCATCCGCCAATTTTTCGAAAAAACAAGGAAGGTAGCTGCCACCTTTGTTAACAGCCAAAAAAGCTATATATTTCGATAAGTTTCACTTTTTTCATTCGTGAAAATTTCTTACGAGAGTTGTGTTTTACATGTTGGCCTGAATTTTTTAAATTCAAGTAGGTGACATATCTACCTACGACAACAATTGGTTTCAGGTCTCCAGCTTTTTTGGTTCCGACGGTAGAAATTTTTGAAGTGTAAAAAAATTGGGTACGAAAATCCGTAGCATTAACGATTACTCGAAAACTAAAGGAGCAAAAAAACCCTCTTGTGACAACATGGGGACAACCTGTATTTATTTTAAAACGGTATTATTTTTTTAATTTAAATTTTGGTCCATCCGCCAATTTTTCGAAAAAACAAGGAAGGTAGCTGCTACCTTTGTTAACAGCCAAAAAAGCTATATATTTCGATAAGTTTCACTTTTTTCATGCGTGAAAATTTCTTACGAGAGTTGTATTATACGGATTGGCCGGAATTTTTTAATTTCAGGTAGGTGACATATCTTCCTATAACGGCCATTGGTTTCAGGTCTCCAGCTTCTTTGGTTGCGATGGTAGAAATTTTTGAAGTGTCAAAAAATTGGGTGCGAAAATCCGTAGCATTAACGATTACTCGAAAACTAAAGAAGCTAAAAAAAACCTCTCGTGACAAAATGGGGACGACTTTTAGCTATTTTAAAAGGGCATTAGTTTCTTAATTTAAATTTCGGTCCATCCGCCAATTTTTCAAAAAAAACAAGGAAGGAGCTACCTTTGTTAACAGCCAAAAAAGCTATATATTTTGATAAGTTTCACTTTTTTCATGCGTGAAAATTTCTTACGAGAGTTGTGTTGGACGAATTGGCCTGAATTTTATTAAATCCAGGTAGATTTAATATCAACCTACAACAACCTTTGGTTTTAGGTCTCCAGCTTCTTTGATTGCGTGGTAAAAATTTTTGAAGTGTAAAAAAATTGGGTGCGAAAATCCGTAGCATTAACGATTACTCGAAAACTAAAGGAGCTAAAAAAAAACCCCTCGTGACAACATGGGGACAACTCTTAGCTATTTTAAAACGGCATTAAATCTCTAATCTTAATTTTGGCCCATCCGCCAATTTTTCGAAAAAACAAGGAAGGTAGCTGCTACCTTTGTTAACAGCCAAAAAAGCTATATATTTCGATAAGTTTCACTTTTTTCATGCGTGAAAATTTCCTACGAGAGTTGTGTTGGACAAATTGGCCTGAATTTTTTAAATCCAGGTAGATTTAATATCAACCTACAACAACCTTTGGTTTCAGGTCTCCAGCTTCTTTAATTGCGATGGTAAAAATTTTTGAAATGTAAAAAAATTGGGTGCGAAAATCCGTAGCATTAACGATTACTCGAAAACTAAAGGAGCTAAAAAAAACCCCCTCGTGACAACATGGGGACGACCCTTAGCTATTTTAAAACGGAATTAAATCTCTTATCTAAATTTTGGCCCATCTGCCAATTTTTCGAAAAAACAAGGAAGGTAGCTGCTCCCTTTGTTAACAGCCAAAAAAGCTATATATTTCGATAAGTTTCACTTTTTTCAAACGTGAAAATTTCTTACGAGAGTTGTGTTAGACGGATTGTCCTGAATTTTTTTAATCCAGGTAGGTGACATATTTTTACTACAACGGCCATTGGTTTCAGGTCTCCAGCTTTTTTGGTTCCAACTGTAGAAATTTTTGAAGTGTAAAAAAATTGGGTGTGAAAATCCGTAGCATTAACGATTACCCGAAAACTAAAAAACCCCCTTGTGACAACATGGGGACAACCTTTAGCTATTTTAAAAGGGCTTTATTTATTTAATTTAAATTTTGGTCTATCCGCCAATTTTTCGAAAAAACAAGGAAGGAGCTACCTTTGTTAACATCCAAAAAAGCTATATATTTCGATAAGTTTCACTTTTTTCATGCGTGAAAATTTCTTACGTGAGTTGTATTGGACGGATTGGCCGGAATTTTTAAATTTCAGGTAGGTGACATATCTTCCTACAACGGCCATTGGTTTCAGGTCTCCAGCTTCTTTGGTTGCGATGGTAGAAATTTTTGAAGTGTCAAAAAATTGGGTGCGAAAATCCGTAGCATTAACGATTACTCGAAAACTAAAGAAGCTAAAAAAAACCTCTCGTGACAAAATGGGGACGACTTTTAGCTATTTTAAAACGGCATTAGTTTCTTAATTTAAATTTCGGTCCATCCGCCAATTTTTCAAAAAAAACAAGGAAGGAGCTACCTTTGTTAACAGCCAAAAAAGCTATATATTTTGATAAGTTTCACTTTTTTCATGCGTGAAAATTTCTTACGAGAGTTGTGTTGAACGGATTAGCATGAATTTTCTAACCTAGGTAGGTGATATATTTACCTACAAGGGCCATTGGTTTCAAGTCTCCAGCTTCTTTGATTGCGTGGTAACAATTTTTGAAGTGTAAAAAAATTGGGTGCGAAAATCCGTAGCATTAACGATTACTCGAAAACTAAAGGAGCTAAACAAAACCCCCTCGTGACAACATGGAGACAACCTTTAGCTATTTTAAAATGGCATTAAATCTCTAATCTAAATTTTGGCCCATCCGCCAATTTTTCGAAAAAACAAGGAAGGTAGCTGCTACCTTTGTTAACAGCCAAAAAAGCTATATATTTCGATAAGTTTCACTTTTTTCATGCGTGAAAATTTCTTACGAGAGTTGTGTTGGACGAATTGGCCTGAATTTTTTAAATCCAGGTAGATTTAATATCTACCTACAACGGCCATTGGTTTCAGGTCTCCAGCTTCCTTAATTGCGATGGTAAAAATTTTTGAAATGTAAAAAAATTGGGTGCGAAAATCCGTAGCATTAACGATTACTCGAAAACTAAAGGAGCTAAAAAAAACCCCCTCGTGACAACATGGGGACGACCCTTACCTATTTTAAAACGGCATTAAATCTTTAATCTACATTTTGGCCCATCCGCCAATTTTTCGAAAAAACAAGGAAGGTAGCTGCTACCTTTGTTAACAGCCAAAAAAGCTATATATTTCGATAAGTTTCACTTTTTTCATGCGTGAAAATTTCTTTCGAGAGTTGTGTTAGACGGATTGACCTGAATTTTTTAAATCCAAGTAGGTGACATATTTACCTACAAGGTCCATTGGTTTCAGTTCTCCAGCTTTTTTGGTTCCGACGGTAGAAATTTTTGAAGTGTAAAAAAATTGGGTGCGAAAATCCTTAGCATTAACGATTACTCGAAAACTAAAGCAGCTAAAAAAACCCCCTTGTGACAACATGGGGACAACCTTTAGCTATTTTAAAAGGGCATTATTTACTTAATTTAAATGTTGGTCCATCCGCCAATTTTTCGAAAAAACAAGGAAGGTAGCTGCTACCTTTGTTAACAGCCAAAAAAGCTATATATTACGATAAGTTTCACTTTTTTCATGCGTGAAAATTTCTTACGAGAGTTGTGTTGAACGGATTGGCCTGTATTTTTTAAATCCATGTAGGTTACATATCTACCTACGACAACCATTGGTTTCAGGTCTCCAGATACTTTGGTTGCGACAGCAGAAATTTTTGAAGAAATTTTCGAGAGTTGTGTTGGACGGATTAGCCTGAATTCTCTAAATCCAGGTAGGTGACATATTTACCTACAACGGCCATTGGTTTCAGGTCTCCAGCTTCTTTTATTCCGACGGTAGAAATTTTTGAAGTGTAAAAAAATTGGGTGCAAAAATCCGTTACATTAACGATTACTCGAAAACTAAAGGAGCTAAAATAAAGGTGACATATCTGCCTACAACGACCATCTGTTTCAAGTCTCCAGCTTTTTTGGTTCCGACGGTAGAAATTTTTGAAGTGTAAAAAAATTGGGTGCGAAAATCCGTAGCATTAACGATTTCTCGAAAACTAAAGGAGCTAAAAAAACCCCCTCGTGACAACATGGGGACGAATTTTAGCTATTTTAAAACATCAATAAATCTCTAATCTAAATTTCAGCCCATCCGCGAATTTCTCGAAAAAACAAGTAAGGTAGCTGCTACCTTTGTTAACAGCCAAAAAAGCTATATAATTCGATAAGTTTCACTTTTTTCATGCGTGAAAATTTCTTAAGAGAGTTGTGTTGGACGGATTGGCCTGAATTTTTCAAATCCAGGTAGATGACATATCGACCTACGACGACCATTGGTTTCAGGTCTGTCTCCAACTTCTTTGGTTCCGACGGTAGAAATTTTTGAAGTGTAAAAAAATTGGTGCGAAAATCCGTTGCATTAAAGATTACTCAAAAACTAAAGGAGTAAAAAAAAGGTGACATATCTGCCTACGACGACCATTGGTTTCAAGTCTCCAGCTTCTTTGGTTCCAATGGTAGAAATTTTTGAAGTGTAAAATAATTGGGTGCGAAAATCCATAGCATTAACGATTACTCGAAAACTAAAGGAGCTAAAAAAAAACCCCTCGTGACAACATGGGGACGAATTTTAGCTATTTTAAAAGAACATTAGTTCCTTAATTTAAATTTTGGTCCATCTGCCAATTTTTCGAAAAAACAAGGAAGGAGCTACCTTTGTTAACAGCCAAAAAAGCTATATATTTCGATAAGTTTCACTTTTTTCATGCGTGAAAATTTCTTACGAGAGTTGTGTTGGACGAATTGGCCTGAATTTTTTTAAATCCAGGTAGATTATATATCAACCTACAACAACCTTTGGTTTTAGGTCTCCAGCTTCTTTGATTGCGTGGTAAAAATTTTTGAAGTGTAAAAAAATTGGGTGCGAAAATCCGTAGCATTAACGATTACTCGAAAACTAAAGGAGCTAAAAAAAACCCCCTCGTGACAACATGGGGACAACTCTTAGCTATTTTAAAACGGCATTAAATCTCTAATCTTAATTTTGGCCCATCCGCCAATTTTTCGAAAAAACAAGGAAGGTAGCTGCTACCTTTGTTAACAGCCAAAAAAGCTATATATTTCGATAAGTTTCACTTTTTTCATGCGTGAAAATTTCCTACGAGAGTTGTGTTGGACAAATTGGCCTGAATTTTTTAAATCCAGGTAGATGTAATATCAACCTACAACAACCTTTGGTTTCAGGTCTCCAGCTTCTTTAATTGCGATGGTAAAAATTTTTGAAATGTAAAAAAATTGGGTGCGAAAATCCGTAGCATTAACGATTACTCGAAAACTAAAGGAGCTAAAAAAAACCCCCTCGTGACAACATGGGGACGACCCTTAGCTATTTTAAAACGGAATTAAATCTCTTATCTAAATTTTGGCCCATCCGCCAATTTTTCGAAAAAACAAGGAAGGTAGCTGCTACCTTTGTTAACAGCCAAAAAAGCTATATATTTCGATAAGTTTCACTTTTTTCAAACGTGAAAATTTCTTACGAGAGTTGTGTTAGACGGATTGTCCTGAATTTTTTAAATCCAGGTAGGTGACATATTTTTACTACAACGGCCATTGGTTTCAGGTCTCCAGCTTTTTTGGTTCCGACTGTAGAAATTTTTGAAGTGTAAAAAAATTGGGTGTGAAAATCCGTAGCATTAACGATTACCCGAAAACTAAAAAACCCCCTTGTGACAACATGGGGACAACCTTTAGCTATTTTAAAAGGGCTTTATTTATTTAATTTAAATTTTGGTCTATCCGCCAATTTTTCGAAAAAACAAGGAAGGAGCTACCTTTGTTAACATCCAAAAAAGCTATATATTTCGATAAGTTTCACTTTTTTCATGCGTGAAAATTTCTTACGTGAGTTGTATTGGACGGATTGGCCGGAATTTTTTAATTTCAGGTAGGTGACATATCTTCCTACAACGGCCATTGGTTTCAGGTCTCCAGCTTCTTTGGTTGCGATGGTAGAAATTTTTGAAGTGTCAAAAAATTGGGTGCGAAAATCCGTAGCATTAACGATTACTCGAAAACTAAAGAAGCTAAAAAAAACCTCTCGTCACAAAAAGGGGACGACTTTTAGCTATTTTAAAACGGCATTAGTTTTTTAATTTAAATTTCGGTCCATCCGCCAATTTTTCAAAAAAAACAAGGAAGGAGCTACCTTTGTTAACAGCCAAAAAAGCTATATATTTTAATAAGTTTCACTTTTTTCATGCGTGAAAATTTCTTACGAGAGTTGTGTTGAACGGATTAGCCTGAATTTTCTAACCCAGGTAGGTGATATATTTACCTACAAGGGCCATTGGTTTCAGGTCTCCAGCTTCTTTGATTGCGTGGTAAAAATTTTTGAAGTGTAAAAAAATTGGGTGCGAAAATCCGTAGCATTAACGATTACTCGAAAACTAAAGGAGCTAAACAAAACCCCCTCGTGACAACATGGAGACAACCTTTAGCTATTTTAAAAAAGCATTAAATCTCTAATCTGAATTTTGGCCCATCCGCCAATTTTTCGAAAAAACAAGGAAGGTAGCTGCTACCTTTGTTAACAGCCAAAAAAGCTATATATTTCGATAAGTTTCACTTTATTCATGCGTGAAAATTTCTTACGAGAGTTGTGTTGGACGAATTGGCCTGAATTTTTTTAAATCCAGGTAGATTTAATATCTACCTACAACAACCTTTGGTTTCAGGTCTCCAGCTTCTTTAATTGCGATGGTAAAAATTTTTGAAATGTAAAAAAATTGGGTGCGAAAATCCGTAGCATTAACGATTACTCGAAAACTAAAGGAGCTAAAAAAAACCCCCTCGTGACAACATGGGGACGACCCTTACCTATTTTAAAACGGCATTAAATCTCTAATCTACATTTTGGCCCATCCGCCAATTTTTCGAAAAAACAAGGAAGGTAGCTGCTACCTTTGTTAACAGCCAAAAAAGCTATTGACCTGAATTTTTTAAATCCAGGTAGGTGACATATCTACCTACGATGGCCATTGGTTTCAGGTCTCCAGCTTCTTTGGTTCCGACGGTAGAAATTTTTGAAGTTTAAAAAAATTGGGTGCGAAAATCCTTAGCATTTACGATTACTCGAAAACTAAAGGAGCTAAAAAAACCCCCTTGTGACAACATGGGGACAACCTTTAGCTATTTTAAAACGGCATTAAATCTCTAATCTAAATTTAGGCCCATCCGCCAATTTTTCGAAAAAACAAGGAAGGTAGCTGCTACCTTTGTTAACAGCCAAAAAAGCTATATATTTCGATAAGTTTCATTTTTTTCCAGCGTGAAAACTTCTTACGAGAGTTGTGTTGAACGGATTGTCCTGAATTTTTTAAATCCAGGTAGGTGACATATTTACCTACAACGGCCATTGGTTGTAGGTTATCAGCTTTTTTGGTTCCGACTGTAGAAATTTTTGAAGTGTAAAAAAATTTGGTGCGAAAATCCGTAGCATTAACGATTACCCGAAAACTAAAGGAGCTAAAAAAACCCCCTTGTGCCAACATGGGGACAACCTTTAGCTATTTTAAAAAGGCTTTATTTATTAAATTTAAATAATGGTCTATCCGCCAATTTTTCGAAAAAACAAGGAAGGAGCTACCTTTGTTAACATCCAAAAAAGCTATATATTTCGATAAGTTTTACTTTTTTCATGCGTGAAAATTTCTTACGAGAGTTGTATAAGACGGATTGGCCGGAATTTTTTAATTTCAAGTAGGTGACATATCTTCCTACAACGGCCATTGGTTTCAGGTCTCCAGCTTCTTTGGTTGCTATGGTAGAAATTTTTGAAGTGTCAAAAAATTGGGTGCGAAAATCCGTAGCATTAACGATTACTCGAAAACTAAAGAAGCTAAATAAAACCTCTCGTTACAAAATGGGGACGACTTTTAGCTATTTTAAAAGGGCATTAGTTTCTTAATTTAAATTTCGTTCCATCAGCCAATTTTTCAAAAAAAACAAGGAAGGAGCTACCTTTGTTAACAGCCAAAAAAGCTATATATTTTGATAAGTTTCACTTTTTTCATGCGTGAAAATTTCTTACGAGAGTTGTGTTGAACGGATTAGCCTGAATTTTCTAACCCAGGTAGGTGACATATTTACCTACAAGGGCCAATGGTTTTAGGTCTCCAGCTTCTTTGATTGCGTGGTAAAAATTTTTGAAGTGTAAAAAAATTGGGTGCGAAAATCCGTAGCATTAACGATTACTCGAAAACTAAAGGAGCTAAAAAAAAACCCCTCGTGACAACATGGGGACGACTCTTAAATATTTTAAAACGGCATTAAATCTCTAATCTAAATTTTGGCCCATCCGCCAATTTTTCGAAAAAACAAGGAAGGTAGCTGCTACCTTTGTTAACAGCCAAAAAAGCTATATATTTCGATAAGTTTCACTTTTTTCATGCGTGAAAATTTCTTTCGAGAGTTGTGTTAGACGGATTGACCTGAATTTTTTAAATCCAAGTAGGTGACATACCTGCCTACGACGGCCATTGGTTTCAGTTCTCCAGCTTCTTTGGTTCCGACGGTAGAAATTTTTGAAGAAATTTTCGAGAGTTGTGTTGGACGGATTAGCCTGAATTCTCTAAATCCAGGTAGGTGACATATTTACCTACAACGGCCATTGGTTTCAGGTCTCCAGCTTCTTTTATTCCGACGGTAGAAATTTTTGAAGTGTAAAAAAATTGGGTGCAAAAATCCGTTACATTAACGATTACTCGAAAACTAAAGGAGCTAAAATAAAGGTGACATATCTGCCTACAACGACCATCTGTTTCAAGTCTCCAGCTTTTTTGGTTCCGACGGTAGAAATTTTTGAAGTGTAAAAAAATTGGGTGCGAAAATCCGTAGCATTAACGATTACTCGAAAACTAAAGGAGCTAAAAAAACCCCCTCGTGACAACATGGGGACGAATTTTAGCTATTTTAAAACATCAATAAATCTCTAATCTAAATTTCAGCCCATCCGCGAATTTCTCGAAAAAACAAGTAAGGTAGCTGCTACCTTTGTTAACAGCCAAAAAAGCTATATAATTCGATAAGTTTCACTTTTTTCATGCGTGAAAATTTCTTAAGAGAGTTGTGTTGGACGGATTGGCCTGAATTTTTCAAATCCAGGTAGATGACATATCGACCTACGACGACCATTGGTTTCAGGTCTGTCTCCAACTTCTTTGGTTCCGACGGTAGAAATTTTTGAAGTGTAAAAAAATTGGTGCGAAAATCCGTTGCATTAAAGATTACTCGAAAACTAAAGGAGTAAAAAAAAAGGTGACATATCTGCCTACGACGACCATTGGTTTCAAGTCTCCAGCTTCTTTGGTTCCAATGGTAGAAATTTTTGAAGTGTAAAATAATTGGGTGCGAAAATCCATAGCATTAACGATTACTCGAAAACTAAAGGAGCTAAAAAAAAACCCCTCGTGACAACATGGGGACGAATTTTAGCTATTTTAAAAGAACATTAGTTCCTTAATTTAAATTTTGGTCCATCTGCCAATTTTTTGAAAAAACAAGGAAGGAGCTACCTTTGTTAACAGCCAAAAAAGCTATATATTTCGATAAGTTTCACTTTTTTCATGCGTGAAAATTTCTTACGAGAGTTGTGTTGGACGGATTGGCTTGAATTTTTAAAATCCCAATAGGTGACATATCTGCCTACGACGACCATTCATTTCAAGTTTCCAACTTTTTTAGTTCCGACTGTAGAAATTTTTGAAGTTTAAAAAAATAAAGGTCGTTCCCATGTTGTCACAAGGGGGTTTTTTAGTTCCTTTAGTTTTCGAGTAATCGTTAATGCTACGGATTTTCGCACACAATTTTTTTACACTTAAAAAATTTCTACCGTCGGAACCAAAGAAGTTGGAGACCTGAAACCAATGGCCGTTGTAGGTATATATGTCACCTACCTGGATTTTAGGCCAATCCGTTCAACACTACTTTTGGATGGACCAAAATTTAAATTAAAGAACTAATGCCCTTTTAAAATAGCTAAAGGTCGTCCCAATGTTGTCACGAGGGGGTTTTTTTTAGCTCCTTTAGTTTTCGAGTAATCGTTAATGCTACGGATTTTCGCACCCAATTTTTTTACACTTAAAAAATTTCTACCGTCGGAACCAAAGAAGTTGGAGACCTGAAACCAATGGCCGTTGTAGGTATATATGTCACCTACCTGGATTTTAGGCCAATCCGTTCAACACTACTTTTGGATGGACCAAAATTTAAATTAAAGAACTAATGCCCTTTTAAAATAGCTAAAGGTCGTCCCAATGTTGTCACGAGGGGGTTTTTTTTAGCTTCTTTCTAAGAAAATCCGTAGCATTAACGATTACTCGAAAACTAAAGGAGCTAAAATAAACCCCCTCGTGACAACATGGGGACGAATTTTAGCTTTTTTAAAACGGCATTAAATCTCTTATCTAAATTTTAACCCATCCGCCAATTTTTCGAAAAAACAAGGAAGGTAGCTGCTACCTTTGTTAACAGCCAAAAAAGCTATATATTTCGATAAGTTTCACTTTTTTCATGCGTGAAAATTTCTTACGAGAGTTGTGTTGAACGGATTGGCCTGAATTTTTTAAATCCAGGTAGGTGACATATCTACCTACGACGACCATTGGTTTCAGGTCTGTTTACAGCTTCTTTGGTTCTGATGGTAGAAATTTTTGAAGTGTAACTCTTGACAACATGGGAACGACCTATAGCTATTTAAAAACGGCATTAAATCTCTAATCAAAATTTCAGCCCATCCGCCAATTTTTCGAAAAAACCAGGAAGGTAGCTGCTTACTTTGTAAACAGCAAAGAAAGCTATATATTTCTATATATTTCGATAAAGTCTCCAGCTTTTTTGGTTCCGACGGTAGAAATTTTTGAAGTGTAAATAAATTGGGTGCGAAAATCCGTAGCATTAACGATTACTCGAAAACCAAAGGAGCAAAAAAAAAAACCCTTGTGACAACATGGGGACGACTTTTAGCTATTTTAAAAGGGCATTAAATTCTAAATTTAAATTTTGGTACATCTGCAAATTTTTCGAAAAAACAAGGAAGGAGCTACCTTTGTTAACAGCCAAAAAAGCTATATATTTCGATAAGATTCACTTTTTTCATGCGTGAAAATTTCTTAAGAGAGTTGTGTTAGACGGATTGGCCTAAATTTTTTAAATCCAGGTAGGTGACATATCTACCTACGACGACCATTGGTTTAAGGTCTCCAGCTTCTTTAGTTCCGACGGTAGAAATTTTTGAAGTTTAAAAAAATAAAGGTCGTCCCCATGTTGTCACAAGGGGGTTTTTTTAGTTCCTTTAGTTTTCGAGTAATCGTTAATGCTACGGATTTTCGCACCCAATTTTTGTACACTTCAAAAATTTCTACCGTTGGAACCAAAAACGCTGGAGACCTGAAACCAATGGTCGTTGTAGGTAGATATGTCACCTACCTAAATTTTAAAAATTCAGGCCAATCTGTTCAACACAACTCTCGTAAGAAATTTTCACGCATGAAAAAAGTGAAACTTATCGAAATATATAGCTTTTTTGGCTGTTAACAAAGGTAGCAGCTACCTTCCTTGTTTTTTTCGAAAAATTGGTGGATGGGCTGAAATTTAGATTAGAAATTTAAAGCTGTTTAAAAATAGCTAAGGGTCGTCCCCATGTTGTCACGAGGGGGTTTTTGTTAGCTCCTTTAGTTTTCGAGTAATCGTTAATGCTACGGATTTTCGCACCCAATTTTTTACACTTCAAAAATTTCTACAGTCGGAACCAAAAAAGCTGGAAACCTGAAACCAATGGCCGTTTTAGGTAGATATGTCACCTACTTGGATTAAGAAAATTCAGGCCAACCCGTCCAACACAACTCTCGTAAGAAATTTTCACGTAAGAAACCAATGGCCGTTGTAGGTAGATATGTCACCTACCTTAAATTAAAAAATTCAGGCCAATCCGTCGAACACAACTCTCGTAAGAAATTTTCACGCATGAAAAAAGTGAAACTTATCGAAATATATAGCTTTTTTGGCTGTTAACAAAGGTAGCAGCTATCTTCCTTGTTTTTTTCGAAAAATTGGTGGATGGGCTGATATTTAGATTAGAAATTTAAAGCCGTTTTAAAATAGCTAAGGGTCGTCCCCATGTTGTCACGAGGGGGTTTTTTTTAGCTCCTTTAGTTTTCGAGTAATCGTTAATGCTACGGATTTTCGCACCCAAATTTTACACTTAAAAAATTTCTACCGTCGGAACCAAAAAAGCTGGAAACCTGAAACCAATGGCCGTGTTAGGTAGATATGTCGCCTACCTAGATTTAGAAATTTCAGGCCAATCCGTCCAACACAACTCTCGTAAGAAATTTTCACTCATGAAAAAAGTGAAACTTATCGAAATATATAGCTTTTTTGGCTGTTAACAAAGGTAGCTCCTTCCTTGTTTTTTCGAAAAATTGGCAGATGGACTAAAATTTAAATTAAAAAACTAATGCCCTTTTAAAAAAGCTAAGGGACGTCCCCATGTTGTCACGAGGGGGTTTTTTTAGCTTCTTTAGTTTTCGAGTAATCGTTAATGCTACGGATTTTCGCACCAAATTTTTTTACACTTCAAAAATTTCTACCGTCTAAATAAAATAATTGGGAGACCTAAAACCAATGGTCGTTGGAGGTAGATATGTCACCTACCTGGATTTTAAAAATTTAGGCCAATCCGTCTAACACAACTCTCGTAAGAAATTTTCATGCATGAAAAAAGTGAAACTTATCGAAAAATATAGCTTTTTTGGCTGTTAACAAAGATAGCTCCTTCCTTGTTTTTTCGAAAAATTGGCAGATGGACCGAAATTTAAATTAAGGAACTAATTTCCTTTTAAAGTAGCTAAAGGTCGTCCCCATGTTATCACAAGGGGATTTTTTTAGCTCCTTTAGTTTTCGAGTAATCGTTAATGCTACGGATTTTCGCACCCAATTTTTTTACACTTCAAAAATTTCTACCGTCGGAACCAAAAATACTGGAGAACTGAAACCAATGGCTGTTTTAGGTAGATATGTCACCTACCTGGAATTAAAAAATTCAGGTCAATCCGTTTAACGCAACTCTCAGAAGAAATTTTCACGCATGAAAAAAATGAAACTTATCGAAATATATAGCTTTTTTGGCTGTTAACAAAGGTAGCTCCTTCCTTGTTTTTTCGAAAAATTGGCAGATGGACCAAAATTTAATTTAAGGAACTAATTTCCTTTTTAAATAGCTAAAGGTCGTCCTCATGTTATCACAACGGGGTTTTTTTAGCTCCTTTAGTTTTCGAGTAATCGTTAATGCTACGGATTTTCGCACACAATTTTTTTACACTTCAAAAATTTCTACAGTCGGAACCAAAAAAGCTGGAGACCTGAAACCAATGGCCGTTGTAGGTTAATATATCACCTACCTGGATTTAAAAAATTCAGGCCAATTTGTCCAACACAACTCTCGTAAGAAATTTTCATGCATGAAAAAAGTGAAACTTATCGAAATTTATAGCTTTTTTGGCTGTTAACAAAGGTAGCTCCTTCCTTGTTTTTTCGAAAAATTGGCGGATGGACCAAAATTTAAATTAAGAAATTAATGTCCTTTTAAAATAGCTAAAGGTCGTCCCCATGTTATCACAAGGGGGTTTATTTAGCTCCTTTAGTTTTCGAGTAATCGTTAATGCTACGGATTTTCGCACCCAATTTTTTTACACTTCAAAAATTTCTACAGTCGGAACCAAAAAAGCTGGAGACCTGAAACCAATGGCAGTTGTAGGTAGATATATCACCTACCCAAATTTAAAAAATTCAGGCCAATGTGTCTAACACAACTCTCATAAGAAATTTTCACAAAGGTAGCTCCTTCCTTGTTTTTTCGAATAATTGGCGGATGGGCTAAAATTTAGATTAAAAAACTAATGCCGTTTTAAAAAAGCTAAGGGTCGTTCTCATGTTGTCACGAGAGGGTTTATTTTGCTCCTTTAGTTTTCGAGTAATCGTTAATGCTACGGATTTTCGCACCCAATTTTTTTACACCTAAAAAATTTCTACCGTCGGAACCAAAAAAACTGGAGTCCTGAAACCAATGGCCGTTGTAGGTAGATATATCACCTACCTGGATTTAGAAAATCTAGGCTAATATGTCTATCACAACTCTCGTAAGACATTTTCACGCATGAAAAAAGTGAAACTTATCGAAATAAATAGCTTTTTTGGCTGTTAACAAAGGTAGCAGCTACCGTCCTTGTTTTTGGCGGATGGGCTTAAATTTAGATTAGAGATTTAATGCCGTTTTAAAATAGCTAAAATTCGTCCCCATGTTGTCACGAGGACGTATATTTTAGCTCCTTTAGTTTTCGAGTAATCGTTAATTCAGGCCAATTCGTCCAACACAACTCTCGTAAGAAATTTTCACGCATGAAAAAAGTGAAACTTATCGAAATATATAGCTTTTTCGGCTGTTAACAAAGGTAGCTCCTTCCTTGTTATTTCGAAAAATTGGCAGATGGACCGAAATTTAAATTAAGGAAATAATTTCCTTTTAAAATAGCTAAGGGTCGACCCTATGTTGTTACGAGGGGGTTTTTTATAGCTCCTTTAGTTTTCGAGTAATGGTTAATGCTACGGATTTTCGCACCCAATTTTTTTACACTTAAAAAATTTCTCCCGTCGGAACTAAAAAAACTGGAGCCCTGAAACCAATAGATGTTGTAGGTAGATATGTCATCTACATGGATTTTAAAAATTCAGGTCAATCCGTTCAACACAACTCTCGTAAGAAATTTTCACGCATGAAAAAAGTGAAACTTATCGAAATATATAGCTTTTTTGGCTGTTAACAAAGGTAGCTCCTTCCTTGTTTTTTCGAAAAATTGGCATATGGACCAAAATTTAAATTTAGGAACTAATGCTCTTTTAAAATAAATAAAGGTCGTTCCCATTTTGTCAAGAGGGGGTTTTTTTAGCTTCTTTAGTTTTCGAGTAATCATTAATGCTACGGATTTTCGAACCAAATTTTTTGACACTTCAAAAATTTCTACCGTCGCAACCAAAGAAGCTGGAGACCTGAAACCAATGGCCGTTGTAGGAAGATATGTCACCTACCTTAAATTAAAAAATTCAGGCCAATCCTTTTAACACAACTCTCGTAAGAAATTTTCACGCATGAAAAAAGTGAAACTTATCGAAATATATAGCTTTTTTGGCTGTTAACAAAGGTAGCAGCTACCTTCCTTGTTTTTTCGAAAAATTGGCGGATGGGCTAAAATTAAGATTAAAGATTTAATGCCGTTTTAAAATAGCTAAAAGTCGTCCTCATGTTGTCACGAGGGGGTAATTTTTAGCTCCTTTAGTTTTCGAGTAATCGTTAATGCTACGGATTTTCGCACTCAATTTTTTTACACTTCAAATTTCTACCGTCGGAACCAAAGAAGCTGGAGAACTGAAACCAATGGCCGTTCTAGGTAGATATGTCACCTACCTAAATTTAAAACATTCAGGTCAATCCGTCAGACACAACTCTCGTAAGAAATTTTCACGCATGAAAAAAGTGAAACTTATCGAAATATATAGCTTTTTTGGCTGTTAACAAAGGTAGCTCCTTCCTTGTTTTTTCGAAAAATTAGCGGATGGGCTAAAATTTAGATTTAAAAACTAATGCCGTTTTAAAATAGCTAAGAGTCGTCCCCATGTTTTCACGAGGGGGTTTTTTTTAGCTCCTTTAGTTTTCGAGTAATAGTTAATGCTACGGATTTTCGCACCCAATTTTTTTACACTTAAAAAAGTTCTACCTTCGGAACCAAAAGATTTGGAGACCTGAAACCTATGGCCGTTGTAGGTAAATATGTCACCTACATGGATTTAAAAAATTCAGGCCAATCCAATCAAAATAACTCTCGTAAGAAATTTTCGCGCATGAAAAAAGTGAAACTTATCGAAACATATAGCTTTTTTGGCTGTTAACAAAGGTAGCTCCTTCCTTGTTTTTTCGAAAAATTGGCAGATGGACCAAAATTTAAATTAAGGAATTAATGTCCTTTTAAAAAAGCTAAGGGTCTTCCCCATGTTGTCACGAGGGGGTTTTTTTTAGCTCCTTTAGTTTTCGAGTAATCGTTAATGCTACGGATTTTCGCACCCAATTTTTTTACACTTCAAAAATTTCTACCGTCGGAACCAAAGAAGCTGAAGACTTGAAACCAATAGTCGTTGTAGGCAGATATGTCACTTACCTGGATTTTTAAAATTTAGGCCAATCCGTTTAACTCAACTCTCGTAAGAAATTTTCACGCATGAAAAAAGTGAAACTTATCGAAATATATAGCTTTTTTGGCTGTTAACAAAGGTAGCTCTTTTCTTGTTTTTTCGAAAAATTGGCGGATGGGCTGAAATTTAGATTTAAAAACTAATGCTGTTTTAAAATAGCTAAGAGTCGTCTACATGTTGTCACGAGGGGGTTATTTTTAGCTCCTTTAGTTTTCGAGTAATCGTTAATGCTACGGATTTTCGCACCCAATTTTTTTACACTTAAAAAATTTCTACCGTCGGAACCAAAGAATCTGGAAACCTAAAACCAACGGACGTTATAGGTAGATATGTCACCTACTAAATTTAGAAAATTCAGTCTAATCCGTCCAACACAACTCTCGTAAGAAATTTTCACGCATGAAAAAAGTGAAACTTATCGAAATATATAGCTTTTTTGGCTGTTAACAAAGGTAGCTCTTTCCTTGTTTTTTCGAAAAACTGGCAGATGGACCGAAATTTAAATTAAGGAACTAATGTCCTTTTAAAAGAGCTAAAATTCGTCCCCATGTTGTCATGAGGGTTTTTTTTTTAGCTCCTGTAGTTTTCGAGTAATCGTTAATGCTAAGGATTTTCGCATCCAATTTTTTTACACTTCAAAAATTTCTACCGTCAAAATTAAAGAAGCTGGAGACGTGAAACCAATGGTCGTCGTAGGCAGATATGTAATTAACTTGGATTTAAAAAATTAGGCATATCCGTTCAACACAACTCATCGAAATATATAGCTTTTTACTTATCGAAATATATAGCTTTTTTGGCTGTTAACAAAGGTAGCAGCTACCTTCCTTGTTTTTTCGAAAAATTGGCGGATGGGCTAAAATTGAGATTTAAAAACTAATGCCGTTTTAAAACAGCTAAGAGTCGTCCACATGTTGTCACGAGGGGGTTTTTTTTAGTTCCTTTAGTTTTCGAGTGATCGTTAATGCTACGGATTTTCGACCCAATTTTTTTACACTTAAAAAATTTCTACCGTCGGAACCAAAAAAGCTGGAGACCTGAAACCAATGGCCGTTGTAGGTAGATATGTCACCTACCTAAATTTAAAAAATTCAGGCCAATCCGATCAAAACACCTCTCGTAAGAAATTTTCACGCATGAAAAAAGTGAAACTTATCGAAATATATAGCTTTTTTGGCTGTTAACAAAGGTAGCAGCTACCGTCCTTGTTTTTTCGAAAAGTTGGCGGATGGGCTGAAAGTAAGATTAAAGATTTAATGCCGTTTTAAAATAGCTAAGGATCGTCCCCATGTTGTCACGAGGGGGTTTTTTTAGCTCCTTTAGTTTTCGAGTAATCGTTAATGCTACGGATTTTCGCACTCAATTTTTTTACACTTCAAATTTCTACCGTCGGAACCAAAAAAGCTGGAGAACTGAAACCAGTGGCCGTCGTAGGTAGATATGTCATCTACCTAAATTTAAAAACTACAATCCAAAAAAGCTTGAGACCTGAAACCAATGGCCGTTGTAGGTGAATATGTCACCTACCTGGATTTAAAAAATTCAGGCCAATCCGATCAAAACAACTCTCGTAAGAAATTTTCACCCATGAAAAAAGTGAAACTTATCGAAATAAATAGCTTTTTTGGCTGTTAACAAAGGTAGCTCCTTCCTTGTTTTTTCGAAAAATTGGCAGATGGACCGAAATTTAAATTAAGAAACTAATGTCCTTTTGAAATAGCTAAAATACGTCCCCATGTTGTCATGAGGGGGTTTTTTTTAGCTCCTTTAGTTTTCGAGTAATCGTTAATGCTACGGATTTTCGCACCCAATTTTTTTACATTTCAAAAATTTCTACCGTCGGAACCAAAGAAGCTGAAGACTTGAAACCAATGATTGTCGTTGGCAGATATGTCACTTACCTGGATTTAAAAAATTCAGGCCAATCCGTTCAACACAACTCATCGAAATATATAGCTATTTACTTATCGAAATATATAGCTTTTTTGGCTGTTAACAAAGGAAGCAGCTACCTTCCTTGTTTATTCGAAAAATTGGCGGATGGGCTGAAATTTTGATTAAAGATTTAATGCCGTTTTAAAATAGATAAAGGTCGTCCCCATGTTGTCACGAGTTACACTTCAAAAATTTCTACCGTCGGAACCAAAGAAGCTGGAGACAGACCTGAAACCAATGGTCGTCGTAGGTAGATATGTCACCTACCTGGTTTTAAAAAATTTAGACCAATCCGTCCACTAAAACTCTCGTAAGAAATTTTCACGCATGAAAAAAGTGAAACTTATCGAAATATATAGCTTTTTTGGCTGTTAACAAAGGTAGCAGCTACCTTCCTTGTTTTTTCGAAAAATTGGCGGATGGGCTGAAATTTAGATTAGAGATTTAATGCCGTTTTAAAATAGCTAAAATTCGTCCCCATGTTGTCACGAGGGGGTTTATTTTAGCTCCTTTAGTTTACGAGTAATCGTTAATGCTACGGATTTTCGCACCCAATTTTTTTAAACTTCAAAAATTTCTACCGTCGGAACTAAAAAAACTGGAAACCTGAAACCAAAGGTCGTCGTAGGCAGATATGTCACCTACTTGAATTTAAAAAATTCAAGCCAATCCGTTGAACTCAACTCTCGTAAGAAATTTTCACGCTTGAAAAAAGTGAAACTTATCGAAATATATAGCTTTTTTGGCTGTTAACAAAGGTAGCCGCTACCTTCCTTGTTTTTTTCGAAAAATTGGCAGATTGACCAAAATTTAAATTAAGAAACTAATGCCTTTTTAAAATAGCTAAAGGTCGTCCCCATGTTGTCACAAGGGGATTTTTTTAGCTCCTTTAGTTTTCGAGTAATCGTTAATGCTACGGATTTTCGCACCAAATTTTTTTACACTTCAAAAATTTCTACTGTCGGAATAAAAAAAGCTGAAGACCTGAAACCAATGGTCGTTGTAAAGAGATATGTCACCTACCTAAACTTAAAAAATTCAGGCCAATCCGTCCAACACAACTCTCGTAAGAAATTTTCACGCATGAAAATAGTGAAACTTATCGAAATATATAGCTTTTTTGGCTGCTAACAAAGGTAGCAGCTACCTTCCTTGTTTTTTCGAAAAATTGGCGGATGGGCTGAAATTTTCATTTGAAATTTAATGCCGTTTTAAAATAGCTAAGGGTCATCCTCATGTTGTCACGAGGGGGTTTTTTTAGCTCCTTTAGTTTTCGAGTAATCGTTAATGCTACGGATTTTCGCACCCAAGTTTTTTACACTTCAAAATATTCTACCGTCGGAACCAAAAAAGCTGGAGACCTAAAACCAATGGTCAATGTAAGCTGATATGTCACCTACTTGGATTTTTAAAATTCAGTCCAATCTGTCCAACACAACTCTCGTAAGAAATTTTCACGCATGAAAAAAGTGAAACTTATCGAAATATATAGCTTTTTTCCCTGTTAACAAAGGTAGCAGCTACCTTCCTTGTTTTTTTCGAAAAATTGGCGGATGGGCTGAAATTTAGATAAGAGATTTAATGCCGTTTTAAAATAGCTAAGGGTCGTCCCCATGTTGTCACGAGGGGGTTTTTTTTAGCTCCATTAGTTTTCGAGTAATCGTTAATGCTACGGATTTTCGCACCCCATTTTTTTACAATTCAAAATATTCTACCGTCGGAACCAAAGAAGCTGGAAACCTAAAACCTATGGCTGTTGTAGGTAGATATATCACCTAACTAAATTTAGAAAATTCAAGCCAATCCGTTCAAAACAACTCACGTAAGAAATTTTCACGCATGAAAAAAGTGAAACTTATCGAAATATATAGCTTTTTTGGCTGTTAACAAAGGTAGCAGCTACCTTCCTTGTTTTTTCGAAAAATTGACAGATGGACCAAAATTTAAATTAAGGAACTAAAGCCCTTTTAAAATAGCTTAGGGTCGTCCCCATGTTGTCATGAGGGGTTTTTTTTTAGCTCCTTTAGTTTTCGAGTAATCGTTAATGCTACGGATTTTCACACCCAATTTGTTTACATTTCAAAAATTTCTACCGTCGGAACCAAAGAAGCTGAAGACTTGAAACCAATGGTCGTCATAGGCAGATATGTCACCTTTTTATTAGTTCCTTTAGTTTTCGAGTAATCGTTAATGCTACGGATTTTCGCATCCAATTTTTTTACACTTCAAAAATTTCTACCGTAGGAACCAATAAAGCTGGAGACCTGAAACCAATGGCCGTTGTAGGTAAATATGTCACCTATTTGGATTTAAAAAATTCAGGCCAATCTGATCAACACAACTCTTGTAAGAAATTTTCACGCATGAAAAAAGTGAAACTTATCGAAATATATAGCTTTTTTGGCTGTTAACAAAGGTAGCTCCTTCCTTGTTTTTTCGAAAAATTGGCAGATGGACCGTAATTTAAATTAAAAAACTAATGTCCTTTTGTAAAAGCTAAAATTCGTCCCCATGTTGTCATGAGGGGGTTTTTTTTAGCTCGTTTAGTTTTCGAGTAATTGTTAATGCTACGGATTTTCGCACCCAATTTTTTTACATTTCAAAAATTTCTACCGTCGGAACCAAAGAAGCTGAAGACTTGAAACCAATGGTCGTCGTAGGCAGATATGTCATTTACCTGGATTTAAAAAATTCAGGCCAATCCGTTCAACACAACTCATCGAAATATATAGCTATTTACTTATCGAAATATATAGCTTTTTTGGCTGTTAACAAAGGTAGCTACCTTCCTTGTTTTTTCGAAAAAAATGGCAGATGGGCTGAAATTTTGATTAGAGATTTAATGCCGTTTTAAAATAGCTAAGGGTCGTCCCCATGTTGTCACGAGGGGGTTTTTTTTAGCTCCTTTGGTTTTCGAGTAATCGTTAATGCTACGGATTTTCGCACCCAATTTTTTTAAATTTCAAAAATTTCTGGCCGTTGTAGGTATATATGTCACCTACTTGGTTTTAAAAAATTCAGGCCAATCCGTTCAACACAACTCATCGAAATATATAGCTATTTACTTATCGAAATATATAGCTTTTTTGGCTGTTAACAAAGGTAGCAGATACCTTCCTTGTTTTTTCGAAAAATTGGCGAATAGGCTGAAATTTTGATTAAAGATTTAATGCCATTTTAAAGTAGCTAAAGGTTGTTCCCATGTTGTCACGAGGGGGTTTTTTTAGCTCCTTTAGTTTTCGAGTAATCGTTAATGCTACGGATTTTCGCACCAAATTTTTTTACACTTCAAAAATTTCTACCGTCGGAACCAAAAAAGCTGGAGACCTACAACCAAAAATTTTTGTAGGTAGATATGTCACCTACTTGGTTTTAAAAAATTCAGGCCAATCCGTCCAACACAACTCTCGTAAGAAATTTTCACGCATGAAAAAAGTGAAACTTATCGAAATATATAGCTTTTTTGGCTGTTAACATAGGTAGCAGCTACCTTCCTTGTTTTACCGTTGGAACCAGAAAAACCCTGAAATCAATGGAGACCTGAAACCAATGGCCGTTGTAGGTATATATGTCACCTACTTGGTTTTAAAAAATTCAGGCCAATCCGTCCAACACAACTCTCGTAAGAAATGTTCACGCATGAAAAATGTGAAACTTATCGAAATATATAGCTTTTTTGGCTGTTAACAAAGGTAGCTCCTTCCTTGTTTTTTCGAAAAATTGGCGGATGGACCAAAATTTAAATTAAGGAAATAATGTCTTTTTAAAATAGCTAAAATTCGTCCCCATGTTGTCACGAGAGGGTTTATTTTAGCTCCTTTAGTTTTCGAGTAATCGTTAATGCTACAGATTTTCGCACCCAATTTTTTTACACTTCAAAAATTTCTACCGTCGGAACTAAAAAAGCTGGAGACTTGAAACCAATGGTCGTTGTAGGTAGATTATCACCTACCTGCATTTAAAAATTTAGGCTAATCTGTCCAACACAATTCTCGTAAGAAATTTTCACGCATGAAAAAAGTGAAACTTATCGAAATATATAGCTTTTTCGGCTGTTAACAAAGGTAGCTCCTTCCTTGTTATTTCGAAAAATTGGCAGATGGACCGAAATTTAAATTAAGGAAATAATTTCCTTTTAAAATAGCTAAGGGTCGACCCTATGTTGTTACGAGGGGGTTTTTTATAGCTCCTTTAGTTTTCGAGTAATGGTTAATGCTACGGATTTTCGCACCCAATTTTTTTACACTTAAAAAATTTCTCCCGTCGGAACTAAAAAAACTGGAGCCCTGAAACCAATGGCCGTTGTAGGTAGATATGTCATCTACATGGATTTTAAAAATTCAGGTCAATCCGTTCAACACAACTCTCGTAAGAAATTTTCACGCATGAAAAAAGTGAAACTTATCGAAATATATAGCTTTTTTGGCTGTTAACAAAGGTAGCTCCTTCCTTGTTTTTTCGAAAAATTGGCATATGGACCAAAATTTAAATTTAGGAACTAATGCTCTTTTAAAATAAATAAAGGTCGTTCCCATTTTGTCAAGAGGGGGTTTTTTTAGCTTCTTTAGTTTTCGAGTAATCATTAATGCTACGGATTTTCGAACCAAATTTTTTGACACTTCAAAAATTTCTACCGTCGCAACCAAAGAAGCTGGAGACCTGAAACCAATGGCCGTTGTAGGAAGATATGTCACCTACCTTAAATTAAAAAATTCAGGCCAATCCTTTTAACACAACTCTCGTAAGAAATTTTCACGCATGAAAAAAGTGAAACTTATCGAAATATATAGCTTTTTTGGCTGTTAACAAAGGTAGCAGCTACCTTCCTTGTTTTTTCGAAAAATTGGCGGATGGGCTAAAATTAAGATTAAAGATTTAATGCCGTTTTAAAATAGCTAAAAGTCGTCCTCATGTTGTCACGAGGGGGTAATTTTTAGCTCCTTTAGTTTTCGAGTAATCGTTAATGCTACGGATTTTCGCACTCAATTTTTTTACACTTCAAATTTCTACCGTCGGAACCAAAGAAGCTGGAGAACTGAAACCAATGGCCGTTCTAGGTAGATATGTCACCTACCTAAATTTAAAACATTCAGGTCAATCCGTCAGACACAACTCTCGTAAGAAATTTTCACGCATGAAAAAAGTGAAACTTATCGAAATATATAGCTTTTTTGGCTGTTAACAAAGGTAGCTCCTTCCTTGTTTTTTCGAAAAATTAGCGGATGGGCTAAAATTTAGATTTAAAAACTAATGCCGTTTTAAAATAGCTAAGAGTCGTCCCCATGTTTTCACGAGGGGGTTTTTTTTAGCTCCTTTAGTTTTCGAGTAATCGTTAATGCTACGGATTTTCGCACCCAATTTTTTTACACTTAAAAAAGTTCTACCTTCGGAACCAAAAGATTTGGAGACCTGAAACCTATGGCCGTTGTAGGTAAATATGTCACCTGCATGGATTTAAAAAATTCAGGCCAATCCAATCAAAATAACTCTCGTAAGAAATTTTCGGGCATGAAAAAAGTGAAACTTATCGAAACATATAGCTTTTTTGGCTGTTAACAAAGGTAGCTCCTTCCTTGTTTTTTCGAAAAATTGGCAGATGGACCAAAATTTAAATTAAGGAATTAATGTCCTTTTAAAAAAGCTAAGGGTCTTCCCCATGTTGTCACGAGGGGGTTTTTTTTAGCTCCTTTAGTTTTCGAGTAATCGTTAATGCTACGGATTTTCGCACCCAATTTTTTTACACTTCAAAAATTTCTACCGTCGGAACCAAAGAAGCTGAAGACTTGAAACCAATAGTCGTTGTAGGCAGATATGTCACTTACCTGGATTTTTAAAATTTAGGCCAATCCGTTTAACTCAACTCTCGTAAGAAATTTTCACGCATGAAAAAAGTGAAACTTATCGAAATATATAGCTTTTTTGGCTGTTAACAAAGGTAGCTCTTTTCTTGTTTTTTCGAAAAATTGGCGGATGGGCTGAAATTTAGATTTAAAAACTAATGCTGTTTTAAAATAGCTAAGAGTCGTCTACATGTTGTCACGAGGGGGTTATTTTTAGCTCCTTTAGTTTTCGAGTAATCGTTAATGCTACGGATTTTCGCACCCAATTTTTTTACACTTAAAAAATTTCTACCGTCGGAACCAAAGAATCTGGAAACCTAAAACCAACGGACGTTATAGGTAGATATGTCACCTACTAAATTTAGAAAATTCAGTCTAATCCGTCTAACACAACTCTCGTAAGAAATTTTCACGCATGAAAAAAGTGAAACTTATCGAAATATATAGCTTTTTTGGCTGTTAACAAAGGTAGCTCTTTCCTTGTTTTTTCGAAAAACTGGCAGATGGACCGAAATTTAAATTAAGGAACTAATGTCCTTTTAAAAGAGCTAAAATTCGTCCCCATGTTGTCATGAGGGTTTTTTTTTTAGCTCCTGTAGTTTTCGAGTAATCGTTAATGCTAAGGATTTTCGCATCCAATTTTTTTACACTTCAAAAATTTCTACCGTCAAAATTAAAGAAGCTGGAGACGTGAAACCAATGGTCGTCGTAGGCAGATATGTAATTAACTTGGATTTAAAAAATTAGGCATATCCGTTCAACACAACTCATCGAAATATATAGCTTTTTACTTATCGAAATATATAGCTTTTTTGGCTGTTAACAAAGGTAGCAGCTACCTTCCTTGTTTTTTCGAAAAATTGGCGGATGGGCTAAAATTGAGATTTAAAAACTAATGCCGTTTTAAAACAGCTAAGAGTCGTCCACATGTTGTCACGAGGGGGTTTTTTTTAGTTCCTTTAGTTTTCGAGTGATCGTTAATGCTACGGATTTTCGACCCAATTTTTTTACACTTAAAAAATTTCTACCGTCGGAACCAAAAAAGCTGGAGACCTGAAACCAATGGCCGTTGTAGGTAGATATGTCACTTACCTAAATTTAAAAAATTCAGGCCAATCCGATCAAAACACCTCTCGTAAGAAATTTTCACGCATGAAAAAAGTGAAACTTATCGAAATATATAGCTTTTTTGGCTGTTAACAAAGGTAGCAGCTACCGTCCTTGTTTTTTCGAAAAGTTGGCGGATGGGCTGAAAGTAAGATTAAAGATTTAATGCCGTTTTAAAATAGCTAAGGATCGTCCCCATGTTGTCACGAGGGGGTTTTTTTAGCTCCTTTAGTTTTCGAGTAATCGTTAATGCTACGGATTTTCGCACTCAATTTTTTTACACTTCAAATTTCTACCGTCGGAACCAAAAAAGCTGGAGAACTGAAACCAGTGGCCGTCGTAGGTAGATATGTCATCTACCTAAATTTAAAAACTACAATCCAAAAAAGCTTGAGACCTGAAACCAATGGCCGTTGTAGGTGAATATGTCACCTACCTGGATTTAAAAAATTCAGGCCAATCCGATCAAAACAACTCTCGTAAGAAATTTTCACCCATGAAAAAAGTGAAACTTATCGAAATAAATAGCTTTTTTGGCTGTTAACAAAGGTAGCTCCTTCCTTGTTTTTTCGAAAAATTGGCAGATGGACCGAAATTTAAATTAAGAAACTAATGTCCTTTTGAAATAGCTAAAATACGTCCCCATGTTGTCATGAGGGGGTTTTTTTTAGCTCCTTTAGTTTTCGAGTAATCGTTAATGCTACGGATTTTCGCACCCAATTTTTTTACATTTCAAAAATTTCTACCGTCGGAACCAAAGAAGCTGAAGACTTGAAACCAATGATTGTCGTTGGCAGATATGTCACTTACCTGGATTTAAAAAATTCAGGCCAATCCGTTCAACACAACTCATCGAAATATATAGCTATTTACTTATCGAAATATATAGCTTTTTTGGCTGTTAACAAAGGAAGCAGCTACCTTCCTTGTTTATTCGAAAAATTGGCGGATGGGCTGAAATTTTGATTAAAGATTTAATGCCGTTTTAAAATAGATAAAGGTCGTCCCCATGTTGTCACGAGTTACACTTCAAAAATTTCTACCGTCGGAACCAAAGAAGCTGGAGACAGACCTGAAACCAATGGTCGTCGTAGGTAGATATGTCACCTACCTGGTTTTAAAAAATTTAGACCAATCCGTCCACTAAAACTCTCGTAAGAAATTTTCACGCATGAAAAAAGTGAAACTTATCGAAATATATAGCTTTTTTGGCTGTTAACAAAGGTAGCAGCTACCTTCCTTGTTTTTTCGAAAAATTGGCGGATGGGCTGAAATTTAGATTAGAGATTTAATGCCGTTTTAAAATAGCTAAAATTCGTCCCCATGTTGTCACGAGGGGGTTTTTTTTTAAATTTCTACCGTCGGAACTAAAAAAACTGGAAACCTGAAACCAAAGGTCGTCGTAGGCAGATATGTCACCTACTTGAATTTAAAAAATTCAAGCCAATCCGTTGAACTCAACTTTCGTAAGAAATTTTCACGCTTGAAAAAAGTGAAACTTATCGAAATATATAGCTTTTTTGGCTGTTAACAAAGGTAGCCGCTACCTTCCTTGTTTTTTTCGAAAAATTGGCAGATTGACCAAAATTTAAATTAAGAAACTAATGCCTTTTTAAAATAGCTAAAGGTCGTCCCCATGTTGTCACAAGGGGATTTTTTTAGCTCCTTTAGTTTTCGAGTAATCGTTAATGCTACGGATTTTCGCACCAAATTTTTTTACACTTCAAAAATTTCTACTGTCGGAATAAAAAAAGCTGAAGACCTGAAACCAATGGTCGTCGTAAAGAGATATGTCACCTACCTAAACTTAAAAAATTCAGGCCAATCCGTCCAACACAACTCTCGTAAGAAATTTTCACGCATGAAAATAGTGAAACTTATCGAAATATATAGCTTTTTTGGCTGCTAACAAAGGTAGCAGCTACCTTCCTTGTTTTTTCGAAAAATTGGCGGATGGGCTGAAATTTTCATTTGAAATTTAATGCCGTTTTAAAATAGCTAAGGGTCATCCTCATGTTGTCACGAGGGGGTTTTTTTAGCTCCTTTAGTTTTCGAGTAATCGTTAATGCTACGGATTTTCGCACCCAAGTTTTTTACACTTCAAAATATTCTACCGTCGGAACCAAAAAAGCTGGAGACCTAAAACCAATGGTCAATGTAAGCTGATATGTCACCTACTTGGATTTTTAAAATTCAGTCCAATCTGTCCAACACAACTCTCGTAAGAAATTTTCACGCATGAAAAAAGTGAAACTTATCGAAATATATAGCTTTTTTCCCTGTTAACAAAGGTAGCAGCTACCTTCCTTGTTTTTTTCGAAAAATTGGCGGATGGGCTGAAATTTAGATAAGAGATTTAATGCCGTTTTAAAATAGCTAAGGGTCGTCCCCATGTTGTCACGAGGGGGTTTTTTTTAGCTCCATTAGTTTTCGAGTAATCGTTAATGCTACGGATTTTCGCACCCCATTTTTTTACAATTCAAAATATTCTACCGTCGGAACCAAAGAAGCTGGAAACCTAAAACCTATGGCTGTTGTAGGTAGATATATCACCTAACTAAATTTAGAAAATTCAAGCCAATCCGTTCAAAACAACTCACGTAAGAAATTTTCACGCATGAAAAAAGTGAAACTTATCGAAATATATAGCTTTTTTGGCTGTTAACAAAGGTAGCAGCTACCTTCCTTGTTTTTTCGAAAAATTGACAGATGGACCAAAATTTAAATTAAGGAACTAAAGCCCTTTTAAAATAGCTTAGGGTCGTCCCCATGTTGTCATGAGGGGTTTTTTTTTAGCTCCTTTAGTTTTCGAGTAATCGTTAATGCTACGGATTTTCACACCCAATTTGTTTACATTTCAAAAATTTCTACCGTCGGAACCAAAGAAGCTGAAGACTTGAAACCAATGGTCGTCATAGGCAGATATGTCACCTTTTTATTAGTTCCTTTAGTTTTCGAGTAATCGTTAATGCTACGGATTTTCGCATCCAATTTTTTTACACTTCAAAAATTTCTACCGTAGGAACCAATAAAGCTGGAGACCTGAAACCAATGGCCGTTGTAGGTAAATATGTCACCTATCTGGATTTAAAAAATTCAGGCCAATCTGATCAACACAACTCTTGTAAGAAATTTTCACGCATGAAAAAAGTGAAACTTATCGAAATATATAGCTTTTTTGGCTGTTAACAAAGGTAGCTCCTTCCTTGTTTTTTCGAAAAATTGGCAGATGGACCGTAATTTAAATTAAAAAACTAATGTCCTTTTGTAAAAGCTAAAATTCGTCCCCATGTTGTCATGAGGGGGTTTTTTTTAGCTCGTTTAGTTTTCGAGTAATTGTTAATGCTACGGATTTTCGCACCCAATTTTTTTACATTTCAAAAATTTCTACCGTCGGAACCAAAGAAGCTGAAGACTTGAAACCAATGGTCGTCGTAGGCAGATATGTCATTTACCTGGATTTAAAAAATTCAGGCCAATCCGTTCAACACAACTCATCGAAATATATAGCTATTTACTTATCGAAATATATAGCTTTTTTGGCTGTTAACAAAGGTAGCTACCTTCCTTGTTTTTTCGAAAAAAATGGCAGATGGGCTGAAATTTTGATTAGAGATTTAATGCCGTTTTAAAATAGCTAAGGGTCGTCCCCATGTTGTCACGAGGGGGTTTTTTTTAGCTCCTTTGGTTTTCGAGTAATCGTTAATGCTACGGATTTTCGCACCCAATTTTTTTAAATTTCAAAAATTTCTGGCCGTTGTAGGTATATATGTCACCTACTTGGTTTTAAAAAATTCAGGCCAATCCGTTCAACACAACTCATCGAAATATATAGCTATTTACTTATCGAAATATATAGCTTTTTTGGCTGTTAACAAAGGTAGCAGATACCTTCCTTGTTTTTTCGAAAAATTGGCGAATAGGCTGAAATTTTGATTAAAGATTTAATGCCATTTTAAAGTAGCTAAAGGTTGTTCCCATGTTGTCACGAGGGGGTTTTTTTAGCTCCTTTAGTTTTCGAGTAATCGTTAATGCTACGGATTTTCGCACCAAATTTTTTTACACTTCAAAAATTTCTACCGTCGGAACCAAAAAAGCTGGAGACCTACAACCAAAAATTTTTGTAGGTAGATATGTCACCTACTTGGTTTTAAAAAATTCAGGCCAATCCGTCCAACACAACTCTCGTAAGAAATTTTCACGCATGAAAAAAGTGAAACTTATCGAAATATATAGCTTTTTTGGCTGTTAACATAGGTAGCAGCTACCTTCCTTGTTTTACCGTTGGAACCAGAAAAACCCTGAAATCAATGGAGACCTGAAACCAATGGCCGTTGTAGGTATATATGTCACCTACTTGGTTTTAAAAAATTCAGGCCAATCCGTCCAACACAACTCTCGTAAGAAATGTTCACGCATGAAAAATGTGAAACTTATCGAAATATATAGCTTTTTTGGCTGTTAACAAAGGTAGCTCCTTCCTTGTTTTTTCGAAAAATTGGCGGATGGACCAAAATTTAAATTAAGGAAATAATGTCTTTTTAAAATAGCTAAAATTCGTCCCCATGTTGTCACGAGAGGGTTTATTTTAGCTCCTTTAGTTTTCGAGTAATCGTTAATGCTACAGATTTTCGCACCCAATTTTTTTACACTTCAAAAATTTCTACCGTCGGAACTAAAAAAGCTGGAGACTTGAAACCAATGGTCGTTGTAGGTAGATTATCACCTACCTGCATTTAAAAATTTAGGCTAATCTGTCCAACACAATTCTCGTAAGAAATTTTCACGCATGAAAAAAGTGAATCTTATCGAAATATATAGCTGTTTTGGCTGTTAACAAAGGTAGCTACCTTCCTTGTTTTTTCGAAAAAAATGGCAGATGGGCTGAAATTTTGATTTAAAATTTAATGCCGTTTTAAAATAGCTAAGGGTCGTCCCCATGTTGTCACGAGGGGGTTTTTTTTAGCTCCTTTGGTTTTCGAGTAATCGTTAATGCTACGGATTTTCGCACCCAATTTTTTTAAATTTCAAAAATTTCTACCGTCGGAACCAAAGAAGCTGGAGACCTGAAACAAATGGCCGTTTAAGGTAGATATGACACCTATCTGGATTTAAAAAATTCAGGTCAATCCGTCCAACACAATTCTCGTAAGAAATTTTCACGCATGAAAAAAGTGAAACTTATGGAAATATATAGCTTTTTTGGCTGTTAACAAAGGTAGCTTCTTCCTTGTTTTTTCGAAAAATTGGCGGATGGACCAAAATTAAAATTAAAAAACTAATGTTCTTGTAAAATAGCTAAAGGTCGTCCCCAAATTATCACAAGAGGGTTTTTTTAGCTCCTTTAGTTTTCGAGTAATCGTTAATGCTACGGATTTTCGCAACCAATTTTTTTACACTTCAAAAACTTCTACGAACAAAAATAGCTGGAGACCTGAAACCAATGATCGTTGTAGGTAGATATGTCACCTACTTGGCTGTTAACAAAGGTAGCAGCTACCTTCCTTGTTTTTTCGAAAAATTGGCGGATGGGCTGAAATTTAAATTAGAGATTTAATGCCATTTTAAAATAGCTAAGGGTCGTCCCAAAGTTGTCAAGAGGGGGTTTTTTTTAGCTCCTTCAGTTTTCGAGTAATCGTTAATGCTACGGATTTTCGCACCCAATTTTTTTACACTTCAAAAATTTCTACCGTCGGAACCAAAGAAGCTGGAGACTTGAAACCAAAGATGGTCGTAAGCAGATGTATCACTTACCTATATTTAGAAAATTCAAGCCAATCCGTTCAACACAACTCTCGTAAGAAATTTTGACGTATGAAAAAAGTGAAACTTATCGAAATATATAGCTTTTTTGGCTGTTAACAAAGGTAGCAGCTACCTTCCTTGTTTTTTCGAAAAATTGACAGATGGACCAAAATTTAAATTAAGAAACTAATGCCGTTTTAAAATAGTAAAGGGTCGTCCCCATGTTGTCACGAGGGGGTTTTTTTTAGCTCCTTTAGTTTTCGAGTAATCGTTAATGCTACGGATTTTCACACAAAATTTTTTTACACTTCAAAAATTTCTACCGTCGGAACCAAATAAGCTGAAGACCTTAAACCAATGGTTGTTGTAGGTAGATATGTCAACTACCTAAATTTAGATAATTCAGGCTAATCCGTACAACACAACTCTCGTAAGAAATTTTCACGCATGAAAAAAGTGAAACTTATCGAAATATATAGCTTTTTTGGCTGTTAACAAAGGTAGCTCCTTCCTTGTTTTTTCGAAAAATTGGCGGATAGGCTAAAATTTAGATTAAAAAACTAATGCCGTTTTAAAAAAGCTAGGGGTCGTCCCCATGTTGTCACGAGGGGTTTTTTTTTTGCTCCTTTAGTTGTCGAGTAATCGTAAATGCTACGAATTTTCGTACCAAATTTTTTTACAATTAAAAAATTTCTACCGTCGGAACCAAAAAAGCTGGAAACCTGAAACCAATGGCCGTTGTAGGTAGATATGTCAACTACTTGAATTTAAAAAATTTAGGCTAATCCGTTCAACACAACTCTCGTAAGAAGTTTTCACGCATGAAAAAAGTTAATCTTATCGAAATATATAGCTTTTTTGGCTGTTAGCAAAGGTAGCAGCTACCTTCCTTGTTTTTTTCGAAAAATTGGCGGATGGGCTGAAATTTAGATTAGAAATTTTAAAGCCGTCTTAAAATAGCTAAGGGTCGTCCCCATGTTGTCACGAGGGGGTTCTTTTTAGCTCCTTTAGTTTTCGAGTAATCGTTAATGCTACGGATTTTCGCACCCAATTTTTTTACAATTCAAAATATTCTACCGTCGGAAAAAAAGAAGCTGGAGACCTGAAACCAATGGCCGTTGTAGGTAGATATATCACCTACATGAGTTTAGAAAATTTAAGCCAATCCGTTTAACACAACTCTCGTAAGAAATTTTCACGCATGAAAAAAGTGAAACTTATCGAAATATATAGCTTTTTTGGCTGTTAACAAAGGTAGCTCCTTCCTTGTTTTTTCGAAAAATTGGCGGATGGGCTACAATTTAGATTTAAAAACTAATGCCGTTTTAAAATAGCTAAGAGTCGTCCCCATGTTGTCACGAGGGGATTTTTTTTTGCTCCTTTAGTTTTCGAGTAATCGTTAATGCTACGGATTTTCGCACTAAATTTTTTTACACTTAAAAAATTTCTACCGTCGGAACCAAAAAAGCTGGAGACCTGAAACCAATGGCCGTTGTAGGTAGATATGTCAACTACTTGGATTTAGAAAATTCGTAACCTACCTGGATTTAAAAACCACAGGCCAATTCGCCCAACACAACTCTCGTAAGAAATTTTCACGCATGAAAAAAGTGAAACTTATCGAAATATATAGCTTTTTTGGCTGTTAACAAAGGTAGCAGCTACCTTCCTTGTTTTTTCGAAAAATTGACAGATGGACCAAAATTTAAATCAAGAAACTAATGCCGTTTTAAAATAGTAAAGGGTCGTCCCCATGTTGTCACGAGGGGGGTTTTTTTAGCTCCTTTAGTTTTCGAGTAATCGTTAATGCTACGGATTTTCGCACAAAATTTTTTTACACTTCAAAAATTTCTACCGTCGGAACCAAAAAAGCTGGAGACCTTAAACCAATGGCCGTTGTAGGTAGATATGTCAACTACCTAAATTTAGAAAATTCAGGCTAATCCGTTTAACACAACTCTCGTAAGAAATTTTCACGCATGAAAAAAGTGAAACTTATCGAAATATATAGCTTTTTTGGCTGTTAACAAAGGTAGCTCCTTCCTTGTTTTTTCGAAAAATTGGCGGATAGGCTAAAATTTAGATTTAAAAAACTAATGCCGTTTTAAAATAGCTAGGGGTCGTCCCCATGTTGTCACGAGGGGGTTTTTTTTGCTCCTTTAGTTGTCGAGTAATCGTAAATGCTACGAATTTTCGCACCAAATTTTTTTACAATAAAAAAATTTCTACCGTCGGAACCAAAAAAGCTGGAAACCTGAAACCAATGGCCGTTGTAGGTAGATATGTCAACTACTTGAATTTAAAAAATTTAGGCTAATCCGTTCAACACAACTCTCGTAAGAAGTTTTCACGCATGAAAAAAGTTAATCTTATCGAAATATATAGCTTTTTTGGCTGTTAGCAAAGGTAGCAGCTACCTTCCTTGTTTTTTTCGAAAAATTGGCGGATGGGCTGAAATTTAGATTAGAAATTTTAAAGACGTTTTAAAATAGCTAAGGGTCGTCCCCATGTTGTCACGAGGGGGTTTTTTTTAGCTCCTTTAGTTTTCGAGTAATCGTTAATACTACGGATTTTCGCACCCAATTTTTTTACAATTCAAAATATTCTACCGTCGGAAAAAAAAAAACTGGAGACCTGAAACCAATGGCCGTTGTAGGTAGATATATCACCTACATGAGTTTAGAAAATTCAAGCCAATCCGTTTAACACAACTCTCGTAAGAAATTTTCACGCATGAAAAAAGTGAAACTTATCGAAATATATAGCTTTTTTGGCTGTTAACAAAGGTAGCTCCTTCCTTGTTTTTTCGAAAAATTGGCGGATTGGCTACATTTTAGATTAAAAAACTAATGCCGTTTTAAAGTAGTAAAAGGTCGTCCCCATGTTGTCACGAGGTGGTTTTTTTTAGCTCCTTTAGTTTTCGAGTAATCGTTAATGCTACGGATTTTCGCACCAAATTTTTTTACACTTAAAAATTTTCTACCGTCGGAACCAAAAAAGCTGGAGACCTGAAACCAATGGCCGTTGTAGGTAGATATGTCAACTACCTGGAATTAGAAAATTTAGGCTAATCCGTCCAACACATCTCTCGTAAGAAATTTTCACGCATGAAAAAAGTGAAACTTATCGAAATATATAGCTTTTTTGGCTGTTAACAAAGGTAGCTCCTTCCTTGTTTTTTCGAAAAATTGGCGAATGGGCCAAAATTTAGATTAAAAAACTAATGCCGTTTTAAAATAGCTAAGGGTCGTCCCCATGTTGTCATGAGGGGGTATATTTTAGCTCCTTTAGTTTTCGAGTAATCGTTAATGCTACGGATTTTCGCACCCAATTTTTTTACACTTCAAAATATTCTACCGTCAAAACCAAAGTAACCGGAGATCTGAAACCAATAGTTGTTGTAGGTAGATATATCACCTACCTAGGTTAAGAAAATTCAAGCCAATCCGTTCCACACAACTCTCGTAAGAAATTTTCACGTATGAAAAAAGTGAAACTTATCGAAATATATAGCTTTTTTGGCTGTTAACAAAGGTAGCTCCTTCCTTGTTTTTTCGAAAAATTGACAGATGGACCAAAATTTAAATTAAGAAACTAATGCCCTTTTAAAATAGCTAAGAGTCGTCCCCATGTTGTCACGAGGGGGTTTTTTTTAGCTCCTTTAGTTTTCGAGTAATCGTTAATGCTACGGATTTTCGCACCAAATTTTTTTACACTTAAAAATTTTCTACCGTCGGAAATAAAAAAGCTGGAGACCTGAAACCAATGGCCGTTGTAGGTAGATATGTCAAATACCTGGATTTAGAAAATTCAGGCCAATCCGTCCAACAAAACTCTCGTAAGAAATTTTCACGCATGAAAAAAGTGAAACTTATCGAAATATATAGCTTTTTTGGCTGTTAACAAAGGTAGCTCCTTCCTTGTTTTTTCGAAAAATTGGCGGATGGGCTAAAATTTAGATTAGAAATTTAATGATGTTTTAAAATAACTAAGGGTCGTCCCCATGTTGTCACGAGGGGGTTTTTTTTAGCTCCTTTAGTTTTCGAGTAATCGTTAATGTTACGGATTTTCGCACCAAATTTTTTTACACTTAAAAATTTTCTACCGTTTGAAATAAAAAAGCTGGAGACCTGAAACCAATGGCCGTTGTAGGTAGATATGTCAAATACCTGGATTTAGAAAATTCAGGCCAATCCGTCCAACAAAACTCTCGTAAGAAATTTTCACGCATGAAAAAAGTGAAACTTATCGAAATATATAGCTTTTTTGGCTGTTAACAAAGGTAGCTCCTTCCTTGTTTTTTCGAAAAATTGGCGGATGGGCTAAAATTTAGATTGGAAATTTAATGATGTTTTAAAATAACTAAGGGTCGTCCCCATGTTGTCACGAGGGGGTTTTTTTTAGCTCCTTTAGTTTTCGAGTAATCGTTAATGCTACGGATTTTCGCAACCAATTTTCTTACACTTCAAAATATTCTACCGTCGGAACCAAAAAAGCTGGAGACCTGAAACCAATGGCCGTTGTAGGTAGATATATCTGCTACCTGGATTTAGAAAATTCAAGCCAATCCGTTCGACACAACTCTCGTAAGAAATTTTCACGCATGAAAAAAGTTAAACTTATCGAAATATATAGCTTTTTTGACTGTTAACAAAGGTAGCTCCTTCCTTGTTTATTCGAAAATTCGGCTACAAAAAAGCTGGAGACCTGAAACCAATGGCCGTTGTAGGTAGATATGTCACCTACCTGGATCTTTAAAATTCAGGCCAATTTAACCAACACAACTCTCGTTAGAAATTTTTACGCCTTAAAAAAGTGAAACTTATCGAAATATATAGCTTTTTTGGCTGTTAACAAAGGTAGCTCCTTCCTTGTTTTTTCGAAAAATTGGCGGATGGGCTACAATTTAGATTAAAAAACTAATGCCGTTTTAAAATAGCTAAGAGTCGTCCCCATGTTGTCACGAGGGGATTTTTTTTTTGCTCCTTTAGTTTTCGAGTAATCGTTAATGCTACGGATTTTCGCACTAAATTTTTTTACACTTAAAAAATTTCTACCGTCGGAACCAAAAAAGCTGGAGACCTGAAACCAATGGCCGTTGTAGGTAGATATGTCAACTACTTGGATTTAGAAAATTCGTAACCTACCTGGATTTAAAAACCACAGGCCAATTCACCCAACACAACTCTCGTAAGAAATTTTCACGCATGAAAAAAGTGAAACTTATCGAAATATATAGCTTTTTTGGCTGTTAACAAAGGTAGCAGCTACCTTCCTTGTTTTTTCGAAAAATTGACAGATGGACCAAAATTTAAATTAAGAAACTAATGCCGTTTTAAAATAGTAAAGGGTCGTCCCCATGTTGTCACGAGGGGTTTTTTTTAGCTCCTTTAGTTTTCGAGTAATCGTTAATGCTACGGATTTTCGCACAAAATTTTTTTAGACTTCAAAAATTTCTACCGTCGGAACCAAAAAAGCTGGAGACCTTAAACCAATGGCCGTTGTAGGTAGATATGTCAACTACCTAAATTTAGAAAATTCAGGCTAATCCGTACAACACAACTCTCGTAAGAAATTTTCACGCATGAAAAAAGTGAAACTTATCGAAATATTTAGCTTTTTTGGCTGTTAACAAAGGTAGCTCCTTCCTTGTTTTTTCGAAAAATTGGCGGATAGGCTAAAATTTAGATTAAAAAACTAATGCCGTTTTAAAATAGCTAGGGGTCGTCCCCATGTTGTCACGAGGGGGTTTTTTTTGCTCCTTTAGTTGTCGAGTAATCGTAAATGCTACGAATTTTCGTACCAAATTTTTTTACAATTAAAAAATTTCTACCGTCGGAACCAAAAAAGCTGGAAACCTGAAACCAATGGCCGTTGTAGGTAGATATGTCAACTACTTGAATTTAAAAAATTTAGGCTAATCCGTTCAACACAACTCTCGTAAGAAGTTTTCACGCATGAAAAAAGTTAATCTTATCGAAATATATAGCTTTTTTGGCTGTTAGCAAAGGTAGCAGCTACCTTCCTTGTTTTTTTCGAAAAATTGGCGGATGGGCTGAAATTTAGATTAGAAATTTTAAAGCCGTTTTAAAATAGCTAAGGGTCGTCCCCATGTTGTCACGAGGGGGTTTTTTTTAGCTCCTTTAGTTTTCGAGTAATCGTTAATGCTACGGATTTTCGCACCCAATTTTTTTACAATTCAAAATATTCTACCGTCGAAAAAAAGGAACTGGAGACCTGAAACCAATGGCCGTTGTAGGTAGATATATCACCTACATGAGTTTAGAAAATTCAAGCCAATCCGTTTAACACAACTCTCGTAAGAAATTTTCACGCATGAAAAAAGTGAAACTTATCGAAATATATAGCTTTTTTGGCTGTTAACAAAGGTAGCTCCTTCCTTGTTTTTTCGAAAAATAGGCGGATGGGCTACAATTTAGATTAAAAAACTAATGCCGTTTTAAAATAGCTAAGAGTCGTCCCCATGTTGTCACGAGGGGATTTTTTTTTGCTCCTTTTGTTTTCGAGTAATCGTTAATGCTACGGATTTTCGCACTAAATTTTTTTACACTTAAAAAATTTCTACCGTCGGAACCAAAAAAGCTGGAGACCTGAAACCAATGGCCGTTGTAGGTAGATATGTCAACTACTTGGATTTAGAAAATTCGTAACCTACCTGGATTTAAAAACCACAGGCCAATTCGCCCAACACAACTCTCGTAAGAAATTTTCACGCATGAAAAAAGTGAAACTTATCGAAATATATAGCTTTTTTGGCTGTTAACAAAGGTAGCAGCTACCTTCCTTGTTTTTTCGAAAAATTGACAGATGGACCAAAATTTAAATCAAGAAACTAATGCCGTTTTAAAATAGTAAAGTGTCGTCCCCATGTTGTCACGAGGGGGGTTTTTTTAGCTCCTTTAGTTTTCGAGTAATCGTTAATGCTACGGATTTTCGCACAAAATTTTTTTACACTTCAAAAATTTCTACCGTCGGAACCAAAAAAGCTGGAGACCTTAAACCAATGGCCGTTGTAGGTAGATATGTCAACTACTTGAATTTAAAAAATTTAGGCTAATCCGTTCAACACAACTCTCGTAAGAAGTTTTCACGCATGAAAAAAGTTAATCTTATCGAAATATATAGCTTTTTTGGCTGTTAGCAAAGGTAGCAGCTACCTTCCTTGTTTTTTTCGAAAAATTGGCGGATGGGCTGAAATTTAGATTAGAAATTTTAAAGCCGTTTTAAAATAGCTAAGGGTCGTCCCCATGTTGTCACGAGGGGGTTTTTTTTAGCTCCTTTAGTTTTCGAGTAATCGTTAATGCTACGGATTTTCGCACCCAATTTTTTTACAATTCAAAATATTCTACCGTCGGAAAAAAAGAAACTGGAGACCTGAAACCAATGGCCGTTGTAGGTAGATATATCACCTACATGAGTTTAGAAAATTCAAGCCAATCCGTTCAACACAACTCTCGTAAGAAATTTTCACGCATGAAAAAAGTGAAACTTATCGAAATATATAGCTTTTTTGGCTGTTAACAAAGGTAGCTCCTTCCTTGTTTTTTCGAAAAATTGGCGGATTGGCTACATTTTAGATTAAAAAACTAATGCCGTTTTAAAGTAGCTAAGGGTCGTCCCCATGTTGTCACGAGGTGGTTTTTGTTAGCTCCTTTAGTTTTCGAGTAATCGTTAATGATACGGATTTTCGCACCAAATTTTTTTACACTTAAAAATTTTCTACCGTCGGAACCAAAAAAGCTGGAGACCTGAAACCAATGGCCGTTGTAGGTAGATATGTCAACTACCTGGAATTAGAAAATTTAGGCTAATCCGTCCAACACATCTCTCGTAAGAAATTTTCACGCATGAAAAAAGTGAAACTTATCGAAATATATAGCTTTTTTGGCTGTTAACAAAGGTAGCTCCTTCCTTGTTTTTTCCGAAAATTTGGCGAATGGACTAAAATTTAGATTAAAAAACTAATGCCGTTATAAAATAGCTAAGGGTCGTTCCCATGTTGTCATGAGGGGGTATATTTTAGCTCCTTTAGTTTTCGAGTAATCGTTAATGCTACGGATTTTCGCACCCAATTTTTTTACACTTCAAAATATTCTACCGTCAAAACCAAAGAAGCCGGAGACCTGAAACCAATGGTCGTTTTAGGTAGATATATCACCTACCTAGGTTAAGAAAATTCAAGCCAATCCGTTCCACACAACTCTCGTAAGAAATTTTCACGTATGAAAAAAGTGAAACTTATCGAAATATATAGCTTTTTTGGCTGTTAACAAAGGTAGCTCCTTCCTTGTTTTTTCGAAAAATTAACAGATGGACCAAAATTTAAATTAAGAATCTAATGCCCTTTTAAAATAGCTAAGAGTCGTCCCCATGTTGTCACGAGGGGGTTTTTTTTAGCTCCTTTAGTTTTCGAGTAATCGTTAATGCTACGGATTTTCGCACCAAATTTTTTTACACTTAAAAATTTTCTACCGTCGGAAATAAAAAAGCTGGAGACCTGAAACCAATGGCCGTTGTAGGTAGATATGTCAAATACCTGGATTTAGAAAATTCAGGCCAATCAGTCCAACAAAACTCTCGTAAGAAATTTTCACGCATGAAAAAAGTGAAACTTATCGAAATATATAGCTTTTTTGGCTGTTAACAAAGGTAGCTCCTTCCTTGTTTTTTCGAAAAATTGGCGGATGGGCTTAAATTTAGATTAGAAATTTAATGATGTTTTAAAATAACTAAGGGTCGTCCCCATGTTGTCACGAGGGGTTTTTTTTTAGCTCCTTTAGTTTTCGAGTAATCGTTAATGCTACGGATTTTCGCACCAAATTTTTTTACACTTAAAAATTTTCTACCGTCGGAAATAAAAAAGCTGGAGACCTGAAACCAATGGCCGTTGTAGGTAGATATGTCAAATACCTGGATTTAGAAAATTCAGGCCAATCCGTCCAACAAAACTCTCGTAAGAAATTTTCACGCATGAAAAAAGTGAAACTTATCGAAATATATAGCTTTTTTGGCTGTTAACAAAGGTAGCTCCTTCCTTGTTTTTTCGAAAAATTGGCGGATGGGCTAAAATTTAGATTAAAAAACTAATGCTGTTTTAAAAAAGCTAAGGGTCGTCCCCATGTTTTCACGAGGGGGTTTTTTTTGCTCCTTTAGTTTTCGAGTAATCGTAAATGCTACGAATTTTCGCACCAAATTTTTTTACACTTCAAAAATTTCTACCGTCTGAACCAAAAAAGCTGGAGACCTGAAACCAATGGCCATTGTAGGTAGATATGTCAACTCCCTTGTTTTAGAAAATTTAGGCTAATCCGTTCCACACAACTCTCGTAAGAAATTTACACGCATGAAAAAAGTGAATCTTATCGAAATATATAGCTTTTTTGGCTGTTAACAAAGGTAGCAGCTACCTCCCTTGTTTTTTTCGAAAAATTGGCAGATGGGCTGAAATTTAGATAAGAAATTTAAAGCCGTTTTAAAATAGCTAAGGGTCGTCCCCATGTTGTCACGAGGGGGTTTTTTTTAGCTCCTTTAGTTTTCGAGTAATCGTTAATGCTACGGATTTTCGCACCCAATTTTTTTACATTTCAAAATATTCTACCGTCGGAAAAAAAAAAACTGGAGACCTGAAACCAATGGCCGTTGTAGGTAGATATATCACCTACATGAAATTAGAAAATTCAAGCCAATCCGTTCAACACAACTCTCGTAAGAATTTTCCACGCATGAAAAAAGTGAAACTTATCGAAATATATAGCTTTTTTGGCTGTTAACAAAGGTAGCTCCTTCCTTGTTTTTTCGAAAAATTGGCGGATGGGCTAAAATTTAGATTAAAAAACTAATGCCGTTTTAAAATAGCTAAGGGTTGTCCCCATGTTGTCACGAGGGGGTTTTTTGTAGCTCCTTTAGTTTTCGAGTAATCGTAAATGCTACGAATTTTCGCACCAAATTTTTTTACACTTAAAAAATTTCTACCGTCAGAACCAAATAAGCTGGAAACCTGAAACCAATGGCCGTTGTAGGTAGATATGTCAACTACTTGAATTTAGAAAATTTAGGCTTATCCGTTCAACACAACTCTCGTAAGAAATTTTCACGCATGAAAAAAGTGAATCTTATGGAAATATATAGCTTTTTTGGCTGTTAGCAAAGGTAGCAGCTACCTTCCTTGTATTTTTCGAAAAATTGGCAGATAGGCTAAAATTTAGATAAGAAATTTAAAGCCATTTTAAAATAGCTAAGGGTCGTCCCCATGTTGTCATGAGGGGGTATATTTTAGCTCCTTTAGTTTTCGAGTAATCGTTAATGCTACGGATTTTCGTACCCAATTTTTTTACACTTCAAAATATTCTACCGTCAAAACCAAAGAAGCTGGAGACCTGAAACCAATGGTCGTTGTAGGTAAATATATCACCTACCTAGGTTTTGAAAATTCAAGCCAATCCGTTCCACACAACTCTCGTAAGAAATTTTCACGCATGAAAAAAGTGAAACTTATCGAAATATATAGCTTTTTTGGCTGTTAACAAAGGTAGCTCCTTCCTTGTTTTTTCGAAAAATTGACAGATGGACCAAAATTTAAATTAGGAAACTAATGCCCTTTTAAAATAGCTAAGAGTCGTCCCCATGTTGTCACGAGGGGTTTTTTTTAGCTCCTTTAGTTTTCGAAAAATCGTTAATGCTTCGGATTTTCGCACCCAATTTTTTTACACTTCAAAAATTTCTACAGTCGGAACCAAAAAAGCTGGAGACCTGAAACCGTGTAGGTAGATATGTCACCTACCTGGATTTAAAAAACTCAGGCCAATTTGTCCAACACAACTCTCGTTAGAAATTTTCACGCAGGAAAAAAGTTAAACTTATCGAAATATATAGCTTTTTTGGCTGTTAACAAAGGTAGCTCCTTCCTTGTTTTTTCGAAAAATTGGCGGATGGGCTAAAATTTAGATTAAAAAACTAATGCCGTTTTAAAATAGCTAAATGTCGTCCCCATGTTGTCACGAGGGGGTTTTTTTTGCGCCTTTAGTTTTCGAGTAATCGTAAATGCTACGAATTTTCGCACCAAATTTTTTTACACTTAAAAAATTTCTACCGTCAGAACCAAAAAAGCTGGAAACCTGAAACCAATGGCTGTTGTAGTTAGATATGTCAACTACTAGAATTTAGAAAATTTAGGCTAGTCCGTTCAACACAACTCTCGTAAGAAATTTTCACGCATGAAAAAAGTGAATCTTATCGAAATATATAGCTTTTTTGGCTGTTAACAAAGGTAGCTCCTTCCTTGTTTTTTCGAAAAATTGACAGATGGACCAAAATTTAAATTAAGAAACTAATGCCCTTTTAAAATAGCTAAGAGTCGTCCCCATGTTGTCACGAGGGGTTTTCTTTAGCTCCTTTAGTTTTCGAAAAATTGTTAATGCTTCGGATTTTCGCACCCAATTTTTTTACACTTCAAAAATTTCTACAGTCAGAACTAAAAAAGCTGGAGACCTGAAACCAATTTCCTTTGTAGGTAGATATGTCACCAACTTTAAATTAAAAAATTCAGGCCAATTTGTTGAACACAACTCTCGTTAGAAATTTTCACGCAGGAAAAAAGTTAAACTTATCGAAATATATAGCTTTTTTGGCTGTTAACAAAGGTAGCTCCTTCCTTGTTTTTTCGAAAAATTGGCGGATGGGCTAAAATTTAGATTAAAAACTAATGCCGTTTTAAAAAAGCTAAGGGTTGTCCCCATGTTGTCACGAGTGGTTTTCTTTTAGCTCCTTTAGTTTTCGAGTAATCGTTAATGCTACGGATTTTCGCACCAAATTTTTTTCCACTTAAAAATTTTCTACCGTCGGAACCAAAAAAGCTGGAGACTTAAAACCAATGGCCGTTGTAGGTAGATATGTCACCTACCTGGATTTAAAAAATTCAGGCCAATTTGTTGAACACAACTCTCGTTAGAAATTTTCACGCAGGAAAAAAGTTAAACTTATCGAAATATATAGCTTTTTTGGCTGTTAACAAAGGTAGCTCCTTCCTTGTTTTTTCGAAAAATTGGCGGATGGGCTAAAATTTAGATTAAAAACTAATGCCGTTTTAAAAAAGCTAAGGGTTGTCCCCATGCTGTCACGAGGGGTTTTCTTTTAGCTCCTTTAGTTTTCGAGTAATCGTTAATGCTACGGATTTTCGCACCAAATTTTTTTACACTTAAAAATTTTCTACCGTCGGAACCAAAAAAGCTGGAGACTTGAAACCAATGGCCGTTGTAGGTAGATATGTCAACTACTTGGATTTAGAAAATTCGTAACCTACCTGGATTTAAAAATTACAGGCCAATTCGCCCAACACAACTCTCGTAAGAAATTTTCACGCATGAAAAAAGTGAATCTTATCGAAATATATAGCTTTTTTGGCTGTTAGCAAAGGAAGCAGCTACCTTCCTTGTTTTTTTTCGAAAAATTGGCGGATGGGATGAAATTTAGATTATAAATTTTAAAGCCGTTTTAAAATAGCTAAGGGTCGTCCCCATGTTGTCACGAGGGGGTTTTTTTTAGCTCCTTTAGTTTTCGAGTAATCGTTAATGCTACGGATTTTCGCTCACAAATTTTTTTACACTTCAAAATATTCTACCGTCGGAACCAAAATAGCTGGAGACCTGAAACCAATGGCCGTTGTAGATAGATATATCACCTACATTAGTTTAGAAAATTCAAGCCATTCCGTTCAACACAACTCTCGTAAGAAATTTTCACGCATGAAAAAAGTGAAACTTATCGAAATATATAGCTTTTTTGGCTGTTAACAAAGGTAGCTCCTTCCTTGTTTTTTCGAAAAATTGGCGGATGGGCTAAAATTTAGATTAAAAACTAATGCCGTTTTTAAAAAGCAAAGGGGTTTCCCCATGTTGTCACGAGGGGTTTTCTTTTAGCTCCTTTAGTTTTCGAGTAATCGTTAATGCTACGGATTTTCGCACCAAATTTTTTTACACTTAAAAATTTTCTACCGTCGGAACCAAAAAAGCTGGAGACTTGAAACCAATGGCCGTTGTAGGTAGATATGTCAACTACCTGGATTTAGAAAATTCAGGCTAATCCGTCCAACACAACTCTCGTAAGAAATTTTCACGCATGAAAAAAGTGAAACTTATCGAAATATATAGCTTTTTTGGCTGTTAACAAAGGTAGCTCCTTCATTGTTTTTTCGAAAAATTGGCGGATGGGCTAAAATTTAAATTAAAAAACTAATGCCGTTTTAAAAAAGCTAAGGGTCGTCCCCATGTTGTCACGAGGGGGTTTTTTTAGCTCCTTTAGTTTTCGAGTAATCGTTAATGCTACGAATTTTCACACCAAATTTTTTTACACTTAAAAAATTTCTACCGTCGGAACCAAAAAAGCTGGAGACTTGAAACCAATGACCGTTGTAGGTAAATATGTCAACACCTTGGATTTAGAAAATTTAGGCTAATCCGTCCAACACAACTCTCGTAAGAAATTTTCACGCATGAAAAAAGTGAAACTTATCGAAATATATAGCTTTTTTGGCTGTTAACAAAGGTAGCAGCTACCTTCCTTGTTTTTTTCGAAAAATTGGTGGATAGGCTGAAATTTAGATTAGAAATTTAAAGCCCTTTTAAAATAGCTAAGAGTCGTCCCCATGTTGTCACGAGGGGGTTTTTTTTAGCTCCTTTAGTTTTCGAAAAATCGTTAATGCTTCGGATTTTCGCACCCAATTTTTTTACATTTCAAAAATTTCTACAGTCAGAACCAAATAAGCTGGAGACCTGAAACCAATGACCGTTGTAGGTAGATATGTCACCTACCTGGATTTAAAAAACTCAGGCCAATTTGTCTAACACAACTCTCGTTAGAAATTTTCACGCAGGAAAAAAGTTAAACTTATCGAAAAATATAGCTTTTTTGGCTGTTAACAAAGGTAGCTCCTCCTTGTTTTTTCGAAAAATTGACAGATGGACCAAAATTTAAATTAAGAAACTATTGCCGTTTTAAAATAGCTAAGGGTCGTCCCCATGTTGTCACGAGGGGTTTTTTTTAGCTCCTTTAGTTTTCGAGTAATCGTTAATGCTACGGATTTTCGCACCAAATTTTTTTACACTTCAAAAATTTCTACCGTCGGAACCAACAAAGCTGGAGACCTAAAACCAATCGCCGTTTTAGGTAAATATATCACCTACCTGGATATTAAAAAATTCAGGCCAATCCGTTCATTACAACTCTCGTAAGAAATTTTCACGCATGAAAAAAGTGAAACTTATCGAAATATATAGCTTTTTTGGCTGTTAACAAAGGTAGCTCCTTCCTTGTTTTTTCGAAAAATGGACAGATTGACCAACATTTAAATTAAGGAGTTAATGTCCTTTTAAAATAGCTAAGGGTCGTCCCCATATTGTCACGAGGGGGTTTTTTTTAGCTCCTTTAGTTTTCGAGTAATCGTTAATGCTATGGATTTTCGCACCCAATTTTTTTACAATTCAAAAATTTCTACCGTCGGAACCAAAGAAGCTGGAGAACTGAAACCAATGGCCGTCTTAGGTAGATATGTCACCTACATGGATTTAAAAAATTCAGGTCAATCCGTATAATACAACTCTCGTAAGAAATTTTCACGCATGAAAAAAGTGAAACTTATCGAAATATATAGCTTTTTTGGCTGTTAACAAAGGTATCAGCTACCTTCCTTGTTTTTTCGAAAAATTGGCGGATGGACCAAAATTTAAATTAAAAAACTAATGTCGTTTTAAAATAGCTAAGAGTCGTCCCCATGTTATCACAAGGGGGTTTTTTTAGCTCCTTTAGTTTTCGAGTAATCGTTAATGCTTCGGATTTTCGCACCCAATTTTTTTACATTTCAAAAATTTCTACAGTCGGAACCAAAAAAGCTGGAGACCTGAAACCAGTGGCCGTTGTAGGTAGATATGTCAACTACTTGGATTTAGAAAATTCGTAACTTACCTGGATTTAAAAACCACAGGCCAATTCGCCCAACACAACTCTCGTAAGAAATTTTCACGCATGAAAAAAGTGAAACTTATCGAAATATATAGCTTTTTTGGCTGTTAACAAAGGTAGCTCCTTCCTTGTTTTTTCGAAAAATTGGTGGATGGGCTAAAATTTAGATTAAAAAACTAATGCTGTTTTAAAATAGCTAAAATTCGTCCCCATGTTGTCACGAGGGGGTTTTTTTTAGCACCTTTAGTTTTCGAGTAATCGTTAATGCTACGGATTTTCGCACCAAATTTTTTTACATTTAAAAAATTTCTACCGTCGGAACCAAAATAACTGGAGACCTGAAACCAATGGCCGTTGTAAGTAGATATGACAACTACTTGGATTTAGAAAATTTAGGCTAATTCGTCCAACACAACTCTCGTAAGAAATTTTCACACATGAAAAAAGTGAAACTTATCGAAATATATAGCTTTTTTGGCTGTTAACAAAGGTAGCAGCTACTTTCCTTGTTTTTCGAAAAATTGGCGGATGGGCTAAAATTTAGATTAGAGAATTAATGCCGTTTTTTAATATTCATTCATGCCGTTTTAAATTCAGGCTAATCCGTCCAACACAACTCTCGTAAGAAATTTTCACGCATGAAAAAAGTGAAACTTATCGAAATATATAGCTTTTTTGGCTGTTAACAAAGGTAGCTCCTTCCTTGTTTTTTCGAAAAATTGGCGGATGGGCTAAAATTTAAATAAAAAACTAATGCCGTTTTAAAAAAGCTAAGGGTCGTCCCCATGTTGTCCCGGGGGGTTTTTTTTAGCTCCTTTAGTTTTCGAGTAATCGTTAATGCTACGGATTTTCGCACCAAATTTTTTTACACTTAAAAAATTTCTACCGTCAGAACCAAAAACGCTGGGACCTGAAACCAATGGCCGTTGTAGGTAAATATGTCACCTACCTGGATTTAGAAAACTCGTAACCTACCTGGATTTAAAAACCACAGGCCAATTCGCCTAACACAACTCTCGTAAGACATTTTCACGCATGAAAAAGGTGAAACTTATCGAAATATATAGCTTTTTTGGCTGTTAACAAAGGTAGCTCCTTCCTTGTATTTTCGAAAAATTGACAGATGGACCAAAATTTAAATTTCGAATTTAATGCCCTTTTGAAATAGCTAATAGTCGTCCCCATGTTGTCACGAGGGGGTTTTTTTAGCTCCTTTAGTTTTCGAAAAATCGTTAATGCTTCGGATTTTTGCATCCAATTTTTTTACATTTCAAAAATTTCTACAGTCAGAACCAAAAACGCTGGAGACCTGAAACCAATGGCCGTTGTAGGTAAATATGTCACCTACCTGAATTTAGAAAATTCAGGCCAATTTGTCCAACACAATTCTCGTTAGAAATTTTCACGCAGGAAAAAAGTTAAACTTATTGAAATATATAGCTTTTTTGGCTGTTAACAAAGGTAGCTCCTTCCTTGTTTTTTCGAAAAATTAGCGAATGGACCGAAATTTAAATTGAAGAACTAATGCCCTTTTAAAATAGCTAAAGGTCGTCACAATGTTGTCACGAGGGGTTTTTTTTTAGCTTCTTTCTAAGAAAATCCGTAGCATTAACGATTACTCGAAAACTAAAGGAGATAAAATAAACCCCCTCGTGACAACATGGGGACGAATTTTAGCTTTTTTAAAACGGCATTAAATCTCTAATCTAAATTTTAGCCCATCCGCCAATATTTCGAAAAAACAAGGAAGGTAGCTGCTACCTTTGTTAACAGCCAAAAAAGCTATATATTTCGATAAGTTTCACTTTTTTCATGCGTGAAAATTTCTTACGAGAGTTGTGTTGGACGGATTTGCCTGAATTTTTCAAATCCAGGTAGGTGACATATCTACCTACAACGACCATTGGTTTCAGGTCTGTCTCCAGCTTCTTTGGTTCCGACGGTAGAAATTTTTGAAGTGTAACTCGTGACAACATGGGAACGACCTTTAGCTATTTAAAAACGGCATTAAATCTCTAATAAAAATTTCAGCCCATCCGCCAATTTCTCGAAAAAACAAGCAAAGTAGCTGCTTACTTTGTTAACAGCCAAGAAAGCTATATATTTCTATATATTTCGATAAAGTCTCCAGCTTTTTTGGTTCCGACGGTAGAAATTTTTGAAGTGTAAAAAAATTGGGTGCGAAAATCCGTAGCATTAATGATTACTCGAAAACCAAAGGAGCTAAAAAAAACCCTTGTGACAACATGGGGACGACTTTTAGCTATTTTAAAAGGGCATTAGTTTCTAAATTTAAATTTTGGTACATCTGCAAATTTTTCGAAAAAACAAGGAAGGAGCTACCTTTGTTAACAGCCAAAAAAGCTATATATTTCGATAAGATTCAATTTTTTCATGAGTGAAAATTTCTTGCGAGAGTTGTGTTAGACGGATTGGCCTAAATTTTTTAAATCCAGGTAGGTGACATACCTACCTACGACGACCATTGGTTTAAGGTCTCCAGCTTCTTTAGTTCCGACGGTAGAAATTTTTGAAGTGTAAAAAAATTGGGTGCAAAAATCCGTTACATTAACGATTACTCGAAAACTAAAGTAGTTAAAATAAAGGTGACATATCTGCCTACAACGACCATCTGTTTCAAGTCTCCAGCTTCTTTGGTTCCGACGGTAGAAATTTTTGAAATGTAAAAAAATTGGGTGCGAAAATCCGTAGCATTAACGATTACTCGAAAACTAAAGGAGCTAAAAAAAACCCCCTCGTGACAACATGAGGACGAATTTTAGCTATTTTAAAACGGCATTAAATCTCTAATCTAAATTTCAGCCCATCCGCGAATTTTTCGAAAAAACAAGGAAGGTAGCTGCTACCTTTGTTTGTTAACAAAAAAGCTATATATATCGATAAGTTTCACTTTTTTCATGCGTGAAAATTTCTTACGAGAGTTGTGTTGGACGGATTGGCCTGAATTTTTTAAATCCAGGTAGATGACATATCGAACTACGACGACCATTGGTTTCAGGTCTGTCTCCAGCTTCTTTGGTTCCGACGGTAGAAATTTTTGAAGTGTAAAAAAATGTGTGCGAAAATCCGTTGCATTAACGATTACTCGAAAACTAAAGGATTAAAAAAAAAAGTGACATATCTGCCTACGACGACCATTGGTTTCAAGTCTCCAGCTTCTTTGGTTCCAACGGTAGAAATTTTTGAAGTGTAAAAAAATTGGGTGCGAAAATCCGTAGCATTAACGATTACTAGAAAACTAAAGGAGCTAAAAAAAACCCCTCGTGACAACATGGGGACGAATTTTAGCTATTTTAAAAGGACTTTTGTTCCTTAATTTAAATTTTTCGAAAAAACAAGGAAGGAGCTACCTTTGTTAACAGCTAAAAAAGCTATATATTTCGATAAGTTTCACTTTTTTCCAGCGTGAAAATTTCTTACGAGAGTTGTGTTAAACGGATTGTCCTGAATTTTTTAAATCCAGGTAGTTGACATATCTACCTACAACGGCCATTGGTTTTTGGTCTCCAGCTTTTTTGATTCCGACAGTAGAAATTTTTGAAGTGCACTGAAATTGGGTGCGAAAATCCGTAGCATTTACGATTACTCGAAAACTAAAGGAGCAAAAAAAAAACCCTCGTAATAACATGGGGGCGACCCTTAGCTTTTTTAAAACGGCAATAAATCTCTAATCTAAATTTTAGCCCATCTGCCAATTTTTCGAAAAAACAAGGAAGGAGCTACCTTTGTTAACAGACAAAAAAGCTATATATTTCGATAAGTTTCACTTTTTTCATGCGTGAAAATTTCTTACGAGGGTTTCTATGGACAAATTGGCCTGAATTATTTAAGATAAAGTAGCTGACATATCTACCTACAACGACCATTGGTTTCAGGTCTCCACCTATTTTGGTTCCAACGGTAGAAATTTTTGTAATGTAAAAAAATTGGGTGCGAAAATCCGTAGCATTAACGATTACTCAAAAACTAAAGGAGCTAAAAAAACCCCCCTCGTGACAAAATGGGGACAAATTTTAACTATTTTAAAACGGCATTAAATTTATATTTTAAATTTTAGCTCAACCGCCAATTTCTCGAAAAAACAAGGAAGGTAGCTGCTACCTTTGTTAACAGCCAAAAAAGCTATATATTTCGATAAGTTTCACTTTTTTCATGCGTGAAAATTTCTTACGAGAGTTGTGTTGGACGGATTTAAATTCAGGTAGGTGACATATCTACCTACAACGACCATTGGTTTCAGGTGTCCAGTTTTTTTGGTTCCGACGGTAGTAATTTTTGAAATGTAAAAAATTTGGGTGCGAAAATCCGTAGCATTAACGATTACTCGAAAACTAAAGGAGCAAAAAAACCCCCCTCGTAAGAACATGGGGGCGACCCTTAGCTATTTTAAAATGGCAATAAATCTCTAATCTAAATTTTAGCCCATCTGCCAATTTTTCGAAAAAACAAGGAGCTACCTTTGTTAACAGCCAAAAAAGCTATATATTTCGATAAGTTTCACTTTTTTCATGCGTGAAAATTTCTTACGAGGGTTGTGTTGGACGGATTGGCCTGAATTTTTTGAAATATAGTAGCTTGAATATCTACCTACAAAACTAATTGATTTTAGGTCTCCAGTTTTTTTTGATTCCGACGGTAGAAATTTTTGAAGTGTAAAAAAATTGGGTGCGAAAATCCGTAGCATTAACGATTACTCAAAAACTAAAGGAGCTAAAAAAACCCCACTCGTGACAAAATGGGGACGACCCTTAGCTATTTTAAAACGGCATTAAATTTCTAATTTAAATTTCAGCTCATCCGCCTATTTTTCGAAAAAACAAGGAAGGTAGCTGCTACCTTTCTTAACAGCAAAAAAAGCTATATATTTCGATAAGTTTCACTTTTTTCATGCGTCAAAATTTCTTACGAGAGTTGTGTTGGACGGATTGGCCTTAATTTTTTAAATTCAGGTAGGTGACAAATTTACCTAAAACGGCCATTTGTTTTAGGTCTCCAGCTTTTTTGGTTCCGACGGTAGAAATTTTTGAAGTGTAAAAAATTGGGTGCGAAAATCCGTAGCATTAACGATTACTCGAAAACTAAAGGAGCTAAAAAAAAACCCCTCGTGACAACATGGGGACGAATTTTAGCTATTTTAAAAGGACTTTTGTTCCATAATTTAAATTTTTCGAAAAAACAAGGAAGGAGCTACCTTTGTTAACAGCTAAAAAAGCTATATATTTCGATAAGTTTCACTTTTTTCCAGCGTGAAAATTTCTTACGAGAGTTGTGTTGGACGAATTGGAGAGTTGTGTTGGACGGATTTAAATTCAGGTAGGTGACATATCTACCTACAACGACCATTGGTTTCAGGTCTCCAGCTTTTTTGGTTCCGACGGTAGAAATTTTTGAAGTGTAAAAAAATTGGGTGCGAAAATCTGTAGCATTAACGATTACTCAAAAATTAAAGGAGCTAAAAAAAAAACCCTCGTGACAACATGGGGACGACCCTTAGCTATTTTTAAACGGCATTAAATCTCTAATCTAAATTTCAGCCCATCCGCCAATTTTTCGAAAAAACATGGAAGGTAGCTGCTACCTTTCTTAACAGCCATAAAAGCTATATATATCGATAAGTTTCACTTTTTTCATGCGAGAAAATTTCTTACGAGAGTTGTGTTGAACGGATTGGCCTGAAATCCAGGTATGTGACATATATACCTACAACGGCCATTGGTTTCAGGTCTCCAGCTTCTTTGGTTCCGACGGTAGAAATTTTTGAAGTGTAAAAAAATTGGGTGTGAAAATCCGTAGCATTAACGAAAACTAAAGGAGCTTAAAAAAAAGTGACATATCTGCCTACAACGACCATCTGTTTCAAGTCTCCAGCTTCTTTGGTTCCGATGGTAGAGATTTTTGAAGTGTAAAAAAATTGTGTGCGAAAATTCGTAGCATTAACGATTACTCGAAAACTAAAGGAGCTAAAAAAAACCCCCTCGTGACAACATGGGGACGAATTTTAGGTATTTTAAAATGACATTAGTTCCTTAATTTAAATTTTGATCCATCTGCCAATTTTTAAAAAAAAACAAGGAAGGAGCTACCTTTGTTAACAGCCAAAAAAGCTATATATTTCGATAAGTTTCACTTTTTTCATGCGTGAAAATTTCTTACGAGAGTAGTGTTGAACGGATTGGCCTGAAATCCAGGTAGGTGACATATATACCTACAACGGCCATTGGTTTCAGTTCTCCAGCTTCTTTGGTTCCGACGGTAGAAATTTTTGAAGTGTAAAAAAATTGGGTGCGAAAATCCGTAGCATTAACGATTACTCGAAAACTAAAGGAGTTAAAAAAAACCCCCTCGTGACAACATGGGGACCACCCTTAGTTATTTTAAAAGGACATTAAATCTTCAATTTAAACTTTGGTCCATCCGCCAATTTTTCGAAAAAACAAGGAAGGAGCTACCTTTGTTAACAGCCAAAAAAGCTATATATTTCGATAAGTTTCACTTTTTTCATGCGTGAAAATTTCTTACGAGAGTTGTATTGGACGGATTGGCCGTAAATTTTTAATTCCAGGTAGGTGAAATATCTACCTACAACGGCCTTTGGTTTCAGTTCTCCAGCTTCTTTGGTTCCGACGGTAGAAATTTTTGAAGTGTAAAAAAATTGGGTGCGAAAATCCGTAGCATTAACGATTACTCGAAAATTAAAGAAGCTAAAAAAAAACCCCTCGTGACAAAATGGGGACGACCTTTAACTATTTTAAAAGAACATTAAATACTTAATTTAAATTTTGGTCCATCCGCCAATTTTTCGAAAAAACAAGGAAGGAGCTACCTTTGTTAACAGCCAAAAAAGCTATATATTTCGATAAGTTTCACTTTTTTCATGCATGAAAATTTCTTACGAGAGTTGTGTTGAACGGATTGGCCTGAATTAATTAATTCCAGGTAGGTAACTTATCTGCCTACGACGACCATTGGTTTCAAGTCTTCAGCTTCTTTGGTTCCGACGGTAGTAATTTTTGAAGTGTAAAAAAATTGGGTGCGAAAATCCGTAGCATTAACGATTACTCGAAAACTAAAGGAACTAAAAAAAAAGTGACATATCTGCCTACAACGACCATCTGTTTCAAGTCTCTAGCTTCTTTGGTTCCGATGGTAGAAATTTTTGAAGTGTAAAAAAAGTGGGTGCGAAAATCCGTAGCATTAACGATTACTCGAAAACTAAAGGAGCTAAAAAAAAACCCCTCGTGACAACATGGGGACGAATTATAGCTTTTTCAAAAGGATATTAGTTCCTAAATTTAAATTTTGGTCAATCTGCCAATTTTTCGAAAAAACCAGGAAGGAGCTACCTTTGTTAACAGCCAAAAAAGCTATATATTTCGATAAGATTCACTTTTTTCATGCGTGAAAATTTCTTACGAGAGTTGTGTTGAACGGATTGGCCTAAAATCCAGGTAAGTGACATATATACCTACAACGGCCATTGGTTTTAGGTCTCCAGCTTCTTTGTTTCCGACGGTAGAAATTTTTGAAGTGTAAAAAAATTGGGTGCGAAAATCCGTAGCATTAACGATTACTCGAAAACTAAAGGAGCTAAAAAAAAACCCCTCGTGACAACATGGGGACCACCTTTAGTTATTTTAAAAGGACATTAGTTCTTCAATTTAACTTTCGGTCAATCCGCCAATTTTTCGAAAAAACAAGGAAGGAGCTACCTTTGTTAACAGCCAAAAAAGCTATATATTTCGATAAGTTTCACTTTTTTCATGCGTGAAAATTTCTTACGAGAGTTGTATTGGACGGATTGGCCAAAAGTTTTTAATTCCAGGTAGGTGATATATCTACCTACGACGACCTTTGGTTTCAGTTCTCCACTTTCTTTGTTTCCGACGGTAGAAATTTTTGAAGTGTAAAAAAATTGGGTGCGAAAATCCGTAGCATTAACGATTACTCGAAAACTAAAGAAGCTAAAAAAAACCCCCTCGTGACAAAATGGGGACGGCCTTAAGCTATTTTAAAAGAACATTAATTACTTAATTTAAATTTTGGTCCATCCGCCAATTTTTCGAAAAAACAAGGAAGGAGCTACCTTTGTTAACAGCCAAAAAAACTATATATTTCGATAAGTTTCACTTTTTTCATGCGTGAAAATTTCTTACGAGAGTTGTGTTAGACGGATTGACCTGAATTTTTAAAGTCCAAGTAGGTGACATATTTACCTACAACGGCCATTGGTTTCAGGTCTCCAACTTATTTCGATCCGCCGGTAGAAGTTTTTTAATTGTAAAAAAATTGTGTGCGAAAATCCGTATCATTAACGATTACTCGAAAACTAAAGGAGCTAAAAAAAAACCCCTCGTGACAACATGGGGACGACTTTTAGCTATTTTAAAACATCATTAGTTTTTTAATCTAAATTTTAGCCCATCCGCCAATTTTTCGAAAAAACAAGGAAGGAGCTACCTTTGTTAACAGCCAAAAAAGCTATATATTTCGATAAGTTTCACTTTTTATATGCGTGAAAATTTTTTACGAGAGTTGTGTTAAACGAATTGCCTGAATTTTTTTATTCCATGTAGGTGACATATCTACCTACAACGGCCATTTGTTTCAGGTCTTCAGCTAATTTGGTTCCGACTGTAGAAATTTTTGAAGTGTACAAAAATTGGATGCGAAAATCCGAAGCATTAACGATTACTCGAAAACTAAAGGAGTTAAAAAAAACCCCCTCGTGACAACATGGGGACCACTCTTAGTTATTTTAAAAGGACATTAGTTCTTCAATTTAAATTTTGGTCCATCCGCCAATTTTTCGAAAAAACTAGGAAGGAGCTACCTTTGTTAACAGCCAAAAAAGCTATATATTTCGATAAGTTTCACTTTTTTCATGCGTGAAAATTTCTTACGAGAGTTGTATTGGACGGATTGGCCAGAAGTTTTCTATTCCATGTAGGTGACATATTTACCTACGACAACCTCTGGTTTCAGTTTTCCAGCTTCTTTGGTTCCGATGGTAGAAATTTTTGAAGTGTAAAAAAATTGGGTACGAAAATCCGTAGCATTAACGATTACTCGAAAACTAAAGGAGCTAAAAACCCCCCCTTGTGACCACATGGGGACGACCATTAGCTTTATTAAAAGTGCATTAGTTTTTTAATTTAAATTTTGGTACATCCGCCAATTTTTCGAAAAAACAAGGAAGGAGCTACCTTTGTTAACAGCCAAAAAAGCTATATATTTCGATAAGTTTCACTTTTTTCATGCGTGAAAATTTTTTACGAGAGTTGTGTTAAACGGATTGACCTTAATTTTTTTTAATCCAAATAGTTGACATATCTACCTACAACGGCCATTGGTTTTTGATCTTTAGCTTTTTTGGTTCCGACGGTAGAAATTTTTGAAATGTAAAAAAATTGGGTGCGAAAATCCGTAGCATTAACGATTACTCGAAAACTAAAGAAGCTAAAAAAAAACCCCTCGTGACAAAATGGGGATGACCTTTAACTACTTTAAAAGAACATTAGTTCCTTAATTTAAATTTTGGTCATCCGCCAATTTTTCGAAAAAACAAGGAAGGAGCTACCTTTGTTAACAGCCAAAAAAGCTATATATTTCGATAAGTTTCACTTTTTTCATGCGTGATAATTTCTTACGAGAGTTGTGTTGAACGAATTGGCCTGAATTTGAGTAATTCAAGTAGGTGACATATCTTCCTACAACAACCATTGGTTTCAGGTGTCCAGCTTAATTGGTTCCGACAGTAGAAATTTTTGAAGTGTAAAAAAATTGGGTGCGAAAATCCGTAGCATTAACGATTACTCGAAAACTAAAGGAGCTAAAATAATCCCCCTCGTGACAACATGGGGACGAATTTCAGCTATTTTAAAACAACATTAAATTTCTAATCTAAATTTCAGCCCATCCGCCAATTTTTCGAAAAAACAAGGAAGGTAGCTGCTACCTTTGTTAACAGCCAAAAAAGCTATATATTTCGATAAGTTTCACTTTTTTCATGCGTGAACATTTCTTACGAGAGTTGTGTTGGACGGATTAGCCTGAATTTTCTAAATCCAAGTAGGTGACATATCTACCTACAACGACCATTGGTTTCAGGTCTCCAGCATTTTTGGTTCCGACGGTAGAAATTTTTGAAGTGTACAAAAATTGGGTGCGAAAATCCGTAGCATTAACGATTACTCGAAAACTAAAGGAACTAAAAAAACCCCCTTGTGACAACATGGGGACGACCTTTATTTTTTTAAACTTCAAAAATTTCTACCGTCGGAACTAAAGAAGCTGGAGACCTTAAACCAATGGTCGTCGTAGGTAGATATGTCACCTACATGGATTTAAAAAATTTAGGCCAATCCGTCTAACACAACTCTCGTAAGAAATGTTCATGCATGAAAAAAGTGAATCTTATCGAAATATATAGCTTTTTTGGCTGTTAACAAAGGTAGCTCCTTCCTTGTTTTTTCGAAAAATTTGCAGATGTACCAAAATTTAAATTTAGAAACTAATGCCCTTTTAAAATAGCTAAAAGTCGTCCCCATGTTGTCACAAGGGTTTTTTTTTGCTCCTTTGGTTTTCGAGTAATCGTTAATGCTACGGATTTTCGCACCCAATTTTTTTACACTTCAAAAATTTCTACCGTCGGAACCAAAAAAGCTGGAGACTTTATCGAAATATATAGAAATATATAGCTTTCTTTGCTGTTTACAAAGTAAGCAGCTACCTTCCTTGTTTTTTCGAAAAATTGGCGGATGGGCTGAAATTTTGATTAGAGATTTAATGCCGTTTTTAAATAGCTAAAAGTCGTTCCCATGTTGTCACGAGTTACACTTCAAAAATTTCTACCGTCGGAACCAAAGAAGCTGGAGACAGACCTGAAACCAATGGTCGTCGTAGGTAGATATGTCACCTACCTGGATTTAAAAAATTTAGGCCAATCCGTCCAACACAACTCTCGTAAGAAATTTTCACGCATGAAAATAGTGAAACTTATCGAAATATATAGCTTTTTTGGCTGTTAACAAAGGTAGCAGCTACCTTCCTTGTTTTTTCGAAAAATTGGTGGATGAGCTAAAATTTAGATTAGAGATTTAATGCCGTTTTAAAAAAGCTAAAATTCGTCCCCATGTTGTCACGAGGGGGTTTATTTTAGCTCCTTTAGTTTTCGAGTAATCGTTAAAGCTACGGATTTTCTTAGAAAGAAGCTAAAAAAAACCCCCTCGTGACAACATTGGGACGACCTTTAGCTATTTTAAAAGGGCATTAGTTCTTCAATTTAAATTTTGGTCCATCCGCCAATTTTTCGAAAAAACAAGGAAGGAGCTACCTTTGTTAACAGCCAAAAAAGCTATATATTTCGATAAGTTTCACTTTTTTCATTCGTGAAAATTTCTTACGAGAGTTGTGTTTAACGGATTGACCTGAATTTTTTAAATCCAGGTAGGTTACATATCTACCTACAGCGGCCATTGGTTTCAAGTCTCCAGCTTTTTTGGTTCCGATGGTAGAAATTTTTGAAGTGTAAAAAAATTGGGTGCTAAAATCCGTAGCATTAACGATTACTCGAAAACTAAAGGAGCTAAAAAAAACACCCTCGTGACAACATGGGGACGACTCTTAGCTATTTTAAAACGGCATTAGTTTTTTAATCTAAATTTTAGCCCATCCGCCAATTTTTCGAAAAAACAAGGAAGGAGCTACCTTTGTTAACAGCCAAAAAAGCTATATATTTCGATAAGTTTCACTTTTTTCATTCGTGAAAATTTCTTACGAGAGTTGTGTTAAACGGATTGACCTGAATTTTTTAAATCCAGGTAGGCTACATATCTACCTACAGCGGCCATTGGTTTCAAGTCTCCAGCTTTTTTGGTTCCGATGGTAGAAATTTTTGAAGTGTAAAAAAATTGGGTGCGAAAATCCGTAGCATTAACGATTACTCGAAAACTAAAGGAGCTAAAACAAACCCCCTCGTGACAACATGGGGACGACCCTTAGCTATTTTCAAACGGTATTAAATCTTTAATCTAAATTTCAGCCCATCCGCCAATTTTTCGAAAAAACAAGGAAGGTAGCTGCTACCTTTGTTAACAGCCAAAAAAGCTATATATTTCGATAAGTTTCACTTTTTTCAACCGTGAAAATTTCTTACGAGAGTTGTGTTCGACATATTGGCCTGAATTTTTTAAATCCAAATAGGTGACATATCTACCTACAACAACAATTAGTTTCAGGTCTCCAGCTTTTTTAATTGCGACGGTAAAAATTTTTGAAGTGAAAAAATAGGGTGCGAAAATCCGTAGCATTAACGATTACTCGAAAACTAAAGAAGCTAAAAAAAACCCCCTCGTGACAAAATAGGGACGACCTTTAGCTATTTTCAAAGGACATTAACTCCTTAATTTAAATTTTGGTCCATCCACCAATTTTTCGAAAAAACAAGGAAGGAGCTACCTTTGTTAACAGCCAAAAAAGCTATATATTTCGATAAGTTTCACTTTTTTCATGCGTGAAAATTTCTTACGAGAGTTGTGTTGAACGGATTGGCCTGAATTTTCTAAATCAAGGTAGATGACATATCTACCTACAAAAACCATTGGTTTCAGGTCTCCAGCTTCTTTATTTCCGACGGTAGAAATTTTTTAAGTGTAAAAAAATTGGGTGCGAAAATCCGTAGAATTAACGATTACTCGAAAACTAAAGGGGCTTTAAAAATTCCCCTCGTGACAACATGGGGACGACCCTAAGCTATTTTAAAACGGCATTAGTTTTTTAATCTTAATTTTAGCCCATCCGCCAATTTTTCGAAAAAACAAGGAAGGAGCTACCTTTGTTAACATCCAAAAAAGCTATATATTTCGATAAGTTTCACTTTTTTCATGCGTTAAAATTTCTTACGAGAGTTGTATTAGACGGATTGGCCGGAATTTTTTAATTTCAGGTAGGTGACATATTTTCCTACAACGGCCATTGGTTTCAGGTCTCCAGCTTCTTTGGTTGCGATGGTAGAAATTTTTGAAGTGTCAAAAAATTAGGTGCGAAAATCCGTAGCATTAACGATTACTCGAAAACTAAAGAAGCTAAAAAAAACCTCTCGTGACAAAATGGGGACGACTTTTAGCTATTTTAAAAGGGCATTAAATTTTTAATTTAAATTTCGGTCCATCCGCCAATTTTTCGAAAAAACAAGGAAGGAGCTACCTTTGTTAACAGCCAAAAAAGCTATATATTTTGATAAGTTTCACTTTTTTCATGCGTGAAAATTTCTAACGAGAGTCGTGTTAGACAGATTAGCCTGAATTTTCTAAAACAGGTAGGTAATATATTTACCTACAACGGCCATTGGTTTTAGGTCTCTAGCTTATTTAATTCCGACTGTAGAAATTTTTGAAGTGTAAAAAAATTGGGTGCGAAAATCCGTAGCATTAACGATTACTCGAAAACTAAAGGAGCTAAAAAAACCCCCTTGTGACAACATGGGGATGACCTTTAGCTTTTTTAAAAGGGCATTAGATCAATAATTTAAATTTTGGTCCATCCGCCAATTTTTCGAAAAAACAAGGAAGGTAGCTGCTACCTTTGTTAATAGCCAAAAAAGCTATATATTTCGATAAGTTTCACTTTTTTCATGCGTGAAAATTTCTTACGAGAGTTGTGTTGGACGAATTGGCCTGAATTTTATTAAATCCAGGTAGATTTAATATCAACCTACAACAACTTTTGGTTTCAGGTCTCCAGCTTCTTTGATTGCGAAGGTAAAAATTTTTGAATTGTAAAAAAATTGGGTGCGAAAATCCGTAGCATTAACGATTACTCGAAAACTAAAGGAGCTAAAAAAAACCCCCTCGTGACAACATGGGGACGACTCTTAGCTATTTTAAAACGGCATTAAATCTCTTATCTAAATTTTGGCCCATCCGCCAATTTTTCGAAAAAACAAGGAAGGTAGCTGCCACCTTTGTTAACAGCCAAAAAAGCTATATATTTCGATAAGTTTCACTTTTTTCATTCGTGAAAATTTCTTACGAGAGTTGTGTTGGACATGTTGGCCTGAATTTTTTAAATTCAAGTAGGTGACATATCTACCTACGACAACAATTGGTTTTAGGTCTCCAGCTTTTTTTATTCCGACGGTAGAAATTTTTGAAGTGTAAAAAAATTGGGTACGAAAATCCGTAGCATTAACGATTACTCGAAAACTAAAGGAGCAAAAAAACCCTCTTGTGACAACATGGGGACAACCTGTATTTATTTTAAAACGGTATTATTTTTTTAATTTAAATTTTGGTCTATCCGCCAATTTTTCGAAAAAACAAGGAAGGTAGCTGCTACCTTTGTTAACAGCCAAAAAAGCTATATATTTCGATAAGTTTCACTTTTTTCATGCATGAAAATTTCTTACGAGAGTTTTATTATACGGATTGGCCGGAATTTTTTAATTTAAGTAGGTGACATATCTACCTACAACGGCCATTGGTTTCAGGTCTCCAGCTTTTTTGGTTGCGATGGTAGAAATTTTTGAAGTGTCAAAAAATTGGGTGCGAAAATCCGTAGCATTAACGATTACTCGAAAACTAAAGGAGCTAAAAAAAAACCCCTCGTGACAACATGGGGACGACCCTTAGCTATTTTAAAACGACATTAGTTTTTTAATCTATATTTAAGCCCATCCGCCAATTTTTCGAAAAAACAAGGAAGGAGCTACCTTTGTTAACAGCCAAAAAAGTTATATATTTCGATAAGTTTCACTTTTTTCATGCGTGAAAATTTCTTACGAGAGTTGTGTTGAACGGATTGGCCTGAAATCCAGGTATGTGACATATATACCTACAACGGCCATTGGTTTCAGGTCTCCAGCTTCTTTGGTTCCGACGGTAGAAATTTTTGAAGTGTAAAAAAATTGGGTGTGAAAATCCGTAGCATTAACGAAAACTAAAGGAGCTTAAAAAAAAGTGACATATCTGCCTACAACGACCATCTGTTTCAAGTCTCCAGCTTCTTTGGTTCCGATGGTAGAGATTTTTGAAGTGTAAAAAAATTGTGTGCGAAAATTCGTAGCATTAACGATTACTCGAAAACTAAAGGAGCTAAAAAAAACCCCCTCGTGACAACATGGGGACGAATTTTAGGTATTTTAAAATGACATTAGTTCCTTAATTTAAATTTTGATCCATCTGCCAATTTTTAAAAAAAAACAAGGAAGGAGCTACCTTTGTTAACAGCCAAAAAAGCTATATATTTCGATAAGTTTCACTTTTTTCATGCGTGAAAATTTCTTACGAGAGTAGTGTTGAACGGATTGGCCTGAAATCCAGGTAGGTGACATATATACCTACAACGGCCATTGGTTTCAGTTCTCCAGCTTCTTTGGTTCCGACGGTAGAAATTTTTGAAGTGTAAAAAAATTGGGTGCGAAAATCCGTAGCATTAACGATTACTCGAAAACTAAAGGAGTTAAAAAAAACCCCCTCGTGACAACATGGGGACCACCCTTAGTTATTTTAAAAGGACATTAAATCTTCAATTTAAACTTTGGTCCATCCGCCAATTTTTCGAACAAACAAGGAAGGAGCTACCTTTGTTAACAGCCAAAAAAGCTATATATTTCGATAAGTTTCACTTTTTTCATGCGTGAAAATTTCTTACGAGAGTTGTATTGGACGGATTGGCCGTAAATTTTTAATTCCAGGTAGGTGAAATATCTACCTACAACGGCCTTTGGTTTCAGTTCTCCAGCTTCTTTGGTTCCGACGGTAGAAATTTTTGAAGTGTAAAAAAATTGGGTGCGAAAATCCGTAGCATTAACGATTACTCGAAAATTAAAGAAGCTAAAAAAAAACCCCTCGTGACAAAATGGGGACGACCTTTAACTATTTTAAAAGAACATTAAATACTTAATTTAAATTTTGGTCCATCCGCCAATTTTTCGAAAAAACAAGGAAGGAGCTACCTTTGTTAACAGCCAAAAAAGCTATATATTTCGATAAGTTTCACTTTTTTCATGCGTGAAAATTTCTTACGAGAGTTGTGTTGAACGGATTGGCCTGAATTAATTAATTCCAGGTAGGTAACTTATCTGCCTACGACGACCATTGGTTTCAAGTCTTCAGCTTCTTTGGTTCCGACGGTAGTAATTTTTGAAGTGTAAAAAAATTGGGTGCGAAAATCCGTAGCATTAACGATTACTCGAAAACTAAAGGAACTAAAAAAAAAGTGACATATCTGCCTACAACGACCATCTGTTTCAAGTCTCTAGCTTCTTTGGCTCCGATGGTAGAAATTTTTGAAGTGTAAAAAAAGTGGGTGCGAAAATCCGTAGCATTAACGATTACTCGAAAACTAAAGGAGCTAAAAAAAACCCCTCGTGACAACATGGGGACGAATTATAGCTTTTTTAAAAGGATATTAGTTCCTAAATTTAAATTTTGGTCAATCTGCCAATTTTTCGAAAAAACCAGGAAGGAGCTACCTTTGTTAACAGCCAAAAAAGCTATATATTTCGATAAGATTCACTTTTTTCATGCGTGAAAATTTCTTACGAGAGTTGTGTTGAACGGATTGGCCTAAAATCCAGGTAAGTGACATATATACCTACAACGGCCATTGGTTTTAGGTCTCCAGCTTCTTTGTTTCCGACGGTAGAAATTTTTGAAGTGTAAAAAAATTGGGTGCGAAAATCCGTAGCATTAACGATTACTCGAAAACTAAAGGAGCTAAAAAAAAACCCCTCGTGACAACATGGGGACCACCTTTAGTTATTTTAAAAGGACATTAGTTCTTCAATCTAACTTTCGGTCAATCCGCCAATTTTTCGAAAAAACAAGGAAGGAGCTACCTTTGTTAACAGCCAAAAAAGCTATATATTTCGATAAGTTTCACTTTTTTCATGCGTGAAAATTTCTTACGAGAGTTGTATTGGACGGATTGGCCAAAAGTTTTTAATTCCAGGTAGGTGATATATCTACCTACGACGACCTTTGGTTTCAGTTCTCCACTTTCTTTGTTTCCGACGGTAGAAATTTTTGAAGTGTAAAAAAATTGGGTGCGAAAATCCGTAGCATTAACGATTACTCGAAAACTAAAGAAGCTAAAAAAAACCCCCTCGTGACAAAATGGGGACGGCCTTAAGCTATTTTAAAAGAACATTAATTACTTAATTTAAATTTTGGTCCATCCGCCAATTTTTCGAAAAAACAAGGAAGGAGCTACCTTTGTTAACAGCCAAAAAAACTATATATTTCGATAAGTTTCACTTTTTTCATGCGTGAAAATTTCTTACGAGAGTTGTGTTAGACGGATTGACCTGAATTTTTATAGTCCAAGTAGGTGACATATTTACCTACAACGGCCATTGGTTTCAGGTCTCCAACTTATTTCGATCCGCCGGTAGAAGTTTTTTAATTGTAAAAAAATTGTGTGCGAAAATCCGTATCATTAACGATTACTCGAAAACTAAAGGAGCTAAAAAAAAACCCCTCGTGACAACATGGGGACGACTTTTAGCTATTTTAAAACATCATTAGTTTTTTAATCTAAATTTTAGCCCATCCGCCAATTTTTCGAAAAAACAAGGAAGGAGCTACCTTTGTTAACAGCCAAAAAAGCTATAAATTTCGATAAGTTTCACTTTTTATATGCGTGAAAATTTTTTACGAGAGTTGTGTTAAACGAATTGCCTGAATTTTTTTATTCCATGTAGGTGACATATCTACCTACAACGGTCATTTGTTTCAGGTCTTCAGCTAATTTGGTTCCGACTGTAGAAATTTTTGAAGTGTACAAAAATTGGATGCGAAAATCCGAAGCATTAACGATTACTCGAAAACTAAAGGAGTTAAAAAAAAACCCCTCGTGACAACATGGGGACCACTCTTAGTTATTTTAAAAGGACATTAGTTCTTCAATTTAAATTTTGGTCCATCCGCCAATTTTTCGAAAAAACTAGGAAGGAGCTACCTTTGTTAACAGCCAAAAAAGCTATATATTTCGATAAGTTTCACTTTTTTCATGCGTGAAAATTTCTTACGAGAGTTGTATTGGACGGATTGGCCAGAAGTTTTCTATTCCATGTAGGTGACATATTTACCTACGACAACCTCTGGTTTCAGTTTTCCAGCTTCTTTGGTTCCGATGGTAGAAATTTTTGAAGTGTAAAAAAATTGGGTACGAAAATCCGTAGCATTAACGATTACTCGAAAACTAAAGGAGCTAAAAACCCCCCCTTGTGACCACATGGGGACGACCATTAGCTTTATTAAAAGTGCATTAGTTTTTTAATTTAAATTTTGGTACATCCGCCAATTTTTCGAAAAAACAAGGAAGGAGCTACCTTTGTTAACAGCCAAAAAAGCTATATATTTCGATAAGTTTCACTTTTTTCATGCGTGAAAATTTTTTACGAGAGTTGTGTTAAACGGATTGACCTTAATTTTTTTTAATCCAAATAGTTGACATATCTACCTACAACGGCCATTGGTTTTTGATCTTTAGCTTTTTTGGTTCCGACGGTAGAAATTTTTGAAATGTAAAAAAATTGGGTGCGAAAATCCGTAGCATTAACGATTACTCGAAAACTAAAGAAGCTAAAAAAAAACCCCTCGTGACAAAATGGGGATGACCTTTAACTACTTTAAAAGAACATTAGTTCCTTAATTTAAATTTTGGTCATCCGCCAATTTTTCGAAAAAACAAGGAAGGAGCTACCTTTGTTAACAGCCAAAAAAGCTATATATTTCGATAAGTTTCACTTTTTTCATGCGTGATAATTTCTTACGAGAGTTGTGTTGAACGAATTGGCCTGAATTTGAGTAATTCAAGTAGGTGACATATCTTCCTACAACAACCATTGGTTTCAGGTGTCCAGCTTAATTGGTTCCGACAGTAGAAATTTTTGAAGTGTAAAAAAATTGGGTGCGAAAATCCGTAGCATTAACGATTACTCGAAAACTAAAGGAGCTAAAATAATCCCCCTCGTGACAACATGGGGACGAATTTCAGCTATTTTAAAACAACATTAAATCTCTAATCTAAATTTCAGCCCATCCGCCAATTTTTCGAAAAAACAAGGAAGGTAGCTGCTACCTTTGTTAACAGCCAAAAAAGCTATATATTTCGATAAGTTTCACTTTTTTCATGCGTGAACATTTCTTACGAGAGTTGTGTTGGACGGATTGGCCTGAATTTTCTAAATCCAAGTAGGTGACATATCTACCTACAACGACCATTGGTTTCAGGTCTCCAGCATTTTTGGTTCCGACGGTAGAAATTTTTGAAGTGTACAAAAATTGGGTGCGAAAATCCGTAGCATTAACGATTACTCGAAAACTAAAGGAACTAAAAAAACCCCCTTGTGACAACATGTGGACGACCTTTATTTTTTTAAACTTCAAAAATTTCTACCGTCGGAACTAAAGAAGCTGGAGACCTTAAACCAATGGTCGTCGTAGGTAGATATGTCACCTACATGGATTTAAAAAATTTAGGCCAATCCGTCTAACACAACTCTCGTAAGAAATGTTCATGCATGAAAAAAGTGAATCTTATCGAAATATATAGCTTTTTTGGCTGTTAACAAAGGTAGCTCCTTCCTTGTTTTTTCGAAAAATTTGCAGATGTACCAAAATTTAAATTTAGAAACTAATGCCCTTTTAAAATAGCTAAAAGTCGTCCCCATGTTGTCACAAGGGTTTTTTTTTGCTCCTTTGGTTTTCGAGTAATCGTTAATGCTACGGATTTTCACACCCAATTTTTTTACACTTCAAAAATTTCTACCGTCGGAACCAAAAAAGCTGGAGACTTTATCGAAATATATAGAAATATATAGCTTTCTTTGCTGTTTACAAAGTAAGCAGCTACCTTCCTTGTTTTTTCGAAAAATTGGCGGATGGGCTGAAATTTTGATTAGAGATTTAATGCCGTTTTTAAATAGCTAAAAGTCGTTCCCATGTTGTCACGAGTTACACTTCAAAAATTTCTACCGTCGGAACCAAAGAAGCTGGAGACAGACCTGAAACCAATGGTCGTCGTAGGTAGATATGTCACCTACCTGGATTTAAAAAATTCAGGCCAATCCGTCCAACACAACTCTCGTAAGAAATTTTCACGCATGAAAATAGTGAAACTTATCGAAATATATAGCTTTTTTGGCTGTTAACAAAGGTAGCAGCTACCTTCCTTGTTTTTTCGAAAAATTGGTGGATGAGCTAAAATTTAGATTAGAGATTTAATGCCGTTTTAAAAAAGCTAAAATTCGTCCCCATGTTGTCACGAGGGGGTTTATTTTAGCTCCTTTAGTTTTCGAGTAATCGTTAAAGCTACGGATTTTCTTAGAAAGAAACTAAAAAAAACCCCCTCGTGACAACATTGGGACGACCTTTAGCTATTTTAAAAGGGCATTAGTTCTTCAATTTAAATTTTGGTCCATCCGCCAATTTTTCGAAAAAACAAGGAAGGAGCTACCTTTGTTAACAGCCAAAAAAGCTATATATTTCGATAAGTTTCACTTTTTTCATTCGTGAAAATTTCTTACGAGAGTTGTGTTTAACGGATTGACCTGAATTTTTTAAATCCAGGTAGGTTACATATCTACCTACAGCGGCCATTGGTTTCAAGTCTCCAGCTTTTTTGGTTCCGATGGTAGAAATTTTTGAAGTGTAAAATAATTGGGTGCTAAAATCCGTAGCATTAACGATTACTCGAAAACTAAAGGAGCTAAAAAAAACACCCTCGTGACAACATGGGGACGACTCTTAGCTATTTTAAAACGGCATTAGTTTTTTAATCTAAATTTTAGCCCATCCGCCAATTTTTCGAAAAAACAAGGAAGGTAGCTGCTACCTTTGTTAACAGCCAAAAAAGCTATATATTTCGATAAGTTTCACTTTTTTCAACCGTGAAAATTTCTTACGAGAGTTGTGTTCGACATATTGGCCTGAATTTTTTAAATCCAAATAGGTGACATATCTACCTACAACAACAATTAGTTTCAGGTCTCCAGCTTTTTTAATTGCGACGGTAAAAATTTTTGAAGTGAAAAAATAGGGTGCGAAAATCCGTAGCATTAACGATTACTCGAAAACTAAAGAAGCTAAAAAAAACCCCCTCGTGACAAAATAGGGACGACCTTTAGCTATTTTCAAAGGACATTAACTCCTTAATTTAAATTTTGGTCCACTTACCAATTTTTCGAAAAAACAAGGAAGGAGCTACCTTTGTTAACAGCCAAAAAAGCTATATATTTCGATAAGTTTCACTTTTTTCATGCGTGAAAATTTCTTACGAGAGTTGTGTTGAACGGATTGGCCTGAATTTTCTAAATCAAGGTAGATGACATATCTACCTACAAAAACCATTGGTTTCAGGTCTCCAGCTTCTTTATTTCCGACGGTAGAAATTTTTTAAGTGTAAAAAAATTGGGTGCGAAAATCCGTAGAATTAACGATTACTCGAAAACTAAAGGGGCTTTAAAAATTCCCCTCGTGACAACATGGGGACGACCCTAAGCTATTTTAAAACGGCATTAGTTTTTTAATCTTAATTTTAGCCCATCCGCCAATTTTTCGAAAAAACAAGGAAGGAGCTACCTTTGTTAACATCCAAAAAAGCTATATATTTCGATAAGTTTCACTTTTTTCATGCGTTAAAATTTCTTACGAGAGTTGTATTAGACGGATTGGCCGGAATTTTTTAATTTCAGGTAGGTGACATATTTTCCTACAACGGCCATTGGTTTCAGGTCTCCAGCTTCTTTGGTTGCGATGGTAGAAATTTTTGAAGTGTCAAAAAATTAGGTGCGAAAATCCGTAGCATTAACGATTACTCGAAAACTAAAGAAGCTAAAAAAAACCTCTCGTGACAAAATGGGGACGACTTTTAGCTATTTTAAAAGGGCATTAAATTTTTAATTTAAATTTCGGTCCATCCGCCAATTTTTCGAAAAAACAAGGAAGGAGCTACCTTTGTTAACAGCCAAAAAAGCTATATATTTTGATAAGTTTCACTTTTTTCATGCGTGAAAATTTCTTACGAGAGTCGTGTTAGACAGATTAGCCTGAATTTTCTAAAACAGGTAGGTAATATATTTACCTACAACGGCCATTGGTTTTAGGTCTCTAGCTTATTTAATTCCGACTGTAGAAATTTTTGAAGTGTAAAAAAATTGGGTGCGAAAATCCGTAGCATTAACGATTACTCGAAAACTAAAGGAGCTAAAAAAACCCCCTTGTGACAACATGGGGATGACCTTTAGCTTTTTTAAAAGGGCATTAGATCAATAATTTAAATTTTGGTCCATCCGCCAATTTTTCGAAAAAACAAGGAAGGTAGCTGCTACCTTTGTTAATAGCCAAAAAAGCTATATATTTCGATAAGTTTCACTTTTTTCATGCGTGAAAATTTCTTACGAGAGTTGTGTTGGACGAATTGGCCTGAATTTTATTAAATCCAGGTAGATTTAATATCAACCTACAACAACTTTTGGTTTCAGGTCTCCAGCTTCTTTGATTGCGAAGGTAAAAATTTTTGAATTGTAAAAAAATTGGGTGCGAAAATCCGTAGCATTAACGATTACTCGAAAACTAAAGGAGCTAAAAAAAACCCCCTCGTGACAACATGGGGACGACTCTTAGCTATTTTAAAACGGCATTAAATCTCTTATCTAAATTTTGGCCCATCCGCCAATTTTTCGAAAAAACAAGGAAGGTAGCTGCCACCTTTGTTAACAGCCAAAAAAGCTATATATTTCGATAAGTTTCACTTTTTTCATTCGTGAAAATTTCTTACGAGAGTTGTGTTGGACATGTTGGCCTGAATTTTTTAAATTCAAGTAGGTGACATATCTACCTACGACAACAATTGGTTTTAGGTCTCCAGCTTTTTTGGTTCCGACGGTAGAAATTTTTGAAGTGTAAAAAAATTGGGTACGAAAATCCGTAGCATTAACGATTACTCGAAAACTAAAGGAGCAAAAAAACCCTCTTGTGACAACATGGGGACAACCTGTATTTATTTTAAAACGGTATTATTTTTTTAATTTAAATTTTGGTCCATCCGCCAATTTTTCGAAAAAACAAGGAAGGTAGCTGCTACCTTTGTTAACAGCCAAAAAAGCTATATATTTCGATAAGTTTCACTTTTTTCATGCATGAAAATTTCTTACGAGAGTTTTATTATACGGATTGGCCGGAATTTTTTAATTTAAGTAGGTGACATATCTACCTACAACGGCCATTGGTTTCAGGTCTCCAGCTTTTTTGGTTGCGATGGTAGAAATTTTTGAAGTGTCAAAAAATTGGGTGCGAAAATCCGTAGCATTAACGATTACTCGAAAACTAAAGGAGCTAAAAAAAACCCCCTCGTGACAACATGGGGACGACCCTTAGCTATTTTAAAACGACATTAGTTTTTTAATCTATATTTAAGCCCATCCGCCAATTTTTCGAAAAAACAAGGAAGGAGCTACCTTTGTTAACAGCCAAAAAAGTTATATATTTCGATAAGTTTCACTTTTTTCATGCGTGAAAATTTCTTACGAGAGTTGTGTGGGACGGATTAGCCTGAATTTTCAAAATTAGGTAGGTAACGTATTTACCTACAACGGCCATTGGTTGCAGGTCTCCAGCTTTTTTAATTCCGACTGTAGAAATTTTTGAAGTTTAAAAAAATTGGGTGCGAAAATCCGTAGCATTAACGATTACTCGAAACTAAAGGAGCTAAAAAAACCCCCTTGTGACAACATGGGGACGACTTTTAGCTTTTTTAAAAGGGCATTAGATCAATAATTTAAATTTTGGTCCATCCGCCAATTTTTCGAAAAAACAAGGAAGGTAGCTGCTACCTTTGTTAATAGCCAAAAAAGCTATATATTTCGATAAGTTTCACTTTTTTCATGCGTGAAAATTTCTTACGAGAGTTGTGTTGGACGAATTAGCCTGAATTTTATTAAATCCAGATAGATTTAATATCTACCTACAACAACCTTTAGTTTCAGGTCTCCAGCTTCTTTAATTGCGAAGGTAAAAATTTTTGAAGTGTAAAAAAATTGGGTGCGAAAATCCGTAGCATTAACGATTACTCGAAAACTAAAGGAGCTAAAAAAAACCCCCTCGTGACAACATGGGGACGACTCTTAGCTATTTTAAAACATCATTAAATCTCTTATCTAAATTTTGGCCCATCCGCCAATTTTTCGAAAAAACAAGGAAGGTAGCTGCTACCTTTGTTAACAGCCAAAAAAGCTATATATTTCGATAAGTTTCACTTTTTTCCAGTGTGAAAATTTCTTACGAGAGTTGTGTTGAACGGATTGTCCTGAATTTTTTAAATCCAGGTAGGTGACATATTTACCTACAACGGCCATTGGTTTCAGGTCTCCAGCTTTTTTGGTTCCAACTGTAGAAATTTTTGAAGTGTAAAAAAATTTGGTGTGAAAATCCGTAGCATTAACGATTACCCGAAAACTAAAGGAGCTAAAAAAACCCCCTTGTGACAACATGAGGACAACCTTTAGCTATTTTAAAAGGGCTTCATTTATTTAATTTAAATTTTGGTCTATCCGCCAATTTTTCGAAAAAACAAGGAAGGAGCTACCTTTGTTAACATCCAAAAAAGCTATATATTTCGATAAGTTTCACTTTTTTCATGCGTGAAAATTTCTTACGAGAGTTGTATACGACGGATTGGCCGGAATTTTTTAATTTCAGGTAGGTGACATATCTTCCTACAACGGCCATTGGTTTCAGGTCTCCAGCTTCTTTGGTTGCGATGGTAGAAATTTTTGAAGTGTCAAAAAATTGGGTGCGAAAATCCGTAGCATTAACGATTACTCGAAAACTAAAGAAGCTAAAAAAAACCTCTCGTGACAAAATGGGGACGACTTTTAGCTATTTTAAAAGGGCATTAGTTTCTTAATTTAAATTTCGGTCCATCCGCCAATTTTTCAAAAAAAACAAGGAAGGAGCTACCTTTGTTAACAGCCAAAAAAGCTATATATTTTGATAAGTTTCACTTTTTTCATGCGTGAAAATTTCTTACGAGAGTTGTGTTGGACGAATTGGCCTGAATTTTATTAAATCCAGGTAGATTTAATATCAACCTACAACAATTTTTGGTTTTAGGTCTCCAGCTTCTTTGATTGCGTGGTAAAAATTTTTGAAGTGTAAAAAAATTGGGTGCGAAAATCCGTAGCATTAACGATTACTCGAAAACTAAAGGAGCTAAAAAAAACCCCCTCGTGAAAACATGGGGACAACTCTTAGCTATTTTAAAACGGCATTAAATCTCTAATCTTAATTTTGGCCCATCCGCCAATTTTTCGAAAAAACAAGGAAGGTAGCTGCTACCTTTGTTAACAGCCAAAAAAGCTATATATTTCGATAAGTTTCACTTTTTTCATGCGTGAAAATTTCCTACGAGAGTTGTGTTGGACAAATTGGCCTGAATTTTTTAAATCCAGGTAGATTTAATATCAACCTACAACAACCTTTGGTTTCAGGTCTCCAGCTTCTTTAATTGCGATGGTAAAAATTTTTGAAATGTAAAAAAATTGGGTGCGAAAATCCGTAGCATTAACGATTACTCGAAAACTAAAGGAGCTAAAAAAAACCCCCTCGTGACAACATGGGGACGACCCTTAGCTATTTTAAAACGGAATTAAATCTCTTATCTAAATTTTGGCCCATCCGCCAATTTTTCGAAAAAACAAGGAAGGTAGCTGCTACCTTTGTTAACAGCCAAAAAAGCTATATATTTCGATAAGTTTCACTTTTTTCAAACGTGAAAATTTCTTACGAGAGTTGTGTTAGACGGATTGTCCTGAATTTTTTAAATCCAGGTAGCTGACATATTTTTACTACAACGGCCATGGTTTCAGGTCTCCAGCTTTTTTGGTTCCGACTGTAGAAATTTTTGAAGTGTAAAAAAATTGGGTGTGAAAATCCGTAGCATTAACGATTACCCGAAAACTAAAAAACCCCCTTGTGACAACATGGGGACAACCTTTAGCTATTTTAAAACGGCTTTATTTGTTTAATTTAAATTTTGGTCTATCCGCCAATTTTTCGAAAAAACAAGGAAGGAGCTACCTTTGTTAACATCCAAAAAAGCTATATATTTCGATAAGTTTCACTTTTTTCATGCGTGAAAATTTCTTACGTGAGTTGTATTGGACGGATTGGCCGGAATTTTTTAATTTCAGGTAGGTGACATATCTTCCTACAACGGCCATTGGTTTCAGGTCTCCAGCTTCTTTGGTTGCGATGGTAGAAATTTTTGAAGTGTCAAAAAATTGGGTGCGAAAATCCGTAGCATTAACGATTACTCGAAAACTAAAGAAGCTAAAAAAAACCTCTCGTGACAAAATGGGGACGACTTTTAGCTATTTTAAAACGGCATTAGTTTCTAAATTTAAATTTCGGTCCATCCGCCAATTTTTCAAAAAAAACAAGGAAGGAGCTACCTTTGTTAACAGCCAAAAAAGCTATATATTTTGATAAGTTTCACTTTTTTCATGCGTGAAAATTTCTTACGAGAGTTGTGTTGAACGGATTAGCCTGAATTTTCTAACCCAGGTAGGTGACATATTTACCTACAAGGGCCATTGGTCAGGTCTCCAGCTTCTTTGATTGCGTGGTAAAAATTTTTGAAGTGTAAAAAAATTGGGTGCGAAAATCCGTTAACGATTACTCGAAAACTAAAGGAGCTAAACAAAACCCCCTCGTGACAACATGGAGACAACCTTTAGCTATTTTAAAATGGCATTAAAACTCTAATCTAAATTTTGGCCCATCCGCCAATTTTTCGAAAAAACAAGGAAGGTAGCTGCTACCTTTGTTAACAGCCAAAAAAGCTATATATTTCGATAAGTTTCACTTTTTTCATGCGTGAAAATTTCTTACGAGAGTTGTGTTGGACGAATTGGCCTGAATTTTTTAAATCCAGGTAGATTTAATATCTACCTACAACAACCTTTGGTTTCAGGTCTCCAGCTTCTTTAATTGCGATGGTAAAAATTTTTGAAATGTAAAAAAATTGGGTGCGAAAATCCGTAGCATTAACGATTACTCGAAAACTAAAGGAGCTAAAAAAAACCCCCTCGTGACAACATGGGGACGACCCTTACCTATTTTAAAACGGCATTAAATCTCTAATCTACATTTTTGCCCATCCGCCAATTTTTCGAAAAAACAAGGAAGGTAGCTGCTACCTTTGTTAACAGCCAAAAAAGCTATATATTTCGATAAGTTTCACTTTTTTCAACCGTGAAAATTTCTTACGAGAGTTGTGTTAGACGGATTGACCTGAATTTTTTAAATCCAGGTAGGTGACATATCTACCTACGATTACTATTGGTTTCAGGTCTCCAGCTTTTTTGGTTCCGACGGTAGAAATTTTTGAAGTGTAAAAAAATTGGGTACGAAAATCCGTAGCATTAACGATTACTCGAAAACTAAAGGAGCAAAAAAACCCTCTTGTGACAACATGGGGACAACCTGTATTTATTTTAAAACGGTATTATTTTTTTAATTTAAATTTTGGTCCATCCGCCAATTTTTCGAAAAAACAAGGAAGGTAGCTGCTACCTTTGTTAACAGCCAAAAAAGCTATATATTTCGATAAGTTTCACTTTTTTCCAGTGTGAAAATTTCTTACGAGAGTTGTGTTGAACGGATTGTCCTGAATTTTTTAAATCCAGGTAGGTGACATATTTACCTACAACGGCCATTGGTTGTAGGTCTCCAGCTTTTTTGGTTCCGACGGTAGAAATTTTTGAAGTGTAAAAAAATTGGGTACGAAAATCCGTAGCATTAACGATTACTCGAAAACTAAAGGAGCAAAAAAACCCTCTTGTGACAACATGGGGACAACCTGTATTTATTTTAAAACGGTATTATTTTTTTAATTTAAATTTTGGTCCATCCGCCAATTTTTCGAAAAAACAAGGAAGGTAGCTGCTACCTTTGTTAACAGCCAAAAAAGCTATATATTTCGATAAGTTTCACTTTTTTCATGCATGAAAATTTCTTACGAGAGTTTTATTATACGGATTGGCCGGAATTTTTTAATTTAAGTAGGTGACATATCTACCTACAACGGCCATTGGTTTCAGGTCTCCAGCTTTTTTGGTTGCGATGGTAGAAATTTTTGAAGTGTCAAAAAATTGGGTGCGAAAATCCGTAGCATTAACGATTACTCGAAAACTAAAGGAGCTAAAAAAAACCCCCTCGTGACAACATGGGGACGACCCTTAGCTATTTTAAAACGACATTAGTTTTTTAATCTATATTTAAGCCCATCCGCCAATTTTTCGAAAAAACAAGGAAGGAGCTACCTTTGTTAACAGCCAAAAAAGTTATATATTTCGATAAGTTTCACTTTTTTCATGCGTGAAAATTTCTTACGAGAGTTGTGTGGGACGGATTAGCCTGAATTTTCAAAATTAGGTAGGTAACGTATTTACCTACAACGGCCATTGGTTGCAGGTCTCCAGCTTTTTTAATTCCGACTGTAGAAATTTTTGAAGTTTAAAAAAATTGGGTGCGAAAATCCGTAGCATTAACGATTACTCGAAACTAAAGGAGCTAAAAAAACCCCCTTGTGACAACATGGGGACGACTTTTAGCTTTTTTAAAAGGGCATTAGATCAATAATTTAAATTTTGGTCCATCCGCCAATTTTTCGAAAAAACAAGGAAGGTAGCTGCTACCTTTGTTAATAGCCAAAAAAGCTATATATTTCGATAAGTTTCACTTTTTTCATGCGTGAAAATTTCTTACGAGAGTTGTGTTGGACGAATTAGCCTGAATTTTATTAAATCCAGATAGATTTAATATCTACCTACAACAACCTTTAGTTTCAGGTCTCCAGCTTCTTTAATTGCGAAGGTAAAAATTTTTGAAGTGTAAAAAAATTGGGTGCGAAAATCCGTAGCATTAACGATTACTCGAAAACTAAAGGAGCTAAAAAAAACCCCCTCGTGACAACATGGGGACGACTCTTAGCTATTTTAAAACATCATTAAATCTCTTATCTAAATTTTGGCCCATCCGCCAATTTTTCGAAAAAACAAGGAAGGTAGCTGCTACCTTTGTTAACAGCCAAAAAAGCTATATATTTCGATAAGTTTCACTTTTTTCCAGTGTGAAAATTTCTTACGAGAGTTGTGTTGAACGGATTGTCCTGAATTTTTTAAATCCAGGTAGGTGACATATTTACCTACAACGGCCATTGGTTTCAGGTCTCCAGCTTTTTTGGATCCAACTGTAGAAATTTTTGAAGTGTAAAAAAATTTGGTGTGAAAATCCGTAGCATTAACGATTACCCGAAAACTAAAGGAGCTAAAAAAACCCCCTTGTGACAACATGAGGACAACCTTTAGCTATTTTAAAAGGGCTTCATTTATTTAATTTAAATTTTGGTCTATCCGCCAATTTTTCGAAAAAACAAGGAAGGAGCTACCTTTGTTAACATCCAAAAAAGCTATATATTTCGATAAGTTTCACTTTTTTCATGCGTGAAAATTTCTTACGAGAGTTGTATACGACGGATTGGCCGGAATTTTTTAATTTCAGGTAGGTGACATATCTTCCTACAACGGCCATTGGTTTCAGGTCTCCAGCTTCTTTGGTTGCGATGGTAGAAATTTTTGAAGTGTCAAAAAATTGGGTGCGAAAATCCGTAGCATTAACGATTACTCGAAAACTAAAGAAGCTAAAAAAAACCTCTCGTGACAAAATGGGGACGACTTTTAGCTATTTTAAAAGGGCATTAGTTTCTTAATTTAAATTTCGGTCCATCCGCCAATTTTTCAAAAAAAACAAGGAAGGAGCTACCTTTGTTAACAGCCAAAAAAGCTATATATTTTGATAAGTTTCACTTTTTTCATGCGTGAAAATTTCTTACGAGAGTTGTGTTGGACGAATTGGCCTGAATTTTATTAAATCCAGGTAGATTTAATATCAACCTACAACAATTTTTGGTTTTAGGTCTCCAGCTTCTTTGATTGCGTGGTAAAAATTTTTGAAGTGTAAAAAAATTGGGTGCGAAAATCCGTAGCATTAACGATTACTCGAAAACTAAAGGAGCTAAAAAAAACCCCCTCGTGAAAACATGGGGACAACTCTTAGCTATTTTAAAACGGCATTAAATCTCTAATCTTAATTTTGGCCCATCCGCCAATTTTTCGAAAAAACAAGGAAGGTAGCTGCTACCTTTGTTAACAGCCAAAAAAGCTATATATTTCGATAAGTTTCACTTTTTTCATGCGTGAAAATTTCCTACGAGAGTTGTGTTGGACAAATTGGCCTGAATTTTTTAAATCCAGGTAGATTTAATATCAACCTACAACAACCTTTGGTTTCAGGTCTCCAGCTTCTTTAATTGCGATGGTAAAAATTTTTGAAATGTAAAAAAATTGGGTGCGAAAATCCGTAGCATTAACGATTACTCGAAAACTAAAGGAGCTAAAAAAAACCCCCTCGTGACAACATGGGGACGACCCTTAGCTATTTTAAAACGGAATTAAATCTCTTATCTAAATTTTGGCCCATCCGCCAATTTTTCGAAAAAACAAGGAAGGTAGCTGCTACCTTTGTTAACAGCCAAAAAAGCTATATATTTCGATAAGTTTCACTTTTTTCAAACGTGAAAATTTCTTACGAGAGTTGTGTTAGACGGATTGTCCTGAATTTTTTAAATCCAGGTAGCTGACATATTTTTACTACAACGGCCATGGTTTCAGGTCTCCAGCTTTTTTGGTTCCGACTGTAGAAATTTTTGAAGTGTAAAAAAATTGGGTGTGAAAATCCGTAGCATTAACGATTACCCGAAAACTAAAAAACCCCCTTGTGACAACATGGGGACAACCTTTAGCTATTTTAAAACGGCTTTATTTGTTTAATTTAAATTTTGGTCTATCCGCCAATTTTTCGAAAAAACAAGGAAGGAGCTACCTTTGTTAACATCCAAAAAAGCTATATATTTCGATAAGTTTCACTTTTTTCATGCGTGAAAATTTCTTACGTGAGTTGTATTGGACGGATTGGCCGGAATTTTTTAATTTCAGGTAGGTGACATATCTTCCTACAACGGCCATTGGTTTCAGGTCTCCAGCTTCTTTGGTTGCGATGGTAGAAATTTTTGAAGTGTCAAAAAATTGGGTGCGAAAATCCGTAGCATTAACGATTACTCGAAAACTAAAGAAGCTAAAAAAAACCTCTCGTGACAAAATGGGGACGACTTTTAGCTATTTTAAAACGGCATTAGTTTCTAAATTTAAATTTCGGTCCATCCGCCAATTTTTCAAAAAAAACAAGGAAGGAGCTACCTTTGTTAACAGCCAAAAAAGCTATATATTTTGATAAGTTTCACTTTTTTCATGCGTGAAAATTTCTTACGAGAGTTGTGTTGAACGGATTAGCCTGAATTTTCTAACCCAGGTAGGTGACATATTTACCTACAAGGGCCATTGGTCAGGTCTCCAGCTTCTTTGATTGCGTGGTAAAAATTTTTGAAGTGTAAAAAAATTGGGTGCGAAAATCCGTTAACGATTACTCGAAAACTAAAGGAGCTAAACAAAACCCCCTCGTGACAACATGGAGACAACCTTTAGCTATTTTAAAATGGCATTAAAACTCTAATCTAAATTTTGGCCCATCCGCCAATTTTTCGAAAAAACAAGGAAGGTAGCTGCTACCTTTGTTAACAGCCAAAAAAGCTATATATTTCGATAAGTTTCACTTTTTTCATGCGTGAAAATTTCTTACGAGAGTTGTGTTGGACGAATTGGCCTGAATTTTTTAAATCCAGGTAGATTTAATATCTACCTACAACAACCTTTGGTTTCAGGTCTCCAGCTTCTTTAATTGCGATGGTAAAAATTTTTGAAATGTAAAAAAATTGGGTGCGAAAATCCGTAGCATTAACGATTACTCGAAAACTAAAGGAGCTAAAAAAAACCCCCTCGTGACAACATGGGGACGACCCTTACCTATTTTAAAACGGCATTAAATCTCTAATCTACATTTTTGCCCATCCGCCAATTTTTCGAAAAAACAAGGAAGGTAGCTGCTACCTTTGTTAACAGCCAAAAAAGCTATATATTTCGATAAGTTTCACTTTTTTCAACCGTGAAAATTTCTTACGAGAGTTGTGTTAAACGGATTGACCTGAATTTTTTAAATCCAGGTAGGTGACATATCTACCTACGATTACTATTGGTTTTAGGTCTCCAGCTTCTTTGGTTCCGACGGTAGAAATTTTTGAAGTTTAAAAAAATTGGGTGCGAAAATCCTTAGCATTTACGATTACTCGAAAACTAAAGGAGCTAAAAAAACCCCCTTGTGACAACATGGGGACAACCTTTAGCTATTTTAAAACGGCATTAAATCTCTAATCTAAATTTAGGCCCATCCGCCAATTTTTCGAAAAAACAAGGAAGGTAGCTGCTACCTTTGTTATCAGCCAAAAAAGCTATATATTTCGATAAGTTTCATTTTTTTCCAGCGTGAAAACTTCTTACGAGAGTTGTGTTGAACGGATTGTCCTGAATTTTTTAAATCCAGGTAGGTGACATATTTACCTACAACGGCCGTTGGTTGTAGATTTCCAGCTTTTTTGGTTCCGACTGTAGAAATTTTTGAAGTTTAAAAAAATTGGGTGCGAAAATCCGTAGCATTAACGATTACCCGAAAACTAAAGGAGCTAAAAAAACCCCCTTGTGACAACATGGGGACAACCTTTAGCTATTTTAAAAAGGCTTTATTTATTAAATTTAAATTGTGGTCTATCCGCCAATTTTTCGAAAAAACAAGGAAGGAGCTACCTTTGTTAACATCCAAAAAAGCTATATATTTCGATAAGTTTCACTTTTTTCATGCGTGAAAATTTCTTACGAGAGTTGTATAAGACGGATTGGCCGGAATTTTTTAATTTCAGGTAGGTGACATATCTTCCTACAACGGCCATTGGTTTCAGGTCTCCAGCTTTTTTGGTTGCTATGGTAGAAATTTTTGAAGTGTCAAAAAATTGGGTGCGAAAATCCGTAGCATTAACGATTACTCGAAAACTAAAGAAGCTAAATAAAACCTCTCGTGACAAAATGGGGACGACTTTTAGCTTTTTTAAAAGGGCATTAGTTTCTTAATTTAAATTTCGGTCCATCAGCCAATTTTTCAAAAAAAACAAGGAAGGAGCTACCTTTGTTAACAGCCAAAAAAGCTATATATTTTTTTTTTTTTTTTTTTTTTTAAATTTTAATCTCTACAATTTTCTGGGGCCGAAGCTCACCCTACTCTTTCGCAGTTTATTTAACGTCCTTACTTTACGCCAACTTACTAGCGCCAAATCGAGGACGCACGAATACAGGTTCGCGATTGTTGAATATCCCATCTGCGCATTGCATTGCTCCATGCCATCCTGTACTGACATGGACGATGGTTCGGCCCATAGACTCTGCACTCCAACAGGGGGTCATAGTTGTGTTCATCGTCATCACCGATCGAAATCAAGTGATGAAAAATCCCTTTTGCAACCCTCCCCTGTTGGGATTCGAACCCGGTACCTCCCGTCCCAAACACCGCAGCTTTAACCACTGCGCCAATTGCTCGGTCTATATATTTTGATAAGTTTCACTTTTTTCATGCGTGAAAATTTCTTACGAGAGTTGTGTTGAACGGATTAGCCTGAATTTTCTAACTCAGGTAGGTGACATATTTACCTACAAGGGCCATTGGTTTCAGGTCTCCAGCTTCTTTGATTGCGTGGTAAAAATTTTTGAAGTGTAAAAAAATTGGGTGCGAAAATCCGTAGCATTAACGATTACTCGAAAACTAAAGGAGCTAAAAAAAACCCCCTCGTGACAACATGGGGACGACTCTTAGCTATTTTAAAACGGCATTAAATCTCTAATCTAAATTTTGGCCCATCCGCCAATTTTTCGAAAAAACAAAGAAGGTAGCTGCTACCTTTGTTAACAGCCAAAAAAGCTATATATTTCGATAAGTTTCACTTTTTTCATGCGTGAAAATTTCTTACGAGAGTTTTGTTTGACGAATTGGCCTGAGTTTTTTAAATCCAGGTAGATTTAATATCTACCTACAACAACCTTTGGTTTCAGGTCTCCAGCTTCTTTAATTGCGATGGTAAAAATTTTTGAAATGTAAAAAATTGGGTGCGAAAATCCGTAGCATTAACGATTACTCTAAAACTAAAGGAGCTAAAAAAAACCCCCTCGTGACAACATGGGGACGGCCTTTAGCTATTTTAAAACGGCATTAAATTTTTAATCTAAATTTTGGCCCATCCGCCAATTTTTCGAAAAAACAAGGAAGGTAGCTGCTACCTTTGTTAACAGCCAAAAAAGCTATATATTTCGATAAGTTTCACTTTTTTCATGCGTGAAAATTTCTTTCGAGAGTTGTGTTAGACGGATTGACCTGAATTTTTTAAATCCAAGTAGGTGACATACCTGCCTACGACGGCCAATGGTTTCAGTTCTCCAGCTTTTTTGGTTCCGACGGTAGAAATTTTTGAAGTTTAAAAAAATTGGGTGCGAAAATCCTTAGCATTAACGATTACTCGAAAACTAAAGCAGCTAAAAAAACCCCCTTGTGGCAACATGGGGACAACCTTTAGCTATTTTAAAAGGGCATTATTTACTTAATTTAAATGTTGGTCCATCCGCCAATTTTTCGAAAAAACAAGGAAGGTAGCTGCTACCTTTGTTAACAGCCAAAAAAGCTATATATTTCGATAAGTTTCACTTTTTTCATGCGTGAAAATTTCTTACGAGAGTTGTGTTGAACATATTGGCCTGTATTTTTTAAATCCATGTAAATTACATATCTACCTACGACAACCATTGGTTTCAGGTCTCCAGCTACTTTGGTTGCGACAGCAGAAATTTTAGAAGAAATTTTCGAGAGTTGTGTTTGACGGATTAGCCTGAATTCTCTAAATCCAGGTAGGTGACATATTTACCTACAACGGCCATTGGTTTCAGGTCTCCAGCTTCTTTTATTCCGACGGTAGAAATTTTTGAAATGTAAAAAATTTGGGTGCAAAAATCCGTTACATTAACGATTACTCGAAAACTAAAGGAGCTAAAATAAAGGTGACATATCTGCCTACAACGACCATCTGTTTCAAGTCTCCAGCTTTTTTGGTTCCGACGGTAGAAATTTTTGAAGTGTAAAAAAATTGGGTGCGAAAATCCGTAGCATTAACGATTACTCGAAAACTAAAGGAGCTAAAAAAACCCCCTCGTGACAACATGGGGACGAATTTTAGCTATTTTAAAACATCAATAAATCTCTAATCTAAATTTCAGCCCATCCGCGAATTTCTCGAAAAAACAAGTAAGGTAGCTGCTACCTTTGTTAACAGCCAAAAAAGCTATATAATTCGATAAGTTTCACTTTTTTCATGCGTGAAAATTTCTTAAGAGAGTTGTGTTGGACGGATTGGCCTGAATTTTTCAAATCCAGGTAGATGACATATCGACCTACGACGACCATTGGTTTCAGGTCTGTCTCCAACTTCTTTGGTTCCGACTGTAGAAATTTTTGAAGTGTAAAAAAATTGGTGCGAAAATCCGTTGCATTAAAGATTACTCGAAAACTAAAGGAGTAAAAAAAAAGGTGACATATCTGCCTACGACGACCATTGGTTTCAAGTCTCCAGCTTCTTTGATTCCAATGGTAGAAATTTTTGAAGTGTAAAATAATTGGGTGCGAAAATCCATAGCATTAACGATTACTCGAAAACTAAAGGAGCTAAAAAAAAACCCCTCGTGACAACATGGGGACGAATTTTAGCTATTTTAAAAGAACATTAGTTCCTTAATTTAAATTTTGGTCCATCTGCCAATTTTTCGAAAAAACAAGGAAGGAGCTACCTTTGTTAACAGCCAAAAAAGCTATATATTTCGATAAGTTTCACTTTTTTCATGCGTGAAAATTTCTTACGAGAGTTGTGTTGGACGGATTGGCTTGAATTTTTAAAATCCCAGTAGGTGACATATCTGCCTACGACGACCATTCATTTCAAGTTTCCAACTTTTTTAGTTCCGATGGTAGAAATTTTTGAAGTTTAAAAAAATAAAGGTCGTTCCCATGTTGTCACAAGGGGGTTTTTTAGTTCCTTTAGTTTTCGAGTAATCGTTAATGCTACGGATTTTCGCACCCAATTTTTTTACACTTAAAAAATTTCTACCGTCGGAACCAAAGAAGTTGGAGACCTGAAACCAATGGCCGTTGTAGGTATATATGTCACCTACCTGGATTTTAGGCCAATCCGTTCAACACTACTTTTGGATGGACCAAAATTTAAATTAAAGAACTAATGCCCTTTTAAAATAGCTAAAGGTCGTCCCAATGTTGTCACGAGGGGGTTTTTTTTAGCTCCTTTAGTTTTCGAGTAATCGTTAATGCTACGGATTTTCGCACACAATTTTTTTACACTTAAAAAATTTCTACCGTCGGAACCAAAGAAGTTGGAGACCTGAAACCAATGGCCGTTGTAGGTATATATGTCACCTACCTGGATTTTAGGCCAATCCGTTCAACACTACTTTTAAATGGACCAAAATTTAAATTAAAGAACTAATGCCCTTTTAAAATAGCTAAAGGTCGTCCCAATGTTGTCACGAGGGGGTTTTTTTTAGCTTCTTTCTAAGAAAATCCGTAGCATTAACGATTACTCGAAAACTAAAGGAGCTAAAATAAACCCCCTCGTGACAACATGGGGACGAATTTTAGCTTTTTTAAAACGGCATTAAATCTCTTATCTAAATTTTAACCCATCCGCCAATTTTTCGAAAAAACAAGGAAGGTAGCTGCTACCTTTGTTAACAGCCAAAAAAGCTATATATTTCGATAAGTTTCACTTTTTTCATGCGTGAAAATTTCTTACGAGAGTTGTGTTGGACGGATTGGCCTGAATTTTTTAAATCCAGGTAGGTGACATATCTACCTACGACGACCATTGGTTTCAGGTCTGTCTCCAGCTTCTTTGGTTCTGACGGTAGAAATTTTTGAAGTGTAACTCTTGACAACATGGGAACGAACTATAGCTATTTAAAAACGGCATTAAATCTCTAATCAAAATTTCAGCCCATCCGCCAATTTTTCGAAAAAACCAGGAAGGTAGCTGCTTACTTTGTAAACAGCAAAGAAAGCTATATATTTCTATATATTTCGATAAAGTCTCCAGCTTTTTTGGTTCCGACGGTAGAAATTTTTGAAGTGTAAATAAATTGGGTGCGAAAATCCGTAGCATTAACGATTACTCGAAAACCAAAGGAGCAAAAAAAAAAACCCTTGTGACAACATGGGGACGACTTTTAGCTATTTTAAAAGGGCATTAGTTTCTAAATTTAAATTTTGGTACATCTGCAAATTTTTCGAAAAAACAAGGAAGGAGCTACCTTTGTTAACAGCCAAAAAAGCTATATATTTCGATAAGATTCACTTTTTTCATGCGTGAAAATTTCTTAAGAGAGTTGTGTTAGACGGATTGGCCTAAATTTTTTAAATCCAGGTAGGTGACATATCTACCTACGACGACCATTGGTTTAAGGTCTCCAGCTTCTTTAGTTCCGACGGTAGAAATTTTTGAAGTTTAAAAAAATAAAGGTCGTCCACATGTTGTCACAAGGGGGTTTTTTTAGTTCCTTTAGTTTTCGAGTAATCGTTAATGCTACGGATTTTCGCACCCAATTTTTGTACACTTCAAAAATTTCTACCGTCGGAAACAAAAACGCTGGAGACCTGAAACCAATGGTCGTTGTAGGTAGATATGTCACCTACCTAAATTTTAAAATTTCAGGCCAATCTGTTCAACACAACTCTCGTAAGAAATTTTCACGCATGAAAAAAGTGAAACTTATCGAAATATATAGCTTTTTTGGCTGTTAACAAAGGTAGCAGCTACCTTCCTTGTTTTTTTCGAAAAATTGGTGGATGGGCTGAAATTTAGATTAGAAATTTAAAGCCGTTTAAAAATAGCTAAGGGTCGTCCCCATGTTGTCACGAGGGGGTTTTTGTTAGCTCCTTTAGTTTTCGAGTAATCGTTAATGCTACGGATTTTCGCACCCAATTTTTTACACTTCAAAAATTTCTACAGTCGGAACCAAAAAAGCTGGAAACCTGAAACCAATGGCCGTTTTAGGTAGATATGTCACCTACTTGGATTAAGAAAATTCAGGCCAACCCGTCCAACACAACTCTCGTAAGAAATTTTCACGTAAGAAACCAATGGCCGTTGTAGGTAGATATGTCACCTACCTTAAATTAAAAAATTCAGGCCAATCCGTCGAACACAACTCTCGTAAGAAATTTTCACGCATGAAAAAAGTGAAACTTATCGAAATATATAGCTTTTTTGGCTGTTAACAAAGGTAGCAGCTATCTTCCTTGTTTTTTTCGAAAAATTGGTGGATGGGCTGATATTTAGATTAGAAATTTAAAGCCGTTTTAAAATAGCTAAGGGTCGTCCCCATGTTGTCACGAGGGGGTTTTTTTTAGCTCCTTTAGTTTTCGAGTAATCGTTAATATTACGGATTCTCGCACCAAATTTTTTTACACTTCAAAATATTCTACCGTCGGAATTATAAAAGCTGGAGACCTGAAACTAATGGCTTTTGTAGGTAGATATATAAACTACCTAGATTTAAAAAATTCAAGCCAATCCGTCTTACACAACTCTCGTAAGAAATTTTCACGCATGACAAAAGTGAAACTTATCGAAATATATAGCTTTTTTGGCTGTTAACAAAGGTAGCAGCTACCTTCCTTGTTTTTTCGAAAAATTGGCGGATGGATCAAAATTTAAATTAAGTAAATAATGTTCTTTTAAAATAGCTAAAATTCGTCCCCATGTTGTCACGAGGGGGTTTTTTTTAGCTCCTTTAGTTTTCGAGTAATCGTTAATGCTACGGATTTTCGCACCCAACTTTTTTACACTTCAAAAATTTCTACCGTCGGAACCAAAAAAGCTTGAGACCTTAAACCTATGGCCGCAGTAGGTAGATATGTCACCTACATGGTTTTAAAAAATTCAGGCCAACCCGTCCAACACAACTCTCGTAAGAAATTTTCACGCATGAAAAAAGTGAAACTTATCGAAATATATAGCTTTTTTGGCTGTTAACAAAGGTAGCTCCTTCCTTGTTTTTTCGAGAAATTGACAGATGGACCGAAATTTAAATTTAGGATCTAATGCCCTTTTTAAATAGCTAAAGTTCTTCCCCATGTTGTCACGAGGGGGTTTTTTTTAGCTCCTTTAGTTTTCGAGTAATCGTTAATGCTACGGATTTTCGCACCCAAATTTTACACTTAAAAAATTTCTACCGTCGGAACCAAAAAAGCTGGAAACCTGAAACCAATGGCCGTGTTAGGTAGATATGTCACCTACCTGGATTTAGAAATTTCAGGCCAATCCGTCTAACACAACTCTCGTAAGAAATTTTCACTCATGAAAAAAGTGAAACTTATCGAAATATATAGCTTTTTTGGCTGTTAACAAAGGTAGCTCCTTCCTTGTTTTTTCGAAAAATTGGCGGATGGACTAAAATTTAAATTAAAAAACTAATGCCCTTTTAAAAAAGCTAAGGGACGTCCCCATGTTGTCACGAGGGGGTTTTTTTAGCTTCTTTAGTTTTCGAGTAATCGTTAATGCTACGGATTTTCGCACCAAATTTTTTTACACTTCAAAAATTTCTACCGTCGAAATAAAATAATTTGGAGACCTAAAACCAATGGTCGTCGGAGGTAGATATGTCACCTACCTGGATTTAAAAAATTTAGGCCAATCCGTCTAACACAACTCTCGTAAGAAATTTTCATGCATTAAAAAAGTGAAACTTATCGAAAAATATAGCTTTTTTGGCTGTTAACAAAGATAGCTCCTTCCTTGTTTTTTCGAAAAATTGGCAGATGGACCGAAATTTAAATTAAGGATCTAATTTCCTTTTAAAGTAGCTAAAGGTCGTCCCCATGTTATCACAAGGGGATTTTTTTAGCTCCTTTAGTTTTCGAGTAATCGTTAATGCTACGGATTTTCGCACCCAATTTTTTTACACTTCAAAAATTTCTACCGTCGGAACCAAAAATACTGGAGAACTGAAACCAATGGCCGTTTTAGGTAGATATGTCACCTACCTGGAATTAAAAAATTCAGGTCAATCCGTTTAACGCAACTCTCAGAAGAAATTTTCACGCATGAAAAAAATGAAACTTATCGAAATATATAGCTTTTTTGGCTGTTAACAAAGGTAGCTCCTTCCTTGTTTTTTCGAAAAATTGGCAGATGGACCAAAAATTAATTTAAGGAACTAATTTCCTTTTTAAATAGCTAAAGGTCGTCCTCATGTTATCACAACGGGGTTTTTTTAGCTCCTTTAGTTTTCGAGTAATCGTTAATGCTACGGATTTTCGCACCCAATTTTTTTACACTTCAAAAATTTCTACCGTTGGAAATAAAGAAGCTGGAGACCTGAAACCAATGGCCGTTGTAGGTAAATATATCACCTACCTGGATTTAAAAAATTCAGGCCAATTTGTCCAACACAACTCTCGTAAGAAATTTTCATGCATGAAAAAAGTGAAACTTATCGAAATATATAGCTTTTTTGGCTGTTAAAAAAGGTAGCATCTACCTTCCTTGTTTTTTCGAAAAATTGGCGGATGGGCTGAAATTTAGATTATAAATTTAATGCCGTTTTAAAATAGCTAAGGGTCGTCTCCATGTTGTCACGAGGGGGTTTTTTTTAGCTCCTTTAGTTTTCGAGTAATCGTTAATGCTACGGATTTTCGAAACCAATTTTTTTACACTTCAAAAATTTCTACCGTCGGAACCAAAAAAGCTGGAGAACTGAAACAAATGGCCGTTTTAGGTAGATATGTCACCTACCCGGATTTAAACAATTCAGGTCAATTTTTTAAACGCAACTCTCGTAAGAAATTTTCACGCATTAAAAAATTGAAACTTATCGAAATATATAGCTTTTTTGGCTGTTAACAAAGGTAGCTCCTTCCTTGTTTTTTCGAAAAATTGGCGGATGGACCAAAATTTAAATTAAGAAACTAATGTCCTTTTAAAATAGCTAAAGGTCGTCCCCATGTTATCACAAGGGGGTTTATTTAGCTCCTTTAGTTTTCGAGTAATCGTTAATGCTACGGATTTTCGCACCCAATTTTTTTACACTTCAAAAATTTCTACAGTCGGAACCAAAAAAGCTGGAGACCTGAAACCAATGGCAGTTGTAGGTAAATATATTACCTACTTAAATTTAAAAAATTCAGGCCAATGTGTCTAACACAACTCTCATAAGAAATTTTCACAAAGGTAGCTCCTTCCTTGTTTTTTCGAATAATTGGCGGATGGGCTAAAATTTAGATTAAAAAACTAATGCCGTTTTTAAAAAGCTAAGGGTCGTTCCCATGTTGTCACGAGGGGGTTTATTTTGCTCCTTTAGTTTTCGAGTAATCGTTAATGCTACGGATTTTCGCACCCAATTTTTTTACACCTAAAAAATTTCTACCGTCGGAACCAAAAAAACTGGAGTCCTGAAACCAATGGCCGTTGTAGGTAGATATATCACCTACCTGGATTTAGAAAATCTAGGCTAATATGTCTATCACAACACTCGTAAGAAATTTTCACGCATGAAAAAAGTGAAACTTATCGAAATAAATAGCTTTTTTGGCTGTTAACAAATGTAGCAGCTACCGCCCTTGTTTTTGGCGGATTGGCTTAAATTTAGATTAGAGATTTAATGCCGTTTTAAAATAGCTAAAATTCGTCCCCATGTTGTCACGAGGACGTATATTTTAGCTCCTTTAGTTTTCGAGTAATCGTTAATTCAGGCCAATTCGTCCAACACAACTCTCGTAAGAAATTTTCACGCATGAAAAAAGTGAAACTTATCGAAATATATAGCTTCTTCGGCTGTTAACAAAGGTAGCTTCTTCCTTGTTATTTCGAAAAATTGGCAGATGGACCGAAATTTAAATTAAGGAAATAATTTCCTTTTAAAATAGCTAAGGGTCGACCCTATGTTGTTACGAGGGGGTTTTTTATAGCTCCTTTAGTTTTCGAGTAATGGTTAATGCTACGGATTTTCGCACCCAATTTTTTTACACTTAAAAAATTTCTCCCGTCGGAACTAAAAAAACTGGAGCCCTGAAACCAATAGATGTTGTAGGTAGATATGTCATCTACATAGATTCAGAAATTTCAGGTCAATCCGTCTAACACAACTCTCGTAAGAAATTTTCACCCATGAAAAAAGTGAAACTTATCGAAATATATAGCTTTTTTGGCTGTTAACAAAGGTAGCTCCTTCCTTGTTTTTTCGAAAAATTGGCATATGGACCAAAATTTAAATTTAGGAACTAATGCTCTTTTAAAATAGTTAAAGGTCGTTCCCATTTTTTCAAGAGGGGGTTTTTTTAGCTTCTTTAGTTTTCGAGTAATCATTAATGCTACGGATTTTCGAACCAAATTTTTTGACACTTCAAAAACTTTTACCGTCGCAACCAAAGAAGCTGGAGACCTGAAACCAATGGCCGTTGTAGGGAGATATGTCACCTACCTTAAATTAAAAAATTCAGGCCAATCCTTTTAACACAACTCTCGTAAGAAATTTTCACGCATGAAAAAAGTGAAACTTATCGAAATATATAGCTTTTTTGGCTGTTAACAAAGGTAGCAGCTACCTTCCTTGTTTTTTCGAAAAATTGGCGGATGGGCTGAAATTAAGATTAAAGATTTAATGCCGTTTTAAAATAGCTAAAAGTCGTCCTTATGTTGTCACGAGGGGGTAATTTTTAGCTCCTTTAGTTTTCGAGTAATCGTTAATGCTACGGATTTTCGCACTCAATTTTTTTACACTTCAAACTTCTACCGTCGGAACCAAAGAAGCTGGAGAACTGAAACCAATGGCCGTTCTAGGTAATTATGTCACCTACCTAAATTTAAAACATTCAGGTCAATCCGTCAGACACAACTCTCGTAAGAAATTTTCACGCATGAAAAAAGTGAAACTTATCGAAATATATAGCTTTTTTGGCTGTTAACAAAGGTAGCTCCTTCCTTGTTTTTTCGAAAAATTAGCGGATGGGCTAAAATTTAGATTTAAAAACTAATGCCGTTTTAAAAAAGCTAAGAGTCGTCCCCATGTTGTCACGAGGGGGTTTTTTTTAGCTCCTTTAGTTTTTGAGTAATCGTTAATGCTACCGATTTTCGCACCCAAATTTTTTACACTTAAAAAAGTTCTGCCGTCGGAACTAAAACAGCCAGAGACCTGAAACCTATGGCCGTTGTAGGTAAATATGTCACCTACTTAGATTTAGAAAATTCAGGCTAATCCGCTTAACACAACTCTCGTAAGAAATTTTCACGCATGAAAAAAGTGAAACTTTTCGAAATATATAGCTTTTTTGGCTGTTAACAAAGGTAGCTCCTTTCTTGTTTTTTCGAAAAATTGGCGGATGGACCAAAATTTAAATTAAGGAACTGATGCTCTTTTAAAATAGTTAAAGGTCGTTCCCATTTTGTCAAGAGGGGGTTTTTTTAAGCTCCTTTAATATTCGAGTAATCGTTAATGCTACGGATTTTTGCACCCAAGTTTTTTATACTTCAAAAATTTCTACCGTCGGAACCAATTAAGCTGGAGACCTGAAACCAATGGTCGTTGTAGGTAAATATGTCACCTACATGGATTTAAAAAATTCAGGCCAATTTGATCAAAATAACTCTCGTAAGAAATTTTCACGCATGAAAAAAGTGAAACTTATCGAAATATATAGCTTTTTTGGCTGTTAACAAAGGTAGCTCCTTCCTTGTTTTTTCGAAAAATTGGCAGATGGACCAAAATTTAAATTAAGGAATTAATGTCCTTTTAAAAAAGCTAAGGGTCTTCCCCATGTTGTCACCAAAATTCGTCCCCATGTTGTCACGAGGACGTATATTTTAGCTCCTTTAGTTTTCGAGTAATCGTTAATTCAGGCCAATTCGTCCAACACAACTCTCGTAAGAAATTTTCACGCATGAAAAAAGTGAAACTTATCGAAATATATAGCTTTTTCGGCTGTTAACAAAGGTAGCTTCTTCCTTGTTATTTCGAAAAATTGCCAGATGGACCGAAATTTAAATTAAGGAAATAATTTCCTTTTAAAATAGCTAAGGGTCGACCCTATGTTGTTACGAGGGGGTTTTTTATAGCTCCTTTAGTTTTCGAGTAATGGTTAATGCTACGGATTTTCGCACCCAATTTTTTTACACTTAAAAAATTTCTCCCGTCGGAACTAAAAAAACTGGAGCCCTGAAACCAATAGATGTTGTAGGTAGATATGTCATCTACATGGATATAGAAATTTCAGGTCAATCCGTCTAACACAACTCTCGTAAGAAATTTTCACGCATGAAAAAAGTGAAACTTATCGAAATATATAGCTTTTTTGGCTGTTAACAAAGGTAGCTCCTTCCTTGTTTTTTCGAAAAATTGGCATATGGACCAAAATTTAAATTTAGGAACTAATGCTCTTTTAAAATAGTTAAAGGTCGTTCCCATTTTGTCAAGAGGGGGTTTTTTTAGCTTCTTTAGTTTTCGAGTAATCATTAATGCTACGGATTTTCGAACCAAATTTTTTGACACTTCAAAAATTTCTACCGTCGCAACCAAAGAAGCTGGAGACCTGAAACCAATGGCCGTTGTAGGGAGATATGTCACCTACCTTAAATTAAAAAATTCAGGCCAATCCTTTTAACACAACTCTCGTAAGAAATTTTCACGCATGAAAAAAGTGAAACTTATCGAAATATATAGCTTTTTTGGCTGTTAACAAAGGTAGCAGCTACCTTCCTTGTTTTTTCGAAAAATTGGCGGATGGGCTGAAATTAAGATAAAAGATTTAATGCCGTTTTAAAATAGCTAAGAGTCGTCCCCATGTTGTCACGAGGGGGTTTTTTTTAGCTCCTTTAGTTTTCGAGTAATCGTTAATGCTACGGATTTTCGCACACAATTTTTTTACACTTCAAAAATTTTTACCACGCAATCAAAGAAGCTGGAGACCTGAAACCAATGGTTTTTGTAGGTAGATATGTCATCTACCTTGATTTAGAAAATTCAGGCCAATCCGTTCAACACAACTCTCGTAAGAAATTTTCACGCATGAAAAAAGTGAAACTTATCGAAATATATAGCTTTTTTGGCTGTTAACAAAGGTAGCTCCTTCCTTGTTTTTTCGAAAAATTGGTGGATGGACCAAAATTTAAATTAAGGAGTTAATGTCCTTTGAAAATAGCTAAAGGTCGTCCCCATGTTGTCATGAGGGTTTTTTTTTTAGCTCCTGTAGTTTTCGAGTAATCGTTAATGCTACGGATTTCGCACCCAATTTTTTTACACTTCAAAAATTTTTACCGTCGGAACCAAAGAGCTGAAGACTTGAAACCGATGGTCGTCGTAGGCAGATATGTCACCTTTTTTTTAGCTCCTTTAGTTTTCGAGTAATCGTTAATGCTACGGATTTTCGCATCCAATTTTTTTACACTTCAAAAATTTTTACCATCGCAATCAAAGAAGCTGGAGACCTGAAACCAAAGGTTGTTGTAGGTAGATATTAAATCTACCTGGATTTAATAAAATTTGGGCCAATTCGTCCAACACAACTCTCGTAAGAAATTTTCACGCATGAAAAAAGTGAAACTTATCGAAATATATAGCTTTTTTGGCTGTTAACAAAGGTAGCAGCTACCTTCCTTGTTTTTTCGAAAAATTGAAGGATGGGCCAAAATTTAGATTAAAGATTTAATGCCGTTTTAAAATAGCTAAGAGTCGTCCCCATGTTGTCACGAGGGGGTTTTTTTTAGCTCCTTTAGTTTTCGAGTAATCGTTAATGCTACGGATTTTCGCACACAATTTTTTTACACTTCAAAAATTTTTACCACGCAATCAAAGAAGCTGGAGACCTGAAACCAATGGACCTTGTAGGTAAATATGTCACCTAACAGGGTTAGAAAATTCAGGCTAATCCGTACAACACAACTCTCGTAAGAATTTTTCACGCTTGAAAAAAGTGAAACTTATCAAAATATCTAGCTTTTTTGGCTGTTAACAAAGGTAGCTCCTTCCTTGTTTTTTTTGGAAAATTGGCGGATGGACCGAAATTTAAATTAAGAAACTAATGCCCTTTTAAAAAAGCTAAAAGTCGTCCCCATTTTGTCACGAGAGGTTTTTTTTAGCTTCTTTAGTTTTCGAGTAATCGTTAATGCTACGGATTTTCGCACCCAATTTTTTGACATTTCAAAAATTTTTACCATCGCAACCAAAGAAGCTGGAGACCTGAAACCAATGGCCGTTGTAGGAAGATATGTCACCTACCTAAAATTAAAAAATTCAGGCCAATCCGTCCAATACAACTCTCGTAAGAAATTTTCACGCATGAAAAAAGTGAAACTTATCGAAATATATAGCTTTTTTGGATGTTAACAAAGGTAGCTCCTTCCTTGTTTTTTCGAAAAATTGGCGGATAGACCAAAATTTAAATTAAATAAATAAAGCCCTTTTAAAAAAGCTAAAGATTGTCTCCATGTTGTCACAAGGGGGTTTTTTTAGCTCCTTTAGTTTTCGGGTAATCGTTAATGCTACGGATTTTCGCACCCAATTTTTTTAAACTTCAAAAATTTCTACCGTCGGAACCAAAGAAGCTGGAGAACTGAAACCAATAGCCGTCTTAGGTAGATATGTCACCTACTTGGATTTTAAATAATTCAGGTCAATCCGTCTAACACAACTCTCGTAAGAAATTTTCACGCATGAAAAAAGTGAAACTTATCGAAATATATAGCTTTTTTGGCTGTTAACAAAGGTAGCAGCTACCTTCCTTGTTTTTTCGAAAAATTGGCGGATGGGCCAAAATTTAGATTAGAAATTTAATGCCGTTTTAAAATAGCTAAGGGTCGTCCCCATGTTGTCACGAGGGGGTTTTTTTTAGCTCCTTTAGTTTTCGAGTAATCGTTAATGCTACGGATTTTCGCACCCAATTTTTTTACATTTCAAAAATTTTTACCATCGCAATTAAAGAAGCTGGAGACCTGAAACCAAAGGTTGTTGTAGGTAGATATTAAATCTACCTAAATTTAAAAAATTCAGGCCAATTCGTCAAACACAACTCTCGTAAGAAATTTTCACACATGAAAAAAGTGAAACTTATCGAAATATATAGCTTTTTTGGATGTTAACAAAGGTAGCTCCTTCCTTGTTTTTTCGAAAAATTGGCGGATAGACCAAAATTTAAATAAAATAAATAAAGCCCTTTTTAAAAAGCTAAAGGTTATCTCCATGTTGTCACAAGGGGGTTTTTTTAGCTCCTTTAGTTTTCGGGTAATCGTTAATGCTACGGATTTTCGCACCCAATTTTTTTACACTTCAAAAATTTCTACAGTCGGAACCAAAAAAGCTGAAAACCTGAAACCAATGGCTGTTGTAGGTAAATATGTCACCTACCTGGATTTAAATAATTCAGGACAATCCGTTCATCACAACTCTCGTAAGAAATTTTCACGCTGGAAAAAAGTGAAACTTATCGAAATATATAGCTTTTTTGGCTGTTAACAAAGGTAGCAGCTACCTTCCTTGTTTTTTCGAAAAATTGGCGGATGGGCCAAAATTTAGATTAGAGATTTAATGCCGTTTTAAAATAGCTAAAGGTCGTCCCCATGTTGTCACGAGGGGGTTTTTTTAGCTCCTTTAGTTTTCGAGTAATCGTTAATGCTACGGATTTTCGCACCCAATTTTTTTACACTTCAAAAATTTTTACCATCGCAATTAAAGAAGCTGGAGACCTGAAACCAAAGGTTTATGTAGGTAGATATTAAATCTACCTGAATTTAAAAAATTCAGGCCAATTCGTCCAACACAACTCTCGTAAGAAATTTTCACGGTTGAAAAAAGTGAAACTTATCGAAATATATAGCTTTTTTGGCTGTTAACAAAGGTAGCAGCTACCTTCCTTGTTTTTTCGAAAAATTGGCGGATGGGCCAAATTTAGATTAGAGATTTAATGTCGTTTTAAAATAGCTAAAGGTCGCCCCCATGTTGTCACGAGGGGGTTTTATTTAGCTCCTTTAGTTTTCGAGTAATCGTTAATGCTACGGATTTTCGCACCCAATTTTTTTACACTTCAAAAATTTTTACCATCGCAATTAAAGAAGCTGGAGACCTGAAACCAAAGGTTGTTGTAGGTAGATATTGAATCTACCTGGATTTAAAAAATTCAGGCCAATTCGTTCAACACAACTCTCGTAAGAAATTTTCACGCATGAAAAAAGTGAAACTTATCGAAATATAAAGCTTTTTTGGATGTTAACAAAGGTAGCTCCTTCCTTGTTTTTTCGAAAAATTGGCGGATAGACCAAAATTTAAATTAAATAAATAAAGCCCTTTTAAAATAGCTAAAGGTTGTCCCCATGTTGTCACAAGGGGGTTTTTTTAGCTCCTTTAGTTTTCGGGTAATCGTTAATGCTACGGATTTTCGCACCCAATTTTTTTACACTTCAAAAATTTCTACAGTCGGAACCAAAAAAGCTGGAAACCTGAAACCATAGGCTGTTGTAGGTAAATATGTCACCTACCTGGATTTAAAAAATTCAGGACAATCCGTTCAACACAACTCTCGTAAGAAATTTTCACGCTGGAAAAAAGTGAAACTTATCGAAATATATAGCTTTTTTGGCTGTTAACAAAGGTAGCAGCTACCTTCCTTGTTTTTTCGAAAAATTGGCGGATGGGCCAAAATTTAGATTAGAGATTTAATGCCGTTTTAAAATAGCTAAAGGTTGTCCCCATGTTGTCACAAGGGGGTTTTTTTAGCTCCTTTAGTTTTCGAGTAATCGTAAATGCTAAGGATTTTCGCACCCAATTTTTTTAAACTTCAAAAATTTCTACCGTCGGAACCAAAATAGCTGGAGACCTGAAACCAATGGCCGTCGTAGGCAGATATGTCAACTACCTGGATTTAAAAAATTCAGGTCAATCCGTTTAACACAACTCTCGTAAGAAATTTTCACGGTTGAAAAAAGTGAAACTTATCGAAATATATAGCTTTTTTGGCTGTTAACAAAGGTAGCAGCTACCTTCCTTGTTTTTTCGAAAAATTGGCGGATGGGCCAAAATTTAGATTAAAGATTTAATGCCGTTTTAAAATAGCTAAAGGTCGTCCCCATGTTGTCACGAGGGGGTTTTTTTTAGCTCCTTTAGTTTTCGAGTAATCGTTAATGCTACGATTGTCGCACCCAATTTTTTTACACTTCAAAAATTTTTACCATCGCAATTAAAGAAGCTGGAGACCTGAAACCAAAGGTTTATGTAGGTAGATATTAAATCTACCTGGATTTAAAAAATTCAGGCCAATTCGTCCAACACAACTCTCGTAAGAAATTTTCACGCATGAAAAAAGTGAAACTTATCGAAATATATAGCTTTTTTGGCTGTTAACAAAGGTAGCAGCTACCTTCCTTGTTTTTTCGAAAAATTGGCGGATGGGCCAAAATTTAGATTAGAGATTTAATGCCGTTTTAAAATAGCTAAGAGTCGTCCCCATGTTGTCACGAGGGGGTTTTTTTTAGCTCCTTTAGTTTTCGAGTAATCGTTAATGCTACGGATTTTCGCACCCAATTTTTTTACACTTCAAAAATTTTTACCACGCAATCAAAGTAGCTGGAGACCTGAAACCAATGGCCCTTGTAGGTAAATATGTCACCTACCTGGGTTAGAAAATTCAGGCTAATATGTTCAACACAACTCTCGTAAGAAATTTTCACGCATGAAAAAAGTGAAACTTATCAAAATATATAGCTTTTTTGGCTGTTAACAAAGGTAGCTCCTTCCTTGTTTTTTTTGAAAAATTGGCGGATGGACCGAAATTTAAATTAAGAAACTAATGCCCTTTTGAAATAGCTAAAAGTCGTCCCCATTTTGTCACAAGGGGTTTTTTTAGCTCCTTTAGTTTTCGGGTATCCGTTAATGCTACGGATTTTCACACCCAATTTTTTTACACTTCAAAAATTTCTACAGTCGGAACCAAAAAAACTGGAGACTTGAAACCAATACCCGTTGTAGGTAAATATGTCACCTACCTGGATTTATAAAATTCAGGACAATCCGTTCAACACAACTCTCGTAAGAAATTTTCACGCTGGAAAAAAGTGAAACTTATCGAAATATATAGCTTTTTTGGCTGTTAACAAAGGTAGCAGCTACCTTCCTTGTTTTTTCGAAAAATTGGCGGCTGGGCAAAAATTTAGATAAGAGATTTAATGCCGTTTTAAAAAAGACTAAGAGTCGTCCCCATGTTGTCACGAGGGGTTTTTTTTAGCTCCTTTAGTTTTCGAGTAATCGTTAATGCTACGGATTTTCGCACCCAATTTTTTTCCAATTCAAAAATTTTTACCTTCGCAATTAAAGAAGCTGGAGACCTGAAACCAAAGGTTGTTGTAGGTAAATATTAAGTCTATCTGGATTTAATAAAATTCAGGCTAATTCGTCCAACACAACTCTCGTAAGAAATTTTCACGCATGAAAAAAGTGAAACTTATCGAAATATATAGCTTTTTTGGCTATTAACAAAGGTAGCAGCTACCTTCCTTGTTTTTTCGAAAAATTGGCGGATGGACCTAAATTTAAATAATTGATCTAATGCCCTTTTAAAAAAGCTAAAAGTGGTCCCCATGTTGTCACAAGGGGGTTTTTTTAGCTCCTTTAGTTTTCGAGTAATCGTTAATGCTACGGATTTTCGCACCCAATTTTTTTAAACTTCAAAAATTTCTACAGTCGGAATTAAAAAAGCTGGAGACCTGAAACCAATGGCCGTTGTAAGTAAATATGTGACCTACCTGGTTTAGAAAATTCAGGCTAATCCGTTCAACACAACTCTCGTAAGAAATTTTCACGCATGAAAAAAGTGAAACTTATCGAAATATATAGCTTTTTTGGCTGTTAACAAAGGTAGCTCCTTCCTTGTTTTTTCGAAAAATTGGCGGATGGACCAAAATTTAAATTAAGAAACTAATGCCCTTTCAAAATAGCTAAAAGTCGTCCCCATTTTGTCACGAGAGGTTTTTTTTTAGCTTCTTTAGTTTTCGAGTAATGTTAATGCAACGGATTTTCGCACCCAATTTTTTGACACTTCAAATATTTCTACCATCGCAACCAAAGAAGCTGGAGACTTGAAACCAATGGCCGTTGTAGGAAGATATGTCACCTACTTAAATTAAAAAATTCCAGTCAATCCGTCCAATACAACTCTCGTAAGAAATTTTCACGCATGAAAAAAGTGAAACTTATCGAAATATATAGCTTTTTTGGATGTTAACAAAGGTAGCTCCTTCCTTGTTTTTTCGAAAAATTGGCGGATGGGCTAAAATTAAGATTAAAAAACTAATGCCGTTTTAAAATAGCTAAGGGTTGTCCCCATGTTGTCACGAGGGGAATTTTTAAAGCCCCTTTAGTTTTCGAGTAATCGTTAATTCTACGGATTTTCGCACCCAATTTTTTTACACTTAAAAAATTTCTACCGTCGGAACCAAAAAAGCTGGAGACCTGAAACTAATGGCCGTTGTAGGTACATATGTCACCTACCTGGATTTTGAAAATTCAGGCCAATCCGTTCAACACAACTCTCGTAAGAAATTTTCACGCATGAAAAAAGTGAAACTTATCGAAATATATAGCTTTTTTGGCTGTTAACAATGGTAGCAGCTACCTTCCTTGTTTTTTCGAAATATTGACGGATGGGCTAAAATTTAGATTAGAGATTTAATGCCGTTTTAAAATAGCTAAAATTCGTCCCCATGTTGTCACGAGGGGGTATATTTTAGCTCGTTTAGTTTTCGAGTAATCGTTAATTCAGGCCAATTCGTCCAACACAACTCTCGTAAGAAATTTTCACGCATGAAAAAAGTGAAACTTATCGAAATATATAGCTTTTTTGGCTGTTAACAAAGGTAGCTCCTTCCTTGTTTTTTTCGAAAAATTGGCAGATGGACCGAAATTTAAATTAAGGAACTAATGCCCTTTCAAAATAGCTAAGGGTCGTCCCCATGTTGTCACGAGGGGGTTTTTTTAGCTCCTTTAGTTTTCGAGTAATCGTTAATATTTTTATTTTTTTTTTTTTATTATTTATTATTATTACAACTGACTTATTTTATAAAAATAAAATAAGTCGTATTGCTATCGGACAGTCCAGCATACGACGGATTTCGATATTCTCATGTTGTTGAAGGCGTGAATCATGTTTGGCAGCATAAACTGCAATTACTTCATTGATGTCTTCCATCTTTAAGTCACGGTGCAGGTCTTCATTTCGAATGTACCACGGAGCATTTACAATATTCCGAAGTACTTTATTTTGGAACGTCTGAATTATCTTAACGTTTGTTTTCTTAGTACAGCCCCAAAGCTGTATTCCGTAAGTCCACACAGGTTTCAGAGTTTGCCGATATAGGAGCAATTTATTATGTATAGATAGTTCCGAGTCTCTACCTATGAGCCAATACATTTTCCTGTATTTGATGTTTAATTCGTTCTTTTTCTTTTTGACATGTTCTGTCCATTTAAGTTTGGCATCAAGCGTCATCCCTAGATATTTTGCTGGATTTGCATAAGGGACTTGTTTAGAGTTTATTACGATTGGTATACTGACATAGTTTGTTTTATTAGTAAAATTCACATGAACCGATTTTGTTTCAATGGGCTTAATTCTCCATTTCTTCATCCAGTTACTAACTGTATTAATTGATGTTTGTAATTTTTCTGTAGCTTGCGTTACATTACTCCCAACTGCCAAAATTGCTGTGTCGTCAGCAAATGTAGCTATGGTTGTTTCTTTCATTAGTGGTATATCTCGTGTGTACAGGAGGTACAAGATGGGGCCTAAAACGCTTCCTTGCGGCACTCCTGCTGAAATTTTCTTTAGATCCGAATATTCATCTTCATATTTTACACGGAAATGCCTGTCGGTTATGTAAGATTTTAGGATTTCATAATACTGTTTGGGAAGATCGCGATGTAACTTGTACTCTAATCCTTTATGCCATACACGATCAAATGCTTGCGCTACATCCAAGAAGAGGGTTGAACATATCTTTTTCGTTTCTAGAGTACGTTCTATAATATCTGTGATTCTATGAACTTGCTCTAGGGTCGAATGTTTTTCTCTGAATCCAAACTGATAAGCAGGTATAAGATCATTATCCTTTATTATAGGCTTTAGTCTCTTCAGAAGTAGTTTTTCAAATATCTTCGATATAGTAGGAAGCAGAGATATTGGTCTAAATGACTTTTTATAGTTACTGTTTTTGTTTGGCTTTAAAATCATGATCACTTCTGCTACCTTCCACTGCCTTGGAACGTATCTTAATCTAAACACAGCATTGATTATGTGCAGAAGTTTGTGTATTGCTTTGTCTGGTAGTTCTTTTATAATTTGCCCAGTTATTAAATCATATCCAGGAGCTTTTTTCGGATTTACACTTTTTATTTCTTCTTTTAACTCACGGAGAGTTACAGTTTGTATTTCAAGCTCATTTGATCTGTGTACAAAATTAACATTTTCATTCGCAGATTGTCTGGGTAGTGGTTGAAAAGTTTCTTCGAGGTGTCTCGCAAACAGATCCGCTTTTTGCTTACTACTACGAGCCCACGTACCATTATCATTTCTAATAGGTGCTGTTGAATTTTTTGGTCTCTTGATCGATTTTGTTGCTTTCCATTAGGAGTATTCAGTGTCTTTTTGACCAGTAAGTGAAGATAAATATGATTCTATTGTTTCATTTTTTACTTTCCTGATAATAGATTTCAGTTTTTTACATAAGTTATTTAGCTCGGTTTTATTAGCTGCAGTTCGATTTATTTGCCAGAGTAATCGTTAATGCAACGGATTTTCGCACCCAATTTTTTTACACTTAAAAAATTTCTACCGTCGGAAATAAAGAAGCTGGAGACCTGAAACCAATGGTTGTTGTAGGTAGATATGTCATCTACCATGATTTAGAAAATTTAGGCCAATCCGTTCAACACAACTCTCGTAAGAAATTTTCACGCATGAAAAAAGTGAAACTTATCGAAATATACAGCTTTTTTGGCTGTTAACAAAGGTAGCTCCTTCCTTGTTTTTTCGAAAAATTGGCGGATGGACCAAAATTTAAATTAAGGAGTTAATGTCCTTTTAAAATAGCTAAAGGTCGTCCCTATTTTGTCACGAGGGGGTTCTTTTAGCTTCTTTAGTTTTCGAGTAATCGTTAATGCTACGGATTTTCGCACCCAAGTTTTTTACACTTCAAAAATTTTTACCGTCGCAAGCAAATAAGCTGGAAACCTGAAACTAATGGCCGTTGTAGGAAGATATGTCACCTACCTTAAATTAAAACATTCAGGCCAATCTGTCGAACACAACTCTCGTAAGAAATTTTCACGCTTGAAAAAAGTGAAACTTATCGAAATATATAGCTTTTTTGGCTGTTAACAAAGGTAGCAGCTACCTTCCTTGTTTTTTCGAAAACTTGGCGGATGGACCAAAATTTAAATTAAAAAAATAATACCGTTTTAAAATAAATACAGGTTGTCCCCATGTTGTCACAAGGGGGTTTTTTTGCTCCTTTAGTTTTCGAGTAATCGTTAATGCTACGGATTTTCGCACCCAATTTTTTTACACTTCAAAAATTTCTACCGTCGGAACCAAAAAAGCTGGCAAACTGAAACCAATTGTTGTCGTAGGTAGATATGTCACCTATTTGAATTTAAAAAATTCAGGCCAACATGTCCAACACAACTCTCGTAAGAAATTTTCACGAATGAAAAAAGTGAAACTTATCGAAATATATAGCTTTTTTGGCTGTTACCAAAGGTGGCAGCTACCTTCTTTGTTTTTTCGAAAAATTGGCGGATGGGCCAAAATTTAGATAAGAGATTTAATGCCGTTTTAAAATAGCTCAGAGTCGTCCCCATGTTGTCACGAGGGGGTTTTTTTTAGCTCCTTTAATTTTCGAGTAATCGTTAATGCTACGGATTGTCGCACCCAATTTTTTTACAATTCAAAAATTTTTACCTTCGCAATCAAAGAAGCTGGAGACCTGAAACCAAAGGTTGTTGTAGGCTGATATTAAATCTACCTGGATTTAATAAAATTCAGGCCAATTCGTCTAACACAACTCTCGTAAGAAATTTTCACGCATGAAAAAAGTGAAACTTATCGAAATATATAGCTTTTTTGGCTATTAACAAAGGTAGCAGCTACCTTCCTTGTTTTTTCGAAAAATTGGCGGATGGACCAAAATTTAAATTATTGATCTTATGCCCTTTTAAAAAAGCTAAAGGTCGTCCCCATGTTGTCACAAGGGGGTTTTTTTAGCTCCTTTAGTTTTCGAGTAATCGTTAATGCTACGGATTTTCGCACCCAATTTTTTTACACTTCAAAAATTTCTACAGTCGGAATTAAATAAGCTGGAAACCTAAAACCAATGGCCGTTGTAGGTAAATATGTTACCTACCTGTTTTAGAAAATTCAGGCTAATCCGTATAACACAACTCTCGTAAGAAATTTTCACGCATGAAAAAAGTGAAACTTATCAAAATATATAGCTTGGCTGTTAACAAAGGTAGCTCCTTCCTTGTTTTTTCGAAAAATTGGCGGATGGACCGAAATTTAAATTTAGAAACTAATGCTCTTTTAAAATAGCTAAAAGTCGTCCCCATTTTGTCACGAGAGGTTTTTTTTAGCTTCTTTAGTTTTCGAGTAATCGTTAATGCTACGGATTTTCGCACCCAATTTTTTGACACTTCAAAAATTTCTACCATCGCAACCAAAGAAGCTGGAGACCTAGCTTGCGTTACATTACTCCCAACTGCCAAAATTGCTGTGTCGTCAGCAAATGTAGCTATGGTTGTTTCTTTCATTAGTGGTATATCTCGTGTGTACAGGAGGTACAAGATGGGGCCTAAAACGCTTCCTTGCGGCACTCCTGCTGAAATTTTCTTTAGATCCGAATATTCAACTTCATATTTTACACGGAAATGCCTGTCGGTTATGTAAGATTTTAGGATTTCATAATACTGTTTGGGAAGATCGCGATGTAACTTGTACTCTAATCCTTTATGCCATACACGATCAAATGCTTGCGCTACATCCAAGAAGAGGGTTGAACATATCTTTTTCGTTTCTAGAGTACGTTCTATAATATCTGTGATTCTATGAACTTGCTCTAGGGTCGAATGTTTTTCTCTGAATCCAAACTGATAAGCAGTTATAAGATCATTATCCTTTATTATAGGCTTTAGTCTCTTCAGAAGTAGTTTTTCAAATATCTTCGATATAGTAGGAAGCAGAGATATTGGTCTAAATGACTTTTTATCGTTACTGTTTTTGTTTGGCTTTAAAATCATGATCACTTCTGCTACCTTCCACTGCCTTGGAACGTATCTTAATCTAAACACAGCATTGATTATGTGCAGAAGTTTGTGTATTGCTTTGTCTGGTAGTTCTTTTATAATTTGCCCAGTTATTAAATCATATCCAGGAGCTTTTTTCGGATTTACACTTTTTATTTCTTCTTTTAACTCACGGAGAGTTACAGTTTGTATTTCAAGCTCATTTGATCTGTGTACAAAATTAACATTTTCATTCGCAGATTGTCTGGGTAGTGGTTGAAAAGTTTCTTCGAGGTGTCTCGCAAACAGATCCGCTTTTTGCTTACTACTACGAGCCCACGTACCATTATCATTTCTAATAGGTGCTGTTGAATTTTTTGGTCTCTTGATCGATTTTGTTGCTTTCCATAAGGAGTATTCAGTGTCTTTTTGACCAGTAAGTGAAGATAAATATGATTCTATTGTTTCATTTTTTACTTTCCTGATAATAGATTTCAGTTTTTTACATAAGTTATTTAGCTCGGTTTTATTAGCTGCAGTTCGATTTATTTGCCAGAGTAATCGTTAATGCTACGGATTTTCGCACCCAATTTTTTTACACTTAAAAAATTTCTACCGTCGGAAATAAAGAAGCTGGAGACCTGAAACCAATGGTTGTTGTAGGTAGATATGTCATCTACCATGATTTAGAAAATTCAGGCCAATCCGTTCAACACAACTCTCGTAAGAAATTTTCACGCATGAAAAAAGTGAAACTTATCGAAATATATAGCTTTTTTGGCTGTTAACAAAGGTAGCTCCTTCCTTGTTTTTTCGAAAAATTGGCGGATGGACCAAAATTTAAATTAAGGAGTTAATGTCCGTTTAAAATAGCTAAAGGTCGTCCCTATTTTGTCACGAGGGGGTTTTTTTAGCTTCTTTAGTTTTCGAGTAATCGTTAATGCTACGGATTTTCGCACCCAATTTTTTTACACTTCAAAAATTTTTACCGTCGCAAGCAAATAAGCTGGAGACCTGAAACTATAGGCCGTCGTAGGTAGATATGTCACCTACCTTAAATTAAAAAATTCAGGCCAATCTGTCGAACACAACTCTCGTAAGAAATTTTCACGCTTGAAAAAAGTGAAACTTATCGAAATATATAGCTTTTTTGGCTGTTAACAAAGGTAGCAGCTACCTTCCTTGTTTTTTCGAAAAATTGGCGGATGGACCAAAATTTAAATTAAAAAAATAATACCGTTTTAAAATAAATACAGGTTGTCCCCATGTTGTCACAAGGGGGTTTTTTTGCTCCTTTAGTTTTCGAGTAATCGTTAATGCTACGGATTTTCGCACCAAATTTTTTTACACTTCAAAAATTTCTACCGTCGGAACCAAAAAAGCTGGAGACCTGAAACCAATTGTTGTCGTAGGTAGATAAATCACCTACTTGAATTTAAAAAATTCAGGCCAACATGTCTAACACAACTCTCGTAAGAAATTTTCACGAATGAAAAAAGTGAAACTTATCGAAATATATAGCTTTTTTGGCTGTTAACAAAGGTGGCAGCTACCTTCTTTGTTTTTTCGAAAAATTGGCGGATGGGCCAAAATTTAGATAAGAGATTTAATGCCGTTTTAAAATAGCTCAGAGTCGTCCCCATGTTGTCACGAGGGGGTTTTTTTTAGCTCCTTTAATTTTCGAGTAATCGTTAATGCTACGGATTTTCGCACCCAATTTTTTTACAATTCAAAAATTTTTACCTTCGCAATCAAAGAAGCTGCAGACCTGAAACCAAAGGTTGTTGTAGGTTGATATTAAATCTACCTGGATTTAATAAAATTCAGGCCAATTCGTCCAACACAACTCCCGTAAGAAATTTTCACGCATGAAAAAAGTGAAACTTATCGAAATATATAGCTTTTTTGGCTATTAACAAAGGTAGCAGCTACCTTCCTTGTTTTTTCGAAAAATTGGCGGATGGACCAAAATTTAAATTATTGATCTTATGCCCTTTTAAAAAAGCTAAAGGTCGTCCCCATGTTGTCACAAGGGGGTTTTTTTAGCTCCTTTAGTTTTCGAGTAATCGTTAATGCTACGGATTTTCGCACCCAATTTTTTTACACTTCAAAAATTTCTACAGTCGGAATGAAATAAGCTGGAAACCTAAAACCAATGGCCGTTGTAGGTAAATATGTTACCTACCTGTTTTAGAAAATTCAGGCTAATCCGTCCAGCACAACTCTCGTAAGAAATTTTCACGCATGAAAAAAGTGAAACTTATCAAAATATATAGCTTTTTTGGCTGTTAACAAAGGTAGCTCCTTCCTTGTTTTTTCGAAAAATTGGCGGATGGACCGAAATTTAAATTTAGAAACTAATGCTCTTTTAAAATAGCTAAAAGTCGTCCCCATTTTGTCACGAGAGGTTTTTTTTAGCTTCTTTAGTTTTCGAGTAATCGTTAATGCTACGGATTTTCGCACCCAATTTTTTGACACTTCAAAAATTTCTACCATCGCAACCAAAGAAGCTGGAGACCTAGCTTGCGTTACATTACTCCCAACTGCCAAAATTGCTGTGTCGTCAGCAAATGTAGCTATGGTTGTTTCTTTCATTAGTGGTATATCTCGTGTGTACAGGAGGTACAAGATGGGGCCTAAAACGCTTCCTTGCGGCACTCCTGCTGAAATTTTCTTTAGATCCGAATATTCATCTTCATATTTTACACGGAAATGCCTGTCGGTTATGTAAGATTTTAGGATTTCATAATACTGTTTGGGAAGATCGCGATGTAACTTGTACTCTAATCCTTTATGACATACACGATCAAATGCTTGCGCTACATCCAAGAAGAGGGTTGAACATATCTTTTTCGTTTCTAGAGTACGTTCTATAATATCTGTGATTCTATGAACTTGCTCTAGGGTCGAATGTTTTTCTCTGAATCCAAACTGATAAGCAGGTATAAGATCATTATCCTTTATTATAGGCTTTAGTCTCTTTAGAAGTAGTTTTTCAAATATCTTCGATATAGTAGGAAGCAGAGATATTGGTCTAAATGACTTTTTATCGTTACTGTTTTTGTTTGGCTTTAAAATCATGATCACTTCTGCTACCTTCCACTGCCTTGGAACGTATCTTAATCTAAACACAGCATTGATTATGTGCAGAAGTTTGTGTATTGCTTTGTCTGGTAGTTCTTTTATAATTTGCCCAGTTATTAAATCATATCCAGGAGCTTTTTTCGGATTTACACTTTTTATTTCTTCTTTTAACTCACGGAGAGTTACAGTTTGTATTTCAAGCTCATTTGATCTGTGTACAAAATTAACATTTTCATTCGCAGATTGTCTGGGGAGTGGTTGAAAAGTTTCTTCGAGGTGTCTCGCAAACAGATCCGCTTTTTGCTTACTACTACGAGCCCACGTACCATTATCATTTCTAATAGGTGCTGTTGAATTTTTTGGTCTCTTGATCGATTTTGTTGCTTTCCATATGGAGTATTCAGTGTCTTTTTGACCAGTAAGTGAAGATAAATATGATTCTATTGTTTCATTTTTTACTTTCCTGATAATAGATTTCAGTTTTTTACATAAGTTATTTAGCTCGGTTTTATTAGCTGCAGTTCGATTTATTTGCCAGAGTAATCGTTAATGCTACGGATTTTCGCACCCAATTTTTTTACACTTAAAAAATTTCTACCGTCGGAAATAAAGAAGCTGGAGACTTGAAACCAATGGTTGTTGTAGGTAGATATTTATTTATTTATTTATTTATTCATTCTTATACTGAGATAAGTAAGGCCAAAGGCCTTTTCAAAGTATATCTCAGCATTAATATAATTTTTTACATATACATAGTTTATTACAATACGATAAAAAAAAAAGAAAAATTAATATTAAAATTAAAATAAAATTAAAATTAACACCATTATAGGTGTGTTCCACTACAGTTAAATAAATAAAAATAAAAGTTCAAAATAATAAAATTCAAAACACACATTATGCATATATATACATACATACACACATATTTATATATATATACATATATATATATATATATATATATATATATATACACATATATACATATATATATACACACATACAAATACATACATACAACATATATCTACATATAAAAAATTAATCGAAACAAGTATGAACAAGTTCTATAAACAAGTTAAGTTGAAATGACATCATCTTGAATTATGCTTAAAAAAGTCTGTGCATGCTTTTTTGAACCGATCAACGGATTTACTTCTTTTAATACATTCGGGCAATTCGTTAAATTTAATGATTCCATCAACAAATATTGAAGACGTAAACTGACTAGTAGCAAATCTAGATGAGAATGATGTGATTCGAAGAACTCTGGGTGAAGAACTAAAAGTTACTAAAGAATACAAATAAGATGGATGTTTAAGATGTAATATTTTGAAAATAAAACAAAGAACTCTTATTTTGAGATATGTAACAAAAGATATGCCAAGTATTTTGTCTTGAAAATCAGATACATGATCAAACTTACGCAGCCCATATATATATCTCAAGCACTTATTAAAAGTTAATTTCAACCGGTTCTTAGACTTGGAGTCAGCATTATAAATAAATATGTCTCCATATGTGAGAATAGGCAAAATTAAAGTCTTGACAAATAGTAGCCTAATTGGTACTGGAGTAATGTTACCTAATTTGTTGAGTGAAAATAGTGCAAAGTTGACTTTATTGCAAACCTGATTAACATGTGCACTCCAAGTTAATGTACTATTAAATAATACTCCAAGATTTCGAGCAACATCAGATACAAATAATTTCACACCTTCAATTTCAATATTAACTAGATCTTTATCAATCTTATGTTTATAGATTGGTAAAACTTGTGATTTATTTGCATTCAAAAGCAAGCCATTTGATTTGGCCCAAGAAGAAATCATAAGCAAGTCATGGTTCAAACTTCGGCATGTAACATCGATATTGCGCAATGGTCCAGAATTGTAGAGTTGAAAATCATCCGCATACATATGATACTTCGAGTACTTAAGTCTCTCTGGTAAGTCATTAATATAAAGCGAAAATAAAAGAGGACCAAGGACAGAACCTTGTGGTACTCCAGACAAAACTGATACCGGCGACGAAAATACATTACAAGATTTCACTACTTGCTTGCGATTGGTTAAGTATGAAACAATAAGTCGAGTTGAGTAATCAGAAAACTTAAAATAAAATTTCAGTTTTTGTGCAAGTAGAACATGGTTAATACAATCAAACGCCTTGGAAAAATCAAGTAATACAAGCACAGAAATATTTGACTGGTTCAAACTTTTCAATAAATCAAAATACACTTTAGACAAAGCTGTAGATGTGGAATGATGCCTCCTAAACCCAGATTGAAACCGATCCAGCAAATTAAATTGATTCAAATATTCCTTAATGTTGTTACATAATAACAGTTCAAATACTTTGGACAAATATGGTAAAATGCTTATCGGTCGAAAATCAGATAGCAAGGAAGGTGATGTAATTTTTGGTACCGGTGTAATAATCGCAGTTTTCCACACGTCAGGAAAAGTGCAGCTTGCTACTATGTAATTAAAAATGTGAGTACAATAAGGAATAATGACAGGAAGCAACATTTTTACCAACTTAGGTATCATATTGTCATGGCCAACAGCATTTGACTTAATATGCAATATAGCCAAAGCCACTTCAGTTTCAGTAAACGATGTAAAGTTTAATTCATAATTGAAATCTTTAACTTTATGAGCGAACGGCAAAACAACTGGATTTTGTGGAATATCCGAAAACTGTTTATTGAAATCATCAGCTGTGAAATTGTTGACAGTGTTTTTATTCGTTGTTTGCATTCCTAGACTTTTTATTACACTCCAGACGTTTCTCCCCTTGCGACCAGCATCCAACCTATCAAAAAAGTATTTTCTTTTACAATCACGGATCAGACATGATGTTCTATTCCGTATTCTACAGTAGGACAACCTATCGGCGGTACATTTACTCTTTCGCCACCTAAATAAAGCTTGATCACGTTTATTAATAGATTCTTCAACCATCTGATTGAACCATGGCATTGACCCATTATTGCACAATTTACGTTTTGTCGGGACATGATTATTAAGAATATTTGTAAATAAATCATTAAAATATTTCACTTTGCTGTTAACATCTGGACATTGATAAATCCCACACCAATTCAGTAGCAAACTATCATTAAGAAGCTTGTGCACATTTACTTTACGAAAATCACGCACATACTGGTAGTTGACTGCTGTATGGGAGTTTCGGTATTTATAGCTGACAAAAATTAAGTCATGATCAGAGATACCTGGGATAGCAGTTTGCCCAATGCTGATTATTTGGTCAGCATTTAAGTCTGGAACAACAATAAGGTCCAAAGTAGCTGTCAGCCTGGTATTATAAAATGGTAGAATCGTAAGAGAAAGTGAGGTCATGAGATCTAGAAAATGTTTAGTGACTGTTGATGGATTTTCCACGTTTAAATTGAAATCACCCATAATTATGACATGATGGTAATCTGAAACCAAAGCGGATATAGCTTCTACTATTTGGTTCACTTGCGACACCGTGCAGCTTGGAGGATTGTAGACAACACCAACTAAAAGTTTACCACCACATAGCATAACCTCAACAAAAAGCGCATCAAAGAATGTCAAATGAGATTTATGTATTACATTAACTTTCAGGTTGTCTCTAACATATAATCCAACTCCACCTCCTCTACTTGCTCTATCATTTCTAATTAAAACATATCCAGGAATTTGGAACAGACATTCTGGGATACCATCTCGAAGCCAGGTCTCAGAAACACCAACAATATGGAATGAAGTCGACACAACTAGATTTGAGATTTCATCAATATGAGCAGAAATACTACGTGCATTCAAATGACATACATTCAAACAACCAAAGCTATACTTTATATTGTCTTTTATGAAATTCACAACTGGCACTTTGCCATCATTCTGTTTGGTTTTAATCCCTAGTACCATCATTAAGTAAGAATAAAAGCAATATATGCAAATCAGTAAAATCACTGAGACTAAATTGGAATTGGAAAATTGGTGTCATTTCAACATACCAAGTTGTAAGCCAACTGTACAAATTTTGTAAAAATGTAATGATCAATAATGTAAAATTAAGATACAATAAAGTGCAAATATATAATAAAGTCAAAAAGTTAAAAAAGTTACTCAAAAATTTGATATATAAAAGTAATAAAAAATAAAAAATATAATAAAATAAAAAATTAAAATAATTGATCGTGTTAGACCGAAAATTTCTATATACAAGAAAAATACTGTAGTGTAATGTGTACTTTAATTGCTTAATTGGTATTAAGCGTATACTGCCAACATGCAAAAATAACAAAAAATAAAATACAAACAACGCAGTGGCAAAAGTTTTGACAACAAGTGTCAAAATAAAAAACAAAACAAAAATTAACTTAGCAAATGTAAACAAAAACAATGGTAAATATAAGTTTATAACCTTAGCTAAGCCTACAAAAAATTTAAATAAAAATATACTTAATGGTTCATTTTCACTTCTTCCTTCAGGAATCATCAACATTTGGAGATTCAATTGGCTGCAGGCGAAATAAATCATTCAATGACTGGACACGTACAACATTCGAGTCAGCTGATTTTCGTAAGTAAATTTGTCCCATCTTACACCATAGATATTTATAATTATTTTTCATTTTGATATTTTTAGCTTCATTATACAGGAATGATTGAAATTTTGTGAAGTGCTGCATGATGTAGATGCGCTGCTCAGGATGATCACCCGGACAGATACTACCCAAGTCGGTGGTAAGAAGTATTTTCTTCTTACGCATTAGAGCGAGAATATTATTTTGTAGTACATTTGATTTTAATGTGACAATAAAAACGTCATCTGACATATTTTTGTTAGTTTTATTAGATGGAAGTTTGTTGCCACCTCGCTTAGTTTGCCGAATTGAAATAATGTCACCGGCTATTACAGAATGATCCACATTCTTAATAGTAGCTAAAATTAATCCATTCACGTCAGGATGCTGGTTAGGTAGCCCAACGATAGTAATTTTTGATGAGTTACCAATTTGATTAGGCTTATCCAGTAGAGACTCCATTACGTTGAGGCGTTCTTCATGTTTCCGACACGTCTCTTGTAACCGTCTCTTGTATAAGATATGTCATCTACCATGATTAAGAAAATTCAGGCCAATCCGTTCTACACAACTCTCGTAAGAAATTTTCACGCATGAAAAAAGTGAAACTTATCGAAATATATAGCTTTTTTGGCTGTTAACAAAGGTAGCTCCTTCCTTGTTTTTTCGAAAAATTGGCGGATGGACCAAAATTTAAATTAAGTAGTTAATGTCCTTTTAAAATAGCTAAAGGTCGTCCCTATTTTGTCACGAGTGGGTTTTTTTAGCTTCTTTAGTTTTCGAGTAATCGTTAATGCTACGGATTTTCGCACCCAATTTTTTTACACTTCAAAAATTTTTACCGTCGCAAGCAAATAAGCTGGAGACCTAAAACTAATGGCCGTCGTAGGTAGATATGTCACCTACCTTAAATTAAAACATTCAGGCCAATCTGTCGAACACAACTCTCGTAAGAAATTTTCACGCATGAAAAAAGTGAAACTTATCAAAATATATAGCTTTTTTGGCTGTTAACAAAGGTAGCAGCTACCTTCCTTGTTTTTTCGAAAAATTGGCGGATGGACCAAAATTTAAATTAAAAAAATAATACGGTTTTAAAATAAATACAGGTTGTCCCCATGTTGTCACAAGGGGTTTTTTTTGCTCCTTTAGTTTTCGAGTAATCGTTAATGCTACGGATTTTCGCACCCAATTTTTTTACACTTCAAAAATTTCTACCGTCGGAACCAAAAAAGCTGGAGACCTGAAACCAATTGTTGTCGTAGGTAGATATGTCACCTACTTGAATTTAAAAAATTCAGACCAACATGTCCAACACAACTCTCGTAAGTAATTTTCACGAATGAAAAAAGTGAAACTTATCGAAATATATAGCTTTTTTGGCACCTACCTGGATTTAATTTTCACGCATGAAAAAAGTGAATCTTATCGAAATATATAGCTTTTTTGGCTGTTATCAAAGGTAGCTCCTTCCTTGTTTTTTCGAAAAATTGGCGGATGGACCAAAATTTAAATTAAGAAACTAATGCCCTTTTAAAATAGCTAAAGGTCGTCCCCATGTTGTCACAAGAGGGGTTTTTTTAGCTCCTTTAGTTTTCGAGTAATCGTTAATGCTACGGATTTTCGCACCCAAATTTTTTACACTTCAAACATTTCTACCGTCGGAATCAAAAAAGCTGGAGACCTGAAACCAATGGTCGTCGTAGGTAAATATATCACCTACCTGGATTTAAAAAATTCAGGCCAACTCGTCCAACACAACTCTCGTAAGAAATTTTCACGCATGAAAAAAGTAAAACTTATCGAAATATATAGCTTTTTGGCTGTTAACAAAGGTAGCAGCTACCTTCCTTGTTTTTTCGAAAAATTGGCGGATGGGCTGAAATTAAGATTAAAGATTTAATGCCGTTTTAAAAAAGCTTAGGGTCGTCCCCATGTTGTCACGAGGGGGTTTTTTTTAGCTCTTTAGTTTTCGAGTAATCGTTAATGCTACGGATTTTCGCACCCAATTTTTTTACACTTCAAAAATTTTTACCGTCGGAACTAAAAAAGCTGAAGACCTGAAACCAATGGTCGTCGTAGGTAGATATGTCACCTACCTAGATTTTAAAAATTTTGGCCAATCCGTCTAACACAACTCTCGTAAGAAATTTTCACGCATGAAAAAAGTGAAACTTATCGAAATATATAGCTTTTTTGGCACCTACCTGGATTTAATTTTCACGCATGAAAAAAGTGAATCTTATCGAAATATATAGCTTTTTTGGCTGTTATCAAAGGTAGCTCCTTCCTTGTTTTTTCGAAAAATTGGCGAATGGACCAAAATTTAAATTAAGAAACTAATGCCCTTTTAAAATAGCTAAAGGTCGTCCCTATGTTGTCACAAGAGGGCTTTTTTAGCTCCTTTAGTTTTCGAGTAATCGTTAATGCTACGGATTTTCGCACCCAAATTTTTTACACTTCAAACATTTCTACCGTCGGAATCAAAAAAGCTGGAGACCTGAAACCAATGGTCGTCGTAGGTTAATATATCACCTACCTGGATTTAAAAAATTCAGGCCAACTCGTCCAACACAACTCTCGTAAGAAATTTTCACGCATGAAAAAAGTAAAACTTATCGAAATATATAGCTTTTTGGCTGTTAACAAAGGTAGCAGCTACCTTCCTTGTTTTTTCGAAAAATTGGCGGATGGGCTAAAATTAAGATTAAAGATTTAATGCCGTTTTAAAAAAGCTTAGGGTCGTCCCCATGTTGTCACGAGGGGGTTTTTTAGCTCCTTTAGTTTTCGAGTAATCGTTAATGCTACGGATTTTCGCACCCAATTTTTTTACACTTCAAAATTTTTTACCGTTGGTAGCAAAGAAGCTGGAGACCTGAAACCAATGGCCGTCGTAGGTAGATATGTCACCTACCTGAATTTAAAAAATTAAAGCCAAGTCGTCCAACACAACTCTCGTAAGAAATTTTCACGCATGAAAAAAGTGAAACTTATCGAAATATATAGCTTTTTCGGCTGTTAACAAAGATAGCTCCTTCCTTGTTTTTTCGAAAAATTGGCAAATGGACCGAAATTTAAATTGAGAAACTAATGCCCTTTTAAAAAAACTTAAGGTCGTCCCCATGTTGTAACAAGGGGGTTTTTTTTAGCTCCTTTAGTTTTCGAGTAATCGTTAATGCTACGGATTTTCGCACCCAATTTTTTTACACTTCAAAAATTTCTACAGTCGGAACCAAAAAAGCTGGAAACCTGAAACCAATGGCCGTTGTAGGTAGATATGTCACCTACCTGGATTAAAAAAATTCAGGCCAACCCGTCCAACACAACTCTCGTAAGAAATTTTCACGTAAGAAACCAATGGCCGTTGTAGGTAGATATGTCACCTACCTTAAATTAAAAAATTCAGGCCAATCCTTCGAACACAACTCTCCTAAGAAATTTTCACGGATGAAAAAAGTGAAACTTATCGAAATATATAGCTTTTTTGGCTGTTAACAAAGGTAGCAGCTATCTTCCTTGTTTTTTTCGAAAAATTGGCGGATGGGCTGAAATTTAGATAAGAAATTTAAAGCCGTTTTAAAAAAGCTAAGGGTCGTCCCCATGTTGTCACGAGGGGTTTTTTTTTTAGCTCCTTTAGTTTTCGAGTAATCGTTAATGCTACGGATTTTCGCACCCAATTTTTTTACACTTCAAAATATTCTACCGTCGGAATTAAAGAAGCTGGAGACCTAAAACCAATGGCCGTTGTAGGAGATTTATCAACTACCTGGATTTAAAAAATTCAAGCCAATCCGTCTAACACAACTCTCGTAAGAAATTTTCACGCATGAAAAAAGTGAAACTTATCGAAATATATAGCTTTTTTGGCTGTTAACAAAGGTAGCTCCTTCCTTGTTTTTTTCGAAAAATTGGCGGATGGACCAAAATTTAAATTAAGGAACTAATGCCCTTTTAAAATGGTTTAAGGTCGTCCCCATGTTTTCACAAGGGGGTCTTTTTAGCTCCTTTAGTTTTCGAGTAATCGTTAATGCTACGGATTTTCGCACCCAATTTTTTTACACTTCAAAAATTTCTACCGTCGGAACCAAAGAAGCTGGAGACCTGAATCCAATGGTCGTTGTAGGAAAATATGTCACCTACCTGGATTTTAAAAAATTAAGGCCAATTCGTCCAACACAACTCTCGTGAGAAATTTTCACGCATGAAAAAAGTGAATCTTATCGTAATATATAGCTTTTTTGGGTGTTAACAAAGGTAACACCCAAAAAAGCTATATATTATATAGCTTTTTTGGGTGTTACCTTTGTTCCTTGTTTTGGTTGTTCCTTGTTTTTACGAAAAATTGGCGGATGGACCATAATTTAAAATAAGGATCTAATGTCTTTTTAAAATAGCTAAACTTCGTCCCCATGTTGTCACGAGGGGGTTTTTTTTAGCTCCTTTAGTTTTCGAGTAATCGTTAATGCTACGGATTTTCGCACCCATATTTTTTACACTTCAATCATTTTTTTTACACCTGGATTTAAAAAATTTAGGTCAATCCGTTCAACACAACTCTCGTAAGAAATTTTCACGCATGAAAAAAGTGAAACTTATCGAAATATATAGCTTTTTTGGCTGTTAACAAAGGTAGCAGCTACCTTCCTTGTTTTTTCGAAAAATTGGCGGATGGGCTGAAATTTAGATAAGAGATTAAATGCCGTTTTAAAATAACTAAAATTCGTCCCCATGTTGTCACGAGGGAGTTTATTTTAGCTCCTTTAGTTTTCGAGTAATCGTTAATGCTACGGATTTTCGCACCCAATTTTTTTACACTTCAAAAATTTCTACCGTCGGAACTAAAAAAGCTGGAGACCTGAAACCAATGGTCGTTGTAGGTAGATATGTCACCTACCTGGATTTAGTTAATTCAGGCCAACCCGTCCAACACAACTCTCGTAAGAAATTTTCACGGAAAAAACCAATGGCCGTTGTAGGTAGATATGTCACCTACCTTAAATTAAAAATATGTCACCTACCTTAAATTAATTCAGGCCAATCCGTCGAACACAACTCTCCTAAGAAATTTTCACGGATGAAAAAAGTGAAACTTATCGAAATATATAGCTTTTTTGGCTGTTAACAAAGGTAGCAGCTACCTTCCTTGTTTTTTTCGAAAAATTGGCGGATGGGCTGAAATTTAGATAAGAAATTTAAAGCCGTTTTAAAATAGCTAAAGGTCGTCCTCATGTTGTCACGAGGGGGTTTTTTTAGCTCCTTTAGTTTTCGAGTAATCGTTAATGCTACGGATTTTCGCACCCAATTTTTTGACACTTCAAAAATTTCTACTGTCGCAACCAAAGAATCTGGAGACCTGAAACCAATGGCCATTGTAGGTAGATATGTCACCTACTTGGATTTAAAAAATTCAGGCCAATCCGTCCAACACAACTCTCGTAACAAATTTTCACGCATGAAAAAAGTAAAACTTATCAAAATATATAGCTTTTTTGGCTGTTAACAAAGGTACCTTCCTTGTTTTTTCGAAAAATTGGCAGATAGACCAAAATTTAAATTAAGAAACTAATGCCCTTTTAAAATAGCTAAAGGTCGTCCCCATGTTGTCACAAGATTTGAAATTTAAAGCCGTTTTAAAATAGCTAAAGGTCGTCCTCATGTTGCCACGAGGGGTTTTTTTTTAGCTCCTTTAGTTTTCGAGTAATCGTTAATGCTACGGATTTTGGCACCCAATTTTTTTACACTTCAAAAATTTTTACCACGCAATCAAAGAAGCTGGAGACCTGAAACCAATGGACCTTGTAGGTAAATATGTCACCTAACTGGGTTAGAAAATTCAGGCTAATTTGTTTTACACAACTCTCGTAAGAATTTTTCACGCTTGAAAAAAGTGAAACTTATCAAAATATATAGCTTTTTTGGCTGTTAACAAAGGTAGCTCCTTCCTTGTTTTTTTTGGAAAATTGGTGGATGGACCGAAATTTAAATTAAAAAACTAATGCCCTTTTAAAAAAGCTAAAAGTCGTCCCCATTTTGTCACGAGAGGTTTTTTTTAGCTTCTTTAGTTTTCGAGTAATCGTTAATGCTACGGATTTTCGCACCCAATTTTTTGACATTTCAAAAATTTCTACCATCGCAACCAAAGAAGCTGGAGACCTGAAACCAATGGCCGTTGTAGTAAGATATGTCACCTACCTGAAATTAAAAAATTCAGGCCAATCCGTCCAATACAACTCTCGTAAGAAATTTTCACGCATGAAAAAAGTGAAACTTATCGAAATATATAGCTTTTTTGGATGTTAACAAATGTAGCTCCTTCCTTGTTTTTTCGAAAAATTGGCGGATAGACCAAAATTTAAATTTAATAAATAAAGCCCTTTTAAAATAGCTAAAGGTTGTCTCCATGTTGTCACAACGGGGTTTTTTTAGCTCCTTTAGTTTTCGGGTAATCGTTAATGCTACGGATTTTCGCACCCAATTTTTTTACACTTCAAAAATTTCTACCGTCGGAACCAAAGAAGCTGGAGAACTGAAACCAATAGCCGTCTTAGGTAGATATGTCACCTACTTGGATTTAAAAAATTAAGGTCAATCCGTCTAACACAACTCTCGTAAGAAATTTTCACGGTTGAAAAAAGTGAAACTTATCGAAATATATAGCTTTTTTGGCTGTTAACAAAGACAGCAGCTACCTTCCTTGTTTTTTCGAAAAATTGGCGGATGGGCCAAAATTTAGATTAGAGATTTAATGCCGTTTTAAAATAGCTAAAGGTCGTCCCCATGTTGTCACGAGGGGGTTTTTTTTAGCTCCTTTAGTTTTCGAGTAATCGTTAATGCTACGGATTTTCGCACCCAATTTTTTTACACTTCAAAAATTTTTACCATCGCAATTAAAGAAGCTGGAGACCTAAAACCAAAGGTTGTTGTAGTTAGATATTAAATCTACCTGGATTTAAAAAATTCAGGCCAATTCGTCCAACACAGTTCTCGTAAGAAATTTTCACGCATGAAAAAAGTGAAACTTATCGAAATATATAGCTTTTTTGGCTGTTAACAAAGGTAGCAGCTACCTTCCTTGTTTTTTCGAAAAATTGGCGGATGGGCCAAAATTTAGATTAGAAATTTAATGCCGTTTTAAAATAGCTAAGAGTCGTCCCCATGTTGTCACGAGGGGGTTTTTTTTAGCTCCTTTAGTTTTCGAGTAATCGTTAATGCTACGGATTTTCGCACCCAATTTTTTTACACTTCAAAAATTTTTACCACGCAATCAAAATAGCTGGAGACCTGAAACCAATGGGCCCTGTAGGTAAATATGTCACCTACCTGGGTTAGAAAATTCAGGCTAATCCGTTCAACACAACTCTCGTAAGAAATTTGCACGCATGAAAAAAGTGAAACTTATCAAAATATATAGCTTTTTTGGCTGTTAACAAATGTAGCTCCTTCCTTGTTTTTTTTGAAAAATTGGCGGATGGACCGAAATTTAAATTAAGAAACTAATGTCCTTTTGAAATAGCTAAAAGTCGTCCCCATTTTGTCACGAGAGGTTTTTTTTAGCTTCTTTAGTTTTCGAGTAATCGTTAATGTTACGGATTTTCGCACCCAATTTTTTTACACTTCAAAAATTTTTACCATCGCAATTAAAGAAGCTGGAGACCTAAAACCAAAGGTTGTTGTAGTTAGATATTAAATCTACCTGGATTTAAAAAATTCAGGCCAATTCGTCTAACACAGTTCTCGTAAGAAATTTTCACGCATGAAAAAAGTGAAACTTATCGAAATATATAGCTTTTTTGGCTGTTAACAAAGGTAGCAGCTACCTTCCTTGTTTTTTCGAAAAATTGGCGGATGGGCCAAAATTTAGATTAGAGATTTAATGCCGTTTTAAAATAGCTAAGAGTCGTCGCCATGTTGTCACGAGGGGGTTTTTTTTAGCTCCTTTAGTTTTCGAGTAATCGTTAATGCTACGGATTTTCGCACATAATTTTTTTACACTTCAAAAATTTTTACCACGCAATCAAAGTAGCTGGAGACCTGAAACCAATGGTCCTTGTAGGTAAATATGTCACCTACCTGGGTTAGAAAATTCAGGCTAATCCGTTTAACACAACTCTCGTAAGAAATTTTCACGCATGAAAAAAGTGAAACTTATCAAAATATATAGCTTTTTTGGCTGTTAACAAAGGTAGCTCCTTCCTTGTTTTTTTTGAAAAATTGGCGGATGGACCGAAATTGAAATTAAAAAACTAATGTCCTTTTGAAATAGCTAAAAGTCGTCCCCATTTTGTCACGAGAGGTTTTTTTTAGCTTCTTTAGTTTTGGAGTAATCGTTAATGCTACGGATTTTCGCACCCAATTTTTTGACATTTCAAAAATTTCTACCATCGCAACCAAAGAAGCTGGAGACCTGAAACCAATGGCCGTTGTAGGTAAATATGTCACCTACCTGAAATTAAAAAATTCAGGCCAATCCGTCCAATACAACTCTCATAAGAAATTTTCACGCATGAAAAAAGTGAAACTAATCGAAATATATAGCTTTTTTGGCTGTTAACAAAGGTAGCAGCTACCTTCCTTGTTTTTTCGAAAAATTGGCGGATGGACCAAAATTTAAATTAAGTATTTAATGTTCTTTTAAAATAGCTAAAGGTCGTCCCCATTTTGTCACGAGGGGGTTTTTTTTAGCTCCTTTAGTTTTCGAGTAATCGTTAATGCTAGGGATTTTCGCACCCAATTTTTTTACATTTCAAAAATTTTTACCATCGCAATTAAAAAAGCTGGAGACCTGAAACCAAAGGTTGTTGTAGGTAGATATTAAATCTACCTGGATTTAAAAAATTCAGGCCAATTCGTCCAACACAACTCTCGTAAGAAATTTTCACGCATGAAAAAAGTGAAACTTATCGAAATATATAGCTTTTTTGGCTGTTAACAAAGGTAGCAGCTACCTTCCTTGTTTTTTCGAAAAATTGGTGGATGGGCCAAAATTTAGATTAGAGATTTAATGCCGTTTTAAAATAGCTAAAGGTCGTCCCCATGTTGTCACGAGGGGGTTTTTTTTAGCTCCTTTAGTTTTCGAGTAATCGTTAATGCTACGGATTTTCGCACCCAATTTTTTTACACTTCAAAAATTTTTACCACGCAATCAAAGTAGCTGGAGACCTGAAACTAATGGCCCTTGTAGGTAAATATGTCACCTACCTAGGTTAGAAAATTCCGGCCAATCCGTTCAATACAACTCTCGTAAGAAATTTTCACGCATGAATAAAGTGAAACTTATCGAAATATATAGCTTTTTTGGATGTTAACAAAGGTAGCTCCTTCCTTGTTTTTTCGAAAAATTGGCGGATAGACCAAAATTTAAATTAAATAAATAAAGCCCTTTTAAAATAGCTAAAGGTTGTCCCCATGTTGTGACAAGGGGGTTTTTTTAGCTCCTTTAGTTTTCGGGTAATCGTTAATGCTACGGATTTTCACACCCAATTTTTTTTACACTTCAAAAATTTCTACAGTCGGAACCAAAAAAAACTGGAGACCTGAAACCAATAGCCGTTGTAGGTAAATATGTCACCTACCTGGATTTAAAAAATTCAGGACAATCCGTTCAACACAACTCTCGTAAGAAATTTTCACGCTGGAAAAAAGTGAAACTTATCGAAATATATAGCTTTTTTGGCTGTTAACAAAGGTAGCAGCTACCTTCCTTGTTTTTTCGAAAAATTGGCGGATGGGCCAAAATTTAGACAAGAGATTTAATGCCGTTTTAAAATAGCTAAGAGTCGTCCCCATGTTGTCACGAGGGGTTTTTTTTAGCTCCTTTAGTTTTCGAGAAATCGTTAATGCTACGGATTTTCGCACACAATTTTTTTACAATTCAAAAATTTTTACCTTCGCAATTAAAGAAGCTGGAGACCTGAAACCAAAGGTTGTTGTAGGTAAATATTAAGTCTATCTGGATTTAATAAAATTCAGGCTAATTCGTCCAACACAACTCTCGTAAGAAATTTTCACGCATGAAAAAAGTGAAACTTATCGAAATATATAGCTTTTTTGGCTATTAACAAAGGTAGCAGCTACCTTCCTTGTTTTTTCGAAAAATTGGCGGATGGACCAAAATTTAAATAATTGATCTAATGCCCTTTTAAAAAAGCTAAAAGTCGTCCCCATGTTGTCACAAGGGGGTTTTTTTAGCTCCTTTAGTTTTCGAGTAATCGTTAATGCTACGGATTTTCGCACCCAATTTTTTTACACTTCAAAAATTTCTACAGTCGGAATTAAAAAAGCTGGAGACCTGCAACCAATGGCCGTTGTAGGTAAATATGTTACCTACCTGGTTTAGAAAATTCAGGCTAATCCGTCCAACACAACTCTCGTAAGAAATTTTCACGCATGAAAAAAGTGAAACTTATCAAAATATATAGCTTTTTTGGCTGTTAACAAAGGTAGCTCCTTCCTTGTTTTTTCGAAAAATTGGCGGATGGACCGAAATTTAAATTAAGAAACTAATGTTCTTTTAAAATAGCTAAAAGTTGTCCCCATTTTGTCACGAGAGGTTTTTTTTAGCTTCTTTAGTTTTCGAGTAATGTTAATGCTACGGATTTTCGCACCCAATTTTTTGACACTTCAAAATTTTCTACCATCGCAACCAAAAAAGCTGGAGACTTGAAACCAATGGCCGTTGTAGGAAGATATGTCACCTACTTAATTTAAAAAATTCCGGCCAATCCGTCAAATACAACTCTCGTAAGAAATTTTCACGCATGAAAAAAGTGAAACTTATCGAAATATATAGCTTTTTTGGATGTTAACAAAGGTAGCTCCTTCCTTGTTTTTTCGAAAAATTGGCGGATGGGCTAAAATTAAGATTATAAAACTAATGCCGTTTTAAAATAGCTAAGGGTCGTCCCCATGTTGTCACGAGGGGAATTTTTAAAGCCCCTTTAGTTTTCGAGTAATCGTTAATTCTACGGATTTTCGCACCCAATTTTTTTACACTTAAAAAATTTCTCCCGTCGGAACCAAAGAAGCTGGAGACCTGAAACTAATGGCCGTCGTAGGTAAATTTGTCACCTACCTGGATTTTGAAAATTTAGGCCAATCCGTTCAACACAACTCTCGTAAGAAATTTTCACGCATGAAAAAAGTGAAACTTATCGAAATATATAGCTTTTTTGGCTGTTAACAATGGTAGCAGCTACCTTCCTTGTTTTTTCGAAATATTGACGGATGGGCTAAAATTTAGATTAGAGATTTAATGCCGTTTTAAAATAGCTAAAATTCGTCCCCATGTTGTCACGAGGGGGTATATTTTAGCTCGTTTAGTTTTCGAGTAATCGTTAATTCAGGCCAATTCGTCCAACACAACTCTCGTAAGAAATTTTCACGCATGAAAAAAGTGAAACTTATCGAAATATATAGCTTTTTTGGCTGTTAACAAAGGTAGCTCCTTCCTTGTTTTTTTCGAAAAATTGGCAGATGGACCGAAATTTAAATTAAGGAACTAATGCCCTTTTAAAATAGCTAAGGGTCGTCCCCATGTTGTCACGAGGGGGTTTTTTTTAGCTCCTTTAGTTTTCGAGTAATCGTTAATATTTTTTTTTTTATTTTTTATTATTTATTATTATTACAACTGACTTATTTTATAAGTCATCTAGCAATTTTTCTATCTTAACTTAATTCACATTTGTTGGGATAAAGCCCAATGGCTAGTCCCAAAGATAAATATAATTATTTATTTAAATAAATATTTGCTATAATATAGTATTATTTTAGTTTGTAATCACTAGATCCATTGGTTTGGTTCTTTGTAAGCGTCGTATTGCTATCGGACAGTCCAGCATACGACGTATTTCGATATTCTCATGTTGTTGAAGGCGTGAATCATGTTTGGCAGCATAAACTGCAATTACTTCATTGATGTCTTCCATCTTTAAGTCACGGTGCAGGTCTTCATTTCGAATGTACCACGGGGCATTTACAATATTCCGAAGTACTTTATTTTGGAACGTCTGAATTATCTTAACGTTTGTTTTCTTAGTACAGCCCCAAAGCTGTATTCCGTAAGTCCACACAGGTTTCAGAGTTTGCCGATATAGGAGCAATTTATTAAGTATAGATAGTTCCGAGTCTCTACCTATGAGCCAATACATTTTCCTGTATTTGATGTTTAATTCGTTCTTTTTCTTTTTGACATGTTCTGTCCATTTAAGTTTGGCATCAAGCGTCATCCCTAGATATTTTGCTGGATTTGCATAAGGGACTTGTTTAGAGTTTATTACGATTGGTATACTGACATAGTTTGTTTTATTAGTAAAATTCACATGAACCGATTTTGTTTCATTGAGCTTAATTCTCCATTTCTTCATCCAGTTACTAACTGTATTAATTGATGTTTGTAATTTTTCTGTAGCTTGCGTTACATTACTCCCAACTGCCAAAATTGCTGTGTCGTCAGCAAATGTAGCTATGGTTGTTTCTTTCATTAGTGGTATATCTCGTGTGTACAGGAGGTACAAGATGGGGCCTAAAACGCTACCTTGCGGCACTCCTGCTGAAATTTTCTTTAGATCCGAATATTCATCTTCATATTTTACACGGAAATGCCTGTCGGTTATGTAAGATTTTAGGATTTCATAATACTGTTTGGGAAGATCGCGATGTAACTTGTACTCTAATCCTTTATGCCATACACGATCAAATGCTTGCGCTACATCCAAGAAGAGGGTTGAACATATCTTTTTCGTTTCTAGAGTACGTTCTATAATATCTGTGATTCTATGAACTTGCTCTAGGGTCGAATGTTTTTCTCTGAATCCAAACTGATAAGCAGGTATAAGATCATTATCCCTTATTATAGGCTTTAGTCTCTTCAGAAGTAGTTTTTCAAATATCTTCGATATAGTAGGAAGCAGAGATATTGGTCTAAATGACTTTTTATCGTTACTGTTTTTGTTTGGCTTTAAAATCATGATCACTTCTGCTACCTTCCACTGCCTTGGAACGTATCTTAATCTAAACACAGCATTGATTATGTGCAGAAGTTTGTGTATTGCTTTGTCTGGTAGTTCTTTTATAATTTGCCCAGTTATTAAATCATATCCAGGAGCTTTTTTCGGATTTACACTTTTTATTTCTTCTTTTAACTCACGGAGAGTTACAGTTTGTATTTCAAGCTCATTTGATCTGTGTACAAAATTAACATTTTCATTCGCAGATTGTCTGGGTAGTGGTTGAAAAGTTTCTTCGAGGTGTCTCGCAAACAGATCCGCTTTTTGCTTACTACTACGAGCCCACGTACCATTATCATTTCTAATAGGTGCTGTTGAATTTTTTGGTCTCTTGATCGATTTTGTTGCTTTCCATAAGGAGTATTCAGTGTCTTTTTGACCAGTAAGTGAAGATAAATATGATTCTATTGTTTCATTTTTTACTTTCCTGATAATAGATTTCAGTTTTTTACATAAGTTATTTAGCTCGGTTTTATTAGCTGCAGTTCGATTTATTTGCCAGAGTAATCGTTAATGCTACGGATTTTCGCACCTAATTTTTTTACACTTAAAAAATTTCTACCGTCGGAAATAAAGAAGCTGGAGACCTGAAACCAATGGTTGTTGCAGGTAGATATGTCATCTACCATGATTTAGAAAATTCAGGCCAATCCGTTCAACACAACTCTCGTAAGAAATTTTCACGCATGAAAAAAGTGAAACTTATCGAAATATATAGCTTTTTTGGCTGTTAACAAAGGTAGCTCCTTCCTTGTTTTTTCGAAAAATTGGCGGATGGACCAAAATTTAAATTGAAAAAATAATACCGTTTTAAAATAAATACAGGTTGTCCCCATGTTGTCACAAGGGGGTTTTTTTAGCTTCTTTAGTTTTCGAGTAATCGTTAATGCTACGGATTTTCGCACCCTATTTTTTCACTTCAAAAATTTCTACCGTCGGAACCAAAAAAGCCGGAGACCTGAAACCAATTGTTGTTGTAGGTAGATATGTCACCTACTTGAATTTAAAAAATTCAGGCCAACATGTCAAACACAACTCTCGTAAGAAATTTTCACGAATGAAAAAAGTGAAACTTATCGAAATATATAGCTTTTTTGGCTGTTAACAAAGGTGGCAGCTACCTTCTTTGTTTTTTCGAAAAATTGGCGGATGGGCCAAAATTTAGATAAAAGATTTAATGCCGTTTTAAAATAGCTAAAGGTTGTCCCCATGTTGTCACAAGGGGGTTTTTTTGCTCCTTTAGTTTTCGAGTAATCGTTAATGCTACGGATTTTCGCACCCAATTTTTTTACACTTCAAAAATTTCTACCGTCGGAACCAAAGAAACTGGAGACCTGAAACCAATGGTTGTCGTAGGTAGATATGTCACCTACTTGAGTTTAAAAAATTCAGGCCAACATGTCCAACACAACTCTCGTAAGAAATTTTCACGAATGAAAAAAGTGAAACTTATCGAAATATATAGCTTTTTTGGCTGTTAACAAAGGTAGCTCCTTCCTTGTTTTTTCGAAAAATTGGCGGATGGGCTAAAATTTAGATTAAAAAACTAATGCCGTTTTAAAATAGCTAAGAGTTGTCCCCATGTTGTCACGAGGGTGTTTTTTTTAGCTCCTTTAGTTTTCGAGTAATCGTTAATGCTACGGATTTTAGCACCCAATTTTTTTACATTTTAAAAATTTCTACCGTCGGAACCAAAAAAGCTGGATACTTGAAACCAATAGCCGTTGTAAGTAGATATTTTAGTTACTTAAATTTGGAAAATTCAGGCTAATCCGTCAAACACAACTCTCGTAAGAAATTTTCACGCATGAAAAAAGTGAAACTTATCGAAATATATAGCTTTTTTGGCTGTTAACAAAGGTAGCTCCTTCCTTGTTTTTTCGAAAAATTAGCGGATGGACCAAAATTTAAATTAAAGAACTAATGCCCTTTTAAAATGGCTAAAGGTCGTCCCAATAATGTCACGAGGGGGTTTTTTTTAGCTTCTTTCTAAGCAAATCCGTAGCATTAACGATTACTCGAAAACTAAAGGAGCTAAAATAAACCCCCTCGTGACAACATAGGGACGAATTTTAGCTTTTTTAAAACGGCATTAAATCTCTAATCTAAATTTTAGCCCATCCGTCAATATTTCGAAAAAACAAGGAAGGTAGCTGCTACCTTTGTTAACAGCCAAAAAAGCTATATATTTCGATAAGTTTCAATTTTTTCCTGCGTGAAAATTTCTTACGAGAGTTGTGTTGGACGGATTAGCCTGAATTTTCTAAATCCAAGGTAGATGACATATCTACCTACGACGGCCATTGGTTTCAGGTCTCCAGTTTTTTTGGTTCCGACGGTAGAAATTTTTGAAGTGTAAAACAATTGGGTGCGAAAATCCGTAGCATTAACGATTACTCGAAAACTAAAGGAGCTAAAAAAAACACCCTCGTGACAACATGGGGACGACCTTTAGCTATTTTATAACGGCATTAAATCTTTAATCTAAATTTCAGCCCATCCGCCAATTTTTCGAAAAAACAAGGAAGGTAGCTGCTACCTTTGTTAACAGCCAAAAAAGCTATGTATTTCGATAAGTTTCCCTTTTGTCATGCGTGAAAATTTCTTACGAGAGTTGTGTTGAACGGATTGGCCTGAATTTTTAAAGTTTAGGTAGGTGACATATCTACCTACAACGACCATTGGTTTCAGGTCTCCAGCATTTTTGGTTCCGACGGTAGAAATTAGAACAGACCTGAAACCAATGACGACCATTGGTTTCAGGTCTGTCTCTAGCTTCTTTGGTTCCGACGGTAGAAATTTTTGAAGTGTAACTCGTGACAACATGGGAACGACCTTTAGCTATTTAAAAACGGCATTAAATCTCTAATCAAAATTTCAGCCCATCCGCCAATTTTTCGAAAAAACAAGGAAGGTAGCTGCTTACTTTGTAAACAGCAAAGAAAGCTATATATTTCTATATATTTCGATAAAGTCTCCAGCTTTTTTGGTTCCGACGGTAGAAATTTTTGAAGTGTAAAAAAATTGGGTGCGAAAATCCGTAGCATTAACGATTACTCGAAAACCAAAGGAGCAAAAAAAACCCTTGTGACAACATGGGGACGACTTTTAGCTATTTTAAAAGGGCATTAGTTTCTAAATTTAAATTTTGGTACATCTGCAAATTTTTCGAAAAAACAAGGAAGGAGCTACCTTTGTTTACAGCCAAAAAAGCTATATATTTCGATAAGATTCACTTTTTTCATGCGTGAAAATTTCTTACGAGAGTTGTGTTAGACGGATTGGCCTAAATTTTTTAAATCCAGGTAGGTGACATATCTACCTACGACGACCATTGGTTTAAGGTCTCCAGCTTCTTTAGTTCCGACGGTAGAAATATTTTGAAGTTTAAAAAAATAAAGGTCGTCCCCATGTTGTCACAAGGGGGTTTTTTTAGTTCCTTTAGAAACCAATGGTCGTCGTTGTAAAAAGATATGTCAACTACTTGGATTTAGAAAATTCAGGCTAATCCGTCCAACACAACTCTCGTAAGAAATGTTCACTCATGAAAAAAGTGAAACTTATCGAAATATATAGCTTTTTTGGCTGTTAACAAAGGTAGCAGCTACCTTCCTTGTTTTTTCGAAAAATTGGCGGATGGGCTGAAATTTAGATTAGAGATTTAATGTTGTTTTAAAATAGCTGAAATTCGTCCCCATGTTGTCACGAGGGGGATTATTTTAGCTCCTTTAGTTTTCGAGTAATCGTTAATGCTACGGATTTTCGCACCCAATTTTTTTACACTTCAAAAATTTCTACTGTCGGAACCAAAAAAGCTAAAGATCAAAAACCAATGGCCGTTGTAGGTAGATATGTCAACTTCCTGGATTAAAAAAAATTAAGGTCAATCCGTTTAACACAACTCTCGTAAGAAATTTTCACGCATGAAAAAAGTGAAACTTATCGAAATATATAGCTTTTTTGGCTGTTAACAAAGGTAGCTCCTTCCTTGTTTTTTCGAAAAATTAGCGGATGTACCAAAATTTAAATTAAGAAACTAATGCACTTTTAATAAAGCTAATGGTCGTCCCCATGTGGTCACAAGGGGGGGTTTTTAGCTCCTTTAGTTTTCGAGTAATCGTTAATGCAACGGATTTTCGCACCCAATTTTTTTACACTTAAAAAATTTCTACCGTCGGAACCAAAAAAGTTGGAGACTTGAAACCAATGGCCGTTGTAGGTAAATATGTTACCTACCTGGACTTAAAAAAATCAGGTCAATCCGTTTAACACAACTCTCGTAAAAGATTTTCACGCATGAAAAAAGTGAAACTTATCGAAATATATAGCTTTTTTGGCTGTTAACAAAGGTAGCTCCTTCCTTGTTTTTTCGAAAAATTGGCGGATGGACCAAAATTTAAATTAAGTAAGTAATGTTCTTTTAAAATAGCTTAAGGTCGTCCCCATTTTGTCACGAGGGGGTTTTTTTAGCTTCTTTAGTTTTCGAGTAATCGTTAATGCTACGGATTTTCGCACCCAATTTTTTTACACTTCAAAAATTTCTACCATCGGAACCAAAAAAGCTGGAAAACTGAAACCAGAGGTCGTTGTAGGTAGATATGTCACCTACATGGAATTAAAAACTTCTGGCCAATCCGTCCAATACAACTCTCGTAAGAAATTTTCACGCATGAAAAAAGTGAAACTTATCGAAATATATAGCTTTTTTGGCTGTTAACAAAGGTAGCTCCTTCCTAGTTTTTTCGAAAAATTGGCGGATGGAGCAAAATTTAAATTGAAGAACTAATGTCCTTTTAAAATAACTAAGAGTGGTCCCCATGTTGTCACGAGGGGGTTTTTTTTAACTCCTTTAGTTTTCGAGTAATCGTTAATGCTTCGGATTTTCGCATCCAATTTTTGTACACTTCAAAAATTTCTACAATCGGAACCAAAGAAGCTGGAGACCTAAAACCAATGGCCGTTGTAGGTATATATGTCACCTACCTGGATTTTAGGCCAATCTGTTCAACACTACTCTCGTAAGAAATTTTCACGCATGAAAAAAGTGAAACTTATCGAAATATATAGCTTTTTTGGCTGTTAACAAAGGTAGCTCCTTCCTTGTTTTTTCGAAAAAATGGCAGATGGATCAAAATTTAAATTAAGGAACTAATGTCCTTTTAAAATAGCTAAAATTCGTCCCCATGTTGTCACGAGGGGGTTTTTTTTAGCTCCTTTAGTTTTCGAGTAATCGTTAATGCTACGGATTTTCGCACCCAATTTTTTTACACTTCAAAAATTTCTACCATCGGAACCAAAGAAGCTGGAGACTTGAAACAGATGGTCGTTGTAGGCAGATATGTCACCTTTTTTTTAGCTCCTTTAGTTTTCAAGTAATCGTTAATGCTACGGATTTTCGCACCTAATTTTTTTACACTTCAAAAATTTCTCCCGTCGGAACCAAAGAAGCTGGAGACCTGAAACCAATGGCCGTTGTAGGTATATATGTCACTTACCTGGATTTTAGGCCAATCCGTTCAACACAACTCTCGTAAGAAATTTTCACGCATGAAAAAATTGAAACTTATCGAAATATATAGCTTTTTTGGCTGTTAACAAAGGTAGCTCCTTCCTTGTTTTTTCGAAAAATTGGCAGATGGACCAAAATTTAAATTAAGGAACTAATGTCCTTTTAAAAAAGCTATAATTTGTCCCCATGTTGTCACGAGGGGGTTTTTTTTAGCTCCTTTAGTTTTCGAGTAATCGTTAATGCTACGGATTTTCGCACCCACTTTTTTTACACTTCAAATATTTCTACCATCGGAACCAAAGAAGCTAGAGACTTGAAACAGATGGTCGTTGTAGGCAGATATGTCTTCTTTTTTTGGCTTCTATAGTTTTCGAGTTATCGTTAATGCTACGGATTTTCGCACCCAATTTTTTACACTTCAAAAATTTCTACCGTTAGAACCAAAGAAGCTGGAGACTTGAAACCAATGGTCGTTGTAGGCAGATATGTCACCTACCTGGATTTAAAAAAATTCAAGCCAATCCGTCCAACACAACTCTCGTTAGAAATTTTAACGCATGAAAAAAGTGAAACTTATCGAAATATATAGCTTTTTTGGCTGTTAACAAAGGTAGCTCCTTCCTTGTTTTTTCGAAAAAATGGCAGATGGATCAAAATTTAAATTCAAGAACTAATGTCCTTTTAAAATAGCTAAAATTCGTCCCCATGTTGTCACGAAGGGGTTTTTTTTAGGTCCTTTAGTTTTCGAGTAATCGTTAATGCTACGGATTTTCGCACCCAATTTTTTTACACTTCAAAAATTTCTACAATCGGAATCAAAAAAGCTGGAGACTTGAAACAGATGGTCGTTGTAGGCAGATATGTCACCTTTTTTTTAGTTCCTTTAGTTTTCGAGTAATCGTTAATGCTACGGATTTTCGCACCCAATTTTTTTACACTTCAAAAATTACTACCGTCGGAACCAAAGAAGCTGAAGACTTGAAACCAATGGTCGTCGTAGGCAGATAAGTTACCTACCTGGAATAAATTAATTCAGGCCAATCCGTTCAACACAACTCTCGTAAGAAATTTTCAAGCATGAAAAAAGTGAAACTTATCGAAATATATAGCTTTTTTGGCTGTTAACAAAGGTAGCTCCTTCCTTGTTTTTTCGAAAAATTGGCGGATGGACCAAAATTTAAATTAAGTAACTAATGTTCTTTTAAAAAAGCTTAAGGTCGTCCCCATTTAGTCACGAGGGGGTTTTTTTAGCTTCTTTAGTTTTCGAGTAATCGTTAATGCTACCGATTTTCGCACCCAATTCTTTTACACTTAAAAAATTTCTACCGTCGGAACCAAAAAAGTTGGAGACCTGAAAACAATGGCTGTTGAAGAAAAATATGTCACCTACCTGGACTTAAAAAATTCATGTCAATCCGTCTAACACAACTCTCGTAAGAAATTTTCACGCATGAAAAAGTGAAACTTATTGAAATATATAGCTTTTTTGGCTGTTAACAAAGGTAGCTCCTTCCATGTTTTTTCGAAAAATTGGCGGATGGACCGAAGTTTAAATTGAAGATTTAATGTCCTTTTAAAATAACTAAGGGTGGTCCCCATGTTGTCACGAGATGGTTTTTTTTAACTCCTTTAGTTTTCGAGTAATCGTTAATGCTACGGATTTTCGCACCCAATTTTTTTACACTTCAAAAATTACTACCGTCGGAACCAAAGAAGCTGGAGAACTGAAACCAAAGGCCGTTGTATGTAGATATGTCACCTACCTGGAATTAAAAATTTACGGACAATCCGCCCAATACAACTCTCGTAAGAAATTTTCACGCATGAAAAAGTGAAACTTATCGAAATATATAGCTTTTTTGGCTGTTAACAAAGGTAGCTCCTTCCTTGTTTTTTCGAAAAATTGGCGGATGGACCGAAGTTTAAATTGAAGATTTAATGTCCTTTTAAAATAACTAAGGGTGGTCCCCATGTTGTCACGAGGGGTTTTTTTTTAACTCCTTTAGTTTTCGAGTAATCGTTAATGCTACGGATTTTCGCACCCAATTTTTTTACACTTCAAAAATTTCTACCATCGGAACCAAAGAAGCTGGAGACTTGAAACAGATGGTCGTTGTAGGCAGATATGTCACCTTTTTTTTAACTACTTTAGTTTTCGAGTAATCGTTAATCCTACGGATTTTCGCACCCAATTTTTTTACACTTCAAAAATTTCTCCCGTCGGAACCAAAGAAGCTGAAAACCTGAAACCAATGGCCGTTGTAGGTATATATGTCACTTACCTGGATTTCAGGCCAATCCTATCAACACAACTCTCGTAAGAAATTTTCACGCATGATAAAAGTGAAACTTATCGAAATATATAGCTTTTTTGGCTGTTAACAAAGGTAGCTCCTTCCTTGTTTTTTTTGAAAAATTGGCAGATGGATCAAAATTTAAATTAAGGAACTAATGTCATTTTAAAATAGCTAAAATTCGTCCCCATGTTGTCACGAGGGGGTTTTTTTTAGCTCCTTTAGTTTTCGAGTAATCGTTAATGCTACGGATTTTCGCACACAATTTTTTTACACTTCAAAAATTTCTACCATCGGAACCAAAGAAGCTGGAGACTTGAAACAGATGGTCGTTGTAGGCAGATATGTTACCTTTTTTTTAACCTCCTTTAGTTTTCGAGTAATCGTTAATCCTACGGATTTTCGCACCCAATTTTTTTACACTTCAAAAATTTCTCCCGTCGGAACCAAAGAAGCTGGAGACCTGAAACCAATGGCCGTTGTAGGTATATATGTCACTTACCTGGATTTCAGGCCAATCCGTTCAACACAACTCTCGTAAGAAATTTTCACGCATGATAAAAGTGAACCTTATCGAAATATATAGCTTTTTTGGCTTTTAACAAAGGTAGCTCCTTCCTTGTTTTTTCGAAAAATTGGCAGATGGATCAAAATTTAAATTAAGGAACTAATGTCCTTTTAAAATAGCTAAGAGTGGTCCCCATGTTGTCACGAGGGGGTTTCTTTTAACTCCTTTAGTTTTCGAGTAATCGTTAATGCTACGGATTTTCGCACCCAATTTTTTTACACTTCAAAAATTTCTACCGTCGGAACCAAAGAAGCTGGAGACCTGAAACCAATGGCCGTTGTAGGTATATATGTCACTTACCTGGATTTTAGGCCAATCCGTTCAACACAACTCTCGTAAGAAATTTTCACGCATGAAAAAAGTGAAACTTATCGAAATATATAGCTTTTTTGGCTGTTAACAAAGGTAGCTCCTTCCTTGTTTTTTCGAAAAATTGGCAGATGGATCAAAATTTAAATTTATGAACTAATGTCCTTTTAAAATAGCTAAAATTGGTCCCCATGTTGTCAATAGGGGGTTTTTTTTAGGTCCTTTAGTTTTCGAGTAATCGTTAATGCTACGGATTTTCGCACCCAATTTTTTTACACTTCAAAAATTTCTACAATCGGAACCAAAAAAGCTGGAGACTTGAAACAGATGGTTGTTGTAGGCAGATAAGTTACCTACTTGGAATTAATTAATTCAGGCCAATTTGTTGAACACAACTCTCGTAAGAAATTTTCACGCATGAAAAAAGTGAAACTTATCGAAATATATAGCTTTTTTACTGTTAACAAAGGTAGCTCCTTCCTTGTTTTTTCGAAAAATTGGCGGATGGACCAAAATTTAAATTAAGTACATAATGTTCTTTTAAGATAGCTTAAGGTCGTCCCCATTTTGTCACGAGGGGGTTTTTTTTAGCTTCTTTAGTTTTCGAGTAATCGTTAATGCTACCGATTTTCGCACCCAATTTTTTTACACTTAAAAAATTTCTACCGTCGGAACCAAAAAAGTTGGAGACCTGAAAACAATGGCCATTGTAGGAAAATATGTCACCTACATGGACTTAAAAAATTCATGTCAATCCGTCTAACACAACTCTCGTAAGAAATTTTCACGCATGAAAAAAGTGAAACTTATCGAAATATATAGCTTTTTTGGCTGTTAACAAAGGTAGCTCCTTCCTTGTTTTTTCGAAAAATTGGCGGATGGACCAAAATTTAAATTAAGTAATTAATGTTCTTTTAAAATAGCTAAAGGTCGTCCCCATTGTGTCACGAGGGGTTTTTTTTTAGCTTCTTTAATTTTCGAGTAATCGTTAATGCTACGGATTTTCGCACCCAATTTTTTACACTTCAAAAATTTCTACCGTCGGAACCAAAGAAGCTGGAGAACCGAAACCATAGGCCGTTGTAGGTAGATATGTCACCTACCTGGAATTAAAAATTGACGGCCAATCCGTCCAATACAACTCTCGTAAGAAATTTTCACGCATGAAAAAAGTGAAACTTATCGAAATATATAGCTTTTTTGGCTGTTAACAAAGGTAGCCCCTTCCTTGTTTTTTCGAAAAATTGGCGGATGGACCAAAATTTAAATTGAAGATTTAATGTCCTTTTAAAATAACTAAGGGTGGTCCCCATGTTGTCACGAGGGGTTTTTTTTTAACTCCTTTAGTTTTCGATTATTCGTTAATGCTACGGATTTTCGCACCCAATTTTTTTACACTTCAAAAATTTCTACCTTCGGAATATATTTGTTGTAGGTATATATGTCACCTACCTGGATTTCAGGCCAATCCGTTGAACACTACTCTCGTAAGAAATTTTCACGCATGAAAAAAGTGAAACTTATCGAAATATATAGCTTTTTTGGCTGTTAACAAAGGTAGCAGCTACCTTCCTTGTTTTTCGAAAAATTGGCGGATGGGCCAAAATTTAGATTAGAGATTTAATGCCGTTTTAAAATAGCTAAGAGTCGTCGCCATGTTGTCACGAGGGGGTTTTTTTTAGCTCCTTTAGTTTTCGAGTAATCGTTAATGCTACGGATTTTCGCACCCAATTTTTTTACACTTCAAAAATTTTTACCACGCAATCAAAGTAGCTGGAGACCTGAAACCAATGGCCCTTGTAGGTAAATATGTCACCTACCTGGGTTAGAAAATTCAGGCTAATCCGTTCAACACAACTCTCGTAAGAAATTTTCACGCATGAAAAAAGTGAAACTTATCAAAATATATAGCTTTTTTGGCTGTTAACAAAGGTAGCTCCTTCCTTGTTTTTTTGAAAAATTGGCGGATGGACCGAAATTTAAATTGAGAAACTAATGTCTTTTTGAAATAGCTAAAAGTCGTCCCCATTTTGTCACGAGAGGTTTTTTTTAGCTTCTTTAATTTTCGAGTAATCGTTAATGCTACGGATTTTCGCACCCAATTTTTAGACATTTCAAAAATTTCTACCATCGCAACCAAAAAAGCTGGAGACCTGAAACCAATGGCCGTTGTAGAAAGATATGTCACCTACCTGAAATTAAAAAATTCAGGCCAATTTGTCCAATACAACTCTCGTAAGAAATTTTCACGCATGAAAAAAGTGAAACTTATCGAAATATATAGCTTTTTTGGCTGTTAACAAAGGTAGCAGCTACCTTCCTTGTTTTTTCGAAAAATTGGCGGATGGGCCAAAATTTAGATTAGAATTTGAATGTCGTTTTAAAATAGCTAAGGGTCGTCCCCATGTTGCCACGAGGGTTTTTTTTTAGCTCCTTTAGTTTTCGAGTAATCGTTAATGCTAGGGATTTTCGCACCCAATTTTTTTACATTTCAAAAATTTTTACCATCGCAATTAAAGAAGCTGGAGACCTGAAACCAAAGGTTGTTGTAGGTAGATATTAAATCTACCTGGATTTAAAAAATTCAGGCCAATTCGTCCAACACAACTCTCGTAAGAAATTTTCACGCATGAAAAAAGTGAAACTTATCGAAATATATAGCTTTTTTGGATGTTAACAAAGGTAGCTCCTTCCTTGTTTTTTCGAAAAATTGGCGGATGGACCAAAATTTAAATTAAATAAATAAAGCCTTTTTAAAATAGCTAAAGGTTGTCCCCATTTTGTCACAAGGGGGTTTTTTTAGCTCCTTTAGTTTTCGGGTAATCGTTAATGCTACGGATTTTCGCACCCAATTTTTTTACACTTCAAAAATTTCTACAGTCGGAACCAAAAAAGCTGGAAACCTGAAACCAATGGCCGTTGTAGGTAAATATGTCACCTACCTGGATTTAAAAAATTCAGGACAATCCGTTCAACACAACTCTCGTAAGAAATTTTCACGCTGGAAAAAAGTGAAACTTATCGAAATATATAGCTTTTTTGGCTGTTAACAAAGGTAGCAGCTACCTTCCTTGTTTTTTCGAAAAATTGGCGGATGGGCCAAAATTTAGATTAGAGATTTAATGCCGTTTTAAAATAGCTAAAGGTTGTCCCAATGTTGTCACAAGGGGGTTTTTTTAGCTCCTTTAGTTTTCGAGTAATCGTAAATGCTTAGGATTTTCGCACCCAATTTTTTTATACTTCAAAAATTTCTACAGTCGGAACCAAAACCTTCAAAAATTTTTACCACGCAATCAAAGTAGCTGGAGACCTGAAACTAATGGCCCTTGTAGGTAAATATGTCACCTACCTAGGTTAGAAAATCTAAGCTAATCCGTTCAACACAACTCTCGTAAGAAATTTTCACGCATGAAAAAAGTAAAACTTATCAAAATATATAGCTTTTTTGGCTGTTAACAAAGGTAGCTCCTTCCTTGTTTTTTTTGAAAAACTGGCGGATGGACCGAAATTTAAATTAAAAAACTAATGCCCTTTTGAAATAGCTAAAAGTCGTCCCCATTTTGTCAAGAGAGGTTTTTTTTAGCTTCTTTAGTTTTCGAGTAATCGTTAATGCTACGGATTTTCGCACCCAATTTTTTGACACTTCAAAAATTTCTACCATCGCAACCAAAGAAGCTGGAGACCTGAAACCAATGGCCGTTGTAGGTAAATATGTCACCTACCTGAAATTAAAAAATTCCGGCCAATCCGTCCAATACAACTCTCGTAAGAAATTTTCACGCATGAAAAAAGTGAAACTTATCGAAATATATAGCTTTTTTGGATGTTAACAAAGGTAGCTCCTTCCTTGTTTTTTCGAAAAATTGGCGGATAGACCAAAATTTAAATTGAATAAATAAAGCCCTTTTAAAATAGCTAAAGGTTGTCCCCATGTTGTCACAAGGGGGTTTTTTTAGCTCCTTTAATGCTACGGATTTTCACACCCAATTTTTTTACACTTCAAAAATGTCTACAGTCGGAACCAAAAAAAACTGGAGAACTGAAACCAATAGCCGTTGTAGGTAAATATGTCACCTACCTGGATTTAAAAAATTCAGGACAATCCGTTCAACACAACTCTCGTAAGAAATTTTCACGCTGGAAAAAAGTGAAACTTATCGAAATATATAGCTTTTTTGGCTGTTAACAAAGGTAGCAGCTACCTTCCTTGTTTTTTCGAAAAATTGGCGGATCAAATTCAGGACAATCCGTTCAACACAACTCTCGTAAGAAATTTTTACGATGGAAAAAAGTGAAACTTATCGAAATATATAGCTTTTTTGGCTGTTAACAAAGGTAGCAGCTACCTTCCTTGTTTTTTCGAAAAATTGGCGGATGGGCCAAAATTTAGATAAATGATTTAATGCCGTTTTAAAATAGCTAAAGGTTGTCCCCATGTTGTCACGAGGGGGTTTTTTTTAGCTCCTTTAGTTTTCGAGTAATCGTTAATGCTACGGATTTTCGCACCCAATTTTTTTACACTTCAAAAATTTTTACCACGCAATCAAAGTAGCTGGAGACCTGAAGCTAATGGCCCTTGTAGGTAAATATGTCACCTACCTAGGTTAGAAAATTCAAGCTAATCCGTTCAACACAACTCTCGTAAGAAATTTTCACGCATGAAAAAAGTTAAACTTATCAAAATATATAGCTTTTTTGGCTGTTAACAAAGGTAGCTCCTTCCTTGTTTTTTTTGAAAAACTGGCGGATGGACCAAAATTTAAATTGAATAAATAAAGCCCTTTTAAAATAGCTAAAGGTTGTCCCCATGTTGTCACAAGGGGGTTTTTTTAGCTCCTGTAGTTTTCGGGTAATCGTTAATGCTACGGATTTTCACACCCAATTTTTTTACACTTCATAAATGTCTACAGTCTGAACCAAAAAAAACTGGAGAACTGAAACCAATAGCCGGTGTAGGTAAATATGTCACCTACCTGGATTTAAAAAATTCAGGACAATCCGTTCAACACAACTCTCGTAAGAAATTTTCACGCTGGAAAAAAGTGAAACTTATCGAAATATATAGCTTTTTTGGCTGTTAACAAAGGTAGCAGCTACCTTCCTTGTTTTTTCGAAAAATTGGCGGATGGGCCAAAATTTAGATAAGAGATTTAATGCCGTTTTAAAATAGCTAAGAGTCGTCCCCATGTTGTCACGAGGGGTTTTTTTTAGCTCCTTTAGTTTTCGAGTAATCGTTAATGCTACGGATTTTCGCACCCAATTTTTTTACAATTCAAAAATTTTTACCTTCGCAATTAAAGAAGCTGGAGACCTGAAACCAAAGGTTGTTGTAAGTAAATATTAAGTCTATCTGGATTTAATAAAATTCAGGCTAATTCGTCCAACACAACTCTCGTAAGAAATTTTCACGCATGAAAAAAGTGAAACTTATCGAAATATATAGCTTTTTTGGCTATTAACAAAGGTAGCAGCTACCTTCCTTGTTTTTTCGAAAAATTGGCGGATGGACCAAAATTTAAATAATTGATCTAATTCCCTTTTAAAAAAGCTAAAATTCGTCCCCATGTTGTCACAAGGGGGTTTTTTTAGCTCCTTTAGTTTTCGAGTAATCGTTAATGCTACGGATTTTCGCACCCAATTTTTTTACACTTCAAAAATTTCTACAGTCGGAATTTAAAAAGCTGGAGACCTGCAACCAATGGCCGTTGTAGGTAAATATGTTACCTACCTGGTTTAGAAAATTCAGGCTAATCCGTCCAACACAACTCTCGTAAGAAATTTTCACGCATGAAAAAAGTGAAACTTATCAAAATATATAGCTTTTTTGGCTGTTAACAAAGGTAGCTCCTTCCTTGTTTTTTCGAAAAATTGGCGGATGGACCGAAATTTAAATTAAGAAACTAATGTTCTTTTAAAATTGCTAAAAGTCGTCCCCATTTTGTCACGAGAGGTTTTTTTTAGCTTCTTTAGTTTTCGAGTAATGTTAATGCTACGGATTTTCGCACCCAATTTTTTGACACTTCAAAAATTTCTACCATCGCAACCAAAAAAGCTGGAGACTTGAAACCAATGGCCGTTGTAGGAAGATATGTCACCTACTTAAATTAAAAAATTCCGGCCAACATGTCCAACACAACTCTCGTAAGAAATTTTCACGAATGAAAAAAGTGAAACTTATCGAAATATATAGCTTTTTTGGCTGTTAACAAAGGTAGCTCCTTCCTTGTTTTTTCGAAAAATTGGCAGATGGGCTAAAATTAAGATTATAAAACTAATGCCGTTTTAAAATAGCTAAGGGTCGTCCCCATGTTGTCACGAGGGGAATTTTTAAAGCCCCTTTAGTTTTCGAGTAATCGTTAATTCTACGGATTTTCGCACCAAATTTTTTTACACTTAAAAAATTTCTACCGTCGGAACCAAAAAAGCTGGAGACCTGAAACTAATGGCCGTCGTAGGTAAATATGTCACCTACCTGGATTTTGAAAATTCAGGCCAATCCGTTCAACACAACTCTCGTAAGAAATTTTCACGCATGAAAAAAGTGAAACTTATCGAAATATATAGCTTTTTTGGCTGGTAACAATGGTAGCAGCTACCTTCCTTGTTTTTTCGAAATATTGACGGATGGGCTAAAATTTAGATTAGAGATTTAATGCCGTTTTAAAATAGCTAAAATTCGTCCCCATGTTGTCACGAGGGGATATATTTTAGCTCGTTTAGTTTTCGAGTAATCGTTAATTCAGGCCAATTCGTCCAACACAACTCTCGTAAGAAATTTTCACGCATGAAAAAAGTGAAACTTATCGAAATATATAGCTTTTTTGGCTGTTAACAAAGGTAGCTCCTTCCTTGTTTTTTTCGAAAAATTGGCAGATGGACCGAAATTTAAATTAAGGAACTAATGCCCTTTTAAAATAGCTAAGGGTCATCCCCATGTTGTCACGAGGGGGTTTTTTTTAGCTCCTTTAGTTTTCGAGTAATCGTTAATATTTTTTTTTTTTTTTTTTATTATTTATTATTATTACAACTGACTTATTTTATAAGTCATCTAGCAATTTTTCTATCTTAACTTAATTCACATTTGTTGGGATAAAGCCCAATGGCTAGTCCCAAAGATAAATATAATTATTTATTTAAATAAATATTTGCTATAATATAGTATTATTTTAGTTTGTAATCACTAGATCCATTGGTTTGGTTCTTTGTAAGCGTCGTATTGCTATCGGACAGTCCAGCATACGACGGATTTCGATATTCTCATGTTGTTGAAGGCGTGAATCATGTTTGGCAGCATAAACTGCAATTACTTCATTGATGTCTTCCATCTTTAAGTCACGGTGCAGGTCTTCATTTCGAATGTACCACGGGGCATTTACAATATTCCGAAGTACTTTATTTTGGAACGTCTGAATTATCTTAACGTTTGTTTTCTTAGTACAGCCCCAAAGCTGTATTCCGTAAGTCCACACAGGTTTCAGAGTTTGCCGATATAGGAGCAATTTATTATGTATAGATAGTTCCGAGTCTCTACCTATGAGCCAATACATTTTCCTGTATTTGATGTTTAATTCGTTCTTTTTCTTTTTGACATGTTCTGTCCATTTAAGTTTGGCATCAAGCGTCATCCCTAGATATTTTGCTGGATTTGCATAAGGGACTTGTTTAGAGTTTATTACGATTGGTATACTGACATAGTTTGTTTTATTAGTAAAATTCACATGAACCGATTTTGTTTCATTGAGCTTAATTCTCCATTTCTTCATCCAGTTACTAACTGTATTAATTGATGTTTGTAATTTTTCTGTAGCTTGCGTTACATTACTCCCAACTGCCAAAATTGCTGTGTCGTCAGCAAATGTAGCTATGGTTGTTTCTTTCATTAGTGGTATATCTCGTGTGTACAGGAGGTACAAGATGGGGCCTAAAACGCTTCCTTGCGGCACTCCTGCTGAAATTTTCTTTAGATCCGAATATTCATCTTCATATTTTACACGGAAATGCCTGTCGGTTATGTAAGATTTTAGGATTTCATAATACTGTTTGGGAAGATCGCGATGTAACTTGTACTCTAATCCTTTATGCCATACACGATCAAATGCTTGCGCTACATCCAAGAAGAGGGTTGAACATATCTTTTTCGTTTCTAGAGTACGTTCTATAATATCTGTGATTCTATGAACTTGCTCTAGGGTCGAATGTTTTTCTCTGAATCCAAACTGATAAGCAGGTATAAGATCATTATCCTTTATTATAGGCTTTAGTCTCTTCAGAAGTAGTTTTTCAAATATCTTCGATATAGTAGGAAGCAGAGATATTGGTCTAAATGACTTTTATCGTTACTGTTTTTGTTTGGCTTTAAAATCATGATCACTTCTGCTACCTTCCACTGCCTTGGAACGTATCTTAATCTAAACACAGCATTGATTATGTGCAGAAGTTTGTGTATTGCTTTGTCTGGTAGTTCTTTTATAATTTGCCCAGTTATTAAATCATATCCAGGAGCTTTTTTCGGATTTACACTTTTTATTTCTTCTTTTAACTCACGGAGAGTTACAGTTTGTATTTCAAGCTCATTTGATCTGTGTACAAAATTAACATTTTCATTCGCAGATTGTCTGGGTAGTGGTTGAAAAGTTTCTTCGAGGTGTCTCGCAAACAGATCCGCTTTTTGCTTACTACTACGAGCCCACGTACCATTATCATTTCTAATAGGTGCTGTTGAATTTTTTGGTCTCTTGATCGATTTTGTTGCTTTCCATAAGGAGTATTCAGTGTCTTTTTGACCAGTAAGTGAAGATAAATATGATTCTATTGTTTCATTTTTTACTTTCCTGATAATAGATTTCAGTTTTTTACATAAGTTATTTAGCTCGGTTTTATTAGCTGCAGTTCGATTTATTTGCCAGAGTAATCGTTAATGCTACGGATTTTCGCACCCAATTTTTTTACACTTAAAAAATTTCTACCGTCGGAAATAAAGAAGCTGGAGACCTGAAACCAATGGTTGTTGTAGGTAGATATGTCATCTACCATGATTTAGAAAATTCAGGCCAATCCGTTCAACACAACTCTCGTAAGAAATTTTCACGCATGAAAAAAGTGAAACTTATCGAAATATACAGCTTTTTTGGCTGTTAACAAAGGTAGCTCCTTCCTTGTTTTTTCGAAAAATTGGCGGATGGACCAAAATTTAAATTAAGGAGTTAATGTCCTTTTAAAATAGCTAAAGGTCGTCCCTATTTTGTCACGAGGGGGTTTTTTTAGCTTCTTTAGTTTTCGAGTAATCGTTAATGCTACGGATTTTCGCACCTAATTTTTTTACACTTCAAAAATTTTTACCGTCGCAAGAAAATAAGCTGGAGACCTGAAACTAATGGCCGTTGTAGGTAGATATGTCACCTACCTTAAATTAAAAAATTCAGGCCAATCTGTCGAACACAACTGAAACCAATTGTTGTTGTAGGCAGATATGTCACCTACTTGAATTTAAAAAATTCAGGCCAACATGTCCAACACAACTCTCGTAAGAAATTTTCACGCTTGAAAAAAGTGAAACTTATCGAAATATATAGCTTTTTTGGCAGTTAACAAAGGTAGCAGCTACCTTCCTTGTTTTTTCGAAAAATTGGCGGATGGACCAAAATTTAAATCAAAAAAATAATACCATCCCCATGTTGTCACATGGGTCCCCATGTTGTCACAAGGGGGTTTTTTTGCTCCTTTAGTTTTCGAGTAATCGTTAATGCTACGGATTTTCGCACCCAATTTTTTTACACTTCAAAAATTTCTACCGTCAGAACCAAAAAAGCTGGAGACCTGAAACCAATTGTTGTTGTAGGTAGATATGTCACCTACTTGAATTTAAAAAATTCAGGCCAACATGTCCAACACAACTCTCGTAAGAAATTTTCACGAATGAAAAAAGTGAAACTTATCGAAATATATAGCTTTTTTGGCTGTTAACAAAGGTGGCAGCTACCTTCTTTGTTTTTTCGAAAAATTGGCGGATGGGCCAAAATTTAGATAAAAGATTTAATGCCGTTTTAAAATAGCTCAGAGTCGTCCCCATGTTGTCACGAGGGGGTTTTTTTTAGCTCCTTTAATTTTCGAGTAATCGTTAATGCTACGGATTTTCGCACCCAATTTTTTTACAATTCAAAAATTTTTACCTTCGCAATCAAAGAAGCTGGAGACCTGAAACCAAAGGTTGTTGTAGGTTGATATTAAATCTACCTGGATTTAATAAAATTCAGGCCAATTCGTCCAACACAACTCTCGTAAGAAATTTTCACGCATGAAAAAAGTGAAACTTATCGAAATATATAGCTTTTTTGGCTATTAACAAAGGTAGCAGCTACCTTCCTTGTTTTTTCGAAAAAATGGCGGATGGACCAAAATTTAAATTATTGATCTTATGCCCTTTTAAAAAAGCTAAAGGTCGTCCCCATGTTGTCACAAGGGGGTTTTTTTAGCTCCTTTAGTTTTCGAGTAATCGTTAATGCTACGGATTTTCGCACCCAATTTTTTTACACTTCAAAAATTTCTACAGTCGGAATTAAATAAGCTGGAAACCTAAAACCAATGGCCGTTGTAGGTAAATATGTTACCTACCTGTTTTAGAAAATTCAGGCTAATCCGTCTAACACAACTCTCGTAAGAAATTTTCACGCATGAAAAAAGTGAAACTTATCAAAATATATAGCTTTTTTGGCTGTTAACAAAGGTAGCTCCTTCCTTGTTTTTTCGAAAAATTGGCGGATGGACCGAAATTTAAATTTAGAAACTAATGCTCTTTTAAAATAGCTAAAAGTCGTCCCCATTTTGTCACGAGATGTTTTTTTTAGCTTCTTTAGTTTTCGAGTAATCGTTAATGCTACGGATTTTCGCACCCAATTTTTTGACACTTCAAAAATTTCTACCATCGCAACCAAAGAAGCTGGAGACCTAGCTTGCGTTACATTACTCCCAACTGCCAAAATTGCTGTGTCATCAGCAAATGTAGCTATGGTTGTTTCTTTCATTAGTGGTATATCTCGTGTGTACAGGAGGTACAAGATGGGGCCTAAAACGCTTCCTTGCGGCACTCCTGCTAAAATTTTCTTTAGATCCGAATATTCATCTTCATATTTTACACGGAAATGCCTGTCGGTTATGTAAGATTTTAGGATTTCATAATACTGTTTGGGAAGATCGCGATGTAACTTGTACTCTAATCCTTTATGCCATACACGATCAAATGCTTGCGCTACATCCAAGAAGAGGGTTGAACATATCTTTTTCGTTTCTAGAGTACGTTCTATAATATCTGTGATTCTATGAACTTGCTCTAGGGTCGAATGTTTTTCTCTGAATCCAAACTGATAAGCAGGTATAAGATCATTATCCTTTATTATAGGCTTTAGTCTCTTCAGAAGTAGTTTTTCAAATATCTTCGATATAGTAGGAAGCAGAGATATTGGTCTAAATGACTTTTTATCGTTACTGTTTTTGTTTGGCTTTAAAATCATGATCACTTCTGCTACCTTCCACTGCCTTGGAACGTATCTTAATCTAAACACAGCATTGATTATGTGCAGAAGTTTGTGTATTGCTTTGTCTGGTAGTTCTTTTATAATTTGCCCAGTTATTAAATCATATCCAGGAGCTTTTTTCGGATTTACACTTTTTATTTCTTCTTTTAACTCACGGAGAGTTACAGTTTGTATTTCAAGCTCATTTGATCTGTGTACAAAATTAACATTTTCATTCGCAGATTGTCTGGGGAGTGGTTGAAAAGTTTCTTCGAGGTGTCTCGCAAACAGATCCGCTTTTTGCTTACTACTACGAGCCCACGTACCATTATCATTTCTAATAGGTGCTGTTGAATTTTTTGGTCTCTTGATCGATTTTGTTGCTTTCCATAAGGAGTATTCAGTGTCTTTTTGACCAGTAAGTGAAGATAAATATGATTCTATTGTTTCATTTTTTACTTTCCTGATAATAGATTTCAGTTTTTTACATAATTTTTTTAGCTCGGTTTTATTAGCTGCAGTTCGATTTATTTGCCAGAGTAATCGTTAATGCTACGGATTTTCGCACCCAATTTTTTTACACTTAAAAAATTTCTACCGTCGGAAATAAAGAAGCTGGAGACCTGAAACCAATGGTTGTTGTAGGTAGATATGTCATCTACCATGATTTAGAAAATTCAGGCCAATCCGTTCAACACAACTCTCGTAAGAAATTTTCACGCATGAAAAAAGTGAAACTTATCGAAATATATAGCTTTTTTGGCTGTTAACAAAGGTAGCTCCTTCCTTGTTTTTTCGAAAAATTGGCGGATGGACCAAAATTTAAATTAAGGAGTTAATGTCCTTTTAAAATAGCTAAAGGTCGTCCCTATTTTGTCACGAGGGGGTTTTTTTAGCTTCTTTAGTTTTCGAGTAATCGTTAATGCTACGGATTTTCGCACCCAATTTTTTTAAACTTCAAAAATTTTTACCGTCGCAAGCAAATTAGCTGGAGACCTGAAACTAATGGCCGTCGTAGGTAGATATGTCACCTACCTTAAATTAAAAAATTCAGGCCAATCTGTCGAACACAACTCTCGTAAGAAATTTTCACGCATGAAAAAAGTGAAACTTATCGAAATATATAGCTTTTTTGGCTGTTAACAAAGGTAGCAGCTACCTTCCTTGTTTTTTCGAAAAATTGGTGGATGGACCAAAATTTAAATTAAAAAAATAATACCGTTTTAAAATAAATACAGGTTGTCCCCATGTTGTCACAAGGGGTTTTTTTTGCTCCTTTAGTTTTCGAGTAATCGTTAATGCTACGGATTTTCGCACCCAATTTTTTTACACTTCAAAAATTTCTACCGTCAGAACCAAAAAGCTGGAGACCTGAAACCAATTGTTGTCGTAGGTAGATATGTCACCTACTTGAATTTAAAAAATTCAGGCCAACATGTCCAACACAACTCTCGTAAGAAATTTTCACGAATGAAAAAAGTGAAACTTATCGAAATATATAGCTTTTTTGGCTGTTAACAAAGGTGGCAGCTACCTTCTTTGTTTTTTCGAAAAATTGGCGGATGGGCCAAAATTTGGATAAGAGATTTAATGCCGTTTTAAAATAGCTCAGAGTCGTCCCCATGTTGTCACAAGGGGTTTTTTTTAGCTCCTTTAGTTTTCGAGTAATCGTTAATGCTACGGATTTTCGCACCCAATTTTTTTACACTTCAAAAATTTCTACAGTCGGAATTAAATAAGCTGGAGACTTTAACCAATGGCCGTTGTAGGTCAATATGTTACCTACCTGTTTTAGAAAATTCAGGCTAATCCGTCCAACACAACTCTCGTAAGAAATTTTCACGCATGAAAAAAGTGAAACTTATCAAAATATATAGCTTTTTTGGCTGTTAACTAAGGTAGCTCCTTCCTTGTTTTTTCGAAAAATTGGCGGATGGACCGAAATTTAAATTTAGAAACTAATGCCCTTTTAAAATAGCTAAAAGTTGTCCCCATTTTGTCACGAGAGGTTTTTTTAAGCTTCTTTAGTTTTCGAGTAATCGTTAATGCTACGGATTTTCGCACCCAATTTTTTGACACTTCAAAAATTTCTACCATCGCAACCAAAGAAGCTGGAGACCTGAAACCAATGGCCGCTGTAGGAAGATATGTCACCTACTTGATATTAAAAAATTCCGGCCAATCCGTCTAATACAACTCTCGTAAGAAATTTTCACGCATGAAAAAAGTGAAACTTATCGAAATATATAGCTTTTTTGGATGTTAACAAAGGTAGCTCCTTCCTTGTTTTTTCGAAAAATTGGCGGATGGGCTATAATTAAGATTAAAAAACTAATGCCGTTTTAAAATAGCTTAGGGTCGTCCCCATGTTGTCACGAGGGGAATTTTTAAAGCCCCTTTAGTTTTCGAGTAATCGTAAATTTTACGGATTTTCGCACCCAATTTTTTTACACTTAAAAAATTTCTACCGTCGGAAATAAAGAAGCTGGAGAACTGAAACCAATGGTTGTTGTAGGTAGATATGTCATCTACCTTGATTTAGAAAATTCAGGCCAATCCGTTCAACACAACTCTCGTAAGAAATTTTCACGCATGAAAAAAGTGAAACTTATCGAAATATATAGCTTTTTTGGCTGTTAACAAAGGTAGCTCCTTCCTTGTTTTTTCGAAAAATTGGCAGATGGACCAAAATTAAAAATAAGGAGTTAATGTCCTTTTAAAAAAACTAAAGGTTGTCCCTATTTTGTCACGAGGGGGTTTTTTTAGCTTCTTTAGTTTTCGAGTAATCGTTAATGCTACGGATTTTCGCACCCTATTTTTTCACTTCAAAAATTTCTACCGTCGCAATTAAAAAAGCTGGAGACCTGAAACCAATGGCCGTTGTAGGTAGATATGTCACCTATCTGGATTTAAAAAATTCAGGCCAATATGTCGAACACAACTCTCGTAAGAAATTTTCACGAATGAAAAAAGTGAAACTTATCGAAATATATAGCTTTTTTGGCTGTTAACAAAGGTAGCAGCTACCTTCCTTGTTTTTTCGAAAAATTGGCGGATGGACCAAAATTTAAATTAAGAAAATAATACCGTTTTAAAATAGTTAAAGGTTGTCCCCATGTTGTCACAAGGGGGTTTTTTTGCTCCTTTAGTTTTCGAGTAATCGTTAATGCTACGGATTTTCGCACCCAATTTTTTTACACTTCAAAAATTTCTACCGTCGGAACCAAAGAAACTGGAGACCTGAAACCAATGGTTGTTGTAGGTAGATATGTCACCTACTTGAATTTAAAAAATTCAGGCCAACATGTCCAACACAACTCTCGTAAGAAATTTTCACGAATGAAAAAAGTGAAACTTATCGAAATATATAGCTTTTTTGGCTGTTAACAAAGGTAGCTCCTTCCTTGTTTTTTCGAAAAATTGGCGAATGGGCTAAAATTTAGATTAAAAAACTAATGCCGTTTTAAAATAGCTAAGAGTTGTCCCCATGTTGTCACGAGGGTGTTTTTTTTAGCTCCTTTAGTTTTCGAGTAATCGTTAATGCTACGGATTTTAGCACCCAATTTTTTTACATTTTAAAAATTTCTACCGTCGGAACCAAAAAAGCTGGAGACTTGAAACCAATAGATTTTGTAAGTAGATATTTTAGTTACTTAAATTTAGAAAATTCAGGCTAATCCGTCAAACACAACTCTCGTAAGAAATTTTCACGCATGAAAAAAGTGAAACTTATCGAAATATATAGCTTTTTTGGCTGTTAACAAAGGTAGCTCCTTCCTTGTTTTTTCGAAAAATTAGCGGATGGACCAAAATTTAAATTAAAGAACTAATGCCCTTTTAAAAAAGCTAAAGGTCGTCCCAATGTTGTCACGAGGGGGTTTTTTTTAGCTTCTTTCTAAGCAAATCCGTAGCATTAACGATTACTCGAAAACTAAAGGAGCTAAGATAAACCCCCTCGTGACAACATAGGAACGAATTTTAGCTTTTTTAAAACGGCATTAAATCTCTAATCTAAATTTTAGCCCATCCGCCAATTTTTCGAAAAAACAAGGAAGGTGGCTGCTACCTTTGTTAACAGCCAAAAAAGCTATATATTTCGATAAGTTTCACTTTTTTCATGCGTGAAAATTTCTTACGAGAGTTGTGTTGAACGGATTGGCCTGAATTTTTTAAATCCAGGTAGGTGACATATCTACCTACGACGACCATTGGTTTCAGGTCTGTCTCCAACTTCTTTGGTTCCGACGGTAGAAATTTTTGAAGTGTAACTCGTGACAACATGGGAACGACCTTTAGCTATTTAAAAACGGCATTAAATCTCTAATCAAAATTTCAGCCCATCCGCCAATTTTTCGAAAAAACAAGGAAGGTAGCTGCTTACTTTGTAAACAGCAAAGAAAGCTATATATGTCTATATATTTCGATAAAGTCTCCAGCTTTTTTGGTTCCGACGGTAGAAATTTTTGAAGTGTAAAAAAATTGGGTGCGAAAATCCGTAGCATTAACGATTACTCGAAAACCAAAGGAGCAAAAAAAACCCTTGTGACAACATGGGGACGACTTTTAGCTATTTTAAAAGGGCATTAGTTTCTAAATTTAAATTTTGGTACATCTGCAAATTTTTCGAAAAAACAAGGAAGGAGCTACCTTTGTTAACAGCCAAAAAAGCTATATATTTCGATAAGATTCACTTTTTTCATGCTTGAAAATTTCTTACGAGAGTTGTGTTAGACGGATTGGCCTAAATTTTTTAAATCCAGGTAGGTGACATATCTACCTACGACGACCATTGGTTTAAGGTCTCCAGCTTCTTTAGTTCCGAAGGTAGAAATATTTTGAAGTTTAAAAAAATAAAGGTCGTCCCCATGTTGTCACAAGGGGGTTTTTTTAGTTCCTTTAGTTTTCGAGTAATCGTTAATGCTACGGATTTTCGCACCCAATTTTTGTACACTTCAAAAATTTCTACCGTCGGAACCAAAAATGCTGGAGACCTGAAACCAATGGTCGTTGTAGGTAGATATGTCACCTACCTAAACTTTAAAAATTCAGGCCAATCCGTTCAATACAACTCTCGTAAGAAATTTTCACGCATGACAAAAGGGAAACTTATCGAAATACATAGCTTTTTTGGCTGTTAACGAAGGTAGCAGCTACCTTCCTTGTTTTTTCGAAAAATTGGCGGATGGGCTGAAATTTAGATTAAAGATTTAATGCCGTTATAAAATAGCTAAAGGTCGTCCCCATGTTGTCACGAGGGGGTTTTTTTTAGCTCCTTTAGTTTTCGAGTAATCGTTAATGCTACGGATTTTCGCACCCAATTGTTTTACACTTCAAAAATTTCTACCGTCGGAACCAAATAAACTGGAGACCTGAAACCAATGGCCGTCGTAGGTAGATATGTCATCTACCTTGATTTTAAAAATTCAAGCCAATTTGTCCAACACAACTCTCGTAAGAAATTTTCACGCAGGAAACAATTGAAACTTATCGAAATATATAGCTTTTTTGGTTGTTAACAAAGGTAGGTCCTTCCTTGTTTTTTCGAAAAATTGGCGGATGGGCTAAAATTTAGATTAAAAAACTAATGCCGTTTTAAAATAGCTAAAAGTAATCCCCATGTTGTCACGAGGGGGTTTTTTTAGCTCCTTTAGTTTTCGAGTAATCGTTAATGCTACGGATTTTCGCACCCAATTTTTTTACACTTCAAAAATTTCTACCGTCGGAACCAAAAAAGCTGGAGACCTGAAACCAATGACCGTTGTAAAAAGATATGTCAACTACTTGGATTTAGAAAATTCAGGCTAATCCGTCCAACACAACTCTCGTAAGAAATGTTCACGCATGAAAAAAGTGAAACTTATCGAAATATATAGCTTTTTTGGCTGTTAACAAAGGTAGCAGCTACCTTCCTTGTTTTTTCGAAAAATTGGTGGATGGGCTGAAATTTAGATTAGAGATTTAATGTTGTTTTAAAATAGCTGAAATTCGTCCCCATGTTGTCACGAGGGGGATTATTTTAGCTCCTTTAGTTTTCGAGTAATCGTTAATGCTACGGATTTTCGCACCCAATTTTTTTAAACTTCAAAAATTTCTACTGTCGGAACCAATTAAGCTGGACACCTGAAACCAATGGTTGTTATAGCAAGATATGTCACCTACTTGAATTATTCAAATTCAGGCCAATCCGTTCAACACAACTCTCGTAAGAAATTTTCACGCATGAAAAAAGTGAAACTTATCGAAATATATAGCTTTTTTGGCTGTTAACAAAGGTAGCTCCTTCCTTGTTTTTTCGAAAAATTGGCGGATGACCAAAATTTAAATTAAGGAAGAAATGTTCTTTTAAAGTAGTTAAAGGTCATCCCCATTTTGTCACGAGGGTTTTTTTTTAGCTTCTTTAGTTTTCGAGTAATCGTTAATGCTACGGATTTTCGCACCCAATTTTTTTACATTTCAAAAATTTCTACCGTCGGAACCAAAAAAGCTAAAGATCAAAAACCAATGGCCGTTGTAGGTAGATATGTCAACTACCTGGATTAAAAAAAATTAAGGTCAATCCGTTTAACACAACTCTCGTAAGAAATTTTCACGCATGAAAAAAGTGAAACTTATCGAAATATATAGCTTTTTTGGCTGTTAACAAAGGTAGCTCCTTCCTTGTTTTTTCGAAAAATTAGCGGATGTACCAAAATTTAAATTAAGAAACTAATGCACTTTTAATAAAGCTAATGGTCGTCCCCATGTGGTCACAAGGGGGGGTTTTTAGCTCCTTTAGTTTTCGAGTAATCGTTAATGCAACGGATTTTCGCACCCAATTTTTTTACACTTAAAAAATTTCTACCGTCGAAACCAAAAAAGTTGGAGACTTGAAACCAATGGCCGTTGTAGGTAAATATGTCACCTACCTGGATTAAAAAATTCAGGTCAATCCGTTTAACACAACTCTCGTAAAAGATTTTCACGCATGAAAAAAGTGAAACTTATCGAAATATATAGCTTTTTTGGCTGTTAACAAAGGTAGCTCCTTCCTTGTTTTTTCGAAAAATTGGCGGATGGACCAAAATTTAAATTAAGTAAGTAATGTTCTTTTAAAATAGCTTAAGGTCGTCCCCATTTTGTCACGAGGGGGTTTTTTTAGCTTCTTTAGTTTTCGAGTAATCGTTAATGCTACGGATTTTCGCACCCAATTTTTTTACACTTCAAAAATTTCTACCATCGGAACCAAAGAAGCTGGAAAACTGAAACCAGAGGTCGTCGTAGGTAGATATATCACCTACATGGAATTAAAAACTTATGGCCAATCCGTCCAATACAACTCTCGTAAGAAATTTTCACGCATGAAAAAAGTGAAACTTATCGAAATATATAGCTTTTTTGGCTGTTAACAAAGGTAGCTCCTTCCTAGTTTTTTCGAAAAATTGGCGGATGGACCAAAATTTAAATTGAAGAACTAATGTCCTTTTAAAATAACTAAGAGTGGTCCCCATGTTGTCACGAGGGGGTTTTTTTTAACTCCTTTAGTTTTCGAGTAATCGTTAATGCTTCGGATTTTCGCATCCAATTTTTGTACACTTCAAAAATTTCTACAATCGGAACCAAAGAAGCTGGAGACCTAAAACCAATGGCCGTTGTAGGTATATATGTCACCTACCTGGATTTTAGGCCAATCCGTTCAACACTACTCTCGTAAGAAATTTTCACGCATGAAAAAAGTGAAACTTATCGAAATATATAGCTTTTTTGGCTGTTAACAAAGGTAGCTCCTTCCTTGTTTTTTCGAAAAGTTGGCAGATGGATCAAAATTTAAATTAAGGAACTAATGTCCTTTTAAAATAGCTAAAATTCGTCCCCATGTTGTCACGAGGGGGTTTTTTTAAGCTCCTTTAGTTTTCGAGTAATCGTTAATGCTACGGATTTTCGCACCAAATTATTTTACACTTCAAAAATTTCTACCGTCGGAACCAAAAAAGCAAAAGATCAAAAACCAATGGTCGTTGTATGTAGATATGTCACCTACCTGGTTTTAATAAAATTCAAGCCAATCCGTCCAACACAACTCTCGTAAGAAATTTTCACGCATGAAAAAAGTGAAACTTATCGAAATATATAGCTTTTTTGGCTGTTAACAAAGGTAGCTCCTTCCTTGTTTTTTCGAAAAGTTGGCAGATGGATCAAAATTTAAATTAAAGAACTAATGTCCTTTTAAAATAGCTAAAATTCGTCCCCATGTTGTCACGAGGGGGTTTTTTTTAGGTCCTTTAGTTTTCGAGTAATCGTTAATGCTACGGATTTTCGCAACCAATTTTTTTACACTTCAAAAATTTCTACAATCGGAATCAAAAAAGCTGGAGACTTGAAACAGATAGTCGTTGTAGGCAGATATGTCACCTTTTTTTTAGTTCCTTTAGTTTTCGAGTAATCGTTAATGCTACGGATTTTCGCACCCAATTTTTTTACACTTCAAAAATTACTACCGTCGGAACCAAAGAAGCTGAAGACTTGAAACCAATGGTCGTCGTAGGCAGATAAGTTACCTACCTGGAATAAATTAATTTAGGCCAATCCGTCCAACACAACTCTCGTAAGAAATTTTCAAGCATGAAAAAAGTGAAACCTATCGAAATATATAGCTTTTTTGGCTGTTAACAAAGGTAGCTCCTTCCTTGTTTTTTCGAAAAATTGGCGGATGGACCAAAATTTAAATTAAGTAACTAATGTTCTTTTAAAATAGCTTAAGGTCGTCCCCATTTAGTCACGAGGGGGTTTTTTTTAGCTTCTTTAGTTTTCGAGTAATCGTTAATGCTACCGATTTTCGCACCCAATTCTTTTACACTTAAAAAATTTCTACCGTCGGAACCAAAAAAAAGGAGACCTGAAAACAATGGCTGTTGAAGAAAAATATGTCACCTACCTGGACTTAAAAAATTCATGTCAATCCGTCTAACACAACTCTCGTAAGAAATTTTCACGCATGAAAAAGTGAAACTTATCGAAATATATAGCTTTTTTGGCTGTTAACAAAGGTAGCTCCTTCCTTGTTTTTTCGAAAAATTGGCGGATGGACCGAAGTTTAAATTGAAGATTTAATGTCCTTTTAAAATAACTAAGGGTGGTCCCCATGTTGTCACGAGGGGGTTTTTTTTAACTCCTTTAGTTTTCGAGTAATCGTTAATGCTACGGATTTTCGCACCCAATTTTTTTACACTTCAAAAATTACTACCGTCGGAACCAAAGAAGCTGGAGAACTGAAACCAAAGGCCGTTGTAAGTAGATATGTCACCTACCTGGAATTAAAAATTTACGGCCAATCCATCCAATACAACTCTCGTAAGAAATTTTCACGCATGAAAAAGTGAAACTTATCGAAATATATAGCTTTTTTGGCTGTTAACAAAGGTAGCTCCTTCCTTGTTTTTTCGAAAAATTGGCGGATGGACCGAAGTTTAAATTGAAGATTTAATGTCCTTTTAAAATAACTAAGGGTGGTCCCCATGTTGTCACGAGGGGGTTTTTTTTAACTCCTTTAGTTTTCGAGTAATCGTTAATGCTACGGATTTTCGCTCCCAATTTTTTTACACTTCAAAAATTTCTACCATCGGAACCAAAGAAGCTGGAGACTTGAAACAGATGGTCGTTGTAGGCAGATATGTCACCTTTTTTTTAACTCCTTTAGTTTTCGAGTAATCGTTAATCCTACGGATTTTCGCACCCAATTTTTTTACACTTCAAAAATTTCTCCCGTCGGAACCAAAGAAGCTGGAGACCTGAAACCAATGGCCGTTGTAGGTATATATGTCACTTACCTGGATTTCAGGCCAATCCGTTGAACACAACTCTCGTAAGAAATTTTCACGCATGATAAAAGTGAAACTTATCGAAATATATAGCTTTTTTGGCTGTTAACAAAGGTAGCTCCTTCCTTGTTTTTTTTGAAAAATTGGCAGATGGATCAAAATTTAAATTAAAGAACTAATGTCATTTTAAAATAGCTAAAATTCGTCCCCATGTTGTCACGAGGGGGTTTTTTTTAGCTCCTTTAGTTTTCGAGTAATCGTTAATGCTACGGATTTTCGCACACAATTTTTTTACACTTCAAAAATTTCTACCATCGGAACCAAAGAAGCTGGAGACTTGAAACAGATGGTCGTTGTAGGCAGATATGTCACCTTTTTTTTAGCTCCTTTAGTTTTCGAGTAATCGTTAATCCTACGGATTTTCGCACCCAATTTTTTTACACTTCAAAAATTTCTCCCGTCGGAACCAAAGAAGCTGGAGACCTAAAACCAATGGCCGTTGTAGGTATATATGTCACTTACCTGGATTTCAGGCCAATCCGTTCAACACAACTCTCGTAAGAAATTTTCACGCATGATAAAAGTGAAACTTATCGAAATATATAGCTTTTTTGGCTTTTAACAAAGGTAGCTCCTTCCTTGTTTTTTCGAAAAATTGGCAGATGGATCAAAATTTAAAGTAAAGAACTAATGTCCTTTTAAAATAGCTAAGAGTGGTCCCCATGTTGTCACGAGGGGGTTTCTTTTAACTCCTTTAGTTTTCGAGTAATCGTTAATGCTACGGATTTTCGCACCCAATTTTTTTACACTTCAAAAATGTCTACCGTCGGAACCAAAAAAGCTTGAGACTTGAAACCAATGGCAGTTTTAAGTAGATATGTCACCTACCTGAATTTAAAAAATTCAGGCCAATCCGTCCAACACAACTCTCGTAAGAAATTTTGACGAATGAAAAAAGTTAAACTTATCGAAATATATAGCTTTTTTGGCTGTTAAGAAAGGTAGCAGCTACCTTCCTTGTTTTTTCGAAAAATTGGCGGATGAGCTGAAATTTAAATTAGAAATTTAATGCCGTTTTAAAATAGCTAAGGGTCGTCCCCATTTTGTCACGAGTGGGTTTTTTTTAGCTCACTTTTTTTTTTTTGCAGCTACCTTCCTTGTTTTTTCGAAAAATTGGCAGATGGACTGAAATTTAAATTAAGAAACTAATGCTCTTTTAAAATAGCTAAGGTTCGTCCCCATGTTGTCACGAGGGGGTTTTTTTTAGCTCCTTTAGTTTTCGAGTAATCGTTAATGCTACGGATTTTCGCACCAAATCTTTTTACACTTCAAAAATTTCTACCGTCGGAACCAAAAAAGCTAAAGATCAAAAACCAATGGTTGTTGTATGTAGATATGTCACCTACCTGGTTTTAAAAAATTCAAGCCAATCCGTCCAACACAACTCTCGTAAGAAATTTTCACGCATGAAAAAAGTGAAACTTATCGAAATATATAGCTTTTTTGGCTGTTAACAAAGGTAGCTCCTTCCTTGTTTTTTCGAAAAATTGGCAGATGGTTCAAAATTTAAATTAAAGAACTAATGTCCTTTTAAAATAGCTAAAATTCGTCCCGATGTTGTCAATAGGGGGTTTTTTTAGGTCCTTTAGTTTTCGAGTAATCGTTAATGCTACGGATTTTCGCACCCAATTTTTTTACACTTCAAAAATTTCTACAATTGGAACCAAAAAAGCTGGAGACTTGAAACAGATGGTTGTTGTAGGCAGATAAGTTACCTACCTGGAATTAATTAATTCAGGCCAATTTGTTGAACACAACTCTCGTAAGAAATTTTCACGCATGAAAAAAGTGAAACTTATCGAAATATATAGCTTTTTTACTGTTAACAAAGGTAGCTCCTTCCTTGTTTTTTCGAAAAATTGGCGGATGGACCAAAATTTAAATTAAGTACATAATGTTCTTTTAAAATAGCTTAAGGTCGTCCCCATTTTGTCACGAGGGGTTTTTTTTTAGCTTCTTTAGTTTTCGAGTAATCGTTAATGCTACCGATTTTGGCACCCAATTTTTTTACACTTAAAAAATTTCTACCGTCGGAACCAAAAAAGTTGGAGACCTGAAAACAATGGCCGTTGTAGGAAAATATGTCACCTACCTGGACTTAAAAAATTCATGTCAATCCGTCTAACACAACTCTCGTAAGAAATTTTCACGCATGAAAAAAGTGAAACTTATCGAAATATATAGCTTTTTTGGCTGTTAACAAAGGTAGCTCCTTCCTTGTTTTTTCGAAAAATTGGCGGATGGACCAAAATTTAAATTAAATAATTAATGTTCTTTTAAAATAGCTAAAGGTCGTCCCCATTTTGTCACGAGGGGTTTTTTTTAGCTTCTTTAATTTTCGAGTAATCGTTAATGCTACGGATTTTCGCACCCAATTTTTTACACTTCAAAAATTTCTACCGTCGGAACCAAAGAAGCTGGAGAACTGAAACCAAAGGCCGTTGTAGGTAAATATGTCGCCTACCTGGAATTAAAAATTGACGGCCAATCCGTCCAATACAACTCTCGTAAGAAATTTTCACGCATGAAAAAAGTGAAACTTATCGAAATATATAGCTTTTTTGGCTGTTAACAAAGGTAGCTCCTTCCTTGTTTTTTCGAAAAATTGGCGGATGGACCAAAATTTAAATTGAAGATATAATGTCCTTTTAAAATAACTAAAGGTGGTCCCCATGTTGTCACGAGGGGTTTTTTTTTAACTCCTTTAGTTTTCGAGTAATCGTTAATGCTACGGATTTTCGCACCCAATTTTTTTACACTTCAAAAATTTCTACCGTCGGAATATATTTGTTGTAGGTATATATGTCACCTACCTGGATTTCAGGCCAATCCGTTCAACACTACTCTCGTAAGAAATTTTCACGCATGAAAAAAGTGAAACTTATCGAAATATATAGCTTTTTTGGCTGTTAACAAAGGTAGCTCCTTCCTTGTTTTTTTGAAAAATTGGCAGATGGATCAAAATTTAAATTAAGGAACTAATGTCATTTTAACATAGCTAAAATTCGTCCCCATGTTGTCACGAGGAGGTTTTTTTTAGCTGCTTTAGTTTTCGAGTAATCGTTAATGCTACGGATTTTCGCACCCAATTTTTTTACATTTCAAAAATTTCTACCATCGGAACCAAAGAAGCTGGAGACGTGAAACAGATGGTCGTTGTAGGTAGATATGTCACCTTTTTTTAAGCTCCTTTAGTTTTCGAGTAATCGTTAATCCTACGGATTTTCGCACCCAATTTTTTTACACTTCAAAAATTTCTCCCGTCGGAACCAAAGAAGCTGGAGACCTGAAACCAATGGCCGTTGTAGGTATATATGTCACTTACCTGGATTTCAGGCCAATCCGTTCAACACAACTCTCGTAAGAAATTTTCACGCATGATAAAAGTGAAACTTATCGAAATATATAGCTTTTTTGGCTGTTAACAAAGGTAGCTGCTTCCTTGTTTTTTCGAAAAATTGGCAGATGGATCAAAATTTAAATTAAGGAACTAATGTCCTTTTAAAAAAGCTAAGGGTGGTCCCCATGTTGTCACGAGGGGGTTTCTTTTAACTCCTTTAGTTTTCGAGTAATCGTTAATGCTACGGATTTTCGCACCCAATTTTTTAACACTTCAAAAATTTCTACCGTCGGAACCAAAGAAGCTGGAGACCTGAAACCAATGGCCGTTGTAGGTATATATGTCACCTACCTGGATTTCAGGCCAATCCGTTCAACACAACTCTCGTAAGAAATTTTCACGAATGTAAAAAGTGAAACTTATCGAAATATATAGCTTTTTTGGTTGTTAACATAGGTAGCTCCTTCCTTGTTTTTTCGAAAAATTGGCAGATGGATCAAAATTTAAATTGAGGAACTAATGTCCTTTTAAAAAAGCTAAAATTCGTCCCCATGTTGTCACGAGGGGGGTTTTTTTAGCTCCTTTAGTTTTCGAGTAATCGTTAATGCTACGGATTTTCGCACCCAATTTTTTTACACTTCAAAAATTTCTACCATCGGAACCAAAGAAGCTGGAGACTTGAAAAAGATGGTCGTTGTAGGCAGATATGTCACCTTTTTTTAATTCCTTTAGTTTTTGAGTAATCGTTAATGCTACGGATTTTCGCACCCAATTTTTTTACACTTCAAAAATTTCTACCTTCGGAACCAAAGAAGCTGGAGACCTGAAACCGATGGCCGTTGTAGGTATATATGTCACTTACTTGGATTTCAGGCCAATCCGTCCAATATAACTCTCGTAGGAAATTTTCACGCATGAAAAAATTGAAACTTATCGAAATATATAGCTTTTTTGGCTGTTAACAAAGGTAGCTCCTTCCTTGTTTTTTCGAAAAATTGAAGGATGGACCGAAATTTAAATTGAAGAACTAATGTCCTTTTAAAATAACTAAGGGTGGTCCCCATGTTGTCACGAGGGGTTTTTTTTTAACTCCTTTAGTTTTCGAGTAATCGTTAATGCTACGGATTTTCGCACCCAATTTTTTTACACTTCAAAAATTTCTACCGTCGGAACTAAAGAAGCTGGAGACCTGAAACCAATGGCCGTTGTAGGTAGATATGTCACCTACCTATATTTCAGGCCAATCCGTTCAACACTACTCTCGTAAGAAATTTTCACGCATGAAAAAAGTGAAACTTATCGAAATATATAGCTTTTTTGGCTGTTAACAAAGGTAGCTCCTTCCTTGTTTTTTCGAAAAATTGGCAGATGGATAAAAATTTAAATTAGGGAACTAATGTCCTTTTAAAATAGCTAAAATTCGTCCCCATGTTGTCACGAGGGGGTTTTTTTTAGCTCCTTTAGTTTTCGAGTAATCGTTAATGCTACGGATTTTCGCACCCAATTTTTTTACACTTCAAAAATTTCTACCATCGGAACCAAAGAAGCTGGAGACTTGAAATAGATGGTCGCTGTAGGCAGATATGTCACCTTTTTTTTAAGCTCCTTTAGTTTTCGAGTAATCGTTAATGCTACGGATTTTCGCACCCAATTTTTTTACACTTCAAAAATTTCTACCGTCGGAACCAAAGAAGCTGGAGACCTGATAGCAATGGCCGTTGTAGGTAAATATGTCACTTACCTGGATTTCAGGCCAATCCGTTCAACACAACTCTCGTAAGAAATTTTCACGCATGAAAAAAGTGAAACTTATCGAAATATATAGCTTTTTTGGCTGTTAACAAAGGTAGCTCCTTCCTTGTTTTTTCGAAAAATTAGCAGATGGATCAAAATTTAAATTAAGGAACTAATGTCCTTTTAAAAAAGCTAAAATTCGTCCCCATGTTGTCACGAGGGGTTTTTTTTTAGCTCCTTTAGTTTTCGAGTAATCGTTAATGCTACGGATTTTCGCACCCAATTTTTTACACTTCAAAAATTTCTACCGTCGGAACCAAATAAGCTGGAGACCTAAAACCAATGGCCGTTTTAGGTAAATATGTCACCTACCTGAATTTAAAAAATTCAGGCCAATCCGTCCAACACAACTCTCGTAAGAAATTTTGACGCATGAAAAAAGTGAAACTTATCGAAATATATAGCTTTTTTTGCTGTTAAGAAAGGTAGCAGCTACCTTCCTTGTTTTTTCGAAAAATTGGCGGATGAGCTGAAATTTAAATTAGAAATTTAATGCCGTTTTAAAATAGCTAAGGGTCGTCCCCATTTTGTCACGAGTGGGGTTTTTTTAGCTCCTTTAGTTTTTGAGTAATCGTTAATGCTACGGATTTTCGCACCCAATTTTTTTACACTTCAAAAATTTCTACCGTCGGAATCAAAAAAAACTGGAGACCTAAAATCAATTAGTTTTGTAGGTAGATATTCAAGCTATTATATTTCAAAAAATTCAGGCCAATTCGTCCAACACAACCCTCGTAAGAAATTTTCACGCATGAAAAAAGTGAAACTTATCGAAATATATAGCTTTTTTGGCTGTTAACAAAGGTAGCTCCTTCCTTGTTTTTTCGAAAAATTGGCAGATGGGCTAAAATTTAGATTAGAGATTTATTGCCATTTTAAAATAGCTAAGGGTCGCCCCCATGTTCTTACGAGGGGGTTTTTTTTTGCTCCTTTAGTTTTCGAGTAATCGTTAATGCTACGGATTTTCGCACCCAAATTTTTTACACTTCAAAAATTTCTACCGTCGGAACCAAAAAAACTGGACACCTGAAACCAATGGTCGTTGTAGGTAGATATGTCACCTACCTGAATTTAAATCCGTCCAACACAACTCTCCAATCCGTCCAACACAACTCTCGTAAGAAATTTTCACGCATGAAAAAAGTGAAACTTATCGAAATATATAGCTTTTTTGGCTGTTAACAAAGGTAGCAGCTACCTTCCTTGTTTTTTCGAAAAATTGGCGGTTGAGCTAAAATTTAAAATATAAATTTAATGCCGTTTTAAAATAGCTAAAATTCGTCCCCATTTTGTCACGAGGGGGGTTTTTTTAGCTCCTTTAGTTTTTGAGTAATCGTTAATGCTACGGATTTTCGCACCCAATTTTTTTACACTACAAAAATTTCTACCGTTGGAACCGAAATAGCTGGAGACCTGAAACCAATGGTCGTTGTAGGTAGATATGTCAGCTACTTTATCTTAAAAAATTCAGGCCAATTTGTCCATAGAAACCCTCGTAAGAAATTTTCACGCATGAAAAAAGTGAAACTTATCGAAATATATAGCTTTTTTGTCTGTTAACAAAGGTAGCTCCTTCCTTGTTTTTTCGAAAAATTGGCAGATGGGCTAAAATTTAGATTAGAGATTTATTGCCGTTTTAAAATAGCTAAGGGTCGCCCCCATGTTATTACGAGGGTTTTTTTTTTGCTCCTTTAGTTTTCGAGTAATCGTTAATGCTACGGATTTTCGCACCCAATTTCAGTGCACTTCAAAAATTTCTACCGTCGGAATCAAAAAACCTGGAGACCAAAAACCAATGGCCGTTGTAGGTAGATATGTCAACTACCTGGATTTAAAAAATTCAGGACAATCCGTTTAACACAACTCTCGTAAGAAATTTTCACGCTGGAAAAAAGTGAAACTTATCGAAATATATAGCTTTTTTAGCTGTTAACAAAGGTAGCTCCTTCCTTGTTTTTTCGAAAAATTTAAATTAAGGAACAAAAGTCCTTTTAAAATAGCTAAAATTCGTCCCCATGTTGTCACGAGGGGTTTTTTTTTAGCTCCTTTAGTTTTCGAGTAATCGTTAATGCTACGGATTTTCGCACCCAATTTTTTTACACTTCAAAAATTTCTACCGTTGGAACCAAAAAAGCTGGAGACTTGAAACCAATGGTCGTCGTAGGCAGATATGTCACTTTTTTTTTTATTCCTTTAGTTTTCGAGTAATCGTTAATGCAACGGATTTTCGCACCCATTTTTTTACACTTCAAAAATTTCTACCGTCGGAACCAAAGAAGCTGGAGACAGACCTGAAACCAATGGTCGTCGTAGGTCGATATGTCATCTACCATGATTTAAAAAATTCAGGCCAATCCGTCCAACACAACTCTCGTAAGAAATTTTCACGCATGAAAAAAGTGAAACTTATCGAATTATATAGCTTTTTTGGCTGTTAACAAAGGTAGCAGCTACCTTCCTTGTTTTTTCGAAAAATTCGCGGATGGGCTGAAATTTAGATTAGAGATTTAATGCCGTTTTAAAATAGCTAAAATTCGTCCCCATGTTGTCACGAGGGGGTTTTTTTTAGCTCCTTTAGTTTTCGAGTAATCGTTAATGCTACGGATTTTCGCACCCAATTTTTTTACATTTCAAAAATTTCTACCGTCGGAACCAAAGAAGCTGGAGAATTGAAACAGATGGTCGTTGTAGGCAGATATGTCACCTTTATTTTTGCTACTTTAGTTTTCGAGTAATCGTTAATGTAACGGATTTTTGCACCCAATTTTTTTACACTTCAAAAATTTCTACCGTCGGAACTAAAGAAGCTGGAGACCTTAAACCAATGGTCGTCGTAGGTAGGTATGTCACCTACCTGGATTTAAAAAATTTAGGCCAATCCGTCTAACACAACTCTCGCAAGAAATTTTCACTCATGAAAAAATTGAATCTTATCGAAATATATAGCTTTTTTGGCTGTTAACAAAGGTAGCTCCTTCCTTGTTTTTTCGAAAAATTTGCAGATGTACCAAAATTTAAATTTAGAAACTAATGCCCTTTTAAAATAGCTAAAAGTCGTCCCCATGTTGTCACAAGGGTTTTTTTTAGCTCCTTTGGTTTTCGAGTAATCATTAATGCTACGGATTTTCGCACCCAATTTTTTTACACTTCAAAAATTTCTACCGTCGGAACCAAAAAAGCTGGAGACTTTATCGAAATATATAGAAATATATAGCTTTCTTGGCTGTTAACAAAGTAAGCAGCTACTTTGCTTGTTTTTTCGAGAAATTGGCGGATGGGCTGAAATTTTGATTAGAGATTTAATGCCGTTTTTAAATAGCTAAAGGTCGTTCCCATGTTGTCACGAGTTACACTTCAAAAATTTCTACCGTAGGAACCAAAGAAGCTGGAGACAGACCTGAAACCAATGGTCGTTGTAGGTAGATATGTCACCTACCTGGATTTGAAAAATTCAGGCAAATCCGTCTAACACAACTCTCGTAAGAAATTTTCACGCATGAAAAAAGTGAAACTTATCGAAATATATAGCTTTTTTGGCTGTTAACAAAGGTAGCAGATACCTTCCTTGTTTTTTCGAAAAATTGGCGGATGGGCCAAAATTTAGATTAGAGATTTAATGCCGTTTTAAAATAGCTAAGAGTCGTCCCCATGTTGTCACGAGGGGGTTTTTTTTAGCTCCTTTAGTTTTCGAGTAATCGTTAATGCTACGGATTTTCGCACCCAATTTTTTTACACTTCAAAAATTTTTACCACGCAATCAAAGAAGCTGGAGACCTGAAACCAATGGACCTTGTAGGTAAATATGTCACCTAACTGGGTTAGAAAATTCAGGCTAATCCGTTCGACACAACTCTCGTAAGAATTTTTCACGCTTGAAAAAAGTGAAACTTATCAAAATATCTAGCTTTTTTGGCTGTTAACAAAGGTAGCTCCTTCCTTGTTTTTTATGGAAAATTGGCGGATGGACCGAAATTTAAATTAAGAAACTAATGCCCTTTTAAAAAAGCTAAAAGTCGTCCCCATTTTGTCACGAGAGGTTTTTTTTAGCTTCTTTAGTTTTCGAGTAATCGTTAATGCTACGGATTTTCGCACCCAATTTTTTTACATTTCAAAAATTTTTACCATCGCAATTAAAGAAGCTGGAGACCTGAAACCAAAGGCTGTTGTAGGGAGATAATAAATCTACCTGGATTTAAAAAATTTAAGGCCAATTCGTCCAACACAACTCTCGTAAGAAATTTTCACGGTTGAAAAAAGTGAAACTTATCGAAATATATAGCTTTTTTGGATGTTAACAAAGGTAGCTCCTTCCTTGTTTTTTCGAAAAATTGGCGGATAGACCAAAATTTAAATTAAATAAATAAAGCCCTTTTAAAATAGCTAAAGGTTGTCCCCATGTTGTCACAAGGGTGTTTTTTTAGCTCCTTTAGTTTTCGGGTAATCGTTAATGCTACGGATTTTCGCACCCAATTTTTTTACACTTCAAAAATTTCTACAGTCGGAACCAAAAAAGCTGAAAACCTGAAACCAATGGCTGTTGTAGGTAAATATATCACCTACCTGGATTTAAAAAATTCAGGACAATCCGTCTAACACAACTCTCGTAAGAAATTTTCACGCTGGAAAAAAGTGAAACTTATCGAAATATATAGCTTTTTTGGCTGTTAACAAAGGTAGCAGCTACCTTCCTTGTTTTTTCGAAAAATTGGCGGATGGGCCAAAATTTAGATTAGAGATTTAATGCCGTTTTAAAATAGCTAAAGGTCGTCCCCATGTTGTCACGAGGGGGTTTTTTTTAGCTCCTTTAGTTTTCGAGTAATCGTTAATGCTACGGATTTTCGCACCCAATTTTTTTACACTTCAAAAATTTTTACCATCGCAATTAAAGAAGCTGGAGACCTGAAACCAAAGGTTTACGTAGGTAGATATTAAATCTACCTGGATTTAAAAAATTTAAGGCCAATTCGTCCAACACAACTCTCGTAAGAAATTTTCACGGTTGAAAAAAGTGAAACTTATCGAAATATATAGCTTTTTTGGCTGTTAACAAAGGTAGCAGCTACCTTCCTTGTTTTTTCGAAAAATTGGCGGATGGGCCAAAATTTAGATTAGAGATTTAATGTCGTTTTAAAATAGCTAAAGGTCGTCCCCATGTTGTCACGAGGGGGTTTTTTTTAGCTCCTTTAGTTTTCGAGTAATCGTTAATGCTACGGATTTTCGCACCCAATTTTTTTACACTTAAAAAATTTTTACCATCGCAATTAAAGAAGCTGGAGACCTGAAACCAAAGGTTGTTGTAGGTAGATATTAAATCTACCTGGATTTAAAAAATTCAGGCCAATTCGTCTAACACAACTCTCGTAAGAAATTTTCACGCATGAAAAAAGTGAAACTTATCGAAATATATAGCTTTTTTGGATGTTAACAAAGGTAGCTCCTTCCTTGTTTTTTTGAAAAATTAGCGGATAGACCAAAATTAAATTAAATAATTAAAGCCCTTTTAAAATAGCTTAAGGTTGTCCCCATGTTGTCACAAGGGGGTTTTTTTAGCTCCTTTAGTTTTCGGGTAATCGTTAATGCTACGGATTTTCGCACCCAATTTTTTTACACTTCAAAAATTTCTACAGTCGGAACCAAAAAAGCTGGAAACCTGAAACCATAGGCTGTTGTAGGTAAATATGTCACCTACCTGGATTTAAAAAATTCAGGACAATCCGTTCAACACAACTCTCGTAAGAAATTTTCACGCTGGAAAAAAGTGAAACTTATCGAAATATAAAGCTTTTTTGGCTGTTAACAAAGGTAGCAGCTACCTTCCTTGTTTTTTCGAAAAATTGGTGGATGGGCCAAAATTTAGATTAGAGATTAAATGCCGTTTTAAAATAGCTAAAGGTTGTCCCCATGTTGTCACAAGGGGGTTTTTTTAGCTCCTTTAGTTTTCGAGTAATCGTAAATGCTAAGGATTTTCGCACCCAATTTTTTTAAACTTCAAAAATTTCTACCGTCGGAACCAAAAAAGCTGAAGAACTGAAACCAATGGCCGTTGTAGGCAGATATGTCACCTACCTGGATTTTAAAAAATTCAGGTCAATCCGTCTAACACAACTCTCGTAAGAAATTTTCACGGTTGAAAAAAGTGAAACTTATCGAAATATATAGCTTTTTTGGCTGTTAACAAAGGTAGCAGCTACCTTCCTTGTTTTATCGAAAAATTGGCGGATGGGCCAAAATTTAGATTAGAGATTTAATGCCGTTTTAAAATAATTAAAGATCGTCCCCATGTTGTCACGAGGGGGTTTTTTTTAGCTCCTTTAGTTTTCGAGTAATCGTTAATGCTACGATTTTCGCACTCAATTTTTTTACACTTCAAAAATTTTTACCATCGCAATTAAAGAAGCTGGAGACCTGAAACCAATGGTTGTTGTAGGTAGATATTAAATCTACCTGGATTTAAAAAATTCAGGCCAATTCGTCCAACACAACTCTCGTAAGAAATTTTCACGCATGAAAAAAGTGAAACTTATCGAAATATATAGCTTTTTTGGCTGTTAACAAAGGTAGCAGCTACCTTCCTTGTTTTTTCGAAAAATTGGCGGATGGGCCAAAATTTAGATTAGAGATTTAATGCCGTTTTAAAATAGCTAAGAGTCGTCCCCATGTTGTCACGAGGGGGTTTTTTTTAGCTCCTTTAGTTTTCGAGTAATCGTTAATGCTACGGATTTTCGCACCCAATTTTTTTACACTTCAAAAATTTTTACCACGCAATCAAAGAAGCTGGAGACCTGAAACCAATGGCCTTTGTAGGTAAATATGTCACCTACATGGGTTAGAAAATTCAGGCTAATCCGTTCAACACAACTCTCGTAAGAAATTTTCACGCATGAAAAAAGTGAAACTTATCAAAATATATAGCTTTTTTGGCTGTTAACAAAGGTAGCTCCTTCCTTGTTTTTTTTGAAAAATTGGCGGATGGACCGAAATTTAAATTTAAGAAACTAATGCCGTTTTGAAATAGCTAAAAGTCGTCCCCATTTTGTCACGAGAGGTTTTTTTTAGCTTCTTTAGTTTTCGAGTAATCGTTAATGCTACGGATTTTCGCACCCAATTTTTTGACACTTCAAAAATTTCTACCATCGCAACCAAAGAAGCTGGAGACCTGAAACCAATGGCCGTTGTAGGAAGATATGTCACCTACCTGAAATTAAAAAATTCCGGCCAATCCGTCCAATACAACTCTCGTAAGAAATTTTCACGCATGAAAAAAGTGAAACTTATCGAAATTTATAGCTTTTTTGGATGTTAACAAAGGTAGCTCCTTCCTTGTTTTTTCGAAAAATTGGCGGATAGACCAAAATTTAAATTAAATAAATAAAGCCCTTTTAAAATAGCTAAAGGTTGTCCCCATGTTGTCACAAGGGGGTTTTTTTAGCTCCTTTAGTTTTCGGGTAATCGTTAATGCTACGGATTTTCACACCCAATTTTTTTACACTTCAAAAATTTCTACAGTCGGAACCAAAAAAACTGGAGGCCTGAAACCAATACCCGTTGTAGGTAAATATGTCACCTACTTGGATTTATAAAATTCAGGACAATCCGTTCAACACAACTCTCGTAAGAAATTTTCACGCTGGAAAAAAGTGAAACTTATCGAAATATATAGCTTTTTTGGCTGTTAACAAAGGTAGCAGCTACCTTCCTTGTTTTTTCGAAAAATTGGCGGCTGGGCCAAAATTTAGATAAGAGATTTAATGCCGTTTTAAAATAGCTAAGAGTCGTCCCCATGTTGTCACGAGGGGTTTTTTTTAGCTCCTTTAGTTTTCGAGTAATCGTTAATGCTACGGATTTTCGCACCAAATTTTTTTACAATTCAAAAATTTTTACCTTCGCAATTAAAGAAGCTGGAGACCTGAAACCAAAGGTTGTTGTAGGTAAATATTAAGTCTATCTGGATTTAATAAAATTCAGGCCAATTCGTCCAACACAACTCTCGTAAGAAATTTTCACGCATGAAAAAATTGAAACTTATCGAAATATATAGCTTTTTTGGCTATTAACAAAGGTAGCAGCTACCTTCCTTGTTTTTTCGAAAAATTGGCGGATGGACCAAAATTTAAATAATTTATCTAATGCCCTTTTAAAAAAGCTAAAAGTGGTCCCCATGTTGTCACAAGGGGGTTTTTTTAGCTCCTTTAGTTTTCGAGTAATCGTTAATGCTACGGATTTTCGCACCCAATTTTTTTACACTTCAAAAATTTTTACAGTCGGAATTAAAAAAGCTGGAGACCTGCAACCAATGGCCGTTGTAGGTAAATATGTTACCTACCTGGTTTAGAAAATTCAGGCCAATCCGTCCAACACAACTCTCGTAAGAAATTTTCACGCATGAAAAAAGTGAAACTTATCAAAATATATAGCTTTTTTGGCTGTTAACAAAGGTAGCTCCTTCCTTGTTTTTTCGAAAAATTGGCGGATGGACCGAAATTTAAATTAAAAAACTAATGCCCTTTTAAAATAGCTAAAAGTCGTCCCCATTTTGTCACGAGAGGTTTTTTTTTAGCTTCTTTAGTTTTCGAGTAATGTTAATGCAACGGATTTTCACACCCAATTTTTTGACACTTCAAAAATTTCTACCGTCGGAATCAAAAAAGCTGGAAACCTGAAACCAATGGTCGTCGTAGGTAAATATATCACCTACCTGGATTTAAACAATTCAGGCCAACTCGTCCAACACAACTCTCGTAAGAAATTTTCACGCATGAAAAAAGTAAAACTTATCGAAATATATAGCTTTTTTGGCTGTTAACAAAGAAGGCAGCTACCTTCTTTGTTTTTTCGAAAAATTGGCGGATGGGCCAAAATTTAGAAAAGAGATTTAATGCCGTTTTAAAATAGCTCAGAGTCGTCCCCATGTTGTCACGAGGGGGTTTTTTTTAGCTCCTTTAATTTTCGAGTAATCGTTAATGCTACGGATTTTCGCACCCAATTTTTTTACAATTCAAAAATTTTTACCTTCGCAATCAAAGAAGCTGGAGACCTGAAACCAAAGGTTGTTGTAGGTTGATATTAAATCTACCTGGATTTAATAAAATTCAGGCCAATTCGTCCAACACAACTCTCGTAAGAAATTTTCACGCATGAAAAAAGTGAAACTTATCGAAATATATAGCTTTTTTGGCTATTAACAAAGGTAGCAGCTACCTTCCTTGTTTTTTCGAAAAATTGGCGGATGGACCAAAATTTAAATTATTGATCTTATGCCCTTTTAAAAAAGCTAAAGGTCGTCCCCATGTTGTCACAAGGAGGTTTTTTTAGCTCCTTTAGTTTTCGAGTAATCGTTAATGCTACGGATTTTCGCACCCAATTTTTTTACACTTCAAAAATTTCTACAGTCGGAATGAAATAAGCTGGAAACCTAAAACCAATGGCCGTTGTAGGTAAATATGTTACATACCTGTTTTAGAAAATTCAAGCTAATCCGTCTAGCACAACTCTCGTAAGAAATTTTCACGCATGAAAAAAGTGAAACTTATCAAAATATATAGCTTTTTTGGCTGTTAACAAAGGTAGCTCCTTCCTTGTTTTTTCGAAAAATTGGCGGATGGACCGAAATTTAAATTTAGAAACTAATGCCCTTTTAAAATAGCTAAAAGTTGTCCCCATTTTGTCACGAGAGGTTTTTTTAAGCTTCTTTAGTTTTCGAGTAATCGTTAATGCTACAGATTTTCGCACCCAATTTTTTTACACTTCAAAAATTTTTACCGTCGCAAGCAAATACGCTGGAGACCTAAAACTAATGGCCGTCGTAGGTAGATATGTCACCTACCTTAAATTAAAAAATTCAGGCCAATCTGTCGAACACAACTCTCGTAAGAAATTTTCACGCATGAAAAAAGTGAAACTTATCGAAATATATAGCTTTTTTGGCTGTTAACAAAGGTAGCAGCTACCTTCCTTGTTTTTTCGAAAAATTGGCGGATGGACCAAAATTTAAATTAAAAAAATAATACGGTTTTAAAATAAATACAGGTTGTCCCCATGTTGTCACAAGGGGGTTTTTTTGCTCCTTTAGTTTTCGAGTAATCGTTAATGCTACGGATTTTCGCACCCAATTTTTTTACACTTCAAAAATTTCTACCGTCGGAACCAAAAAAGCTGGAGACCTGAAACCAATTGTTGTCGTAGGTAGATATGTCACCTACTTGAATTTAAAAAATTCAGACCAACATGTCCAACACAACTCTCGTAAGTAATTTTCACGAATGAAAAAAGTGAAACTTATCGAAATATATAGCTTTTTTGGCACCTACCTGGATTTAATTTTCACGCATGAAAAAAGTGAATCTTATCGAAATATATAGCTTTTTTGGCTGTTATCAAAGGTAGCTCCTTCCTTGTTTTTTCGAAAAATTGGCGAATGGACCAAAATTTAAATTAAGAAACTAATGCCCTTTTAAAATAGCTAAAGGTCGTCCCTATGTTGTCACAAGAGGGGTTTTTTTAGCTCCTTTAGTTTTCGAGTAATCGTTAATGCTACGGATTTTCGCACCCAAATTTTTTACACTTCAAACATTTCTACCGTCGGAATCAAAAAAGCTGGAGACCTGAAACCAATGGTCGTCGTAGGTAAATATATCACCTACCTGGATTTAAAAAATTCAGGCCAACTCGTCCAACACAACTCTCGTAAGAAATTTTCACGCATGAAAAAAGTAAAACTTATCGAAATATATAGCTTTTTGGCTGTTAACAAAGGTAGCAGCTACCTTCCTTGTTTTTTCGAAAAATTGGCGGATGGGCTGAAATTAAGATTAAAGATTTAATGCCGTTTTAAAAAAGCTTAGGGTCGTCCCCATGTTGTCACGAGGGGGTTTTTTAGCTCCTTTAGTTTTCGAGTAATCGTTAATGCTACGGATTTTCGCACCCAATTTTTTTACACTTCAAAAATTTTTACCGTTGGAAGCAAAAAAGCTGGAGACCTAAAACCAATGGCCGTCGTAGGTAGATATGTCACCTACCTGAATTTAAAAAATTAAAGCCAATTCGTCCAACACAACTCTCGTAAGAAATTTTCACGCATGAAAAAAGTGAAACTTATCGAAATATATAGCTTTTTCGGCTGTTAACAAAGATAGCTCCTTCCTTGTTTTTTCGAAAAATTGGCAAATGGACCGAAATTTAAATTAAGAAACTATTGCCCTTTTAAAAAAACTAAAGGTCGTCCCCATGTTGTAACAAGGGGGTTTTTTTTAGCTCCTTTAGTTTTCGAGTAATCGTTAATGCTACGGATTTTCGCACCCAATTTTTTTACACTTCAAAAATTTCTACAGTCGGAACCAAAAAAGCTGGAAACCTGAAACCAATGGCCGTTGTAGGTAGATATGTCACCTACCTGGATTTAAAAAATTCAGGCCAACCCGTCCAACACAACTCTCGTAAGAAATTTTCACGGATGAAAAAAGTGAAACTAATCGAAATATTTAGCTTTTTTGGCTGTTAACAAAGGTAGCAGCTATCTTCCTTGTTTTTTTCGAAAAATTGGCAGATGGGCTGAAATTTAGATAAGAAATTTAAAGCCGTTTTAAAAAAGCTAAGGATCGTCCCCATGTTGTCACGAGGGGTTTTTTTTTAGCTCCTTTAGTTTTCGAGTAATCGTTAATGCTACGGATTTTCGCACCCAATTTTTTTACACTTCAAAATATTCTACCGTCGGAATTAAAGAAGCTGGAGACCTAAAACCAATGGCCGTTGTAGTAGATATATCAACTACCTGGATTTAAAAAATTCAAGCCAATCCGTCTAACACAACTCTCGTAAGAAATTTTCACGCATGAAAAAAGTGAAACTTATCGAAATATATAGCTTTTTTGGCTGTTAACAAAGGTAGCTCCTTCCTTGTTTTTTCGAAAAATTGGCGGTTGGACCAAAATTTAAATTAAGGAACTAATGCCCTTTTAAAATGGTTTAAGGTCGTCCCCATGTTTTCACAAGGGGGTCTTTTTAGCTCCTTTAGTTTTCGAGTAATCGTTAATGCTACGGATTTTCGCACCCAATTTTTTTACACTTCAAAAATTTCTACCGTCGGAACCAAAGAAGCTGGAGACCTGAATCCAATGGTCGTTGTAGGAAAATATGTCACCTTCCTGGACTTTAAAAAATTAAGGCCAATTCGTCCAACACAACTCTCGTGAGAAATTTTCACGCATGAAAAAAGTGAATCTTATCGTAATATATAGCTTTTTTGGGTGTTAACAAAGGTAACACCCAAAAAAGCTATATATTATATAGCTTTTTTGGGTGTTACATTTGTTCCTTGTTTTGGTTGTTCCTTGTTTTTACGAAAAATTGGTGGATGGACCATAATTTAAAATAAGGATCTAATGTCTTTTTAAAATAGCTAAACTTCGTCCCCATGTTGTCACGAGGGGGTTTTTTTTAGCTCCTTTAGTTTTCGAGTAATCGTTAATGCTACGGATTTTCGCACCCATATTTTTTACACTTCAATCATTTTTTTTACACCTGGATTTAAAAAATTTTAGTCAATCCGTTCAACACAACTCTCGTAAGAAATTTTCACGCATGAAAAAAGTGAAACTTATCGAAATATATAGCTTTTTTGGCTGTAAACAAAGGTAGCAGCTACTTTCCTTGTTTTTTCGAAAAATTGGCGGATGGGCTGAAATTTAGATAAGAGATTAAATGCCGTTTTAAAATAACTAAAATTCGTCCCCATGTTGTCACGAGGGAGTTTATTTTAGCTCCTTTTGTTTTCGAGTAATCGTTAATGCTACGGATTTTCGCACCCAATTTTTTTACACTTCAAAAATTTCAACCATCGGAACTAAAAAAGCTGGAGACCTGAAACCAATGGTCGTTGTAGGTAGATATGTCACCTACCTGGATTTAGTTAATTCAGGCCAACCCGTCCAACACAACTCTCGTAAGAAATTTTCACGGAAAAAACCAATGGCCGTTGTAGGTAGATATGTCACCTACCTTAAATTAAAAATATGTCACCTACCTTAAATTAATTCAGGCCAATCCGTCGAACACAACTCTCCTAAGAAATTTTCACGGATGAAAAAAGTGAAACTTATCGAAATATATAGCTTTTTTGGCTGTTAACAAAGGTAGCAGCTACCTTCCTTGTTTTTTTCGAAAAATTGGCGGATGGGCTGAAATTTAGATAAGAAATTTAAAGCCGTTTTAAAATAGCTAAAGGTCGTCCTCATGTTGTCACGAGGGGGTTTTTTTAGCTCCTTTAGTTTTCGAGAAATCGTTAATGCTACGGATTTTCGCACCCAATTTTTTGACACTTCAAAAATTTCTACCGTCGCAACCAAAGAATCTGGAGACCTGAAACCAATGGCCATTGTAGGTAGATATGTCACCTACTTGGATTTAAAAAATTCAGGCCAATCCGTCCAACACAACTCTCGTAAGAAATTTTCACGCATGAAAAAAGTAAAACTTATCAAAATATATAGCTTTTTTGGCTGTTAACAAAGGTACCTTCCTTGTTTTTTCGAAAAATTGGCAGATAGACCAAAATTTAAATTAAGAAACTAATGCCCTTTTAAAATAGCTAAAGGTCGTCCCCATGTTGTCACAAGATTTGAAATTTAAAGCCGTTTTAAAATAGCTAAAGGTCGTCCTCATGTTGTCACGAGAGGTTTTTTTTAGCTCCTTTAGTTTTCGAGTAATCGTTAATGCTACGGATTTTCGCACCCAATTTTTTGACACTTCAAAAATTTCTTCCGTCGCAACCAAAGAAGCTGGAGACCTAAAACCAATGGCCATTGTAGGTAGATATGTCACCTACCTGGTGTTATAAAATTCAGGTCAATCCGTTTAACACAACTCTCGTAAGAAATTTTCACACATGAAAAAAGTGAAACTTAACGAAATATATAGCTTTTTTGGCTGTTAACAAAGGTAGCAGCTACCTTCCTTGTTTTTTCGAAAAATTGGCGGATGGGCCAAAATTTAGATTAGAGATTTAATGCCGTTTTAAAATAGCTAATAGTCGTCCCCATGTTGTCACGAGGGGGTTTTTTTTAGCTCCTTTAGTTTTAGAGTAATCGTTAATGCTACGGATTTTCGCACCCAATTTTTTTACACTTCAAAAATTTTTACCATCGCAATCAAAGAAGCTGGAGACCTGAAACCAAAGGTTGTTGTAGGTAGATATTAAATCTACCTGGATTTAATAAAATTTAGGCCAATTCGTCCATTACAACTCTCGTAAGAAATTTTCACGCATGAAAAAAGTGAAACTTATCGAAATATATAGCTTTTTTGGCTGTTAACAAAGGTAGCAGCTACCTTCCTTGTTTTTTCGAAAAATTGGCGGATGGGCCAAAATTTAGATTAGAGATTTAATGCCGTTTTAAAATAGCTAAGAGTCGTCCCCATGTTGTCACGAGGGGTTTTTTTTTAGCTCCTTTAGTTTTCGAGTAATCGTTAATGCTACGGATTTTCGCACCCAATTTTTTTACACTTCAAAAATTTTTACCACGCAATCAAAGAAGCTGGAGACCTGAAACCAATGGACCTTGTAGGTAAATATGTCACCTAACTGGGTTAGAAAATTCAGGCTAATCCGTTTTACACAACTCTCGTAAGAATTTTTCACGCTTGAAAAAAGTGAAACTTATCAAAATATATAGCTTTTTTGGCTGTTAACAAAGGTAGCTCCTTCCTTGTTTTTATTGGAAAATTGGTGGATGGACTGAAATTTAAATTAGAAAACTAATGCCCTTTTAAAAAAGCTAAAAGTCGTCCCCATTTTGTCACGAGAGGTTTTTTTTAGCTTCTTTAGTTTTCGAGTAATCGTTAATGCTACGGATTTTCGCACCCAATTTTTTGACATTTCAAAAATTTCTACCATCGCAAATAAAGAAGCTGGAGACCTGAAACCAATGGCCGTTGTAGTAAGATATGTCACCTACGTGAAATTAAAAAATTCAGGCCAATCCGTCCAATACAACTCTCGTAAGAAATTTTCACGCATGAAAAAAGTGAAACTTATCGAAATATATAGCTTTTTTGGATGTTAACAAATGTAGCTCCTTCCTTGTTTTTTCGAAAAATTGGCGGATAGACCAAAATTTAAATTAAATAAATAAAGCCCTTTTAAAATAGCTAAAGGTTGTCTCCATGTTGTCACAACGGGGTTTTTTTAGCTCCTTTAGTTTTCGGGTAATCGTTAATGCTACGGATTTTCGCACCCAATTTTTTTACACTTCAAAAATTTCTACCGTCGGAACCAAAGAAGCTGGAGAACTGAAACCAATAGCCGTCTTAGGTAGATATGTAACCTACTAGGATTTAAAAAATTCAGGTCAATCCGTCTAACACAACTCTCGTAAGAAATTTTCACGGTTGAAAAAAGTGAAACTTATCGAAATATATAGCTTTTTTGGCTGTTAACAAAGACAGCAGCTACCTTCCTTGTTTTTTCGAAAAATTGGCGGATGGGCCAAAATTTAGATTAGAGATTTAATGCCGTTTTAAAAAAACTAAAGGTCGTCCCCATGTTGTCACGAGGGGGTTTTTTTTAGCTCCTTTAGTTTTCGAGTAATCGTTAATGCTACGGATTTTCGCACCCAATTTTTTTACACTTCAAAAATTTTTACCATCGCAATTAAAGAAGCTGGAGACCTGAAACCAAAGGTTGTTGTAGTTAGATATTTAATCTACCTGGATTTAAAAAATTCAGGCCAATTCGTCCAACACAGTTCTCGTAAGAAATTTTCACGCATGAAAAAAGTGAAACTTATCGAAATATATAGCTTTTTTGGCTCTTAACAAAGGTAGCAGCTACCTTCCTTGTTTTTTCGAAAAATTGGCGGATGGGCCAAAATTTAGATTTAAATCTCTAATCTAAATTTTGGCCCATCCGCCAATTTTTCGAAAAAACAAGGAAGGTATGCCGTTTTAAAATAGCTAAGAGTCGTCCCCATGTTGTCACGATGGGGTTTTTTTTAGCTCCTTTAGTTTTCGAGTAATCGTTAATGCTACGGATTTTCGCACCAAATTTTTTTACACTTCAAAAATTTTTACCACGCAATCAAAGTAGCTGGAGACCTGAAACCAATGGCCCTTGTAGGTAAATATGTCACCTACCTGGGTTGGAAAATTCAGGCTAATCCGTTTTACACAACTCTCGTAAGAAATTTTCACGCATGAAAAAAGTGAAACTTATCAAAATATATAGCTTTTTTGGCTGTTAACAAAGGTAGCTCCTTCCTTGTTTTTTTTGAAAAATTGGCAGATGGACCGAAATTTAAATTAAGAAACAAATGTCCTTTTGAAATAGCTAAAAGTCGTCCCCATTTTGTCACGAGAGGTTTTTTTTAGCTTCTTTAGTTTTCGAGTAATCGTTAATGCTACGGATTTTCGCACCCAATTTTTTTACACTTCAAAAATTTTTACCATCGCAATTAAAGAAGCTGGAGACCTAAAACCAAAGGTTGTTGTAGTTAGATATTAAATCTACCTGGATTTAAAAAATTCAGGCCAATTCGTCCAACACAGTTCTCGTTAGAAATTTTCACGCATGAAAAAAGTGAAACTTATCGAAATATATAGCTTTTTTGGCTGTTAACAAAGGTAGCAGCTACCTTCCTTGTTTTTTCGAAAAATTGGCGGATGGGCCAAAATTTAGATTAGAGATTTAATGCCGTTTTAAAATAGCTAAGAGTCGTCGCCATGTTGTCACGAGGGGGTTTTTTTTAGCTCCTTTAGTTTTCGAGTAATCGTTAATGCTACGGATTTTCGCACCCAATTTTTTTACACTTCAAAAATTTTTACCACGCAATCAAAGTAGCTGGAGACCTGAAACCAATGGCCCTTGTAGGTAAATATGTCACCTACCTGGGTTAGAAAATTCAGGCTAATCCGTTCAACACAACTCTCGTAAGAAATTTTCACGCATGAAAAAAGTGAAACTTATCAAAATATATAGCTTTTTTGGCTGTTAACAAAGGTAGCTCCTTCCTTGTTTTTTTTGAAAAATTGGCGGATGGACCGAAATTTAAATTAAGAAACTAATGTCCTTTTGAAAAAGCTAAAAGTCGTCCCCATTTTGTCACGAGAGGTTTTTTTTAGCTTCTTTAGTTTTCGAGTAATCGTTAATGCTACGGATTTTCGCACCCAATTTTTTGACATTTCAAAAATTTCTACCATCGCAACCAAAGAAGCTGGAGACCTGAAACCAATGGCCGTTGTAGAAAGATATGTCACCTACCTGAAATTAAAAAATTCAGGCTAATCCGTCCAATACAACTCTCGTAAGAAATTTTCACGCATGAAAAAAGTGAAACTTATCGAAATATATAGCTTTTTGGCTGTTAACAAAGGTAGCAGCTACCTTCCTTGTTTTTTCGAAAAATTGGCGGATGGGCCAAAATTTAGATTAGAGATTGAATGTCGTTTTAAAAAAGCTAAGGGTCGTCCCCATGTTGTCACGAGGGGGTTTTTTTTAGCTCCTTTAGTTTTCGAGTAATCGTTAATGTTAGGGATTTTCGCACCCAATTTTTTTACATTTCAAAAATTTTTACCATCGCAATTAAAGAAGCTGGAGACCTGAAACCAAAGGTTGTTGTAGGTAGATATTAAATCTACCTGGATTTAAAAAATTCAGGCCAATTCGTCCAACACAACTCTCGTAAGAAATTTTCACGCATGAAAAAAGTGAAACTTATCGAAATATATAGCTTTTTTGGATGTTAACAAAGGTAGCTCCTTCCTTGTTTTTTCGAAAAATTGGCGGATAGACCAAAATTTAAATTAAATAAATAAAGCCTTTTTAAAATAGCTAAAGGTTGTCCCCATGTTGTCACAAGGGTGTTTTTTTAGCTCCTTTAGTTTTCGGGTAATCGTTAATGCTACGGATTTTCGCACCCAATTTTTTTACACTTCAAAAATTTCTACAGTCGGAACCAAAAAAGCTGGAAACCTGAAACCAATGGCCGTTGTAGGTAAATATGTCACCTACCTGGATTTAAAAAATTCAGGACAATCCGTTCAACACAACTCTCGTAAGAAATTTTCACGCTGGAAAAAAGTGAAACTTATCGAAATATATAGCTTTTTTGGCTGTTAACAAAGGTAGCAGCTACCTTCCTTGTTTTTTCGAAAAATTGGCGGATGGGCCAAAATTTAGATTAAGAAACTAATGCCCTTTTAAAATAGCTAAAGGTTGTCCCCATGTTGTCACAAGGGGGTTTTTTTAGCTCCTTTAGTTTTCGAGTAATCGTAAATGCTAAGGATTTTTGCACACAATTTTTTTAAACTTCAAAAATTTTTACCGTCGGAACCAAAAAAGCTTGAGAACTGAAACCAATAGCCGTTTTAGGTAGATATGTCACCTACCTGGATTTAAAAATTCAGGTCAATCCATCCAACACAACTCTCGTAAGAAATTTTCACGTTTGAAAAAAGTGAAACTTATCGAAATATATAGCTTTTTTGGCTGTTAACAAAGGTAGCAGCTACCTTCCTTGTTTTTTCGAAAAATTGGCGGATGGGCCAAAATTAAGATAAAAGATTTAATGCCGTTTTAAAATAGCTAAAGGTCGTCCCCATGTTGTCACGAGGGGTTTTTTTTTAGCTCCTTTAGTTTTCGAGTAATCGTTAATGCTACGGATTTTCGCAACCAATTTTTTTACACTTCAAAAATTTTTACCATCGCAATTAAAGAAGCTGGAGATCTGAAACCAAAGATTGTTGTAGGTAGATATTAAATCTACCTGGATTTAAAAAATTCAGGCCAATTTGTCCAACACAACTCTCGTAAGAAATTTTCACGCATGAAAAAAGTGAAACTTATCGAAATATATAGCTTTTTTGGCTGTTAACAAAGGTAGCAGCTACCTTCCTTGTTTTTTCGAAAAATTGGTGGATGGGCCAAAATTTAGATTAGAGATTTAATGTTGTTTTAAAATAGCTAAGAGTCGTCCCCATGTTGTCACGAGGGGGTTTTTTTTAGCTCCTTTAGTTTTCGAGTAATCGTTAATGCTACGGATTTTCGCACCCAATTTTTTTACACTTCAAAAATTTTTACCACGCAATCAAAGTAGCTGGAGACCTGAAACTAATGGCCCTTGTAGGTAAATATGTCACCTACCTAGGTTAGAAAATTCAGGCTAATCCGTTTAACACAACTCTCGTAAGAAATTTTCACGCATGAAAAAAGTGAAACTTATCAAAATATATAGCTTTTTTGGCTGTTAACAAAGGTAGCTCCTTCCTTGTTTTTTTTGAAAAATTGGCGGATGGACCGAAATTTAAATTAAAAAACTAATGCCCTTTTGAAATAGCTAAAAGTCGTCCCCATTTTGTCAAGAGAGGTTTTTTTTAGCTTCTTTAGTTTTCGAGTAATCGTTAATGCTACGGATTTTCGCACCCAATTTTTTGACACTTCAAAAATTTCTACCATCGCAACCAAAGAAGCTGGAGACCTGAAACCAATGGCCGTTGTAGGAAGATATGTCACCTACCTGAAATTAAAAAATTCCGGCCAATCCGTCCAATACAACTCTCGTAAGAAATTTTCACGCATGAAAAAAGTGAAACTTATCGAAATATATAGCTTTTTTGGATGTTAACAAATGTAGCTCCTTCCTTGTTTTTTCGAAAAATTGGCGGATAGACCAAAATTTAAATTAAGGAACTAATGTCCTTTTAAAAAAGCTAAAGGTTGTCCCCATGTTGTCACAAGGGGGTTTTTTTAGCTCCTTCAGTTTTCGGGTAATCGTTAATGCTACGGATTTTCACACCCAATTTTTTTACACTTCAAAAATTTCTACAGTCGGAACCAAAAAAAACTGGAGACCTGAAACCAATAGCCGTTGTAGGTAAATATGTCACCTACCTGGATTTAAAAAATTCAGGACAATCCGTTCAACACAACTCTCGTAAGAAATTTTCACGCTGGAAAAAAGTGAAACTTATCGAAATATATAGCTTTTTTGGCTGTTAACAAAGGTAGCAGCTACCTTCCTTGTTTTTTCGAAAAATTGGCGGATGGGCCAAAATTTAGATAAGAGATTTAATGCCGTTTTAAAATAGCTAAGAGTCGTCCCCATGTTGTCACGAGGGGTTTTTTTTAGCTCCTTTAGTTTTCGAGAAATCGTTAATGCTACGGATTTTCGCACCCAATTTTTTTACAATTCAAAAATTTTTACCTTCGCAATTAAAGAAGCTGGAGACCTGAAACCAAAGGTTGTTGTAAGTAAATATTAAGTCTATCTGGATTTAATAAAATTCAGGCTAATTCGTCCAACACAACTCTCGTAAGAAATTTTCACGCATGAATAAAGTGAAACTTATCGAAATATATAGCTTTTTTGGCTATTAACAAAGGTAGCAGCTACCTTCCTTGTTTTTTCGAAAAATTGGCGGATGGACCAAAATTTAAATAATTGATCTAATGCCCTTTTAAAAAAGCTAAAAGTCGTCCCCATGTTGTCACAAGGGGGTTTTTTTAGCTCCTTTAGTTTTCGAGTAATCGTTAATGCTACGGATTTTCGCACCCAATTTTTTTACGCTTCAAAAATTTCTACAGTCGGAATTAAAAAAGCTGGAGACCTGCAACCAATGGCCGTTGTAGGTAAATATGTTACCTACCTGGTTTAGAAAATTCAGGCTAATCCGTCAAACACAACTCTCGTAAGAAATTTTCACGCATGAAAAAAGTTAAACTTATCAAAATATATAGCTTTTTTGGCTGTTAACAAAGGTAGCTCCTTCCTTGTTTTTTCGAAAAATTGGCGGATGGACCGAAATTTAAATTAAGAAACTAATTTTCTTTTAAAATAGCTAAAATTCGTCCCCATTTTGTCACGAGAGGTTTTTTTTAGCTTCTTTAGTTTTCGAGTAATGTTAATGCTACGGATTTTCGCACCCAATTTTTTGACACTTCAAAAATTTCTACCATCGCAACCAAAAAAGCTGGAGACTTGAAACCAATGGCCGTTGTAGGAAAATATGTCACCTACTTAAATTAAAAAATTCCGGCCAATCCGTCAAATACAACTCTCGTAAGAAATTTTCACGCATGAAAAAAGTGAAACTTATCGAAATATATAGCTTTTTTGGATGTTAACAAAGGTAGCTCCTTCCTTGTTTTTTCGAAAAATTTGCGGATGGGCTAAAATTAAGATTATAAAACTAATGCCGTTTTAAAATAGCTAAGGGTCGTCCCCATGTTGTCACGAGGGGAATTTTTAAAGCCCCTTTAGTTTTCGAGTAATCGTTAATTCTACGGATTTTCGCACCCAATTTTTTTACACTTAAAAAATTTCTACCGTCGGAACCAAAAAAGCTGGAGACCTGAAACTAATGGCCGTTGTAGGTAAATATGTCACCTACCTGGATTTGGAAAATTCAGGCCAATCCATTCAACACAACTCTCGTAAGAAATTTTCACGCATGAAAAAAGTGAAACTTATCGAAATATATAGCTTTTTTGGCTGTTAACAATGGTAGCAGCTACCTTCCTTGTTTTTTCGAAATATTGACGGATGGGCTAAAATTTAGATTAGAGATTTAATGCCGTTTTAAAATAGCTAAAATTCGTCCCCATGTTGTCACGAGGGGGTATATTTTAGCTCGTTTAGTTTTCGAGTAATCGTTAATTCAGGCCAATTCGTCCAACACAACTCTCGTAAGAAATTTTCACGCATGAAAAAAGTGAAACTTATCGAAATATATAGCTTTTTTGGCTGTTAACAAAGGTAGCTCCTTCCTTGTTTTTTTCGAAAAATTGGCAGATGGACCGAAATTTAAATTAAGGAACTAATGCCCTTTTAAAATAGCTAAGGGTCGTCCCCATGTTGTCACGAGGGGGTTTTTTTTAGCTCCTTTAGTTTTCGAGTAATCGTTAATATTTTTTTTTTTTTTTTTATTATTTATTATTATTACAACTGACTTATTTTATAAGTCATCTAGCAATTTTTCTATCTTAACTTAATTCACATTTGTTGGGATAAAGCCCAATGGCTAGTCCCAAAGATAAATATAATTATTTATTTAAATAGAATTCAGTTGTGAATTCGCTTTTGGCAAGCAAACATTCTTACTTTAAAATAATTTTATTTAAAAAATTTAAAAAAAATTTAAAACCAGTGTCAGCATTTATAATTTATAGCAATTATAAAATATTGTGTCGTGGAAATATGGTTCACCATGTTTAAATCTCCACCTGCAAGTAAAATAGCTTGGCCAAATCCGCAGAGATCGTTGTCCACGAGTGATTTGGTAATGAACTCTCATAACCCTATGGAATCAAAAAAAAACGTGCAACATAGTCCACAAAATAAACAAGTGAATGTGGAAAAAATTGCTTCGCCTGCAAAAAACGTTTTAAACATTTTATTAAAAGAACAAAGTGCAACAATTCCACATTTAATGGAAAATAAAATAAGTGCATCGTCGTCAATCGACAATAAAAATTCAAGTGAAGTAGGTCAGTGTTTAGTGCAAACAGGTATTGACCGATACATAACCGTGCAACCAAAAAGAAAACGAAGTCCTAAATCGGCGGCAAATGTTAGCATGAATAAATTCACTAGACTAGCTAGCGTCGAATTAGTGAATGGAAATCGGTTTTCAAGTTTAGTAGAAACCGAAGAGCAACCCGAGGAAATTATTCCAAAAAAGGAGAAACCGCCACCAATTTATTTGAGGGAAGAATCCTCAAAAAATCTTACCATCTTAATCAATAAAATTACAGATGGTAATTTTTACATTTCGGGAGTGAAAAAAGGAAACATTAAAGAAACAAAAATCCAGTCACTCAACATTGATGCATACAGATCACTGATAAGCTATTTTGATAAAATTGGTAAGCGTTACTATACCTACCAACTAAAGAGCCAGAAAGGACTAGTTGTGATAATCAAAGGGATCGAGAGCTTCGTAGACCCTAGCGAAATACACACCGCCCTAGGTGATAAAGGTTTTCACGCTAAAAATATAACTAACATCATTAGCAGAGAAAAAGTGCCCCAACCATTATTCCGCGTGGAATTGGAACTAGATGGTAAACTATCAAAAGGAAAGCATGAAATTTATAGCTTGAAATACCTTTTGCATAGAAGAATCACTGTTGAGGAACCCAGAAAAAGATTTGGGCCAATACAGTGTATTAAATGCCAAGAATACGGACACAGTAAAACTTATTGTACGTTGAGCGATGTCTGTGTTATCTGTGGGGGATTACATAACTCAAAGGAGTGTACAAAAAATAAAGCCGACACCTCTGTGAAAAGATGTAGCAACTGCGGAGAAAATCATACAGCAAACTATAGAGGTTGCCCAGTATATCTAGAGCTGAAACGAAGAATTAATCCTAGGCAGCGTGAAGAACAGCGGTTGCTGAAACTGCAATCATCAGAGGGGAAAAAAATGTTTACCGAAGTGTCGTCCAACATTATTCAAGGTAAAAGGCAGAATGAAACCAGCAACAGTAGCGTACATCAAGGAATTTCTTACGCTAGCATTCTTAAAGGAACTGCTCCAAAAGTGCAACAAAATGATGAAGGAAACATCTCTTCAGCTTTAAACAAGCTCACTGATATGATGCAAAGTTTCATGGTAATGTTGGAGAGAACCATGGATCTAATGATGCAAAATATGAATATGCTGATGCAGGTAGTCGTTAAAAATCAAAAATGAATATCCTTAAAATAGCCATATGGAATGCAAATGGCATAGCGCAACACAAAACAGAGGTTCAAGCATTCCTCATCGAGCACAATATTGACATAATGTTAATATCTGAAACACGCTTTACTAATAAGAACTATTTTAAAATTAATGGATATTCCATTTATGACACTAAACATCCGGATGGCAAAGCACATGGTGGCACAGCTTTACTGATTAAAAGAAGGTTAAAACACTATGAACTTAACAAATACGAGCAAGAGCATATTCAATCAACGAGCATTTGCCTGCAGGGATGGCCTGGAGACTGTGTAATATCGGCAGTATACTGCCCACCAAAACACGCTATAAAAAAACCTCAGTTCATGGATTATTTTAACCAGTTAGGTAAAAAATTTCTTGCGGGGGGAGACTATAATGCCAAACATATTCTTTGGGGGTCAAGACTAACATCTCCTAAAGGAAGACAACTTTTTGAAGCGATAGAGGAACATAGTTTGGATTACTTATCAGCAGGTCAACCCACCTACTGGCCAACAGATAGAAAAAAGATTCCAGATCTAATTGACTTTTGCGTAACGAAGGGTATTGCACGCACAAATGTTAAAGCAACCAACTGCTACGATCTGTCCTCGGACCATTCACCTGTAATAGTAATGTTAAGTACTGATGTCATAAAGGCAGAAATGCCATATCGTCTCACAAATAAGCAAACTAAATGGGACCAATACAGGTCGCTAGTCGAACAATATACTTCCCTAGATATTCCACTTAGTACACCATCTGACATTGATGAGGCTGCTGAGATGTTAAAAGATGTTTTGGAGAGAGCAGCAAAAATGTCAACACCCGCTGTCAATATTACTGAGAAAGTAAACAAACTGCCCCGTGACATCCAAAACCTTATTCAAGAAAAGCGAAGAATAAGGAGGCAATGGCAACAATCTAAATCTCCTTTGTTGAAGTGGAAATTAAACCGCGCTATTAAGACTCTTAAAATTGCGTTAAAGGAAGAGCACAACCAGAGTTTAGAGAACTATTTAAGTGAACTCTCGGCAACCGAAAAGACCAATTACTCTTTATGGAAGGCAACGAAGAATCTAAAAAGGCCAATTAATTCAAATTCACCAATAAGACTGACATGTGGAAAATGGGCAAGAAGCGACGAAGAAAAAGCATTAGCTTTCGCTACTCATCTAAAGGAAGTATTTTCACCTCATCAAGATACTACTAAATTTAAGTTACCCGAACAAACGAATAAAGGTTTGCCCTTTAAGCCAATTAAGTTTAAGTGGAAAAATGTAAGGAATGCAATAAAAGATCATATAAGCCCGAAAAAGGCACCGGGATATGATCTTATTACGGGGAAAATGATAAGAGAACTACCCGACAAATGCGTAAAACTGTTAACATTCATCTTCAACGCAATCATGCGAACTGGTTATATACCTCAAAAATGGAAAATTTCCCTTATCACAATGATACCTAAGCCTGGGAAAAAAGAAACAGAAATAACATCATATCGACCAATAAGCATGCTTTCTACAGTATCAAAACTATTCGAAAAAATGATACTAACGAAACTTAAACCAGTATTGGAAGAGCGTCAAGTTATTCCAGACCATCAGTTTGGATTCCGCAATCAACATGGAACAATAGAGCAAGTGCACAGGATTGTAAATATCATCAAACAATCATTTGAGGAAAAGAAGTACTGTTCTGCGGTCTTTCTGGATGTTGCTCAAGCATTTGACAAAGTGTGGCATGACGGGTTAATTTATAAAATTAAAAAGCTACTGCCAAACCAGTTTCACTTAGTTCTGACGAACTATCTTCTTCAAAGACAATATATGGTTAAACAAAATGAATCAACCACTGGCTTACATGATATTAGGGCAGGTGTTCCGCAAGGCAGCGTCCTTGGACCACTCTTGTACTTGTTATACACAGCCGATCTTCCTAGCACTGAAAAAGTAGTAATATCAACATTTGCTGATGATACAGCAATCCTGATGTCACACAAAAACTTCCACACTGCCTCAAAAGAATTACAAAACCATCTGGGCAAAATTGAGGAATGGTTAAAAAGATGGCGAATAAATGTGAATGAACAAAAATCAGCTCACATCACGTTCACCCTAAACAAAAACACTTGCCCACCAGTCAAATTAAACGGTGTAAATATTCCTCAACAAACCAAAGTTAGATACTTAGGTTTACACCTAGACCGAAGGCTAACTTGGAAAAATCATATCGAAGCGAAGCGCAACCAAATGAAAATAACTTTCTCGAAAATGTACTGGCTGATAGGCAAAAAATCAAAATTATCTTTGCGCAACAAAGTTTTGCTATACAAAGCGATAATTATGCCCATTTGGACCTATGGAATTCAGTTGTGGGGATCTACCAGCGCATCTAATCGAGAACTCCTGCAACGAATGCAAGCAAAAATACTTCGAACTTTTACAATCGCTCCGTGGTACATTCGAAACAGTAACATACACGACGACCTTGGTATTAAAACCGTTAAAGAAATCATCAGAGAGTTCAGTACGAAATATTACTCAAAATTACAAGTGCATCCCAACAAATTGGCCAGGGATATATTAAAACAACCAAGGTATCGACGACTTAGAAGAGTAGATCCACTTGGACTTGCGACAATTTAATTTAATTTAATTTAATTATGTAATTGAAATAGTTAAGGTTAACACATAAATAAAGAATATATGAGGTCTAATATTTAGTATTAACACTGGTTAAGACTTTAAAAACTATAATAATTTTAGCTTATAAGATTTGAATACTTCTTGTTAGTTTCTTCTTTAGAAAGATTCAAGAATAAAGCCATTGGCACTATTAAAAAAAAAAAAAAAAAAAAAAAATTTAAATAAATATTTGCTATAATATAGTATTATTTTAGTTTGTAATCACTAGATCCATTGGTTTGGTTCTTTGTAAGCGTCGTATTGCTATCGGACAGTCCAGCATACGACGGATTTCGATATTCTCATGTTGTTGAAGGCGTGAATCATGTTTGGCAGCATAAACTGCAATTACTTCATTGATGTCTTCCATCTTTAAGTCACGGTGCAGGTCTTCATTTCGAATGTACCACGGGGCATTTACAATATTCCGAAGTACTTTATTTTGGAACGTCTGAATTATCTTAACGTTTGTTTTCTTAGTACAGCCCCAAAGCTGTATTCCGTAAGTCCACACAGGTTTCAGAGTTTGCCGATATAGGAGCAATTTATTATGTATAGATAGTTCCGAGTCTCTACCTATGAGCCAATACATTTTCCTGTATTTGATGTTTAATTCGTTCTTTTTCTTTTTGACATGTTCTGTCCATTTAAGTTTGGCATCAAGCGTCATCCCTAGATATTTTGCTGGATTTGCATAAGGGACTTGTTTAGAGTTTATTACGATTGGTATACTGACATAGTTTGTTTTATTAGTAAAATTCACATGAACCGATTTTGTTTCATTGAGCTTAATTCTCCATTTCTTCATCCAGTTACTAACTGTATTAATTGATGTTTGTAATTTTTCTGTAGCTTGCGTTACATTACTCCCAACTGCCAAAATTGCTGTGTCGTCAGCAAATGTAGCTATGGTTGTTTCTTTCATTAGTGGTATATCTCGTGTGTACAGGAGGTACAAGATGGGGCCTAAAACGCTTCCTTGCGGCACTCCTGCTGAAATTTTCTTTAGATCCGAATATTCATCTTCATATTTTACACGGAAATGCCTGTCGGTTATGTAAGATTTTAGGATTTCATAATACTGTTTGGGAAGATCGCGATGTAACTTGTACTCTAATCCTTTATGCCATACACGATCAAATGCTTGCGCTACATCCAAGAAGAGGGTTGAACATATCTTTTTCGTTTCTAGAGTACGTTCTATAATATCTGTGATTCTATGAACTTGCTCTAGGGTCGAATGTTTTTCTCTGAATCCAAACTGATAAGCAGGTATAAGATCATTATCCTTTATTATAGGCTTTAGTCTCTTCAGAAGTAGTTTTTCAAATATCTTCGATATAGTAGGAAGCAGAGATATTGGTCTAAATGACTTTTTATCGTTACTGTTTTTGTTTGGCTTTAAAATCATGATCACTTCTGCTACCTTCCACTGCCTTGGAACGTATCTTAATCTAAACACAGCATTGATTATGTGCAGAAGTTTGTGTATTGCTTTGTCTGGTAGTTCTTTTATAATTTGCCCAGTTATTAAATCATATCCAGGAGCTTTTTTCGGATTTACACTTTTTATTTCTTCTTTTAACTCACGGAGAGTTACAGTTTGTATTTCAAGCTCATTTGATCTGTGTACAAAATTAACATTTTCATTCGCAGATTGTCTGGGTAGTGGTTGAAAAGTTTCTTCGAGGTGTCTCGCAAACAGATCCGCTTTTTGCTTACTACTACGAGCCCACGTACCATTATCATTTCTAATAGGTGCTGTTGAATTTTTTGGTCTCTTGATCGATTTTGTTGCTTTCCATAAGGAGTATTCAGTGTCTTTTTGACCAGTAAGTGAAGATAAATATGATTCTATTGTTTCATTTTTTACTTTCCTGATAATAGATTTCAGTTTTTTACATAAGTTATTTAGCTCGGTTTTATTAGCTGCAGTTCGATTTATTTGCCAGAGTAATCGTTAATGCTACGGATTTTCGCACCCAATTTTTTTACACTTAAAAAATTTCTACCGTCGGAAATAAAGAAGCTGGAGACCTGAAACCAATGGTTGTTGTAGGTAGATATGTCATCTACCATGATTTAGAAAATTCAGGCCAATCCGTTCAACACAACTCTCGTAAGAAATTTTCACGCATGAAAAAAGTGAAACTTATCGAAATATATAGCTTTTTTGGCTGTTAACAAAGGTAGCTCCTTCCTTGTTTTTTCGAAAAATTGGCGGATGGACCAAAATTTAAATTAAGGAGTTAATGTCCTTTTAAAATAGCTAAAGGTCGTCCCTTTTTTGTCACGAGGGGGTTTTTTTAGCTTCTTTAGTTTTTGAGTAATCGTTAATGCTACGGATTTTCGCACCCAATTTTTTTACACTTCAAAAATTTTTACCGTCGCAAGAAAATAAGCTGGAGACCTGAAACTAATGGCCGTTGTAGGTAGATATGTCACCTACCTTAAATTAAAAAATTCAGGCCAATCTGTCGAACACAACTCTCGTAAGAAATTTTCACGCTTGAAAAAAGTGAAACTTATCGAAATATATAGCTTTTTTGGCTGTTAACAAAGGTAGCAGCTACCTTCCTTGTTTTTTCGAAAAATTGGCGGATGGACCAAAATTTAAATTAAAAAAATAATACCGTTTTAAAATAAATACAGGTTGTCCCCATGTTGTCACAAGGGGGTTTTTTTGCTCCTTTAGTTTTCGAGTAATCGTTAATGCTACGGATTTTCGCACCCAATTTTTTTACACTTCAAAAATTTCTACCGTCGGAACCAAAAAAGCTGGAGACCTGAAACCAATTGTTGTTGTAGGTAGATATGTCACCTACTTGAATTTAAAAAATTCAGGCCAACAGGTCCAACACAACTCTCGTAAGAAATTTTCACGAATGAAAAAAGTGAAACTTATCGAAATATATAGCTTTTTTGGCTGTTAACAAAGGTGGCAGCTACCTTCTTTGTTTTTTCGAAAAATTGGCGGATGGGCAAAAATTTAGATAAAAAATTTAATGCCGTTTTAAAATAGCTCAGAGACGTCCCCATGTTGTCACGAGGGGGTTTTTTTTAGCTCCTTTAATTTTCGAGTAATCGTTAATGCTACGGATTTTCGCACCCAATTTTTTTACACTTCAAAAATTTCTACAGTCGGAATTAAATAAGCTGGAGACTTTAACCAATGGCCGTTGTAGGTAAATATGTTACCTACCTGTTTTAGAAAATTCAGGCTAATCCGTCCAACACAACTCTCGTAAGAAATTTTCACGCATGAAAAAAGTGAAACTTATCAAAATATGTAGCTTTTTTGGCTGTTAACAAAGGTAGCTCCTTCCTTGTTTTTTCGAAAAATTGGCGGATGGACCGAAATTTAGATTAAAAAACTAATGCCGTTTTAAAATAGCTAAGAGTTGTCCCCATTTTGTCACGAGAGGTTTTTTTAAGCTTCTTTAGTTTTCGAGTAATCGTTAATGCTACGGATTTTCGCACCCAATTTTTTGACACTTCAAAAATTTCTACCATCGCAACCAAAGAAGCTGGAGACCTGAAACCAATGGCCGCTGTAGGAAGATATATCACCTACATGAAATTAAAAAATTCCGGCCAATCCGTCTAATACAACTCTCGTAAGAAATTTTCACGCATGAAAAAAGTGAAACTTATCGAAATATATAGCTTTTTTGAATGTTAACAAAGGTAGCTCCTTCCTTGTTTTTTCGAAAAATTGGCGGATGGGCTAAAATTAAGATTAAAAAACTAATGCCGTTTTAAAATAGCTTAGGGTCGTCCCCATGTTGTCACGAGGGGAATTTTTAAAGCCCCTTTAGTTTTCGAGTAATCGTAAATTTTACGGATTTTCGCACCCAATTTTTTCACACTTAAAAAATTTCTACCGTCGGAAATAAAGAAGCTGGAGACCTGAAACCAATGGTTGTTGTAGGTGGATATGTCATCTACCTTGATTTAGAAAATTCAGGCCAATCCGTTCAACACAACTCTCGTAAGAAATTTTCACGCATGAAAAAAGTGAAACTTATCGAAATATATAGCTTTTTTGGCTGTTAACAAAGGTAGCTCCTTCCTTGTTTTTTCGAAAAATTGGCGGATGGGCTAAAATTTAGATTAAAAAACTAATGCCGTTTTAAAATAGCTAAGAGTTGTCCCCATGTTGTCACGAGGGTGTTTTTTTTAGCTCCTTTAGTTTTCGAGTAATCGTTAATGCTACGGATTTTAGCACCCAATTTTTTTACATTTAAAAAATTTCTACCGTCGGAACCAAAAAAGCTGGAGACTTGAAACCAATAGCCGTTGTAAGTAGATATTTTAGTTACTTAAATTTGGAAAATTCAGGCTAATCCGTCAAACACAACTCTCGTAAGAATTTTTCACGCTTGAAAAAAGTGAAACTTATCAAAATATATAGCTTTTTTAGCTGTTAACAAAGGTAGCTCCTTCCTTGTTTTTTTTGGAAAATTGGTGGATGGACCGAAATTTAAATTAAAAAACTAATGCCCTTTTAAAATAGCTAAGAGTGGTCCCCATGTTGTCACGAGGGGGTTTCTTTTAACTCCTTTAGTTTTCGAGTAATCGTTAATCCTACGGATTTTCGCACCCAATTTTTTTACACTTCAAAAATTTCTCCCGTCGGAACCAAAGAAGCTGAAAACCTGAAACCAATGGCCGTTGTAGGTATATATGTCATTTACCTGGATTTCAGGCCAATCCGTTCAACACAACTCTCGTAAGAAATTTTCACGCATGATAAAAGTGAAACTTATCGAAATATATAGCTTTTTTGGCTGTTAACAAAGGTAGCTCCTTCCTTGTTTTTTTTGAAAAATTGGCAGATGGATCAAAATTTAAATTAAGGAACTAATGTCATTTTAAAATAGCTAAAATTCGTCCCCATGTTGTCACGAGGGGGTTTTTTTTAGCTCCTTTAGTTTTCGAGTAATCGTTAATGCTACGGATTTTCGCACACAATTTTTTTACACTTCAAAAATTTCTACCATCGGAACCAAAGAAGCTGGAGACTTGAAACAGATGGTCGTTGTAGGCAGATATGTCACCTTTTTTTAAGCTCCTTTAGTTTTCGAGTAATCGTTAATCCTACGGATTTTCGCACCCAATTTTTTTACACTTCAAAAATTTCTCCCGTCGGAACCAAAGAAGCTGGAGACCTGAAACCAATGGCCGTTGTAGGTATATATGTCACTTACCTGGATTTCAGGCCAATCCGTTCAACACAACTCTCGTAAGAAATTTTCACGCATGATAAAAGTGAAACTTATCGAAATATATAGCTTTTTTGGCTTTTAACAAAGGTAGCTCCTTCCTTGTTTTTTCGAAAAATTGGCAGATGGATCAAAATTTAAATTAAGGAACTAATGTCCTTTTAAAATAGCTAAGAGTGGTCCCCATGTTGTCACGAGGGGGTTTCTTTTAACTCCTTTAGTTTTCGAGTAATCGTTAATGCTACGGATTTTCGCACCCAATTTTTTTACACTTCAAAAATTTCTACCGTCGGAACCAAAGAAGCTGGAGACCTGAAACCAATGGCCATTGTAGGTATATATGTCACTTACCTGGATTTTAGGCCAATCCGTTCAACACAACTCTCGTAAGAAATTTTCACGCATGAAAAAAGTGAAACTTATCGAAATATATAGCTTTTTTGGCTGTTAACAAAGGTAGCTCCTTCCTTGTTTTTTCGAAAAATTGGCAGATGGATCAAAATTTAAATTAATGAACTAATGTCCTTTTAAAAAAGCTCAAATTCGTCCCCATGTTGTCACGAGGGGTTTTTTTTTAGCTCCTTTAGTTTTCGAGTAATCGTTAATGCTACGGATTTTCGCACCCAATTTTTTTACACTTCAAAAATTTCTACCGTCGGAACCAAAAAAGCTTGAGACTTGAAACCAATGGCCGTTTTAAGTAGATATGTCACCTACCTGAATTTAAAAAATTCAGGCCAATCCGTCCAACACAACTCTCGTAAGAAATTTTGACACATGAAAAAAGTTAAACTTATCGAAATATATAGCTTTTTTGGCTGTTAAGAAAGGTAGCAGCTACCTTCCTTGTTTTTTCGAAAAATTGGCGGATGAGCTGAAATTTAAATTAGAAATTTAATGCCGTTTTAAAATAGCTAAGGGTCGTCCCCATTTTGTCACGAGTGGGTTTTTTTTAGCTCACTTTTTTTTTTTAGCAGCTACCTTCCTTGTTTTTTCGAAAAATTGGCAGATGGACTGAAATTTAAATTAAGAAACTAATGCTCTTTTAAAATAGCTAAGGTTCGTCCCCTTGTTGTCACGAGGGGGTTTTTTTTAGCTCCTTTAGTTTTCGAGTAATCGTTAATGCTACGGATTTTCGCACCAAATTTTTTTCACACTTCAAAAATTTCTACCGTCGGAACCAAAAAAGCTAAAGATCAAAAACCAATGGTCGTTGTATGTAGATATGTCACCTACCTGGTTTTAAAAAATTCAAGCCAATCCGTCCAACACAACTCTCGTAAGAAATTTTCACGCATGAAAAAAGTGAAACTTATCGAAATATATAGCTTTTTTGGCTGTTAACAAAGGTAGCTCCTTCCTTGTTTTTTCGAAAAATTGGCAGATGGTTCAAAATTTAAATTAAAGAACTAATGTCCTTTTAAAATAGCTAAAATTCGTCCCCATGTTGTCACGAGGGGGTTTTTTTTAGGTCCTTTAGTTTTCGAGTAATCGTTAATGCTACGGATTTTCGCACCCAATTTTTTTACACTTCAAAAATTTCTACAATCGGAACCAAAAAAGCTGGAGACTTGAAACAGATGGTTGTTGTAGGCAGATAAGTTACCTACCTGGAATTAATTAATTCAGGCCAATTTGTTGAACACAACTCTCGTAAGAAATTTTCACGCATGAAAAAAGTGAAACTTATCGAAATATATAGCTTTTTTACTGTTAACAAAGGTAGCTCCTTCCTTGTTTTTTCGAAAAATTGGCGGATGGACCAAAATTTAAATTAAGTACATAATGTTCTTTTAAAATAGCTTAAGGTCGTCCCCATTTTGTCACGAGGGGGTTTTTTTTAGCTTCTTTAGTTTTCGAGTAATCGTTAATGCTACCGATTTTCGCACCCAATTTTTTTACACTTAAAAAATTTCTACCGTCGGAACCAAAAAAGTTGGAGACCTGAAAACAATGGCCGTTGTAGGAAAATATGTCACCTACCTGGACTTAAAAAATTCATGTCAATCCGTCTAACACAACTCTCGTAAGAAATTTTCACGCATGAAAAAAGTGAAACTTATCGAAATATATAGCTTTTTTGGCTGTTAACAAAAGGTAGCTCCTTCCTTGTTTTTTCGAAAAATTGGCGGATGGACAAAAATTTAAATTAAGTAATAAATGTTCTTTTAAAATAGCTAAAGGTCGTCCCCATTTTGTCACGAGGGGTTTTTTTTTAGCTTCTTTAATTTTCGAGTAATCGTTAATGCTACGGATTTTCGCACCCAATTTTTTACACTTCAAAAATTTCTACCGTCGGAACCAAAGAAGCTGGAGAACTGAAACCAAAGGCCGTTGTAAGTAGATATGTCACCTACATGGAATTAAAAATTGACGGCCAATCCGTCCAATACAATTCTCGTAAGAAATTTTCACGCATGAAAAAAGTGAATCTTATCGAAATATATAGCTTTTTTGGCTGTTAACAAAGGTAGCTCCTTCCTTGTTTTTTCGAAAAATTGGCGGATGGACCAAAATTTAAATTGAAGATTTAATGTCCTTTTAAAATAACTAAGGGTGGTCCCCATGTTGTCACGAGGGGGTTTTTTTTAACTCCTTTAGTTTTCGAGTAATCGTTAATGCTACGGATTTTCGCACCCAATTTTTTTACACTTCAAAAATTTCTACCGTCGGAATATATTTGTTGTAGGTATATATGTCACCTACCTGGATTTCAGGCCAATCCGTTCAACACTACTCTCGTAAGAAATTTTCACGCATGAAAAAAGTGAAACTTATCGAAATATATAGCTTTTTTGGCTGTTAACAAAGGTAGCAGCTACCTTCCTTGTTTTTTCGAAAAATTGGCGGATGGGCCAAAATTTAGATTAGAGATTTAATGCCGTTTTAAAATAGATAAGAGTCGTCCCCATGTTGTCACGAGGGGGTTTTTTTTATCTCCTTTAGTTTTCGAGTAATCGTTAATGCTACGGATTTTCGCATCCAATTTTTTTACACTTCAAAAATTTTTACCACGCAATCAAAGTAGCTGGAGACCTGAAACCAATGGCCTTTGTAGGTAAATATGTCACCTACTTGGGTTAGAAAATTTAGGCTAATCCGTTCAACACAACTCTCGTAAGAAATTTTCACGCATGAAAAAAGTGAAACTTACCAAAATATATAGCTTTTTTGGCTGTTAACAAAGGTAGCTCCTTCCTTGTTTTTTTTGAAAAATTGGCGGATGGACCGAAATTTAAATTAAGAAACTAATGTCCTTTTGAAATAGCTAAAAGTCGTCCCCATTTTGTCACGAGAGGTTTTTTTTAGCTTCTTTAGTTTTCGAGTAATCGTTAATGCTACGGATTTTCGCACCCAATTTTTTTACACTTCAAAAATTTTTACCATCGCAATTAAAGAAGCTGGAGACCTAAAACCAAAGGTTGTTGTAGTTAGATATTAAATCTACTTGGATTTAAAAAATTCAGGCCAATTCGTCCAACACAGTTCTCGTAAGAAATTTTCACGCATGAAAATAGTGAAACTTATCGAAATATATAGCTTTTTTGGCTGTTAACAAAGGTAGCAGCTACCTTCCTTGTTTTTTCGAAAAATTGGCGGATGGGCCAAAATTTAGATTAGAGATTTAATGCCGTTTTAAAATAGCTAAGAGTCGTCGCCATGTTGTCACGAGGGGTTTTTTTTTAGCTCCTTTAGTTTTCGAGTAATCGTTAATGCTACGGATTTTCGCACCCAATTTTTTTACACTTCAAAAATTTTTAACCACGCAATCACAGTAGCTGGAGACCTGAAACCAATGGCCCTTGTAGGTAAATATGTCACCTACCTGGGTTAGAAAATTCAGGCTAATCCGTTCAACACAACTCTCGTAAGAAATTTTCACGCATGAAAAAAGTGAAACTTATCAAAATATATAGCTTTTTTGGCTGTTAACAAAGGTAGCTCCTTCCTTGTTTTTTTGAAAAATTAGCGGATGGACCGAAATTTAAATTAAGAAACTAATGTCCTTTTGAAATAGCTAAAAGTCGTCCCCATTTTGTCACGAGAGGTTTTTTTTAGCTTCTTTAGTTTTCGAGTAATCGTTAATGCTACGGATTTTCGCACCCAATTTTTTGAAATTTCAAAAATTTCTACAATCGCAACCAAAGAAGCTGGAGACCTGAAACCAATGGCCGTTGTAGAAAGATATGTCACCTACCTGAAATTAAAAAATTCAGGCCAATCCGTTCAATACAACTCTCGTAAGAAATTTTCACGCATGAAAAAAGTGAAACTTATCGAAATATATAGCTTTTTTGGCTGTTAACAAAGGTAGCAGCTACCTTCCTTGTTTTTTCGAAAAATTGGCGGATGGGCCAAAATTTAGATTATAGATTGAATGTCAATGTAAAATAGCTAAGGGTCGTCCCCATGTTGTCACGAGGGGGTTTTTTTTAGCTCCTTTAGTTTTCGAGTAATCGTTAATGCTACGGATTTTCGCACCCAATTTTTTTACATTTCAAAAATTTTTACCATCGCAATTAAAGAAGCTGGAGACCTAAAACCAAAGGTTGTTGTAGGTAGATATTAAATCTACCTGGATTTAAAAAATTCAGGCCAATTCGTCCAACACAACTCTCGTAAGAAATTTTCACGCATGAAAAAAGTGAAACTTATCGAAATATATAGCTTTTTTGGATGTTAACAAAGGTAGCTCCTTCCTTGTTTTTTCGAAAAATTGGCGGATAGACCAAAATTTAAATTTAATAAATAAAGCCTTTTTAAAATAGCTAAAGGTTGTCCCCATGTTGTCACAAGGGGGTTTTTTTAGCTCCTTTAGTTTTCGGGTAATCGTTAATGCTACGGATTTTCGCACCCAATTTTTTTACACTTCAAAAATTTCTACAGTCGGAACCAAAAAAGCTGGAAACCTGAAACCAATGGCCGTTGTAGGTAAATATGTCACCTACCTGGATTTAAAAAATTCAGGACAATCCGTTCAACACAACTCTCGTAAGAAATTTTCACGCTGGAAAAAAGTGAAACTTATCGAAATATATAGCTTTTTTGGCTGTTAACAAAGGTAGCAGCTACCTTCCTTGTTTTTTCGAAAAATTGGCGGATGGGCCAAAATTTAGATTAGAGATTTAATGCCGTTTTAAAATAGCTAAAGGTTGTCCCCATGTTGTCACAAGGGGGTTTTTTTAGCTCCTTTAGTTTTCGAGTAATCGTAAATGCTAAGGATTTTCGCACCCAATTTTTTTAAACTTCAAAAATTTCTACCGTCGGAACCAAAAAAGCTGGAGAACTGAAACCAATAGCCGTCTTAGGTAGATATGTCACCTACCTGGATTTAAAAAATTCAGGTCAATCCGTCTAACACAACTCTCGTAAGAAATTTTCACGGTTGAAAAAAGTGAAACTTATCGAAATATATAGCTTTTTTGGCTGTTAACAAAGGTAGCAGCTACCTTCCTTGTTTTTTCGAAAAATTGGTGGATGGGCCAAAATTTAGATAAAAGATTTAATGCCGTTTTAAAATAGCTAAAGGTCGTCCCCATGTTGTCACGAGGGGGTTTTTTTTAGCTCCTTTAGTTTTCGAGTAATCGTTAATGCTACGGATTTTCGCACCCAATTTTTTTACACTTCAAAAATTTTTACCATCGCAATTAAAGAAGCTGGAGACCTGAAACCAAAGATTGTTGTAGGTAGATATTAAATCTACCTGGATTTAAAAAATTCAGGACAATCCGTTCAACACAACTCTCGTAAGAAATTTTCACGCATGAAAAAAGTGAAACTTATCGAAATATATAGCTTTTTTGGCTGTTAACAAAGGTAGCAGCTACCTTCCTTGTTTGTTCGAAAAATTGGTGGATGGGCCAAAATTTAGATTAGAGATTTAATGCCGTTTTAAAATAGCTAAAAGTCGTCCCCATGTTGTCACGAGGGGGTTTTTTTTAGCTCCTTTAGTTTTCGAGTAATCGTTAATGCTACGGATTTTCGCACCCAATTTTTTTACACTTCAAAAATTTTTACCACGCAATCAAAGTAGCTGGAGACCTGAAACTAATGGCCCTTGTAGGTAAATATGTCACCTACCTAGGTTAGAAAGTTCAGGCTAATCCGTTCAACACAACTCTCGTAAGAAATTTTCACGCATGAAAAAAGTTAAACTTATCAAAATATATAGCTTTTTTGGCTGTTAACAAAGGTAGCTCCTTCCTTGTTTTTTTTGAAAAATTGGCGGATGGACCGAAATTTAAATTAAAAAACTAATGCCCTTTTGAAATAGCTAAAAGTCGTCCCCATTTTGTCAAGAGAGGTTTTTTTTAGCTTCTTTAGTTTTCGAGTAATCGTTAATGCTACGGATTTTCGCACCCAATTTTTTGACACTTCAAAAATTTCTACCATTGCAACCAAAGAAGCTGGAGACCTGAAACCAATGGCCGTTGTAGGAAGATATGTCACCTACCTGAAATTAAAAAATTCCGGCCAATCCGTCCAATACAACTCTCGTAAGAAATTTTCACGCATGAAAAAAGTGAAACTTATCGAAATATATAGCTTTTTTGGATGTTAACAAAGGTAGCTCCTTCCTTGTTTTTTCGAAAAATTGGCGGATAGACCAAAATTTAAATTAAATAAATAAAGCCCTTTTAAAATAGCTAAAGGTTGTCCCCATGTTGTCACAAGGGGTTTTTTTTAGCTCCTTTAGTTTTCGGGTAATCGTTAATGCTACGGATTTTCACACCCAATTTTTTTACACTTCAAAAATGTCTACAGTCGGAACCAAAAAAAACTGGAGACCTGAAACCAATAGCCGTTGTAGGTAAATATGTCACCTACCTAGATTTAAAAAATTCAGGACAATCCGTGCAACACAACTCTCGTAAGAAATTTTCACGCTGGAAAAAAGTGAAACTTATCGAAATATATAGCTTTTTTGGCTGTTAACAAAGGTAGCAGCTACCTTCCTTGTTTTTTCGAAAAATTGGCGGATGGGCCAAAATTTAGATAAGAGATTTAATGCCGTTTTAAAATAGCTAAGAGTCGTCCCCATGTTGTCACGAGGGGTTTTTTTTAGCTCCTTTAGTTTTCGAGTAATCGTTAATGCTACGGATTTTCGCACCCAATTTTTTTACAATTCAAAAATTTTTACCTTCGCAATTAAAGAAACTGGAGACCTGAAACCAAAGGTTGTTGTAAGTAAATATTAAGTCTATCTGGATTTAATAAAATTCAGGCTAATTCGTCCAACACAACTCTCGTAAGAAATTTTCACGCATGAAAAAAGTGAAACTTATCGAAATATATAGCTTTTTTGGCTATTAACAAAGGTAGCAGCTACCTTCCTTGTTTTTTCGAAAAATTGGCGGATGGACCAAAATTTAAATAATTGATCTAATGCCCTTTTAAAAAAGCTAAAAGTCGTCCCCATGTTGTCACAAGGGGGTTTTTTTAGCTCCTTTAGTTTTCGAGTAATCGTTAATGCTACGGATTTTCGCACCCAATTTTTTTACACTTCAAAAATTTCTACAGTCGGAATTAAAAAAGCGGGAGACCTGCAACCAATGGTCGTTGTAGGTAAATATGTTACCTACCTGGTTTAGAAAATTCAGGCTAATCCGTCCAACACAACTCTCGTAAGAAATTTTCACGCATGAAAAAAGTGAAACTTATCAAAATATATAGCTTTTTTGGCTGTTAACAAAGGTAGCTCCTTCCTTGTTTTTTCGAAAAATTGGCGGATGGACCGAAATTTAAATTAAGAAACTAATGTTCTTTTAAAATAGCTAAAAGTCGTCCCCATTTTGTCACGAGAGGTTTTTTTTAGCTTCTTTAGTTTTCGAGTAATGTTAATGCTACGGATTTTCGCACCCAATTTTTTGACACTTCAAAAATTTCTACCATCGCAATCAAAAAAGCTGGAGACCTGAAACCAAAGATTGTTGTAGGTAGATATTAAATCTACCTGGATTTAAAAAATTCAGGCCAATTTGTCCAACACAACTCTCGTAAGAAATTTTCACGCATGAAAAAAGTGAAACTTATCGAAATATATAGCTTTTTTGGCTGTTAACAATGGTAGCAGCTACCTTCCTTGTTTTTTCGAAATATTGACGGATGGGCTAAAATTAAGATTATAAAACTAATGCCGTTTTAAAATAGCTAAGGGTCGTCCCCATGTTGTCACGAGGGGAATTTTTAAAGCCCCTTTAGTTTTCGAGTAATCGTTAATTCTACGGATTTTCGCACCCAATTTTTTTACACTTAAAAAATTTCTACCGTCGGAACCAAAAAAGCTGGAGACCTGAAACTAATGGCCGTCGTAGGTAAATATGTCACCTACCTGGATTTTGAAAATTCAGGCCAATCCGTTCAACACAACTCTCGTAAGAAATTTTCACGCATGAAAAAAGTGAAACTTATCGAAATATATAGCTTTTTTGGCTGTTAACAATGGTAGCAGCTACCTTCCTTGTTTTTTCGAAATATTGACGGATGGGCTAAAATTTAGATTAGAGATTTAATGCCGTTTTAAAATAGCTAAAATTCGTCCCCATGTTGTCACGAGGGGGTATATTTTAGCTCGTTTAGTTTTCGAGTAATCGTTAATTCAGGCCAATTCGTCCAACACAACTCTCGTAAGAAATTTTCACGCATGAAAAAAGTGAAACTTATCGAAATATATAGCTTTTTTGGCTGTTAACAAAGGTAGCTCCTTCCTTGTTTTTTTCGAAAAATTGGCAGATGGACCGAAATTTAAATTAAGGAACTAATGCCCTTTTAAAATAGCTAAGGGTCGTCCCCATGTTGTCACGAGGGGTTTTTTTTTAGCTCCTTTAGTTTTCGAGTAATCGTTAATATTTTTTTTTTTTTTTTTATTATTTATTATTATTACAACTGACTTATTTTATAAGTCATCTAGCAATTTTTCTATCTTAACTTAATTCACATTTGTTGGGATAAAGCCCAATGGCTAGTCCCAAAGATAAATATAATTATTTATTTAAATAAATATTTGCTATAATATAGTATTATTTTAGTTTGTAATCACTAGATCCATTGGTTTGGTTCTTTGTAAGCGTCGTATTGCTATCGGACAGTCCAGCATACGACGGATTTCGATATTCTCATGTTGTTGAAGGCGTGAATCATGTTTGGCAGCATAAACTGCAATTACTTCATTGATGTCTTCCATCTTTAAGTCACGGTGCAGGTCTTCATTTCGAATGTACCACGGGGCATTTACAATATTCCGAAGTACTTTATTTTGGAACGTCTGAATTATCTTAACGTTTGTTTTCTTAGTACAGCCCCAAAGCTGTATTCCGTAAGTCCACACAGGTTTCAGAGTTTGCCGATATAGGAGCAATTTATTATGTATAGATAGTTCCGAGTCTCTACCTATGAGCCAATACATTTTCCTGTATTTGATGTTTAATTCGTTCTTTTTCTTTTTGACATGTTCTGTCCATTTAAGTTTGGCATCAAGCGTCATCCCTAGATATTTTGCTGGATTTGCATAAGGGACTTGTTTAGAGTTTATTACGATTGGTATACTGACATAGTTTGTTTTATTAGTAAAATTCACATGAACCGATTTTGTTTCATTGAGCTTAATTCTCCATTTCTTCATCCAGTTACTAACTGTATTAATTGATGTTTGTAATTTTTCTGTAGCTTGCGTTACATTACTCCCAACTGCCAAAATTGCTGTGTCGTCAGCAAATGTAGCTATGGTTGTTTCTTTCATTAGTGGTATATCTCGTGTGTACAGGAGGTACAAGATGGGGCCTAAAACGCTTCCTTGCGGCACTCCTGCTGAAATTTTCTTTAGATCCGAATATTCATCTTCATATTTTACACGGAAATGCCTGTCGGTTATGTAAGATTTTAGGATTTCATAATACTGTTTGGGAAGATCGCGATGTAACTTGTACTCTAATCCTTTATGCCATACACGATCAAATGCTTGCGCTACATCCAAGAAGAGGGTTGAACATATCTTTTTCGTTTCTAGAGTACGTTCTATAATATCTGTGATTCTATGAACTTGCTCTAGGGTCGAATGTTTTTCTCTGAATCCAAACTGATAAGCAGGTATAAGATCATTATCCTTTATTATAGGCTTTAGTCTCTTCAGAAGTAGTTTTTCAAATATCTTCGATATAGTAGGAAGCAGAGATATTGGTCTAAATGACTTTTTATCGTTACTGTTTTTGTTTGGCTTTAAAATCATGATCACTTCTGCTACCTTCCACTGCCTTGGAACGTATCTTAATCTAAACACAGCATTGATTATGTGCAGAAGTTTGTGTATTGCTTTGTCTGGTAGTTCTTTTATAATTTGCCCAGTTATTAAATCATATCCAGGAGCTTTTTTCGGATTTACACTTTTTATTTCTTCTTTTAACTCACGGAGAGTTACAGTTTGTATTTCAAGCTCATTTGATCTGTGTACAAAATTAACATTTTCATTCGCAGATTGTCTGGGGAGTGGTTGAAAAGTTTCTTCGAGGTGTCTCGCAAACAGATCCGCTTTTTGCTTACTACTACGAGCCCACGTACCATTATCATTTCTAATAGGTGCTGTTGAATTTTTTGGTCTCTTGATCGATTTTGTTGCTTTCCATAAGGAGTATTCAGTGTCTTTTTGACCAGTAAGTGAAGATAAATATGATTCTATTGTTTCATTTTTTACTTTCCTGATAATAGATTTCAGTTTTTTACATAAGTTATTTAGCTCGGTTTTATTAGCTGCAGTTCGATTTATTTGCCAGAGTAATCGTTAATGCTACGGATTTTCGCACCCAATTTTTTTACACTTAAAAAATTTCTACCGTCGGAAATAAAGAAGCTGGAGACCTGAAACCAATGGTTGTTGTAGGTAGATATGTCATCTACCATGATTTAGAAAATTCAGGCCAATCCGTTCAACACAACTCTCGTAAGAAATTTTCACGCATGAAAAAAGTGAAACTTATCGAAATATATAGCTTTTTTGGCTGTTAACAAAGGTAGCTCCTTCCTTGTTTTTTCGAAAAATTGGCGGATGGACCAAAATTTAAATTAAGGAGTTAATGTCCTTTTAAAATAGCTAAAGGTCGTCCCTATTTTGTCACGAGGGGGTTTTTTTAGCTTCTTTAGTTTTCGAGTAATCGTTAATGCTACGGATTTTCGCACCCAATTTTTTTACACTTCAAAAATTTTTACCGTCGCAAGAAAATAAGCTGGAGACCTGAAACCAATGGCCGTTGTAGGTAGATATGTCACCTACCTTAAATTAAAAAATTCAGGCCAATCTGTCGAACACAACTCTCGTAAGAAATTTTCACGCTTGAAAAAAGTGAAACTTATCGAAATATATAGCTTTTTTGGCTGTTAACAAAGGTAGCAGCTACCTTCCTTGTTTTTTCGAAAAATTGGCGGAAAGGCCAAAATTTAGATTAGAGATTTAATGCCGTTTTAAAATAGCTAAAGGTTGTCCCCATGTTGTCACAAGGGGTTTTTTTTAGCTCATTTAGTTTTCGAGTAATCGTAAATGCTAAGGATTTTCGCACCCAATTTTTTTAAACTTCAAAAATTTCTACCGTCGGAACCAAAAAAGCTGGAGAACTGAAACCAATAGCCGTCTTAGGTAGATATGTCACCTACCTGGATTTAAAAAATTCAGGTCAATCCGTCTAACACAACTCTCGTAAGAAATTTTCACGGTTGAAAAAAGTGAAACTTATCGAAATATATTGCTTTTTTGGCTGTTAACAAAGGTAGCAGCTACCTTCCTTGTTTTTTCGAAAATTTGGCGGATGGGCCAAAATTTAGATAAAAGATTTAATGCCGTTTTAAAATAGCTAAAGGTCGTCCCCATGTTGTCACGAGGGGGTTTTTTTTAGCTCCTTTAGTTTTCGAGTAATCGTTAATGCTACGGATTTTCGCACCCAATTTTTTTACACTTCAAAAATTTTTACCATCGCAATTAAAGAAGCTGGAGACCTGAAACCAATGGTCGTTGTAGGTAGATATTAAATCTACCTGGATTTAAAAAATTCAGGACAATCCGTTCAACACAACTCTCGTAAGAAATTATCACGCATGAAAAAAGTGAAACTTATCGAAATATATAGCTTTTTTGGCTGTTAACAAAGGTAGCAGCTACCTTCCTTGTTTTTTCGAAAAATTGGTGGATGGGCCAAAATTTAGATTAGAGATTTAATGCCGTTTTAAAATAGCTAAAAGTCGTCCCCATGTTGTCACGAGGGGGTTTTTTTTAGCTCCTTTAGTTTTCGAGTAATCGTTAATGCTACGGATTTTCGCACCCAATTTTTTTACACTTCAAAAATTTTTACCACGCAATCAAAGTAGCTGGAGACCTGAAACTAATGGCCCTTGTAGGTAAATATGTCACCTACCTAGGTTAGAAAATTCAGGCTAATCCGTTCAACACAACTCTCGTAAGAAATTTTCACGCATGAAAAAAGTTAAACTTATCAAAATATATAGCTTTTTTGGCTGTTAACAAAGGTAGCTCCTTCCTTGTTTTTTTTGAAAAATTGGCGGATGGACCAAAATTTAAATTAAAAAACTAATGCCCTTTTGAAATAGCTAAAATTCGTCCCCATTTTGTCAAGAGAGGTTTTTTTTAGCTTCTTTAGTTTTCGAGTAATCGTTAATGCTACGGATTTTCGCACCCAATTTTTTGACACTTCAAAAATTTCTACCATCGCAACCAAAGAAGCTGGAGACCTGAAACCAATGGCCGTTGTAGGAAGATATGTCACCTACCTGAAATTAAAAAATTCCGGCCAATCCGTCCAATACAACTCTCGTAAGAAATTTTCACGCATGAAAAAAGTGAAACTTATCGAAATATATAGCTTTTTTGGATGTTAACAAAGGTAGCTCCTTCCTTGTTTTTTCGAAAAATTGGCGGATAGACCGAAATTTAAATTAAATAAATAAAGCCCTTTTAAAATAGCTAAAGGTTGTCCCCATGTTGTCACAAGGGGGTTTTTTTAGCTCCTTTAGTTTTCGGGTAATCGTTAATGCTACGGATTTTCACACCCAATTTTTTTACACTTCAAAAATGTCTACAGTCGGAACCAAAAAAAACTGGAGACCTGAAACCAATAGCCGTTGTAGGTAAATATGTCACCTACCTGGATTTAAAAAATTCAGGACAATCCGTTCAACACAACTCTCGTAAGAAATTTTCACGCTGGAAAAAAGTGAAACTTATCGAAATATATAGCTTTTTTGGCTGTTAACAAAGGTAGCAGCTACCTTCCTTGTTTTTTCGAAAAATTGGCGGATGGGCCAAAATTTAGATAAGAGATTTAATGCCGTTTTAAAATAGCTAAGAGTCGTCCCCATGTTGTCACGAGGGGTTTTTTTTAGCTCCTTTAGTTTTCGAGTAATCGTTAATGCTACGGATTTTCGCACCCAATTTTTTTACAATTCAAAAATTTTTACCTTCGCAATTAAAGAAGCTGGAGACCTGAAACCAAAGGTTGTTGTAAGTAAATATTAAGTCTATCTGGATTTAATAAAATTCAGGCTAATTCGTCCAACACAACTCTCGTAAGAAATTTTCACGCATGAAAAAAGTGAAACTTATCGAAATATATAGCTTTTTTGGCTATTAACAAAGGTAGCAGCTACCTTCCTTGTTTTTTCGAAAAATTGGCGGATGGACCAAAATTTAAATAATTGATCTAATGCCCTTTTAAAAAAGCTAAAAGTCGTCCCCATGTTGTCACAAGGGGGTTTTTTTAGCTCCTTTAGTTTTCGAGTAATCGTTAATGCTACGGATTTTCGCACCCAATTTTTTTACACTTCAAAAATTTCTACAGTCGGAATTAAAAAAGCTGGAGACCTGCAACCAATGGCCGTTGTAGGTAAATATGTTACCTACCTGGTTTAGAAAATTCAGGCTAATCCGTCCAACACAACTCTCGTAAGAAATTTTCACGCATGAAAAAAGTGAAACTTATCAAAATATATAGCTTTTTTGGCTGTTAACAAAGGTAGCTCCTTCCTTGTTTTTTCGAAAAATTGGCGGATGGACCGAAATTTAAATTAAGAAACTAATGTTCTTTTAAAATAGCTAAAAGTCGTCCCCATTTTGTCACGAGAGGTTTTTTTTAGCTTCTTTAGTTTTCGAGTAATGTTAATGCTACGGATTTTCGCACCCAATTTTTTGACACTTCAAAAATTTCTACCATCGCAACCAAAAAAGCTGGAGACCTGAAACCAAAGATTGTTGTAGGTAGATATTAAATCTACCTGGATTTAAAAAATTCAGGCCAATTTGTCCAACACAACTCTCGTAAGAAATTTTCACGCATGAAAAAAGTGAAACTTATCGAAATATATAGCTTTTTTGGCTGTTAACAATGGTAGCAGCTACCTTCCTTGTTTTTTCGAAATATTGACGGATGGGCTAAAATTAAGATTAAAAAACTAATGCCGTTTTAAAATAGCTAAGGATCGTCCCCATGTTGTCACGAGGGGAATTTTTAAAGCCCCTTTAGTTTTCGAGTAATCGTTAATTCTACGGATTTTCGCACCCAATTTTTTTACACTTAAAAAATTTCTACCGTCGGAACCAAAAAAGCTGGAGACCTGAAACTAATGGCCGTCGTAGGTAAATATGTCACCTACCTGGATTTTGAAAATTCAGGCCAATCCGTTCAACACAACTCTCGTAAGAAATTTTCACGCATGAAAAAAGTGAAACTTATCGAAATATATAGCTTTTTTGGCTGTTAACAATGGTAGCAGCTACCTTCCTTGTTTTTTCGAAATATTGACGGATGGGCTAAAATTTAGATTAGAGATTTAATGCCGTTTTAAAATAGCTAAAATTCGTCCCCATGTTGTCACGAGGGGGTATATTTTAGCTCGTTTAGTTTTCGAGTAATCGTTAATTCAGGCCAATTCGTCCAACATAACTCTCGTAAGAAATTTTCACGCATGAAAAAAGTGAAACTTATCGAAATATATAGCTTTTTTGGCTGTTAACAAAGGTAGCTCCTTCCTTGTTTTTTTCGAAAAATTGGCAGATGGACCGAAATTTAAATTAAGGAACTAATGCCCTTTTAAAATAGCTAAGGGTCGTCCCCATGTTGTCACGAGGGGGTTTTTTTTAGCTCCTTTAGTTTTCGAGTAATCGTTAATATTTTTTTTTTTTTTTTTTTATTATTTATTATTATTACAACTGACTTATTTAATAAGTCATCTAGCAATTTTTCTATCTTAACTTAATTCACATTTGTTGGGATAAAGCCCAATGGCTAGTCCCAAAGATAAATATAATTATTTATTTAAATAAATATTTGCTATAATATAGTATTATTTTAGTTTGTAATCACTAGATCCATTGGTTTGGTTCTTTGTAAGCGTCGTATTGCTATCGGACAGTCCAGCATACGACGGATTCCGATATTCTCATGTTGTTGAAGGCGTGAATCATGTTTGGCAGCATAAACTGCAATTACTTCATTGATGTCTTCCATCTTTAAGTCACGGTGCAGGTCTTCATTTCGAATGTACCACGGGGCATTTACAATATTCCGAAGTACTTTATTTTGGAACGTCTGAATTATCTTAACGTTTGTTTTCTTAGTACAGCCCCAAAGCTGTATTCCGTAAGTCCACACAGGTTTCAGAGTTTGCCGATATAGGAGCAATTTATTATGTATAGATAGTTCCGAGTCTCTACCTATGAGCCAATACATTTTCCTGTATTTGATGTTTAATTCGTTCTTTTTCTTTTTGACATGTTCTGTCCATTTAAGTTTGGCATCAAGCGTCATCCCTAGATATTTTGCTGGATTTGCATAAGGGACTTGTTTAGAGTTTATTACGATTGGTATACTGACATAGTTTGTTTTATTAGTAAAATTCACATGAACCGATTTTGTTTCATTGAGCTTAATTCTCCATTTCTTCATCCAGTTACTAACTGTATTAATTGATGTTTGTAATTTTTCTGTAGCTTGCGTTACATTACTCCCAACTGCCAAAATTGCTGTGTCGTCAGCAAATGTAGCTATGGTTGTTTCTTTCATTAGTGGTATATCTCGTGTGTACAGGAGGTACAAGATGGGGCCTAAAACGCTTCCTTGCGGCACTCCTGCTGAAATTTTCTTTAGATCCGAATATTCATCTTCATATTTTACACGGAAATGCCTGTCGGTTATGTAAGATTTTAGGATTTCATAATACTGTTTGGGAAGATCGCGATGTAACTTGTACTCTAATCCTTTATGCCATACACGATCAAATGCTTGCGCTACATCCAAGAAGAGGGTTGAACATATCTTTTTCGTTTCTAGAGTACGTTCTATAATATCTGTGATTCTATGAACTTGCTCTAGGGTCGAATGTTTTTCTCTGAATCCAAACTGATAAGCAGGTATAAGATCATTATCCTTTATTATAGGCTTTAGTCTCTTCAGAAGTAGTTTTTCAAATATCTTCGATATAGTAGGAAGCAGAGATATTGGTCTAAATGACTTTTTATCGTTACTGTTTTTGTTTGGCTTTAAAATCATGATCACTTCTGCTACCTTCCACTGCCTTGGAACGTATCTTAATCTAAACACAGCATTGATTATGTGCAGAAGTTTGTGTATTGCTTTGTCTGGTAGTTCTTTTATAATTTGCCCAGTTATTAAATCATATCCAGGAGCTTTTTTCGGATTTACACTTTTTATTTCTTCTTTTAACTCACGGAGAGTTACAGTTTGTATTTCAAGCTCATTTGATCTGTGTACAAAATTAACATTTTCATTCGCAGATTGTCTGGGGAGTGGTTGAAAAGTTTCTTCGAGGTGTCTCGCAAACAGATCCGCTTTTTGCTTACTACTACGAGCCCACGTACCATTATCATTTCTAATAGGTGCTGTTGAATTTTTTGGTCTCTTGATCGATTTTGTTGCTTTCCATAAGGAGTATTCAGTGTCTTTTTGACCAGTAAGTGAAGATAAATATGATTCTATTGTTTCATTTTTTACTTTCCTGATAATAGATTTAAGTTTTTTAATAATTTTTTTAGCTCGGTTTTATTAGCTGCAGTTCGATTTATTTGCCAGAGTAATCGTTAATGCTACGGATTTTCGCACCCAATTTTTTTACACTTAAAAAATTTCTACCGTCGGAAACAAAGAAGCTGGAGACCTGAAACCAATGGTTGTTGTAGGTAGATATGTCATCTACCATGATTTAGAAAATTCAGGCCAATCCGTTCAACACAACTCTCGTAAGAAATTTTCACGCATGAAAAAAGTGAAACTTATCGAAATATATAGCTTTTTTGGCTGTTAACAAAGGTAGCTCCTTCCTTGTTTTTTTCGAAAAATTGGCGGATGGACCAAAATTTAAATTAAGGAGTTAATGTCCTTTTAAAATAGCTAAAGGTCGTCCCTATTTTGTCACGAGGGGGTTTTTTTAGCTTCTTTAGTTTTCGAGTAATCGTTAATGCTACGGATTTTCGCACCCAATTTTTTTACACTTCAAAATTTTTTACCGTCGCAAGCAAATAAGCTGGAGACCTGAAACTAATGGCCGTCGTAGGTAGATATGTCACCTACCTTAAATTAAAAAATTCAGGCCAATCTGTCGAACACAACTCTCGTAAGAAATTTTCACGCATGAAAAAAGTGAAACTTATCGGAATATATAGCTTTTTTGGCTGTTAACAAAGGTAGCAGCTACCTTCCTTGTTTTTTCGAAAAATTGGCGGATGGACCAAAATTTAAATTAAAAAAATAATACCGTTTTAAAATAAATACAGGTTGTCCCCATGTTGTCACAAGGGGTTTTTTTTGCTCCTTTAGTTTTCGAGTAATCGTTAATGCTACGGATTTTCGCACCCAATTTTTTTACACTTCAAAAATTTTTACCGTCGGAACCAAATAAGCTGGAGACCTGAAACCAATTGTTGTCGTAGGTAGATATGTCACCTACTTGAATTTTAAAAATTCAGGCCAACATGTCCAACACAACTCTCGTAAGAAATTTTCACGAATGAAAAAAGTGAAACTTATCGAAATATATAGCTTTTTTGGCTGTTAACAAAGGTGGCAGCTACCTTCTTTGTTTTTTCGAAAAATTGGCGGATGGGCCAAAATTTGGATAAGAGATTTAATGCCGTTTTAAAATAGCTCAGAGTCGTCCCCATGTTGTCACAAGGGGGTTTTTTTAGCTCCTTTAGTTTTCGAGTAATCGTTAATGCTACGGATTTTCGCACCCAATTTTTTTACACTTCAAAAATTTCTACAGTCGGAATTAAATAAGCTGGAGACTTTAACCAATGGCCGTTGTAGGTAAATATGTTACCTACCTGTTTTAGAAAATTCAAGCTAATCCGTCCAACACAACTCTCGTAAGAAATTTTCACGCATGAAAAAAGTGAAACTTATCAAAATATATAGCTTTTTTGGCTGTTAACAAAGGTAGCTCCTTCCTTGTTTTTTCGAAAAATTGGCGGATGGACCTAAATTTAAATTTAGAAACTAATGCCCTTTTAAAATAGCTGAAAGTTGTCCCCATTTTGTCACGAGAGGTTTTTTTAAGCTTCTTTAGTTTTCGAGTAATCGTTAATGCTACGGATTTTCGCACCCAATTTTTTGACACTTCAAAAATTTCTACCATCGCAACCAAAGAAGCTGGAGACCTGAAACCAATGGCCGCTGTAGGAAGATATGTCACCTACCTGAAATTAAAAAATTCCGGCCAATCCGTCTAATACAACTCTCGTAAGAAATTTTCACGCATGAAAAAAGTGAAACTTATCGAAATATATAGCTTTTTTGGATGTTAACAAAGGTAGCTCCTTCCTTGTTTTTTCGAAAAATTGGCGGATGGGCTAAAATTAAGATTAAAAAACTAATGCCGTTTTAAAATAGCTTAGGGTCGTCCCCATGTTGTCACGAGGGGAATTTTTAAAGCCCCTTTAGTTTTCGAGTAATCGTAAATTTTACGGATTTTCGAACCCAATTTTTTTACACTTAAAAAATTTCTACCGTCGGAAATAAAGAAGCTGGAGACCTGAAACCAATGGTTGTTGTAGGTAGATATGTCATCTACCTTGATTAAGAAAATTCAGGCCAATCCGTTCAACACAACTCTCGTAAGAAATTTTCACGCATGAAAAAAGTTAAACTTATCGAAATATATAGCTTTTTTGGCTGTTAACAAAGGTAGCTCCTTCCTTGTTTTTTCGAAAAATTGGCAGATGGACCAAAATTAAAAATAAGAAGTTAATGTCCTTTTAAAAAAACTAAAGGTCGTCCCTATTTTGTCACGAGGGGGTTTTTTTAGCTTCTTTAGTTTTCGAGTAATCGTTAATGCTACGGATTTTCGCACCCTATTTTTTCACTTCAAAAATTTCTACCGCCGCAATTAAAAAAGCTGGAGACCTGAAACCAATGGTCGTTGTAGGTAGATATGTCACCTATCTGGATTTAAAAAATTCAGGCCAATATATCGAACACAACTCTCGTAAGAAATTTTCACGAATGAAAAAAGTGAAACTTATCGAAATATATAGCTTTTTTGGCTGTTAACAAAGGTAGCAGCTACCTTCCTTGTTTTTTCGAAAAATTGGCGGATGGACCAAAATTTAAATTAAGAAAATAATACCGTTTTAAAATAGCTAAAGGTTGTCCCCATGTTGTCACAAGGGGGTTTTTTTGCTCCTTTAGTTTTCGAGTAATCGTTAATGCTACGGATTTTCGCACCCAATTTTTTTACACTTCAAAAATTTCTACCGTCGGAACCAAAGAAACTGGAGACCTGAAACCAATGGTTGTCGTAGGTAGATATGTCACCTACTTGAGTTTAAAAAATTCAGGCCAACATGTCCAACACAACTCTCGTAAGAAATTTTCACGAATGAAAAAAGTGAAACTTATCGAAATATATAGCTTTTTTGGCTGTTAACAAAGGTAGCTCCTTCCTTGTTTTTTCGAAAAATTGGCGGATGGACTGAAATTTAAGTTAAGAAACTAATGCTCTTTTAAAATAGCTAAGGTTCGTTCCCATGTTGTCACGAGGGGGTTTTTTTTAGCTCCTTTAGTTTTCGAGTAATCGTTAATGCTACGGATTTTAGCACCCAATTTTTTTACATTTTAAAAATTTCTACCGTCGGAACCAAAAAAGCTGGAGACTTGAAACCAATAGATGTTGTAGGTAGATATTTAAGTTACTTTTATTTAGAAAATTCAGGCTAATCCGTCAAACACAACTCTCGTAAGAAATTTTCACGCATGAAAAAAGTGAAACTTATCGAAATATATAGCTTTTTTGGCTGTTAACAAATGTAGCTCTTTCCTTGTTTTTTCGAAAAATTAGCGGATGGACCAAAATTTAAATTAAAGAACTAATGCTCTTTTAAAATGGCTAAAGGTCGTCCCAATGTTGTCACGAGGGGGTTTTTTTTAGCCTCTTTCTAAGCAAATCCGTAGCATTAACGATTACTCGAAAACTAAAGGAGCTAAAATAAACCCCCTCGTGACAACATAGGGACGAATTTTAGCTTTTTTAAAACGGCATTAAATCTCTAATCTAAATTTTAGCCCATCCGCCAATTTTTCGAAAAAACAAGGAAGGTAGCTGCTACCTTTGTTAACAGCCAAAAAAGCTATATATTTCGATAAGTTTCACTTTTTTCATGCGTGAAAATTTCTTACGAGAGTTGTGTTGGACGGATTGGTCTGAATTTTTTAAATCCAGGTAGGTGACATATCTACCTACGACGACCATTGGTTTAAGGTCTCCAGCTTCTTTAGTTCCGACGGTAGAAATATTTTGAAGTTTAAAAAAATAAAGGTCGTCCCCATGTTGTCACAAGGGGGTTTTTTTAGTTCCTTTAGTTTTCGAGTAATCGTTAATGCTACGGATTTTCGCACCCAATTTTTGTACACTTCAAAAATTTCTACCGTCGGAACCAAAAATGCTGGAGACCTGAAACCAATGGTCGTTGTAGGTAGATATGTCACCTACCTAAACTTTAAAAATTCAGGCCAATCCGTTCAACACAACTCTCGTAAGAAATTTTCACGCATGACAAAAGGGAAACTTATCGAAATACATAGCTTTTTTGGCTGTTAACAAAGGTAGCAGCTACCTTCCTTGTTTTTTCGAAAAATTGACAGATGGACCAAAATTTAAATTAAGGAACTAAAGCCCTTTTAAAATAGCTAAGGGTCGTCCCCATGTTGTCATGAGGGGTTTTCATTAGCTCCTTTAGTTTTCGAGTAATAGTTAATGCTACGGATTTTCGCACCCAATTTTTTTACATTTCAAAAATTTCTACCGTCGGAACCAAAAAAGCTAAAGATCAAAAACCAATGGCCGTTGTAGGTAGATATGTCAACTACCTGGATTAAAAAAAATTAAGGTCAATCCGTTTAACACAACTCTCGTAAGAAATTTTCACGCATGAAAAAAGTGAAACTTATCGAAATATATAGCTTTTTTGGCTGTTAACAAAGGTAGCTCCTTCCTTGTTTTTTCGAAAAATTAGCGGATGTACCAAAATTTAAATTAAGAAACTAATGCACTTTTAATAAAGCTAATGGTCGTCCCCATGTGGCCACAAGGGGGGGTTTTTAGCTCCTTTAGTTTTCGAGTAATCGTTAATGCAACGGATTTTCGCACCCAATTTTTTTACACTTAAAAAATTTCTACCGTCGGAACCAAAAAAGTTGGAGACTTGAAACCAATGGCCGTTGTAGGTAAATATGTCACCTACCTGGACTTAAAAAATTCAGGTCAATCCGTTTAACACAACTCTCGTAAAAGATTTTCACGCATGAAAAAAGTGAAACTTATCGAAATATATAGCTTTTTTGGCTGTTAACAAAGGTAGCTCCTTCCTTGTTTTTTCGAAAAATTGGCGGATGGACCAAAATTTAAATTAAGTAAGTAATGTTCTTTTAAAATAGCTTAAGGTCGTCCCCATTTTGTCACGAGGGGGTTTTTTTAGCTTCTTTAGTTTTCGAGTAATCGTTAATGCTACGGATTTTCGCAACCAATTTTTTTACACTTCAAAAATTTCTACCATCGGAACCAAAGAAGCTGGAAAACTGAAACCAAAGGTCGTCGTAGGTAGATATTAAATCTACCTGGATTTTAAAAATTCAGGACAATCCGTTCAACACAACTCTCGTAAGAAATTATCACGCATGAAAAAAGTGAAACTTATCGAAATATATAGCTTTTTTGGCTGTTAACAAAGGTAGCTCCTTCCTAGTTTTTTCGAAAAATTGGCGGATGGACCAAAATTTAAATTGAAGAACTAATGTCCTTTTAAAATAACTAAGAGTGGTCCCCATGTTGTCACGAGGGGGTTTTTTTTAACTCCTTTAGTTTTCGAGTAATCGTTAATGCTTCGGATTTTCGCATCCAATTTTTGTACACTTCAAAAATTTCTACAATCGGAACCAAAGAAGCTGGAGACCTAAAACCAATGGCCGTTGTAGGTATATATGTTACCTACCTGGATTTTAGGCCAATCCGTTCAACACTACTCTCGTAAGAAATTTTCACGCATGAAAAAAGTGAAACTTATCGAAATATATAGCTTTTTTGGCTGTTAACAAAGGTAGCTCCTTCCTTGTTTTTTCGAAAAATTGGCAGATGGATCAAAATTTAAATTAAGGAACTAATGTCCTTTTAAAATAGCTAAAATTCGTCCCCATGTTGTCACGAGGGGGTTTTTTTTAGCTCCTTTAGTTTTCGAGTAATCGTTAATGCTACGGATTTTCGCACCCAATTTTTTTAACTTCAAAAATTTCTACCATCGGAACCAAAGAAGCTGGAGACTTGAAACAGATGGTCGTTGTAGGTAGATATGTCACCTTTTTTTTAGCTCCTTTAGTTTTCGAGTAATCGTTAATGCTACGGATTTTCGCACCTAATTTTTTTACACTTCAAAAATTTCTCCCGTCGGAACCAAAGAAGCTGGAGACCTGAAACCAATGGCCGTTGTAGGTATATATGTCACTTACCTGGATTTTAGGCCAATCCGTTCAACACAACTCTCGTAAGAAATTTTCACGCATGAAAAAAGTGAAACTTATCGAAATATATAGCTTTTTTGGCTGTTAACAAAGGTAGCAGCTACCTTCCTTGTTTTTTCGAAAAATTGGCAGATGGACTGAAATTTAAATTAAGAAACTAATGCTCTTTTAAAATAGCTAAGGTTCGTCCCCATGTTGTCACGAGGGGGTTTTTTTAAGCTCCTTTAGTTTTCGAGTAATCGTTAATGCTACGGATTTTCGCACCAAATTATTTTACACTTCAAAAATTTCTACCGTCGGAACCAAAAAAGCAAAAGATCAAAAACCAATGGCCGTTGTATGTAGATATGTCACCTACCTGGTTTTAATAAAATTCAAGCCAATCCGTCCAACACAACTCTCGTAAGAAATTTTCACGCATGAAAAAAGTGAAACTTATCGAAATATATAGCTTTTTTGGCTGTTAACAAAGGTAGCTCCTTCCTTGTTTTTTCGAAAAGTTGGCAGATGGATCAAAATTTAAATTAAAGAACTAATGTCCTTTTAAAATAGCTAAAATTCGTCCCCATGTTGTCACGAGGGGGTTTTTTTTAGGTCCTTTAGTTTTCGAGTAATCGTTAATGCTACGGATTTTCGCAACCAATTTTTTTACACTTCAAAAATTTCTACAATCGGAATCAAAAAAGCTGGAGACTTGAAACAGATGGTCGTTGTAGGCAGATATGTCACCTTTTTTTTAGTTCCTTTAGTTTTCGAGTAATCGTACGGATTTTCGCACCCAATTTTTTTACACTTCAAAAATTACTACCGTCGGAACCAAAGAAGCTGAAGACTTGAAACCAATGGTCGTCGTAGGCAGATAAGTTACCTACCTGGAATTAATTAATTCAGGCCAATCCGTTCAACACAACTCTCGTAAGAAATTTTCAAGCATGAAAAAAGTGAAACTTATCGAAATATATAGCTTTTTTGGCTGTTAACAAAGGTAGCTCCTTCCTTGTTTTTTCGAAAAATTGGCGGATGGACCAAAATTTAAATTAAGTAACTAATGTTCTTTTAAAATAGCTTAAGGTCGTCCCCATTTAGTCACGAGGGGGTTTTTTTTAGCTTCTTTAGTTTTCGAGTAATCGTTAATGCTACCGATTTTCGCACCCAATTCTTTTACACTTAAAAAATTTCTACCGTCGGAACCAATTAAGTTGGAGACCTGAAAACAATGGCTGTAAAAGAAAAATATGTCACCTACCTGGACTTAAAAAATTCATGTCAATCCGTTTAACACAACTCTCGTAAGAAATTTTCACGCATGAAAAAGTGAAACTTATCGAAATATATAGCTTTTTTGGCTGTTAACAAAGGTAGCTCCTTCCTTGTTTTTTCGAAAAATTGGCGGATGGACCGAAGTTTAAATTGAAGATTTAATGTCCTTTTAAAATAACTAAGGGTGGTCCCCATGTTGTCACGAGGGGGTTTTTTTTAACTCCTTTAGTTTTCGAGTAATCGTTAATGCTACGGATTTTCGCACCCAATTTTTTTACACTTCAAAAATTACTACCGTCGGAACCAAAGAAGCTGGAGAACTGAAACCAAAGGCCGTTGTAAGTAGATATGTCACCTACCTGGAATTAAAAATTTACGGCCAATCCGTCCAATACAACTCTCGTAAGAAATTTTCACGCATGAAAAAGTGAAACTTATCGAAATATATAGCTTTTTTGGCTGTTAACAAAGGTAGCTCCTTCCTTGTTTTTTCGAAAAATTGGCGGATGGACCGAAGTTTAAATTGAAGATTTAATGTCCTTTTAAAATAACTAAGGGTGGTCCCCATGTTGTCACGAGGGGGTTTTTTTTAACTCCTTTAGTTTTCGAGTAATCGTTAATGCTACGGATTTTCGCACCCAATTATTTTACACTTCAAAAATTTCTACCATCGGAACCAAAGAAGCTGGAGACTTGAAACAGATGGTCGTTGTAGGCAGATATGTCACCTTTTTTTTAGCTCCTTTAGTTTTCGAGTAATCGTTAATCCTACGGATTTTCGCACCCAATTTTTTTACACTTCAAAAATTTCTCCCGTCGGAACCAAAGAAGCTGGAGACCTGAAACCAATGGCCGTTGTAGGTATATATGTCACTTACCTGGATTTCAGGCCAATCCGTTCAACACAACTCTCGTAAGAAATTTTCACGCATGATAAAAGTGAAACTTATCGAAATATATAGCTTTTTTGGCTGTTAACAAAGGTAGCTCCTTCCTTATTTTTTTTGAAAAATTGGCAGATGGATCAAAATTTAAATTAAGGAACTAATGTCATTTTAAAATAGCTAAAATTCGTCCCCATGTTGTCACGAGGGGGTTTTTTTTAGCTCCTTTAGTTTTCGAGTAATCGTTAATGCTACGGATTTTCGCACACAATTTTTTTACACTTCAAAAATTTCTACCATCGGAACCAAAGAAGCTGGAGACTTGAAACAGATGGTCGTTGTAGGCAGATATGTCACCTTTTTTTTAAGCTCCTTTAGTTTTCGAGTAATCGTTAATCCTACGGATTTTCGCACCCAATTTTTTTACACTTCAAAAATTTCTCCCGTCGGAACCAAAGAAGCTGGAGACCTGAAACCAATGGCCGTTGTAGGTATATATGTCACTTACCTGGATTTCAGGCCAATCCGTTCAACACAACTCTCGTAAGAAATTTTCACGCATGATAAAAGTGAAACTTATCGAAATATATAGCTTTTTTGGCTTTTAACAAAGGTAGCTCCTTCCTTGTTTTTTCGAAAAATTGGCAGATGGATCAAAATTTAAATTAAGGAACTAATGTCCTTTTAAAATAGCTAAGAGTGGTCCCCATGTTGTCACGAGGGGGTTTCTTTTAACTCCTTTAGTTTTCGAGTAATCGTTAATGCTACGGATTTTCGCACCCAATTTTTTTACACTTCAAAAATTTCTACCGTCGGAACCAAAGAAGCTGGAGACCTGAAACCAATGGCCGTTGTAGGTATATATGTCACTTACCTGGATTTCAGGCCAATCCGTTCAACACAACTCTCGTAAGAAATTTTAACGCATGAAAAAAGTGAAACTTATCGAAATATATAGCTTTTTTGGCTGTTAACAAAGGTAGCTCCTTCCTTGTTTTTTCGAAAAATTGGCAGATGGATCAAAATTTAAATTAATGAACTAATGTCCTTTTAAAATAGCTCAAATTCGTCCCCATGTTGTCACGAGGGGTTTTTTTTTAGCTCCTTTAGTTTTCGAGTAATCGTTAATGCTACGGATTTTCGCACCCAATTTTTTTACACTTCAAAAATTTCTACCGTCGGAACCAAAAAAGCTTGAGACTTGAAACCAATGGCCGTTTTAAGTAGATATGTCACCTACCTGAATTTAAAAAATTCAGGCCAATCCGTCCAACACAACTCTCGTAAGAAATTTTGACGCATGAAAAAAGTTAAACTTATCGAAATATATAGCTTTTTTGGCTGTTAAGAAAGGTAGCAGCTACCTTCCTTGTTTTTTCGAAAAATTGGCGGATGAGCTGAAATTTAAATTAGAAATTTAATGCCGTTTTAAAATAGCTAAGGGTCGTCCCCATTTTGTCACGAGTGGGTTTTTTTTAGCTCACTTTTTTTTTTTAGCAGCTACCTTCCTTGTTTTTTCGAAAAATTGGCAGATGGACTGAAATTTAAATTAAAAAACTAATGCTCTTTTAAAATAGCTAAGGTTCGTCCCCATGTTGTCACGAGGGGGTTTTTTTTAGCTCCTTTAGTTTTCGAGTAATCGTTAATGCTACGGATTTTCGCACCAAATTTTTTTACACTTCAAAAATTTCTACCGTCGGAACCAAAAAAGCTAAAGATCAAAAACCAATGGTCGTTGTATGTAGATATGTCACCTACCTGGTTTTAAAAAATTCAAGCCAATCCGTCCAACACAACTCTCGTAAGAAATTTTCACGCATGAAAAAAGTGAAACTTATCGAAATATATAGCTTTTTTGGCTGTTAACAAAGGTAGCTCCTTCCTTGTTTTTTCGAAAAATTGGCAGATGGTTCAAAATTTAAATTAAGGAACTAATGTCCTTTTAAAATAGCTAAAATTCGTCCCCATGTTGTCAATAGGGGGTTTTTTTTAGGTCCTTTAGTTTTCGAGTAATCGTTAATGCTACGGATTTTCGCACCCAATTTTTTTACACTTCAAAAATTTCTACCGTCGGAATATATTTGTTGTAGGTATATATGTCACCTACCTGGATTTCAGGCCAATCCGTTCAACACTACTCTCGTAAGAAATTTTCACGCATGAAAAAAGTGAAACTTATCGAAATATATAGCTTTTTTGGCTGTTAACAAAGGTAGCTCCTTCCTTGTTTTTTTGAAAAATTGGCAGATGGATCAAAATTTAAATTAAGGAACTAATGTCATTTTAAAATAGCTAAAATTCGTCCCCATGTTGTCACGAGGAGGTTTTTTTTAGCTGCTTTAGTTTTCGAGTAATCGTTAATGCTACGGATTTTCACACCCAATTTTTTTACACTTCAAAAATTTCTACCATCGGAACCAAAGAAGCTGGAGACTTGAAACAGATGGTCGTTGTAGGCAGATATGTCACTTTTTTTTAGCTCCTTTAGTTTTCGAGTAATCGTTAATCCTACGGATTTTCGCACCCAATTTTTTTACACTTCAAAAATTTCTCCCGTCGGAACCAAAGAAGCTGGAGACCTGAAACCAATGGCCGTTGTAGGTATATATGTCACTTACCTGGATTTCAGGCCAATCCGTTCAACACAACTCTCGTAAGAAATTTTCACGCATGATAAAAGTGAAACTTATCGAAATATATAGCTTTTTTGGCTGTTAACAAAGGTAGCTGCTTCCTTGTTTTTTCGAAAAATTGGCAGATGGATCAAAATTTAAATTAAGGAACTAATGTCCTTTTAAAAAAGCTAAGGGTGGTCCCCATGTTGTCACGAGGGGGTTTCTTTTAACTCCTTTAGTTTTCGAGTAATCGTTAATGCTACGGATTTTCGCACCCAATTTTTTAACACTTCAAAAATTTCTACCGTCGGAACCAAAGAAGCTGGAGACCTGAAACCAATGGCCGTTGTAGGTATATATGTCACCTACCTGGATTTCAGGCCAATCCGTTCAACACAACTCTCGTAAGAAATTTTCACGAATGTAAAAAGTGAAACTTATCGAAATATATAGCTTTTTTGGTTGTTAACAAAGGTAGCTCCTTCCTTGTTTTTTCGAAAAATTGGCAGATGGATCAAAATTTAAATTGAGGAACTAATGTCCTTTTAAAAAAGCTAAAATTCGTCCCCATGTTGTCACGAGGGGGGTTTTTTTAGCTCCTTTAGTTTTCGAGTAATCGTTAATGCTACGGATTTTCGCACCCAATTTTTTTACACTTCAAAAATTTCTATCATCGGAACCAAAGAAGCTGGAGACTTGAAAAAGATGGTCGTTGTAGGCAGATATGTCACCTTTTTTTAATTCCTTTAGTTTTTGAGTAATCGTTAATGCTACGGATTTTCGCACCCAATTTTTTTACACTTCAAAAATTTCTACCTTCGGAACCAAAGAAGCTGGAGACCTGAAACCGATGGCCGTTGTAGGTATATATGTCACTTACTTGGATTTCAGGCCAATCCATCCAATATAACTCTCGTAGGAAATTTTCACGCATGAAAAAATTGAAACTTATCGAAATATATAGCTTTTTTGGCTGTTAACAAAGGTAGCTCCTTCCTTGTTTTTTCGAAAAATTGAAGGATGGACCGAAATTTAAATTGAAGAACTAATGTCCTTTTAAAATAACTAAGGGTGGTCCCCATGTTGTCACGAGGGGGTTTTTTTTAACTCCTTTAATTTTCGAGTAATCGTTAATGCTACGGATTTTCGCCCCCAATTTTTTTACACTTCAAAAATTTCTACCGTCGGAACTAAAGAAGCTGGAGACCTGAAACCAATGGCCGTTGTAGGTAGATATGTCACCTACCTATATTTCAGGCCAATCCGTTCAACACTACTCTCGTAAGAAATTTTCACGCATGAAAAAAGTGAAACTTATCGAAATATATAGCTTTTTTGGCTGTTAACAAAGGTAGCTCCTTCCTTGTTTTTTCGAAAAATTGGCAGATGGATCAAAATTTAAATTAAGGAACTAATGTCCTTTTAAAATAGCTAAAATTCGTCCCCATGTTGTCACGAGGGGGTTTTTTTTAGCTCCTTTAGTTTTCGAGTAATCGTTAATGCTACGGATTTTCGCACCCAATTTTTTTACACTTCAAAAATTTCTACCATCGGAACCAAAGAAGCTGGAGACTTGAAATAGATGGTCGCTGTAGGAAGATATGTTACCTTTTTTTTAAGCTCCTTTAGTTTTCGAGTAATCGTTAATGCTACGGATTTTCGCACCCAATTTTTTTACACTTCAAAAATTTCTACCGTCGGAACCAAAGAAGCTGGAGACCTGAAACCTATGGCCGTTGTAGGTATATATGTCACTTACCTGGATTTCAGGCCAATCCGTTCAACACAACTCTCGTAAGAAATTTTCACGCATGAAAAAAGTGAAACTTATCGAAATATATAGCTTTTTTGGCTGTTAACAAAGGTAGCTCCTTCCTTGTTTTTTCGAAAAATTGGCAGATGGATCAAAATTAAAATTAAGGAACTAATGTCCTTTTAAAAAAGCTAAAATTCGTCCCCATGTTGTCACGAGGGGTTTTTTTTTAGCTCCTTTAGTTTTCGAGTAATCGTTAATGCTACGGATTTTCGCACCCAATTTTTTACACTTCAAAAATTTCTACCGTCGGAACCAAAGAAGCTGGAGACCTAAAACCAATGGCCGTTTTAGGTAAATTTGTCACCTACCTGAATTTAAAAAATTTAGGCCAATCCGTCCAACACAACTCTCGTAAGAAATTTTGACGCATGAAAAAAGTGAAACTTATCGAAATATATAGCTTTTTTTGCTGTTAAGAAAGGTAGCAGCTACCTTCCTTGTTTTTTCGAAAAATTGGCGGATGAGCTGAAATTTAAATTAGAAATTTAATGCCGTTTTAAAATAGCTAAGGGTCGTCCCAATTTTGTCACGAGTGGGGTTTTTTTAGCTCCTTTAGTTTTTGAGTAATCGTTAATGCTACGGATTTTCGCACCCAATTTTTTTACACTTCAAAAATTTCTACCGTCGGAATCAAAAATCACTGGAGACCTAAAATCAATTAGTTTTGTAGGTAGATATTCAAGCTACTATATTTCAAAAAATTCAGGCCAATCCGTCCAACACAACCCTCGTAAGAAATTTTCACGCATGAAAAAAGTGAAACTTATCGAAATATATAGCTTTTTTGGCTGTTAACAAAGGTAGCTCCTTCCTTGTTTTTTCGAAAAATTGGCAGATGGGCTAAAATTTAGATTAGAGATTTATTGCCATTTTAAAAAAACTAAGGGTCGCCCCCATGTTCTTACGAAGGGGTTTTTTTTTGCTCCTTTAGTTTTCGAGTAATCGTTAATGCTACGGATTTTCGCACCCAAATTTTTTACACTTCAAAAATTTCTACCGTCGGAACCAAAAAAACTGGACACCTGAAACCAATGGTCGTTGTAGGTAGATATGTCACCTACCTGAATTTAAATCCGTCCAACACAACTCTCCAATCCGTCCAACACAACTCTCGTAAGAAATTTTCACGCATGAAAAAAGTGAAACTTATCGAAATATATAGCTTTTTTGGCTGTTAACAAAGGTAGCAGCTACCTTCCTTGTTTTTTCGAAAAATTGGCGGTTGAGCTAAAATTTAAAATATAAATTTAATGCCGTTTTAAAATAGCTAAAATTCGTCCCCATTTTGTCACGAGGGGGGTTTTTTTAGCTCCTTTAGTTTTTGAGTAATCGTTAATGCTACGGATTTTCGCACCCAATTTTTTTACACTACAAAAATTTCTACCGTTGGAACCAAAATAGCTGGAGACCTGAAACCAATGGTCGTTGTAGGTAGATATGTCAGCTACTTTATCTTAAATAATTCAGGCCAATTTGTCCATAGAAACCCTCGTAAGAAATTTTCACGCATGAAAAAAGTGAAACTTATCGAAATATATAGCTTTTTTGTCTGTTAACAAAGGTAGCTCCTTCCTTGTTTTTTCGAAAAATTGGCAGATGGGCTAAGATTTAGATTAGAGATTTATTGCCGTTTTAAAATAGCTAAGGGTCGCCCCCATGTTATTACGAGGGTTTTTTTTTTGCTCCTTTAGTTTTCGAGTAATCGTTAATGCTACGGATTTTCGCACCCAATTTCAGTGCACTTCAAAAATTTCTACCGTCGGAATCAAAAAAGCTGGAGACCAAAAACCAATGGCCGTTGTAGGTAGATATGTCAACTACCTGGATTTAAAAAATTCAGGACAATCCGTTTAACACAACTCTCGTAAGAAATTTTCACGCTGGAAAAAAGTGAAACTTATCGAAATATATAGCTTTTTTAGCTGTTAACAAAGGTAGCTCCTTCCTTGTTTTTTCGAAAAATTTAAATTAAGGAACAAAAGTCTTTTTAAAATAGCTAAAATTCGTCCCCATGTTGTCACGAGGGGTTTTTTTTTAGCTCCTTTAGTTTTCGAGTAATCGTTAATGCTACGGATTTTCGCACCCAATTTTTTTACACTTCAAAAATTTCTACCGTTGGAACCAAAGAAGCTGGAGACTTGAAACCAATGGTCGTCGTAGGCAGATATGTCACTTTTTTTTTTAATCCTTTAGTTTTCGAGTAATCGTTAATGCAACGGATTTTCGCACCCATTTTTTTACACTTCAAAAATTTCTACCATCGGAACCAAAGAAGCTGGAGACAGACCTGAAACCAATGGTCGTCGTAGGTCGATATGTCATCTACCTGGATTTAAAAAATTCAGGCCAATCCGTCCAACACAACTCTCGTAAGAAATTTTCACGCATGAAAAAAGTGAAACTTATCGAATTATATAGCTTTTTTGGCTGTTAACAAAGGTAGCAGCTACCTTCCTTGTTTTTTCGAAAAATTCGCGGATGGGCTGAAATTTAGATTAGAGATTTAATGCCGTTTTAAAATAGCTAAAATTCGTCCCCATGTTGTCACGAGGGGGTTTTTTTTAGCTCCTTTAGTTTTCGAGTAATCGTTAATGCTATGGATTTTCGCACCCAATTTTTTTACACTTCAAAAATTTCTACCGTCGGAACTAAAGAAGCTGGAGACCTTAAACCAATGGTCGTCGTAGGTAGGTATGTTACCTACCTGGATTTAAAAAATTTAGGCCAATCCGTCTAACACAACTCTCGCAAGAAATTTTCACTCATGAAAAAATTGAATCTTATCGAAATATATAGCTTTTTTGGCTGTTAACAAAGGTAGCTCCTTCCTTGTTTTTTCGAAGGGCATTAGTTTCTAATTTTAAATTTTGGTACATCTGCAAATTAGATGTACCAAAATTTAAAATTAGAAACTAATGCCCTTTTAAAATAGCTAAAAGTCGTCCCCATGTTGTCACAAGGGTTTTTTTTAGCTCCTTTGGTTTTCGAGTAATCATTAATGCTACGGATTTTCGCACCCAATTTTTTTACACTTCAAAAATTTCTACCGTCGGAACCAAAAAAGCTGGAGACTTTATCGAAATATATAGAAATATATAGCTTTCTTGGCTGTTAACAAAGTAAGCAGCTACTTTGCTTGTTTTTTCGAGAAATTGGCGGATGGGCTGAAATTTTGATTAGAGATTTAATGCCGTTTTTAAATAGCTAAAGGTCGTTCCCATGTTGTCACGAGTTACACTTCAAAAATTTCTACAGTCGGAACCAAAAAAGCTGGAGACCTGAAACCAATGGCCGTTGTAGGTAGATATGTCAACTACTTGGATTTAGAATGCGTGAAAATTTCTTGCGAGAGTTGTGTGGAACGGATTGGTTTGAATCTTCTAAACCTAAATAGGTGATATATTTACCTACAACGACCATTGATTTCAGGTCTCCAGCTTTTTTGGTTCCGACGGTAGAATATTTTGAAGTGTAAAAAAATTGGGTGCGAAAATCCGTAGCATTAACGATTACTCGAAAACTAAAGGAGCTAAAATATACCCCCTCATGACAACATGGGGACGACCCTTAGCTATTTTAAAACGGCTTTAAATTTCTAATCTAAATTTCAGCCTATCCACCAATTTTTCGAAAAAAACAAGGAAGGTAGCTGCTACCTTTGTTAACAGCCAAAAAAGCTATATATTTCGATAAGTTTCACTTTTTTCATGCGTGAAAATTTCTTACGAGAGTTGTGTTGGACGGATTAGCCTAAATTTTCTAAATCCAAGGTGTTGACATATTTACCTACAACGGTCATTGGTTTCAAGTCTCCAGCTTTTTTGGTTCCGACGGTAGAAATTTTTTAAGTGTAAAAAAATTTGGTGCGAAAATTCGTAGCATTAACGATTACTCGAAAACTAAAGGAGCTAAAAAAACCCCCTCGTGACAACATGGGGACGACCCTTAGCTTTTTTAAAACGGCATTAGTTTTTTAATTTAAATTTTAGCCCATCCGCCAATTTTTCGAAAAAACAATGAAGGAGCTACCTTTGTTAACAGCCAAAAAAGCTATATATTTCGATAAGTTTCACTTTTTTCATGCGTGAAAATTTCTTACGAGAGTTGTGTTGGACGGATTAGCCTGAATTTTCTAAATCCAGGTAGTTGACATATCTACCTACAACGGCCATTGGTTTCAAGTCTCCAGCTTTTTTGATTCCGACGGTAGAAAATTTTTAAGTGTAAAAAAATTTGGTGCGAAAATCCGTAGCATTAACGATTACTCGAAAACTAAAGGAGCTAAAAGAAAACCCCTCGTGACAACATGAGGAAAACCCTTTGCTTTTTAAAAACGGCATTAGTTTTTAATCTAAATTTTAGCCCATCCGCCAATTTTTCGAAAAAACAAGGAAGGAGCTACCTTTGTTAACAGCCAAAAAAGCTATATATTTCGATAAGTTTCACTTTTTTCATGCGTGAAAATTTCTTACGAGAGTTGTGTTGAACGGATTGGCTTGAATTTTCTAAACTAATGTAGGTGATATATCTATCTACAACGGCCATTGGTTTCAGGTCTCCAGCTATTTTGGTTCCGACGGTAGAATATTTTGAAGTGTAAAAAAATTTGTGAGCGAAAATCCGTAGCATTAACGATTACTCGAAAACTAAAGGAGCTAAAAAAAACCCCCTCGTGACAACATGGGGACGACCCTTAGCTATTTTAAAACGGCTTTAAAATTTATAATCTAAATTTCATCCCATCCGCCAATTTTTCGAAAAAAAACAAGGAAGGTAGCTGCTACCTTTGCTAACAGCCAAAAAAGCTATATATTTCGATAAGTTTCACTTTTTTCATGCGTCAAAATTTCTTACGAGAGTTGTGTTGGGCGAATTGGCCTGTAATTTTTAAATCCAGGTAGGTTACGAATTTTCTAAATCCAAGTAGTTGACATATCTACCTACAACGGCCATTGGTTTCAAGTCTCCAGCTTTTTTGGTTCCGACGGTAGAAAATTTTTAAGTGTAAAAAAATTTGGTGCGAAAATCCGTAGCATTAACGATTACTCGAAAACTAAAGGAGCTAAAAGAAAACCCCTCGTGACAGCATGGGGACAACCCTTAGCTTTTTTAAAACGGTATTAGTTTTTAATCTAAATTTTAGCCCATCCGCCAATTTTTCGAAAAAACAAGGAAGGAGCTACCTTTGTTAACAGCCAAAAAAGCTATATATTTCGATAAGTTTAACTTTTTTCCTGCGTGAAAATTTCTAACGAGAGTTGTGTTCAACAAATTGGCCTGAATTTTTTAAATTCAGGTAGGTGACATATCTACCTACAACGGCCATTGGTTTTAAGTCTCCAGCTTTTTTGGTTCCGACGGTAGAAAATTTTTAAGTGTAAAAAAATTTGGTGCGAAAATCCGTAGCTTTAACGATTACTCGAAAACTAAAGGAGCTAAAAGAAAACCCCTCGTGACAACATGGGGACAACCCTTAGCTTTTTTAAAACGGCATTAGTTTTTAATCTAAATTTTAGCCCATCCGCCAATTTTTCGAAAAAACAAGGAAGGAGCTACCTTTGTTAACAGCCAAAAAAGCTATATATTTCGATAAGTTTAACTTTTTTCCTGCGTGAAAATTTCTAACGAGAGTTGTGTTCAACAAATTGGCCTGAATTTTTTAAATCCATGTAGGTGACATATCTACCTACAAAGGTCATTGGTTTCAGGTCTCCAGCTTTTTTGGTTCTGACTGTAGAAATTTTTGAAGTGTAAAAAAATTGGGTGCGAAAATCCGAAGCATTAACGATTTTTCGAAAACTAAAGGAGCTAAAGAAAACCCCTCGTGACAACATGGGGACGACTCTTAGCTATTTTAAAAGGGCATTGGTTTCTTAATTTAAATTTTGGTCCATCTGTCAATTTTTCGAAAAAACAAGGAAGGAGCTACCTTTGTTAACAGCCAAAAAAGCTATATATTTCGATAAGTTTCACTTTTTTCATGCGTGAAAATTTCTTACGAGAGTTGTGTGAACGGATTGGCTTGAATTTTCTAATCTAATGTAGGTGATATATCTACCTACAACGGCCATTGGTTTCAGGTCTCCAGCTATTTGGTTCCGACAGTAGAATATTTTGAAGTGTAAAAAAATTGAGTGCGAAAATCCGTAACATTAACGATTACTCGAAAACTAAAGGAGCTAAAAAAAACCCCTCGTGACAACATAGGGACGACCCTTAGCTATTTTAAAACGGCTTTAAAATTTCTAATCTAAATTTCAGCTCATCCGCCAATTTTTCGAAAAAAAACAAGGAAGGTAGCTGCTACCTTTGCTAACAGCCAAAAAAGCTATATATTTCGATAAGATTCACTTTTTTCATGCGTGTAAATTTCTTACGAGAGTTGTGTTGAACGGATTAGCCTAAATTTTCTAAATTCTAGTAGTTGACATATCTACCTACAACGGCCATTGGTTTCAGGTTTCCAGCTTTTTTGGTTCTGATGGTAGAAATTTTTTAAGAGTAAAAAAATTTGGTGCGAAAATTCGTAGTATTTACGATTACTCGAAAACTAAAGGCGCAAAAAAAAACCCCTCGTGACAACATGGGGACGACCCTTAGTTATTTTAAAACGGCATTAGTTTTTTAATCTAAATTTTAGCCCATCCGCCAATTTTTCGAAAAAACAAGGAAGGAGCTACCTTTGTTAACAGCCAAAAAAGCTATATATTTCGATAAGTTTAACTTTTTTCCTGCGTGAAAATTTCTAACGAGAGTTGTGTTGGACAAATTGGCCTTAATTTTTTAAATCCAGGTAGGTGACATATCTACCTACACGGTTTCAGGTCTCCAGCTTTTTTGGTTCCGACTGTAGAAATTTTTGAAGTGTAAAAAAATTGGGTGCGAAAATCCGAAGCATTAACGATTTTTCGAAAACTAAAGGAGCTAAAAAAAACCCCTCGTGACAACATGGGGACGACTCTTAGCTATTTTAAAAGGGCATTAGTTTCTTAATTTAAATTTTGGTCCATCTGTCAATTTTTCGAAAAAACAAGGAAGGAGCTACCTTTGTTAACAGCCAAAAAAGCTATATATTTCGATAAGTTTCACTTTTTTCATGCGTGAAAATTTCTTACGAGAGTTGTGTGGAACGGATTGGCTTGAATTTTCAAAACCTAGGTAGTTGATATATTTACCTACAACGACCATTGGTTTCAGGTCTCCAGCTTCTTTGGTTTTGACGGTAGAATATTTTGAAGTGTAAAAAAATTGGGTACGAAAATCCGTAGCATTAACGATTACTCGAAAACTAAAGGAGCTAAAATATACCCCCTCATGACAACATGGGGACGACTCTTAGCTATTTTAAAACGGCTTTAAATTTCTTATCTAAATTTTAGCCTATCCGCCAATTTTTCGAAAAATACAAGGAAGGTAGCTGCTACCTTTGCTAACAGCCAAAAAAGCTATATATTTCGATAAGATTCACTTTTTTCATGCGTGAAAATTTCTTACGAGAGTTGTGTTGAACGGATTGGCTTGAATTTTCTAAATTCAAGTAGTTGACATATCTACCTACAACGGCCATTGGTTTCAGGTTTCCAGCTTATTTGGTTCTGACGGTAGAAATTTTTTAAGTGTAAAAAAATTTGGTGCGAAAATTCGTAGCATTTACGATTACTCAAAAACTAAAGGAGCAAAAACCACCCCCTCGTGACAACATGGGGACGACCCTTAGCTTTTTTAAAACGGCATTAGTTTTTTAATCTAAATTTTAGCCTATCCGCCAATTTTTCGAAAAAACAAGGAAGGAGCTACCTTTGTTAACAGCCAAAAAAGCTATATATTTCGATAAGTTTCACTTTTTTCATGCGTCAAAATTTCTTACGAGAGTTGCGTTAGACGGATTAGCCTGAATTTTCTAAATTCAGGTAGTTGACATATCTACCTACAACGGCCATTGGTTTCAGGTCTTCAGCTTTTTTGGTTCCGACGGTAGAAATTTTTTAAGTGTAAAAAAATTTGGTGCGAAAATCCGTAGCATTAACGATTACTCGAAAACTAAAGGAGCTAAAAAAAATCCCCTCGTGACAACATGGGGACAACTCTTAGCTATTTTAAAACGGCATTAGTTTTTTAATCTTAATTGTAGCCCATCCGCCAATTTTTCGAAAAAACAAGGAAGGAGCTACCTTTGTTAACAGCCAAAAAAGCTATATATTTCGATAAGTTTCACTTTTTTCCTGCGTGAAAATTTCTAACGAGAGTTGTGGTGGACAAATTGGCCTGAATTTTTTAAAATCCAGGTAGGTGACATATCTACCTACAACGACCATTGGTTTCAGGTCGCCAGCTTTTTTGATTCTGACTGTAGAAATTTTTGAAGTGTAAAAAAATTGGGTGCGAAAATCCGAAGCATTAACGATTTTTCGAAAACTAAAGGAGCTTAAAAAAACCCCCTCTTGACAACATGGGGACGACTCTTAGCTATTTTAAAAGGGCATTAGTTTTTTAATTTAAATTTTGGTCCATCTGTCAATTTTTCGAGAAAACAAGGAAGGAGCTACCTTTGTTAACAGCCAAAAAAGCTATATATTTCGATAAGTTTCACTTTTTTCATGCGTGAAAATTTCTTACGAGAGTTGTGTGGAACGGATTGGCTTGAATTTTCTAAACCTAGGTAGGTGATATATCAACCTACAACGACTTTTGGTTTCAGGTCTCCGGCTTCTTTGGTTTTGACGGTAGAATATTTTGAAGTGTAAAAAAATTGGGTGCGAAAATCTGTAGCATTAACGATTACTCGAAAACTAAAGGAGCTAAAATATACCCCCTCATGACAACATGGGGACGACCCTTAGCTATTTAAAAACAGCATTAGTTTTTTAATCTAAATTTTAGCCCATTCGCCAATTTTTCGAAAAAACGAGGAAGGAGCTACCTTTGTTAACAGCCAAAAAAGCTATATATTTCTATAAGTTTCACTTTTTTCATGCGTGAAAATTTTTTACGAGAGATGTGTTGGACGGATTAGCCTAAATTTTCTAAATCCAGGTAGTTGACATATCTACCTACAACGGCCATTTGTTTCAGGTCTCCAGCTTATTTGGTTCCGACAGTAGAAAATTTTTAAGTGTAAAAAAATTTGGTGCGAAAATCCGTAGCATTAACGATTACTCGAAAACTAAAGGAGCTACAAAAAACCCCCTCGTGACAACATGGGGACAACCCTTAGCTATTTTAAAACGGCATTAGGTTTTTAATCTAAATTTTAGCCAATCCGCCAATTTTTCGAAAAAACAAGGAAGGAGCTACCTTTGTTAACAGCCAAAAAAGCTATATATTTCGATAAGTTTCACTTTTTTCATGCGTGGAAAATTCTTACGAGAGTTGTGTTGAACGGATTGGCTTGAATTTTCTAAACTCATGTAGGTGATATATCTACCTACAACGGCCATTGGTTTCAGGTCTCCAGCTTCTTTTTTTCCGACGGTAGAATATTTTGAATTGTAAAAAAATTGAGTGCGAAAATCCGTAGCATTAACGATTACTCGAAAACTAAAGGAGCTAAAAAAAACCCCCTCGTGACAACATGGGGACGACCCTTAGCTATTTAAAAACGGCTTTAAAATTTCTAATCTAAATTTCAGCCCATCCGCCAATTTTTCGAAAAAAACAAGGAAGGTAGCTGCTACCTTTGCTAACAGCCAAAAAAGCTATATATTTCGATAAGATTAACTTTTTTCATGCGTGAAAACTTCTTACGAGAGTTGTGTTGAACGGATTAGCCTAAATTTTTTAAATTCAAGTAGTTGACATATCTACCTACAACGGCCATTGGTTTCAGGTTTCCAGCTTTTTTGGTTCCGACGGTAGAAATTTTTTAAGTGTAAAAAAATTTGGTGCGAAAATTCGTAGCATTTACGATTACTCGACAACTAAAGGAGCAAAAAAAACCCCCTCGTGACAACATGGGGACGACCCCTAGCTATTTTAAAACGGCATTAGTTTTTTAATCTAAATTTTAGCCTATCCGCCAATTTTTCGAAAAAACAAGGAAGGAGCTACCTTTGTTAACAGCCAAAAAAGCTATATATTTCGATAAGTTTCACTTTTTTCCTGCGTGAAAATTTCTAACGAGAGTTGTGTTGGACAAATTGGCCTGAATTTTTTAAAATCCAGGGAGGTGACATATCTACCTACAGCGGCCATTGGTTTCAGGTCTCCAGCTTATTTGTAGCCGATTTTTCGAATAAACAAGGAAGGAGCTACCTTTGTTAACAGTCAAAAAGCTATATATTTCGATAAGTTTAACTTTTTTCATGCGTGAAAATTTCTTACGAGAGTTGTGTTGAACGGATTGGCTTGAATTTTCTAAATCCAGGTAGGTGATATATCTACCTACAACGGCCATTGGTTTCAGGTCTCCAGCTTTTTTGGTTCCGACGGTAGAATATTTTGAAGTGTAAAAAAATTGGTTGCGAAAATCCGTAGCATTAACGATTACTCGAAAATTAAAGGAGCTAAAAAAAACCCCCTCGTGACAACATGGGGACGACCTTTAGCTATTTTAAAACGGCTTTAAAATTTCTTATCTAAATTTCAGCCCATCTGCCAATTTTTCGAAAAAAACAAGAGAGGTAGCTGCTACCTTTGTTAACAGCCAAAAAAGCTATATATTTCGATAAGATTCACTTTTTTCATGCGTGTAAATTTCTTACGAGAGTTGTGTTGAACGGATTAGCCTAAATTTTCTAAAACCAGGGAGTTGACATATCTACCTACAATGGCCATTGGTTTCAGGTCTCCAGCTTTTTTGGTTCCGACGGTAGAAATTTTTTAAGTGTAAAAAAATTTGGTGCGAAAATTCGTAGCATTTACGATTACTCGAAAACTAAAGGAGCAAAAAAAACCCCCTCGTGACAACATGGGGATGACCCTTAGCTTTTTTAAAACGGCATTAGTTTTTTAATCTAAATTTTAGCCCATCCGCCAATTTTTCGAAAAAACAAGGAAGGAGCTACCTTTGTTAACAGCCAAAAAAGCTATATATTTCGATAAGTTTCACTTTTTTCATGCGTGAAAATTTCTTACGAGAGTTTTGTTGGACGGATTGGCCTGAATTTTCTAAATCCAGGTATTTGACATATCTTCCTACAACGGCCATTGGTTTCAGGTCTCCAGCTTTTTTATTTCCGACGGTAGAAAATTTTTAAGTGTAAAAAAATTTGGAGCGAAAATCCGTAGCATTAACGATTACTCGAAAACTAAAGGAGCTAAAAAAAACCCCCTCGTGACAACATGGGGACGACCCTTAGTTATTTTAAAACATCATTAAATTTCTAATCTAAATTTAATCCCATCCGCCAATTTTTCGAAAAAACAAGGAAGGAGCTACCTTTGTTAACAGCCAAAAAAGCTATATATTTCGATAAGTTTCACTTTTTTCATGCGTGAAAATTTCTTACGAGAGTTTTGTTGGACGGATTGGCCTGAATTTTCTAAATCCAGGTAGTTGACATATCTACCTACAACGGCCATTGGTTTAAGGTCTCCAGCTTTTTTGGTTCCGACGGTAGAAATTTTTGAAGTGTAAAAAAATTTGGTGCGAAAATTCGTAGCATTTACGATTACTCGAAAACTAAAGGAGCTAAAAAAAACCCCCTCGTGACAACATGGGGACGACTCTTAACTATTTTAAAAGGGCATTAGTTTCTCAATTTAAATTTTGGTCCATCTGTCAATTTTTCGAAAAAACAAGGAAGGAGCTACCTTTGTTAACAGCCAAAAAAGCTATATATTTCGATAAGTTTCACTTTTTTCATGCGTGAAAATTTCTTACGAGAGTTGTGTTGGACGGATTAGCCTGAATTTTCTAAATTCAGGTAGTTGACATATCTACCTACAACGGCCATTGGTTTAAGGTCTCCAGCTTTTTTGGTTCCGACGGTAGAAATTTTTGAAGTGTAAAAAAATTTTGTGCGAAAATCCGTAGCATTAACGATTACTCGAAAACTAAAGGAGCTAAAAAAAAACCCCTCGTGACAACATGGGGACGACCCTTTACTATTTTAAAACGGCATTAGTTTCTTAATTTAAATTTTGGTCCATCTGTCAATTTTTCGAAAAAACAAGGAAGGTAGCTGCTACCTTTGTTAACAGCCAAAAAAGCTATATATTTCGATAAGTTTCACTTTTTTCATGCGTGAAAATTTCTTACGAGAGTTGTGTTGGGCGAATTGGCCTGTGGTTTTTAAATCCAGGTAGGTTACGAATTTTCTAAATCCAAGTAGTTGACATATCTACCTACAACGGCCATTGGTTTCAGGTCTCCAGCTTTTTTGGTTCCGACGGTAGAAATTTTTTAAGTGTAAAAAAATTTAGTGCGAAAATCCGTAGCATTAACGATTACTCGAAAACTAAAGGAGCAAAAAAAAATCCCCTCGTGACAACATGGGGACGACTCTTAGCTATTTTAAAACGGCATTAGTTTTTAAATCTAAATTGTTGCCCATCCGCCAATTTTTCGAAAAAACAAGGAAGGAGCTTCCTTTGTTAACAGCCAAAAAAGCTATATATTTCGATAAGTTTCACTTTTTTCCTGCGTGAAAATTTCTAACGAGAGTTGTGTTGGACAAATTGGCCTGAATTTTTTAAAATCCAGGGAGGTGACATATCTACCTACAACGGCCATTGGTTTCAGGTCTCCAGCTTTTTTGTAGCTGATTTTTCGAATAAACAAGGAAAGAGCTACCTTTGTTAACAGTCAAAAAAGCTATATATTTCGATAAGTTTAACTTTTTTCATGCGTGAAAATTTCTTACGAGAGTTGTGTTGAACGGATTGGCTTGAATTTTCTAAATCCAGGTAGTAGATATATCTACCTACAACAGCCATTGGTTTCAGGTCTCCAGCTTTTTTGGTTCCGACGGTAGAATATTTTGAAGTGTAAGAAAATTGCTTGCGAAAATTCGTAGCATTAACGATTCCTCGAAAACTAAAGGAGCTAAAAAAAACCCCCTCGTGACAACATGGGGACGACCCTTAGCTATTTTAAAACGGCTTTAAAATTTCTAATCTAAATTTCAGCCCATCTGCCAATTTTTCGAAAAAAACAAGGGAGGTAGCTGCTACCTTTGTTAACAGCCAAAAAAGCTATATATTTCGATAAGATTCACTTTTTTCATGCGTGTAAATTTCTTACGAGAGTTGTGTTAAACGGATAAGCCTAAATTTTCTAATTCCAGGTAGTTGACATATCTACCTACAACGGCCATTGGTTTCAGGTCTCCAGCTTTTTTGGTTCCGACGGTAGAAATTTTTTAAGTGTAAAAAAATTTAGTGCGAAAATCCGTAGCATTAACGATTACTCGAAAACTAAAGGAGCAAAAAAAAATCCCCTCGTGACAACATGGGGACGACTCTTAGCTATTTTAAAACGGCATTAGTTTTTAAATCTAAATTGTTGCCCATCCGCCAATTTTTCGAAAAAACAAGGAAGGAGCTTCCTTTGTTAACAGCCAAAAAAGCTATATATTTCGATAAGTTTCACTTTTTTCCTGCGTGAAAATTTCTAACGAGAGTTGTGTTGGACAAATTGGCCTGAATTTTTTAAAATCCAGGGAGGTGACATATCTACCTACAACGGCCATTGGTTTCAGGTCTCCAGCTTTTTTGTAGCTGATTTTTCGAATAAACAAGGAAAGAGCTACCTTTGTTAACAGTCAAAAAAGCTATATATTTCGATAAGTTTAACTTTTTTCATGCGTGAAAATTTCTTACGAGAGTTGTGTTGAACGGATTGGCTTGAATTTTCTAAATCCAGGTAGTAGATATATCTACCTACAACAGCCATTGGTTTCAGGTCTCCAGCTTTTTTGGTTCCGACGGTAGAATATTTTGAAGTGTAAGAAAATTGCTTGCGAAAATTCGTAGCATTAACGATTCCTCGAAAACTAAAGGAGCTAAAAAAAACCCCCTCGTGACAACATGGGGACGACCCTTAGCTATTTTAAAACGGCTTTAAAATTTCTAATCTAAATTTCAGCCCATCTGCCAATTTTTCGAAAAAAACAAGGGAGGTAGCTGCTACCTTTGTTAACAGCCAAAAAAGCTATATATTTCGATAAGATTCACTTTTTTCATGCGTGTAAATTTCTTACGAGAGTTGTGTTAAACGGATAAGCCTAAATTTTCTAATTCCAGGTAGTTGACATATCTACCTACAACGGCCATTGGTTTCAGGTCTCCAGCTTTTTTGATTCCGACGGTAGAAATTTTTGAAGTGTAAAAAAATTTGGTGCGAAAATTCGTAGCATTTACGATTACTCGAAAACTAAAGGAGCAAAAAAAACCCCCTCGTGAAAACATGGGGACGACCCTTAGCTTTTTTAAAACGGCATTAGTTTTTTAATCTAAATTTTAGCCCATCCGCCAATTTTTCGAAAAAACAAGGAAGGAGCTACCTTTGTTAACAGCCAAAAAAGCTATATATTTCGATAAGTTTCACTTTTTTCATGCGTGAAAATTTCTTACGAGAGTTTTGTTGGACGGATTGGCCTGAATTTTCTAAATCCAGGTATTTGACATATCTACCTACAACGGCCATTGGTTTCAGGTCTCCAGCTTTTTTATTTCCGACGGTAGAAAATTTTTAAGTGTAAAAAAATTTGGTGCGAAAATCCGTAGCATTAACGATTACTCGAAAACTAAAGGAGCTAAAAAAAACCCCCTCGTGACAACATGGGGACGACCCTTAGTTATTTTAAAACATCATTAAATTTCTAATCTAAATTTTAGCCCATCCGCCAATTTTTCGAAAAAACAAGGAAGGAGCTACCTTTGTTAACAGCCAAAAAAGCTATATATTTCGATAAGTTTCACTTTTTTCATGCGTGAAAATTTCTTACGAGAGTTGTGTTGGGCGAATTGGCCTGTGGTTTTTAAATCCAGGTAGGTTACGAATTTTCTAAATCCAAGTAGTTGACATATCTACCTACAACGGCCATTGGTTTCAGGTCTCCAGCTTTTTTGGTTCCGACGGTAGAAATTTTTTAAGTGTAAAAAAATTTAGTGCGAAAATCCGTAGCATTAACGATTACTCGAAAACTAAAGGAGCAAAAAAAAAATCCCCTCGTGACAAAATGGAGACGACTCTTAGCTATTTTAAAACGGCATTAGTTTTTTAATCTAAATTGTAGCCCATCCGCCAATTTTTCGAAAAAACAAGGAAGGAGCTACCTTTGTTAACAGCCAAAAAAGCTATATATTTCGATAAGTTTCACTTTTTTCATGCGTGAAAATTTCTTACGAGAGTTGTGTTAAACGGATTGGCTTAAATTTTCTAAATTCATGTAGGTGATATATCTACCTACAACGGCCATTGGTTTCAGGTCTCCAGCTTCTTTTTTTCCGACGGTAGAATATTTTGAATTGTAAAAAAATTGGGTGCGAAAATCCGTAGCATTAACGATTACTCGAAAACTAAAGGAGCTAAAAAAAACCCCCTCGTGACAACATGGGGACGACCCTTAGCTATTTTAAAACGGCTTTAAAATTTCTAATCTAAATTTCAGCCCATCCGCCAATTTTTCGAAAAAAAACAAGGAAGGTAGCTGCTACCTTTGCTAACAGCCAAAAAAGCTATATATTTCGATAAGATTAACTTTTTTCATGCGTGAAAACTTCTTACGAGAGTTGTGTTGAACGGATTAGCCTAAATTTTTTAAATTCAAGTAGTTGACATATCTACCTACAACGGCCATTGGTTTCAGGTTTCCAGCTTTTTTGGTTCCGACGGTAGAAATTTTTTAATTGTAAAAAAATTTGGTACAAAAATTCGTAGCATTTACGATTACTCGACAACTAAAGGAGCAAAAAAAACCCCCTCGTGACAACATGGGGACGACCCCTAGCTATTTTAAAACGGCATTAGTTTTTTAATCTAAATTGTAGCCCATCCGCCAATTTTTCGAAAAAACAAGGAAGGAGCTACCTTTGTTAACAGCCAAAAAAGCTATATATTTCGATAAGTTTCACTTTTTTAAGGCGTAAAAATTTCTAACGAGAGTTGTGTTGGTTAAATTGGCCTGAATTTTTAAAATCCAGGTAGGTGACATATCTACCTACAACGGCCATTGGTTTCAGGTCTCCAGCTTTTTTGTAGCCGATTTTTCGAATAAACAAGGAAGGAGCTACCTTTGTTAACAGTCAAAAAAGCTATATATTTCGATAAGTTTAACTTTTTCATGCGTGAAAATTTCTTACGAGAGTTGTGTTGAACGGATTGGCTTGAATTTTCTAAATATAGGTAGTAAATATATCTACCTACAACGGCCATTGGTTTCAGGTCTCCAGCTTTTTTGGTTCCGACGGTAGAATATTTTGAAGTGTCAGAAAATTGGTTGCGAAAATCCGTAGCATTAACGATTACTCGAAAACTAAAGGAGCTAAAAAAAACCCCCTCGTGACAACATGTGGACGACCCTTAGCTATTTTAAAACGGCTTTAAAATTTATAATCTAAATTTCAGCCCATCTGCCAATTTTTCGAAAAAAACAAGGGAGGTAGCTGCTACCTTTGTTAACAGCCAAAAAAGCTATATATTTCGATAAGATTCACTTTTTTCATGCGTGTAAATTTCTTACGAGAGTTATGTTGAACGGATTAGCCTAAATATTCTAATTCCAGGTAGTTGACATATCTACCTACAACGGCCATTGGTTTCAGGTCTCCAGCTTTTTTGGTTCCGACGGTAGAAATTTTTGAAGTGTAAAAAAATTTGGTGCGAAAATTCGTAGCATTTACGATTACTCGAAAACTAAAGGAGCAAAAAAAACCCCCTCGTGAAAACATGGGGACGACCCTTAGCTTTTTTAAAACGGCATTAGTTTTTTAATCTAAATTTTAGCCCATCCGCCAATTTTTCGAAAAAACAAGGAAGGAGCTACCTTTGTTAACAGCCAAAAAAGCTATATATTTCGATAAGTTTCACTTTTTTCATGCGTGAAAATTTCTTACGAGAGTTTTGTTGGACGGATTGGCCTGAATTTTCTAAATCCAGGTATTTGACATATCTACCTACAACGGCCATTGGTTTCAGGTCTCCAGCTTTTTTATTTCCGACGGTAGAAAATTTTTAAGTGTAAAAAAATTTGGTGCGAAAATCCGTAGCATTAACGATTACTCGAAAACTAAAGGAGCTAAAAAAAACCCCCTCGTGACAACATGGGGACGACCCTTAGTTATTTTAAAACATCATTAAATTTCTAATCTAAATTTTAGCCCATCCGCCAATTTTTCGAAAAAACAAGGAAGGAGCTACCTTTGTTAACAGCCAAAAAAGCTATATATTTCGATAAGTTTCACTTTTTTCATGCGTGAAAATTTCTTACGAGAGTTTTGTTGGACGGATTGGCCTGAATTTTCTAAATTCAGGTATTTGACATATCTACCTACAACGGCCATTGGTTTCAGGTCTCTAGCTTTTTTATTTCCGACGGTAGAAAATTTTTAAGTGTAAAAAAATTTGGTGCGAAAATCCGTAGCATTAACGATTACTCGAAAACTAAAGGAGCTAAAAAAAACCCCCTCGTGACAACATGGGGACGACTCTTAGCTTTTTTAAAAGGGCATTAGTTTCTTAATTTAAATTTTGGTCCATCTGTCAATTTTTCGAAAAAACAAGGAAGGAGCTACCTTTGTTAACAGCCAAAAAAGCTATATATTTCGACAAGTTTCACTTTTTTCATACGTGAAAATTTCTTACGAGAGTTGTATGGAACGGATTGGCTTGAATTTTCTTAACCTAGAAAGGTGATATATCTACCTACAACGACTATTGGTTTCAGGTCTCCGGCTTCTTTGGTTTTGACGGTAGAATATTTTGAAGTGTAAAAAAATTGGGTGCGAAAATCCGTAGCATTAACGATTACTCGAAAACTAAAGGAGCTAAAATATACCCCCTCATGACAACATGGGGACGACCCTTAGCTATTTTAAAACGGCATTAGTTTTTTAATCTAAATTTTAGCCCATTCGCCAATTTTTCGAAAAAACAAGGAAGGAGCTACCTTTGTTAACAGCCAAAAAAGCTATATATTTCGATAAGTTTCACTTTCTTCATGCGTGAAAATTTCTTACGAGAGATGTTTTGGACGGATTAGCCTAAATTTTCTAATTCCAGGTAGTTGACATATCTACCTACAACGGCCATTGGTTTCAGGTCTCCAGCTTTTTTGGTTCCGACGGTAGAAAATTTTTAAGTGTAAAAAAATTTGGTGCGAAAATCCGTAGCATTAACGATTACTCGAAAACTAAAGGAGCTAAAAAAAACCACCTCGTGACAACATGGGGACGACCCTTAGTTATTTTAAAACATCATTAGTTTTTTAATCTAAAATGTAGCCAATCCACCAATTTTTCGAAAAAACAAGGAAGGAGCTACCTTTGTTAACAGCCAAAAAAGCTATATATTTCGATAAGTTTCACTTTTTTCATGCGTGAAAATTTCTTACGAGAGTTGTGTTGAACGGATTGGCTTGAATTTTCTAAACTCATGTAGGTGATATATCTACCTACAACGGCCATTGGTTTCAGGTCTCCAGCTTCTTTTTTTCCGACGGTAGAATATTTTGAATTGTAAAAAAATTGGGTGCGAAAATCCGTAGCATTAACGATTACTCGAAAACTAAAGGAGCTAAAAAAAACCCCCTCGTGACAACATGGGGACGACCCTTAGCTATTTTAAAACGGCTTTAAAATTTTTAATCTAAATTTCAGCCCATCCGCCAATTTTTCGAAAAAAACAAGGAAGGTAGCTGCTACCTTTGCTAACAGCCAAAAAAGCTATATATTTCGATAAGATTAACTTTTTTCATGCGTGAAAACTTCTTACGAGAGTTGTGTTGAACGGATTAGCCTAAATTAAGAAACTCATGACAACATGGGGACGACCCTTAGCTATTTTAAAACGGCATTAGTTTTTTAATCTAAATTTTAGCCCATTCGCCAATTTTTCGAAAAAACAAGGAAGGAGCTACCTTTGTTAACAGCCAAAAAAGCTATATATTTCGATAAGTTTCACTTTCTTCATGCGTGAAAATTTCTTACGAGAGATGTTTTGGACGGATTAGCCTAAATTTTCTAATTCCAGGTAGTTGACATATCTACCTACAACGGCCATTGGTTTCAGGTCTCCAGCTTTTTTGGTTCCGACGGTAGAAAATTTTTAAGTGTAAAAAAATTTGGTGCGAAAATCCGTAGCATTAACGATTACTCGAAAACTAAAGGAGCTAAAAAAAACCACCTCGTGACAACATGGGGACGACCCTTAGCTACTTTAAAACGGCATTAGTTTTTTAATCTAAAATGTAGCCAATCCACCAATTTTTCGAAAAAACAAGGAAGGAGCTACCTTTGTTAACAGCCAAAAAAGCTATATATTTCGATAAGTTTCACTTTTTTCATGCGTGAAAATTTCTTACGAGAGTTGTGTTGAACGGATTGGCTTGAATTTTCTAAACTCATGTAGGTGATATATCTACCTACAACGGCCATTGGTTTCAGGTCTCCAGCTTCTTTTTTTCCGACGGTAGAATATTTTGAATTGTAAAAAAATTGGGTGCGAAAATCCGTAGCATTAACGATTACTCGAAAACTAAAGGAGCTAAAAAAAACCCCCTCGTGACAACATGGGGACGACCCTTAGCTATTTTAAAACGGCTTTAAAATTTTTAATCTAAATTTCAGCCCATCCGCCAATTTTTCGAAAAAAACAAGGAAGGTAGCTGCTACCTTTGCTAACAGCCAAAAAAGCTATATATTTCGATAAGATTAACTTTTTTCATGCGTGAAAACTTCTTACGAGAGTTGTGTTGAACGGATTAGCCTAAATTTTTTAAATTCTAGTAGTTGACATATCTACCTACAACGGCCATTGGTTTCAGGTTTCCAGCTTTTTTGGTTCCGACGGTAGAAATTTTTAATTGTAAAAAAATTTGGTGCGAAAATTCGTAGCATTTACGATTACTCGACAACTAAAGGAGCAAAAAAAACCCCCTCGTGACAACATGGGGACGACCCCTAGCTATTTTAAAACGGCATTAGTTTTTTAATCTAAATTTTAGCCTATCCGCCAATTTTTCGAAAAAACAAGGAAGGAGCTACCTTTGTTAACAGCCAAAAAAGCTATATATTTCGATAAGTTTCACTTTTTTCATGCGTGAAAATTTCTTACGAGAGTTGTGTTAGACGGATTAGCCTGAATTTTCTAAATTTAGGTAGTTGACATATCTACCTACAACGCCCATTGGTTTAAGGTCTCCAGCTTTTTTGGTTCCGACGGTAGAAATTTTTGAAGTGTAAAAAAATTTTGTGCGAAAATCCGTAGCATTAACGATTACTCGAAAACTAAAGGAGCCAAAAAAACCCCCCTCGTGACAACATGGGGACGACCCTTTACTATTTTAAAACGGCATTAGTTTCTTAATTTAAATTTGGGTCCATCTGTCAATTTTTCGAAAAAACAAGGAAGGTAGCTGCTACCTTTGTTAACAGCCAAAAAAGCTATATATTTCGATAAGTTTCACTTTTTTCATGCGTGAAAATTTCTTACGAGAGTTGTGTTGGGCGAATTGGCCTGTGGTTTTTAAATCCAGGTAGGTTACGAATTTTCTAAATCCAAGTAGTTGACATATCTACCTACAACGGCCATTGGTTTCAGGTCTCCAGCTTTTTTGGTTCCGACGGTAGAAATTTTTTAAGTGTAAAAAAATTTAGTGCGAAAATCCGTAGCATTAACGATTACTCGAAAACTAAAGGAGCCAAAAAAAATCCCCTCGTGACAACATGGGGACGACTCTTAGCTATTTTAAAACGGCATTAGTTTTTTAATCTAAATTGTAGCCCATCCGCCAATTTTTCGAAAAAACAAGGAAGGAGCTACCTTTGTTAACAGCCAAAAAAGCTATATATTTCGATAAGTTTCACTTTTTTCATGCGTGAAAATTTCTTACGAGAGTTGTGTTAAACGGATTGGCTTGAATTTTCAAATCTCATGTAGGTGATATATCTACCTACAACAACCATTGGTTTCAGGTCTCCAGCTTCTTTTTTTCCGACGGTAGAATATTTTGAATTGTAAAAAAATTGGGTGCGAAAATCCGTAGCATTAACGATTACTCGAAAACTAAAGGAGCTAAAAAAAACCCCCTCGTGACAACATGGGGACGACTCTTAGCTATTTTAAAACGGCATTAGTTTTTTAATCTAAATTGTAGCCCATCCGCCAATTTTTCGAAAAAACAAGGAAGGAGCTACCTTTGTTAACAGCCAAAAAAGCTATATATTTCGATAAGTTTCACTTTTTTAAGGCGTAAAAATTTCTAACGAGAGTTGTGTTGGTTAAATTGGCCTGAATTTTTAAAATCCAGGTAGGTGACATATCTACCTACAACAACCATTGGTTTCAAGTCTCCAGCTTTTTTGATTCGTAGAAATTTTTGAAGTGTAAAAAAATTGGGTGCGAAAATCCGAAGCATTAACGATTACTCGAAAACAAAAGGAGCTAAAAAAACCCCCTTGTGATAATATGGGGACGACCTTAAGCTATTTTAAAAGAACATTAGTTTCTTAATTTAAATTTTGGTCCATCCGCCAATTTTTCGAAAAAACAAGGAAGAAGCTACCTTTGTTAACAGCCAAAAAAGCTATATATTTCGATAAGTTTCACTTTTTTCATGCGTGAAAATTTCTTACGAGAGTTGTGTTAACGGATTGACCTGAATTTTTTAAATCCATGTAGGTGACATATCTACCTAAAACGGCCATTGGTTTCAGGGCTCCAGCTTCTTTGGTTCCGACGGTAGAAATTTTTGAAGTGTAAAAAATTTGGATGCGAAAATTCGTAGCATTAACGATTACTCGAAAACTAAAGGAGCTAGAAAAAAACCCCTCGTGACAACATGGGAACGACCTTTAGCTATTTTAAAAGGGCATTAGTTCCTTAATTTAAATTTTGTTCCATCTGTAAATTTTTCGAAAAAACAAGGAAGGAGCTACCTTTGTTAACAGCCAAAAAAGCTATATATTTCGATAAGTTTCACTTTTTTCATATGTCAAAATTTCTTACGAGAGTTGTGTTGAACGGATTGGCTTGAATTTTCTAAATAAAGGTAAGTGATACATCTGCTTACGACCATCTTTGGTTTTAAGTCTCCAGCTTCTTTGGTTCCGACGGTAGAAATTTTTGAAGTGTAAAAAAATTGGGTGCGAAAATCCGTAGCATTAACGATTACTCGAAAACTGAAGGAGCTAAAAAAAACCCCCTCTTGACAACTTTGGGACGACCCTTAGCTATTTTAAAATGGCATTAAATCTCTAATTTAAATTTCAGCCCATCCGCCAATTTTTCGAAAAAACAAGGAAGGTAGCTGCTACCTTTGTTAACAGCCAAGTAGGTGACATATCTACCTACAACGATCATTGGTTTCAGGTCTCCAGCTATTTTGGTTCGAAGTGTAAAAAAATTGGTTGCGAAAATCCGTAGCATTAACGATTACTCGAAAACTAAAGGAGCTAAAAAAACCCTCTTGTGATAATTTGGGGACGACCTTTAGCTATTTTACAAGAACATTAGTTTTTTAATTTTAATTTTGGTCCATCCGCCAATTTTTCGAAAAAACAAGGAAGAAGCTACCTTTGTTAACAGCCAAAAAAGCTATATATTTCCATAAGTTTCACTTTTTTCATGCGTGAAAATTTCTTACGAGAATTGTGTTGGACGGATTGACCTGAATTTTTTAATACCAAATAGGTGTCATATCTACCTTAAACAGCCATTTGTTTCAGGTCTCCAGCTTCTTTGGTTCCGACGGTAGAAATTTTTGAAATTTAAAAAAATTGGGTGCGAAAATCCGTAGCATTAACGATTACTCGAAAACCAAAGGAGCTAAAAAAAAACCCCTCGTGACAACATGGGGACGACCCTTAGCTATTTTAAAACGGCATTAAATTTTAAATCAAAATTTCAGCCCATCTGCCATTTTTTTCGAAAAAACAAGGAAGGTAGCTACCTTTGTTAACAGCCAAAAAAGCTATATATATCGATAAGATTCACTTTTTTCATGCGTGAAAATTTCTTACGAGAGTTGTGTTGAACAGATTGGCCTAATTTTTTTAAATTTAGGTAGGTGACATATCAACCTACAACAACCATTGGTTTTAAGTCTCCAGCTTTTTTAGTTCCGACGGTAGAAATTTTTGAAGTGTAAAAAAATTGGGTGCGAAAATCTGTAGCATTAACGATTACTCGAAAACTAAAGGAGCTAAAATAAACCCCCTCGTGACAACATGGGGACGAATTTTAGCTATTTTAAAAAGACATTATTTCCTTAATTTAAATTTGGGTCCATCCACCAATTTTTCGAAAAAACAAGGAAGGAGCTACCTTTGTTAACAGCCAAAAAAGCTATATATTTCGATAAGTTTCACATTTTTCATGCGTGAACATTTCTTACGAGAGTTGTGTTAGACGGATTGGCCTGAATTTTTTAAAACCAAGTGGGTGACATATATACCTACAACGGCCAGAAATTTTTGAAATTTAAAAAAATTGGGTGCGAAAATCCGTAGCATTAACGATTACTCGAAAACCAAAGGAGCTAAAAAAAACCCCCTCGTGACAACATGGGGACGACCCTTAGCTATTTTAAAACGGCATTAAATTTTAAATCAAAATTTCAGCCCATCTGCCATTTTTTTCGAAAAAACAAGGAAGGTAGCTACCTTTGTTAACAGCCAAAACAGCTATATATTTCGATAAGATTCACTTTTTTCATGCGTGAAAATTTCTTACGAGAATTGTGTTGGACAGATTGGCCTAAGTTTTTAAATCCAGGTAGGTGACATATCTACCTACAACGGCCATTGGTTTCAAGTCTCCAGCTTTTTTAGTTCCGACGGTAGAAATTTTTGAAGTTTAAAAAAATTGGGTGCGAAAATCTGTAGCATTAACGATTACTCGAAAACTAAAGGAGCTAAAATAAACCCCCTCGTGACAACATGGGGACGAATTTTAGCAATTTTAAAAAGACATTATTTCCTTAATTTAAATTTTGGTCCATCCGCCAATTTTTCGAAAAAACAAGGAAGGAGCTACCTTTGTTAACAGCCAAAAAAGCTATATATTTCGATAAGTTTCACATTTTTCATGCGTGAACATTTCTTACGAGAGTTGTGTTGGACGGATTGGCCTGAATTTTTTAAAACCAAGTAGGTGACATATATACCTACAACGGCCATTGGTTTCAGGTCTCCATTGATTTCAGGGTTCTTTTGGTTCCAACGGTAAAACAAGGAAGGTAGCTGCTACCTTTGTTAACAGCCAAAAAAGCTATATATTTCGATAAGTTTCACTTTTTTCATGCGTGAAAATTTCTTACGAGAGTTGTGTTGGACGGATTGGCCTGAATTTTTTAAAACCAAGTAGGTGACATATCTACCTACAAAAATTTTTGGTTGTAGGTCTCCAGCTTTTTTGGTTCCGACGGTAGAAATTTTTGAAGTGTAAAAAAATTTTGTGCGAAAATCCGTAGCATTAACGATTACTCGAAAACTAAAGGAGCTAAAAAAACCCCCTCGTGACAACATGGGAACGACCTTTAGCTTTTTTAAAACGGCATTAAATCTCTAATCAAAATTTTAGCCTATTCGCCAATTTTTCGAAAAAACAAGGAAGGTATCTGCTACCTTTGTTAACAGCCAAAAAGCTATATATTTCGATAAGTAAATAGCTATATATTTCGATGAGTTGTGTTGAACGGATTGGCCTGAATTTTTTAAATCCAGGTAAATGACATATCTGCCTACGACGACCATTGGTTTCAAGTCTTCAGCTTCTTTGGTTCCGACGGTAGAAATTTTTGAAATGTAAAAAAATTGGGTGCGAAAATCCGTAGCATTAACGATTTCTCGAAAACTAAAGGAGCTAAAAAAAACCCCTCGTGACAACATGGGGACGACTCTTAGCTATTTTTAAACGGCATTAAATCTCTTATCTAAATTTTGGCCCATCCGCCAATTTTTCGAAAAAACAAGGAAGGTAGCTGCTACCTTTGTTAACAGCCAAAAAAGCTATATATTTCGATAAGTTACACTATTTTCATGCGTGAAAATTTCTTACGAGAGTTGTGATGAACGGATTGGCCTAAATTTTGTAAATCCAGGTAAATTACATATATGCCTACAAAGACATGTGGCTTCAAGTCTCCAGCTTCTTTGTTTCCGACGGTAGAAAATTTTGAAGTGTAAAAAAATTGGGTGCGAAAATCCGTAGCATTAACGATTACTCGAAAACTAAAGGAGCTAAAAAAATCCCCTCGTGACAACATGGGGACGAATTTTAGCTTTTTTAAAAAGACATTATTTCCTTAATTTAAATTTTGGTCCATCCGCCAATTTTTCGAAAAAACAAGGAAGGTAGCTGCTACCTTTGTTAACAGCCAAAAAAGCTATATATTTCGATAAGTTTCACATTTTTCATGCGTGAACATTTCTTACGAGAGTTGTGTTGGACGGATTGGCCTGAATTTTTTAAAACCAAGTAGGTGACATATATACCTACAACGGCCAGAAATTTTTGAAATTTAAAAAAATTGGGTGCGAAAATCCGTAGCATTAACGATTACTCGAAAACCAAAGGAGCTAAAAAAATCCCCTCGTGACAACATGGGGACGACCCTTAGCTATTTTAAAACGGCATTAAATTTTAAATCAAAATTTCAGCCCATCTGCCATTTTTTTCGAAAAAACAAGGAAGGTAGCTGCTACCTTTGTTAACAGCCAAAAAAGATATATATTTCGATAAGTTTCACATTTTTCATGCGTGAACATTTCTTACGAGAGTTGTGTTGGACGGATTGGCCTGAATTTTTTAAAACCAAGTAGGTGACATATATACCTACAACGGCCAGAAATTTTTGAAATTTAAAAAAATTGGGTGCGAAAATCCGTAGCATTAACGATTACTCGAAAACTAAACGAGCTAAAAAAAACCCCCTCATGACAACATGGGGACGAATTTTAGCTTTTACAAAAGGACATTAGTTTCTTAATTTAAATTACGGTCCATCTGCCAATTTTTCGAAAAAACAAGGAAGGAGCTACCTTTGTTAACAGCCAAAAAAGCTATATATTTCGATAAGTTTCACTTTTTTCATGCGTGAAAATTTCTTACGAGAGTTGTGTTGATCAGATTGGCCTGAATTTTTTAAATCCAGATAGGTGACATATTTACCTACAACGGCCATTGGTTTCAGGTCTCCAGCTTTATTGGTTCCTACGGTAGAAATTTTTGAAGTGTAAAAAAATTGGATGCGAAAATCCGTAGCATTAACGATTACTCGAAAACTTAAGGAACTAATAAAAAGGTGACATATCTGCCTATGACGACCATTGGTTTCAAGTCTTCAGCTTCTTTGGTTCCGACGGTAGAAATTTTTGAAATGTAAACAAATTGGGTGTGAAAATCCGTAGCATTAACGATTACTCGAAAACTAAAGGAGCTAAAAAAAAACCCCTCATGACAACATGGGGACGACCCTTAGCTATTTTAAAAGGGCTTTAGTTCCTTAATTTAAATTTTTGTCCTACTGTCAATTTTTCGAAAAAACAAGGAAGGTAGCTGCTACCTTTGTTAACAGCCAAAAAAGCTATATATTTCGATAAGTTTCACTTTTTTCATGCGTGAAAATTTCTTACGAGAGTTGTGTTGGACGAATTGGCCTGAATTTTATTAAATCCAGGTAGATTTAATATCAACCTACAACAACTTTTGGTTTCAGGTCTCCAGCTTCTTTGATTGCGAAGGTAAAAATTTTTGAATTGTAAAAAAATTGGGTGCGAAAATCCGTAGCATTAACGATTACTCGAAAACTAAAGGAGCTAAAAAAAACCCCCTCGTGACAACATGGGGACGACTCTTAGCTATTTTAAAACGGCATTAAATCTCTTATCTAAATTTTGGCCCATCCGCCAATTTTTCGAAAAAACAAGGAAGGTAGCTGCTACCTTTGTTAACAGCCAAAAAAGCTATATATTTCGATAAGTTTCACTTTTTTCATGCGTGAAAATTTCTTACGAGAGTTGTATTATACGGATTGGCCGGAATTTTTTAATTTAAGTAGGTGACATATCTACCTACAACGGCCATTGGTTTCAGGTCTCCAGCTTTTTTGGTTGCGATGGTAGAAATTTTTGAAGTGTCAAAAAATTGGGTGCGAAAATCCGTAGCATTAACGATTACTTGAAAACTAAAGGAGCTAAAAAAAACCCCCTCGTGACAACATGGGGACGACCCATAGCTATTTTAAAACGACATTAGTTTTTTAATCTATATTTAAGCCCATCCGCCAATTTTTCGAAAAAACAAGGAAGGAGCTACCTTTGTTAACAGCCAAAAAAGTTATATATTTCGATAAGTTTCACTTTTTTCATGCGTGAAAATTTCTTACGAGAGTTGTGTGAGACGGATTAGCCTGAATTTTCAAAATTAGGTAGGTAACGTATTTACCTACAACGGCCATTGGTTGCAGGTCTCCAGCTTTTTTAATTCCGACTGTAGAAATTTTTGAAGTTTAAAAAAATTGGGTGCGAAAATCCGTAGCATTAACGATTACTCGAAAACTAAAGGAGCTAAAAAAACCCCCTTGTGACAACATGGGGACGACTTTTAGCTTTTTTAAAAGGGCATTAGATCAAATATTTAAAGTTTGGTCCATCCGCCAATTTTTCGAAAAAACAAGGAAGGTAGCTGCTACCTTTGTTAACAGCCAAAAAAGCTATATATTTCGATAAGTTTCACTTTTTTCCAGTGTGAAAATTTCTTACGAGAGTTGTGTTGAACGGATTGTCCTGAATTTTTTAAATCCAGGTAGGTGACATATTTACCTACAACGGCCATTGGTTTCAGGTCTCCAGCTTTTTTGGTTCCGACTGTAAAAATTTTTGAAGTGTAAAAAAATTTGGTGTGAAAATCCGTAGCATTAACGATTACCCGAAAACTAAAGGAGCTAAAAAAACCCCCTTGTGACAACATGAGGACAACCTTTAGCTATTTTAAAAGGGCTTCATTTATTTAATTTAAATTTTGGTCTATCCGCCAATTTTTCGAAAAAACAAGGAAGGAGCTACCTTTGTTAACATCCAAAAAAGCTATATATTTCGATAAGTTTCACTTTTTTCATGCGTGAAAATTTCTTACGAGAGTTGTATACGACGGATTGGCCGGAATTTTTTAATTTCAGGTAGGTGACATATCTTCCTACAACGGCCATTGGTTTCAGGTCTCCAGCTTCTTTGGTTGCGATGGTAGAAATTTTTGAAGTGTCAAAAAATTGGGTGCGAAAATCCGTAGCATTAACGATTACTCGAAAACTAAAGAAGCTAAAAAAAACCTCTCGTGACAAAATGGGGACGACTTTTAGCTATTTTAAAAGGGCATTAGTTTCTTAATTTAAATTTCGGTCCATCTGCCAATTTTTCAAAAAAAACAAGGAAGGAGCTACCTTTGTTAACAGCCAAAAAAGCTATATATTTTGATAAGTTTCACTTTTTTCATGCGTGAAAATTTCTTACGAGAGTTGTGTTGGACGAATTGGCCTGAATTTTATTAAATCCAGGTAGATTTAATATCAACCTACAACAATTTTTGGTTTTAGGTCTCCAGCTTCTTTGATTGCGTGGTAAAAATTTTTGAAGTGTAAAAAAATTGGGTGCGAAAATCCGTAGCATTAACGATTACTCGAAAACTAAAGGAGCTAAAAAAAACCCCCTCGTGACAACATGGGGACAACTCTTAGCTATTTTAAAACGGCATTAAATCTCTAATCTTAATTTTGGCCCATCCGCCAATTTTTCGAAAAAACAAGGAAGGTAGCTGCTACCTTTGTTAACAGCCAAAAAAGCTATATATTTCGATAAGTTTCACTTTTTTCATGCGTGAAAATTTCCTACGAGAGTTGTGTTGGACAAATTGGCCTGAATTTTTTAAATCCAGGTAGATTTAATATCAACCTACAACAACCTTTGGTTTCAGGTCTCCAGCTTCTTTAATTGCGATGGTAAAAATTTTTGAAATGTAAAAAAATTGGGTGCGAAAATCCGTAGCATTAACGATTACTCGAAAACTAAAGGAGCTAAAAAAAACCCCCTCGTGACAACATGGGGACGACCCTTAGCTATTTTAAAACGGAATTAAATCTCTTATCTAAATTTTGGCCCATCCGCCAATTTTTCGAAAAAACAAGGAAGGTAGCTGCTACCTTTGTTAACAGCCAAAAAAGCTATATATTTCGATAAGTTTCACTTTTTTCAAACGTGAAAATTTCTTACGAGAGTTGTGTTAACGGATTGTCCTGAATTTTTTAAATCCAGGTAGCTGACATATTTTTACTACAACGGCCATTGGTTTCAGGTCTCCAGCTTTTTTGGTTCCGACTGTAGAAATTTTTGAAGTGTAAAAAAATTGGGTGTGAAAATCCGTAGCATTAACGATTACCCGAAAACTAAAAAACCCCCTTGTGACAACATGGGGACAACCTTTAGCTATTTTAAAACGGCTTTATTTATTTAATTTAAATTTTGGTCTTTCCGCCAATTTTTCGAAAAAACAAGGAAGGAGCTACCTTTGTTAACATCCAAAAAAGCTATATATTTCGATAAGTTTCACTTTTTTCATGCGTGAAAATTTCTTACGTGAGTTGTATTGGACGGATTGGCCGGAATTTTTTAATTTCAGGTAGGTGACATATCTTCCTACAACGGCCATTGGTTTCAGGTCTCCAGCTTCTTTTGTTGCGATGGTAGAAATTTTTGAAGTGTCAAAAAATTGGGTGCGAAAATCCGTAGCATTAACGATTACTCGAAAACTAAAGAAGCTAAAAAAAACCTCTCGTGACAAAATGGGGACGACTTTTAGCTATTTTAAAACGGCATTAGTTTCTAAATTTAAATTTCGGTCCATCCGCCAATTTTTCAAAAAAAACAAGGAAGGAGCTACCTTTGTTAACAGCCAAAAAAGCTATATATTTTGATAAGTTTCACTTTTTTCACGCGTGAAAATTTCTTACGAGAGTTGTGTTGAACGGATTAGCCTGAATTTTCTAACCCAGGTAGGTGACATATTTACCTACAAGGGCCATTGGTCAGGTCTCCAGCTTCTTTGATTGCGTGGTAAAAATTTTTGAAGTTTAAAAAAATTGGGTGCGAAAATCCGTAGCATTAACGATTACTCGAAAACTAAAGGAGCTAAACAAAACCCCCTCGTGACAACATGGAGACAACCTTTAGCTATTTGAAAATGGCATTAAATCTCTAATATAAATTTTGGCCCATCCGCCAATTTTTCGAAAAAACAAGGAAGGTAGCTGCTACCTTTGTTAACAGCCAAAAAAGCTATATATTTCGATAAGTTTCACTTTTTTCATGCGTGAAAATTTCTTACGAGAGTTGTGTTGGACGAATTGGCCTGAATTTTTTAAATCCAGGTAGATTTAATATTTACCTACAACAACCTTTGGTTTCAGGTCTCCAGCTTCTTTATTTGCGATGGTAAAAATTTTTGAAATGTAAAAAAATTGGGTGCGAAAATCCGTAGCATTAACGATTACTCGAAAACTAAAGGAGCTAAAAAAAAACCCCTCGTGACAACATGGGGACGACCCTTACCTATTTTAAAACGGCATTAAATCTCTAATCTACATTTTGGCCCATCCGCCAATTTTTCGAAAAAACAAGGAAGGTAGCTGCTACCTTTGTTAACAGCCAAAAAAGCTATATATTTCGATAAGTTTCACTTTTTTCAACCGTGAAAATTTCTTACGAGAGTTGTGTTAAACGGATTGACCTGAATTGTTTAAATCCAGGTAGGTGACATATCTACCTACGATGGCCATTGGTTTCAGGTCTCCAGCTTCTTTGGTTCCGACGGTAGAAATTTTTGAAGTTTAAAAAAATTGGGTGCGAAAATCCTTAGCATTTACGATTACTCGAAAACTAAAGGAGCTAAAAAAACCCCCTTGTGACAACATGGGGACAACCTTTAGCTATTTTAAAACGGCATTAAATCTCTAATCTAAATTTAGGCCCATCCGCCAATTTTTCGAAAAAACAAGGAAGGTAGCTGCTACCTTTGTTATCAGCCAAAAAAGCTATATATTTCGATAAGTTTCATTTTTTTCCAGCGTGAAAACTTCTTACGAGAGTTGTGTTGAACGGATTGTCCTGAATTTTTTAAATCCAGGTAGGTGACATATTTACCTACAACGGCCATTGGTTGTAGATTTCCAGCTTTTTTGGTTCCGACTGTAGAAATTTTTGAAGTGTAAAAAAATTGGGTGCGAAAATCCGTAGCATTAACGATTACCCGAAAACTAAAGGAGCTAAAAAAACCCCCTTGTGACAACATGGGGACAACCTTTAGCTATTTTAAAAAGGCTTTATTTATTAAATTTAAATTGTGGTCTATCCGCCAATTTTTCGAAAAAACAAGGAAGGAGCTACCTTTGTTAACATCCAAAAAAGCTATATATTTCGATAAGTTTCACTTTTTTCATGCGTGAAAATTTCTTACGAGAGTTGTATAAGACGGATTGGCCGAAATTTTTTAATTTCAGGTAGGTGACATATCTTCCTACAACGGCCATTGGTTTCAAGTCTCCAGCTTTTTTGGTTGCTATGGTAGAAATTTTTGAAGTGTCAAAAAATTGGGTGCGAAAATCCGTAGCATTAACGATTACTCGAAAACTAAAGAAGCTAAATAAAACCTCTCGTGACAAAATGGGGACGACTTTTAGCTTTTTTAAAAGGGCATTAGTTTCTTAATTTAAATTTCGGTCCATCAGCCAATTTTTCAAAAAAAACAAGGAAGGAGCTACCTTTGTTAACAGCCAAAAAAGCTATATATTTATTTTTTTTTTTTTTTTTTTAAATTTTAATCTCTACAATTTTCTGGGGCCGAAGCTCACCCTACTCTTTCGCAGTTTATTTAACGTCCTTACTTTACGCCAACTTACTAGCGCCAAATCGAGGACGCACGAATACAGGTTCGCGATTGTTGAATATCCCATCTGCGCATTGCATTGCTCCATGCCATCCTGTACTGACATGGACGATGGTTCGGCCCATAGACTCTGCACTCCAACAGAGGGTCATAGTTGTGTTCATCGTCATCACCGATCGAAATCAAGTGATGAAAAATCCCTTTTGCAACCCTCCCCTGTTGGGATTCGAACCCGGTACCTCCCGTCCCAAACACCGCAGCTTTAACCACTGCGCCAATTGCTCGGTCTATATATTTTGATAAGTTTCACTTTTTTCATGCGTGAAAATTTCTTACGAGAGTTGTGTTGAACGGATTAGCCTGAATTTTCTAACTCAGGTAGGTGACATATTTACCTACAAGGGCCATTGGTTTCAGGTCTCCAGCTTCTTTGATTGCGTGGTAAAAATTTTTGAAGTGTAAAAAAATTGGGTGCGAAAATCCGTAGCATTAACGATTACTCGAAAACTAAAGGAGCTAAAAAAAACCCCCTCGTGACAACATGGGGACGACTCTTAGCTATTTTAAAACGGCATTAAATCTCTAATCTAAATTTTGGCCCATCCGCCAATTTTTCGAAAAAACAAGGAAGGTAGCTGCTACCTTTGTTAACAGCCAAAAAAGCTATATATTTCGATAAGTTTCACTTTTTTCATGCGTGAAAATTTCTTACGAGAGTTTTGTTTGACGAATTGGCCTGAATTTTTTAAATCCAGGTAGATTTAATATCTACCTACAACAACCTTTGGTTTCAGGTCTCCAGCTTCTTTAATTGCGATGGTAAAAATTTTTGAAATGTAAAAAATTGGGTGCGAAAATCCGTAGCATTAACGATTACTCTAAAACTAAAGGAGCTAAAAAAAACCCCCTCGTGACAACATGGGGACGACCTTTAGCTATTTTAAAACGGCATTAAATTTTTAATCTAAATTTTGGCCCATCCGCCAATTTTTCGAAAAAACAAGGAAGGTAGCTGCTACCTTTGTTAACAGCCAAAAAAGCTATATATTTCGATAAGTTTCACTTTTTTCATGCGTGAAAATTTCTTTCGAGAGTTGTGTTAGACGGATTGACCTGAATTTTTTAAATCCAAGTAGGTGACATACCTGCCTACGACGGCCAATGGTTTCAGTTCTCCAGCTTCTTTGGTTCCGACGGTAGAAATTTTTGAAGTTTAAAAAAATTGGGTGCGAAAATCCTTAGCATTAACGATTACTCGAAAACTAAAGCAGCTAAAAAAACCCCCTTGTGGCAACATGGGGACAACCTTTAGCTATTTTAAAAGGGCATTATTTACTTAATTTAAATGTTGGTCCATCCGCCAATTTTTCGAAAAAACAAGGAAGGTAGCTGCTACCTTTGTTAACAGCCAAAAAAGCTATAAATTTCGATAAGTTTCACTTTTTTCATGCGTGAAAATTTCTTACGAGAGTTGTGTTGAACATATTGGTCTGTATTTTTTAAATCCATGTAAATTACATATCTACCTACGACAACCATTGGTTTCAGGTCTCCAGCTACTTTGGTTGCGACAGCAGAAATTTTTGAAGAAATTTTCGAGAGTTGTGTTTGACGGATTAGCCTGAATTCTCTAAATCCAGGTAGGTGACATATTTACCTACAACGGCCATTGGTTTCAGGTCTCCAGCTTCTTTCATTCCGACGGTAGAAATTTTTGAAATGTAAAAAATTTGGGTGCAAAAATCCGTTACATTAACGATTACTCGAAAACTAAAGGAGCTAAAATAAAGGTGACATATCTGCCTACAACGACCATCTGTTTCAAGTCTCCAGCTTTTTTGGTTCCGACGGTAGAAATTTTTGAAGTGTAAAAAAATTGGGTGCGAAAATCCGTAGCATTAACGATTACTCGAAAACTAAAGGAGCTAAAAAAACCCCCTCGTGACAACATGGGGACGAATTTTAGCTATTTTAAAACATCAATAAATCTCTAATCTAAATTTCAGCCCATCCGCGAATTTCTCGAAAAAACAAGTAAGGTAGCTGCTACCTTTGTTAACAGCCAAAAAAGCTATATAATTCGATAAGTTTCACTTTTTTCATGCGTGAAAATTTCTTAAGAGAGTTGTGTTGGACGGATTGGCCTGAATTTTTCAAATCCAGGTAGATGACATATCGACCTACGACGACCATTGGTTTCAGGTCTGTCTCCAACTTCTTTGGTTCCGACGGTAGAAATTTTTGAAGTGTAAAAAAATTGGTGCGAAAATCCGTTGCATTAAAGATTACTCGAAAACTAAAGGAGTAAAAAAAAAGGTGACATATCTGCCTACGACGACCATTGGTTTCAAGTCTCCAGCTTCTTTGGTTCCAATGGTAGAAATTTTTGAAGTGTAAAATAATTGGGTGCGAAAATCCATAGCATTAACGATTACTCGAAAACTAAAGGAGCTAAAAAAAAACCCCTCGTGACAACATGGGGACGAATTTTAGCTATTTTAAAAGAACATTAGTTCCTTAATTTAAATTTTGGTCCATCTGCCAATTTTTCGAAAAAACAAGGAAGGAGCTACCTTTGTTAACAGCCAAAAAAGCTATATATTTCGATAAGTTTCACTTTTTTCATGCGTGAAAATTTCTTACGAGAGTTGTGTTGGACGGATTGGCTTGAATTTTTAAAATCCCAGTAGGTGACATATCTGCCTACGACGACCATTCATTTCAAGTTTCCAACTTTTTTAGTTCCGATGGTAGAAATTTTTGAAGTTTAAAAAAATAAAGGTCGTTCCCATGTTGTCACAAGGGGGTTTTTTAGTTCCTTTAGTTTTCGAGTAATCGTTAATGCTACGGATTTTCGCACCCAATTTTTTTACACTTAAAAAATTTCTACCGTCGGAACCAAAGAAGTTGGAGACCTGAAACCAATGGCCGTTGTAGGTATATATGTCACCTACCTGGATTTTAGGCCAATCCGTTCAACACTACTTTTGGATGGACCAAAATTTAAATTAAAGAACTAATGCCCTTTTAAAATAGCTAAAGGTCGTCCCAATGTTGTCACGAGGGGGTTTTTTTTAGCTCCTTTAGTTTTCGAGTAATCGTTAATGCTACGGATTTTCGCACCCAATTTTTTTACACTTAAAAAATTTCTACCGTCGGAACCAAAGAAGTTGGAGACCTGAAACCAATGGCCGTTGTAGGTATATATGTCACCTACATGGATTTTAGGCCAATCCGTTCAACACTACTTTTGGATGGACCAAAATTTAAATTAAAGAACTAATGCCCTTTTAAAATAGCTAAAGGTCGTCCCAATGTTGTCACGAGGGGGTTTTTTTTAGCTTCTTTCTAAGAAAATCCGTAGCATTAACGATTACTCGAAAACTAAAGGAGCTAAAATAAACCCCCTCGTGACAACATGGGGACGAATTTTAGCTTTTTTAAAACGGCATTAAATCTCTTATCTAAATTTTAACCCATCCGCCAATTTTTCGAAAAAACAAGGAAGGTAGCTGCTACCTTTGTTAACAGCCAAAAAAGCTATATATTTCGATAAGTTTCACTTTTTTCATGCGTGAAAATTTCTTACGAGAGTTGTGTTGGACGGATTGGCCTGAATTTTTTAAATCCAGGTAGGTGACATATCTACCTACGACGACCATTGGTTTCAGGTCTGTCTCCAGCTTCTTTGGTTCTGACGGTAGAAATTTTTGAAGTGTAACTCTTGACAACATGGGAACGAACTATAGCTATTTAAAAACGGCATTAAATCTCTAATCAAAATTTCAGCCCATCCGCCAATTTTTCGAAAAAACCAGGAAGGTAGTTGCTTACTTTGTAAACAGCAAAGAAAGCTATATATTTCTATATATTTCGATAAAGTCTCCAGCTTTTTTGGTTCCGACGGTAGAAATTTTTGAAGTGTAAATAAATTGGTTGCGGAAATCCGTAGCATTAACGATTACTCGAAAACCAAAGGAGCAAAAAAAAAAACCCTTGTGACAACATGGGGACGACTTTTAGCTATTTCAAAAGGGCATTAGTTTCTAAATTTAAATTTTGGTACATCTGCAAATTTTTCGAAAAAACAAGGAAGGAGCTACCTTTGTTAACAGCCAAAAAAGCTATATATTTCGATAAGATTCACTTTTTTCATGCGTGAAAATTTCTTAAGAGAGTTGTGTTAGACGGATTGGCCTAAATTTTTTAAATCCAGGTAGGTGACATATCTACCTACGACGACCATTGGTTTAAGGTCTCCAGCTTCTTTAGTTCCGACGGTAGAAATTTTTGAAGTTTAAAAAAATAAAGGTCGTCCACATGTTGTCACAAGGGGGTTTTTTTAGTTCCTTTAGTTTTCGAGTAATCGTTAATGCTACGGATTTTCGCACCCAATTTTTGTACACTTCAAAAATTTCTACCGTCGGAAACAAAAACGCTGGAGACCTGAAACCAATGGTCGTTGTAGGTAGATATGTCACCTACCTAAATTTTAAAATTATAGGCCAATCTGTTCAACACAACTCTCGTAAGAAATTTTCACGCATGAAAAAAGTGAAACTTATCGAAATATATAGCTTTTTTGGCTGTTAACAAAGGTAGCAGCTACCTTCCTTGTTTTTTTCGAAAAATTGGTGGATGGGCTGAAATTTAGATTAGAAATTTAAAGCCGTTTAAAAATAGCTAAGGGTCGTCCCCATGTTGTCACGAGGGGGTTTTTGTTAGCTCCTTTAGTTTTCGAGTAATCGTTAATGCTACGGATTTTCGCACCCAATTTTTTACACTTCAAAAATTTCTACAGTCGGAACCAAAAAAGCTGGAAACCTGAAACCAATGGCCGTTTTAGGTAGATATGTCACCTACTTGGATTAAGAAAATTCAGGCCAACCCGTCCAACACAACTCTCGTAAGAAATTTTCACGTAAGAAACAAATGGCCGTTGTAGGTAGATATGTCACCTACCTTAAATTAAAAAATTCAGGCCAATCCGTCGAACACAACTCTCGTAAGAAATTTTCACGCATGAAAAAAGTGAAACTTATCGAAATATATAGCTTTTTTGGCTGTTAACAAAGGTAGCAGCTATCTTCCTTGTTTTTTTCGAAAAATTGGTGGATGGGCTGATATTTAGATTAGAAATTTAAAGCCGTTTTAAAATAGCTAAGGGTCGTCCCCATGTTGTCACGAGGGGGTTTTTTTTAGCTCCTTTAGTTTTCGAGTAATCGTTAATATTACGGATTCTCGCACCAAATTTTTTTACACTTCAAAATATTCTACCGTCGGAATTAAAAAAGCTGGAGACCTGAAACTAATGGCTGTTGTAGGTAGATATATAAACTACCTGGATTTAAAAAATTCAAGCCAATCCGTTTTACACAACTCTCGTAAGAAATTTTCACGCATGACAAAAGTGAAACTTATCGAAATATATAGCTTTTTTGGCTGTTAACAAAGGTAGCAGCTACCTTCCTTGTTTTTTCGAAAAATTGGCGGATGGATCAAAATTTAAATTAAGGAAATAATGTCCTTTTAAAATAGCTAAAATTCGTCCCCATGTTGTCACGAGGGGGTTTTTTTTAGCTCCTTTAGTTTTCGAGTAATCGTTAATGCTACGGATTTTCGCACCCAACTTTTTTACACTTCAAAAATTTCTACCGTCGGAACCAAAAAAGCTTGAGACCTTAAACCTATGGCCGCAGTAGGTAGATATGTCACCTACATGGTTTTATAAAATTCAGGCCAACCCGTCCAACACAACTCTCGTAAGAAATTTTCACGCATGAAAAAAGTGAAACTTATCGAAATATATAGCTTTTTTGGCTGTTAACAAAGATAGCTCCTTCCTTGTTTTTTCGAAAAATTGGCAGATGGACCGAAATTTAAATTTAGGATCTAATTTCCTTTTAAAGTAGCTAAAGGTCGTCCCCATGTTATCACAAGGGGATTTTTTTAGCTCCTTTAGTTTTCGAGTAATCGTTAATGCTACGGATTTTCGCACCCAATTTTTTTACACTTCAAAAATTTCTACCGTCGGAACCAAAAATACTGGAGAACTGAAACCAATGACCGTTTTAGGTAGATATGTCACCTACCTGGAATTAAAAAATTCAGGTCAATCCGTTTAACGCAACTCTCAGAAGAAATTTTCACGCATGAAAAAAATGAAACTTATCGAAATATATAGCTTTTTTGGCTGTTAAAGAAGGTAGCTCCTTCCTTGTTTTTTCGAAAAATTGGCAGATGGACCAAAATTTAATTTAAGGAACTAATTTCCTTTTTAAATAGCAAAAGGTCGTCCTCATGTTATCACAACGGGGTTTTTCTAGCTCCTTTAGTTTTCGAGTAATCGTTAATGCTACGGATTTTCGCACCCAATTTTTTTACACTTCAAAAATTTCTACCGTTGGAAATAAAGAAGCTGGAGACCTGAAACCAATGGCCGTTGTAGGTAAATATATCACCTACCTGGATTTAAAAAATTCAGGCCAATTTGTCCAACACAACTCTCGTAAGAAATTTTCATGCATGAAAAAAGTGAAACTTATCGAAATATATAGCTTTTTTGGCTGTTAAAAAAGGTAGCATCTTCCTTCCTTGTTTTTTCGAAAAATTGGCGGATGGGCTGAAATTTAGATTATAAATTTAATGCCGTTTTAAAATAGCTAAGAGTCGTCTCCATGTTGTCACGAGGGGGTTTTTTTTAGCTCCTTTAGTTTTCGAGTAATCGTTAATGCTACAGATTTTCGAAACCAATTTTTTTACACTTCAAAAATTTCTACCGTCGGAACCAAAAAAGCTGGAGAACTGAAACAAATGGCCGTTTTAGGTAGATATGTCACCTACTTGGATTTAAACAATTCAGGTCAATTTTTTAAACGCAACTCTCGTAAGAAATTTTCACGCATTAAAAAATTGAAACTTATCGAAATATATAGCTTTTTTGGCTGTTAACAAAGGTGGCTCCTTCCTTGTTTTTTCGAAAAATTGGCGGATGGACCAAAATTTAAATTAAGAAACTAATGTCCTTTTAAAATAGCTAAAGGTCGTCCCCATGTTATCACAAGGGGGTTTATTTAGCTCCTTTAGTTTTCGAGTAATCGTTAATGCTACGGATTTTCGCACCCAATTTTTTTACACTTCAAAAATTTCTACAGTTGGAACCAAAAAAGCTGGAGACCTGAAACCAATGGCAGTTGTAGGTAGATATATCACCTACTTAAATTTAAATATCACCTACTTAAATTTAAATTCAGGCCAATGTGTCTAACACAACTCTCATAAGAAATTTTCACAAAGGTAGCTCCTTCCTTGTTTTTTCGAATAATTGGCGGATGGGCTAAAATTTAGATTAAAAAACTAATGCCGTTTTTAAAAAGCTAAGGGTCGTTCCCATGTTGTCACGAGGGGGTTTATTTTGCTCCTTTAGTTTTCGAGTAATCGTTAATGCTACGGATTTTCGCACCCAATTTTTTTACACCTAAAAAATTTCTACCGTCGGAACCAAAAAAACTGGAGTCCTGAAACCAATGGCCGTTGTAGGTAGATATATCACCTACCTGGATTTAGAAAATCTAGGCTAATATGTCTATCACAACACTCGTAAGAAATTTTCACGCATGAAAAAAGTGAAACTTATCGAAATAAATAGCTTTTTTGGCTGTTAACAAAGGTAGCAGCTACCGCCCTTGTTTTTGGCGGATTGGCTTAAATTTAGATTAGAGATTTAATGCCGTTTTAAAATAGCTAAAATTCGTCCCCATGTTGTCACGAGGACGTATATTTTAGCTCCTTTAGTTTTCGAGTAATCGTTAATTCAGGCCAATTCGTCCAACACAACTCTCGTAAGAAATTTTCACGCATGAAAAAAGTGAAACTTATCGAAATATATAGCTTTTTCGGCTGTTAACAAAGGTAGCTTCTTCCTTGTTATTTCGAAAAATTGGCAGATGGACCGAAATTTAAATTAAGGAAATAATTTCCTTTTAAAATAGCTAAGGGTCGACCCTATGTTGTTACGAGGGGGTTTTTTATAGCTCCTTTAGTTTTCGAGTAATGGTTAATGCTACGGATTTTCGCACCCAATTTTTTTACACTTAAAAAATTTCTCCCGTCGGAACTAAAAAAACTGGAGCCCTGAAACCAATAGATGTTGTAGGTAGATATGTCATCTACATAGATATAGAAATTTCAGGTCAATCCGTCTAACACAACTCTCGTAAGAAATTTTCACGCATGAAAAAAGTGAAACTTATCGAAATATATAGCTTTTTTGGCTGTTAACAAAGGTAGCTCCTTCCTTGTTTTTTCGAAAAATTGGCATATGGACCAAAATTTAAATTTAGGAACTAATGCTCTTTTAAAATAGTTAAAGGTCGTTCCCATTTTGTCAAGAGGGGGTTTTTTTAGCTTCTTTAGTTTTCGAGTAATCATTAATGCTACGGATTTTCGAACCAAATTTTTTGACACTTCAAAAATTTCTACCGTCGCAACCAAAGAAGCTGGAGACCTGAAACCAATGGCCGTTGTAGGGAGATATGTCACCTACCTTAAATTAAAAAATTCAGGCCAATCCTTTTAACACAACTCTCGTAAGAAATTTTCACGCATGAAAAAAGTGAAACTTATCGAAATATATAGCTTTTTTGGCTGTTAACAAAGGTAGCAGCTACCTTCCTTGTTTTTTCGAAAAATTGGCGGATGGGCTGAAATTAAGATTAAAGATTTAATGCTCTTTTAAAATAGTTAAATGTCGTTCCCATTTTGTCAAGAGGGGGTTTTTTTAGCTTCTTTAGTTTTCGAGTAATCATTAATGCTACGGATTTTCGAACCAAATTTTTTGACACTTCAAAAATTTCTACCGTCGCAACCAAAGAAGCTGGAGACCTGAAACCAATGGCCGTTGTAGGGAGATATGTCACCTACCTTAAATTAAAAAATTCAGGCCAATCCTTTTAACACAACTCTCGTAAGAAATTTTCACGCATGAAAAAAGTGAAACTTATCGAAATATATAGCTTTTTTGGCTGTTAACAAAGGTAGCTCTTTCCTTGTTTTTTCGAAAAACTGGCAGATGGACCGAAATTTAAATTAAGGAACTAATGTCCTTTTAAAAGAGCTAAAATTCGTCCCCATGTTGTCATGAGGGTTTTTTTTTTAGCTCCTGTAGTTTTCGAGTAATCGTTAATGCTACGGATTTCGCACCCAATTTTTTTACACTTCAAAAATTTTTACCGTCGGAACCAAAGAGCTGAAGACTTGAAACCGATGGTCGTCGTAGGCAGATATGTCACCTTTTTTTTAGCTCCTTTAGTTTTCGAGTAATCGTTAATGCTACGGATTTTCGCATCCAATTTTTTTACACTTCAAAAATTTTTACCATCGCAATCAAAGAAGCTGGAGACCTGAAACCAAAGGTTGTTGTAGGTAGATATTAAATCTACCTGGATTTAATAAAATTTAGGCCAATTCGTCCAACACAACTCTCGTAAGAAATTTTCACGCATGAAAAAAGTGAAACTTATCGAAATATATAGCTTTTTTGGCTGTTAACAAAGGTAGCAGCTACCTTCCTTGTTTTTTCGAAAAATTGGCGGATGGGCCAAAATTTAGATTAGAGATTTAATGCCGTTTTAAAATAGCTAAGAGTCGTCCCCATGTTGTCACGAGGGGGTTTTTTTTAGCTCCTTTAGTTTTCGAGTAATCGTTAATGCTACGGATTTTCGCACACAATTTTTTTACACTTCAAAAATTTTTACCACGCAATCAAAGAAGCTGGAGACCTGAAACCAATGGACCTTGTAGGTAAATATGTCACCTAACTGGGTTAGAAAATTCAGGCTAATCCGTTCAACACAACTCTCGTAAGAATTTTTCACGCTTGAAAAAAGTTAAACTTATCAAAATATCTAGCTTTTTTGGCTGTTAACAAAGGTAGCTCCTTCCTTGTTTTTTTTGGAAAATTGGCGGATGGACCGAAATTTAAATTAAGAAACTAATGCCCTTTTAAAAAAGCTAAAAGTCGTCCCCATTTTGTCACGAGAGGTTTTTTTTAGCTTCTTTAGTTTTCGAGTAATCGTTAATGCTACGGATTTTCGCACCCAATTTTTTGACATTTCAAAAATTTCTACCATCGCAACCAAAGAAGCTGGAGAACTGAAACCAATAGCCGTCTTAGGTAGATATGTCACCTACTTGGATTTTAAATAATTCAGGTCAATCCGTCTAACACAACTCTCGTAAGAAATTTTCACGCATGAAAAAAGTGAAACTTATCGAAATATATAGCTTTTTTGGCTGTTAACAAAGGTAGCAGCTACCTTCCTTGTTTTTTCGAAAAATTGGCGGATGGGCCAAAATTTAGATTAGAGATTTAATGTCGTTTTAAAATAGCTAAAGGTCGCCCCCATGTTGTCACGAGGGGGTTTTATTTAGCTCCTTTAGTTTTCGAGTAATCGTTAATGCTACGGATTTTCGCACCCAATTTTTTTACAAATCAAAAATTTTTACCATCGCAATTAAAGAAGCTGGAGACCTGAAACCAAAGGTTGTTGTAGGTAGATATTAAATCTACCTGGATTTAAAAAATTCAGGCCAATTCGTTCAACACAACTCTCGTAAGAAATTTTCACGCATGAAAAAAGTGAAACTTATCGAAATATAAAGCTTTTTTGGATGTTAACAAAGGTAGCTCCTTCCTTGTTTTTTCGAAAAATTGGCGGATAGACCAAAATTTAAATTAAATAAATAAAGCCCTTTTAAAATAGCTAAAGGTTGTCCCCATGTTGTCACAAGGGGGTTTTTTTAGCTCCTTTAGTTTTCGAGTAATCGTAAATGCTAAGGATTTTCGCACCCAATTTTTTTAAACTTCAAAAATTTCTACCGTCGGAACCAAAAAAGCTGGAGACCTGAAACCAATGGCCGTCGTAGGCAGATATGTCACCTACCTGGATTTAAAAAATTCAGGTCAATCCGTCTAACACAACTCTCGTAAGAAATTTTCACGGTTGAAAAAAGTGAAACTTATCGAAATATATAGCTTTTTTGGCTGTTAACAAAGGTAGCAGCTACCTTCCTTGTTTTTTCGAAAAATTGGCGGATGGGCCAAAATTTAGATTAGAGATTTAATGCCGTTTTAAAATAGCTAAAGGTCGTCCCCATGTTGTCACGAGGGGTTTTTTTTTAGCTCCTTTAGTTTTCGAGTAATCGTTAATGCTACGATTGTCGCACCCAATTTTTTTACACTTCAAAAATTTTTACCATCGCAATTAAAGAAGCTGGAGACCTGAAACCAAAGGTTTATGTAGGTAGATATTAAATCTACATGGATTTAAAAAATTCAGGCCAATTCGTCCAACACAACTCTCGTAAGAAATTTTCACGCATGAAAAAAGTGAAACTTATCGAAATATATAGCTTTTTTGGCTGTTAACAAAGGTAGCAGCTACCTTCCTTGTTTTTTCGAAAAATTGGCAGATGGGCCAAAATTTAGATTAGAGATTTAATGCCGTTTTAAAATAGCTAAGAGTCGTCCCCATGTTGTCACGAGGGGGTTTTTTTTAGCTCCTTTAGTTTTCGAGTAATCGTTAATGCTACGGATTTTCGCACCCAATTTTTTTACACTTCAAAAATTTTTACCACGCAATCAAAGTAGCTGGAGACCTGAAACCAATGGCCCTTGTAGGTAAATATGTCACCTACCTGGGTTAGAAAATTCAGGCTAATATGTTCAACACAACTCTCGTAAGAAATTTTCACGCATGAAAAAAGTGAAACTTATCAAAATATATAGCTTTTTTGGCTGTTAACAAAGGTAGCTCCTTCCTTGTTTTTTTTGAAAAATTGGCGGATGGACCGAAATTTAAATTTAAGAAACTAATGCCCTTTTGAAATAGCTAAAAGTCGTCCCCATTTTGTCACGAGAGGTTTTTTTTAGCTTCTTTAGTTTTCGAGTAATCGTTAATGCTACGGATTTTCGCACCCAATTTTTTGACACTTCAAAAATTTCTACCATCGCAACCAAAGAAGCTGGAGACCTGAAACCAATGGCCGTTGTAGGAAGATATGTCACCTACCTGAAATTAAAAAATTCCGGCCAATCCGTCTAATACAACTCTCGTAAGAAATTTTCACGCATGAAAAAAGTGAAACTTATCGAAATTTATAGCTTTTTTGGATGTTAACAAAGGTAGCTCCTTCCTTGTTTTTTTGAAAAATTGGCGGATAGACCAAAATTTAAATTAAATAAATAAAGCCCTTTTAAAATAGCTAAAGGTTGTCCCCATGTTGTCACAAGGGGTTTTTTTAGCTCCTTTAGTTTTCGGGTATCCGTTAATGCTACGGATTTTCACACCCAATTTTTTTACACTTCAAAAATTTCTACAGTCGGAACCAAAAAAACTGGAGACTTGAAACCAATACCCGTTGTAGGTAAATATGTCACCTACCTGGATTTATAAAATTCAGGACAATCCGTTCAACACAACTCTCGTAAGAAATTTTCACGCTGGAAAAAAGTGAAACTTATCGAAATATATAGCTTTTTTGGCTGTTAACAAAGGTAGCAGCTACCTTCCTTGTTTTTTCGAAAAATTGGCGGCTGGGCAAAAATTTAGATAAGAGATTTAATGCCGTTTTAAAAAAGACTAAGAGTCGTCCCCATGTTGTCACGAGGGGTTTTTTTTAGCTCCTTTAGTTTTCGAGTAATCGTTAATGCTACGGATTTTCGCACCCAATTTTTTTACAATTCAAAAATTTTTACCTTCGCAATTAAAGAAGCTGGAGACCTGAAACCAAAGGTTCTTGTAGGTAAATATTAAGTCTATCTGGATTTAATAAAATTCAGGCTAATTCGTCCAACACAACTCTCGTAAGAAATTTTAACGCATGAAAAAAGTGAAACTTATCGAAATATATAGCTTTTTTGGCTATTAACAAAGGTAGCAGCTACCTTCCTTGTTTTTTCGAAAAATTGGCGGATGGACCAAAATTTAAATAATTGATCTAATGCCCTTTTAAAAAAGCTAAAAGTGGTCCCCATGTTGTCACAAGGGGGTTTTTTTAGCTCCTTTAGTTTTCGAGTAATCGTTAATGCTACGGATTTTCGCACCCAATTTTTTTACACTTAAAAAATTTCTACCGTCGGAACCAAAAAAGCTGGAGACCTGAAACTAATGGCCGTTGTAGGTACATATGTCACCTACCTGGATTTTGAAAATTCAGGCCAATCCGTTCAACACAACTCTCGTAAGAAATTTTCACGCATGAAAAAAGTGAAACTTATCGAAATATATAGCTTTTTTGGCTGTTAACAATGGTAGCAGCTACCTTCCTTGTTTTTTCGAAATATTGACGGATGGGCTAAAATTTAGATTAGAGATTTAATGCCGTTTTAAAATAGCTAAAATTCGTCCCCATGTTGTCACGAGGGGGTATATTTTAGCTCGTTTAGTTTTCGAGTAATCGTTAATTCAGGCCAATTCGTCCAACACAACTCTCGTAAGAAATTTTCACGCATGAAAAAAGTGAAACTTATCGAAATATATAGCTTTTTTGGCTGTTAACAAAGGTAGCTCCTTCCTTGTTTTTTTCGAAAAATTGGCAGATGGACCGAAATTTAAATTAAGGAACTAATGCCCTTTCAAAATAGCTAAGGGTCGTCCCCATGTTGTCACGAGGGGGTTTTTTTAGCTCCTTTAGTTTTCGAGTAATCGTTAATATTTTTTTTTTTTTTTTTTTATTATTTATTATTATTACAACTGACTTATTTTATAAGTCATCTAGCAATTTTTCTATCTTAACTTAATTCACATTTGTTGGGATAAAGCCCAATGGCTAGTCCCAAAGATAAATATAATTATTTATTTAAATAAATATTTGCTATAATATAGTATTATTTTAGTTTGTAATCACTAGATCCATTGGTTTGGTTCTTTGTAAGCGTCGTATTGCTATCGGACAGTCCAGCATACGACGGATTTCGATATTCTCATGTTGTTGAAGGCGTGAATCATGTTTGGCAGCATAAACTGCAATTACTTCATTGATGTCTTCCATCTTTAAGTCACGGTGTAGGTCTTCATTTCGAATGTACCACGGGGCATTTACAATATTCCGAAGTACTTTATTTTGGAACGTCTGAATTATCTTAACGTTTGTTTTCTTAGTACAGCCCCAAAGCTGTATTCCGTAAGTCCACACAGGTTTCAGAGTTTGCCGATATAGGAGCAATTTATTATGTATAGATAGTTCCGAGTCTCTACCTATGAGCCAATACATTTTCCTGTATTTGATGTTTAATTCGTTCTTTTTCTTTTTGACATGTTCTGTCCATTTAAGTTTGGCATCAAGCGTCATCCCTAGATATTTTGCTGGATTTGCATAAGGGACTTGTTTAGAGTTTATTACGATTGGTATACTGACATAGTTTGTTTTATTAGTAAAATTCACATGAACCGATTTTGTTTCAATGGGCTTAATTCTCCATTTCTTCATCCAGTTACTAACTGTATTAATTGATGTTTGTAATTTTTCTGTAGCTTGCGTTACATTACTCCCAACTGCCAAAATTGCTGTGTCGTCAGCAAATGTAGCTATGGTTGTTTCTTTCATTAGTGGTATATCTCGTGTGTACAGGAGGTACAAGATGGGGCCTAAAACGCTTCCTTGCGGCACTCCTGCTGAAATTTTCTTTAGATCCGAATATTCAACTTCATATTTTACACGGAAATGCCTGTCGGTTATGTAAGATTTTAGGATTTCATAATACTGTTTGGGAAGATCGCGATGTAACTTGTACTCTAATCCTTTATGCCATACACGATCAAATGCTTGCGCTACATCCAAGAAGAGGGTTGAACATATCTTTTTCGTTTCTAGAGTACGTTCTATAATATCTGTGATTCTATGAACTTGCTCTAGGGTCGAATGTTTTTCTCTGAATCCAAACTGATAAGCAGGTATAAGATCATTATCCTTTATTATAGGCTTTAGTCTCTTCAGAAGTAGTTTTTCAAATATCTTCGATATAGTAGGAAGCAGAGATATTGGTCTAAATGACTTTTTATCGTTACTGTTTTTGTTTGGCTTTAAAATCATGATCACTTCTGCTACCTTCCACTGCCTTGGAACGTATCTTAATCTAAACACAGCATTGATTATGTGCAGAAGTTTGTGTATTGCTTTGTCTGGTAGTTCTTTTATAATTTGCCCAGTTATTAAATCATATCCAGGAGCTTTTTTCGGATTTACACTTTTTATTTCTTCTTTTAACTCACGGAGAGTTACAGTTTGTATTTCAAGCTCATTTGATCTGTGTACAAAATTAACATTTTCATTCGCAGATTGTCTGGGTAGTGGTTGAAAAGTTTCTTCGAGGTGTCTCGCAAACAGATCCGCTTTTTGCTTACTACTACGAGCCCACGTACCATTATCATTTCTAATAGGTGCTGTTGAATTTTTTGGTCTCTTGATCGATTTTGTTGCTTTCCATAAGGAGTATTCAGTGTCTTTTTGACCAGTAAGTGAAGATAAATATGATTCTATTGTTTCATTTTTTACTTTCCTGATAATAGATTTCAGTTTTTTACATAAGTTATTTAGCTCGGTTTTATTAGCTGCAGTTCGATTTATTTGCCAGAGTAATCGTTATTGCAACGGATTTTCGCACCCAATTTTTTTACACTTAAAAAATTTCTACCGTCGGAAATAAAGAAGCTGGAGACCTGAAACCAATGGCTGTTGTAGGTAGATATGTCATCTACCATGATTTAGAAAATTTAGGCCAATCCGTTCAACACAACTCTCGTAAGAAATTTTCACGCATGAAAAAAGTGAAACTTATCGAAATATACAGCTTTTTTGGCTGTTAACAAAGGTAGCTCCTTCCTTGTTTTTTCGAAAAATTGGCGGATGGACCAAAATTTAAATTAAGGAGTTAATGTCCTTTTAAAATAGCTAAAGGTCGTCCCTATTTTGTCACGAGGGGGTTTTTTTAGCTTCTTTAGTTTTCGAGTAATCGTTAATGCTACGGATTTTCGCACCCAATTTTTTTACACTTCAAAAATTTTTACCGTCGCAAGCAAATAAGCTGGAAACCTGAAACTAATGGCCGTTGTAGGAAGATATGTCACCTACCTTAAATTAAAACATTCAGGCCAATCTGTCGAACACAACTCTCGTAAGAAATTTTCACGCTTGAAAAAAGTGAAACTTATCGAAATATATAGCTTTTTTGGCTGTTAACAAAGGTAGCAGCTACCTTCCTTGTTTTTTCGAAAAATTGGCGGATGGACCAAAATTTAAATTAAAAAAATAATACCGTTTTAAAATAAATACAGGTTGTCCCCATGTTGTCACAAGGGGGTTTTTTTGCTCCTTTAGTTTTCGAGTAATCGTTAATGCTACGGATTTTCGAACCAAATTTTTTTACACTTCAAAAATTTCTACCGTCGGAACCAAAAAAGCTGGAGACCTGAAACCAATTGTTGTCGTAGGTAGATATGTCACCTACTTGAATTTAAAAAATTCAGGCCAACATGTCCAACACAACTCTCGTAAGAAATTTTCACGAATGAAAAAAGTGAAACTTATCGAAATATATAGCTTTTTTGGCTGTTAACAAAGGTGGCAGCTACCTTCTTTGTTTTTTCGAAAAATTGGCGGATGGGCCAAAATTTAGATAAGAGATTTAATGCCGTTTTAAAATAGCTCAGAGTCGTCCCCATGTTGTCACGAGGGGGTTTTTTTTAGCTCCTTTAATTTTCGAGTAATCGTTAATGCTACGGATTTTCGCACCCAATTTTTTTACAATTCAAAAATTTTTACCTTCGCAATCAAAGAAGCTGCAGACCTGAAACCAAAGGTTGTTGTAGGTTGATATTAAATCTACCTGGATTTAATAAAATTCAGGCCAATTCGTCCAACACAACTCCCGTAAGAAATTTTCACGCATGAAAAAAGTGAAACTTATCGAAATATATAGCTTTTTTGGCTATTAACAAAGGTAGCAGCTACCTTCCTTGTTTTTTCGAAAAATTGGCGGATGGACCAAAATTTAAATTATTGATCTTATGCCCTTTTAAAAAAGCTAAAGGTCGTCCCCATGTTGTCACAAGGGGGTTTTTTTAGCTCCTTTAGTTTTCGAGTAATCGTTAATGCTACGGATTTTCGCACCCAATTTTTTTACACTTCAAAAATTTCTACAGTCGGAATGAAATAAGCTGGAAACCTAAAACCAATGGCTGTTGTAGGTAAATATGTTACCTACCTGTTTTAGAAAATTCAGGCTAATCCGTCTAGCACAACTCTCGTAAGAAATTTTCACGCATGAAAAAAGTGAAACTTATCAAAATATATAGCTTTTTTGGCTGTTAACAAAGGTAGCTCCTTCCTTGTTTTTTCGAAAAATTGGCGGATGGACCGAAATTTAAATTTAGAAACTAATGCTCTTTTAAAATAGCTAAAAGTCGTCCCCATTTTGTCACGAGAGGTTTTTTTTAGCTTCTTTAGTTTTCGAGTAATCGTTAATGCTACGGATTTTCGCACCCAATTTTTTGACACTTCAAAAATTTCTACCGTCGGAATCAAAAAAGCTGGAGACCTGAAACCAATGGTCGTCGTAGGTAAATATATCACCTACCTGGATTTAGAAAATTCAGGCTAATCCGTTTAGCACAACTCTCGTAAGAAATTTTCACGCATGAAAAAAGTGAAACTTATCAAAATATATAGCTTTTTTGGCTGTTAACAAAGGTAGCTCCTTCCTTGTTTTTTTTGAAAAATTGGCGGATGGACCAAAATTTAAATTATTGATCTTATGCCCTTTTAAAATAGCTAAAGGTCGTCCCTATTTTGTCACGAGTGGGTTTTTTTAGCTTCTTTAGTTTTCGAGTAATCGTTAATGCTACGGATTTTCGCACCCAATTTTTTTACACTTCAAAAATTTTTACCGTCGCAAGCAAATAAGCTGGAGACCTAAAACTAATGGCCGTCGTAGGTAGATATGTCACCTACCTTAAATTAAAAAATTCAGGCCAATCTGTCGAACACAACTCTCGTAAGAAATTTTCACGCATGAAAAAAGTGAAACTTATCAAAATATATAGCTTTTTTGGCTGTTAACAAAGGTAGCAGCTACCTTCCTTGTTTTTTCGAAAAATTGGCGGATGGACCAAAATTTAAATTAAAAAAATAATACGGTTTTAAAATAAATACAGGTTGTCCCCATGTTGTCACAAGGGGTTTTTTTTGCTCCTTTAGTTTTCGAGTAATCGTTAATGCTACGGATTTTCGCACCCAATTTTTTTACACTTCAAAAATTTCTACCGTCGGAACCAAAAAAGCTGGAGACCTGAAATCAATTGTTGTCGTAGGTAGATATGTCACCTACTTGAATTTAAAAAATTCAGACCAACATGTCCAACACAACTCTCGTAAGTAATTTTCACGAATGAAAAAAGTGAAACTTATCGAAATATATAGCTTTTTTGGCACCTACCTGGATTTAATTTTCACGCATGAAAAAAGTGAATCTTATCGAAATATATAGCTTTTTTGGCTGTTATCAAAGGTAGCTCCTTCCTTGTTTTTTCGAAAAATTGGCGGATGGACCAAAATTTAAATTAAGAAACTAATGCCCTTTTAAAATAGCTAAAGGTCGTCCCCATGTTGTCACAAGAGGGGTTTTTTTAGCTCCTTTAGTTTTCGAGTAATCGTTAATGCTACGGATTTTCGCACCCAAATTTTTTACACTTCAAACATTTCTACCGTCGGAATCAAAAAAGCTGGAGACCTGAAACCAATGGTCGTCGTAGGTAAATATATCACCTACCTGTATTTAAAAAATTCAGGCCAACTCGTCCAACACAACTCTCGTAAGAAATTTTCACGCATGAAAAAAGTAAAACTTATCGAAATATATAGCTTTTTGGCTGTTAACAAAGGTAGCAGCTACCTTCCTTGTTTTTTCGAAAAATTGGCGGATGGGCTGAAATTAAGATTAAAGATTTAATGCCGTTTTAAAAAAGCTTAGGGTCGTCCCCATGTTGTCACGAGGGGGTTTTTTTTAGCTCTTTAGTTTTCGAGTAATCGTTAATGCTACGGATTTTCGCACCCAATTTTTTTACACTTCAAAAATTTTTACCGTCGGAACTAAAAAAGCTGAAGACCTGAAACCAATGGTCGTCGTAGGTAGATATGTCACCTACCTAGATTTTAAAAATTTTGGCCAATCCGTCTAACACAACTCTCGTAAGAAATTTTCACGCATGAAAAAAGTGAAACTTATCGAAATATATAGCTTTTTTGGCACCTACCTGGATTTAATTTTCACGCATGAAAAAAGTGAATCTTATCGAAATATATAGCTTTTTTGGCTGTTATCAAAGGTAGCTCCTTCCTTGTTTTTTCGAAAAATTGGCGAATGGACCAAAATTTAAATTAAGAAACTAATGCCCTTTTAAAATAGCTAAAGGTCGTCCCTATGTTGTCACAAGAGGGGTTTTTTTAGCTCCTTTAGTTTTCGAGTAATCGTTAATGCTACGGATTTTCGCACCCAAATTTTTTACACTTCAAACATTTCTACCGTCGGAATCAAAAAAGCTGGAGACCTGAAACCAATGGTCGTCGTAGGTTAATATATCACCTACCTGGATTTAAAAAATTCAGGCCAACTCGTCCAACACAACTCTCGTAAGAAATTTTCACGCATGAAAAAAGTAAAACTTATCGAAATATATAGCTTTTTGGCTGTTAACAAAGGTAGCAGCTACCTTCCTTGTTTTTTCGAAAAATTGGCGGATGGGCTGAAATTAAGATTAAAAATTTAATGCCGTTTTAAAAAAGCTTAGGGTCGTCCCCATGTTGTCACGAGGGGGTTTTTTAGCTCCTTTAGTTTTCGAGTAATCGTTAATGCTACGGATTTTCGCACCCAATTTTTTTACACTTCAAAAATTTTTACCGTTGGTAGCAAAGAAGCTGGAGACCTGAAACCAATGGCCGTCGTAGGTAGATATGTCACCTACCTGAATTTAAAAAATTAAAGCCAATTCGTCCAACACAACTCTAGTAAGAAATTTTCACGCATGAAAAAAGTGAAACTTATCGAAATATATAGCTTTTTCGGCTGTTAACAAAGATAGCTCCTTCCTTGTTTTTTCGAAAAATTGGCAAATGGACCGAAATTTAAATTGAGAAACTAATGCCCTTTTAAAAAAACTTAAGGTCGTCCCCATATTGTAACAAGGGGGTTTTTTTTAGCTCCTTTAGTTTTCGAGTAATCGTTAATGCTACGGATTTTCGCACCCAATATTTTTACACTTCAAAAATTTCTACAGTCGGAACCAAAAAAGCTGGAAACCTGAAACCAATGGCCGTTGTAGGTAGATATGTCACCTACCTGGATTAAAAAAATTCAGGCCAACCCGTCCAACACAACTCTCGTAAGAAATTTTCACGTAAGAAACCAATGGCCGTTGTAGGTAGATATGTCACCTACCTTAAATTAAAAAATTCAGGCCAATCCTTCGAACACAACTCTCCTAAGAAATTTTCACGGATGAAAAAAGTGAAACTTATCGAAATATATAGCTTTTTTGGCTGTTAACAAAGGTAGCAGCTATCTTCCTTGTTTTTTTCGAAAAATTGGCGGATGGGCTGAAATTTAGATAAGAAATTTAAAGCCGTTTTAAAAAAGCTAAGGGTCGTCCCCATGTTGTCACGAGGGGTTTTTTTTTTAGCTCCTTTAGTTTTCGAGTAATCGTTAATGCTACGGATTTTCGCACCCAATTTTTTTACACTTCAAAATATTCTACCGTCGGAATTAAAAAAGCTGGAGACCTAAAACCAATGGCCGTTGTAGGAGATATATCAACTACCTGGATTTAAAAAATTCAAGCCAATCCGTCTAACACAACTCTCGTAAGAAATTTTCACGCATGAAAAAAGTGAAACTTATCGAAATATATAGCTTTTTTGGCTGTTAACAAAGGTAGCTCCTTCCTTGTTTTTTTCGAAAAATTGGCGGATGGACCAAAATTTAAATTAAGGAACTAATGCCCTTTTAAAATGGTTTAAGGTCGTCCCCATGTTTTCACAAGGGGGTCTTTTTAGCTCCTTTAGTTTTCGAGTAATCGTTAATGCTACGGATTTTCGCACCCAATTTTTTTACACTTCAAAAATTTCTACCGTCGGAACCAAAGAAGCTGGAGACCTGAATCCAATGGTCGTTGTAGGAAAATATGTCACCTACCTGGATTTTAAAAAATTAAGGCCAATTCGTCCAACACAACTCTCGTGAGAAATTTTCACGCATGAAAAAAGTGAATCTTATCGTAATATATAGCTTTTTTGGGTGTTAACAAAGGTAACACCCAAAAAAGCTATATATTATATAGCTTTTTTGGGTGTTACCTTTGTTCCTTGTTTTGGTTGTTCCTTGTTTTTACGAAAAATTGGCGGATGGACCATAATTTAAAATAAGGATCTAATGTCTTTTTAAAATAGCTAAACTTCGTCCCCATGTTGTCACGAGGGGGTTTTTTTTAGCTCCTTTAGTTTTCGAGTAATCGTTAATGCTACGGATTTTCGCACCCATATTTTTTACACTTCAAAAATTTTTACCATCGCAACTAAAGAAGCTGGAGACCTGAAACCAATGGTCGTTGTAGGTAGATATGTCACCTACCTGGATTTAGTTAATTCAGGCCAACCCGTCCAACACAACTCTCGTAAGAAATTTTCACGGAAAAAACCAATGGCCGTTGTAGGTAGATATGTCACCTACCTTAAATTAAAAATATGTCACCTACCTTAAATTAATTCAGGCCAATCCGTCGAACACAACTCTCCTAAGAAATTTTCACGGATGAAAAAAGTGAAACTTATCGAAATATATAGCTTTTTTGGCTGTTAACAAAGGTACCTTCCTTGTTTTTTCGAAAAATTGGCAGATAGACCAAAATTTAAATTAAGAAACTAATGCCCTTTTAAAATAGCTAAAGGTCGTCCCCATGTTGTCACAAGATTTGAAATTTAAAGCCGTTTTAAAATAGCTAAAGGTCGTCCTCATGTTGTCACGAGGGGTTTTTTTTTAGCTCCTTTAGTTTTCGAGTAATCGTTAATGCTACGGATTTTCGCACCCAATTTTTTTACACTTCAAAAATTTTTACCACGCAATCAAAGAAGCTGGAGACCTGAAACCAATGGACCTTGTAGGTAAATATGTCACCTAACTGGGTTAGAAAATTCAGGCTAATTTGTTCTACACAACTCTCGTAAGAATTTTTCACGCTTGAAAAAAGTGAAACTTATCAAAATATATAGCTTTTTTGGCTGTTAACAAAGGTAGCTCCTTCCTTGTTTTTTTTGGAAAATTGGTGGATGGACCGAAATTTAAATTAAAAAACTAATGCCCTTTTAAAAAAGCTAAAAGTCGTCCCCATTTTGTCACGAGAGGTTTTTTTTAGCTTCTTTAGTTTTCGAGTAATCGTTAATGCTACGGATTTTCGCACCCAAATTTTTGACATTTCAAAAATTTCTACCATCGCAACCAAAGAAGCTGGAGACCTGAAACCAATGGCCGTTGTAGTAAGATATGTCACCTACCTGAAATTAAAAAATTCAGGCCAATCCGTCCAATACAACTCTCGTAAGAAATTTTCACGCATGAAAAAAGTGAAACTTATCGAAATATATAGCTTTTTTGGATGTTAACAAATGTAGCTCCTTCCTTGTTTTTTCGAAAAATTGGCGGATAGACCAAAATTTAAATTAAATAAATAAAGCCCTTTTAAAATAGCTAAAGGTTGTCTCCATGTTGTCACAACGGGGTTTTTTTAGCTCCTTTAGTTTTCGGGTAATCGTTAATGCTACGGATTTTCGCACCCAATTTTTTTACACTTCAAAAATTTCTACCGTCGGAACCAAAAAAGCTGGAGAACTGAAACCAATAGCCGTCTTAGGTAGATATGTCACCTACTTGGATTTAAAAAATTAAGGTCAATCCGTCTAACACAACTCTCGTAAGAAATTTTCACGGTTGAAAAAAGTGAAACTTATCGAAATATATAGCTTTTTTGGCTGTTAACAAAGACAGCAGCTACCTTCCTTGTTTTTTCGAAAAATTGGCGGATGGGCCAAAATTTAGATTAGAGATTTAATGCCGTTTTAAAATAGCTAAAGGTCGTCCCCATGTTGTCACGAGGGGGTTTTTTTTAGCTGCTTTAGTTTTTGAGTAATCGTTAATGCTACGGATTTTCGCACCCAATTTTTTTACACTTCAAAAATTTTTACCATCGCAACTAAAGAAGCTGGAGACCTAAAACCAAAGGTTGCTGTAGTTAGATATTAAATCTACCTGGATTTAAAAAATTCAGGCCAATTCGTCCAACACAGTTCTCGTAAGAAATTTTCACGCATGAAAAAAGTGAAACTTATCGAAATATATAGCTTTTTTGGCTGTTAACAAAGGTAGCAGCTACCTTCCTTGTTTTTTCGAAAAATTGGCGGATGGGCCAAAATTTAGATTAGAGATTTAATGCCGTTTTAAAATAGCTAAAGGTTGTCCCCATGTTGTCACGAGGGGGTTTTTTTTAGCTCCTTTAGTTTTCGAGTAATCGTTAATGCTACGGATTTTCGCACCCAATTTTTTTACACTTCAAAAATTTTTACCACGCAATCAAAATAGCTGGAGACCTGAAACCAATGGGCCCTGTAGGTAAATATGTCACCTACCTGGGTTAGAAAATTCAGGCTAATCCGTTTAACACAACTCTCGTAAGAAATTTTCACGCATGAAAAAAGTGAAACTTATCAAAATATATAGCTTTTTTGGCTGTTAACAAAGGTAGCTCGTTCCTTGTTTTTTTTGAAAAATTGGCGGATGGACCGAAATTTAAATTAAGAAACTAATGTCCTTTTGAAATAGCTAAAAGTCGTCCCCATTTTGTCACGAGAGGTTTTTTTTAGCTTCTTTAGTTTTCGAGTAATCGTTAATGTTACGGATTTTCGCACCCAATTTTTTTACACTTCAAAAGTTTTTACCATCGCAATTAAAGAAGCTGGAGACCTAAAACCAAAGGTTGTTGTAGTTAGATATTAAATCTACCTGGATTTAAAAAATTCAGGCCAATTCGTCCAACACAGTTCTCGTAAGAAATTTTCACGCATGAAAAAAGTGAAACTTATCGAAATATATAGCTTTTTTGGCTGTTAACAAAGACAGCAGCTACCTTCCTTGTTTTTTCGAAAAATTGGCGGATGGGCCAAAATTTAGATTAGAGATTTAATGCCGTTTTAAAATAGCTAAGAGTCGTCCCCATGTTGTCACGAGGGGGTTTTTTTTAGCTCCTTTAGTTTTCGAGTAATCGTTAATGCTACGGATTTTCGCACCCAATTTTTTTACACTTCAAAAATTTTTACCACGCAATCAAAATAGCTGGAGACCTGAAACCAATGGGCCCTGTAGGTAAATATGTCACCTACCTGGGTTAGAAAATTCAGGCTAATCCGTTTAACACAACTCTCGTAAGAAATTTTCACGCATGAAAAAAGTGAAACTTATCAAAATATATAGCTTTTTTGGCTGTTAACAAAGGTAGCTCCTTCCTTGTTTTTTTTGAAAAATTGGCGGATGGACCGAAATTTAAATTAAGAAACTAATGTCCTTTTGAAATAGCTAAAAGTCGTCCCCATTTTGTCACGAGAGGTTTTTTTTAGCTTCTTTAGTTTTCGAGTAATCGTTAATGTTACGGATTTTCGCACCCAATTTTTTTACACTTCAAAAGTTTTTACCATCGCAATTAAAGAAGCTGGAGACCTAAAACCAAAGGTTGTTGTAGTTAGATATTAAATCTACCTGGATTTAAAAAATTCAGGCCAATTCGTCCAACACAGTTCTCGTAAGAAATTTTCACGCATGAAAAAAGTGAAACTTATCGAAATATATAGCTTTTTTGGCTGTTAACAAAGGTAGCAGCTACCTTCCTTGTTTTTTCGAAAAATTGGCAGATGGGCCAAAATTTAGATTAGAGATTTAATGCCGTTTTAAAATAGCTAAAGGTCGTCCCCATGTTGTCACGAGGGGGTTTTTTTTAGCTGCTTTAGTTTTTGAGTAATCGTTAATGCTACGGATTTTCGCACCCAATTTTTTTACACTTCAAAAATTTTTACCATCGCAACTAAAGAAGCTGGAGACCTAAAACCAAAGGTTGCTGTAGTTAGATATTAAATCTACCTGGATTTAAAAAATTCAGGCCAATTCGTCCAACACAGTTCTCGTAAGAAATTTTCACGCATGAAAAAAGTGAAACTTATCGAAATATATAGCTTTTTTGGCTGTTAACAAAGGTAGCAGCTACCTTCCTTGTTTTTTCGAAAAATTGGCGGATGGGCCAAAATTTAGATTAGAGATTTAATGCCGTTTTAAAATAGCTAAAGGTTGTCCCCATGTTGTCACGAGGGGGTTTTTTTTAGCTCCTTTAGTTTTCGAGTAATCGTTAATGCTACGGATTTTCGCACCCAATTTTTTTACACTTCAAAAATTTTTACCACGCAATCAAAATAGCTGGAGACCTGAAACCAATGGGCCCTGTAGGTAAATATGTCACCTACCTGGGTTAGAAAATTCAGGCTAATCCGTTTAACACAACTCTCGTAAGAAATTTTCACGCATGAAAAAAGTGAAACTTATCAAAATATATAGCTTTTTTGGCTGTTAACAAAGGTAGCTCGTTCCTTGTTTTTTTTGAAAAATTGGCGGATGGACCGAAATTTAAATTAAGAAACTAATGTCCTTTTGAAATAGCTAAAAGTCGTCCCCATTTTGTCACGAGAGGTTTTTTTTAGCTTCTTTAGTTTTCGAGTAATCGTTAATGTTACGGATTTTCGCACCCAATTTTTTTACACTTCAAAAGTTTTTACCATCGCAATTAAAGAAGCTGGAGACCTAAAACCAAAGGTTGTTGTAGTTAGATATTAAATCTACCTGGATTTAAAAAATTCAGGCCAATTCGTCCAACACAGTTCTCGTAAGAAATTTTCACGCATGAAAAAAGTGAAACTTATCGAAATATATAGCTTTTTTGGCTGTTAACAAAGACAGCAGCTACCTTCCTTGTTTTTTCGAAAAATTGGCGGATGGGCCAAAATTTAGATTAGAGATTTAATGCCGTTTTAAAATAGCTAAGAGTCGTCCCCATGTTGTCACGAGGGGGTTTTTTTTAGCTCCTTTAGTTTTCGAGTAATCGTTAATGCTACGGATTTTCGCACCCAATTTTTTTACACTTCAAAAATTTTTACCACGCAATCAAAATAGCTGGAGACCTGAAACCAATGGGCCCTGTAGGTAAATATGTCACCTACCTGGGTTAGAAAATTCAGGCTAATCCGTTTAACACAACTCTCGTAAGAAATTTTCACGCATGAAAAAAGTGAAACTTATCAAAATATATAGCTTTTTTGGCTGTTAACAAAGGTAGCTCCTTCCTTGTTTTTTTTGAAAAATTGGCGGATGGACCGAAATTTAAATTAAGAAACTAATGTCCTTTTGAAATAGCTAAAAGTCGTCCCCATTTTGTCACGAGAGGTTTTTTTTAGCTTCTTTAGTTTTCGAGTAATCGTTAATGTTACGGATTTTCGCACCCAATTTTTTTACACTTCAAAAGTTTTTACCATCGCAATTAAAGAAGCTGGAGACCTAAAACCAAAGGTTGTTGTAGTTAGATATTAAATCTACCTGGATTTAAAAAATTCAGGCCAATTCGTCCAACACAGTTCTCGTAAGAAATTTTCACGCATGAAAAAAGTGAAACTTATCGAAATATATAGCTTTTTTGGCTGTTAACAAAGGTAGCAGCTACCTTCCTTGTTTTTTCGAAAAATTGGCAGATGGGCCAAAATTTAGATTAGAGATTTAATGCCGTTTTAAAATAGCTAAGAGTCGTCGCCATGTTGTCACGAGGGGGTTTTTTTTAGCTCCTTTAGTTTTCGAGTAATCGTTAATGCTACGGATTTTCGCACATAATTTTTTTACACTTCAAAAATTTTTACCACGCAATCAAAGTAGCTGGAGACCTGAAACCAATGGCCCTTGTAGGTAAATATGTCACCTACCTGGGTTAGAAAATTCAGGCTAATCCGTTCAACACAACTCTCGTAAGAAATTTTCACGCATTAAAAAAGTGAAACTTATCAAAATATATAGCTTTTTTGGCTGTTAACAAAGGTAGCTCCTTCCTTGTTTTTTTTGAAAAATTGGCGGATGGACCGAAATTTAAATTAAAAAACTAATGTCCTTTTGAAATAGCTAAAAGTCGTCCCCATTTTGTCACGAGAGGTTTTTTTTAGCTTCTTTAGTTTTCGAGTAATCGTTAATGCTACGGATTTTCGCAACCAATTTTTTGACATTTCAAAAATTTCTACCATCGCAACCAAAGAAGCTGGAGACCTGAAACCAATGGCCGTTGTAGAAAGATATGTCACCTACCTGAAATTAAAAAATTCAGGCCAATCCGTCAAATACAACTCTCATAAGAAATTTTCACGCATGAAAAAAGTGAAACTAATCGAAATATATAGCTTTTTTGGCTGTTAACAAAGGTAGCAGCTACCTTCCTTGTTTTTTCGAAAAATTGGCGGATGGGCCAAAATTTAGATTAGAGATTGAATGTCGTTTTAAAAAAGCTAAGGGTCGTCCCCATGTTGTCACGAGGGGGTTTTTTTTAGCTCTTTTAGTTTTCGAGTAATCGTTAATGCTAGGGATTTTCGCACCCAATTTTTTTACATTTCAAAAATTTTTACCATCGCAATTAAAAAAGCTGGAGACCTGAAACCAAAGGTTGTTGTAGGTAGATATTAAATCTACCTGGATTTAAAAAATTCAGGCCAATTCGTCCAACACAACTCTCGTAAGAAATTTTCACGCATGAAAAAAGTGAAACTTATCGAAATATATAGCTTTTTTGGCTGTTAACAAAGGTAGCAGCTACCTTCCTTGTTTTTTCGAAAAATTGGCAGATGGGCTGAAATTTAGATTAAAAATTTAATGCCGTTATAAAATAGCTAAAGGTCGTCCCAATAATGTCACGAGGGGGTTTTTTTTAGCTTCTTTCTAAGCAAATCCGTAGCATTAACGATTACTCGAAAACTAAAGGAGCTAAAATAAACCCCCTCGTGACAACATAGGGACGAATTTTAGCTTTTTTAAAACGGCATTAAATCTCTAATCTAAATTTTAGCCCATCCGCCAATTTTTCGAAAAAACAAGGAAGGTAGCTGCTACCTTTGTTAACAGCCAAAAAAGCTATATATTTCGATAAGTTTCAATTTTTTCCTGCGTGAAAATTTCTTACGAGAGTTGTGTTGGACAAATTGGCTTGAATTTTTTAAATCAAGGTAGATGACATATCTACCTACGACGGCCATTGGTTTCAGGTCTCCAGTTTTTTTGGTTCCGACGGTAGAAATTTTTGAATTGTAAAACAATTGGGTGCGAAAATCCGTAGCATTAACGATTACTCGAAAACTAAAGGAGCTAAAAAAAACCCCCTCGTGACAACATGGGGACGACCTTTAGCTATTTTATAACGGCATTAAATTTTTAATCTAAATTTCAGCCCATCTGCCAATTTTTCGAAAAAACAAGGAAGGTAGCTGCTACCTTTGTTAACAGCCAAAAAAGCTATGTATTTCGATAAGTTTCCCTTTTGTCATGCGTGAAAATTTCTTACGAGAGTTGTGTTGAACGGATTGGCCTGAATTTTTAAAGTTTAGGTAGGTGACATATCTACCTACAACGACCATTGGTTTCAGGTCTCCAGCATTTTTGGTTCCGACGGTAGAAATTAGAACAGACCTGAAACCAATGACGACCATTGGTTTCAGGTCTGTCTCCAGCTTCTTTGGTTCCGACGGTAGAAATTTTTGAAGTGTAACTCGTGACAACATGGGAACGACCTTTAGCTATTTAAAAACGGCATTAAATCTCTAATCAAAATTTCAGCCCATCCGCCAATTTTTCGAAAAAACAAGGAAGGTAGCTGCTTACTTTGTAAACAGCAAAGAAAGCTATATATTTCTATATATTTCGATAAAGTCTCCAGCTTTTTTGGTTCCGACGGTAGAAATTTTTGAAGTGTAAAAAATTGGGTGCGAAAATCCGTAGCATTAACGATTACTCGAAAACCAAAGGAGCAAAAAAAACCCTTGTGACAACATGGGGACGACTTTTAGCTATTTTAAAAGGGCATTAGTTTCTAAATTTAAATTTTGGTACATCTGCAAATTTTTCGAAAAAACAAGGAAGGAGCTACCTTTGTTAACAGCCAAAAAAGCTTTATATTTCGATAAGATTCACTTTTTTCATGCGTGAAAATTTCTTACGAGAGTTGTGTTAGACGGATTGGCCTAAATTTTTTAAATCCAGGTAGGTGACATATCTACCTACGACGACCATTGGTTTAAGGTCTCCAGCTTCTTTAGTTCCGACGGTAGAAATATTTTGAAGTTTAAAAAAATAAAGGTCGTCCCCATGTTGTCACAAGGGGGTTTTTTTAGTTCCTTTAGAAACCAATGGTCGTCGTTGTAAAAAGATATGTCAACTACTTGGATTTAGAAAATTCAGGCTAATCCGTCCAACACAACTCTCGTAAGAAATGTTCACGAATGAAAAAAGTGAAACTTATCGAAATATATAGCTTTTTTGGCTGTTAACAAAGGTAGCAGCTACCTTCCTTGTTTTTTCGAAAAATTGGCGGATGGGCTGAAATTTAGATTAGAGATTTAATGTTGTTTTAAAATAGCTGAAATTCGTCCCCATGTTGTCACGAGGGGGATTATTTTAGCTCCTTTAGTTTTCGAGTAATCGGTAATGCTACGGATTTTCGCACCCAATTTTTTTACACTTCAAAAATTTCTACTGTCGGAACCAATTTAGCTGGACACCTGAAACCAATGGTTGTTGTAGCAAGATATGTCACCTACCTGAATTATTCAAATTCAGGCCAATCCGTTCAACACAACTCTCGTAAGAAATTTTCACGCATGAAAAAAGTGAAACTTATCGAAATATATAGCTTTTTTGGCTGTTAACAAAGGTAGCTCCTTCCTTGTTTTTTCGAAAAATTGGCGGATGACCAAAATTTAAATTAAGGAACTAATGTTCTTTTAAAGTAGTTAAAGGTCATCCCCATTTTGTCACGAGGGGTATTTTTTAGCTTCTTTAGTTTTCGAGTAATCGTTAATGCTACGGATTTTCGCCCCCAATTTTTTTACAAAAAAGCTATATATTTCGATAAGTTTCACTTTTTTCATGCGTGAAAATTTCTTACGAGAGTTGTGTTGAACCGATTGGCCTGAATTTTTTAAATCCAGGTAGGTGACATATCTGCCTACAACGACCATTGGTTTCAAGTCTCCAGCTTCTTTGGTTCTAACGGTAGAAATTTTTGAAGTGTAAAAAATTGGGTGCGAAAATCCGTAGCATTAACGATAACTCGAAAACTATAGGAGCCAAAAAAAGAAGACATATCTGCCTACAACGACCATCTGTTTCAAGTCTCTAGCTTCTTTGGTTCCGATGGTAGAAATATTTGAAGTGTAAATAAAGTGGGTGCGAAAATCCGTAGCATTAACGATTACTCGAAAACTAAAGGAGCTAAAAAAAACCCCCTCGTGACAACATGGGGACAAATTATAGCTTTTTTAAAAGGACATTAGTTCCTTAATTTAAATTTTGGTCCATCTGCCAATTTTTCGAAAAAACAAGGAAGGAGCTACCTTTGTTAACAGCCAAAAAAGCTATATATTTCGATAAGTTTCAATTTTTTCATGCGTGAAAATTTCTTACGAGAGTTGTGTTGAACGGATTGGCCTACAATCCAGGTAAGTGACATATATACCTACAACGACCATCTGTTTCAAGTCTCCAGCTTCTTTGGTTCCGATGGTAGAAATTTTTGAAGTGTAAAAAAATTGGGTGCGAAAATCCGTAGCGTTAACGATTACTCGAAAACTAAAGGAGCTAAAAAAAACCCCCTCGTGACAACATGGGGACGAATTTTAGCTATTTTAAAAGGACATTAGTTCCTTAATTTAAATTTTGATCCATCTGCCATTTTTTCGAAAAAACAAGGAAGGAGCTACCTTTGTTAACAGCCAAAAAAGCTATATATTTCGATAAGTTTCACTTTTTTCATGCGTGAAAATTTCTTACGAGAGTAGTGTTGAACAGATTGGCCTAAAATCCAGGTAGGTGACATATATACCTACAACGGCCATTGGTTTTAGGTCTCCAGCTTCTTTGGTTCCGATTGTAGAAATTTTTGAAGTGTACAAAAATTGGATGCGAAAATCCGAAGCATTAACGATTACTCGAAAACTAAAGGAGTTAAAAAAAACCCCCTCGTGACAACATGGGGACCACTCTTAGTTATTTTAAAAGGACATTAGTTCTTCAATTTAAATTTTGGTCCATCCGCCAATTTTTCGAAAAAACTAGGAAGGAGCTACCTTTGTTAACAGCCAAAAAAGCTATATATTTCGATAAGTTTCACTTTTTTCATGCGTGAAAATTTTTTACGAGAGTTGTATTGGACGGATTGGCCAGAAGTTTTTAATTCCATGTAGGTGACATATCTACCTACAACGACCTCTGGTTTCAGTTTTCCAGCTTTTTTGGTTCCGATGGTAGAAATTTTTGAAGTGTAAAAAAATTGGGTGCGAAAATCCGTAGCATTAACGATTACTCGAAAACTAAAGAAGCTAAAAAAACCCCCTCGTGACAAAATGGGGACGACCTTAAGCAATTTTAAAAGAACATTACTTACTTAATTTAAATTTTGGTCCATCTGCCAATTTTTCGAAAAAACAAGGAAGGAGCTACCTTTGTTAACAGCCAAAAAAGCTATATATTTCGATAAGTTTCACTTTTTTCATGCGTGAAAATCTTTTACGAGAGTTGTGTTAAACGGATTGACCTGAATTTTTTAAGTCCAGGTAGGTAACATATTTACCTACAACGGCCATTGGTTTCAAGTCTCCAACTTTTTTGGTTCCGACGGTAGAAATTTTTTAAGTGTAAAAAAATTGGGTGCGAAAATCCGTTGCATTAACGATTACTCGAAAACTAAAGGAGCTAAAAACCCCCCCTTGTGACCACATGGGGACGACCATTAGCTTTATTAAAAGTTCATTAGTTTCTTAATTTAAATTTTGGTACATCCGCTAATTTTTCGAAAAAACAAGGAAGGAGCTACCTTTGTTAACAGCCAAAAAAGCTATATATTTCGATAAGTTTCACTTTTTTCATGCGTGAAAATTTCTTACGAGAGTTGTGTTAAACGGATTGACCTTAATTTTTTTTAATCCAGGTTGTTGACATATCTACCTACAACGGCCATTGGTTTTTGATCTTTTGCTTTTTTGGTTCCGACGGTAGAAATTTTTGAAGTGTAAAATAATTTGGTGCGAAAATCCGTAGCATTAACGATTACTCGAAAACTAAAGGAGCTTAAAAAAACCCCCTCGTGACAACATGGGGACGAACCTTAGCTATTTTAAAAGAGCATTAGTTTCTTAATTTAAATTTCAGTCCATCTGCCAATTTTTCGAAAAAACAAGGAAGGTAGCTGCTACCTTTGTTAACAGAAGTAATCGTTAATGCTACGGATTTTCGCACCCAATTTTTTTACACTTCAAAAATTTCTACAATCGGAATCAAAAAAGCTGGAGACTTGAAACAGATGGTCGTTGTAGGCAGATATGTCACCTTTTTTTTAGTTCCTTTAGTTTTCGAGTAATCGTTAATGCTACGGATTTTCGCACCCAATTTTTTTACACTTCAAAAATTACTACCGTCGGAACCAAAGAAGCTGAAGACTTGAAACCAATGGTCGTCGTAGGCAGATAAGTTACCTACCTGGAATAAATTAATTCAGGCCAATCCGTTCAACACAACTCTCGTAAGAAATTTTCAAGCATGAAAAAAGTGAAACTTATCGAAATATATAGCTTTTTTGGCTGTTAACAAAGGTAGCTCCTTCCTTGTTTTTTCGAAAAATTGGCGGATGGACCAAAATTTAAATTAAGTAACTAATGTTCTTTTAAAAAAGCTTAAGGTCGTCCCCATTTAGTCACGAGGGGGTTTTTTTTAGCTTCTTTAGTTTTCGAGTAATCGTTAATGCTACCGATTTTCGCACCCAATTCTTTTACACTTAAAAAATTTCTACCGTCGGAACCAAAAAAGTTGGAGACCTGAAAACAATGGCTGTTGAAGAAAAATATGTCACCTACCTGGACTTAAAAAATTCATGTCAATCCGTCTAACACAACTCTCGTAAGAAATTTTCACGCATGAAAAAGTGAAACTTATTGAAATATATAGCTTTTTTGGCTGTTAACAAAGGTAGCTCCTTCCTTGTTTTTTCGAAAAGTTGGCGGATGGACCGAAGTTTAAATTGAAGATTTAATGTCCTTTTAAAATAACTAAGGGTGGTCCCCATGTTGTCACGAGGGGGTTTTTTTTAACTCCTTTAGTTTTCGAGTAATCGTTAATGCTACGGATTTTCGCACCCAATTTTTTTACACTTCAAAAATTACTACCGTCGGAACCAAAGAAGCTGGAGAACTGAAACCAAAGGCCGTTGTATGTAGATATGTCACCTACCTGGAATTAAAAATTTACGGACAATCCGTCCAATACAACTCTCGTAAGAAATTTTCACGCATGAAAAAGTGAAACTTATCGAAATATATAGCTTTTTTGGCTGTTAACAAAGGTAGCTCCTTCCTTGTTTTTTCGAAAAATTGGCGGATGGACCGAAGTTTAAATTGAAGATTTAATGTCCTTTTAAAATAACTAAGGGTGGTCCCCATGTTGTCACGAGGGGTTTTTTTTTAACTCCTTTAGTTTTCGAGTAATCGTTAATGCTACGGATTTTCGCACCCAATTTTTTTACACTTCAAAAATTTCTACCATCGGAACCAAAGAAGCTGGAGACTTGAAACAGATGGTCGTTGTAGGCAGATATGTCACCTTTTTTTTAATTCCTTTAGTTTTCGAGTAATCGTTAATCCTACGGATTTTCGCACCCAATTTTTTTACACTTCAAAAATTTCTCCCGTCGGAACCAAAGAAGCTGAAAACCTGAAACCAATGGCCGTTGTAGGTATATATGTCACTTACCTGGATTTCAGGCCAATTCTATCAACACAACTCTCGTAAGAAATTTTCACGCATGATAAAAGTGAAACTTATCGAAATATATAGCTTTTTTGGCTGTTAACAAAGGTAGCTCCTTCCTTGTTTTTTTTGAAAAATTGGCAGATGGATCAAAATTTAAATTAAGGAACTAATGTCATTTTAAAATAGCTAAAATTCGTCCCCATGTTGTCACGAGGGGGTTTTTTTTAGCTCCTTTAGTTTTCGAGTAATCGTTAATGCTACGGATTTTCGCACACAATTTTTTTACACTTCAAAAATTTCTACCATCGGAACCAAAGAAGCTGGAGACTTGAAACAGATGGTCGTTGTAGGCAGATATGTCACCTTTTTTTTAGCTCCTTTAGTTTTCGAGTAATCGTTAATCCTACGGATTGTCGCACCCAATTTTTTTACACTTCAAAAATTTCTCCCGTCGGAACCAAAGAAGCTGGAGACCTGAAACCAATGGCCGTTGTAGGTATATATGTCACTTACCTGGATTTCAGGCCAATCCGTTCAACACAACTCTCGTAAGAAATTTTCACGCATGATAAAAGTGAAACTTATCGAAATATATAGCTTTTTTGGCTTTTAACAAAGGTAGCTCCTTCCTTGTTTTTTCGAAAAATTGGCAGATGGATCAAAATTTAAATTAAGGAACTAATGTCCTTTTAAATTAGCTAAGAGTGGTCCCCATGTTGTCACGAGGGGGTTTCTTTTAACTCCTTTAGTTTTCGAGTAATCGTTAATGCTACGGATTTTCGCACCCAATTTTTTTACACTTCAAAAATTTCTACCGTCGGAACCAAAGAAGCTGGAGACCTGAAACCAATGGCCGTTGTAGGTATATATGTCACTTACCTGGATTTTAGGCCAATCCGTTCAACACAACTCTCGTAAGAAATTTTCACGCATGAAAAAAGTGAAACTTATCGAAATATATAGCTTTTTTGGCTGTTAACAAAGGTAGCTCCTTCCTTGTTTTTTCGAAAAATTGGCAGATGGATCAAAATTTAAATTAATGAACTAATGTCCTTTTAAAATAGCTAAAATTCGTCCCCATGTTGTCAATAGGGGGTTTTTTTTTAGGTCCTTTAGTTTTCGAGTAATCGTTAATGCTACGGATTTTCGCACCCAATTTTTTTACACTTCAAAAATTTCTACAATCGGAACCAAAAAAGCTGGAGACTTGAAACAGATGGTTGTTGTAGGCAGATAAGTTACCTACTTGGAATTAATTAATTCAGGCCAATTTGTTGAACACAACTCTCGTAAGAAATTTTCACGCATGAAAAAAGTGAAACTTATCGAAATATATAGCTTTTTTACTGTTAACAAAGGTAGCTCCTTCCTTGTTTTTTCGAAAAATTGGCGGATGGACCAAAATTTAAATTAAGTACATAATGTTCTTTTAAAATAGCTTAAGGTCGTCCCCATTTTGTCACGAGGGGGTTTTTTTTAGCTTCTTTAGTTTTCGAGTAATCGTTAATGCTACCGATTTTCGCACCCAATTTTTTTACACTTAAAAAAATTCTACCGTCGGAACCAAAAAAGTTGGAGACCTGAAAACAATAACCGTTGTAGGAAAATATGTCACCTACCTGGACTTAAAAAATTCATGTCAATCCGTCTAACACAACTCTCGTAAGAAATTTTCACGCATGAAAAAAGTGAAACTTATCGAAATATATAGCTTTTTTGGCTGTTAACAAAGGTAGCTCCTTCCTTGTTTTTTCGAAAAATTGGCGGATGGACCAAAATTTAAATTAAGTAATTAATGTTCTTTTAAAATAGCTAAAGGTCGTCCCCATTGTGTCACGAGGGGTTTTTTTTTAGCTTCTTTAATTTTCGAGTAATCGTTAATGCTACGGATTTTCGCACCCAATTTTTTACACTTCAAAAATTTCTACCGTCGGAACCAAAGAAGCTGGAGAACCGAAACCAAAGGCCGTTGTAGGTAGATATGTTACCTACCTGGAATTAAAAATTGACGGCCAATCGGTCCAATACAACTCTCGTAAGAAATTTTCACGCATGAAAAAAGTGAAACTTATCGAAATATATAGCTTTTTTGGCTGTTAACAAAGGTAGCCCCTTCCTTGTTTTTTCGAAAAATTGGCGGATGGACCAAAATTTAAATTGAAGATTTAATGTCCTTTTAAAATAACTAAGGGTGGTCCCCATGTTGTCACGAGGGGGTTTTTTTTAACTCCTTTAGTTTTCGATTAATCGTTAATGCTACGGATTTTCGCACCCAATTTTTTTACACTTCAAAAATTTCTACCTTCGGAATATATTTGTTGTAGGTATTTATGTCACCTACCTGGATTTCAGGCCAATCCGTTGAACACTACTCTCGTAAGAAATTTTCACGCATGAAAAAAGTGAAACTTATCGAAATATATAGCTTTTTTGGCTGTTAACAAAGGTAGCAGCTACCTTCCTTGTTTTTCGAAAAATTGGCGGATGGGCCAAAATTTAGATTAGAGATTTAATGCCGTTTTAAAATAGCTAAGAGTCGTCGCCATGTTGTCACGAGGGGGTTTTTTTTAGCTCCTTTAGTTTTCGAGTAATCGTTAATGCTACGGATTTTCGCACCCAATTTTTTTACACTTCAAAAATTTTTACCACGCAATCAAAGTAGCTGGAGACCTAAAACCAATGGCCCTTGTAGGTAAATATGTCACCTACCTGGGTTAGAAAATTCAGGCTAATCCGTTCAACACAACTCTCGTAAGAAATTTTCACGCATGAAAAAAGTGAAACTTATCAAAATATATAGCTTTTTTGGCTGTTAACAAAGGTAGCTCCTTCCTTGTTTTTTTGAAAAATTGGCGGATGGACCGAAATTTAAATTAAGAAACTAATGTCCTTTTGAAATAGCTAAAAGTCGTCCCCATTTTGTCACGAGAGGTTTTTTTTAGCTTCTTTAGTTTTCGAGTAATCGTTAATGCTACGGATTTTCGCACCCAATTTTTAGACATTTCAAAAATTTCTACCATCGCAACCAAAAAAGCTGGAGACCTGAAACCAATGGCCGTTGTAGAAAGATATGTCACCTACCTGAAATTAAAAAATTCAGGCCAATCTGTCCAATACAACTCTCGTAAGAAATTTTCACGCATGAAAAAAGTGAAACTTATCGAAATATATAGCTTTTTTGGCTGTTAACAAAGGTAGCAGCTACCTTCCTTGTTTTTTCGAAAAATTGGCGGATGGGCCAAAATTTAGATTAGAGTTTGAATGTCGTTTTAAAATAGCTAAGGGTCGTCCCCATGTTGTCACGAGGGTTTTTTTTTAGCTCCTTTAGTTTTCGAGTAATCGTTAATGCTAGGGATTTTCGCACCCAATTTTTTTACATTTCAAAAATTTTTACCATCGCAATTAAAGAAGCTGGAGACCTGAAAGCAAAGGTTGTTGTAGGTAGATATTAAATCTACCTGGATTTAAAAAATTCAGGCCAATTCGTCCAACACAACTCTCGTAAGAAATTTTCACGCATGAAAAAAGTGAAACTTATCGAAATATATAGCTTTTTTGGATGTTAACAAAGGTAGCTCCTTCCTTGTTTTTTCGAAAAATTGGCGGATAGACCAAAATTTAAATTAGATAAATAAAGCCTTTTTAAAATAGCTAAAGGTTGTCCCAATGTTGTCACAAGGGGGTTTTTTTAGCTCCTTTAGTTTTCGAGTAATCGTAAATGCTAAGGATTTTCGCACCCAATTTTTTTATACTTCAAAAATTTCTACAGTCGGAACCAGAAAAGCTGGAAACCTGAAACCAATGGCCGTTGTAGGTAAATATGTCACCTACCTGGATTTAAAAAATTCAGGAAAATCTGTTCAACACAACTCTCGTAAGAAATTTTCACGCTGGAAAAAAGTGAAACTTATCGAAATATATAGCTTTTTTGGCTGTTAACAAAGGTAGCAGCTACCTTCCTTGTTTTTTCGAAAAATTGGCGGATGGGCCAAAATTTAGATAAAAGATTTAATGCCGTTTTAAAATAGCTAAAGGTTGTCCCCATGTTGTCACGAGGGGGTTTTTTTTAGCTCCTTTAGTTTTCGAGTAATCGTTAATGCTACGGATTTTCGCACCCAATTTTTTTACACTTCAAAAATTTTTACCACGCAATCAAAGTAGCTGGAGACCTGAAACTAATGGCCCTTGTAGGTAAATATGTCACCTACCTAGGTTAGAAAATCTAAGCTAATCCGTTCAACACAACTCTCGTAAGAAATTTTCACGCATGAAAAAAGTTAAACTTATCAAAATATATAGCTTTTTTGGCTGTTAACAATGGTAGCTCCTTCCTTGTTTTTTTTGAAAAACTGGCGGATGGACCGAAAGTTAAATTAAAAAACTAATGCCCTTTTGAAATAGCTAAAAGTCGTCCCCATTTTGTCAAGAGAGGTTTTTTTTAGCTTCTTTAGTTTTCGAGTAATCGTTAATGCTACGGATTTTCGCACCCAATTTTTTGACACTTCAAAAATTTCTACCATCGCAACCAAAGAAGCTGGAGACCTGAAACCAATGGCCGTTGTAGGTAAATATGTCACCTACCTGAAATTAAAAAATTCCGGCCAATCCGTCCAATACAACTCTCGTAAAAAATTTTCACGCATGAAAAAAGTGAAACTTATCGAAATATATAGCTTTTTTGGATGTTAACAAAGGTAGCTCCTTCCTTGTTTTTTCGAAAAATTGGCGGATAGACCAAAATTTAAATTGAATAAATAAAGCCCTTTTAAAATAGCTAAAGGTTGTCCCCATGTTGTCACAAGAGGGTTTTTTTAGCTCCTTTAGTTTTCGGGTAATCGTTAATGCTACGGATTTTCACACCCAATTTTTTTACACTTCAAAAATGTCTACAGTCGGAACCAAAAAAAACTGGAGAACTGAAACCAATAGCCGTTGTAGGTAAATATGTCACCTACCTGGATTTAAAAAATTCAGGACAATCCGTTCAACACAACTCTCGTAAGAAATTTTCACGCTGGAAAAAAGTGAAACTTATCGAAATATATAGCTTTTTTGGCTGTTAACAAACGTAGCAGCTACCTTCCTTGTTTTTTCGAAAAATTGGCGGATCAAATTCAGGACAATCCGTTCAACACAACTCTCGTAAGAAATTTTCACGCTGGAAAAAAGTGAAACTTATCGAAATATATAGCTTTTTTGGCTGTTAACAAAGGTAGCAGCTACATTCCTTGTTTTTTCGAAAAATTGGCGGATGGGCCAAAATTTAGATAAAAGATTTAATGATGTTTTAAAATAGCTAAAGGTTGTCCCCATGTTGTCACGAGGGGGTTTTTTTTAGCTCCTTTAGTTTTCGAGTAATCGTTAATGCTACGGATTTTCGCACCCAATTTTTTTACACTTCAAAAATGTCTACCGTCGGAACCAAAAAAAACTGGAGAACTGAAACCAATAGCCGTTGTAGGTAAATATGTCACCTACCTGGATTTAAAAAATTCAGGACAATCCGTTCAACACAACTCTCGTAAGAAATTTTCACGCTGGAAAAAAGTGAAACTTATCGAAATATATAGCTTTTTTGGCTGTTAACAAAGGTAGCAGCTACCTTCCTTGTTTTTTCGAAAAATTGGCGGATGGGCCAAAATTTAGATAAGAGATTTAATGCCGTTTTAAAATAGCTAAGAGTCGTCCCCATGTTGTCACGAGGGGTTTTTTTTAGCTCCTTTAGTTTTCGAGTAATCGTTAATGCTACGGATTTTCGCACCCAATTTTTTTACAATTCAAAAATTTTTACCTTCGCAATTAAAGAAGCTGGAGACCTGAAACCAAAGGTTGTTGTAAGTAAATATTAAGTCTATCTGGATTTAATAAAATTCAGGCTAATTCGTCCAACACAACTCTCGTAAGAAATTTTCACGCATGAAAAAAGTGAAACTTATCGAAATATATAGCTTTTTTGGCTATTAACAAAGGTAGCAGCTACCTTCCTTGTTTTTTCGAAAAATTGGCGGATGGACCAAAATTTAAATAATTGATCTAATGCCCTTTTAAAAAACCTAAAATTCGTCCCCATGTTGTCACAAGGGGGTTTTTTTAGCTCCTTTAGTTTTCGAGTAATCGTTAATGCTACGGATTTTCGCACCCAATTTTTTTACACTTCAAAAATTTCTACAGTCGGAATTAAAAAAGCTGGAGACCTGCAACCAATGGCCGTTGTAGGTAAATATGTTACCTACCTGGTTTAGAAAATTCAGGCTAATCCGTCCAACACAACTCTCGTAAGAAATTTTCACGCATGAAAAAAGTGAAACTTATCAAAATATATAGCTTTTTTGGCTGTTAACAAAGGTAGCTCCTTCCTTGTTTTTTCGAAAAATTTGCGGATGGACCGAAATTTAAATTAAGAAACTAATGTTCTTTTAAAATAGCTAAAAGTCGTCCCCATTTTGTCACGAGAGGTTTTTTTTAGCTTCTTTAGTTTTCGAGTAATGTTAATGCTACGGATTTTCGCACCCAATTTTTTGACACTTCAAAAATTTCTACCATCGCAACCAAAAAAGCTGGAGACTTGAAACCAATGGCCGTTGTAGGAAGATATGTCACCTACTTAAATTAAAAAATTCCGGCCAATCCGTCAAATACAACTCTCGTAAGAAATTTTCACGCATGAAAAAAGTGAAACTTATCGAAATATATAGCTTTTTTGGATGTTAACAAAGGTAGCTCCTTCCTTGTTTTTTCGAAAAATTGGCAGATGGGCTAAAATTAAGATTATAAAACTAATGCCGTTTTAAAATAGCTAAGGGTCGTCCCCATGTTGTCACGAGGGGAATTTTTAAAGCCCCTTTAGTTTTCGAGTAATCGTTAATTCTACGGATTTTCGCACCCAATTTTTTTACACTTAAAAAATTTCTACCGTCGGAACCAAAAAAGCTGGAGACCTGAAACTAATGGCCGTCGTAGGTAAATATGTCACCTACCTGGATTTTGAAAATTCAGGACAATCCGTTCAACACAACTCTCGTAAGAAATTTTCACGCATGAAAAAAGTGAAACTTATCGAAATATATAGCTTTTTTGGCTGTTAACAATGGTAGCAGCTACCTTCCTTGTTTTTTCGAAATATTGACGGATGGGCTAAAATTTAGATTAGAGATTTAATGCCGTTTTAAAATAGCTAAAATTCGTCCCCATGTTGTCACGAGGGGATATATTTTAGCTCGTTTAGTTTTCGAGTAATCGTTAATTCAGGCCAATTCGTCCAACACAACTCTCGTAAGAAATTTTCACGCATGAAAAAAGTGAAACTTATCGAAATATATAGCTTTTTTGGCTGTTAACAAAGGTAGCTCCTTCCTTGTTTTTTTCGAAAAATTGGCAGATGGACCGAAATTTAAATTAAGGAACTAATGCCCTTTTAAAATAGCTAAGGGTCGTCCCCATGTTGTCACGAGGGGTTTTTTTTTAGCTCCTTTAGTTTTCGAGTAATCGTTAATATTTTTTTTTTTTTTTTTATTATTTATTATTATTACAACTGACTTATTTTATAAGTCATCTAGCAATTTTTCTATCTTAACTTAATTCACATTTGTTGGGATAAAGCCCAATGGCTAGTCCCAAAGATAAATATAATTATTTATTTAAATAAATATTTGCTATAATATAGTATTATTTTAGTTTGTAATCACTAGATCCATTGGTTTGGTTCTTTGTAAGCGTCGTATTGCTATCGGACAGTCCAGCATACGACGGATTTCGATATTCTCATGTTGTTGAAGGCGTGAATCATGTTTGGCAGCATAAACTGCAATTACTTCATTGATGTCTTCCATCTTTAAGTCACGGTGCAGGTCTTCATTTCGAATGTACCACGGGGCATTTACAATATTCCGAAGTACTTTATTTTGGAACGTCTGAATTATCTTAACGTTTGTTTTCTTAGTACAGCCCCAAAGCTGTATTCCGTAAGTCCACACAGGTTTCAGAGTTTGCCGATATAGGAGCAATTTATTATGTATAGATAGTTCCGAGTCTCTACCTATGAGCCAATACATTTTCCTGTATTTGATGTTTAATTCGTTCTTTTTCTTTTTGACATGTTCTGTCCATTTAAGTTTGGCATCAAGCGTCATCCCTAGATATTTTGCTGGATTTGCATAAGGGACTTGTTTAGAGTTTATTACGATTGGTATACTGACATAGTTTGTTTTATTAGTAAAATTCACATGAACCGATTTTGTTTCATTGAGCTTAATTCTCCATTTCTTCATCCAGTTACTAACTGTATTAATTGATGTTTGTAATTTTTCTGTAGCTTGCGTTACATTACTCCCAACTGCCAAAATTGCTGTGTCGTCAGCAAATGTAGCTATGGTTGTTTCTTTCATTAGTGGTATATCTCGTGTGTACAGGAGGTACAAGATGGGGCCTAAAACGCTTCCTTGCAGCACTCCTGCTGAAATTTTCTTTAGATCCGAATATTCATCTTCATATTTTACACGGAAATGCCTGTCGGTTATGTAAGATTTTAGGATTTCATAATACTGTTTGGGAAGATCGCGATGTAACTTGTAATCTAATCCTTTATGCCATACACGATCAAATGCTTGCGCTACATCCAAGAAGAGGGTTGAACATATCTTTTTCGTTTCTAGAGTACGTTCTATAATATCTGTGATTCTATGAACTTGCTCTAGGGTCGAATGTTTTTCTCTGAATCCAAACTGATAAGCAGGTATAAGATCATTATCCTTTATTATAGGCTTTAGTCTCTTCAGAAGTAGTTTTTCAAATATCTTCGATATAGTAGGAAGCAGAGATATTGGTCTAAATGACTTTTATCGTTACTGTTTTTTTTTGGCTTTAAAATCATGATCACTTCTGCTACCTTCCACTGCCTTGGAACGTATCTTAATCTAAACACAGCATTGATTATGTGCAGAAGTTTGTGTATTGCTTTGTCTGGTAGTTCTTTTATAATTTGCCCAGTTATTAAATCATATCCAGGAGCTTTTTTCGGATTTACACTTTTTATTTCTTCTTTTAACTCACGGAGAGTTACAGTTTGTATTTCAAGCTCATTTGATCTGTGTACAAAATTAACATTTTCATTCGCAGATTGTCTGGGTAGTGGTTGAAAAGTTTCTTCGAGGTGTCTCGCAAACAGATCCGCTTTTTGCTTACTACTACGAGCCCACGTACCATTATCATTTCTAATAGGTGCTGTTGAATTTTTTGGTCTCTTGATCGATTTTGTTGCTTTCCATAAGGAGTATTCAGTGTCTTTTTGACCAGTAAGTGAAGATAAATATGATTCTATTGTTTCATTTTTTACTTTCCTGATAATAGATTTCAGTTTTTTACATAAGTTATTTAGCTCGGTTTTATTAGCTGCAGTTCGATTTATTTGCCAGAGTAATCGTTAATGCTACGGATTTTCGCACCCAATTTTTTTACACTTAAAAAATTTCTACCGTCGGAAATAAAGAAGCTGGAGACCTGAAACCAATGGTTGTTGTAGGTAGATATGTCATCTACCATGATTTAGAAAATTCAGGCCAATCCGTTCAACACAACTCTCGTAAGAAATTTTCACGCATGAAAAAAGTGAAACTTATCGAAATATACAGCTTTTTTGGCTGTTAACAAAGGTAGCTCCTTCCTTGTTTTTTCGAAAAATTGGCGGATGGACCAAAATTTAAATTAAGGAGTTAATGTCCTTTTAAAATAGCTAAAGGTCGTCCCTATTTTGTCACGAGGGGGTTTTTTTAGCTTCTTTAGTTTTCGAGTAATCGTTAATGCTACGGATTTTCGCACCTAATTTTTTTACACTTCAAAAATTTTTACCGTTGCAAGAAAATAAGCTGGAGACCTGAAACTAATGGCCGTTGTAGGTAGATATGTCACCTACCTTAAATTAAAAAATTCAGGCCAATCTGTCGAACACAACTCTCGTAAGAAATTTTCACGCTTGAAAAAAGTGAAACTTATCGAAATATATAGCTTTTTTGGCAGTTAACAAAGGTAGCAGCTACCTTCCTTGTTTTTTCGAAAAATTGGCGGATGGACCAAAATTTAAATTAAAAAAATAATACCGTTTTAAAATAAATACAGGTTGTCCCCATGTTGTCACAAGGGGGTTTTTTTGCTCCTTTAGTTTTCGAGTAATCGTTAATGCTACGGATTTTCGCACCCAATTTTTTTACACTTCAAAAATTTCTACCGTCAGAACCAAAAAAGCTGGAGACCTGAAACCAATTGTTGTTGTAGGTAGATATGTCACCTACTTGAATTTAAAAAATCCAGGCCAACATGTCCAACACAACTCTCGTAAGAAATTTTCACGAATGAAAAAAGTGAAACTTATCGAAATATATAGCTTTTTTGGCTGTTAACAAAGGTGGCAGCTACCTTCTTTGTTTTTTCGAAAAATTGGCGGATGGGCCAAAATTTAGATAAAAGATTTAATGCCGTTTTAAAATAGCTCAGAGTCGTCCCCATGTTGTCACGAGGGGGTTTTTTTTAGCTCCTTTAATTTTCGAGTAATCGTTAATGCTACGGATTTTCGCACCCAATTTTTTTACACTTCAAAAATTTCTACAGTCGGAATTAAATAAGCTGGAAACTTAAAACCAATGGCCGTTGTAGGTAAATATGTTACCTACCTGTTTTAGAAAATTCAGGCTAATCCGTCTAACACAACTCTCGTAAGAAATTTTCACGCATGAAAAAAGTGAAACTTATCAAAATATATAGCTTTTTTGGCTGTTAACAAAGGTAGCTCCTTCCTTGTTTTTTCGAAAAATTGGCGGATGGACCGAAATTTAAATTTAGAAACTAATGCTCTTTTAAAATAGCTAAAAGTCGTCCCCATTTTGTCACGAGATGTTTTTTTTAGCTTCTTTAGTTTTCGAGTAATCGTTAATGCTACGGATTTTCGCACCCAATTTTTTGACACTTCAAAAATTTCTACCATCGCAACCAAAGAAGCTGGAGACCTAGCTTGCGTTACATTACTCCCAACTGCCAAAATTGCTGTGTCGTCAGCAAATGTAGCTATGGTTGTTTCTTTCATTAGTGGTATATCTCGTGTGTACAGGAGGTACAAGATGGGGCCTAAAACGCTTCCTTGCGGCACTCCTGCTAAAATTTTCTTTAGATCCGAATATTCATCTTCATATTTTACACGGAAATGCCTGTCGGTTATGTAAGATTTTAGGATTTCATAATACTGTTTGGGAAGATCGCGATGTAACTTGTACTCTAATCCTTTATGCCATACACGATCAAATGCTTGCGCTACATCCAAGAAGAGGGTTGAACATATCTTTTTCGTTTCTAGAGTACGTTCTATAATATCTGTGATTCTATGAACTTGCTCTAGGGTCGAATGTTTTTCTCTGAATCCAAACTGATAAGCAGGTATAAGATCATTATCCTTTATTATAGGCTTTAGTCTCTTCAGAAGTAGTTTTTCAAATATCTTCGATATAGTAGGAAGCAGAGATATTGGTCTAAATGACTTTTTATCGTTACTGTTTTTGTTTGGCTTTAAAATCATGATCACTTCTGCTACCTTCCACTGCCTTGGAACGTATCTTAATCTAAACACAGCATTGATTATGTGCAGAAGTTTGTGTATTGCTTTGTCTGGTAGTTCTTTTATAATTTGCCCAGTTATTAAATCATATCCAGGAGCTTTTTTCGGATTTACACTTTTTATTTCTTCTTTTAACTCACGGAGAGTTACAGTTTGTATTTCAAGCTCATTTGATCTGTGTACAAAATTAACATTTTCATTCGCAGATTGTCTGGGGAGTGGTTGAAAAGTTTCTTCGAGGTGTCTCGCAAACAGATCCGCTTTTTGCTTACTACTACGAGCCCACGTACCATTATCATTTCTAATAGGTGCTGTTGAATTTTTTGGTCTCTTGATCGATTTTGTTGCTTTCCATAAGGAGTATTCAGTGTCTTTTTGACCAGTAAGTGAAGATAAATATGATTCTATTGTTTCATTTTTTACTTTCCTGATAATAGATTTCAGTTTTTTACATAAGTTATTTAGCTCGGTTTTATTAGCTGCAGTTCGATTTATTTGCCAGAGTAATCGTTAATGCTACGGATTTTCGCACCCAATTTTTTTACACTTAAAAAATTTCTACCGTCGGAAATAAAGAAACGATTACTCGAAAACTAAAGAAGCTAAAAAAACCCCCTCGTGACAAAATAGGGACGACCTTTAGCTATTTTAAAAGGACATTAACTCCTTAATTTAAATTTTGGTCCATCCGCCAATTTTTCGAAAAAACAAGGAAGGAGCTACCTTTGTTAACAGCCAAAAAAGCTATATATTTCGATAAGTTTCACTTTTTTCATGCGTGAAAATTTCTTACGAGAGTTGTGTTGGACATGTTGGCCTGAATTTTTTAAATTCAAGTAGGTGACATATCTACCTACGACAACAATTGGTTTCAGGTCTCCAGCTTTTTGGTTCTGACAGTAGAAATTTTTGAAGTGTAAAAAAATTGGGTGCGAAAATCCGTAGCATTAACGATTACTCGAAAACTAAAGGAGCAAAAAAAACCCCTTGTGACAACATGGGGACAACCTGTATTTATTTTAAAACGGTATTATTTTTTTAATTTAAATTTTGGTCCATCCACCAATTTTTCGAAAAAACAAGGAAGGTAGCTGCTACCTTTGTTAACAGCCAAAAAAGCTATATATTTCGATAAGTTTCACTTTTTTCATGCGTGAAAATTTCTTACGAGAGTTGTGTTCGACAGATTGGCCTGAATTTTAATTTAAGGTAGGTGACATATCTACCTACGACGGCCATTAGTTTCAGGTCTCCAGCTTATTTGCTTGCGACGGTAAAAATTTTTGAAGTTTAAAAAAATTGGGTGAAAAATTGGCGAATGGGCTAAAATTTAGATTAAAAAACTAATGCCGTTTTAAAATAGCTAAGAGTTGTCCCCATGTTGTCACGAGGGTGTTTTTTTTAGCTCCTTTAGTTTTCGAGTAATCGTTAATGCTACGGATTTTAGCACCCAATTTTTTTACATTTTAAAAATTTCTACCGTCGGAACCAAAAAAGCTGGAGACTTGAAACCAATAGATTTTGTAAGTAGATATTTTAGTTACTTAAATTTAGAAAATTCAGGCTAATCCGTCAAACACAACTCTCGTAAGAAATTTTCACGCATGAAAAAAGTGAAACTTATCGAAATATATAGCTTTTTTGGCTGTTAACAAAGGTAGCTCCTTCCTTGTTTTTTCGAAAAATTAGCGGATGGACCAAAATTTAAATTAAAGAACTAATGCCCTTTTAAAATGGCTAAAGGTCGTCCCAATGTTGTCACGAGGGGGTTTTTTTTAGCTTCTTTCTAAGCAAATCCGTAGCATTAACGATTACTCGAAAACTAAAGGAGCTAAAATAAACCCCCTCGTGACAACATAGGAACGAATTTTAGCTTTTTTAAAACGGCATTAAATCTCTAATCTAAATTTTAGCCCATCCGCCAATTTTTCGAAAAAACAAGGAAGGTGGCTGCTACCTTTGTTAACAGCCAAAAAAGCTATATATTTCGATAAGTTTCACTTTTTTCATGCGTGAAAATTTCTTACGAGAGTTGTGTTGAACGGATTGGCCTGAATTTTTTAAATCCAGGTAGGTGACATATCTACCTACGACGACCATTGGTTTCAGGTCTGTCTCCAGCTTCTTTGGTTCCGACGGTAGAAATTTTTGAAGTGTAACTCGTGACAACATGGGAACGACCTTTAGCTATTTAAAAACGGCATTAAATCTCTAATCAAAATTTCAGCCCATCCGCCAATTTTTCGAAAAAACAAGGAAGGTAGCTGCTTACTTTGTAAACAGCAAAGAAAGCTATATATTTCTATATATTTCGATAAAGTCTCCAGCTTTTTTGGTTCCGACGGTAGAAATTTTTGAAGTGTAAAAAAATTGGGTGCGAAAATCCGTAGCATTAACGATTACTCGAAAACCAAAGGAGCAAAAAAAAACCCTTGTGACAACATGGGGACGACTTTTAGCTATTTTAAAAGGGCATTAGTTTCTAAATTTAAATTTTGGTACATCTGCAAATTTTTCGAAAAAACAAGGAAGGAGCTACCTTTGTTAACAGCCAAAAAAGCTATATATTTCGATAAGATTCACTTTTTTCATGCGTGAAAATTTCTTACGAGAGTTGTGTTAGACGGATTGGCCTAAATTTTTTAAATCCAGGTAGGTGACATATCTACCTACGACGACCATTGGTTTAAGGTCTCCAGCTTCTTTAGTTCCGAAGGTAGAAATATTTTGAAGTTTAAAAAAATAAAGGTCGTCCCCATGTTGTCACAAGGGGGTTTTTTTAGTTCCTTTAGTTTTCGAGTAATCGTTAATGCTACGGATTTTCGCACCCAATTTTTGTACACTTCAAAAATTTCTACCGTCGGAACCAAAAATGCTGGAGACCTGAAACCAATGGTCGTTGTAGGTAGATATGTCACCTACCTAAACTTTAAAAATTCAGGCCAATCCGTTCAATACAACTCTCGTAAGAAATTTTCACGCATGACAAAAGGGAAACTTATCGAAATACATAGCTTTTTTGGCTGTTAACGAAGGTAGCAGCTACCTTCCTTGTTTTTTCGAAAAATTGGCGGATGGGCTGAAATTTAGATTAAAGATTTAATGCCGTTATAAAATAGCTAAAGGTCGTCCCCATGTTGTCACGAGGGGGTTTTTTTTTGCTCCTTTAGTTTTCGAGTAATCGTTAATGCTACGGATTTTCGCACCCAATTGTTTTACACTTCAAAAATTTCTACCGTCGGAACCAAATAAACTGGAGACCTGAAACCAATGGCCGTTGTAGGTAGATATGTCATATACCTTGATTTTAAAAATTTAAGCCAATTTGTCCAACACAACTCTCGTAAGAAATTTTCACGCAGGAAACAATTGAAACTTATCGAAATATATAGCTTTTTTGGTTGTTAACAAAGGTAGGTCCTTCCTTGTTTTTTCGAAAAATTGGCGAATGGGCTAAAATTTAGATTAAAAAACTAATGCCGTTTTAAAATAGCTAAGAGTTGTCCCCATGTTGTCACGAGGGTGTTTTTTTTAGCTCCTTTAGTTTTCGAGTAATCGTTAATGCTACGGATTTTAGCACCCAATTTTTTTACATTTTAAAAATTTCTACCGTCGGAACCAAAAAAGCTGGAGACTTGAAACCAATAGATTTTGTAAGTAGATATTTTAGTTACTTAAATTTAGAAAATTAAGGCTAATCCGTCAAACACAACTCTCGTAAGAAATTTTCACGCATGAAAAAAGTGAAACTTATCGAAATATATAGCTTTTTTGGCTGTTAACAAAGGTAGCTCCTTCCTTGTTTTTTCGAAAAATTAGCGGATGGACCAAAATTTAAATTAAAGAACTAATGCCCTTTTAAAATGGCTAAAGGTCGTCCCAATGTTGTCACGAGGGGTTTTTTTTTAGCTTCTTTCTAAGCAAATCCGTAGCATTAACGATTACTCGAAAACTAAAGGAGCTAAAATAAACCCCCTCGTGACAACATAGGAACGAATTTTAGCTTTTTTAAAACGGCATTAAATCTCTAATCTAAATTTTAGCCCATCCGCCAATTTTTCGAAAAAACAAGGAAGGTGGCTGCTACCTTTGTTAACAGCCAAAAAAGCTATATATTTCGATAAGTTTCACTTTTTTCATGCGTGAAAATTTCTTACGAGAGTTGTGTTGAACGGATTGGCCTGAATTTTTTAAATCCAGGTAGGTGACATATCTACCTACGACGACCATTGGTTTCAGGTCTGTCTCCAGCTTCTTTGGTTCCGACGGTAGAAATTTTTGAAGTGTAACTCGTGACAACATGGGAACGACCTTTAGCTATTTAAAAACGGCATTAAATCTCTAATCAAAATTTCAGCCCATCCGCCAATTTTTCGAAAAAACAAGGAAGGTAGCTTTTTACTTTGTAAACAGCAAAGAAAGCTATATATTTCTATATATTTCGATAAAGTCTCCAGCTTTTTTGGTTCCGACGGTAGAAATTTTTGAAGTGTAAAAAAATTGGGTGCGAAAATCCGTAGCATTAACGATTACTCGAAAACCAAAGGAGCAAAAAAAACCCTTGTGACAACATGGGGACGACTTTTAGCTATTTTAAAAGGGCATTAGTTTCTAAATTTAAATTTTGGTACATCTGCAAATTTTTCGAAAAAACAAGGAAGGAGCTACCTTTGTTAACAGCCAAAAAAGCTATATATTTCGATAAGATTCACTTTTTTCATGCGTGAAAATTTCTTACGAGAGTTGTGTTAGACGGATTGGCCTAAATTTTTTAAATCCAGGTAGGTGACATATCTACCTACGACGACCATTGGTTTAAGGTCTCCAGCTTCTTTAGTTCCGAAGGTAGAAATATTTTGAAGTTTAAAAAAATAAAGGTCGTCCCCATGTTGTCACAAGGGGGTTTTTTTAGTTCCTTTAGTTTTCGAGTAATCGTTAATGCTACGGATTTTCGCACCCAATTTTTGTACACTTCAAAAATTTCTACCGTCGGAACCAAAAATGCTGGAGACCTGAAACCAATGGTCGTTGTAGGTAGATATGTCACCTACCTTAACTTTAAAAATTCAGGCCAATCCGTTCAATACAACTCTCGTAAGAAATTTTCACGCATGACAAAAGGGAAACTTATCGAAATACATAGCTTTTTTGGCTGTTAACGAAGGTAGCAGCTACCTTCCTTGTTTTTTCGAAAAATTGGCGGATGGGCTGAAATTTAGATTAAAGATTTAATGCCGTTATAAAATAGCTAAAGGTCGTCCCCATGTTGTCACGAGGGGGTTTTTTTTAGCTCCTTTAGTTTTCGAGTAATCGTTAATGCTACGGATTTTCGCACCCAATTGTTTTACACTTCAAAAATTTTTACCGTCGGAACCAAATAAACTGGAGACCTGAAACCAATGGCCGTCGTAGGTAGATATGTCATCTACCTTGATTTTAAAAATTCAAGCCAATTTGTCCAACACAACTTTCGTAAGAAATTTTCACGCAGGAAACAATTGAAACTTATCGAAATATATAGCTTTTTTGGTTGTTAACAAAGGTAGGTCCTTCCTTGTTTTTTCGAAAAATTGGCGGATGGGCTAAAATTTAGATTAAAAAACTAATGCCGTTTTAAAATAGCTAAAAGTAATCCCCATGTTGTCACGAGGGGGTTTTTTTAGCTCCTTTAGTTTTCGAGTAATCGTTAATGCTACGGATTTTCGCACCCAATTTTTTTACACTTCAAAAATTTCTACCGTCGGAACCAAAAAAGCTGGAGACCTGAAACCAATGACCGTTGTAAAAAGATATGTCAACTACTTGGATTTAGAAAATTCAGGCTAATCCGTCCAACACAACTCTCGTAAGAAATGTTCACGCATGAAAAAAGTGAAACTTATCGAAATATATAGCTTTTTTGGCTGTTAACAAAGGCAGCAGCTACCTTCCTTGTTTTTTCGAAAAATTGGTGGATGGGCTGAAATTTAGATTAGAGATTTAATGTTGTTTTAAAATAGCTGAAATTCGTCCCCATGTTGTCACGAGGGGGATTATTTTAGCTCCTTTAGTTTTCGAGTAATCGTTAATGCTACGGATTTTCGCACCCAATTTTTTTACACTTCAAAAATTTCTACTGTCGGAACCAATTAAGCTGGACACCTGAAACCAATGGTTGTTATAGCAAGATATGTCGCCTACCTGAATTATTCAAATTCAGGCCAATCCGTTCAACACAACTCTCGTAAGAAATTTTCACGCATGAAAAAAGTGAAACTTATCGAAATATATAGCTTTTTTGGCTGTTAACAAAGGTAGCTACTTCCTTGTTTTTTCGAAAAATTGGCGGATGACCAAAATTTAAATTAAGGAAGAAATGTTCTTTTAAAGTAGTTAAAGGTCATCCCCATTTTGTCACGAGGGGTTTTTTTTAGCTTCTTTAGTTTTCGAGTAATCGTTAATGCTACGGATTTTCGCACCCAATTTTTTTACATTTCAAAAATTTCTACCGTCGGAACCAAAAAAGCTAAAGATCAAAAACCAATGGCCGTTGTAGGTAGATATGTCAACTACCTGGATTAAAAAAAATTAAGGTCAATCCGTTTAACACAACTCTCGTAAGAAATTTTCACGCATGAAAAAAGTGAAACTTATCGAAATATATAGCTTTTTTGGCTGTTAACAAAGGTAGCTCCTTCCTTGTTTTTTCGAAAAATTAGCGGATGTACCAAAATTTAAATTAAGAAACTAATGCACTTTTAATAAAGCTAATGGTCGTCCCCATGTGGTCACAAGGGGGGGTTTTTAGCTCCTTTAGTTTTCGAGTAATCGTTAATGCAACGGATTTTCGCACCCAATTTTTTTACACTTAAAAAATTTCTACCGTCGGAACCAAAAAAGTTGGAGACTTGAAACCAATGGCCGTTGTAGGTAAATATGTCACCTACCTGGACTTAAAAAATTAAGGTCAATCCGTTTAACAAAACTCTCGTAAAAGATTTTCACGCATGAAAAAAGTGAAACTTATCGAAATATATAGCTTTTTTGGCTGTTAACAAAGGTAGCTCCTTCCTTGTTTTTTCGAAAAATTGGCGGATGGACCAAAATTTAAATTAAGTAAGTAATGTTCTTTTAAAATAGCTTAAGGTCGTCCCCATTTTGTCACGAGGGGGTTTTTTTAGCTTCTTTAGTTTTCGAGTAATCGTTAATGCTACGGATTTTCGCACCCAATTTTTTTACAATTCAAAAATTTCTACCATCGGAACCAAAGAAGCTGGAAAACTGAAACCAGAGGTCGTCGTAGGTAGATATGTCACCTACATGGAATTAAAAACTTCTGGCCAATCCGTCCAATACAACTCTCGTAAGAAATTTTCACGCATGAAAAAAGTGAAACTTATCGAAATATATAGCTTTTTTGGCTGTTAACAAAGGTAGCTCCTTCCTAGTTTTTTCGAAAAATTGGCGGATGGACCAAAATTTAAATTGAAGAACTAATGTCCTTTTAAAATAACTAAGAGTGGTCCTTATGTTGTCACGAGGGGGTTTTTTTTAACTCCTTTAGTTTTCGAGTAATCGTTAATGCTTCGGATTTTCGCATCCAATTTTTGTACACTTCAAAAATTTCTACAATCGGAACCAAAGAAGCTGGAGACCTAAAACCAATGGCCGTTGTAGGTATATATGTCACCTACCTGGATTTTAGGCCAATCCGTTCAACACTACTCTCGTAAGAAATTTTCACGCATGAAAAAAGTGAAACTTATCGAAATATATAGCTTTTTTGGCTGTTAACAAAGGTAGCTCCTTCCTTGTTTTTTCGAAAAGTTGGCAGATGGATCAAAATTTAAATTAAGGAACTAATGTCCTTTTAAAATAGCTAAAATTCGTCCCCATGTTGTCACGAGGGGGTTTTTTTAAGCTCCTTTAGTTTTCGAGTAATCGTTAATGCTACGGATTTTCGCACCAAATTATTTTACACTTCAAAAATTTCTACCGTCGGAACCAAAAAAGCAAAAGATCAAAAACCAATGGTCGTTGTATGTAGATATGTCACCTACCTGGTTTTAATAAAATTCAAGCCAATCCGTCCAACACAACTCTCGTAAGAAATTTTCACGCATGAAAAAAGTGAAACTTATCGAAATATATAGCTTTTTTGGCTGTTAACAAAGGTAGCTCCTTCCTTGTTTTTTCGAAAAGTTGGCAGATGGATCAAAATTTAAATTAAAGAACTAATGTCATTTTAAAATAGCTAAAATTCGTCCCCATGTTGTCACGAGGGGTTTTTTTTTAGGTCCTTTAGTTTTCGAGTAATCGTTAATGCTACGGATTTTCGCAACCAATTTTTTTACACTTCAAAAATTTCTACAATCGGAATCAAAAAAGCTGGAGACTTGAAACAGATGAACGTTGTAGGCAGATATGTCACCTTTTTTTTAGTTCCTTTAGTTTTCGAGTAATCGTTAATGCTACGGATTTTCGCACCCAATTTTTTTACACTTCAAAAATTACTACCGTCGGAACCAAAGAAGCTGAAGACTTGAAACCAATGGTCGTCGTAGGCAGATAAGTTACCTACCTGGAATAAATTAATTCAGGCCAATCCGTCCAACACAACTCTCGTAAGAAATTTTCAAGCATGAAAAAAGTGAAACCTATCGAAATATATAGCTTTTTTGGCTGTTAACAAAGGTAGCTCCTTCCTTGTTTTTTCGAAAAATTGGCGGATGGACCAAAATTTAAATTAAGTATCTAATGTTCTTTTAAAATAGCTTAAGGTCGTCCCCATTTAGTCACGAGGGGGTTTTTTTTAGCTTCTTTAGTTTTCGAGTAATCGTTAATGCTACCGATTTTCGCACCCAATTCTTTTACACTTAAAAAATTTCTACCGTCGGAACCAAAAAAGTTGGAGACCTGAAAACAATGGCTGTTGAAGAAAAATATGTCACCTACCTGGACTTAAAAAATTCATGTCAATCCGTCTAACACAACTCTCGTAAGAAATTTTCACGCATGAAAAAGTGAAACTTATCGAAATATATAGCTTTTTTGGCTGTTAACAAAGGTAGCTCCTTCCTTGTTTTTTCGAAAAATTGGCGGATGGACCGAAGTTTAAATTGAAGATTTAATGTCCTTTTAAAATAACTAAGGGTGGTCCCCATGTTGTCACGAGGGGGTTTTTTTTAACTCCTTTAGTTTTCGAGTAATCGTTAATGCTACGGATTTTCGCACCCAATTTTTTTACACTTCAAAAATTACTACCGTCGGAACCAAAGAAGCTGGAGAACTGAAACCAAAGGCCGTTGTAAGTAGATATGTCACCTACCTGGAATTAAAAATTTACGGCCAATCCATCCAATACAACTCTCGTAAGAAATTTTCACGCATGAAAAAGTGAAACTTATCGAAATATATAGCTTTTTTGGCTGTTAACAAAGGTAGCTCCTTCCTTGTTTTTTCGAAAAATTGGCGGATGGACCGAAGTTTAAATTGAAGATTTAATGTCCTTTTAAAATAACTAAGGGTGGTCCCCATGTTGTCACGAGGGGGTTTTTTTTAACTCCTTTAGTTTTCGAGTAATCGTTAATGCTACGGATTTTCGCACCCAATTTTTTTACACTTCAAAAATTTCTACCATCGGAACCAAAGAAGCTGGAGACTTGAAACAGATGGTCGTTGTAGGCAGATATGTCACCTTTTTTTTAGCTCCTTTAGTTTTCGAGTAATCGTTAATCCTACGGATTTTCGCACCCAATTTTTTTACACTTCAAAAATTTCTCCCGTCGGAACCAAAGAAGCTGGAGACCTGAAACCAATGGCCGTTGTAGGTATATATGTCACTTACCTGGATTTCAGGCCAATCCGTTCAACACAACTCTCGTAAGAAATTTTCACGCATGATAAAAGTGAAACTTATCGAAATATATAGCTTTTTTGGCTGTTAACAAAGGTAGCTCCTTCCTTGTTTTTTTTGAAAAATTGGCAGATGGATCAAAATTTAAATTAAAGAACTAATGTCATTTTAAAATAGCTAAAATTCGTCCCCATGTTGTCACGAGGGGGTTTTTTTTAGCTCCTTTAGTTTTCGAGTAATCGTTAATGCTACGGATTTTCGCACACAATTTTTTTACACTTCAAAAATTTCTACCATCGGAACCAAAGAAGCTGGAGACTTGAAACAGATGGTCGTTGTAGGCAGATATGTCACCTTTTTTTTAGCTCCTTTAGTTTTCAAGTAATCGTTTATCCTACGGATTTTCGCACCCAATTTTTTTACACTTCAAAAATTTCTCCCGTCGGAACCAAAGAAGCTGGAGACCTGAAACCAATGGCCGTTGTAGGTATATATGTCACTTACCTGGATTTCAGGCCAATCCGTTCAACACAACTCTCGTAAGAAATTTTCACGCATGATAAAAGTGAAACTTATCGAAATATATAGCTTTTTTGGCTTTTAACAAAGGTAGCTCCTTCCTTGTTTTTTCGAAAAATTGGCAGATGGATCAAAATTTAAAGTAAGGAACTAATGTCCTTTTAAAATAGCTAAGAGTGGTCACCATGTTGTCACGAGGGGGTTTCTTTTAACTCCTTTAGTTTTCGAGTAATCGTTAATGCTACGGATTTTCGCACCCAATTTTTTTACACTTCAAAAATTTCTACCGTCGGAACCAAAGAAGCTGGAGACCTAAAACCAATGGCCGTTGTAGGTATATATGTCACTTACCTGGATTTCAGGCCAATCCGTTCAACACAACTCTCGTAAGAAATTTTCACGCATGAAAAAAGTGAAACTTATCGAAATATATAGCTATTTTGGCTGTTAACAAAGGTAGCTCCTTCCTTGTTTTTTCGAAAAATTGGCAGATGGATCAAAATTTAAATTAATGAACTAATGTCCTTTTAAAATAGCTCAAATTCGTCCCCATGTTGTCACGAGGGGTTTTTTTTAGCTCCTTTAGTTTTCGAGTAATCGTTAATGCTACGGATTTTCGCACCCAATTTTTTTACACTTCAAAAATTTCTACCGTCGGAACCAAAAAAGCTTGAGACTTGAAACCAATGGCAGTTTTAAGTAGATATGTCACCTACCTGAATTTAAAAAATTCAGGCCAATCCGTCCAACACAACTCTCGTAAGAAATTTTGACGCATGAAAAAAGTTAAACTTATCGAAATATATAGCTTTTTTGGCTGTTAAGAAAGGTAGCAGCTACCTTCCTTGTTTTTTCGAAAAATTGGCGGATGAGCTGAAATTTAAATTAGAAATTTAATGCCGTTTTAAAATAGCTAAGGGTCGTCCCCATTTTGTCACGAGTGGGTTTTTTTTAGCTCACTTTTTTTTTTAGCAGCTACCTTCCTTGTTTTTTCGAAAAATTGGCAGATGGACTGAAATTTAAATTAAGAAACTAATGCTCTTTTAAAATAGCTAAGGTTCGTCCCCATGTTGTCACGAGGGGGTTTTTTTTAGCTCCTTTAGTTTTCGAGTAATCGTTAATGCTACGGATTTTCGCACCAAATTTTTTTACACTTCAAAAATTTCTACCGTCGGAACCAAAAAAGCTAAAGATCAAAAACCAATGGTTGTTGTATGTAGATATGTCACCTACCTGGTTTTAAAAAATTCAAGCCAATCCGTCCAACACAACTCTCGTAAGAAATTTTCACGCATGAAAAAAGTGAAACTTATCGAAATATATAGCTTTTTTGGCTGTTAACAAAGGTAGCTCCTTCCTTGTTTTTTCGAAAAATTGGCAGATGGTTCAAAATTTAAATTAAAGAACTAATGTCCTTTTAAAATAGCTAAAATTCGTCCCCATGTTGTCAATAGGGGGTTTTTTTTAGGTCCTTTAGTTTTCGAGTAATCGTTAATGCTACGGATTTTCGCACCCATTTTTTTTACACTTCAAAAATTTCTACAATCGGAACCAAAAAAGCTGGAGACTTGAAACAGATGGTTGTTGTAGGCAGATAAGTTACCTACCTGGAATTAATTAATTCAGGCCAATTTGTTGAACACAACTCTCGTAAGAAATTTTCACGCATGAAAAAAGTGAAACTTATCGAAATATATAGCTTTTTTACTGTTAACAAAGGTAGCTCCTTCCTTGTTTTTTCGAAAAATTGGCGGATGGACCAAAATTTAAATTAAGTACATAATGTTCTTTTAAAATAGCTTAAGGTCGTCCCCATTTTGTCACGAGGGGGTTTTTTTTAGCTTCTTTAGTTTTCGAGTAATCGTTAATGCTACCGATTTTGGCACCCAATTTTTTTACACTTAAAAAATTTCTACCGTCGGAACCAAAAAAGTTGGAGACCTGAAAACAATGGCCGTTGTAGGAAAATATGTCACCTACCTGGACTTAAAAAATTAAGGTCAATCCGTCTAACACAACTCTCGTAAGAAATTTTCACGCATGAAAAAAGTGAAACTTATCGAAATATATAGCTTTTTTGGCTGTTAACAAAGGTAGCTCCTTCCTTGTTTTTTCGAAAAATTGGCGGATGGACCAAAATTTAAATTAAGTAATTAATGTTCTTTTAAAATAGCTAAAGGTCGTCCCCATTTTGTCACGAGGGGTTTTTTTTAGCTTCTTTAATTTTCGAGTAATCGTTAATGCTACGGATTTTCGCACCCAATTTTTTACAATTCAAAAATTTCTACCGTCGGAACCAAAGAAGCTGGAGAACTGAAACCAAAGGCCGTTGTAGGTAGATATGTCACCTACCTGGAATTAAAAATTGACGGCCAATCCGTCCAATACAACTCTCGTAAGAAATTTTCACGCATGAAAAAAGTGAAACTTATCGAAATATATAGCTTTTTTGGCTGTTAACAAAGGTAGCTCCTTCCTTGTTTTTTCGAAAAATTGGCGGATGGACCAAAATTAAAATTGAAGATTTAATGTCCTTTTAAAATAACTAAGGGTGGTCCCCATGTTGTCACGAGGGGGTTTTTTTTAACTCCTTTAGTTTTCGAGTAATCGTTAATGCTACGGATTTTCGCACCCAATTTTTTTACACTTCAAAAATTTCTACCGTCGGAATATATTTGTTGTAGGTATATATGTCACCTACCTGGATTTCAGGCCAATCCGTTCAACACTTCTCTCGTAAGAAATTTTCACGCATGAAAAAAGTGAAACTTATCGAAATATATAGCTTTTTTGGCTGTTAACAAAGGTAGCTCCTTCCTTGTTTTTTTGAAAAATTGGCAGATGGATCAAAATTTAAATTAAGGAATTAATGTCATTTTAAAATAGCTAAAATTCGTCCCCATGTTGTCACGAGGAGGTTTTTTTTAGCTGCTTTAGTTTTCGAGTAATCGTTAATGCTACGGATTTTCGCACCCAATTTTTTTACATTTCAAAAATTTCTACCATCGGAACCAAAGAAGCTGGAGACGTGAAACAGATGGTCGTTGTAGGTAGATATGTCACCTTTTTTTAAGCTCCTTTAGTTTTCGAGTAATCGTTAATCCTACGGATTTTCGCACCCAATTTTTTTACACTTCAAAAATTTCTCCCGTCGGAACCAAAGAAGCTGGAGACCTGAAACCAATGGCCGTTGTAGGTATATATGTCACTTACCTAGATTTCAGGCCAATCCGTTCAACACAACTCTCGTAAGAAATTTTCACGCATGATAAAAGTGAAACTTATCGAAATATATAGCTTTTTTGGCTGTTAACAAAGGTAGCTGCTTCCTTGTTTTTTCGAAAAATTGGCAGATGGATCAAAATTTAAATTAAGGAACTAATGTCCTTTTAAAAAAGCTAAGGGTGGTCCCCATGTTGTCACGAGGGGGTTTCTTTTAACTCCTTTAGTTTTCGAGTAATCGTTAATGCTACGGATTTTCGCACCCAATTTTTTAACACTTCAAAAATTTCTACCGTCGGAACCAAAGAAGCTGGAGACCTGAAACCAATGGCCGTTGTAGGTATATATGTCACCTACCTGGATTTCAGGCCAATCCGTTCAACACAACTCTCGTAAGAAATTTTCACGAATGTAAAAAGTGAAACTTATCGAAATATATAGCTTTTTTGGTTGTTAACAAAGGTAGCTCCTTCCTTGTTTTTTCGAAAAATTGGCAGATGGATCAAAATTTAAATTGAGGAACTAATGTCCTTTTAAAAAAGCTAAAATTCGTCCCCATGTTGTCACGAGGGGGGTTTTTTTAGCTCCTTTAGTTTTCGAGTAATCGTTAATGCTACGGATTTTCGCACCCAATTTTTTTACACTTCAAAAATTTCTACCATCGGAACCAAAGAAGCTGGAGACTTGAAAAAGATGGTCGTTGTAGGCAGATATGTCACCTTTTTTTAATTCCTTTAGTTTTTGAGTAATCGTTAATGCTACGGATTTTCGCACCCAATTTTTTTACACTTCAAAAATTTCTACCTTCGGAACCAAAGAAGCTGGAGACCTGAAACCGATGGCCGTTGTAGGTATATATGTCACTTACTTGGATTTCAGGCCAATCCGTCCAATATAACTCTCGTAGGAAATTTTCACGCATGAAAAAATTGAAACTTATCGAAATATATAGCTTTTTTGGCTGTTAACAAAGGTAGCTCCTTCCTTGTTTTTTCGAAAAATTGAAGGATGGACCGAAATTTAAATTGAAGAACTAATGTCCTTTTAAAATAACTAAGGGTGATCCCCATGTTGTCACGAGGGGGTTTTTTTTAACTCCTTTAGTTTTCGAGTAATCGTTAATGCTACGGATTTTCGCACCCAATTTTTTTACACTTCAAAAATTTCTACCGTCGGAACTAAAGAAGCTGGAGACCTGAAACCAATGGCCGTTGTAGGTAGATATGTCACCTACCTATATTTCAGGCCAATCCGTTCAACACTACTCTCGTAAGAAATTTTCACGCATGAAAAAAGTGAAACTTATCGAAATATATAGCTTTTTTGGCTGTTAACAAAGGTAGCTCCTTCCTTGTTTTTTCGAAAAATTGGCAGAAGGATAAAAATTTAAATTAAGGAACTAATGTCCTTTTAAAATAGCTAAAATTCGTCCCCATGTTGTCACGAGGGGGTTTTTTTTAGCTCCTTTAGTTTTCGAGTAATCGTTAATGCTACGGATTTTCGCACCCAATTTTTTTACACTTCAAAAATTTCTACCATCGGAACCAAAGAAGCTGGAGACTTGAAATAGATGGTCGCTGTAGGCAGATATGTCACCTTTTTTTTAAGCTCCTTTAGTTTTCGAGTAATCGTTAATGCTACGGATTTTCGCACCCAATTTTTTTACACTTCAAAAATTTCTACCGTCGGAACCAAAGAAGCTGGAGACCTGATAGCAATGGCCGTTGTAGGTAAATATGTCACTTACCTGGATTTCAGGCCAATCCGTTCAACACAACTCTCGTAAGAAATTTTCACGCATGAAAAAAGTGAAACTTATCGAAATATATAGCTTTTTTGGCTGTTAACAAAGGTAGCTCCTTCCTTGTTTTTTCGAAAAATTAGCAGATGGATCAAAATTTAAATTAAGGAACTAATGTCCTTTTAAAATAGCTAAAATTCGTCCCCATGTTGTCACGAGGGGGTTTTTTTTAGCTCCTTTAGTTTTCGAGTAATCGTTAATGCTTCGGACTTTCGCACCCAATTTTTTACACTTCAAAAATTTCTACCGTCGGAACCAAAGAAGCTGGAGACAGACCTGAAACCAATGGTCGTCGTAGGTCGATATGTCATCTACCATGATTTAAAAAATTCAGGCCAATCCGTCCAACACAACTCTCGTAAGAAATTTTCACGCATGAAAAAAGTGAAACTTATCGAATTATATAGCTTTTTTGGCTGTTAACAAAGGTAGCAGCTACCTTCCTTGTTTTTTCGAAAAATTGGCGGATGAGCTGAAATTTAAATTAGAAATTTAATGCCGTTTTAAAATAGCTAAGGGTCGTCCCCATTTTGTCACGAGTGGGGTTTTTTTAGCTCCTTTAGTTTTTGAGTAATCGTTAATGCTACGGATTTTCGCACCCAATTTTTTTACACTTCAAAAATTTCTACCGTCGGAATCAAAAAAAACTGGAGACCTAAAATCAATTAGTTTTGTAGGTAGATATTCAAGCTACTATATTTCAAAAAATTCAGGCCAATTCGTCCAACACAACCCTCGTAAGAAATTTTCACGCATGAAAAAAGTGAAACTTATCGAAATATATAGCTTTTTTGGCTGTTAACAAAGGTAGCTCCTTCCTTGTTTTTTCGAAAAATTGGCAGATGGGCTAAAATTTAGATTAGAGATTTATTGCCATTTTAAAATAGCTAAGGGTCGCCCCCATGTTCTTACGAGGGGGTTTTTTTTTGCTCCTTTAGTTTTCGAGTAATCGTTAATGCTACGGATTTTCGCACCCAAATTTTTTACACTTCAAAAATTTCTACCGTCGGAACCAAAAAAACTGGACACCTGAAACCAATGGTCGTTGTAGGTAGATATGTCACCTACCTGAATTTAAATCCGTCCAACACAACTCTCCAATCCGTCCAACACAACTCTCGTAAGAAATTTTCACGCATGAAAAAAGTGAAACTTATCGAAATATATAGCTTTTTTGGCTGTTAACAAAGGTAGCAGCTACCTTCCTTGTTTTTTCGAAAAATTGGCGGTTGAGCTAAAATTTAAAATATAAATTTAACGCCGTTTTAAAATAGCTAAAATTCGTCCCCATTTTGTCACGAGGGGGTTTTTTTTAGCTCCTTTAGTTTTTGAGTAATCGTTAATGCTACGGATTTTCGCACCCAATTTTTTTACACTACAAAAATTTCTACCGTTGGAACCAAAATAGCTGGAGACCTGAAACCAATGGTCGTTGTAGGTAGATATGTCAGCTACTTTATCTTAAAAAATTCAGGCCAATTTGTCCATAGAAACCCTCGTAAGAAATTTTCACGCATGAAAAAAGTGAAACTTATCGAAATATATAGCTTTTTTGTCTGTTAACAAAGGTAGCTCCTTCCTTGTTTTTTCGAAAAATTGGCAGATGGGCTAAAATTTAGATTAGAGATTTATTGCCGTTTTAAAATAGCTAAGGGTGGCCCCCATGTTATTACGAGGGTTTTTTTTTTGCTCCTTTAGTTTTCGAGTAATCGTTAATGCTACGGATTTTCGCACCCAATTTCAGTGCACTTCAAAAATTTCTACCGTCGGAATCAAAAAACCTGGAGACCAAAAACCAATGGCCGTTGTAGGTAGATATGTCAACTACCTGGATTTTAAAAATTCAGGACAATCCGTTTAACACAACTCTCGTAAGAAATTTTCACGCTGGAAAAAAGTGAAACTTATCGAAATATATAGCTTTTTTAGCTGTTAACAAAGGTAGCTCCTTCCTTGTTTTTTCGAAAAATTTAAATTAAGGAACAAAAGTCCTTTTAAAATAGCTAAAATTCGTCCCCATGTTGTCACGAGGGGTTTTTTTTTAGCTCCTTTAGTTTTCGAGTAATCGTTAATGCTACGGATTTTCGCACCCAATTTTTTTACACTTCAAAAATTTCTACCGTTGGAACCAAAAAAGCTGGAGACTTGAAACCAATGGTCGTCGTAGGCAGATATGTCACTTTTTTTTTTATTCCTTTAGTTTTCGAGTAATCGTTAATGCAACGGATTTTCGCACCCATTTTTTTACACTTCAAAAATTTCTACCGTCGGAACCAAAGAAGCTGGAGACAGACCTGAAACCAATGGTCGTCGTAGGTCGATATGTCATCTACCATGATTTAAAAAATTCAGGCCAATCCGTCCAACACAACTCTCGTAAGAAATTTTCACGCATGAAAAAAGTGAAACTTATCGAATTATATAGCTTTTTTGGCTGTTAACAAAGGTAGCAGCTACCTTCCTTGTTTTTTCGAAAAATTCGCGGATGGGCTGAAATTTAGATTAGAGATTTAATGCCGTTTTAAAATAGCTAAAATTCGTCCCCATGTTGTCACGAGGGGGTTTTTTTTAGCTCCTTTAGTTTTCGAGTAATCGTTAATGCTACGGATTTTCGCACCCAATTTTTTTACATTTCAAAAATTTCTACCGTCGGAACCAAAGAAGCTGGAGAATTGAAACAGATGGTCGTTGTAGGCAGATATGTCACCTTTATTTTTGCTACTTTAGTTTTCGAGTAATCGTTAATGTAACGGATTTTTGCACCCAATTTTTTTACACTTCAAAAATTTCTACCGTCGGAACTAAAGAAGCTGGAGACCTTAAACCAATGGTCGTCGTAGGTAGGTATGTCACCTACCTGGATTTAAAAAATTTAGGCCAATCCGTCTAACACAACTCTCGCAAGAAATTTTCACTCATGAAAAAATTGAATCTTATCGAAATATATAGCTTTTTTGGCTGTTAACAAAGGTAGCTCCTTCCTTGTTTTTTCGAAAAATTTGCAGATGTACCAAAATTTAAATTTAGAAACTAATGCCCTTTTAAAATAGCTAAAAGTCGTCCCCATGTTGTCACAAGGGTTTTTTTTAGCTCCTTTGGTTTTCGAGTAATCATTAATGCTACGGATTTTCGCACCCAATTTTTTTACACTTCAAAAATTTCTACCGTCGGAACCAAAAAAGCTGGAGACTTTATCGAAATATATAGAAATATATAGCTTTCTTGGCTGTTAACAAAGTAAGCAGCTACTTTGCTTGTTTTTTCGAGAAATTGGCGGATGGGCTGAAATTTTGATTAGAGATTTAATGCCGTTTTTAAATAGCTAAAGGTCGTTCCCATGTTGTCACGAGTTACACTTCAAAAATTTCTACCGTCGGAACCAAAGAAGCTGGAGACAGACCTGAAACCAATGGTCGTTGTAGGTAGATATGTCACCTACCTGGATTTGAAAAATTCAGGCAAATCCGTCCAACACAACTCTCGTAAGAAATTTTCACGCATGAAAAAAGTGAAACTTATCGAAATATATAGCTTTTTTGGCTGTTAACAAAGGTAGCAGCTACCTTCCTTGTTTTTTCGAAATATTGACGGATGGGCTAAAATTTAGATTAGAGATTTAATGCCGTTTTAAAAAAGCTAAAATTCGTCCCCATGTTGTCACGAGGGGGTTTATTTTATCTCCTTTAGTTTTCGAGTAATCGTTAATGCTACGGATTTTCTTAGAAAGAAGCTAAAAAAAACCCCCTCGTGACAACATTGTGACGACCTTTAGCTATTTTAAAAGGGCATTAGTTCTTTAATTTAAATTTCGGTCCATTCGCTAATTTTTCGAAAAAAAAAGGAAGGAGCTACCTTTGTTAACAGCCAAAAAAGCTATATATTTCGATAAGTTTCACTTTTTTCATGCGTGAAAATTTCTTACGAGAGTTGTGTTGGACGGATTAGCCTGAATTTTCAAACTCTAGGTAGTTTACATATCTACCTACAACGGCCATTGGTTTCAGGTCTCCAGCTGCTTTGGTTCCGACGGTAGAAATTTTTAAGTGTACAAAAATTTGGTGGGAAAATCCGTAGCATTAACGATTACTCGAAAACTAAACGAGCTAAAAAAAAACCCCTCGTAACAACATGGGGACGACCCTTAGCTTTTTTAAACGACATTAGTTTTTAAATCTAAATTTTAGCCCATCCGCCAATTTTTCGAAAAAACAAGGAAGGAGCTACCTTTGTTAACAGCCAAAAAAGCTATATATTTCAATAAGTTTAACTTTTTTCCTGCGTGAAAATTTCTAACGAGAGTTGTGTTGGACAAATTGGCCTGGATTTTCTAAATTCAGGTAGGTGACATATTTACCTACAACGGCCATTGGTTTCAGGTCTCCAGCGTTTTTGGTTCTGACTGTTGAAATTTTTGAAATGTAAAAAAATTGGATGCAAAAATCCGAAGCACTAACGATTTTTCGAAAACTAAAGGAGCTAAAAAAACCCCCTCGTGACAACATGGGGACGACTATTAGCTATTTCAAAAGGGCATTAAATTCGTAATTTAAATTTTGGTCCATCTGTCAATTTTTCGAAAATACAAGGAAGGAGCTACCTTTGTTAACAGCCAAAAAAGCTATATATTTCGATAAGTTTCACCTTTTCCATGCGTGAAAATGTCTTACGAGAGTTGTGTTGGGCGAATTGGCCTGTGGTTTTTAAATCCAGGTAGGTTACGAATTTTCTAAATCCAGGTAGGTGACATATTTACCTACAACGGCCATTGGTTTCAGGTCTCCAGCGTTTTTGGTTCTGACGGTAGAAATTTTTTAAGTGTAAAAAAATTTGGTGCGAAAATCCGTAGCATTAACGATTACTCGAAAACTAAAGGAGCTAAAAAAAACCCCCCGGGACAACATGGGGACGACCCTTAGCTTTTTTAAAACGGCATTAGTTTTTTAATCTAAATTTTAGCCCATCCGCCAATTTTTCGAAAAAACAAGGAAGGAGCTACCTTTGTTAACAGCCAAAAAAGCTATATATTTCGATAAGTTTCACTTTTTTCATGCGTGAAAATTTCTTACGAGAGTTGTTTTGGGCGAATTGGCCTGTGGTTTTTAAATCCAGGTAAGTTACGAATTTTCTAAATCCAAGTAGTTGACATATCTACCTACAACGGCCATTGGTTTCAGGTCTCCAGCTTTTTTGGTTCCGACTGTAGAAATTTTTGAAATGTAAAAAAATTGGGTGCGAAAATCCGAAGCATTAACGATTACTCGAAAACTAAAGGAGCTAAAAAAACCCCCTTGTGATAACATGGGGACGACTCTTAGCTATTTTAAAACGACATTAGTTTTTTAATTTAAATTTTGGTCCATCCGCCAATTTTTCGAAAAAACAAGGAAGGTAGCTGATACCTTTGTTAACAGCCAAAAAAGCTATATATTTCGATAAGTTTCACTTTTTTCATGCGTGAAAATTTCTTACGAGAGTTGTATTATACGGATTGACCTGAATTTTTTAAATCCATGTAGGTGACATTACTACCTAAGACGGCCATTGCTTTCAGTTCTCCAGCTTCTTTGGTTCCGACGGTAGAAATTTTTGAATTGTAAAAAAATTGGGTGCGAAAATCCATAGCATTAACGATTACTCGAAAACTAAAGGAGCTAAAAACAACCCCCTCGTGACAACATGGGGACGACCCTTAGCTATTTTAAAAGGACATTAACTCTTTAATTTAAATTTTGGTCCATCTGTCCATTTTTCGAAAAAACAAGGAAGGAGCTACCTTTGTTAACAGCCAAAAAAGCTATATATTTCGATAAGTTTCACTTTTTTCATGCGTGAAAATTTCTTACGAGAGTTGTGTTGAACGGATTGGCCTTAATTTTTTAAAATCCAGGTAGGTGATATATTTACCTAAAACGGCGATTGGTTTCAGGTCTCCAGCTTTTTTGGTTCCGACGGTAGAAATTTTTGAAGTGTAAAAAAATTTGGTGCGAAAATCCGTAGCATTAACGATTACTCGAAAACTAAAGGAGCTAAAAAAAACCCCTCGTGACAACATGGGGACGACCCTTAGCTATTTTAAAACGGCAATAGTTTCTTAATTTAAATTTTGGTCCATCTGTCAATTTTTCGAAAAAACAAGGAGGAGCTACCTTTGTTAACAGCCAAAAAAGCTATATTTTTCGATAAGTTTAACGTTTTTCCTGCGTGAAAATTTCTAACGAGAGTTGTATTGGCCTGAGTTTTTTAAATCCAGGTAGGTTACATATTTACCTACAACGGTCATTGGTTTCAGGTCTCCAGCTTATTTGGTTCTGACTGTAGAAATTTTTGAAGTGTAAAAAAATTGGGTGCGAAAATCCGAAGCATTAACGATTTTTCGAAAACTAAAGGAGCTAAAAAAAAACCCCCTCGTGACAACATGGGGACGACTCTTAGCTATTTTAAAAGGGCATTAGTTTTTTAATTTAAATTTTGGTCCATCTGTCAATTTTTCGAAAAAACAAGGAAGGAGCTACCTTTGTTAACAGCCAAAAAAGCTATATATTTCGATAAGTTTCACTTTTTTCATGCGTGAAAATTTCTTGCGAGAGTTGTGTGGAACGGATTGGTTTGAATCTTCTAAACTTAAATAGGTGATATATTTACCTACAACGACCATTGATTTCAGGTCTCCAGCTTTTTTGGTTCCGACGGTAGAATATTTTGAAGTGTAAAAAAATTGGGTGCGAAAATCCGTAGCATTAACGATTACTCGAAAACTAAAGGAGCTAAAATTTACCCCCTCATGACAACATGGGGACGACCCTTAGCTATTTTAAACGGCTTTAAATTTCTAATCTAAATTTCAGCCTATCCACCAATTTTTCGAAAAAAACAAGGAAGGTAGCTGCTACCTTTGTTAACAGCCAAAAAAGCTATATATTTCGATAAGTTTCACTTTTTTCATGCGTGAAAATTTCTTACGAGAGTTGTGTTGGACGGATTAGCCTAAATTTTCTAAATCCAAGGTGTTGACATAATTACCTACAACGGTCATTGGTTTCAAGTCTCCAGCTTTTTTGGTTCCGACGGTAGAAATTTTTTAAGTGTAAAAAAATTTGGTGCGAAAATCCGTAGCATTAACGATTACTCGAAAACTAAAGGAGCTAAAAAAACCCCCTCGTGACAACATGGGGACGACCCTTAGCTTTTTTAAAACGGCATTAGTTTTTTAATTTAAATTTTAGCCCATCCGCCAATTTTTCGAAAAAACAATGAAGGAGCTACCTTTGTTAACAGCCAAAAAAGCTATATATTTCGATAAGTTTCACTTTTTTCATGCGTGAAAATTTCTTACGAGAGTTGTGTAGGACGGATTAGCCTGAATTTTTTAAATCCAGGTAGTTGACATATCTACCTACAACGGCCATTAGTTTTAGGTCTCCAGCTATTTTGGTTCCGACGGTAGAATATTTTGAAGTGTAAAAAAATTTGTGAGCGAAAATCCGTAGCATTAACGATTACTCGAAAACTAAAGGAGCTAAAAAAAACCCCCTCGTGACAACATGGGGACGACCCTTAGCTATTTTAAAACGGCTTTAAAATTTATTATCTAAATTTCATCCCATCCGCCAATTTTTCGAAAAAAAACAAGGAAGGTAGCTGCTACCTTTGCTAACAGCCAAAAAAGCTATATATTTCGATAAGATTCACTTTTTTCATGCGTGAAAATTTCTAACGAGAGTTGTGTTCAACAAATTGGCCTGAATTTTTTTAATCCAGGTAGGTGACATATCTACCTACAAGGGCCATTGGTTTTAAGTCTCCAGCTTTTTTGGTTCCGACGGTAGAAAATTTTTAAGTGTAAAAAAATTTGGTGCGAAAATCCGTAGCATTAACGATTACTCGAAAACTAAAGGAGCTAAAAGAAAACCCCTCGTGACAACATGGGGACAACCCTTAGCTTTTTTAAAACGGCATTAGTTTTTATTCTAAATTTTAGCCCATCCGCCAATTTTTCGAAAAAACAAGGAAGGAGCTACCTTTGTTAACAGCCAAAAAAGCTATATATTTCGATAAGTTTAACTTTTTTCCTGCGTGAAAATTTCTAACGAGAGTTGTGTTCAACAAATTGGCCTGAATTTTTTAAATCCAGGTAACTGACATATCTACCTACAAAGGCCATTGGTTTCAGGTCTCCAGCTTTTTTGGTTCTGACTGTAGAAATTTTTGAAGTGTAAAAAAATTGGGTGCGAAAATCCGAAGCATTAACGATTTTTCGAAAACTAAAGGAGCTAAAAAAAACCCCTCGTGACAACATGGGGACGACTCTTAGCTATTTTAAAAGGGCATTAGTTTCTTAATTTAAATTTTGGTCCATCTGTCAATTTTTCGAAAAAACAAGGAAGGAGCTACCTTTGTTAACAGCCAAAAAAGCTATATATTTCGATAAGTTTCACTTTTTTCATGCGTGAAAATTTCTTACGAGAGTTGTGTGGAACGGATTGGCTTGAATTTTCTAATCTAATGTAGGTGATATATCTACCTACAACGGCCATTGGTTTCAGGTCTCCAGCTATTTGGTTCCGACGGTAGAATATTTTGAAGTGTAAAAAAATTGAGTGCGAAAATCCGTAACATTAACGATTACTCGAAAACTAAAGGAGCTAAAAAAAACCCCTCGTGACAACATGGGGACGACCCTTAGCTATTTTAAAACGGCTTTAAAATTTCTAATCTAAATTTCAGCTCATCCGCCAATTTTTCGAAAAAAAACAAGGAAGGTAGCTGCTACCTTTGCTAACAGCCAAAAAAGCTATATATTTCGATAAGATTCACTTTTTTCATGCGTGAAAATTTCTTACGAGAGTTGTGTTGAACGGATTAGCCTAAATTTTCTAAATTCTAGTAGTTGACATATCTACCTACAAAGGCCATTGGTTTCAGGTTTCCAGCTTTTTTGGTTCTGACGGTAGAAATTTTTTAAGTGTAAAAAAATTTGGTGCGAAAATTCGTAGCATTTACGATTACTCGAAAACTAAAGGCGCAAAAAAAACCCCCTCGTGACAACATGGGGACGACCCTTAGCTACTTTAAAACGGCATTAGTTTTTAAATCTAAATTTTAGCCCATCCGCCAATTTTTCGAAAAAACAAGGAAAGAGCTACCTTTGTTAACAGCCAAAAAAGCTATATATTTCGATAAGTTTAACTTTTTTCCTGCGTGAAAATTTCTAACGAGAGTTGTGTTGGACAAATTGGCCTGAATTTTTTAAATCCAGGTAGGTGACATATCTACCTACACGGTTTCAGGTCTCCAGCTTTTTTGGTTCCGACTGTAGAAATTTTTGAAGTGTAAAAAATTGGGTGCGAAAATCCGAAGCATTAACGATTTTTCGAAAACTAAAGGAGCTAAAAAAAACCCCTCGTGACAACATGGGGACAACTCTTAGCTATTTTAAAAGGGCATTAGTTTCTCAATTTAAATTTTGGTCCATCTGTCAATTTTTCGAAAAAACAAGGAAGGAGCTACCTTTGTTAACAGCCAAAAAAGCTATATATTTCGATAAGTTTCACATTTTTCATGCGTGAAAATTTCTTACGAGAGTTGTGTGGAACAGATTGGCTTGAATTTTCTAAACCTAGGTAGGTGATATATTTACCTACAACGACCATTGGTTTCAGGTCTCCAGCTTCTTTGGTTTTGACGGTAGAATATTTTGAAGTGTAAAAAAATTGGGTACGAAAATCCGTAGCATTAACGATTACTCGAAAACTAAAGGAGCTAAAATATACCCTCTCATGACAACATGGGGACGACCCTTAGCTATTTTAAAACGGCTTTAAATTTCTTATCTAAATTTTAGCCTATCCGCCAATTTTTCGAAAAATACAAGGAAGGTAGCTGCTACCTTTGCTAACAGCCAAAAAAGCTATATATTTCGATAAGATTCACTTTTTTCATGCGTGAAAATTTCTTACGAGAGTTGTGTTGAACGGATAAGCCTAAATTTACTAAATTCAAGTAGTTGACATATCTACCTACAACGGCCATTGGTTTCAGGTTTCCAGCTAATTTGGTTCTGACGGTAGAAATTTTTTAAGTGTAAAAAAATTTGGTGCGAAAATTCGTAGCATTTACGATTACTCGAAAACTAAAGGAGCAAAAACCACCCCCTCGTGACAACATGAGGACGACCCTTAGCTTTTTTAAAACGGCATTAGTTTTATAATCTAAATTTTAGCCTATCCGCCAATTTTTCGAAAAAACAAGGAAGGAGCTACCTTTGTTAACAGCCAAAAAAGCTATATATTTCGATAAGTTTCACTTTTTTCATGCGTGAAAATTTCTTACGAGAGTTGCGTTAGACGGATTAGCCTGAATTTTCTTAATCCAGGTAGTTGACATATCTACCTACAACGGTAATTGGTTTCAGGTCTCCAGCTTTTTTGGTTCCGACGGTAGAAATTTTTTAAGTGTAAAAAAATTTGGTGCGAAAATCCGTAGCATTAACGATTACTCGAAAACTAAAGGAGCTAAAAAAAATCCCCTCGTGACAACATGGGGACGACTCTTAGCTTTTTTAAAACGGCATTAGTTTTTTAATCTTAATTGTAGCCCATCCGCCAATTTTTCGAAAAAACAAGGAAGGAGCTACCTTTGTTAACAGCCAAAAAAGCTATATATTTCGATAAGTTTCACTTTTTTCCTGCGTGAAAATTTCTAACGAGAGTTGTGGTGGACAAATTGGCCTGAATTTTTTAAAATCCAGGTAGGTGACATATCTACCTACAACGACCATTGGTTTCAGGTCGCCAGCTTTTTTGATTCTGACTGTAGAAATTTTTGAAGTGTAAAAAAATTGGGTGCGAAAATCCGAAGCATTAACGATTTTTCGAAAACTAAAGGAGCTTAAAAAAACCCCCTCTTGACAACATGGGGACGAGTCTTAGCTATTTTAAAAGGGCATTAGTTTCTTAATTTAAATTTTGGTCCATCTGTCAATTTTTCGAGAAAACAAGGAAGGAGCTACCTTTGTTAACAGCCAAAAAAGCTATATATTTCGATAAGTTTCACTTTTTTCATGCGTGAAAATTTCTTACGAGAGTTGTGTGGAACGGATTGGCTTGAATTTTCTAAACCTAAGTAGGTGATATATCAACCTACAACGACTATTGGTTTCAGGTCTCCGGCTTCTTTGGTTTTGACGGTAGAATATTTTGAAGTGTAAAAAAATTGGGTGCGAAAATCCGTAGCATTAACGATTACTCGAAAACTAAAGGAGCTAAAATATACCCCCTCATGACAACATGGGGACGACCCTTAGCTTTTTAAAAACAGCATTAGTTTTTTAATCTAAATTTTAGCCCATTCGCCATTTTTTCGAAAAAACAAGGAAGGAGCTACCTTTGTTAACAGCCAAAAAAGCTATATATTTCTATAAGTTTCACTTTTTTCATGCGTGAAAATTTTTTACGAGAGATGTGTTAAACGGATTAGCCTAAATTTTCTAAATCCAGGTAGTTGACATATCTACCTACAACGGCCATTGGTTTCAGGTCTCCAGCTTTTTTGGTTCCGACAGTAGAAAATTTTTAAGTGTAAAAAAATTTGGTGCGAAAATCCGTAGCATTAACGATTACTCGAAAACTAAAGGAGCTACAAAAAACCCCCTCGTGACAACATGGGGACAACCCTTAGCTATTTTAAAACGGCATTAGTTTTTTAATCTAAATTTTAGCCCATCCGCCAATTTTTCGAAAAAACAAGGAAGGAGCTACCTTTGTTAACAGCCAAAAAAGCTATATATTTCGATAAGTTTCACTTTTTTCATGCGTGGAAAATTCTTACGAGAGTTGTGTTGAACGGATTGGCTTGAATTTTCTAAACTCATGTAGGTGACATATCTACCTACAACGGCCATTGGTTTCAGGTCTCCAGCCTCTTTTTTTCCGACGGTAGAATATTTTGAATTGTAAAAAAATTGGGTGCGAAAATCCGTAGCATTAACGATTACTCGAAAACTAAAGGAGCTAAAAAAAACCCCCTCGTGACAACATGGGGACGACCCTTAGCTATTTTAAAACGGCTTTAAAATTTCTAATCTAAATTTCAGCCCATCCGCCAATTTTTCGAAAAAAACAAGGAAGGTAGCTGCTACCTTTGCTAACAGCCAAAAAAGCAATATATTTCGATAAGATTAACTTTTTTCATGCGTGAAAACTTCTTACGAGAGTTGTGTTGAACGGATTAGCCTAAATTTTTTAAATTCAAGTAGTTGACATATCTACCTACAACGGCCATTGGTTTCAGGTTTCCAGCTTTTTTGGTTCCGACGGTAGAAATTTTTTAAGTGTAAAAAAATTTGGTGCGAAAATTCGTAGCATTTACGATTACTCGACAACTAAAGGAGCAAAAAAAACCCCCTCGTGACAACATGGGGACGACCCCTAGCTATTTTAAAACGGCATTAGTTTTTTAATCTAAATTTTAGCCTATCCGCCAATTTTTCGAAAAAACAAGGAAGGAGCTACCTTTGTTAACAGCCAAAAAAGCTATATATTTCGATAAGTTTCACTTTTTTCCTGCGTGAAAATTTCTAACGAGAGTTGTGTTGGACAAATTGGCCTGAATTTTTTAAAATCCAGGGAGGTGTTATATCTACCTACAACGGCCATTGGTTTCAGGTCTCCAGCTTATTTGTAGCCAATTTTTCGAAAAAACAAGGTAGGAGCTTCCTTTGTTAACAGCCAAAAAAGCTATATATTTCGATAAGTTTCACTTTTTTCCTGCGTGAAAATTTCTAACGAGAGTTGTGTTGGACAAATTGGCCTGAATTTTTTAAAATCCAGGGAGGTGACATATCTACCTACAACGGCCATTGGTTTCAGGTCTCCAGCTTTTTTGTAGCAGATTTTTCAAATAAACAAGGAAGGAGCTACCTTTGTTAACAGTCAAAAAAGCTATATATTTCGATAAGTTTAACTTTTTTCATGCGTGAAAATTTCTTACGAGAGTTGTGTTGAACGGATTGGCTTGAATTTTCTAAATCCAGGTAGTAGATATATCTACCTACAACGGCCATTGGTTTCAGGTCTCCACCTTTTAATGTTCCGACGGTAGAATATTTTGACGTGTAAGAAAATTGGTTGCGAAAATCCGTAGCATTAACGATAACTCGAAAACTAAAGGAGCTAAAAAAAACCCCCTCGTGACAACATGGGGACGACCCTTAGCTATTTTAAAACGGCTTTAAAATTTCTAATCTAAATTTCAGCCCATCTGCCAATTTTTCGAAAAAAACAAGGGAGGTAGCTGCTACCTTTGTTAACAGCCAAAAAAGCTATATATTTCGATAAGATTCACTTTTTTCATGCGTGTAAATTTCTTACGAGAGTTGTGTTGAACGGATTAGCCTAAATTTTCTAATTCCAGGTAGTTGACATATCTACCTACAACGGCCATTGGTTTTAGGTCTCCAGCTTTTTTGGTTCCGACGGTAGAAATTTTTGAAGTGTAAAAAAATTTAGTGCGAAAATTCGTAGCATTTACGATTACTCGAAAACTAAAGGAGCAAAAAAAACCCCCTCGTGAAAACATGGGGACGACCCTTAGCTTTTTTAAAACGGCATTAGTTTATTAATCTAAACTGTAGCCCATCCGCCAATTTTTCGAAAAAACAAGGAAGGAGCTACCTTTGTTAACAGCCAAAAAAGCTATATATTTCGATAAGTTTCACTTTTTTCATGCGTGAAAATTTCTTACGAGAGTTTTGTTGGACGGATTGGCCTGAATTTTCTAAATTCAGGTATTTGACATATCTTCCTACAACGGCCATTGGTTTCAGGTCTCCAGCTTTTTTATTTCCGACGGTAGAACATTTTTAAGTGTAAAAAAATTTGGTGCGAAAATCCGTAGCATTAACGATTACTCGAAAACTAAAGGAGCTAAAAAAAACCCCCTCGTGACAACATGGGGACGACCCTTAGTTATTTTAAACATCATTAAATTTATAATCTAAATTTTAGCCCATCCGCCAATTTTTCGAAAAAACAAGGAAGGAGCTACCTTTGTTAACAGCCAAAAAAGCTATATATTTCGATAAGTTTCACTTTTTTCATGCGTGAAAATTTCTTACGAGAGTTTTGTTATACGGATTGGCCTGAATTTTCTAAATCCAGGTATTTGACATATCTAACTACAATGGCCATTGGTTTCAGGTCTTCAGCTTTTTTATTTCCGACGGGAGAAAATTTTTAAGTGTAAAAAAATTTGGTGCGAAAATCCGTAGCATTAACGATTACTCGAAAACTAAAGGAGCTAAAAAAAACCCCCTCGTAACAACATGGGGACGACTCTTAGCTATTTTAAAAGGGCATTAGTTTCTTAATTTAAATTTTGGTCCATCTGTGAATTTTTCGAAAAAACAAGGAAGGAGCTACCTTTGTTAACAGCCAAAAAAGCTATATATTTCGATAAGTTTCACTTTTTTCATACGTGAAAATTTCTTACGAGAGTTGTGTGGAACGGATTGGCTTGAGTTTTCTTAACCTAGGTAGGTGATATATCTACCTACAACGACTATTGGTTTCAGGTCTCCGGCTTTTTTGGTTTTGACGGTAGAATATTTTGAAGTGTAAAAAAATTGGGTGCGAAAATCCGTAGCATTAACGATTACTCGAAAACTAAAGGAGCTAAAATATACCCCCTCATGACAACATGGGGACGACCCTTAGCTATTTTAAAACGGCATTAGTTTTTTAATCTAAATTTTAGCCCATTCGCCAATTTTTCGAAAAAACAAGGAAGGAGCTACCTTTGTTAACAGCCAAAAAAGCTATATATTTCGATAAGTTTCACTTTTTTCATGCGTGAAAATTTCTTACGAGAGATGTGTTGGACGGATTAGCCTAAATTTTCTAATTCCAGGTAGTTGACATATCTACCTACAACGGCCATTGGTTTCAGGTCTCCAGCTTTTTTGGTTCCGACGGTAGAAAATTTTTAAGTGTAAAAAAATTTGGTGCGAAAATCCGTAGCATTAACGATTACTCGAAAACTAAAGGAGCTAAAAAAAACCACCTCGTGACAACATGGGGACGACCCTTAGCTACTTTAAAACGGCATTAGTTTTTTAATCTAAAATGTAGCCAATCCGCAAATTTTTCGAAAAAACAAGGAAGGAGCTACCTTTGTTAACAGCCAAAAAAGCTATATATTTCGATAAGTTTCACTTTTTTCATGCGTGAAAATTTCTTACGAGAGTTGTGTTGAACGGATTGGCTTGAATTTTCTAAACTCATGTAGGTGATATATCTACCTACAACGGCCATTGGTTTCAGGTCTCCAGCTTCTTTTTTTCCGACGGTAGAATATTTTGAATTGTAAAAAAATTGGGTGCGAAAATCCGTAGCATTAACGATTACTCGAAAACTAAAGGAGCTAAAAAAAACCCCCTCGTGACAACATGGGGACGACCCTTAGCTATTTTAATACAGTTTTAAAATTTCTAATCTAAATTTCAGCCCATCCGCCAATTTTTCCAAAAAAACAAGGAAGGTAGCTGCTACCTTTGCTAACAGCCAAAAAAGCTATATATTTCGATAAGATTAACTTTTTTCATGCGTGAAAACTTCTTACGAGAGTTGTGTTGATTGGAGTAGCCTACATTTTTTAAATTCAAGTAGCTGACATATCTACCTACAACGGCCATTGGTTTCAGGTTTCCAGCTTTTTTGGTTCCGACGGTAGAAATTTTTTAATTGTAAAAAAATTTGGTGCGAAAATTCGTAGCATTTACGATTACTCGACAACTAAAAGAGCAAAAAAAACCCCCTCGTGACAACATGGGGACGACCCCTAGCTATTTTAAAACGGCATTAGTTTTTTAATCTAAATTTTAGCCTATCCGCCAATTTTTCGAAAAAACAAGGAAGGAGCTACCTTTGTTAACAGCCAAAAAAGCTATATATTTCGATAAGTTTCACTTTTTTCATGCGTGAAAATTTCTTACGAGAGTGGTGTTGGACGGATTAGCCTGAATTTTCTAAATTTAGGTAGTTGACATATCTTCCTACAACGGCCATTGGTTTAAGGTCTCCAGCTTTTTTGGTTCCGACGGTAGAAATTTTTGAAGTGTAAAAAAATTTTGTGCGAAAATCCGTAGCATTAACGATTACTCGAAAACTAAAGGAGCTAAAAAAACCTCCCTCGTGACAACATGGGGACGACCCTTTACTATTTTAAAACGGCATTAGTTTCTTAATTTAAATTTTGGTCCATCTGTCAATTTTTCGAAAAAACAAGGAAGGTAGCTGCTACCTTTGTTAACAGCCAAAAAAGCTATATATTTCGATAAGTTTCACTTTTTTCATGCGTGAAAATTTCTTACGAGAGTTGTGTTGGGCGAATTGGCCTGTGGTTTTTAAATCCAGGTAGGTAACGAATTTTCTAAATCCAAGTAGTTGACATATCTACCTACAACGGCCATTGGTTTCAGGTCTCCAGCTTTTTTGGTTCCGACGGTAGAAATTTTTTAAGTGTAAAAAAATTTAGTGCGAAAATCCGTAGCATTAACGATTACTCGAAAACTAAAGGAGCAAAAAAAAATCCCCTCGTGACAACATGGGGACGACTCTTAGCTATTTTAAAACGGCATTAGTTTTTTAATCTAAATTGTAGCCCATCCGCCAATTTTTCGAAAAAACAAGGAAGGAGCTACCTTTGTTAACAGCCAAAAAAGCTATATATTTCGATAAGTTTCACTTTTTTCATGCGTGAAAATTTCTTACGAGAGTTGTGTTGAACGGATTGGCTTGAATTTTCTAAACTCATGTAGGTGATATATCTACCTACAAAGGCCATTGGTTTCAGGTCTCCAGCTTCTTTTTTTTCGACGGTAGAATATTTTGAATTGTAAAAAAATTGAGTGCGAAAATCCGTAGCATTAACGATTACTCGAAAACTAAAGGAGCTAAAAAAAACCCCCTCGTGACAACATGGGGACGACCCTTAGCTATTTTAAAACGGCTTTAAAATTTCTAATCTAAATTTCAGCCCATCCGCCAATTTTTCGAAAAAAACAAGGAAGGTAGCTGCTACCTTTGCTAACAGCCAAAAAAGCTATATATTTCGATAAGATTAACTTTTTTCATGCGTGAAAACTTCTTACGAGAGTTGTGTTGAACGGATTAGCCTAAATTTTTTAAATTCAAGTAGTTGACATATCTACCTACAACGGCCATTGGTTTCAGGTTTCCAGCTTTTTTGGTTCCGACGGTAGAAATTTTTTAATTGTAAAAAAATTTGGTACGAAAATTCGTAGCATTTACGATTACTCGACAACTAAAGGAGCAAAAAAAAACCCCTCGTGACAACATGGGGACGACCCCTAGCTATTTTAAAACGGCATTAGTTTTTTAATCTAAATTTTAGCCTATCCGCCAATTTTTCGAAAAAACAAGGAAGGAGCTACCTTTGTTAACAGCCAAAAAAGCTATATATTTCGATAAGTTTCACTTTTTTCATGCGTGAAAATTTCTTACGAGAGTTGTGTTGGACGGATTAGCCTGAATTTTCTAAATTTAGGTAGTTGACATATCTACCTACAACGGCCATTGGTTTAAGGTCTCCAGCTTTTTTGGTTCCGACTGTAGAAATTTTTCAAGTGTAAAAAAATTTTGTGCGAAAATCCGTAGCATTAACGATTACTCGAAAACTAAAGGAGCTAAAAAAAACCCCCTCGTGACAACATGGGGACGACCCTTTACTATTTTAAAACGGCATTAGTTTCTTAATTTAAATTTTGGTCCATCTGTCAATTTTTCGAAAAAACAAGGAAGGTAGCTGCTACCTTTGTTAACAGCCAAAAAAGCTATATATTTCGATAAGTTTCACTTTTTTCATGCGTGATAATTTCTTACGAGAGTTGTGTTGGGCGAATTGGCCTGTAGTTTTTAAATCCAGGTAGGTTACGAATTTTCTTAATCCAAGTAGTTGACATATCTACCTACAACGGCCATTGGTTTCAGGTCTCCAGCTTTTTTGGTTCCGACGGTAGAAATTTTTTAAGTGTAAAAAAATTTAGTGCGAAAATCCGTAGCATTAACGATTACTCGAAAACTAAAGGAGCAAAAAAAAAATCCCCTCGTGACAACATGGGGACGACTCTTAGCTATTTTAAAACGGCATTAGTTTTTTAATCTAAATTGTAGCCCATCCGCCAATTTTTCGAAAAAACAAGGAAGGAGCTACCTTTGTTAACAGCCAAAAAAGCTATATATTTCGATAAGTTTCACTTTTTTAAGGCGTAAAAATTTCTAACGAGAGTTGTGTTGGTTAAATTGGCCTGAATTTTTAAAATCCAGGTAGGTGACATATCTACCTACAACAACCATTGGTTTCAAGTCTCCAGCTTTTTTGATTCGTAGAAATTTTTGAAGTGTAAAAAAATTGGGTGCGAAAATCCGAAGCATTAACGATTACTCGAAAACAAAAGGAGCTAAAAAAACCCCCTTGTGATAATATGGGGACGACCTTTAGCTATTTTAAAAGAACATTAGTTTCTTAATTTAAATTTTGGTCCATCCGCCAATTTTTCGAAAAAACAAGGAAGAAGCTACCTTTGTTAACAGCCAAAAAAGCTATATATTTCGATAAGTTTCACTTTTTTCATGCGTGAAAATTTCTTACGAGAGTTGTGTTAACGGATTGACCTGAATTTTTTAAATCCATGTAGGTGACATATCTACCTAAGACGGCCATTGGTTTCAGGTCTCCAGCTTCTTTGGTTCCGACGGTAGAAATTTTTGAAGTGTAAAAAATTTGGATGCGAAATTCGTAGCATTAACGATTACTCGAAAACTAAAGGAGCTAGAAAAAAACCCCTCGTGACAACATGGGAACGACCTTTTGCTATTTTAAAAGGGCATTAGTTCCTTAATTTAAATTTTGTTCCATCTGTAAATTTTTCGAAAAAACAAGGAAGGAGCTACCTTTGTTAACAGCCAAAAAAGCTATATATTTCGATAAGTTTCACTTTTTTCATACGTCAAAATTTCTTACGAGAGTTGTGTTAAACGGATTGGCTTGAATTTTCTAAATATAGGTAAGTGATACATCTGCTTACGACCATCTTTGGTTTCAAGTCTCCAGCTTCTTTGGTTCCGACGGTAGAAATTTTTGAAGTGTAAAAAAATTGGGTGCGAAAATCCGTAGCATTAACGATTACTCGAAAACTGAAGGAGCTAAAAAAAACCCCCTCTTGACAACTTTGGGACCACCCTTAGCCTTTTTAAAATGGCATTAAATCTCTAATTTAAATTTCAGCCCATCCGCCAATTTTTCGAAAAAACAAGGAAGGTAGCTGCTACCTTTGTTAACAGCCAAGTAGGTGACATATCTACCTACAACGATCATTGGTTTCAGGTCTCCAGCTATTTTGGTTCGTAGAAGTTTTTGAAGTGTAAAAAAATTGGTTGCGAAAATCCGTAGCATTAACGATTACTCGAAAACTAAAGGAGCTAAAAAAACCCTCTTGTGATAATTTGGGGACGACCTTTAGCTATTTTACAAGAACATTAGTTTTTTAATTTTATTTTTGGTCCATCCGCCAATTTTTCGAAAAAACAAGGAAGAAGCTACCTTTGTTAACAGCCAAAAAAGCTATATATTTCCATAAGTTTCACTTTTTTCATGCGTGAAAATTTCTTACGAGAATTGTGTTGAACGGATTGACCTGAATTTTTTAAATCCAGATAGGTGTCATTACTACCTTAAACGGCCATTTGTTTCAGGTCTCCAGCTTCTTTGGTTCCGACGGTAGAAATTTTTGAAATTTAAAAAAATTGAGTGCGAAAATCCGTAGCATTAACGATTACTCGAAAACCAAAGGAGCTAAAAAAAACCCCCTCGTGACAACATGGGGACGACCCTTAGCTATTTTAAAACGGCATTAAATCTCTAATTTAAATTTCAGCCCATCCGCCAATTTTTCGAAAAAACAAGGAAGGTAGCTGCTACCTTTGTTAACAGCCAATTAGGTGATATATCTACCTACAACGACCACTGGTTTCAGGTCTCCAGCTATTTTGGTTCGTAGAAGTTTTTGAAGTGTAAAAAAATTGGTTGCGAAAATCCGTAGCGTTAACGATTACTCGAAAACTAAAGGAGCAAAAAAAAATCCCCTCGTGACAACATGGGGACGACTCTTAGCTATTTTAAAACGGCATTAGTTTTTTAATCTAAATTGTAGCCCATCCGCCAATTTTTCGAAAAAACAAGGAAGGAGCTACCTTTGTTAACAGCCAAAAAAGCTATATATATCGATAAGATTCACTTTTTTCATGCGTGAAAATTTCTTACGAGAGTTGTGTTGATTAGATTGGCCTAAATTTTTTAAATCCAGGTAGGTGACATATCAACCTACAACGACCATTGGTTTTAAGTCTCCAGCTTTTTTAGTTCCGACGGTAGAAATTTTTGAAGTGTAAAAAAATTGGGTGCGAAAATCTGTCGCATTAACGATTACTCGAAAACTAAAGGAGCTAAAATAAACCCCCTCGTGACAACATGGGGACGAATTTTAGCTATTTTAAAAAGACATTATTTCCTTAATTTAAATTTGGGTCCATCCGCCAATTTTTCGAAAAAACAAGGAAGGAGCTACCTTTGTTAACAGCCAAAAAAGCTATATATTTCGATAAGTTTCACATTTTTCATGCGTGAACATTTCTTACGAGAGTTGTGTTAGACGGATTGGCCTGAATTTTTTAAAACCAAGTAGGTGACATATATACCTACAACGGCCAGAAATTTTTGAAATTTAAAAAAATTGGGTGCGAAATTCCGTAGCATTAACGATTACTCGAAAACCAAAGGAGCTAAAAAAAAACCCCTCGTGACAACATGGGGACGACCCTTAGCTATTTTAAAACGGCATTAAATTTTAAATCAAAATTTCAGCCCATCTGCCATTTTTTTCGAAAAAACAAGGAAGGTAGCTACCTTTGTTAACAGCCAAAACAGCTATATATTTCGATAAGATTCACTTTTTTCATGCGTGAAAATTTCTTACGAGAATTGTGTTGAACAGATTGGCCTAAATTTTTAAATCCAGGTAGGTGACATATCTACCTACAACGACCATTGGTTTCAAGTCTCCAGCTTTTTTAGTTCCGACGGTAGAAATTTTTGAAGTGTTAAATTCGTCCTCATGACAACATGGGGACGAATTTTAGCTTTTACAAAAGGACATTAGTTTCCTAATTTAAATTACGGTCCATCTGCCAATTTTTCGAAAAAACAAGGAAGGAGCTACCTTTGTTAACAGCCAAAAAAGCTATATATTTCGATAAGTTTCACTTTTTTCATGCGTGAAAATTTCTTACGAGAGTTGTGTTGATCAGATTGGCCTGAATTTTTTAAATCCAGATAGGTGACATATTTACCTACAACGGCCATTGGTTTCAGGTCTCCAGCTTTATTGGTTCCTACGGTAGAAATTTTTGAAGTGTAAAAAAATTGGATGCGAAAATCCGTAGCATTAACGATTACTCGAAAACTAAAGGAACTAATAAAAAGGTGACATATCTGCCTATGACGACCATTGGTTTCAAGTCTTCAGCTTCTTTGGTTCCGACGGTAGAAATTTTTGAAATGTAAACAAATTGGGTGTGAAAATCCGTAGCATTAACGATTACTCAAAAAATAAAGGAGCTAAAAAAAAACCCCTCATGACAACATGGGGACGACCCTTAGCTATTTTAAAAGGGCTTTAGTTCCTTAATTTAAATTTTGGTCCATCTGTCAATTTTTCGAAAAAACAAGGAAGGTAGCTGCTACCTTTGTTAACAGCCAAAAAAGCTATATATTTCGATAAGTTTCACTTTTTTCATGCGTGAAAATTTCTTACGTGAGTTGTTTTGAACGGATTGGCTTGAATTTTCTAAATTTAGTTAGGTGATATATCTACCTACAACAGCCATAGGTTTTAGGTTTCCAGCTTCTTTGGTTCCGACGGTAGAATATTTTGAATTGTAAAAAAATGGGGTGCGAAAATCCGTAGCATTAACGATTACTCGAAAACTAATGGAGCTAAAAAAAACCCCCTCGTGACAACATGGGGACGACCCTTAGCTATTTTAAAACGGCATTAAATCTCTTATCTAAATTTCAGCCCATCCGCCAATTTTTCGAAAAAAACAAGGAAGGTAGCTGCTACCTTTGTTAACAGCCAAAAAAGCTATATATTTCGATAAGTTTCACTTTTTTCATGCGTGAAAATTTCTTACGAGAGTTGTGTTGGACAGATTGGACTGAATTTTAAAAATCCAAGTAGGTGACATATCAACTTACATTGACCATTGGTTTTAGGTCTCCAGCTTTTTTGGTTCCGACGGTAGAATATTTTGAAGTGTAAAAATCTTGGGTGCGAAAATCCGTAGCATTAACGATTACTCGAAAACTAAAGGAGCTAAAAAAAACCCCTCGTGACATCATGAGGATGACCCTTAGCTATTTTAAAACGGCATTAAATTTCAAATGAAAATTTCAGCCCATCCGCCAATTTTTCGAAAAAACAAGGAAGGTAGCTGCTACCTTTGTTAGCAGCCAAAAAAGCTATATATTTCGATAAGTTTCACTATTTTCATGCGTGAAAATTTCTTACGAGAGTTGTGTTGGACGGATTGGCCTGAATTTTTTAAGTTTAGGTAGGTGACATATCTTTTTACGACGACCATTGGTTTCAGGTTTCACTTTTTTCATGCGTGAAAATTTCTTACGAGAGATGTGTTGGACGGATTAGCCTAAATTTTCTAATTCCAGGTAGTTGACATATCTACCTACAAAGGCCATTGGTTTCAGGTCTCCAGCTTTTTTGGTTCTGACAGTAGAAATTTTTGAAGTGTAAAAAAATTTGGTGCGAAAATCCGTAGCATTAACGATTACTCGAAAACTAAAGGAGCTAAAAAAATCCCCTTGTGACAACATGGGGACGACCTTTAGCTATTTTAAAAAGGCATTAGTTTCTTAATTTAAATTTTGGTCAATCTGCCAATTTTTCGAAAAAAACAAGGAAGGTAGCTGCTACCTTTGTTAACAGCCAAAAAAGCTATATATTTCGATAAGTTTCACTTTTTTCAAGCGTGAAAATTTCTTACGAGAGTTGAGTTCAACGGATTGGCTTGAACTTTTTAAATTCAGGTAGGTGACATTTCTGCATACGACGACCTTTGGTTTCAGGTTTCCAGTTTTTTTAGTACCGACGGTAGAAATTTTTGAAGTTTAAAAAAATTGGGTGCGAAAATCCGTAGCATTAACGATTACTCGTAAACTAAAGGAGCTAAAATAAACCCCCTCGTGACAACATGGGGACGAATTTTAGCTATTTTAAAACGGCATTAAATCTCTAATCTAAATTTCAGCCCATCCGCCAATTTTTTGAAAAAACAAGGAAGGTAGCTGCTACCTTTGTTAACAGCCAAAAAAGCTATATATTTCGATAAGTTTCACTTTTTTCATGCGTGAAAATTTCTTACGAGAGATGTGTTGGACGGATTAGCCTAAATTTTCTAATTCCAGGTAGTTGACATATCTACCTACAAAGGCCATTGGTTTCAGGTCTCCAGCTTTTTTGGTTCTGACTGTAGAAATTTTTGAAGAGTAAAAAAATTGGGTGCGAAAATCCGAAGCATTAACGATTTTTCGAAAACTAAAGGAGCTAAAAAAAACCCCCTCGTGACAACATGGAGACGACTCTTAGCTATTTTAAAACATCATTAAATCTCTTATCTAAATTTAGGCCCATCCGCCAATTTTTCGAAAAAACAAGGAAGGTAGCTGCTACCTTTGTTAACAGCCAAAAAAGCTATATATTTCGATAAGTTTCACTTTTTTCCAGTGTGAAAATTTCTTACGAGAGTTGTGTTGAACGGATTGTCCTGAATTTTTTAAATCCAGGTAGGTGACATATTTACCTACAACATCCATTGGTTTCAGGTCTCCAGCTTTTTTGGTTCCGACTGTAGAAATTTTTGAAGTGTAAAAAAATTTGGTGTGAAAATCCGTAGCATTAACGATTACCCGAAAACTAAAGGAGCTAAAAAAACCCCCTTGTGACAACATGAGGACAACCTTTAGCTATTTTAAAAGGGCTTTATTTATTTAATTTAAATTTTGGTCTATCCGCCAATTTTTCGAAAAAACAAGGAAGGAGCTACCTTTGTTAACATCCAAAAAAGCTATATATTTCGATAAGTTTCACTTTTTTCATGCGTGAAAATTTCTTACGAGAGTTGTATTGGACGGATTGGCCGGAATTTTTTAATTTCAGGTAGGTGACATATCTTCCTACAACGGCCATTGGTTTCAGGTCTCCAGCTTCTTTGGTTGCGATGGTAGAAATTTTTGAAGTGTCAAAAAATTGAGTGCGAAAATCCGTAGCATTAACGATTACTCGAAAACTAAAGAAGCTAAAAAAAACCTCTCGTGACAAAATGGGGACGACTTTTAGCTATTTTAAAAGGGCATTAGTTTCTTAATTTAAATTTTGGTCCATCCGCCAATTTTTCAAAAAAAACAAGGAAGGAGCTACCTTTGTTAACAGCCAAAAAACTATATATTTTGATAAGTTTCACTTTTTTCATGCGTGAAAATTTCTTACGAGAGTTGTGTTGGACGAATTGGCCTGAATTTTATTAAATCCAGGTAGATTTAATATCAACCTACAACAACCTTTGGTTTTAGGTCTCCAGCTTCTTTGATTGCGTGTTAAAAATTTTTGAAGTGTAAAAAAATTGGGTGCGAAAATCCGTAGCATTAACGATTACTCGAAAACTAAAGGAGCTAAAAAACCCCCTCGTGACAACATGGGGACAACTCTTAGCTATTTTAAAACGGCATTAAATCTCTAATCTTAATTTTGGCCCATCCGCCAATTTTTCGAAAAAACAAGGAAGGTAGCTGCTACCTTTGTTAACAGCCAAAAAAGCTATATATTTCGATAAGTTTCACTTTTTTCATGCGTGAAAATTTCTTACGAGAGTTGTGTTTGACAAATTGGCCTGAATTTTTTAAATCCAGGTAGATTTAATATCAACCTACAACAACCTTTGGTTTCAGGTATCCAGCTTCTTTAATTGCGATGGTAAAAATTTTTGAAATGTAAAAAAATTGGGTGCGAAAATCCGTAGCAATAACGATTACTCGAAAACTAAAGGAGCTAAAAAAAACCCCCTCGTGACAACATGGGGACGACCCTTAGCTATTTTAAAACGGCATTAAATCTCTTATCTAAATTTTGGCCCATCCGCCAATTTTTCGAAAAAACAAGGAAGGTAGCTGCTACCTTTGTTAACAGCCAAAAAAGCTGTATATTTCGATAAGTTTCACTTTTTTCAAACGTGAAAATTTCTTACGAGAGTTGTGTTAGACGGATTGTCCTGAATTTTTTAAATCCAGGTAGGTGACATATTTTTACTACAACGGCCATTGGTTTCAGGTCTCCAGCTTTTTTGGTTCCGACTGTAGAAATTTTTGAAGTGTAAAAAAATTGGGTGTGAAAATCCGTAGCATTAACGATTACCCGAAAACTAAAAAACCCCCTTGTGACAACATGGGGACAACCTTTAGCTATTTTAAAAGGGCTTTATTTATTTAATTTAAATTTTGGTCTATCCGCCAATTTTTCGAAAAAACAAGGAAGGAGCTACCTTTGTTAACATCCAAAAAAGCTATATATTTCGATAAGTTTCACTTTTTTCATGCGTGAAAATTTCTTACGTGAGTTGTATTGGACGAATTGGCCGGAATTTTTTAATTTCAGGTAGGTGACATATCTTCCTACAACGGCCATTGGTTTCAGGTCTCCAGCTTCTTTGGTTGCGATGGTAGAAATTTTTGAAGTGTCAAAAAATTGGGTGCGAAAATCCGTAGCATTAACGATTACTCGAAAACTAAAGAAGCTAAAAAAAACCTCTCGTGACAAAATGGGGACGACTTTTAGCTATTTTAAAACGGCATTAGTTTCTTAATTTAAATTTCGGTCCATCCGCCAATTTTTCAAAAAAAAACAAGGAAGGAGCTACCTTTGTTAACAGCCAAAAAAGCTATATATTTTGATAAGTTTCACTTTTTTCATGCGTGAAAATTTCTTACGAGAGTTGTGTTGAACGGATTAGCCTGAATTTTCTAACCCAGGTAGGTGACATATTTACCTACCAGGGCCATTGGTTTCAGGTCTCCAGCTTCTTTGATTGCGTGGTAAAAATTTTTGAAGTGTAAAAAAATTGGGTGCGAAAATCCGTAGCATTAACGATTACTCGAAAACTAAAGGAGCTAAACAAAACCCCCTCGTGACAACATGGAGACAACCTTTAGCTATTTTAAAATGGCATTAAATCTCTAATCTAAATTTTGGCCCATCCGCCAATTTTTCGAAAAAACAAGGAAGGTAGCTGCTACCTTTGTTAACAGCCAAAAAAGCTATATATTTCGATAAGTTTCACTTTTTTCATGCGTGAAAATTTCTTACGAGAGTTGTGTTGGACGAATTGGCCTGAATTTTTTAAATCCAGGTAGATTTAATATCTACCTACAACAACCTTTGGTTTCAGGTCTCCAGCTTCTTTAATTGCGATGGTAAAAATTTTTGAAATGTAAAAAAATTGGGTGCGAAAATCCGTAGCATTAACGATTACTCGAAAACTAAAGGAGCTAAAAAAAACCCCCTCGTGACAACATGGGGACGACCCTTACCTATTTTAAAACGGCATTAAATCTCTAATCTACATTTTGGCCCATCCGCCAATTTTTCGAAAAAACAAGGAAGGTAGCTGCTACCTTTGTTAACAGCCAAAAAAGCTATATATTTCGATTTTTTAAATCCAGGTAGGTGACATATCTACCTACGATGGCCATTGGTTTCAGGTCTCCAGCTTCTTTGGTTCCGACGGTAAAAATTTTTGAAGTTTAAAAAAATTGGGTGTGAAAATCCTTAGCATTTACGATTACTCGAAAACTAAAGGAGCTAAAAAAAACCCCTTGTGACAACATGGGGACAACCTTTAGCTATTTTAAAACGGCATTAAATCTCTAATCTAAATTTAGGCCCATCCGCCAATTTTTCGAAAAAACAAGGAAGGTAGCTGCTACCTTTGTTAACAGCCAAAAAAGCTATATATTTCGATAAGTTTCATTTTTTTCCAGCGTGAAAACTTCTTACGAGAGTTGTGTTGAACGGATTGTCCTGAATTTTTTAAATCCAGGTAGGTGACATATTTACCTACAACGGCCATTGGTTGTAGGTTTCCAGCTTTTTTGGTTTCGACTGTAGAAATTTTTGAAGTGAAAAAAAATTGGGTGCGAAAATCCGTAGCATTAACGATTACCCGAAAACTAAAGGAGCTAAAAAAAACCCCCTCGTGACAACATGGGGACAACCTTTAGCTATTTTAAAAAGGCTTTATTTATTAAATTTAAATTGTGGTCTATCCGCCAATTTTTCGAAAAAACAAGGAAGGAGCTACCTTTGTTAACATCCAAAAAAGCTATATATTTCGATAAGTTTCACTTTTTTCATGCGTGAAAATTTCTTACGAGAGTTGTATAAGACGGATTGGCCGGAATTTTTTAATTTCAGGTAGGTGACATATCTTCCTACAACGGCCATTGGTTTCAGGTCTCCAGCTTCTTTGGTTGCTATGGTAGAAATTTTTGAAGTGTCAAAAAATTGGGTGCGAAAATCCGTAGCATTAACGATTACTCGAAAACTAAAGAAGCTAAATAAAACCTCTCGTGACAAAATGGGGACGACTTTTAGCTATTTTAAAAGGGCATTAGTTTCTTAATTTAAATTTCGGTCCATCAGCCAATTTTTCAAAAAAAACAAGGAAGGAGCTACCTTTGTTAACAGCCAAAAAAGCTATATATTTTGATAAGTTTCACTTTTTTCATGCGTGAAAATTTCTTACGAGAGTTGTGTTGAACGGATTAGCCTGAATTTTCTAACCCAGGTAGGTGATATATTTACCTACAAGGGCCATTGGTTTCAGGTCTCCAGCTTCTTTGATTGCGTGGTAAAAATTTTTGAAGTGTAAAAAAATTGGGTGCGAAAATCCGTAGCATTAACGATTACTCGAAAACTAAAGGAGCTAAAAAAAACCCCCTCGTGACAACATGGGGACGACTCTTAGCTATTTTAAAACGGCATTAAATCTCTAATCTAAATTTTGGCCCATCCGCCAATTTTTCGAAAAAACAAGGAAGGTAGCTGCTACCTTTGTTAACAGCCAAAAAAGCTATATATTTCGATAAGTTTCACTTTTTTCATGCGTGAAAATTTCTTACGAGAGTTTTGTTTGACGAATTGGCCTGAATTTTTTAAATCCAGGTAGATTTAATATCTACCTACAACAACCTATGGTTTCAGGTCTCCAGCTTTTTTAATTGCGATGGTAAAATTTTTTGAAATGTAAAAAATTGGGTGCGAAAATCCGTAGCATTAACGATTACTCTAAAACTAAAGGAGCTAAAAAAAACCCCCTCGTGACAACATGGGGATGACCTTTAGCTATTTTAAAACGGCATTAAATCTTTAATCTAAATTTTGGCCCATCCGCCTATTTTTCGAAAAAACAAGGAAGGTAGCTGCTACCTTTGTTAACAGCCAAAAAAGCTATATATTTCGATAAGTTTCACTTTTTTCATGCGTGAAAATTTCTTTCGAGAGTTGTGTTAGACGGATTGACCTGAATTTTTTAAATCCAAGTAGGTGACATATCTGCCTACGACGGCCATTGGTTTCAGTTCTCCAGCTTCTTTTTTTCCGACGGTAGAAATTTTTGAAGTGTAAAAAAATTGGGTGCGAAAATCCTTAGCATTAACGATTACTCGAAAACTAAAGCAGCTAAAAAAACCCCTTGTGACAACATGGGGACAACCTTTAGCTATTTTAAAAGGGCATTATTTACTTAATTTAAATGTTGGTCCATCCGCCAATTTTTCGAAAAAACAAGGAAGGTAGCTGCTACCTTTGTTAACAGCCAAAAAAGCTATATATTTCGATAAGTTTCACTTTTTTCATGCGTGAAAATTTCTTACGAGAGTTGTGTTGAACGGATTGGCCTGTATTTTTTAAATCCATGTAGGTTACATATCTACCTACGACAACCATTGGTTTCAGGTCTCCAGCTACTTTGGTTGCGACAGCAGAAATTTTTGAAGAAATTTTCGAGAGTTGTGTTAGACGGATTAGCCTGAATTCTCTAAATCCAGGTAGGTGACATATTTACCTACAACGGCCATTGGTTTCAGGTCTCCAGCTTCTTTTATTCCGACGGTAGAAATTTTTGAAATGTAAAAAAATTGGGTGCAAAAATCCGTTACATTAACGATTACTCGAAAACTAAAGGAGCTAAAATAAAGGTGACATATCTGCCTACAACGACCATCTGTTTCAAGTCTCCAGCTTTTTTGGTTCCGACGGTAGAAATTTTTGAAGTGTAAAAAAATTGGGTGCGAAAATCCGTAGCATTAACGATTACTCGAAAACTAAAGGAGCTAAAAAAACCCCCTCGTGACAACATGGGGACGAATTTTAGCTATTTTAAAACATCAATAAATCTCTAATCTAAATTTCAGCCCATCCGCGAATTTCTCGAAAAAACAAGTAAGGTAGCTGCTACCTTTGTTAACAGCCAAAAAAGCTATATAATTCGATAAGTTTCACTTTTTTCATGCGTGAAAATTTCTTAAGAGAGTTGTGTTGGACGGATTGGCCTGAATTTTTTAAATCCAGGTAGGTGACATATCTACCTACGACGACCATTGGTTTCAGGTCTGTCTCCAGCTTCTTTGGTTCCGACGGTAGAAATTTTTGAAGTGTAACTCGTGACAACATGGGAACGACTTTTAGCTATTTAAAAACGGCATTAAATCTCTAATCAAAATTTCAGCCCATCCGCCAATTTTTCGAAAAAACAAGGAAGGTAGCTGCTTACTTTGTAAACAGCAAAGAAAGCTATATATTTCTATATATTTCGATAAAGTCTCCAGCTTTTTTGGTTCCGACGGTAGAAATTTTTGAAGTGTAAAAAAATTAGGTGCGAAAATCCGTAGCATTAACGATTACTCGAAAACCAAAGGAGCAAAAAAAAAACCCTTGTGACAACATGGGGACGACTTTTAGCTATTTTAAAAGGGCATTAGTTTCTAAATTTAAATTTTGGTACATCTGCAAATTTTTCGAAAAAACAAGGAAGGAGCTACCTTTGTTAACAGCCAAAAAAGCTATATATTTCGATAAGATTCACTTTTTTCATGCGTGAAAATTTCTTACGAGAGTTGTGTTAGACGGATTGGCCTAAGTTTTTTAAATCCATAGATATGTGTAAATGGTAGATATGTCACCACCTACGACGACCATTGGTTTAAGGTCTCCAGCTTCTTTAGTTCCGACGGTAGAAATTTTTGAAGTTTAAAAAAATAAAGGTCGTCCCCATGTTGTCACAAGGGGGTTTTTTTAGTTCCTTTAGTTTTCGAGTAATCGTTAATGCTACGGATTTTCGCACCCAATTTTTGTACACTTCAAAAATTTCTACCGTCGGAACCAAAGAAGCTGGAGACCTGAAACCAATGGTCGTTGTAGGTAGATATGTCACCTACTTGGATTTAGAAAATTCAGGCTAATCCGTCCAACACAACTCTCGTAAGAAATGTTCACGCATGAAAAAAGTGAAACTTATCGAAATATATAGCTTTTTTGGCTGTTAACAAAGGTAGCAGCTACCTTCCTTGTTTTTTCGAAAAATTGGCGGATGGGCTGAAATTTAGATTAGAGATTTAATGTTGTTTTAAAATAGCTGAAATTCGTCCCCATGTTGTCACGAGGGGGATTATTTTAGCTCCTTTAGTTTTCGAGTAATCGTTAATGCTACGGATTTTCGCACCCAATTTTTTTACACTTCAAAAATTTCTACTGTCGGAACCAATTAAGCTGGACACCTGAAACCAATGGTTGTTGTAGGAAGATATGTCACCTACCTGAATTATTCAAATTCAGGCCAATTCGTTCAACACAACTCTCGTAAGAAATTATCACGCATGAAAAAAGTGAAACTTATCGAAATATATAGCTTTTTCGGCTGTTAACAAAGGTAGCTCCTTCCTTGTTTTTTCGAAAAATTGGCGGATGACCAAAATTTAAATTAAGGAACTAATGTTCTTTTAAAGTAGTTAAAGGTCATCCCCATTTTGTCACGAGGGGTTTTTTTTTAGCTACTTTAGTTTTCGAGTAATCGTTAATGCTACGGATTTTCGCACCCAATTTTTTTACATTTCAAAAATTTCTACCGTCGGAACCAAAAAAGCTAAAGATCAAAAACCAATGGCCGTTGTAGGTAGATATGTCAACTACTTGGATTAAAAAAAATTAAGGTCAATCCGTTTAACACAACTCTTGTAAAAAATTTTCACGCATGAAAAAAGTGAAACTTATCGAAATATATAGCTTTTTTGGCTGTTAACAAAGGTAGGTCCTTCCTTGTTTTTTCGAAAAATTGGCGGATGTACCAAAATTTAAATTAAAAAACTAATGCACTTTTAATAAAGCTAATGGTCGTCCCCATGTGGTCACAAGGGGGGGTTTTTAGCTCCTTTAGTTTTCGAGTAATCGTTAATGCTACGGATTTTCGCACCCAATTTTTTTACACTTAAAAAATTTCTACCGTCGGAACCAAAAAAGTTGGAGACTTGAAACCAATGGCCGTGGTAGGTAAATATGTCACCTACCTGGACTTAAAAAATTAAGGTCAATCCGTACAACACAACTCTCGTAAAAGATTTTCACGCATGAAAAAAGTGAAACTTATCGAAATATATAGCTTTTTTGGCTGTTAACAAAGGTAGCTCCTTCCTTGTTTTTTCGAAAAATTGGCGGATGGACCAAAATTTAAATTAAGTAACTAATGTTCTTTTAAAATAGCTTAAGGTCGTCCCCATTTTGTCACGAGGGGGTTTTTTTAGCTTCTTTAGTTTTCGAGTAATCGTTAATGCTACGGATTTTCGTACCCAATTTTTTTATACTTCAAAAATTTCTACCAACGGAACGAAAGAAGCTGGAAAACTGAAACCAGAGGTTGTCGTAGGTAAATATGTCACCTACATGGAATTGAAAACTTCTGGCCAATCCGTCCAATACAACTCTCGTAAGAAATTTTCACGCATGAAAAAAGTGAAACTTATCGAAATATATAGTTTTTTGGCTGTTAACAAAGGTAGCTCCTTCCTAGTTTTTTCGAAAAATTGGCGGATGGACCAAAATTTAAATTGAAGAACTAATGTCCTTTTAAAATAACTAAGAGTGGTCCCCATGTTGTCACGAGGGGGTTTTTTTTAACTCCTTTAGTTTTCGAGTAATCGTTAATGCTTCGGATTTTCGCATCCAATTTTTGTACACTTCAAAAATTTCTACAGTCGGAACCAAATTAGCTGAAGACCTGAAACAAATGGCCGTTGTAGGTAGATATGTCTCCTACATGGAATAAAAAAATTCAGGCCAATTCGTTCAACACAACTCTCGTAAAAAATTTTCACGCATATAAAAAGTGAAACTTATCGAAATATATAGCTTTTTTGGACGTTAACAAAGGTAGCTCCTTCCTTGTTTTTTCGAAAAATTGGCGGATGGGCTAAAATTTAGATTAAAAAACTAATGATGTTTTAAAATAGCTAAAAGTCGTCCCCATGTTGTCACGAGGGGTTTTTTTTTAGCTCCTTTAGTTTTCGAGTAATCGTTAATGATACGGATTTTCGCACACAATTTTTTTACACTTAAAAAACTTCTACCGGCGGATCCAAATAAGTTGGAGACCTAAAACCAATGGCCGTTGTAGGTAAATATGTCACCTACTTGGCTTTTAAAAATTCAGGTCAATCCGTCTAACACAACTCTCGTAAGAAATTTTCACGCATGAAAAAAGTGAAACTTATCGAAATATATAGTTTTTTTGGCTGTTAACAAAGGTAGCTCCTTCCTTGTTTTTTCGAAAAATTGGCGGATGGACCAATATTTAAATTTAGTAATTAATGTTCTTTTAAAATAGCTAAAAGCCGTCCCCATTTTGTCACGAGGGGGTTTTTTTTAGCTTCTTTAGTTTTCGAGTAATCGTTAATGCTACGGATTTTCGCACCCAATTTTTTTACACTTCAAAAATTTCTACCGTCGGAAACAAAGAAAGTGGAGAACTGAAACCAAAGGTCGTCGTAGGTAGATATATCACCTACCTGGAATTAAAAACTTTTGGCCAATCCGTCCAATACAACTCTCGTAAGAAATTTTCACGCATGAAAAAAGTGAAACTTATCGAAATATATAGCTTTTTTGGCTGTTAACAAAGGTAGCTCCTTCCTTGTTTTTTCGAAAAATTGGCGGATGGGCTAAAATTTAGATTAAAAAACTAATGATGTTTTAAAATAGCTAACAGTCGTCCCCATGTTGTCACGAGGGGTTTTTTTTTAGCTCCTTTAGTTTTCGAGTAATCGTTAATGATACGGATTTTCGCACACAATTTTTTTACACTTAAAAAACTTCTACCGGCGGATCCAAATAAGTTGGAGACCTGAAACCAATTGCCGTTGTAGGTAAATATGTAACCTACCTGGATTTTAGGCCAATCCGTTCAACACTACTCTCGTAAGAAATTTTCACGCATGAAAAAAGTGAAACTTATCGAAATATATAGCTTTTTTGGCTGTTAACAAAGGTAGCTCCTTCCTTGTTTTTTTGGAAAAATTGGCAGATGGATCAAAATTTAAATTAAGGAACTAATGTCCTTTTAAAATAGCTAAAATTCGTCCCCATGTTGTCACGAGGGGGTTTTTTTTAGCTCCTTTAGTTTTCGAGTAATCGTTAATGCTACGGATTTTTGCACCCAATTTTTTTACACTTCAAAAATTTCTACCATCGGAACCAAAGAAGCTGGAGACTTGAAACAGATGGTCGTTGTAGGCAGATATGTCACCTTTTTTTTAGCTCCTTTAGTTTTCGAGTAATCGATAATGCTACGGATTTTCGCACCTAATTTTTTTACACTTCAAAAATTTCTCCCGTCGGAACCAAAGAAGCTGGAGACCTGAAACCAATGGCCGTTGTAGGTATATATGTCACTTACCTGGATTTTAGGCCAATCCGTTCAACACAACTCTCGTAAGAAATTTTCACGCATGAAAAAAGTGAATCTTATCGAAATATATAGCTTTTTTGGCTGTTAACAAAGGTAGCTCCTTCCTTGTTTTTTCGAAAAATTGGCAGATTGACCAAAATTTAAATTAAGGAACTAATATCCTTTTAAAAAAGCTATAATTCGTCCCCATGTTGTCACGGGGGGTTTTTTTTTAGGTCCTTTAGTTTTCGAGTAATCGTTAATGCTACGGATTTTCGCACCCACTTTTTTTACATTCCAAAAATTTCTACCATCGGAACCAAAGAAGCTAGAGACTTGAAACAGATGGTCGTTGTATGCAGATATGTCACCTTTTTTTAGCTCCTATAGTTTTTGAGTTATCGTTAATGCTACGGATTTTCGCACCCAATTTTTTTACACTTCAAAAATTTCTACCGTTAGAACCAAAGAAGCTGTAGACTTAAAACCAATGGTCGTTGTAGGCAGATATGTTACCTACCTGGATTTAAAAAATTCAGGCCAATCGGTTCAACACAACTCTCGTAAGAAATTTTCACGCATGAAAAAAGTGAAACTTATCGAAATATATAGCTTTTTTGGCTGTTAACAAAGGTAGCAGCTACCTTCCTTGTTTTTTCGAAAAATGGGCAGATGGACTGAAATTTAAATTAAGAAACTAATGCTCTTTTAAAATAGCTAAGGTTTGTCCCAATGTTGTCACGAGGGGGTTTTTTTTAGCTCCTTTAGTTTTCGAGTAATCGTTAATGCTACGGATTTTCGCACCAAATTTTTTTACACTTCAAAAATTTCTACTGTCGGTACCAAAAAAGCAAAAGATTAAAAACCAATGGTCGTTGTATGTCACCTACCTGGTTTTAAAAAATTCAAGCCAATCCGTCCAACACAACTCTCGTAAGAAATTTTCACGCATGAAAAAAGTGAAACTTATCGAAATATATAGCTTTTTTGGCTGTTAACAAAGGTAGCTCCTTCCTTGTTTTTTCGAAAAATTGGCAGATGGATCAAAATTTAAATTATGGAACTAATGTCCTTTTAAAATAGCTAAAATTCGTCCCCATGTTGTCAATAGGGGGTTTTTTTTAGGTCCTTTAGTTTTCGAGTAATCGTTAATGCTACGGATTTTCGCACCCAATTTTTTTACACTTCAAAAATTTCTACAATCGGAACCAAAAAAGTTGGAGACCTGAAAACAATGGCCGTTGTAGGAAAATATGTCACCTACCTGGAAACTTATCGAAATATATAGCTTTTTTGGCTGTTAACAAAGGTAGCTCCTTCCTTGTTTTTTCGAAAAGTTGGCAGATGGATCAAAATTTAAATTAAGGAACTAATGTCCTTTTAAAATAGCTAAAATTCGTCCCCATGTTGTCACGAGGGGTTTTTTTTTAGGTCCTTTAGTTTTCGAGTAATCGTTAATGCTACGGATTTTCGCACCCAATTTTTTTACACTTAAAAAATTTCTACAATCGGAACCAAAAAAGCTGGAGACTTGAAACAGATGGTCGTTGTAGGCAGATATGTCACTTTTTTTTTAGTTCCTTTAGTTTTCGAGTAATCGTTAATGCTACGGATTTTCGCACCCAATTTTTTTACACTTCAAAAATTACTACCGTCGGAACCAAAGAAGCTGAAGACTTGAAACCAATGGTCGTCGTAGGCAGATAATTTACCTACCTGGAATTAATTAATTCAGGCCAATCCGTTCAACACAACTCTCGTAAGAAATTTTCACGCATGAAAAAAGTGAAACTTATCGAAATATATAGCTTTTTTGGCTGTTAACAAAGGTAGCTCCTTCCTTGTTTTTTCGAAAAATTGGCGGATGGACCAAAATTCAAATTAAGTAACTAATGTTCTTTTAAAATAGCTTAAGGTCGTCCCCATTTTGTCACGAGGGGGTTTTTTTTAGCTTCTTTAGTTTTCGAGTAATCGTTAATGCTACCGATTTTCGCACCCAATTCTTTTACACTTAAAAAATTTCTACCGTCGGAACCAAAAAAGTTGGAGACCTGAAAACAATGGCCGTTAAAGGAAAATATGTCACCTACCTAGACTTAAAAAATTCATGTCAATCCGTCTAACACAACTCTCGTAAGAAATTTTCACGCATGAAAAAAGTGAAACTTATCGAAATATATAGCTTTTTTGGCTGATAACAAAGGTATCCTCCTTCCTTGTTTTTTCGAAAAATTGGCGGATGGACCAAAGTTTAAATTGAAGATTTAATGTTTTTTTAAAATAACTTAGGGTGGTCCCCATGTTGTCACGAGGGTTTTTTTTTTAACTCCTTTAGTTTTCGAGTAATCGTTAATGCTACGGATTTTCGCACCCAATTTTTTTACACTTCAAAAATTTCTACCGTCGGAACCAAAGAAGCTAGAGAACTAAAACCAATGGCCGTTGTAGGTATATATGTCACCTACCTGGATTTCAGGCCAATCCGTTCAACACTACTCTCGTAAGAAATTTTCACGCATGAAAAAAGTGAAACTTATCGAAATATATAGCTTTTTTGGCTGTTAACAAAGGTAGCTCCTTCCTTGTTTTTTTTTAAAAATTGGCAGATGGATCAAAATTTAAATTAAGGAACTAATGTCATTTAAAAAAGCTAAAAGTCGTCCCCATTTTGTCACGAGGGGTTTTTTTTTAGCTTCTTTAATTTTCGAGTAATCGTTAATGCTACGGATTTTCGCACCCAATTTTTTTACACTTCAAAAATTTCTACCGTCGGAACCAAAAAAGCTGGAGACTTGAAACCATAGGCTTTTGTAAATAGATATGTCACCTACATAGAAATGCAAAAATCAGGCCAATCAAATAAACACAACTCCCGTAAGAAATTTTCACGCATGAAAAAAGCGAAACTTATCGAAATATATAGCTTTTTTGGCTGTTAAAAAAGATAGCAGCTACCTTCTTTGATTTTTCGAAAAATTGGCGGATGGGCTGAAATTTAGATTAAAGATTTAATGCCGTTTTAAAATAGCTAAGAGTCGTCCCCATGTTGTCACGAGGGGGTTTTTTTTAGCTCCTTTAGTTTTCGAGTAATCGTTAATGCTACGGATTTTCGCACCCAAATTTTTTACACTTCAAAAATTTCTACCGTCGGAACCAAAAAAACTGGAGACCTGAAACAAATGGTCGTTGTAGGTAGATATGTCACCTACCTGAATTTAAATCCGTCCAACACAACTCTCCAATCCGTCCAACACAACTCTCGTAAGAAATTTTCACGCATGAAAAAAGTGAAACTTATCGAAATATATAGCTTTTTTAGCTGTTAACAAAGGTAGCTCCTTCCTTGTTTTTTCGAAAAATTTAAATTATGGAACAAAAGTCCTTTTAAAATAGCTAAAATTCGTCCCCATGTTGTCACGAGGGGGTTTTTTTTAGCTCCTTTAGTTTTCGAGTAATCGTTAATGCTACGGATTTTCGCACCCAATTTTTTTACACTTCAAAAATTTCTACCGTTGGAACCAAAGAAGCTGGAGACTTGAAACCAATGGTCGTCATAGGCAGATATGTCACCTTTTTTTTTCATCCTTTAGTTTTCGAGTTATCGTTAATGCAACGGATTTTCGCACCCATTTTTTTACACTTCAAAAATTTCTACCGTCGGAACCAAAGAAGCTGGAGACAGACCTGAAACCAATGGTCGTCGTAGGTCGATATGTCATCTACCTGAATTTTAAAAATTCAGGCCAATCCGTCCAACACAACTCTCGTAAGAAATTTTCACGCATGAAAAAAGTGAAACTTATCGAATTAAATAGATTTTTTGGCTATTAACAAAGGTAGCAGCTACCTTCCTTGTTTTTTCGAGAAATTCGCGGATGGGCTGAAATTTAGATTAGAGATTTAATGCCGTTTTAAAAAAGATAAAATTCGTCCCCATGTTGTCACGAGGGGGTTTTTTTTAGCTCCTTTAGTTTTCGAGTAATCGTTAATGCTACGGATTTTCGCACCCAATTTTTTTACATTTCAAAAATTTCTACCGTCGGAACTAAAAAAGCTGGAGACTTGAAACAGATGGTCGTTGTAGGCAGATATGTCACCTTTATTTTAGATCCTTTAGTTTTTGAGTAATCATTAATGTAACGGATTTTTGCACCCAATTTTTTTACACTTCAAAAATTTCTACCGTCGGAACTAAAGAAGCTGGAGACCTTAAACCAATGGTCGTCGTAGGTAAATATGTCACCTACCTGGATTTAAAAAATTTAGGCCAATCCGTCTAACACAACTCTCGTAAGAAATTTTCACTCATGAAAAAAGTGAATCTTATCGAAATATATAGCTTTTTTGGCTGTTAACAAAGGTAGCTCCTTCCTTGTTTTTTCGAAAAATTTGCAGATGTACCAAAATTTAAATTTAGAAACTAATGCCCTTTTAAAAAAGCTAAAAGTCATCCCCATGTTGTCACAAGGGATTTTTTTAGCTCCTTTGGTTTTCGAGTAATCATTAATGCTACGGATTTTCGCACCCAATTTTTTTACACTTCAAAAATTTCTATAGTCGGAACCAAAAAAGCTGGAGACTTTATCGAAATATATAGAAATATATAGCTTTCTTGGCTGTTAACAAAGTAAGCAGCTACCTTCCTTGTTTTTTCAAGAAATTGGCGGATGGGCTGAAATTTTGATTAGAGATTTAATGCCGTTTTTAAATAGCTAAAGGTCGTTCCCATGTTGTCACGAGTTACACTTCAAAAATTTCTACCGTCGGAACCAAAGAAGCTGGAGACAGACCTGAAACCAATGGTCGTCGTAGGTAGATATGTCACCTACCTGGATTTGAAAAATTCAGGCAAATCCGTCCAACACAACTCTCGTAAGAAATTTTCACGCATGAAAAAAGTGAAACTTATCGAAATATATAGCTTTTTTGGCTGTTAACAAAGGTAGCAGCTACCTTCCTTGTTTTTTCGAAATATTGGCGGATGGGCTAAAATTTAGATTAGAGATTTAATGCCGTTTTAAAAAAGCTAAAATTCGTCCCCATGTTGTCACGAGGGGGTTTATTTTATCTCCTTTAGTTTTCGAACAATCGTTAATGCTACGGATTTTCTTAGAAAGAAGCTAAAAAAAACCCCTTCGTGACAACATTGTGACGACCTTTAACTATTTTAAAAGGGCATTAGTTCTTTAATTAAAATTTCGGTCCATTCGCTAATTTTTCGAAAAAACAAGGAAGAAGCTACCTTTGTTAACAGCCAAAAAAGCTATATATTTCGATAAGTTTCACTTTTTTCATGCGTGGAAATTTCTTACGAGAGTTGTGTTGGACGGATTAGCCTGAATTTAAAACGGCATGAATGAATATTTAAAAATGGCTTTAAATCTCTAATCTAAATGTAGCCCCATCCGCCAATTTTTCGAAAATACAAGGAAGGTAGCTGCTACCTTTGTTAACAGCCAAAAAAGCTATATATTTCGATAAGTTTCACTTTTTTCATGTGTGAAAATTTCTTACGAGAGTTGTGTTAGACGGATTAGCCTGAATTTAAAACGGCATGAATGAATATTTAAAAATGACTTTAAATCTCTAATCTAAATGTAGGCCCATCCGCCAATTTTTCGAAAAAACAAGGAAGGTAGCTGCTACCTTTGTTAACAGCCAAAAAAGCTATATATTTCGATAAGTTTCACTTTTTTCATGCGTGAAAATTTCTTACGAGAGTTGTGTTGGACGGATTAGCCTGAATTTAAAACGGCATGAATGAATATTTAAAAACGGCATTAAATCTCTAATCTAAATTTTAGCCCATCCGCCAATTTTTCGAAAAAACAAGGAAGGTAGCTGCTTCCTTTGTTAACAGCCAAAAAAGCTATATATTTCGATAAGTTTCACTTTTTTCATGTGTGAAAATTTCTTACGAGAGTTGTGTTGGACGAATTAGCCAAAATTTTTAAAGTCCAAGTAGATGACATATCTACCTACAACGGCCATTGGTTTCAGGTCTCCAGCTTTTTTGGTTCCGACGGTAGAAATTTTTTATGTGTAAAAAAATTTGGTGCGAAAATCCGTAGCATTAACGATTACTCGAAAACTAAAGGTGCTAAAAAAAACCCCCTCGTGACAACATGGGGACGAAATTTAGCTATTTTAAAACGCTGTTGGACGAATAAGCCTAAATTTTCAAAATCCAAGTAGATGACATATCTACCTACAACGGCCATTGGTTTCAGATCTCCAGCTTTTTTGGTTCCGACGGTAGAAATTTTTTATGTGTAAAAAAATTTGGTGCGAAAATCCGTAGCATTAACGATTACTCGAAAACTAAAGGTGCTAAAAAAAACCCACTCGTAACAACATGGGGACGAATTTTAGCTTTTTTAAAACGGCATTAGTTTTTTAATCTAAATTTTAGCCCATCCGCCAATTTTTCGAAAAAACAAGGAAGGAGCTACCTTTGTTTACAGCCAAAAAAGCTATATATTTCGATAAGTTTCACTTTTTTCATGCGTGAAAATTTCTTACGAGAGTTGTGTTGGGCGAATTGGCCTGTGGTTTTTAAATCCAGGTAGGTTACGAATTTTCTAAATCCAAGTAGTTGACATATCTACCTACAACGGCCATTGGTTTCAGGTCTCCAGCTTTTTTGGTTCCGACGGTAGAAATTTTTTAAGTTTAAAAAAATTTGGTGCGAAAATCCGTTGCATTAACGATTACTCGAAAACTAAAGGAGCAAAAAAAATCTCCTCGTGACAACATGGGGACGACTCTTAGCTATTTTCAAACGGCATTAGTTTTTTAATCTAAATTGTAGCCCATCCGCCAATTTTTCGAAAAAACAAGGAAGAAGCTACCTTTGTTAACAGCCAAAAAAGCTATATATTTCGATAAGTTTTACTTTTTTCCTGCGTGAAAATTTCTAACGAGAGTTGTGTTGGACAAATTGGCCTGAATTTTTTAAAATCCAGGTAGGTGACATATCTACCTACAACGGCCGTTGGTTTCAGGTCTCCAGCTTTTTTGGTTCCGACTGTAGAAATTTTTGAATTGTAAAAAAATTGGGTGCGAAAATCCGAAGCATTAACGATTACTCGAAAACTAAAGGAGCTAAAAAAACCCCCTTGTGATAACATGGGGACGACTCTTAGCTCTTTTAAAACACCATTAGTTTTTTAATTTAAATTTTGGTCCATCCGCCAATTTTTCGAAAAAACAAGGAAGGTAGCTGATACCTTTGTTAACAGCCAAAAAAGCTATATATTTCGATAAGTTTCACTTTTTTCATGCGTGAAAATTTCTTACGAGAGTTGTATTATACGGATTGACCTGAATTTTTTAAATTCAGGTAGGTGACATATCTACCTAAGACGGCCATTGGTTTCAGTTCTCCAGCTTCTTTAATTCCAACGGTAGAAATTTTTGAAATGTAAAAAAATTGTGTGCGAAAATCCATAGCATTAACGATTACTCGAAAACTAAAGGAGCTAAAAAAAACCCCCTCGTGTCAACACGGGGACGACTATTAGCTATTTTAAAACGACATTAACTCCTTAATTTAAATTTTGGTCCATCTGTCCATTTTTCGAAAAAACAAGGAAGGAGCTACCTTTGTTAACAGCCAAAAAAGCTATATATTTCGATAAGTTTCACTTTTTTCATGCGTGAAAATTTCTTACGAGAGTTGTGTTGAACGGATTGGCCTGAATTTTTTAAAATCCAGGTAAATGATATATTAACCTACAACGGCGATTAGTTTCAGGTCTCCAGCTTTTTTGGTTCCGACGGTAGAAATTTTTGAAGTGTAAAAAAATTTGGTGCGAAAATCCGTAGCATTAACGATTACTCGAAAACTAAAGGAGCTAAAAAAAAACCCCTCGTGACAACATGGGGACGACCCTTAGCTATTTTAAAACGGCATTAGTTTCTTAATTTAAATTTTGGTCCATCTGTCAATTTTTCGAAAAAACAAGGAAGGAGCTACCTTTGTTAACAGCCAAAAAAGCTTTATATTTCGATAAGTTTAACTTTTTTCCTGCGTGAAAATTTCTAACGAGAGTTGTGTTGGACAAATTGGCCTGAGTTTTTTTAAATCCAGGTAGGTGACATATTTACCTACAACGGTCATTGGTTTCAGGTCTCCAGCTTCTTTGGTTCCGACGGTAGAATATTTTGAAGTGTAAAAAAATTGGGTGCGAAAATCCGTAGCATTAACGATTACTCGAAAACTAAAGGAGCTAAAATATACCCCCTCATGACAACATGGGGACGACTCTTAGCTATTTTAAAACGGCTTTAAATTTCTAATCTAAATTTCAGCCTATCCACCAATTTTTCGAAAAAAACAAGGAAGGTAGCAGCTACCTTTGTTAACAGCCAAAAAAGCTATATATTTCGATAAGTTTCACTTTTTTCATGCGTGAAAATTTCTTACGAGAGTTGTGTTGGACGGATTAGCCTAAATTTTCTAAATCCAAGGTGTTGACATATTTACCTACAACGGCCATTGGTTTCAGGTCTCCAGCTTTTTTGGTTCCGACGGTAGAAATTTTTTAAGTGTAAAAAAATTTGGTGCGAAAATCCGTAGCATTAACGATTACTCGAAAATTAAAGGAGCTAAAAAAACCCCCTCGTGACAACATGGGGACGACCCTTAGCTTTTTTAAAACGGCATTAGTTTTTTAATCTAAATTTTAGCCCATCCGCTAATTTTTCGAAAAAACAATGAAGGAGCTACCTTTGTTAACAGCCAAAAAAGCTATATATTTCGATAAGTTTCACTTTTTTCATGCGTGAAAATTTCTTACGAGAGTTGTGTTGGACGGATTAGCCTGAATTTTCTAAATCCAGGTAGTTGACATATCTTCCTACAACGGCCATTGGTTTCAGGTCTCCAGCTTTTTTGGTTCCGACGGTAGAAAATTTTTAAGTGTAAAAAATTTGGTGCGAAAATCCGTAGCATTAACGATTACTCGAAAACTAAAGGAGCTAAAAAAACCCCCTCGTGACAACATGAGGACAACCCTTAGCTTTTTTAAAACGGCATTAGTTTTTAATCTAAATTTTAGCCCATCCGACAATTTTTCGAAAAAACAAGGAAGGAGCTACCTTTGTTAACAGCCAAAACAGCTATATATTTCGATAAGTTTCACTTTTTTCATGCGTGAAAATTTCTTACGAGAGTTGTGTGAACGGATTGGCTTGAATTTTCTAAACTAATGTAGGTGATATATCTACCTACAACGGCCATTGGTTTTAGGTCTCCAGCTATTTTGGTTCCGACGGTAGAATATTTTGAAGTGTAAAAAAATTGGGTGCGAAAATCCGTAGCATTAACGATTACTCGAAAACTAAAGGAGCTAAAAAAAACCCCCTCGTGACAACATGGGGACGACCCTTAGCTATTTTAAAACGGCTTTAAAATTTCTAATCTAAATTTCAGCCCATCCGCCAATTTTTCGAAAAAAAACAAGGAAGGTAGCTGCTACCTTTGCTAACAGCCAAAAAAGCTATATATTTCGATAAGATTCACTTTTTTCATGCGTGAAAATTTCTTACGAGAGTTGTGTTGGGCGAATTGGCCTGTAATTTTTAAATCCAGGTAGGTTACGAATTTTCTAAATCCAAGTAGTTGACATATCTACCTACAACGGCCATTGGTTTCAGGTCTCCAGCTTTTTTGGTTCCGACGGTAGAAATTTTTTAAGTGTAAAAAAATTTGGTGCGAAAATCCGTAGCATTAACGATTACTCGAAAACTAAAGGAGCTAAAAAAAATCCCCTCGTGACAACATGGGGACGACACTTAGCTATTTTAAAACGGTAGTTTTTTAATCTAAATTGTAGCCCATCCGCCAATTTTTCGAAAAAACAAGGAAGGAGCTACCTTTGTTAACAGCCAAAAAAGCTGTATATTTCGATAAGTTTAACTTTTTTCCTGCGTGAAAATTTCTAACGAGAGTTGTGTTGGACAAATTGGCCTTAGTTTTTTAAATCCAGGTAGGTGACATATCTACCTACAACGTTAATTGGTTTCAGGTCTCCAGCTTATTTAATTCTGACTGTAGAAATTTTTGAAGTGTAAAAAAATTGGGTGCGAAAATCAGAAGCATTAACGATTTTTCGAAAACTAAAGGAGCTAAAAAAACCCCCTCGTGACAACATGGGGACGACTCTTAGCTATTTTAAAATGGCTTTAAATTTATAATCTAAATTTCAGCCTATCCACCAATTTTTCGAAAAAAACAAGGAAGGTAGCTGCTACCTTTGTTAACAGCCAAAAAAGCTATATATTTCGATAAGTTTCATTTTTTTCATGCGTGAAAATTTTTTACGAGAGTTGTGTTGATAGGATTAGCCTAAATTTTCTAAATCCAAGGTGTTGACATATTTACCTACAACGGCCATTGGTTTCAGGTCTCCAGCTATTTTGGTTCCGACGGTAGAAATTTTTTAAGTGTAAAAAAATTTGGTGCGAAAATCCGTAGCATTAACGATTACTCGAAAACTAAAGGAGCTAAAAAAACCCCCTCGTGACAACATTGGGACAACCCTTAGTTATTTTAAAACGGCATTAGTTTTTTAATCTTAATTTTAGCCCATCCGCCAATTTTTCGAAAAAACAAGGAAGGAGCTACCTTTGTTAACAGCCAAAAAAGCTATATATTTCGATAAGTTTAAGTTTTTTCCTGCGTGAAAATTTCTAACGAGAGTTGTGTTCAACAAATTGGCCTGAATTTTTTAAATCCAGGTAGGTGACATATCTACCTACAAAGGACTTAGGTTTCAGGTCTCCAGCTTTTTTGGTTCTGACTGTAGAAATTTTTGAAGTGTAAAAAAATTGGGTGCGAAAATCCGAAGCATTAACGATTTTTCGAAAACTAAAGGAGCTAAAAAAACCCCCTCGTGACAACATGGGGACGACCCTTAGCTATTTTAAAAGGACATTAGTTTCTTAATTTAAAATTTGGTCAATCTGTCAATTTTTCGAAAAAACAAGGAAGGAGCTGCCTTTGTTAACAGCCAAAAAAGCTATATATTTCGATAAGTTTCACTTTTTTCATGCGTGAAAATTTCTTACGAGAGTTGTGTTGAACGGATTGGCTTGAATTTTCTAAATTAATGTAGGAAATATATCTACCTACAACGGCCATTGGTTTCAGGTCTCCAGCTACTTTGGTTCCGACGGTAGAATATTTTGAAGTGTAAAAAAATTGAGTGCGAAAATCCGTAACATTAACGATTACTCGAAAACTAAAGGAGCTAAAAAAAACCTTTCGTGACAACATGGGGACGACCCTTAGCCATTTTAAAACGGCTTTAAAATTTTTAATCTAAATTTCAGCCCATCCGCCAATTTTTCGAAAAAAAACAAGGAAGGTAGCTGCTACCTTTGCTAACAGCCAAAAAAGCTATATATTTCGATAAGATTCACTTTTTTCATGCGTGAAAATTTCTTACGAGAGTTGTAATGAACGGATTAGCCTAAATTTTCTAAATTCAAGTAGCTGACAAATCTACCTACAACGGCCATTGGTTGAAGGTCTCCAGCATTTTTTGTTCCGACGGTAAAAATTTTTTAAGTGTAAAAAAATTTGGTGCGAAAATTCGTAGCATTTACGATTACTCGAAAACTAAAGGAGCAAAAAAACCCCCTCGTGACAACATGGGGACGACCCTTAGCTATTTTAAAACGGCATTAGTTTTTTAATCTAAATTTTAGCCCATCCGCTAATTTTTCGAAAAAACAAGGAAGGAGCTACCTTTGTTAACAGGCAAAAAAGCTATATATTTTGATAAGTTTAACTTTTTTCCTGCGTGAAAATTTCTAACGAGAGTTGTGTTGGACAAATTGGCCTTAGTTTTTTAAATCCAGGTAGGTGACATATCTACCTACAACGGCCATTGGTTTCAGGTCTCCAGTTTTTTTGGTCCCGACTGTAGAAATTTTTGAAGTGTAAAAAAATTGGGTGCGAAAATCCGAAGCATTAACGATTTTTCGAAAACTAAAGGAGCTAAAAAAAACCCCTCGTGACAACATAGGGACGACTCTTAGCTATTTTAAAAGGGCATTAGTTTCTTTATTTAAATTTTGGTCCATCTGTAAATTTTTCGAAAAAACAAGAGCTACCTTTGGTAACAGCCAAAAAAGCTATATATTTCGATAAGTTTCACTTTTTTCATGCGTGAAAATTTGTTACGAGAGTTGTGTTGAACGGATTGGCTTGAATTTTCTAAACCTAGGTAGGTGATATATTTACCCTCAACAACCATTGGTTTCAGGTCTCCAGCTTCTTTGGTTTTGACGGTAGAATATTTTGAAGTGTAAAAAAATTGGGTTCGAAAATCCGTAGCATTAACGATTACTCGAAAACTAAAGGAGCTAAAATATACCCCCTCATGACAACATGGGGACGACCCTTAGCTATTTTAAAACGGCTTTAAATTTTTTACCTTAATTTCAGCCTATCCGCCAATTTTTCGAAAAAAACAAGGAAGGTAGCTGCTACCTTTGCTAACAGCCAAAAAAGCTATATATTTCGATAAGATTCAATTTTTTCATGCGTGAAAATTTCTTACGAGAGTTGTGTTAAACGGATTAGCCTAAATTTTCTAAATTCAAGTAGTTGACATATCTACCTACAACGTTAATTGGTTTCAGGTTTCCAGTTTATTTTGTTCTGACGGTAGAAATTTTTGAAGTGTAAAAAAATTGGGTGCGAAAATTCGTAGCATTTACGATTACTCGAAAACTAAAGGAGCAAAAACAACCCCCTCGTGACAACATGGGGACGACCCTTAGCTTTTTTAAAACGGCATTAGTTTCTTAATCTAAATTTTAGCCTATCCGCCAATTTTTCGAAAAAACAAGGAAGGAGCTACCTTTGTTAACAGCCAAAAAAGCTATATATTTCGATAAGTTTCACTTTTTTCATGCGTGAAAATTTCTTACGAGAGTTGTGTTAGTCGGATTAGCCTGAATTTTCTAAATTCAGGTAGTTGACATATCTACCTACAACGGCCATTGGTTTCAAGTCTCCAACTTTTTTGGTTCCGACGGTAGAAATTTTTGAAGTGTAAAAAAATTTGGTGCGAAAATCCGTAGCATTAACGATTACTCGAAAACTAAAGGAGCTAAAAAAAACTCCCTCGTGACAACATGGGGACGACCCTTAGCTATTTTAAAACGGCTTTAGTTTCTTAATTTAAATTTTGGTCCATCTGTCAATTTTTCGAAAAAACAAGGAAGGTAGCTGCTACCTTTGTTAACAGCCAAAAAAGCTATATATTTCGATAAGTTTCACTTTTTTCATGCGTGAAAATTTCTTACGAGAGTTGTGTTGGGCGAATTGGCCTGTGGTTTTTAAATCCAGGTAGGTTGCGAATTTTCTTAATCCAAGTAGTTGACATATCTACCTACAACGGCCATTGGTTTCAGGTCTCCAGCTTTTTTGGTTCCGACGGTAGAAATTTTTTAAGTGTAAAAAAATTTGGTGCGAAAATCCGTAGCATTAACGATTACTCGAAAACTAAAGGAGCTAAAAAAAATCCCCTCGTGACAACATGGGGACGACTCTTAGCTATTTTAAAACATCTTTAGTTTTTTAATCTTAATTGTAGCCCATCCGCCAATTTTTCGAAAAAACAAGGAAGGAGCTACCTTTGTTAACAGCCAAAAAAGCTATATATTTCGATAAGTTTCACTTTTTTCCTGCGTGAAAATTTCTAACGAGAGTTGTGTTCAACAAATTGGCCTAAATTTTTTAAAATCCAGGTAGGTGACATATCTACCTACAACGACCATTGGTTTCAGGTCTCCAGCTTTTTTGGTTCTGACTGTAGAAATTTTTGAAGTGTAAAAAAATTGGGTGCGAAAATCCGAAGCATTAACGATTTTTCGAAAACTAAAGGAGCTAAAAAAAAACCCCTCGTGACAACATGGGGACGACTCTTAGCTATTTTAAAAGGGCATTAGTTTCTTAATTTAAATTTTGGTCCATCTGTCAATTTTTCGAAAAAACAAGGAAGGAGCTACCTTTGTTAACAGCCAAAAAAGCTATATATTTCGATAAGTTTCACTTTTTTCATGCGTGAAAATTTCTTACGAGAGTTGTGTGGAACGGATTGGCTTGAATTTTCTAAACCTAGGTAGGTGATATATCTACCTACAACGACTATTGGTTTAAGGTCTCCGGCTTTTTTGGTTTTGACGGTAGAATATTTTGAAGTGTAAAAAAATTGGGTGCGAAAATCCGTAGCATTAACGATTACTCGAAAACTAAAGAAGCTAAAATATACCCCCTCATGACAACATGGGGACGACCCTTAGCTATTTTAAAACGGTTTTAAATTTTTAATCTAAATTTCAGCCTATCCGCTAATTTTTCGAAAAAAACAAGGAAGGTAGCTGCTACCTTTGTTAACAGCCAAAAAAGCTATATATTTCGATAAGTTTCACTTTTTTCATGCGTGAAAATTTCTTACGAGAGTTGTGTTGAACAGATTAGCCTAAATTTTCTAAATCCAAGGTGTTGACATATTTACCTACAACGGCCATTGGTTTCAGGTCTCCAGCTTTTTTGGTTCCAACGGTAGAAATTTTTTAAGTGTAAAAAAATTTGGTGCGAAAATCCGTAGCATTAACGATTACTCGAAAACTAGAGGAGCTAAAAAAACCCCCTCGTGACAACATGGGGACGACCCTTAGCTCTTTTTAAACGGCATTAGTTTTTTAATCTAAATTTTAGCCCATTCGCCAATTTTTCGAAAAAACAAGGAAGGAGCTACCTTTGTTAACAGCCAAAAAAGCTATATATTTCGATAAGTATCACTTTTTTCATGCGTGAAAATTTCTTACGAGAGATGTGTTGGACGGATTAGCCTAAATTTTCTAAATCCAGGTAGTTGACATATCTACCTACAACGGCCATTGGTTTCAGGTCTGCAGCTTTTTTGGTTCCGACGGTAGACAATTTTTAAGTGTAAAAAAATTTGGTGCGAAAATCAGTAGCATTAACGATTACTCGAAAACTAAAGGAGCTAAAAAAAAACCCCTCGTGACAACATGGGGACAACCCTTAGCTATTTTAAAACGGCATTAGTTTTTTAATCTAAATTTTAGCCCGTCCGCCAATTTTTCGAAAAAACAAGGAAGGAGCTACCTTTGTTAACAACCAAAAAAGCTATATATTTCGATAAGCTTAACTTTTTTCCTGCGTGAAAATTTCTAACGAGAGTTGTGTTGGACAAATTGGCCTAAATTTTTTAAATCCATGTAGGTGACATATCTACCTACAACGGCCATTGGTTTCAGGTCTCCAGCTTCTTTTTTTCCGACGGTAGAATATTTAAATTGTAAAAAAATTGGGTGCGAAAATCCGTAGCATTAACGATTTTTCGAAAACTAAAGGAGCTAACAAAAACCCCTCGTGACAACATGGGACGACTCTTAGCTATTTTAAAAGGGCATTAGTTAGATTACTCGAAAACTAAAGGAGCTAAAATATACCCCCTCATGACAACATGGGGACGACCCTTAGCTATTTTAAAACGGCTTTAAATTTCTTATCTAAATTTCAGCCTATCCGCCAATTTTTCGAAAAAACAAGGAAGGTAGCTGCTACCTTTGCTAACAGCCAAAAAAGCTATATATTTCGATAAGATTCACTTTTTTCATGCGTGAAAATTTCTTACGAGAGTTGTGTTGGGCGAATTGGCCTGTAATTTTTAAATCCAGGTAGGTTACGAATTTTCTAAATCCAAGTAGTTGACATATCTACCTACAACGGCCATTGGTTTCAGGTCTCCAGCTTTTTTGGTTCCGACGGTAGAAATTTTTTAAGTGTAAAAAAATTTGGTGCGAAAATCCGTAGCATTAACGATTACTCGAAAACTAAAGGAGCTAAAAAACCCTCTCGTGACAACATGGGGACAACCCTTAGCTTTTTTAAAACGGCATTAGTTTTTTAATCTAAATTTTAGCCCATCCGCCAATTTTTCGAAAAAACAATGAAGGAGCTACCTTTGTTAACAGCCAAAAAAGCTATATATTTAGATAAGTTTCACTTTTTTCATGCGTGAAAATTTCTTACGAGAGTAGTGTTGAACGGATTGGCCTGAAATCCATGTAGGTGACATATCTACCTACAACGGCCATTGGTTTCAGGTCTCCAGCTATTTTGGTTCCGACGGTAGAATATTTTGAAGTGTAAAAAAATTGGGTGCGAAAATCCGTAGCATTAACGATTACTCGAAAACTAAAGGAGCTAAAAAAAACCCCCTCGTATCAACATGGGGACGACCCTTAGCTATTTTAAAACGGCTTTAAAATTTCTAATCTAAATTTCAGCCCATCCGCCAATTTTTCGAAAAAAAACCAGGAAGGTAGCTGCTACCTTTGCTAACAGCCAAAAAAGCTATATATTTCGATAAGATTCACTTTTTTCAAGCGTGAAAATTTCTTACGAGAGTTGTGTTGGGCGAATTGGCCTGTAATTTTTAAATCCAGGTAGGTTACGAATTTTCTAAATCCAAGTAGTTGACATATCTACCTACAACAACCATTGGTTTCAGGTCTCCAGCTTTTTTGGTTCCGACGGTAGAAATTTTTTAAGTGTAAAAAAATTTGGTGCGAAAATCCGTAGCATTAACGATTACTCGAAAACTAAAGGAGCTAAAAAAAATCCCCTCGTGACAACATGGGGACGACTCTTAGCTATTTTAAAACGGCATTAGTTTTTTAATCTAAATTGTAGCCCATCCACCAATTTTTCGAAATAACAAGGAAGGAGCTACCTTTGTTAACAGCCAAAAAAGCTGTATATTTCGATAAGTTTAACTTTTTTCCTGCGTGAAAATTTCTAACGAGAGTTGTGTTGGACAAATTGGCCTGAGTTTTTTAAATCCAGGTAGGTGACATATCTACCTACAACGTTAATTGGTTTCAGGTCTCCAGCTTATTTAATTCTGACTGTAGAAATTTTTGAAGTGTAAAAAAATTGGGTGCGAAAATCCGAAGCATTAACGATTTTTCGAAAATTAAGGAGCTAAAAAAAACCCCTCGTGACAACATGGGGACGACTCTTAGCTATTTTAAAAGAACATTAGTTTCTTAATTTAAATTTTCCGTTCAGGATTGGCTTGAATTTTCTAAACCTAGGTAGGTGATATATTTACCTACAGCAACCATTGGTTTCAGGTCTCCAGCTTCTTTGGTTTTGACGGTAGAATATTTTGAAGTGTAAAAAAATTGGGTGCGAAAATCCGTAGCATTAACGATTACTCGAAAACTAAAGGAGCTAAAATATACCCCCTCATGATAACATGGGGACGACCCTTAGCTATTTTAAAACGGCTTTAAATTTCTTATCTAAATTTCAGCCTATCCGCCAATTTTTCGAAAAAAACAAGGAAGGTAGCTGCTACCTTTGCTAACAGCCAAAAAAGCTATATATTTCGATAAGATTCACTTTTTTCATGCGTGAAAATTTCTTACGAGAGTTGTGTTGAACGGATTAGCCTAAATTTTCTAAATTCAAGTAGTTGACATATCTACCTACAACGGCCATTGGTTTCAGGTTTCCAGCTTTTTTGGTTCTGACGGTAGAAATTTTTTAAGTGTAAAAAAATTTGGTGCGAAAATTCGTAGCATTTACGATTACTCGAAAACTAAAGGAGCAAAAACAACCCCTTCGTGACAACATGGGGACGACCCTTAGCTTTTTTAAAACGGCTTTAGTTTCTTAATTTAAATTTTGGTCCATCTGTCAATTTTTCGAAAAAACAAGGAAGGTAGCTGCTACCTTTGTTAACAGCCAAAAAAGCTATATATTTCGATAAGTTTCACTTTTTTCATGCGTGAAAATTTCTTACGAGAGTTGTGTTGGGCGAATTGGCCTGTGGTTTTTAAATCCAGGTAGGTTACGAATTTTCTTAATCCAAGTAGTTGACATATCTACCTACAACGGCCATTGGTTTCAGGTCTCCAGCTTTTTTGGTTCCGACGGTAGAAATTTTTTAAGTGTAAAAAAATTTGGTGCGAAAATCCGTAGCATTAACGATTACTCGAAAACTAAAGGAGCTAAAAAAAATCCCCTCGTGACAACATGGGGACGACTCTTAGCTATTTTAAAACATCATTAGTTTTTTAATCTTAATTGTAGCCCATCCGCCAATTTTTCGAGAAAACAAGGAAGGAGCTACCTTTGTTAACAGCCAAAAAAGCTATATATTTCGATAAGTTTCACTTTTTTCCTGCGTGAAAATTTCTAACGAGAGTTGTGTTGGACAAATTGGCCTGAATTTTTTAAAATCCAGGTAGGTGACATATCTACCTACAACGGCCATTGGTTTCAGGTCTCCAGCTTTTTTGGTTCTGACTGTAGAAATTTTTGAAGTGTAAAAAAATTGGGTGCGAAAATCCGAAGCATTAACGATTTTTCGAAAACTAAAGGAGCTAAAAAAAAACCCCTCGTGACAACATGGGGACGAATCTTAGCTATTTTAAAAGGGCATTAGTTTCTTAATTTAAATTTTGGTCCATCTGTCAATTTTTCGAAAAAACAAGGAAGGAGCTACCTTTGTTAACAGCCAAAAAAGCTATATATTTCGATAAGTTTCACTTTTTTCATGCGTGAAAATTTCTTACGAGAGTTGTGTGGAACGGATTGGCTTGAATTTTCTAAACCTAGGTAGGTGATATATCTACCTACAACGACTATTGGTTTAAGGTCTCCGGCTTCTTTGGTTTTGACGGTAGAATATTTTGAAGTGTAAAAAAATTGGGTGCGAAAATCCGTAGCATTAACGATTACTCGAAAACTAAAGAAGCTAAAATATACCCCCTCATGACAACATGGGGACGACCCTTAGCTATTTTAAAACGGCTTTAAATTTTTAATCTAAATTTCAGCCTATCCGCCAATTTTTCGAAAAAAACAAGGAAGGTAGCTGCTACCTTTGTTAACAGCCAAAAAAGCTATATATTTCGATAAGTTTCACTTTTTTCATGCGTGAAAATTTCTTACGAGAGTTGTGTTGAACGGATTAGCCTAAATTTTCTAAATCCAAGGTGTTGACATATTTACCTACAACGGCCATTGGTTTCAGGTCTCCAGCTTTTTTGGTTCCGACGGTAGAAATTTTTTAAGTGTAAAAAAATTTGGTGCGAAAATCCGTAGCATTAACGATTACTCGAAAACTAAAGGAGCTAAAAAAACCCCCTCGTGACAACATGGGGACGACTCTTAGCTATTTTAAAAGGGCATTAGTTAGATTACTCGAAAACTAAAGGAGTTAAAATATACCCCCTCATGACAACATGGGGACGACCCTTAGCTATTTTAAAACGGCTTTAAATTTCTTATCTAAATTTCAGCCTATCCGCCAATTTTTCGAAAAAAACAAGGAAGGTAGCTGCTACCTTTGCTAACAGCCAAAAAAGCTATATATTTCGATAAGATTCACTTTTTTCATGCGTGAAAATTTCTTACGAGAGTTGTGTTGGGCGAATTGGCCTGTAATTTTTAAATCCAGGTAGGTTACGAATTTTCTAAATCCAAGTAGTTGACATATCTACCTACAACGGCCATTGGTTTCAGGTCTCCAGCTTTTTTGGTTCCGACGGTAGAAATTTTTTAAGTGTAAAAAAATTTGGTGCGAAAATCCGTAGCATTAACGATTACTCGAAAACTAAAGGAGCTAAAAAAAATCCCCTCGTGACAACATGGGGACGACTCTTAGCTATTTTAAAACGGCATTAGTTTTTTAATCTAAATTGTAGTACATCCACCAATTTTTCGAAAAAACAAGGAAGGAGCTACCTTTGTTAACAGCCAAAAAAGCTGTATATTTCGATAAGTTTAACTTTTTTCCTGCGTGAAAATTTCTAACGAGAGTTGTGTTGGACAAATTGGCCTGAGTTTTTTAAATCCAGGTAGGTGACATATCTACCTACAACGTTAATTGGTTTCAGGTCTCCAGCTTATTTAATTCTGACTGTAGAAATTTTTGAAGTGTAAAAAAATTGGGTGCGAAAATCCGAAGCATTAACGATTTTTCGAAAATTAAGGAGCTAAAAAAAAACCCTCGTGACAACATGGGGACGACTCTTAGCTATTTTAAAAGAACATTAGTTTCTTAATTTAAATTTTGGTCCATCTGTCAATTTTTCGAAAAAACAAGGAAGGAGCTACCTTTGTTAACAGCCAAAAAAGCTATATATTTCGATAAGTTTCACTTTTTTCATGCGTGAAAATTTCTTACGAGAGTTGTGTTGAACGGATTGGCTTGAAATTTCTAAACCTAGGTAGGTGATATATTTACCTACAACAACCATTGGTTTCAGGTCTCCAGCTTCTTTGGTTTTGACGGTAGAATATTTTGAAGTGTAAAAAAATTGGGTGCGAAAATCCGTAGCATTAACGATTACTCGAAAACTAAAGGAGCTAAAATATACCCCCTCATGATAACATGGGGACGACCCTTAGCTATTTTAAAACGGCTTTAAATTTCTTATCTAAATTTCAGCCTATCCGCCAATTTTTCGAAAAAAACAAGGAAGGTAGCTGCTACCTTTGCTAACAGCCAAAAAAGCTATATATTTCGATAAGATTCACTTTTTTCATGCGTGAAAATTTCTTACGAGAGTTGTGTTGATTGGATTAGCCTAAATTTTCTAAATTCAAGTAGTTGACATATCTACCTACAACGGCCATTGGTTTCAGGTCTCCAGCTTTTTTGGTTCCGACGGTAGACAATTTTTAATTGTAAAAAAATTTGGTGCGAAAATCCGTAGCATTAACGATTACTCGAAAACTAAAGGAGCTAAAAAAAACCCCTCGTGACAACATGGGGACAACTCTTAGCTATTTTGAAACGGCATTAGTTTTTTAATCTAAATTTTAGCCCGTCCGCCAATTTTTCGAAAAAACAAGGAAGGAGCTACCTTTGTTAACAACCAAAAAAGCTATATATTTCGATAAGCTTAACTTTTTTCCTGCGTGAAAATTTCTAACGAGAGTTGTGTTGGACAAATTGGCCTGTATTTTTTAAATCCAGGTAGGTGACATATCTACCTACAACGGCCATTGGTTTCAGGTCTCCAGCTTCTTTTTTTCCGACGGTAGAATATTTTGAATTGTAAAAAAATTGGGTGCGAAAATCCGTAGCATTAACGATTTTTCGAAAACTAAAGGAGCTAAAAAAAACCCCTCGTGACAACATGGGACGACTCTTAGCTATTTTAAAAGGGCATTAGTTAGATTACTCGAAAACTAAAGGAGCTAAAATATACCCCCTCATGACAACATGGGGACGACCCTTAGCTATTTTAAAACGGCTTTAAATTTCTTATCTAAATTTCAGCCTATCCGCCAATTTTTCGAAAAAAACAAGGAAGGTAGCTGCTACCTTTGCTAACAGCCAAAAAAGCTATATATTTTGATAAGATTCACTTTTTTCATGCGTGAAAATTTCTTACGAGAGTTGTGTTGGGCGAATTGGCCTGTAATTTTTAAATCCAGGTAGGTAACGAATTTTCTAAATCCAAGTAGTTGACATATCTACCTACAACGGCCATTGGTTTCAGGTCTCCAGCTTTTTTGGTTCCGACGGTAGAAATTTTTTAAGTGTAAAAAAATTTGGTGCGAAAATCCGTAGCATTAACGATTAATCGAAAACTAAAGGACTAAAAAACCCTCTCGTGACAACATGGGGACAACCCTTAGCTTTTTTAAAACGGTATTAGTTTTTTAATCTAAATTTTAGCCCATCCGCCAATTTTTCGAAAAAACAATGAAGCAGCTACCTTTGTTAACAGCCAAAAAAGCTATATATTTCGATAAGTTTCACTTTTTTCATGCGTGAAAATTTCTTACGAGAGTTGTGTTGAACGGATTGGCTTGAATTTTCTAAACTAATGTAGGTGATATATCTACCTACAACGGCCATTGGTTTCAGGTCTCCAGCTATTTTGGTTCCGACGGTAGAATATTTTGAAGTGTAAAAAAATTGGGTGCGAAAATCCGTAGCATTAACGATTACTCGAAAACTAAAGGAGCTAAAAAAAACCCCCTCGTGACAACATGGGGACGACCCTTAGCTATTTTAAAACGGCTTTAAAATTTCTAATCTAAATTTCAGCCCATCCGCCAATTTTTCGAAAAAAAACCAGGAAGGTAGCTGCTACCTTTGCTAACAGCCAAAAAAGCTATATATTTCGATAAGATTCACTTTTTTCATGCGTGAAAATTTCTTACGAGAGTTGTGTTGGGCGAATTGGCCTGTAATTTTTAAATCCAGGTAGGTTACGAATTTTCTAAATCCAAGTAGTTGACATATTTACCTACAACGGCCATTGGTTTCAGGTCTCCAGCTTTTTTGGTTCCGACGGTAGAAATTTTTTAAGTGTAAAAAAATTTGGTGCGAAAATCCGTAGCATTAACGATTACTCGAAAACTAAAGGAGCTAAAAAAAATCCCCTCGTGACAACATGGGGACGACTCTTAGCTATTTTAAAACGGCATTAGTTTTTTAATCTAAATTGTAGCCCATCCACCAATTTTTCGAAAAAACAAGGAAGGAGCTACCTTTGTTAACAGCCAAAAAAGCTGTATATTTCGATAAGTTTAACTTTTTTCCTGCGTGAAAATTTCTAACGAGAGTTGTGTTGGACAAATTGGCCTGAGTTTGTTAAATCCAGGTAGGTGACATATCTACCTACAACGTTAATTGGTTTCAGGTCTCCAGCTTATTTAATTCTGACTGTAGAAATTTTTGAAGTGTAAAAAAATTGGGTGCGAAAATCCAAAGCATTAACGATTTTTCGAAAATTAAGGAGCTAAAAAAAACCCCTCGTGACAACATGGGGACGACTCTTAGCTATTTTAAAAGAACATTAGTTTCTTAATTTAAATTTTGGTCCATCTGTCAATTTTTCGAAAAAACAAGGAAGGAGCTACCTTTGTTAACAGCCAAAAAAGCTATATATTTCGATAAGTTTCACTTTTTTCATGCGTGAAAATTTCTTACGAGAGTTGTGTTGAACGGATTGGCTTGAATTTTCTAAACCTAGGTAGGTGATATATTTACCTTAAACAACCATTGGTTTCAGGTCTCCAGCTTCTTTGGTTTTGACGGTAGAATATTTTGAAGTGTAAAAAAATTGGGTGCGAAAATCCGTAGCATTAACGATTACTCGAAAACTAAAGGAGCTAAAATATACCCCCTCATGATAACATGGGGACGACCCTTAGCTATTTTAAAACGGCTTTAAATTTCTTATCTAAATTTCAGCCTATCCGCCAATTTTTCGAAAAAAACAAGGAAGGTAGCTGCTACCTTTGCTAACAGCCAAAAAAGCTATATATTTCGATAAGATTCACTTTTTTCATGCGTGAAAATTTCTTACGAGAGTTGTGTTGAACGGATTAGCCTAAATTTTCTAAATTCAAGTAGTTGACATATCTACCTACAACGGCCATTGGTTTCAGGTTTCCAGCTTTTTTGGTTCTGACGGTAGAAATTTTTTAAGTGTAAAAAAATTTGGATGCAAAAATTCGTAGCATTAACGATTACTCGAAAACTAAAGGAGCTAGAAAAAAACCCCTCGTGACAACATGGGAACGACTTTTAGCTATTTTAAAAGGGCATTAGTTCCTTAATTTAAATTTTGTTCCATCTGTAAATTTTTCGAAAAAACAAGGATGGAGCTACCTTTGTTAACAGCCAAAAAAGCTATATATTTCGATAAGTTTCACTTTTTTCATACGTCAAAATTTCTTACGAGAGTTGTGTTGAACGGATTGGCTTGAATTTTCTAAATATAGGTAAGTGATACATCTGCTTACGACCATCTTTGGTTTCAAGTCTCCAGCTTCTTTGGTTCCGACGGTAGAAATTTTTGAAGTGTAAAAAAATTGGGTGCGAAAATCCGTAGCATTAACGATTACTCGAAAACTGAAGGAGCTAAAAAAAACCCCCTCTTGACAACTTTGGGACGACCCTTAGCTATTTTAAAATGGCATTAAATCTCTAATTTAAATTTCAGCCCATCCGCCAATTTTTCGAAAAAACAAGGAAGGTAGCTGCTACCTTTGTTAACAGCCAAGTAGGTGACATATCTACCTACAACGATCATTGGTTTCAGGTCTCCAGCTATTGAGGTTCGTAGAAGTTTTTGAAGTGTAAAAAAATTGGTTGCGAAAATCCGTAGCATTAACGATTACTCGAAAACTAAAGGAGCTAAAAAAACCCTCTTGTGATAATTTGGGGACGACCTTTAGCTATTTTACAAGAACATTAGTTTTTTAATTTTAATTTTGGTCCATCCGCCAATTTTTCGAAAAAACAAGGAAGGAGCTACCTTTGTTAACAGCCAAAAAAGCTATATATTTCGATAAGTAAATAGCTATATATTTCGATGAGTTGCGTTGAACGGATTGGCCTGAATTTTTTAAATCCAGGTTAATGATATATCTGCCTACGACGACCATTGGTTTCAAGTCTTCAGCTTCTTTGGTTCCGACGGTAGAAATTTTTGAAATGTAAAAAAATTGGGTGCGAAAATCCGTAGCATTAACGATAACTCGAAAACTAAAGGAGCTAAAAAAAAACCCCTCGTGACAACATGGGGACTACCCTTAGTTATTTAAAAAGGACATTAATTCTTCAATTTAAATTTCGATCCATCCGCCAATTTTTCGAAAAAACAAGGAAGGAGCTACCTTTGTTAACAGCCAAAAAAGCTATATATTTCGATAAGTTACACTATTTTCATGCGTGAAAATTTCTTACGAGAGTTGTGATGAACGGATTGGCCTAAATTTTGTAAATCCAGGTAAATTACATATATGCCTACAAAGACATGTGGCTTCAAGTCTCCAGCTTCTTTGGTTCCGACGGTAGAAAATTTTGAAGTGTAAAAAAATTGGGTGCGAAAATCCGTAGCATTAACGATTACTCGAAAACTAAAGGAGCTAAAAAAATCCCCTCGTGACAACATGGGGACGAATTTTAGCTATTTTAAAAAGACATTATTTCCTTAATTTAAATTTTGGTCCATCCGCCAATTTTTCGAAAAAACAAGGAAGGAGCTACCTTTGTTAACAGCCAAAAAAGCTATATATTTCGATAAGTTTCACATTTTTCATGCGTGAACATTTCTTACGAGAGTTGTGTTGGACGGATTGGCCTGAATTTTTTAAAACCAAGTAGGTGACATATATACCTACAATGGCCGGAAATTTTTGAAATTTAAAAAAATTGGGTGCGAAAATCCGTAGCATTAACGATTACTCGAAAACCAAAGGAGCTAAAAAAAACCCCCTCGTGACAACATGGGGACGACCCTTAGCTATTTTAAAACGGCATTAAATTTTAAATCAAAATTTCAGCCCATCTGCCATTTTTTTCGAAAAAACAAGGAAGGTAGCTACCTTTGTTAACAGCCAAAAAAGCTATATATATCGATAAGATTCACTTTTTTCATGCGTGAAAATTTCTTACGAGAGTTGTGTTGGACAAATTGGCCTAAATTTTTTAAATCCAGGTAGGTGACATATCTACCTACAACGACCATTGGTTTCAAGTCTCCAGCTTTTTTAGTTCCGACGGTAGAAATTTTTGAAGTGTAAAAAAATTGGGTGCGAAAATCTGTAGCATTAACGATTACTCGAAAACTAAAGGAGCTAAAATAAACCCCCTCGTGATAACATGGGGACGAATTTTAGCTATTTTAAGAAGACATTATTTCCTTAATTTAAATTTTGGTCCATCTGCCAATTTTTCGAAAAAACAAGGAAGGAGCTACCTTTGTTAACAGCCAAAAAAGCTATATATTTCGATAACTTTCACATTTTTCATGCGTGAACATTTCTTACGAGAGTTGTGTTGGACGGATTGGCCTGAATTTTTTAAAACCAAGTAGGTGACATATATACCTACAACGGCCATTGGTTTCAGGTCTCCATTGGTTTCAGGGTTTTTTTGGTTCCGACGGTAAAACAAGGAAGGTAGCTGCTACCTTTGTTAACAGCCAAAAAAGCTATATATTTCGATAAGTTTCACTTTTTTCATGCGTGAAAATTTCTTACGAGAGTTGTGTTCAACGGATTGGCCTGAATTTTTCAAAACCAAGTAAATGACATATCTACCTGCAAAGATTTTTGGTTTCAGGTCTCCAGCTTTTTTAATTCCGACGGTAGAAATTTTTGAAGTGTAAAAAAATTTGGTGCGAAAATCCGTAGCATTAACGATTACTCGAAAACTAAAGGAGCTAAAAAAACCCACTCGTGACAACATGGGAACGACCTTTAGCTATTTTAAAACGGCATTAAATCTCTAATCAAAATTTCAGCCTATTCGCCAATTTTTCGAAAAAACAAGGAAGGTAGCTGCTACCTTTGTTAACAGCCAAAAAAGCTATATATTTCGATAAGTAAATAGCTATATATTTCGATGAGTTGTGTTGAACGGATTGGCCTGAATTTTTTAAATCCAGGTAAATGACATATCTGTCTACGACGACCATTGGTTTCAAGTCTCCAGCTTTATTGGTTCCTACGGTAGAAATTTTTGAAGTGTAAAAAAATTGGATGCGAAAATCCGTAGCATTAACAATTACTCGAAAACTAAAGGAACTAATAAAAAGGTGACATATCTGCCTATGACGACCATTGGTTTCAAGTCTTCAGCTTCTTTGGTTCCGACGGTAGAAATTTTTGAAATGTAAACAAATTGGGTGTGAAAATCCGTAGCATTAACGATTACTCGAAAACTAAAGGAGCTAAAAAAAAACCCCTCATGACAACATGGGGACGACCCTTAGCTATTTTAAAAGGGATTTAGTTCCTTAATTTAAATTTTGGTCCATCTGTCAATTTTTCGAAAAAACAAGGAAGGTAGCTGCTACCATTGTTAACAGCCAAAAAAGCTATATATTTCGATAAGTTTCACTTTTTTCATGCGAGAAAATTTCTTACGTGAGTTGTTTTGAACGGATTGGCTTGAATTTTCTAAATTTAGTTAGGTGATATATCTACCTACAACAGCCATAGGTTTTAGGTTTCCAGCTTCTTTAATTCCGACGGTAGAATATTTTGAATTGTAAAAAAATTGGGTGCGAAAATCCGTAGCATTAACGATTACTCGAAAAGTAATGGAGCTAAAAAAAACCCCCTCGTGACAACATGGGGACGACCCTTAGCTATTTTAAAACGGCATTAAATCTCTTATCTAAATTTCAGCCCATCCGCCAATTTTTCGAAAAAAACAAGGAAGGTAGCTGCTACCTTTTTTAACAGCCAAAAAAGCTATATATTTCGATAAGTTTCACTTTTTTCATGCGTGAAAATTTCTTACGAGAGTTGTGTTGAACAGATTGGACTGAATTTTAAAAATCCAAGTAGGTGACATATCAATTTACATTGACCATTGGTTTTAGGTCTCCAGCTTTTTTGGTTCCGACGGTAGAATATTTTGAAGTGTAAAAAACTTGGGTGCGAAAATCCGTAGCATTAACGATTACTCGAAAACTAAAGGAGCTAAAAAAAACCCCTCGTGACAACATGAGGATGACCCTTACCTATTTTAAAACGGCATTAAATTTCAAATGAAAATTTCAGCCCATCCGCCAATTTTTCGAAAAAACAAGGAAGGAAGCTGCTACCTTTGTTATCAGCCAAAAAAGCTATATATTTCGATAAGTTTCACTATTTTCATGCGTGAAAATTTCTTACGAGAGTTGTGTTGGACGGATTGGCCTGAATTTTTTAAGTTTAAGTAGGTGACATATCTTTTTACGACGACCATTGGTTTCAGGTCTTCAGCTTCTTTTATTCCGACAGTAGAAATTTTTGAAGTGTAAAAAAATTTGGTGCGAAAATCCGTAGCATTAACGATTACTCGAAAACTAAAGGAGCTAAAAAAATCCCCTTGTGACAACATGGGGACGACCTTTAGCTATTTTAAAAAGGCATTAGTTTCTTAATTTAAATTTTGGTCAATCTGCCAATTTTTCGAAAAAAACAAGGAAGGTAGCTGCTACCTTTGTTAACAGCCAAAAAAGCTATATATTTCGATAAGTTTCACTTTTTTCAAGCGTGAAAATTTCTTACGAGAGTTGAGTTCAACGGATTGGCTTGAATTTTTTAAATTCAGGTAGGTGACATATCTGCCTACGACGACCTTTGGTTTCAGGTTTCCAGTTTTTTTAGTTCCGACGGTAGAAATTTTTGAAGTTTAAAAAAATTTGGTGCGAAAATCCGTAGCATTAACGATTACTCGTAAACTAAAGGAGCTAAAATAAACCCCCTCGTGACAACATGGGGACGAATATTAGCTATTTTAAAACGGCATTAAATCTCTAATCTAAATTTCAGCCCATCCGCCAATTTTTCGAAAAAACAAGGAAGGTAGCTGCTACCTTTGTTAACAGCCAAAAAAGCTATATATTTCGATAAATTTCACTTTTTTCATGCGTGAAAATTTCTTACGAGAGTTGTAGTGGACGGATTGGTCTAAATTTTTTAAATCCAGGTAGGTGACATATCTACCTACGACGACCATTGGTTTCAGGTCTGTCTCCAGCTTCTTTGGTTCCGACGGTAGAAATTTTTGAAGTGTAACTCGTGACAACATGGGGACGACCTTTATCTATTTTAAAACGGCATTAAATCTTTAATCAAAATTTTAGCCCATCCGCCAATTTTTCGAATAAACAAGGAAGGAAACTGCTACCTTTGTTAACAGCCAAAAAAGCTATATATTTCGATAAGTAAATAGCTATATATTTCGATGAGTTGTGTTGAACGGATTGGCCTGAATTTTTTAAATCCAGGTAAGTGACATATCTGCCAACGACAATCATTGGTTTCAAGTCTTCAGCTTCTTTGGTTCCGACGGTAGAAATTTTTGAAATGTAAAAAAATTGGGTGCGAAAATCCGTAGCATTAACGATTACTCGAAAACTAAAGGAGCTAAAAAAAACCCCCTCATGACAACATGGGGACGAATTTTAGCTATTTCAAAAGGACATTAGTTTCTTAATTTAAATTTCGGTCCATCTGCCAATTTTTCGAAAAAACAAGGAAGGAGCTACCTTTGTTAACAGCCAAAAAAGCTATTTATTTCGATACGTTTCACTTTTTTCATGCGTGAAAATTTCTTACGAGAGTTGTTTTGATCGGATTGGCCTGAATTTTTTAAATCCAGGTAGGTGACATATTCACCTACAACGGCCATTGGTTTCAGGTCTCCAGCTTTTTTGGATTGAATTTTTTAAATTTAGGTAGATGACATATCTACCTACGACGGCCAATGGTTTCAGTTCTCCAGCTTTTTTGGTTCCGACGGTAGAAATTTGAAGTGTAAAAAAATTGAGTGCGAAAATCCGTAGCATTAACGATTACTCGAAAACTAAAGGAGCTAAAAAAACCCCCTCGTGACAACATGGGGACGATCCTTAGCTATTTTAAAACGGCATTAAATTTTTTATCTTAATTTCAGCCCATCCGCCAACTTTTCGAAAAAACAAGGAAGGTAGCTGCTACCTTTGTTAACAGCCAAAAAAGCTATATATTTCGATAAGTTTCACTTTTTTCATGCGTGAAAATTTCTTACGAGAGGTGTTTTGATCGGATTGGCCTGAATTTTTTAAATTTAGGTAGGTAACATATCTACCTACAACGGCCATTGGTTTAAGGTCTCCAGCTTTTTTGGTTCCGACGGTAGAAATTTTTTAAGTGTAAAAAAATTGGGTCGAAAATCCGTAGCATTAACGATTACTCGAAAACTAAAGGAGCTAAAAAAAACCCCCTCGTGACAACATGTGGACGACTTTTAGCTGTTTTAAAACGGCATTAGTTTTTAAATCTCAATTTTAGCCCATCCGCCAATTTTTCGAAAAAACAAGGAAGGTAGCTGCTACCTTTGTTATCAGCCAAAAAAGCTATATATTTCGATAAGTAAAAAGCTATATATTTCGATGAGTTGTGTTGAACGGATATGCCTAATTTTTTAAATCCAAGTTAATGACATATCTGCCTACGACGACCATTGGTTTCACGTCTCCAGCTTCTTTAATTCCGACGGTAGAAATTTTTGAAGTGTAAAAAAATTGGATGCGAAAATCCGTAGCATTAACGATTACTCGAAAACTAAAGGAGCTAAAAAAAAGGTGACATATCTGCCTACGACGACCATCGGTTTCAAGTCTTCAGCTCTTTGGTTCCGACGGTAAAAATTTTTGAAGTGTAAAAAAATTGGGTGCGAAATCCGTAGCATTAACGATTACTCGAAAACTACAGGAGCTAAATAAAAAACCCTCATGACAACATGGGGACGAATTTTAGCTCTTTTAAAAGGACATTAGTTCCTTAATTTAAATTTCGGTCCATCTGCCAGTTTTTCAAAAAAACAAGGAAAGAGCTACCTTTGTTAACAGCCAAAAAAGCTATATATTTCGATAAGTTTCACTTTTTTCATGCGTGAAAATTTCTTACGAGAGTTGTGTTTGACGGATTAGACTGAATTTTCTAAATTTAAGTAGGTGACATATCTACCTACAACGTCCGTTGGTTTTAGGTCTCCAGATTCTTTGGTTCCGACGGTAGAAATTTTTTAAGTGTAAAAAAATTGGGTGCGAAAATCCGTAGCATTAACGATTACTCGAAAACTAAAGGAGCTAAAAATAACCCCCTCGTGACAACATGTAGACGACTCTTAGCTATTTTAAAACGGCATTAGTTTTTAAATCTAAATTTCAGCCCATCCGCCAATTTTTCGAAAAAACAAGAAAAGAGCTACCTTTGTTAACAGCCAAAAAAGCTATATATTTCGATAAGTTTCACTTTTTTCATGCGTGAAAATTTCTTACGAGTGTTGAGTTAAACGGATTGGCCTAAATTTTGTAAATCCTACAACGACTGCCTACAACGACTATTGGTTTCAAGTCTTCAGCTTCTTTGGTTCCGACGGTAGAAATTTTTGAAGTGTAAAAAAAGTGGGTGCGAAAATCCGTAGCATTAACGATTACTCGAAAACTAAAGGAGCTAAAAAAAACCCCCTCGTGACAACATGGGGAAGACCCTTAGCTTTTTTAAAAGGACATTAATTCCTTAATTTAAATTTTGGTCCATCTGCCAATTTTTCGAAAAAACAAGGAAGGAGCTACCTTTGTTAACAGCCAAAAAAGCTATATATTTCGATAAGTTTCACTTTTTTCATTCGTGAAAATTTCTTAAAATTTTATTGGCCTGAATTTTTTAAATTCATGTAGGTAACATATTTACCTACAACGACCATTGGTTTCAGGTCTCCAGCTTTATTGGTTCCGACGGTAGAAATTTTTGAAGTATAAAAAACTTGGGTGCAAAAATCCGTAGCATTAACGATTACTCGAATATTAAAGGAGCTTAAAAAAACCCCCTCTTGACAAAATGGGAACGACCTTTAACTATTTTAAAAGAGCATTAGTTCCTTAATTTAAATTTTGGTCCATCCGCCAATTTTTCGAAAAAACAAGAAAGGAGCTACCTTTGTTAACAGCCAAAAAAGCTATATATTTCGAAAAGTTTCACTTTTTTCATGCGTGAAAATTTCTTACGAGAGTTGTGTTATACGGATTAGCCTGAATTTTCCAAATCTAAGTAGGTGACATATCTACCTACAACGGCCATAGGTTTCAGGTCTCCGGCTCTTTTGGTTCCGACGGTAGAACTTTTTTAAGTGTAAAAAAATTGGGTGCGAAAATCCGTAGCATTAACGATTACTCGAAAACTAAAGGAGCTAAAAAAAACCCCCTCGTGACAACATGGGGACGACTCTTAGCTATTTTAAAACGGCATTAGTTTTTAAATCTAAATTTTAGCCCATCCGCTAATTTTTCGAAAAAACAAGGAAGGAACTACCTTTGTTAACAGCCAAAAAAGCTATATATTTCGATAAGTTTCACTTTTTTCATGCGTGAAAATTTCTTACGAGAGTTGTGTCTGACGGATTGACCTGAATGTTTTAAATTTAGGTAGGTGACATATCTACCTAGAACGGCCATTGGTTTCAGTTCTCCAGCTTCTTTGGTTCCGACGGTAGAAATTTGAAGTGTAAAAAAATTGAGTGCGAAAATCCGTAGCATTAACGATTACTCGAAAACTAAAGGAGCTAAAAATTACCCCCTCGTGACAACATGAGGACGACTTTTAGCTATTTTAAAACGGCATTTAATCTTTAATCTTAATTTCAGCCCATCCGCCAATTTTTCGAAAAAACAAGGAAGGTAGCTGCTACCTTTGTTAACAGCCAAAAAAGCTATATATTTCGATAAGTTTCACTTTTTTCATGCGTGAAAATTTCTTACGAGAGTTGTGTTAAAAATATTGGCCTGAATTTTTTAATTTAAGGTAGGTGACATATCTCCCTACAACGGCCATTGGTTTCAGGTCTCCAGCTTCTTTGGTTGCGACGGTAGAAATTTTTGAAGTGTCAAAAAATTTGGTTCGAAAATCCGTAGCATTAATGATTACTCGAAAACTAAAGAAGCTAAAAAAACCCCCTCTTGACAAAATGGGAACGACCTTTAACTATTTTAAAAGGGCATTAGTTCCTAAATTTAAATTTTGGTCCATATGCCAATTTTTCGAAAAAACAAGGAAGGAGCTACCTTTGTTAACAGCCAAAAAAGCTATATATTTCGATAAGTTTCACTTTTTTCATGCGTGAAAATTTCTTACGAGAGTTGTGTTAGACGGATTGACCTGAAATTTCTATATCCATGTAGATGACATATCTACCTACAACATCTATTGGTTTTAGGTCTCCAGCTTCTTTAGTTCCGACGGGAGAAATTTTTGAAGTGTAAAAAAATTGGGTGCGAAAATCCGTAGCATTAACCATTACTCGAAAACTAAAGGAGCTATAAAAAACCCCCTCGTAACAACATAGGGTCGACCCTTAGCTATTTTAAAAGGAAAATATTTCCTTAATTTAAATTTCGGTCCATCTGCCAATTTTTCGAAATAACAAGGAAGGAGCTACCTTTGTTAACAGCCGAAAAAGCTATATATTTCGATAAGTTTCACTTTTTTCATGCGTGAAAATTTCTTACGAGAGTTGTGTTGGACGAATTGGCCTGAATTAACGATTACTCGAAAACTAAAGGAGCTAAAATATACGTCCTCGTGACAACATGGGGACGAATTTTAGCTATTTTAAAACGGCATTAAATCTCTAATCTAAATTTAAGCCCATCCGCCAAAAACAAGGACGGTAGCTGCTACCTTTGTTAACAGCCAAAAAAGCTATTTATTTCGATAAGTTTCACTTTTTTCATGCGTGAAAATTTCTTACGAGAGTTGTGATAGACGGATTAGCCTAGATTTTCTAAATCCAGGTAGGTGATATATCTACCTACAACGGCCATTGGTTTCAGGACTCCAGTTTTTTTGGTTCCGACGGTAGAAATTTTTTAGGTGTAAAAAAATTGGGTGCGAAAATCCGTAGCATTAACGATTACTCGAAAACTAAAGGAGCAAAATAAACCCCCTCGTGACAACATGGGAACGACCCTTAGCTTTTTTAAAACGGCATTAGTTTTTTAATCTAAATTTTAGCCCATCCGCCAATTATTCGAAAAAACAAGGAAGGAGCTACCTTTGTGAAAATTTCTTATGAGAGTTGTGTTAGACACATTGGCCTGAATTTTTTAAATTTAAGTAGGTGATATATCTACCTACAACTGCCATTGGTTTCAGATCTCCAGCTTTTTTGGTTCCGACTGTAGAAATTTTAGAAGTGTAAAAAAATTGGGTGCGAAAATCCGTAGCATTAACGATTACTCGAAAACTAAAGGAGCTAAATAATTCCCCTTGTGATTACATGGGGACGACCTTTAGCTATTTTAAAAGAACATTAGTTTCTTAATTTAAATTTTGGTCCATCCGCCAATTTTTCGAAAAAACAAGGAAGGAGCTACCTTTGTTAACAGCCAAAAAAGCTATATATTTCGATAAGTTTCACTTTTTTCATGCGTGAAAATTTCTTACGAGAGTTGCGTTTAACAAATTGACCTGAATTGTTTAAATCCGGGTAGGTGACATATCTACCTAAAACGGCCATTTGTTTCAGTTCTCCAGCTTTTTTGGTTCCGACGGTAGAAATTTTTGAAGTGTAAAAAAATTGGTTTCGAAAATCCGTAGCATTAACGATTACTCGAAAACTAAAGGAGCTAAAAAAAACCCCCTCGTGAAAAAATGGAGACGACTTTTAGCTATTTTAAAACGGCATTAAATTTATAATCTAAATTTCAGCCCATCCGCCAATTTTTCGAAAAAACAAGGAAGGTAGATGCTACCTTTTTTAACAGCCAAAAAAGCTATATATTTCGATAAGTTTCACTTTTTTCATGCATGAAAATTTCTTACGAGAGTTTTGTTGGACAAATTGGCCTGAATTTTTTAAATCCAGGTAGGTGATATATTTATTTACAACGGCCATTGGTTTCAGGTCTTTAGCTTCTTTATTTCCAACGGTAGAAATTTTTGAAGTGTAAAAAAATTGGGTGCGAAAATCCGTAGCATTAACGATTACTCGAAAACTAAAGGAGCTAAAAAAACCCCGTTGTGATAACATGAGGACGACCTTTAGCTATTTAAAAAGGAAATTAGTTCCTTAAATTAAATTTTGGTCTATCTGCCAATTTTTCGAAAAAACAAGGAAGGAGCTACCTTTGTTAACAGCCAAAAAAGCTATATATTTCGATAAGTTTCATTTTTTTCATGCGTGAAAATTTCTTCTGAGAGTTGCGTTAAACGGATTGACCTTAATTTTTTAATTCCAGGTAGGTGACATATCTACCTAAAACGGTCATTGGTTTCAGTTCTCCAGTATTTTTGGTTCCGACGGTAGAAATTTTTGAAGTGTAAAAAAATTGGGTGCGAAAATCCGTAGCATTAACGATTACTCGAAAACTAAAGGAGCTAAAAAAATCCCCTTGTGATAACATGGGGACGACCTTTAGCTACTTTAAAAGGAAATTAGTTCCTTAATTTAAATTTCGGTCCATCTGCCAATTTTTCGAAAAAACAAGGAAGGAGCTATCTTTGTTAACAGCCAAAAAAGCTATATTTTTCGATAAGTTTCACTTTTTTCATGCATGAAAATTTCTTACGAGAGTTGTGTTAGACGGATTGGCCTAAATTTTTTAAATCCAGGTAGGTGACATATCTATTTCCGACGACCATTGGTTTTAAGTATCCAAATTATTTTATTTCGACGGTAGAAATTTTTGAAGTGTAAAAAAATTTGGTGCGAAAATCCGTAGCATTAACGATTACTCGAAAACTAAAGAAGCTAAAAAAACCCCCTCGTGACAACATGGGGACGTCCCTTAGCTTTTTTAAAAGGGCATTAGTTTTTTAATTTAAATTTTAGTTCATCCGCCAATTTTTCGAAAAAACAAGGAAGGAGCTACCTTTGTTAACAGCCAAAAAAGCTATATATTTCGATAAGTTTCACTTTTTTCATGAGTGAAAATTTCTTACGAGAGTTGTGTTAGACGGATTGGCCTGAAATTTCTAAATCCAGGTAGGTGACATATCTACCTAACACGGCCATTGGTTTCAGGTTTCCAGCTTTTTTGGTTCCGACGGTAGAAATTTTTTAAGTGTAAAATTTGGGTGCGAAAATCCGTAGCATTAACGATTACTCGAAAACTAAAGGAGCTAAAAAAAACCCCCTCGTGACAACATGGGGAAGAACTTTAGCTATTTTAAAAGGGCATTAGATCCTAAATTTAAATTTCGGTCCATCTGTCAATTTCTCGAAAAAACAAGGAAGGAGCTACCTTTGTTAACAGCCAAAAAAGCTATATATTTCGATAAGTTTCACTTTTTTCATGCGTGAAAATTTCTTACGAGAGTTTTGTTGGACGGGTTGGCCTGAATTTTTGAAAACCATGTAGGTGACATATCTACCTACTGCGGCCATAGGTTTAAGGTCTCAAGCTTTTTTGGTTCCGACGGTAGAAATTTTTGAAGTGTACAAAAGTTGGGTGCGAATATCCGTAGCATTAACGATTACTCGAAAACTAAAGGAGCTAAAAAAAACCCCCTCGTGACAACATGGGGACGAATTTTAGCTATTTTAAAAGGACATTATTTCCTCAATTTAAATTTTGATCCATCCGCCAATTTTTCGAAAAAACAAGGAAGGTAGCTGCTACCTTTGTTAACAGCCAAAGAAGCTATATATTTCGATAAGTTTCACTTTTGTCATGCGTGAAAATTTCTTACGAGAGTTGTGTAAGACGGATTGGCTTGAATTTAAATCCAGGTAGTTTATATATCTACCTACAACAGCCATTGGTTTCAGGTCTCCAGCTTTTTTAATTCCGACGGTAGAATATTTTGAAGTGTAAAAAAATTTGGTGCGAGAATCCGTAATATTAACGATTACTCGAAAACTAAAGGAGCTAAAAAAAACCCCCTCGTGACAACATGGGGACGACCCTTAGCTATTTTAAAACGGCTTTAAATTTCTAATCTAAATATCAGCCCATCCACCAATTTTTCGAAAAAAACAAGGAAGATAGCTGCTACCTTTGTTAACAGCCAAAAAAGCTATATATTTCGATAAGTTTCACTTTTTTCATGCGTGAAAATTTCTTACGAGAGTTGTGTTCGACGGATTGGCCTGAATTTTTTAATTTAAGGTAGGTGACATATCTACCTACAACGGCCATTGGTTTCTTACGTGAAAATTTCTTACGATAGTTGTGTTGGACGGGTTGGCCTGAATTTTCTTAATCCAAGTAGGTGACATATCTACCTAAAACGGCCATTGGTTTCAGGTTTCCAGCTTTTTTGGTTCCGACTGTAGAAATTTTTGAAGTGTAAAAAATTGGGTGCGAAAATCCGTAGCATTAACGATTACTCGAAAACTAAAGGAGCTAACAAAAACCCCCTCGTGACAACATGGGGACGACCCTTAGCTATTTTTAAACGGCTTTAAATTTCTAATCTAAATTTCAGCCCATCCACCAATTTTTCGAAAAAAACAAGAAAGGTAGCTGCTACCTTTGTTAACAGCCAAAAAAGCTATATATTTCGATAAGTTTCACTTTTTTCATGCGTGAAAATTTCTTACGAGAGTTGTGTTGAACAGATTGGCCTGAATTTTTAATTTAGGTAGGTGACATATCTACCTACAACGACCATTGGTTTCAGGTCTCCAGCGTTTTTGGTTCCGACGGTAGAAATTTTTGAAGTGTACAAAAATTGGGTGCGAAAATCCGTAGCATTAACGATTACTCGAAAACTAAAGGAACTAAAAAAAACCCCTTGTGACAACATGGGGACGACCTTTATTTTTTTAAACTTCAAAAATTTCTACCGTCGGAACTAAAGAAGCTGGAGACCTTAAACCAATGGTCGTCGTAGGTAGATATGTCACCTACCTGGATTTAAAAAATTTAGGCCAATCCGTCTAACACAACTCTCGTAAGAAATTTTCACGCATGAAAAAAGTGAATCTTATCGAAATATATAGCTTTTTTGGCTGTTAACAAAGGTAGCTCCTTCCTTGTTTTTTCGAAAAATTTGCAGATGTACCAAAATTTAAATTTAGAAACTAATGCCCTTTTAAAATAGCTAAAAGTCGTCCCCATGTTGTCACAAGGGTTTTTTTTTTTGCTCCTTTGGTTTTCGAGTAATCGTTAATGCTACGGATTTTCGCACCCAATTTATTTACACTTCAAATATTTCTACCGTCGGAACCAAAAAAGCTGGAGACTTTATCGAAATATATAGAAATATATAGCTTTCTTTGCTGTTTACAAAGTAAGCAGCTACCTTCCTGGTTTTTTCGAAAAATTGGCGGATGGACTGAAATTTTGATTAGAGATTTAATGCCGTTTTTAAATAGCTATAGGTCGTTCCCATGTTGTCAAGAGTTACACTTCAAAAATTTCTACCGTCGGAACCAAAGAAGCTCGAGACAGACCTGAAACCAATGGTCGTCGTAGGTAGATATGTCACCTACCTGGATTTAAAAAATTCAGGCCAATCCGTCCAACACAACTCTCGTAAGAAATTTTCACGCATGAAAAAAGTGAAACTTATCGAAATATATAGCTTTTTTGGCTGTTAACAAAGGTAGCAGCTACCTTCCTTGTTTTTTCGAAAAATTGGCGGATGGGTTAAAATTTAGATAAGAGATTTAATGCCGTTTTAAAAAAGCTAAAATTCGTCCCCATGTTGTCACGAGGGTGTTTATTTTAGCTCCTTTAGTTTTCGAGTAATCGTTAATGCTACGGATTTTCTTAGAAAGAAGCTAAAAAAAACCCCCTCGTGACAACATTGGGACGACCTTTAGCTATTTTAAAAGGGCATTAGTTCTTTAATTTAAATTTTGGTCCATCCAAAAGTAGTGTTGAACGGATTGGCCTAAAATCCAGGTAGGTGACATATATACCTACAACGGCCATTGGTTTCAGGTCTCCAACTTCTTTGGTTCCGACGGTAGAAATTTTTTAAGTGTAAAAAAATTGGGTGCGAAAATCCGTAGCATTAACGATTACTCGAAAACTAAAGGAGCTAAAAAAAACCCCCTCGTGACAACATTGGGACGACCTTTAGCTATTTTAAAAGGGCATTAGTTCTTTAATTTAAATTTTGGTCCATCCAAAAGTAGTGTTGAACGGATTGGCCTAAAATCCAGGTAGGTGACATATATACCTACAACGGCCATTGGTTTCAGGTCTCCAACTTCTTTAGTTCCGACGGTAGAAATTTTTTAAGTGTAAAAAAATTGGGTGCAAAAATCCGAAGCATTAACGATTACTCGAAAACTAAAGGAACTAAAAAACCCCCTTGTGACAACATGGGAACGACCTTTATTTTTTTAAACTTCAAAAATTTCTACCGTCGGAACTAAAAAAGTTGGAAACTTGAAATGAATGGTCGTCGTAGGCAGATATGTCACCTACTGGGATTTTAAAAATTCAAGCCAATCCGTCCAACACAACTCTCGTAAGAAATTTTCACGCATGAAAAAAGTGAAACTTATCGAAATATATAGCTTTTTTGGCTGTTAACAAAGGTAGCTCCTTCCTTGTTTTTTCGAAAAATTGGCAGATGGACCAAAATTTAAATTACGGAACTAATGTCCTTTTACAATAGCTAAAATTCGTCCCCATCTTGTCACGAGGGGTTTTTTTTTAGCTCCTTTAGTTTTCGAGTAATCGTTAATGCTATGGATTTTCGCACCCAATTATTTTACACTTCAAAAATTTCTACCATTGGAACCAAAGAAGCTGGAGACTTGAAACCAATGGTCGTCGTAGGCAGATATGTCACCTTTTTTTTAACTCCTTTAGTTTTCGAGTAATCTTTAATGCAACGGATTTTCGCACCAATTTTTTTACACTTCAAAAATTTCTACCGTCGGAACCAAAGAAGTTGGAGACAGACCTGAAACCAATGGTCGTCGTAGGTCGATATGTCATCTACCTGGATTTGAAAAATTCAGGCCAATCCGTCCTACACAACTCTCTTAAGAAATTTTCACGCATGAAAAAAGTGAAACTTATCGAATTATATAGCTTTTTTGGCTGTTAACAAAGGTAGCAGCTACCTTACTTGTTTTTTCGAGAAATTCGCGGATGGGCTGAAATTTAGATTAGAGATTTATTGATGTTTTAAAATAGCTAAAATTCGTCCCCATGTTGTCACGAGGGGGTTTTTTTAGCTCCTTTAGTTTTCGAGTAATCGTTAATGCTACGGATTTTCGCACCCAATTTTTTTACACTTCAAAAATTTCTACCGTCGGAACCAAAAAAGCTGGAGAACTGAAACCAATGGCCGTTGTAGGTATATATGTCACTTACCTGAAATTAAAAAATTCCGGCCAATCCGTCTTATACAACTCTCGTAAGAAATTTTCACGCATGAAAAAAGTGAAACTTATCGAAATATATAGCTTTTTTGGATGTTAACAAAGGTAGCTCCTTCCTTGTTTTTTCGAAAAATTGGCGGATAGACCACAATTTAAATTTAATAAATAAAGCCTTTTTAAAATAGCTAAAGGTTGTCCCCATGTTGTCACGAGGGGGTTTTTTTTAGCTCCTTTAGTTTTCGGGTAATCGTTAATGCTACGGATTTTCGCACCCAATTTTTTTACACTTCAAAAATTTCTACAGTCGGAACCAAAAAAGCTGGAGAACTGAAACCAATGGCCGTTGTAGGCAGATATGTCACCTACTTGGATTTAAAAAATTCAGGACAATCCGTTCAACACAACTCTCGTAAGAAGTTTTCACGCTGGAAAAAAATGAAACTTATCGAAATATATAGCTTTTTTGGCTGTTAACAAAGGTAGCAGCTACCTTCCTTGTTTTTTCGAAAAATTGGCAAATGGGCCAAAATTTAGATTAAAGATTTAATGCCGTTTTAAAATAGCTAAAGGTCGTCCCCATGTTGTCACGAGGGGGTTTTTTTTAGCTCCTTTAGTTTTAGAGTAATCGTTAATGAAACGGATTTTCGCACCCAATTTTTTACATTTCAAAAATTTTTACCATCGCAATTAAAGAAGCTGGAGACCTGAAACCAAAGGTTGTTGTAGGTAGATATTAAATCTACCTGGATTTAAAAAATTCAGGCCAATTCGTCAAACAAAACTCTCGTAAGAAATTTTCACGCATGAAAAAAGTGAAACTTATCGAAATATATAGCTTTTTTGGCTGTTAACAAAGGTAGCAGCTACCTTCCTTGTTTTTTCGAAAAATTGGCGGATGGGCCAAAATTTAGATTAAAGATTTAATGCCGTTTTAAAATAGCTAAGAGTCGTCCCCATGTTGTCACGAGGGGGTTTTTTTTAGCTCCTTTAGTTTTCGAGTAATCGTTAATGCTACGGATTTTCGCACCCAATTTTTTTACACTTCAAAAATTTTTACCACGCAATCAAAGAAGCTGGAGACCTGAAACCAATGGCCGTTGTAGGCAGATATGTCACCTACTTGGATTTAAAAAATTCAGGTCAATCCGTCTAACACAACTCTCGAAAGAAATTTTCACGCATGAAAAAAGTGAAACTTATCGAAATATATAGCTTTTTTGGCTGTTAACAAAGGTAGCAGCTACCTTCCTTGTTTTTTCGAAAAATTGGCGGATGGACCAACATTTAAATTAAGTAAATAATGCTCTTTTAAAATAGCTAAAGGTTGTCCCTATGTTGTCACAAGGGGGTTTTTTTAGCTGCTTTAGTTTTCGAGTAATCGTTAATGCTAAGGATTTTCGCACCCAATTTTTTTACACTTCAAAAATTTCTACCGTCGGAACCAAAGAAGCTGGAGAACTGAAACCAATGGCCGTTGTAGGCAGATATGTCACCTACTTGGATTTAAAAAATTCAGGTCAATCCGTCTAACACAACTCTCGAAAGAAATTTTCACGAATGAAAAAAGTGAAACTTATCGAAATATATAGCTTTTTTGGCTGTTAACAAAGGTAGCAGCTACCTTCCTTGTTTTTTCGAAAAATTGGTGGATGGGCCAAAATTTAGATTAGAGATTTAATGCCGTTTTAAAATAGCTAAAGGTCGTCCCCATGTTGTCACGAGGGGGTTTTTTTTAGCTCCTTTAGTTTTAGAGTAATCGTTAATGCTACGGATTTTCGCACCCAATTTTTTACATTTCAAAAATTTTTACCATCGCAATTAAAGAAGCTGGAGACCTGAAACCAAAGGTTGTTGTAGGTAGATATTAAATCTACCTGGATTTAAAAAATTCAGGCCAATTCGTCAAACAAAACTCTCGTAAGAAATTTTCACGCATGAAAAAAGTGAAACTTATCGAAATATATAGCTTTTTTGGCTGTTAACAAAGGTAGCAGCTACCTTCCTTGTTTTTTCGAAAAATTGGCGGATGGGCCAAAATTTAGATTAGAGATTTAATGCCGTTTTAAAATAGCTAAGAGTCGTCCCCATGTTGTCACGAGGGGGTTTTTTTTAGCTCCTTTAGTTTTCGAGTAATCGTTAATGCTACGGATTTTCGCACCCAATTTTTTTACACTTCAAAAATTTTTACCACGCAATCAAAGAAGCTGGAGACCTGAAACCAATGGCCGTTGTAGGTAAATATGTCACCTACCTGGGTTAGAAAATTCAGGCTAATCCGTTCAACACAACTCTCGTAAGAAATTTTCACGCATGAAAAAAGTGAAACTTATCAAAATATATAGCTTTTTTGGCTGTTAACAAAGGTAGCTCCTTCCTTGTTTTTTTTGAAAAATTGGATGATGGACCAAAATTTAAATTAAGAAACTAATGCCCTTTTAAAATAGCTAAAAGTCGTCCCCATTTTGTCACGAGAGGTTTTATTTAGCTTCTTTAGTTTTCGAGTAATCGTTAATGCTACGGATTTTCGCACCCAATTTTTTGACAATTCAAAAATTTCTACCATAGCAACCAAAGAAGCTGGAGACCTGAAACCAATGGCCTTTGTAGGAAGATATGTCACCTACCTGAAATTAAAAAATTCCGGCCAATCCGTCTTATACAACTCTCGTAAGAAATTTTCACGCATGAAAAAAGTGAAACTTATCGAAATATATAGCTTTTTTGGATGTTAACAAAGATAGCTCCTTCCTTGTTTTTTCGAAAAATTGGCGGATAGACCACAATTTAAATTTAATAAATAAAGCCTTTTTAAAATAGCTAAAGGTTGTCCCCATGTTGTCACGAGGGGGTTTTTTTTAGCTCCTTTAGTTTTCGGGTAATCGTTAATGCTACGGATTTTCGCACCCAATTTTTTTACACTTCAAAAATTTCTACAGTCGGAACCAAAAAAGCTGGAAACCTACAACCAATGGCCGTTGTAGGTAAATATGTCACCTACCTGGAATTAAAAAATTCAGGACAATCCGTTCAACACAACTCTCGTAAGAAGTTTTCACGCTGGAAAAAAATGAAACTTATCGAAATATATAGCTTTTTTGGCTGTTAACAAAGGTAGCAGCTACCTTCCTTGTTTTTTCGAAAAATTGGCGGATGGGCCAAAATTTAGATTAAAGATTTAATGCCGTTTTAAAATAGCTAAAGGTCGTCCCCATGTTGTCACGAGGGGGTTTTTTTTAGCTCCTTTAGTTTTCGGGTAATCGTTAATGCTACGGATTTTCGCACCCAATTTTTTTACACTTCAAAAATTTCTACAGTCGGAACCAAAAAAGCTGGAAACCTACAACCAATGGCCGTTGTAGGTAAATATGTCACCTACCTGGATTTAAAAAATTCAGGACAATCCGTTCAACACAACTCTCGTAAGAAGTTTTCACGCTGGAAAAAAATGAAACTTATCGAAATATATAGCTCTTTTGGCTGTTAACAAAGGTAGCAGCTACCTTCCTTGTTTTTTCGAAAAATTGGCGGATGGGCCTAAATTTAGATTAGAGATTTAATGCCGTTTTAAAATAGCTAAAGGTTGTCCCCATGTTGTCACAAGGGGGTTTTTTTAGCTCCTTTAGTTTTCGAGTAATCGTAAATGCTAAGGATTTTCGCACCCAATTTTTTTAAACTTCAAAAATTTCTACCGTCGGAACCAAAGAAGCTGGAGACCTGAAACCAATGGCCATCGTAGAAAGATATGTCACCTACCTGGATTTAAAAAATTCAGGTCAATCCGTTTAACACAACTCTCGTAAGAAATTTTCACGGTTGAAAAAAGTGAAACTTATCGAAATATATAGCTTTTTTGGCTGTTAACAAAGGTAGCAGCTACCTTCCTTGTTTTTTCGAAAAATTGGCGGATGGGCCAAAATGTAGATTAGAGATTTAATGCCGTTTTAAAATAGGTAAAGGACGTCCCCATGTTGTCACGAGGGGGTTTTTTTTAGCTCCTTTAGTTTTCGAGTAATCGTTAATGCTACGGATTTTCGCACCCAATTTTTTTACATTTCAAAAATTTTTACCATCGCAATTAATGAAGCTGGAGACCTAAAACCAAAGGTTGTTGTAGGTAGATATTAAATCTACCTGGATTTAAAAAATTTAGGCCAATTCGTCCAACACAACTCTCGTAAGAAATTTTCACGCATGAAAAAAGTGAAACTTATCGAAATATATAGCTTTTTTGGCTGTTAACAAAGGTAGCAGCTACCTTCCTTGTTTTTTCGAAAAATTGGCGGATGGGCCAAAATTTAGATTAGAGATTTAATGCCATTTTAAAATAGCTAAAGGTTGTCTCCATGTTGTCACGAGGGGGTTTTGTTTAGCTCCTTTAGTTTTCGAGTAATCGTTAATGCTACGGATTTTCGCACCCAATTTTTTTACACTTCAAAAATTTTTACCACGCAATAAAAGAAGCTGGAGACCTGAAACCAATGGCCCTTGTAGGTAAATATGTCACCTACCTGGGTTAGAAAATTCAGGCTAATCCGTTCAACACAACTCTCGTAAGAAATTTTCACGCATGAAAAAAGTGAAACTTATCGAAATATATAGCTTTTTTGGATGTTAACAAAGGTAGCTCCTTCCTTGTTTTTTCGAAAAATTGGCGGATAGACCAAAATTTAAATTAAATAAATAAAGCCCTTTTAAAATAGCTAAAGGTTGTCCCCATGTTGTCACAAGGGGGTTTTTTAGTTTTCGGGTAATCGTTAATGCTACGGATTTTCACACCCAATTTTTTTACACTTCAAAAATTTCTACAGTCGGAACCAAAAATGCTGGAGACCTGAAACCAATGGCCGTTGTAGTAAAAATATGTAACCTACTTGGATTTAAAAAATTCAGGACAATCCGTCTAACACAACTCTCGTAAGAAATTTCCACGTTTGAAAAAAGTGAAACTTATCGAAATATATAGCTTTTTTGGCTGTTAACAAAGGTAGCAGCTACCTTCCTTGTTTTTTCGAAAAATTGGCGGATGGGCCAAAATTTAGATAAGAGATTTAATGCCGTTTTAAAATAGCTAAGGGTCGTCCCCATGTTGTCACGAGGGGGTTTTTTTTAGCTCCTTTAGTTTTCGAGTAATCGTTAATGCTACGGATTTTCGCACCCAATTTTTTTACATTTCAAAAATTTTTACCATCGCAATTAAAGAAGCTGGAGACCTGAAACCAAAAGTTTTTGTAGGTTGATATTAAATCTACCTGGATTTAAAAAATTCAGGCCAATTTGTCCAACACAACTCTCGTAAGAAATTTTCACGCATGAAAAAAGTGAAACTTATCGAAATATATAGCTTTTTTGGCTGTTAACAAAGGTAGCAGCTACCTTCCTTGTTTTTTCGAAAAATTGGCGGATGGGCCAAAATTAAGATTAGAGATTTAATGCCGTTTTAAAATAGCTAAGAGTTGTCCCCATGTTGTCACGAGGGGGTTTTTTTTAGCTCCTTTAGTTTTCGAGTAATCGTTAATGCTACGGATTTTCGCACCCAATTTTTTTACACTTCAAAAATTTTTACCACGCAATCAAAGAAGCTGGAGACCTAAAACCAAAGGTTGTTGTAGGTTGATATTAAATCTACCTGGATTTAATAAAATTCAAGCCAATTCGTCCAACACAACTCTCGTAAGAAATTTTCACGCATGAAAAAAGTGAACCTTATCAAAATATATAGCTTTTTTGGCTGTTAACAAAGGTAGCTCCTTCCTTGTTTTTTTTTGAAAAATTGGCGGATGGACCGAAATTTAAATTAAGAAACTAATGCCCTTTTAAAATAGCTAAAAGTCGTCCCCATTTTGTCACGAGAGGTTTTTTTTAGCTTCTTTAGTTTTCGAGTAATCGTTAATGCTACGGATTTTCGCACCCAATTTTTTGACACTTCAAAAATTTCTACCATCGCAACCAAAGAAGCTGGAGACCTGAAACCAATGGCCGTTGTAGGAAGATATGTCACCTACCTGAAATTAAAAAATTCCGGCCAATCCGTCCAATACAACTCTCGTAAGAAATTTTCACGCATGAAAAAAGTGAAACTTATCGAAATATATAGCTTTTTTGGATGTTAACAAAGGTAGCTCCTTCCTTGTTTTTTCGAAAAATTGGCGGATAGACCAAAATTTAAATTAAATAAATAAAGCCCTTTTAAAATAGCTAAAGGTTGTCCTCATGTTGTCACAAGGGGGTTTTTTTAGCTCCTTTAGTTTTCGGGTAATCGTTAATGCTACGGATTTTCACACCAAATTTTTTTACACTTCAAAAATTTCTACAGTCGGAAGCAAAAAAGCTGGAGACCTGAAACCAATGGCCATTGTAGGTAAATATGTCACCTACCTGGATTTAAAAAATTCAGGACAATCCGTTCAACACAACTCTCGTAAGAAATTTTCACACTGGAAAAAAGTGAAACTTATCGAAATATATAGCTTTTTTGGCTGTTAACAAAGGTAGCAGCTACCTTCCTTGTTTTTTCGAAAAATTGGCGGATGGGCCAAAATTTAGATAAGAGATTTAATATTGTTTTAAAATAGCTAAGAGTCGTCCCCATGTTGTCACGAGGGGGTTTTTTTTAGCTCCTTTAGTTTTCGAGTAATCGTTAATGCTACGGATTTTCGCACCCAATTTTTTTACAATTCAAAAATTTTTACCTTCGCAATTAAAGAAGCTGGAGACCTGAAACTAAAGGTTGTTGTAGGTAGATATTAAATCTATCTGGATTTAATAAAATTCAGGCTAATTCGTCCAACACAACTCTCGTAAGAAATTTTCACGCATGAAAAAAGTGAAACTTATCGAAATATATAGCTTTTTTGGCTATTAACAAAGGTAGCAGCTACCTTCCTTGTTTTTTCGAAAAATTGGCGGATGGACTAAAATTTAAATTATTGATCTAATGCCCTTTTAAAAAAGCTAAAAGTCGTCCCCATGTTGTCACAAGGGGGTTTTTTTAGCTCCTTTAGTTTTCGAGTAATCGTTAATGCTACGGATTTTCGCACCCAATTTTTTTAAACTTCAAAAATTTCTACAGTCAGAATTAAAAAAACTGGAGACCTGCAACCAATGGCCGTTGTAGGTAAATACGTTACCTACCTAATTTTGAAAATTCAGGCTAATCCGTCCCACACAACTCTCGTAAGAAATTTTCACGCATGAAAAAAGTGAAACTTATCGAAATATATAACTTATTTGGCTGTTAACAAAGGTAGCTCCTTTCTTGTTTTTTCGAAAAATTGGCGGATGGGCTTAAATTTAGATTTAAAAACTAATGTCGTTTTAAAATAGCTAAGGGTCGTCCCCATGTTGTCACGAGGGGGTTTTTTTTAGCTCCTTTAGTTTTCGAGTAATCGTTAATGCTACGGATTTTCGCACCCAATTTTTTGACACTTCAAAAATTTCTACCATCGCAACCAAAAAAGCTGGAGACCTGAAACCAATGGCCGTTGTAGGAAGATATGTCACCTACTTAAATTAAAAAATTCCGGCCAATCCGTCTAATACAACTCTCGTAAGAAATTTTCACGCATGAAAAAAGTGAAACTTATCGAAATATATAGCTTTTTTGGCTGTTAACAAAGGTAGCAGCTACCTTCCTTGTTTTTTCGAAAAATTGGCGGATGGACCAAAATTTAAATTAAAAAAATAATACCGTTTTAAAATAAATACAGGTTGTCCCCATGTTGTCACAAGAGTGTTTTTTTGCTCCTTTAGTTTTCGAGTAATCGTTAATGCTACGGATTTTCGTACCCAATTTTTTTACACTTCAAAAATTTCTACCGTCGGAACCAAAGAAACTGGAGACCTGAAACCAATTGTTGTCGTAGGTAGATATGTCACCTACTTGAATTTAAAAAATTCAGGCCAACATGTCCAACACAACTCTCGTAAGAAATTTTCACGAATGAAAAAAGTGAAACTTATCGAAATATATAGCTTTTTTGGCTGTTAACAAAGGTGGCAGCTACCTTCCTTGTTTTTTCGAAAAATTGGCGGATGGGCCAAAATTTAGATGAGAGATTTAATGCCGTTTTAAAATAGCTAAGAGTCGTCCCCATGTTGTCACGAGGGGTTTTTTTTTAGCTCCTTTAGTTTTCGAGTAATCGTTAATGCTACGGATTTTCGCACCCAATTTTTTTACAATTCAAAAATTTTTACCTTCGCAATCAAAGAAGCTGGAGACCTGAAACCAAATGTTGTTGTAGGTTGATATTAAATCTACCTGGATTTAATAAAATTCAGGCCAATTCGTCCAACACAACTCTCGTAAGAAATTTTCACGCATGAAAAAAGTGAAACTTATCGAAATATATAGCTTTTTTGGCTATTAACAAAGGTAGCAGCTACCTTCCTTGTTTTTTCGAAAAATTGGCGGATGGACCAAAATTTAAATTATTGATCTAATGCCCTTTTAAAAAAGCTAAAGGTCATCCCCATGTTGTCACAAGGGGGTTTTTTTAGCTCCTTTAGTTTTCGAGTAATCGTTAATGCAACGGATTTTCGCACCCAATTTTTTTACACTTCAAAAATGTCTACAGTCGAAATTAAATAAGCTAGAGACCTAAAACCAATGGCCGTTGTAGGTAAATATGTTACCTACCTGTTTTAGAAAATTCAGGCTAATCCGTCCAACACAACTCTCGTAAGAAATTTTCACGCATGAAAAAAGTGAAACTTATCAAAATATATAGCTTTTTTGGCTGTTAACAAAGGTAGCTCCTTCCTTGTTTTTTCGAAAAATTGGCGGATGGACCGAAATTTAAATTTAGAATTTAATGCCCTTTTAAAATAGCTAAAAGTCGTCCCCATTTTGTCACGAGAGTTTTTTTTTAGCTTCTTTAGTTTTCGAGTAATCGTTAATGCTACGGATTTTCGCACCTAATTTTTTGACACTTCAAAAATTTCTACCATCGCAACCAAAGAAGCTGGAGACCTGAAACCAATGGCCGTTGTAGGAAAATATGTCACCTACCTGAAATTAAAAAATTCCGGCCAATCCGTTTAATACAACTCTCGTAAGAAATTTTCACGCATGAAAAAAGTGAAACTTATCGAAATATATAGCTTTTTTGGATGTTAACAAAGGTAGCTCCTTCCTTGTTTTTTCGAAAAATTGGCGGATGGACCAAAATTTAAATTAAGGAGTTAATGTCCTTTTAAAATAGCTAAAGGTCGTCCCTATTTTGTCACGAGGGGGTTTTTTTTAGCTTCTTTAGTTTTCGAGTAATCGTTAATGCTACGGATTTTCGCACCCTATTTTTTCACTTCAAAAATTTCTACCGTCGCAATTAAAAAAACTGGAGACCTGAAACTAATTGTTGTTTTAGGTAGATATGTCACCTATTTGGATTTAAAAAATTCAGGCCAATATGTCGAACACAATTCTCGTAAGAAATTTTCACGTATGAAAAAAGTGAAACTTATCGAAATATATAGCTTTTTTGGCTGTTAACAAAGGTAGCAGCTACCTTCCTTGTTTTTTCGAAAAATTGGCGGATGGACCAAAATTTAAATTAAGAAAATAATACCGTTTTAAAATAGCTAAAGGTTGTCCCCATGTTGTCACAAGGGGGTTTTTTTGCTCCTTTAGTTTTCGAGTAATCGTTAATGCTACGGATTTTCGCACCCAATTTTTTTACACTTCAAAAATTTCTACCGTCGGAACCAAAGAAACTGGAGACCTGAAACCAATGGTTGTCGTAGGTAGATATGTCACCTACTTTAGTTTAAAAAATTCAGGCCAACATGTTCAACACAACTCTCGTAAGAAATTTTCACGGTTGAAAAAAGTGAAACTTATCGAAATATATAGCTTTTTTGGCTGTTAACAACGGTAGCAGCTACCTTCCTTGTTTTTTCGAAAAATTGGCGGATGGGCTGAAATTTAGATTAAAGATTTAATGCCGTTTGAAAATAGCTAAAGGTCGTCCCCATGTTGTCACGAGGGTGTTTTTTTTAGCTCCTTTAGTTTTCGAGTAATCGTTAATGCTACGGATTTTAGCACCCAATTTTTTTACACTTCAAAAATTTCTACCATCGGAACCAAAAAAGCTGGAGACTTGAAACCAATGGCCGCTGTAGGTAGATATGTAACCTACCTGGATTTAAAAAATTCAGGTCAATCCGTTTAACACAACTCTCGTAAGAATTTTTCACAAATGAAAAAAGTGAAACTTATCGAAATATATAGCTTTTTTGGCTGTTAACAAAGGTAGCTCCTTCCTTGTTTTTTCGAAAAATTGGCGGATGGGCTAAAATTTAGATTAAAAAACTAATGCCGTTTTAAAATAGCTAAGAGTCGTCCCCATGTTGTCACGAGGGTGTTTTTTTTAGCTCCTTTAGTTTTCGAGTAATCGTTAATGCTACGGATTTTAGCACCCAATTTTTTTACACTTCAAAAATTTCTACCATCGGAACCAAAAAAGCTGGAGACTTGAAACCAATGGCCGCTGTAGGTAGATATGTAACCTACCTGGATTTAAAAAATTCAGGTCAATCCGTTTAACACAACTCGTGTAAGAAATTTTCACGAATGAAAAAAGTGAAACTTATCGAAATATATAGCTTTTTTGGCTGTTAACAAAGGTAGCTCCTTCCTTTTTTTTTCGAAAAATTGGCGGATGGACCAAAATTTAAATTAAAGAACTAATGCCCTTTTAAAATAGCTAAAGGTCGTCCCAATGTTGTCACGAGGGGGTTTTTTTGGCTTCTTTCTAAGAAAATCCGTAGCTTTAACGATTACTCGAAAACTAAAGGAGCTAAAACAAACCCCCTCGTGACAACATGGGGACGAATTTTAGCTTTTTTAAAACGGCATTAAATCTCTAATCTAAATTTTAGCTCATCCGCCAATTTTTCGAAAAAACAAGGAAGGTAGCTGCTACCTTTGTTAACAGCCAAAAAAGCTATATATTTCGATAAGTTTCACTATTTTCATGCGTGAAAATTTTTTACGAGAGTTGTGTTGGACGGATTGGCCTGAATTTTTTAAATCCAGGTAGGTGACATATCTACCTACGACGACCATTGGTTTCAGGTCTGTCTCCAGCTTCTTTGGTTCCGACGGTAGAAATTTTTGAAGTGTAACTCGTGACAACATGGGAACGACTTTTAGCTATTTAAAAACGGCATTAAATCTCTAATCAAAATTTCAGCCCATCCGCCAATTTTTCGAAAAAACAAGGAAGGTAGCTGCTTACTTTGTAAACAGCAAAGAAAGCTATATATTTCTATATATTTCGATAAAGTCTCCAGCTTTTTTGGTTCCGACGGTAGAAATTTTTGAAGTGTAAAAAAAGTGGGTGCGAAAATCCGTAGCATTAACGATTACTCGAAAACCAAAGGAGCAAAAAAAAACCCTTGTGACAACATGGGGACGACTTTTAGCTATTTTAAAAGGGCATTAGTTTCTAAATTTAAATTTTGGTACATCTGCAAATTTTTCGAAAAAACAAGGAAGGAGCTACCTTTGTTAACAGCCAAAAAAGCTATATATTTCGATAAGATTCACTTTTTTCATGCGTGAAAATTTCTTACGAGAGTTGTGTTAGACGGATTGGCCTAAATTTTTTAAATCCATGTAGGTGACATATCTACCTACGACGACCATTGGTTTAAGGTCTCCAGCTTCTTTAGTTCCGACGGTAGAAATTTTTGAAGTTTAAAAAAATAAAGGTCGTCCCCATGTTGTCACAAGGGGGTTTTTTTAGTTCCTTTAGTTTTCGAGTAATCGTTAATGCTACGGATTTTCGCACCCAATTTTTGTACACTTCAAAAATGTCTACCGTCGGAACCAAAAATGCTGGAGACCTGAAACCAATGGTCGTTGTAGGTAGATATGTCACCTACTTGGATTTAGAAAATTCAGGCTAATCCGTCCAACACAACTCTCGTAAAAAATGTTCACGCATGAAAAAAGTGAAACTTATCGAAATATATAGCTTTTTTAGCTGTTAACACAGGTAGCAGCTACCTTCCTTGTTTTTTCGAAAAATTGGCGGATGGGCTGAAATTTAGATTAGAGATTTAATGTTGTTTTAAAATAGCTGAAATTCGTCCCCATGTTGTCACGAGGGGGATTATTTTAGCTCCTTTAGTTTTCGAGTAATCGTTAATGCTACGGATTTTCGCACCCAATTTTTTTACACTTCAAAAATTTCTACTGTCGGAACCAATTAAGCTGGACACCTGAAACCAATGGTTGTTGTAGGAAGATATGTCACCTACCTGAATTATTTAAATTCAGGCCAATTCGTTCAACACAACTCTCGTAAGAAATTATCACGCATGAAAAAAGTGAAACTTATCGAAATATATAGCTTTTTTGGCTGTTAACAAAGGTAGCTCCTTCCTTGTTTTTTCGAAAAATTGGCGGATGACCAAAATTTAAATTAAGGAACTAATGTTCTTTTAAAGTAGTTAAAGGTCATCCCTATTTTGTCACGAGGGGTTTTTTTTTAGCTTCTTTAGTTTTCGAGTAATCGTTAATGCTACGGATTTTCGCACCCAATTTTTTTACATTTCAAAAATTTCTACCGTCGGAACCAAAAAAGCTAAAGATCAAAAACCAATGGCCGTTGTAGGTAGATATGTCAACTACTTGGATTAAAAAAAATTAAGGTCAATCCGTTTAACACAACTCTCGTAAAAAATTTTCACGCATGAAAAAAGTGAAACTTATCGAAATATATAGCTTTTTTGGCTGTTAACAAAGGTAGCTCCTTCCTTGTTTTTTCGAAAAATTGGCGGATGTACCAAAATTTAAATTAAAAAACTAATGCACTTTTAATAAAGCTAATGGTCGTCCCCATGTGGTCACAAGGGGGGGTTTTTAGCTCCTTTAGTTTTCGAGTAATCGTTAATGCTACGGATTTTCGCACCCAATTTTTTTACACTTAAAAAATTTCTACCGTCGGAACCAAAAAAGTTGGAGACTTGAAACCAATGGCCCTGGTAGGTAAATATGTCACCTACCTGGACTTAAAAAATTCAGGTCAATCCGTTCAACACAACTCTCGTAAAAGATTTTCACGCATGAAAAAAGTGAAACTTATCGAAATATATAGCTTTTTTGGCTGTTAAAAAAGGTAGCTCCTTCCTTGTTTTTTCGAAAAATTGACGGATGGACCAAAATTTAAATTAAGTAACTAATGTTCTTTTAAAATAGCTTAAGGTCGTCCCCATTTTGTCACGAGGGGGTTTTTTTAGCTTCTTTAGTTTTCGAGTAATCGTTAATGCTACGGATTTTCGTACCCAATTTTTTTACACTTCAAAAATTTCTACCATCGGAACCAAAGAAGCTGGAAAACTGAAACCAGAGGTTGTCGTAGGTAAATATGTCACCTACATGGAATTGAAAACTTCTGGCCAATCCGTCCAATACAACTCTCGTAAGAAATTTTCACGCATGAAAAAAGTGAAACTTATCGAAATATATAGCTTTTTTGGCTGTTAACAAAGGTAGCTCCTTCCTAGTTTTTTCGAAAAATTGGCGGTTGAACCAAAATTTAAATTGAAGAACTAATGTCCTTTTAAAATAACTAAGAGTGGTCCCCATGTTGTGACGAGGGGGCTTTTTTTAACTCCTTTAGTTTTCGAGTAATCGTTAATGCTTCGGATTTTCGCATCCAATTTTTGTACACTTCAAAAATTTCTACAGTCGGAACCAAATTAGCTGAAGACCTGAAACAAATGGACGTTGTAGGTAGATATGTCACCTACATGGAATAAAAAAATTCATGCCAATTCGTTTAACACATCTCTCGTAAGAAATTTTCACGAATGAAAAAAGTGAAACTTATCGAAATATATAGCTTTTTTGGCTGTTAACAAAGGTAGCTCCTTCCTTGTTTTTTCGAAAAATTGGCGGATTGACCGAAAGTTAAATTGAAGAACTAATGTCCTTTTAAAATAACTAAAAGTGGTCCCCATGTTGTCACGAGGGGGTTTTTTTGAGCTCCTTTAGTTTTCGAGTAATCGTTAATGCTACGGATTTTCGCACCCAATTTTTTTACACTTCAAAAATTTCTACCGTCGGAACCAAAGAAGCTGGAGACCTAAAACCAATGGCCGTTGTAGGTATATATGTAACCTACCTGGATTTTAGGCCAATCCGTTCAACACTACTCTCGTAAGAAATTTTCACGCATGAAAAAAGTGAAACTTATCGAAATATATAGCTTTTTTGGCTGTTAACAAAGGTAGCTCCTTCCTTGTTTTTTTGGAAAAATTGGCAGATGGATCAAAATTTAAATTAAGGAACTAATGTCCTTTTAAAATAGCTAAAATTCGTCCCCATGTTGTCACGAGGGGGTTTTTTTTAGCTCCTTTAGTTTTCGAGTAATCGTTAATGCTACGGATTTTCGCACCCAATTTTTTTACACTTCAAAAATTTCTACCATCGGAACCAAAGAAGCTGGAGACTTGAAACAGATGGTCATTGTAGGCAGATATGTCACCTTTTTTTTAGCTCCTTTAGTTTTCGAGTAATCGATAATGCTACGGATTTTCGCACTAAATTTTTTTACACTTCAAAAATTTCTCCCGTCGGAACCAAAGAAGCTGGAGACCTGAAACCAATGGCCGTTGTAGGTTTATATGTCACTTACCTGGATTTTAGGCCAATCCGTTCAACACAACTCTCGTAAGAAATTTTCACGCATGAAAAAAGTGAAACTTATCGAAATATATAGCTTTTTTGGCTGTTAACAAAGGTAGCTGCTACCTTCCTTGTTTTTTCGAAAAATTGGCGGATGGGCTAAAATTGAGATTTAAAAACTAATGCCGTTTTAAAACAGCTAAGAGTCGTCCACATGTTGTCACGAGGGGGTTTTTTTTAGCTCCTTTAGTTTTCGAGTGATCGTTAATGCTACGGATTTTCGACCCAATTTTTTTACACTTAAAAAATTTCTACCGTCGGAACCAAAGAAGCTGGAGACCTGAAACCAATGGCCGTTGTAGGTAGATATGTCACCTACCTAAATTTAAAAAATTCAGGCCAATCCGATCAAAACACCTCTCGTAAGAAATTTTCACGCATGAAAAAAGTGAAACTTATCGAAATATATAGCTTTTTTGGCTGTTAACAAAGGTAGCTCCTTCCTTGTTTTTTCGAAAAATTTGCGTATGGATCAAAATTTAAATTAAGGAAATAATGTCCTTTTAAAATAGCTGAAATTCGTCCCCATGTTGTCACGAGGGGGTCTTTTTTAGCTCCTTTAGTTTTCGAGTAATCGTTAATGCTACGGATTTTCGCACCCAACTTTTTTACACTTCAAAAATTTCTACCGTCGGAACCAAAAAAGCTTGAGACCTTAAAACTATGGCCGCAGTAGGTAGATATGTCACCTACATGGTTTTAAAATATTCAGGCCAACCCGTCCAACACAACTCTCGTAAGAAATTTTCACGCATGAAAAAAGTGAAACTTATCGAAATATATAGCTTTTTTGGCTGTTAACAAAGGTAGCAGCTACCTTCCTTGTTTTTTCGAAAAGTTGGCGGATGGGCTGAAATTAAGATTGAAGATTTAATGCCGTTTTAAAATAGCTAAGGATCGTCCCCATGTTGTCACGAGGGGGTTTTTTTAGCTCCTTTAGTTTTCGAGTAATCGTTAATGCTACGGATTTTCGCACTCAATTTTTTTACACTTCAAATTTCTACCGTCGGAACCAAAAAAGCTGGAGAACTGAAACCAGTGGCCGTCGTAGGTAGATATGTCATCTACCTAAATTTAAAAAATTCAATCCAAAAAAGCTGGAGACCTGAAACCAATGGCCGTTGTAGGTGAATATGTCACCTACCTGGATTTAAAAAATTCAGGCCAATCCGATTAAAACAACTCTCGTAAGAAATTTTCACGCATGAAAAAAGTGAAACTTATCGAAATAAATAGCTTTTTTGGCTGTTAACAAAGGTAGCTCCTTCCTTGTTTTTTCGAAAAATTGGCAGATGGACCGAAATTTAAATTAAGAAACTAATGTCCTTTTGAAATAGCTAAAATTCGTCCCCATGTTGTCATGAGGGGGTTTTTTTTAGCTCCTTTCGTTTTCGAGTAATCGTTAATGCTACGGATTTTCGCACCCAATTTTTTAACATTTCAAAAATTTCTACCGTCGGAACCAAAGAAGCTGAAGACTTGAAACCAATGATTGTCGTTGGCAGATATGTCACTTACCTGGATTTAAAAAATTCAGGCCAATCCGTTCAACACAACTCATCGAAATATATAGCTATTTACTTATCGAAATATATAGCTTTTTTGGCTGTTAACAAAGGTAGCAGCTACCTTCCTTGTTTATTCGAAAAATTGGCGGATGGGCTGAAATTTTGATTAAAGATTTAATGCCGTTTTAAAATAGATAAAGGTCGTCCCTATGTTGTCACGAGTTACACTTCAAAAATTTCTACCGTCGGAACCAAAGAAGCTGGAGACAGACCTGAAACCAATGGTCGTCGTAGGTAGATATGTCACCTACCTGGATTTAAAAAATTTAGACCAATCCGTCCACTACAACTCTCGTAAGAAATTTTCACGCATGAAAAAAGTGAAACTTATCGAAATATATAGCTTTTTTGGCTGTTAACAAAGGTAGCAGCTACCTTCCTTGTTTTTTCGAAAAATTGGCGGATGGGCTGAAATTTAGATTAGAGATTTAATGCCGTTTTAAAATAGCTAAAATTCGTCCCCATGTTGTCACGAGGGGGTTTATTTTAGCTCCTTTAGTTTACGAGTAATCGTTAATGCTACGGATTTTCGCACCCAATTTTTTTAAACTTCAAAAATTTCTACCGTCGGAACTAAAAAAACTGGAAACCTGAAACCAAAGGTCGTCGTAGGCAGATATGTCACCTACCTGAATTTAAAAAATTCAAGCCAATCCGTTGAACTCAACTCTCGTAAGAAATTTTCACGCTTGAAAAAAGTGAAACTTATCGAAATATATAGCTTTTTTGGCTGTTAACAAAGGTAGCAGCTACCTTCCTTGTTTTTTTCGAAAAATTGGCAGATTGACCAAAATTTAAATTAAGAAACTAATGCCTTTTTAAAATAGCTAAAGGTCGTCCCCATGTTGTCACGAGGGGATTTTTTTAGCTCCTTTAGTTTTCGAGTAATCGTTAATGCTACGGATTTTCGCACCAAATTTTTTTACACTTCAAAAATTTCTACTGTCGGAATAAAAAAAGCTGAAGACCTGAAACCAATGGTCGTCGTAAAGAGATATGTCACCTACCTAAACTTAAAAAATTCAGGCCAATCCGTCCAACACAACTCTCGTAAGAAATTTTCACGCATGAAAATAGTGAAACTTATCGAAATATATAGCTTTTTTGGCTGCTAACAAAGGTAGCAGCTACCTTCCTTGTTTTTTCGAAAAATTGGCGGATGGGCTGAAATTTTCATTTGAAATTTAATGCCGTTTTAAAATAGCTAAGGGTCGTCCTCATGTTGTCACGAGGGGGTTTTTTTAGCTCCTTTAGTTTTCGAGTAATCGTTAATGCTACGGATTTTCGCACCCAAGTTTTTTACACTTCAAAATATTCTACCGTCGGAACCAAAAAAGCTGGAGACCTAAAACCAATGGTCAATGTAAGTTGATATGTCACCTACTTGGATTTTTAAAATTCAGTCCAATCTGTCTAACACAACTCTCGTAAGAAATTTTCACGCATGAAAAAAGTGAAACTTATCGAAATATATAGCTTTTTTGGCTGTTAACAAAGGTAGCAGCTACCTTCCTTGTTTTTTTCGAAAAATTGGCGGATGGGCTGAAATTTAGATAAAAGATTTAATGCCGTTTTAAAATAGCTAAGGGTCGTCCCCATGTTGTCACGAGGGGGTTTTTTTTAGCTCCATTAGTTTTCGAGTAATCGTTAATGCTACGGATTTTCGCACCCCATTTTTTTACAATTCAAAATATTCTACCGTCGGAACCAAAGAAGCTGGAAACCTTAAACCTATGGCTGTTGTAGGTAGATATATCACCTAACTAAATTTAGAAAATTCAAGCCAATCCGTTCAAAACAACTCACGTAAGAAATTTTCACGCATGAAAAAAGTGAAACTTATCGAAATATATAGCTTTTTTGGCTGTTAACAAAGGTAGCAGCTACCTTCCTTGTTTTTTCGAAAAATTGACAGATGGACAAAAATTTAAATTAAGGAACTAAAGCCCTTTTAAAATAGCTAAGGGTCGTCCCCATGTTGTCATGAGGGGTTTTTTTTTAGCTCCTTTAGTTTTCGAGTAATCGTTAATGCTACGGATTTTCACACCCAATTTGTTTACATTTCAAAAATTTCTACCGTCGGAACCAAAGAAGCTGAAGACTTGAAACCAATGGTCGTCATAGGCAGATATGTCACCTTTTTATTAGTTCCTTAAGTTTTTGAGTAATCGTTAATGCTACGGATTTTCGCATCCAATTTTTTTACACTTCAAAAATTTCTACCGTAGGAACCAATAAAGCTGGAGACCTGAAACCAATGGCCGTTGTAGGTAAATATGTCACCTATCTGAATTTAAAAAATTCAGGCCAATCTGATCAACACAACTCTCGTAAGAAATTTTCACGCATGAAAAAAGTGAAACTTATCGAAATATATAGCTTTTTTGGCTGTTAACAAAGGTAGCTCCTTCCTTGTTTTTTCGAAAAATTGGCAGATGGACCGTAATTTAAATTAAGAAACTAATGTCCTTTTGTAAAAGCTAAAATTCGTCCCCATGTTGTCATGAGGGGGTTTTTTTTAGCTCGTTTAGTTTTCGAGTAATTGTTAATGCTACGGATTTTCGCACCCAATTTTTTTACATTTCAAAAATTTCTACCGTCGGAACCAAAGAAGCTGAAGACTTGAAACCAATGGTCGTCGTAGGCAGATATGTCATTAACCTGGATTTAAAAAATTCAGGCCAATCCGTTCAACACAACTCATCGAAATATATAGCTATTTACTTATCGAAATATATAGCTTTTTTGGCTGTTAACAAAGGTAGCAGCTACCTTCCTTGTTTTTTCGAAAAATTGGCGAATAGGCTGAAATTTTGATTAGAGATTTAATGCCGTTTTAAAATAGCTAAAGGTCGTTCCCATGTTGTCACGAGGGGGTTTTTTTAGCTCCTTTAGTTTTCGAGTAATCGTTAATGCTACGGATTTTCGCACCAAATTTTTTTACACTTCAAAAATTTCTACCGTCGGAATTAAAAAAGCTGGAGACCTGAAACCAAAAATCTTTGTAGGTAGATATGTCATTTACTTGGTTTTGAAAAATTCAGGCCAATCCGTTCAACACAACTCTCGTAAGAAATTTTCACGCATGAAAAAAGTGAAACTTATCGAAATATATAGCTTTTTTGGCTGTTAACAAAGGTAGCAGCTACCTTCCTTGTTTTACCGTCGGAACCAAAAAAACCCTGAAACCAATGGAGACCTGAAACCAATGGCCGTTGTAGGTATATATGTCACCTACTTGGTTTTAAAAAATTCAGGCCAATCCGTCCAACACAACTCTCGTAAGAAATGTTCACGCATGAAAAATGTGAAACTTATAGAAATATATAGCTTTTTTGGCTGTTAACAAAGGTAGCTCCTTCCTTGTTTTTTCGAAAAATTGGCAGATGGACCAAAATTTAAATTAAGGAAATAATGTCTTTTTAAAATAGCTAAAATTCGTCCCAATGTTATCACGAGGGGGTTTATTTTAGCTCCTTTAGTTTTCGAGTAATCGTTAATGCTACAGATTTTCGCACCCAATTTTTTTACACTTCAAAAATTTCTACCGTCGGAACTAAAAACCTGGAGACTTGAAACCAATGGTCGTTGTAGGTAGATATGTCACCTACCTGGATTTAAAAAATTTAGGCCAATGTTGTCCAACACAACTCTCGTAAGAAATTTTCACGCATGAAAAAAGTGAATCTTATCGATATATATAGCTTTTTTGGCTGTTAACAAAGGTAGCTACCTTCCTTGTTTTTTCGAAAAAAATGGCAGATGGGCTGAAATTTTGATTTAAAATTTAATGCCGTTTTAAAATAGCTAAGGGTCGTCCCCATGTTGTCACGAGGGGGTTTTTTTAGCTCCTTTGGTTTTCGAGTAATCGTTAATGCTACGGATTTTCGCACCCAATTTTTTTAAATTTCAAAAATTTCTGGCCGTTGTAGGTATATATGTCACCTACTTGGTTTTAAAAAATTCAGGCCAATCCGTCCAACACAACTCTCGTAAGAAATGTTCACGCATGAAAAATGTGAAACTTATCGAAATATATAGCTTTTTTGGCTGTTAACAAAGGTAGCAGCTACCTTCCTTGTTTTTTCGAAAAATTGGCGGATGGACCAAAATTTAAATTAAGGAAATAATGTCTTTTTTAAATAGCTAAAATTCGTCCCCATGTTGTCACGAGGGGATTTTTTTAGCTCCTTTAGTTTTCGAGTAATCGTTAATGCTACGGATTTTCGCACCCAATTTTTTTACACTTCAAAATTTTCTACCGTCGGAACCAAAGAAGCTGGAGACTTGAAGCCACATGTCTTTGTAGGCATATATGTAATTTACCTGGATTTACAAAATTTAGGCCAATCCGTTCATCACAACTCTCGTAAGAAATTTTCACGCATGAAAATAGTGTAACTTATCGAAATATATAGCTTTTTTGGCTGTTAACAAAGGTAGCTCCTTCCTTGTTTTTTCGAAAAATTGGCGGATGGATCGAAATTTAAATTAAAGAATTAATGTCTTTTTTAAAAAACTAAGGGTGGTCTCCATGTTGTCACGAGGGGTTTTTTTTTAGCTCCTTTAGTTTTCGAGTTATCGTTAATGCTACGGATTTTCGCACCCAATTTTTTTACATTTCAAAAATTTCTACCGTCGGAACCAAAGAAGCTGAAGACTTGAAACCAATGGTCGTCGTAGGCAGATATGTCATTTACCTGGATTTAAAAAATTCAGGCCAATCCGTTCAACACAACTCATCGAAATATATAGCTATTTACTTATCGAAATATATAGCTTTTTTGGCTGTTAACAAAGGTAGCAGCTACCTTCCTTGTTTTTTCGAAAAATTGGCGAATAGGCTGAAATTTTGATTAGAGATTTAATGCCGTTTTAAAATAGCTAAAGGTCGTTCCCATGTTGTCACGAGGGGGTTTTTTTAGCTCCTTTAGTTTTCGAGTAATCGTTAATGCTACGGATTTTCGCACCAAATTTTTTTACACTTCAAAAATTTCTACCGTCGGAATTAAAAAAGCTGGAGACCTGAAACCAAAAATCTTTGTAGGTAGATATGTCATTTACTTGGTTTTGAAAAATTCAGGCCAATCCGTTCAACACAACTCTCGTAAGAAATTTTCACGCATGAAAAAAGTGAAACTTATCGAAATATATAGCTTTTTTGGCTGTTAACAAAGGTAGCAGCTACCTTCCTTGTTTTACCGTCGGAACCAAAAAAACCCTGAAACCAATGGAGACCTGAAACCAATGGCCGTTGTAGGTATATATGTCACCTACTTGGTTTTAAAAAATTCAGGCCAATCCGTCCAACACAACTCTCGTAAGAAATGTTCACGCATGAAAAATGTGAAACTTATAGAAATATATAGCTTTTTTGGCTGTTAACAAAGGTAGCTCCTTCCTTGTTTTTTCGAAAAATTGGCAGATGGACCAAAATTTAAATTAAGGAAATAATGTCTTTTTAAAATAGCTAAAATTCGTCCCAATGTTATCACGAGGGGGTTTATTTTAGCTCCTTTAGTTTTCGAGTAATCGTTAATGCTACAGATTTTCGCACCCAATTTTTTTACACTTCAAAAATTTCTACCGTCGGAACTAAAAACCTGGAGACTTGAAACCAATGGTCGTTGTAGGTAGATATGTCACCTACCTGGATTTAAAAAATTTAGGCCAATGTTGTCCAACACAACTCTCGTAAGAAATTTTCACGCATGAAAAAAGTGAATCTTATCGATATATATAGCTTTTTTGGCTGTTAACAAAGGTAGCTACCTTCCTTGTTTTTTCGAAAAATTGGCGAATAGACTAAAATTTTGATTAGAGATTTAATGCCGTTTTAAAATAGCTAAAGGTCGTTCCCATGTTGTCACGAGGGGGTTTTTTTAGCTCCTTTAGTTTTCGAGTAATCGTTAATGCTACGGATTTTCGCACAAAATTTTTTTACACTTCAAAAATTTCTACCGTCGGAACCAAAAAAGCTGGAGACCTACAACCAAAAATTTTTGTAGGTAGATATGTCACCTACTTGGTTTTAAAAAATTCAGGCCAATCCGTCCAACACAACTCTCGTAAGAAATTTTCACGCATGAAAAAAGTGAAACTTATCGAAATATATAGCTTTTTTGGCTGTTAACAAAGGTAGCAGCTACCTTCCTTGTTTTACCGTTGGAACCAAAAGAACCCTGAAATCAATGGAGACCTGAAACCAATGGCCGTTGTAGGTATATATGTCACCTACTTGGTTTTAAAAAATTCAGGCCAATCCGTCCAACACAACTCTCGTAAGAAATGTTCACGCATGAAAAATGTGAAACTTATCGAAATATATAGCTTTTTTGGCTGTTAACAAAGGTAGCTCCTTCCTTGTTTTTTCGAAAAATTGGCGGATGGACCAAAATTTAAATTAAGGAAATAATGTCTTTTTAAAATAGCTAAAATTCGTCCCCATGTTGTCACGAGGGGGTTTATTTTAGCTCCTTTAGTTTTCGAGTAATCGTTAATGCTACAGATTTTCGCACCCAATTTTTTTACACTTCAAAAATTTCTACCGTCGGAACTATTAAAGCTGGAGACTTGAAACCAATGGCCGTTGTAGGTAGATATGTCATCTACCTTGATTTAGAAAATTCAGGCCAATCCGTTCAACACAACTCTCGTAAGAAATTTTCACGCATGAAAAAAGTGAAACTTATCGAAATATATAGCTTTTTTGGCTGTTAACAAAGGTAGCTCCTTCCTTGTTTTTTCGAAAAATTGGCGGATGGACCAAAATTTAAATTAAGGAGTTAATGTCCTTTTAAAATAGCTAAAGGTCGTCCCTATTTTGTCACGAGGGGGTTTTTTTTAGCTTCTTTAGTTTTCGAGTAATCGTTAATGCTACGGATTTTCGCACCCTATTTTTTCACTTCAAAAATTTCTACCGTCGCAATTAAAAAAGCTGGAGACCTGAAACTAATTGTTGTTTTAGGTAGATATGTCACCTATTTGGATTTAAAAAATTCAGGCCAATATGTCGAACACAATTCTCGTAAGAAATTTTCACGTTTGAAAAAAGTGAAACTTATCGAAATATATAGCTTTTTTGGCTGTTAACAAAGGTAGCAGCTACCTTCCTTGTTTTTTCGAAAAATTGGCGGATGGACCAAAATTTAAATTAAGAAAATAATACCGTTTTAAAATAGCTAAAGGTTGTCTCCATGTTGTCACAAGGGGGTTTTTTTTGCTCCTTTAGTTTTCGAGTAATCGTTAATGCTACGGATTTTCGCACCCAATTTTTTTACACTTCAAAAATTTCTACCGTCGGAACCAAAGAAACTGGAGACCTGAAACCAATGGTTGTCGTAGGTAGATATGTCACCTACTTTAGTTTAAAAAATTCAGGCCAACATGTTCAACACAGATCTCGTAAGAAATTTTCACGGTTGAAAAAAGTGAAACTTATCGAAATATATAGCTTTTTTGGCTGTTAACAAAGGTAGCAGCTACCTTCCTTGTTTTTTCGAAAAATTGGCGGATGGGCTGAAATTTAGATTAAAGATTTAATACCGTTTGAAAATAGCTAAGGGTCGTCCCCATGTTGTCACGAGGGGGTTTGTTTTAGCTCCTTTAGTTTTCGAGTAATCGTTAATGCTACGGATTTTCGCACCCAATTTTTTTACACTTCAAAAATTTCTACCATCGGAACCAAAAAAGCTGGAGACTTAAAACCAATGGCCGCTGTAGGTATATATGTAACCTACCTGGATTTAAAAAATTCAGGTCAATCCGTTTAACACAACTCTCGTAAGAATTTTTCACGAATGAAAAAAGTGAAACTTATCGAAATATATAGCTTTTTTGGCTGTTAACAAAGGTAGCTCCTTCCTTGTTTTTTCGAAAAATTGGCGGATGGGCTAAAATTTAGATTAAAAAACTAATGCCGTTTTAAAATAGCTAAGAGTCGTCCCCATGTTGTCACGAGGGTGTTTTTTTTAGCTCCTTTAGTTTTCGAGTAATCGTTAATGCTACGGATTTTAGCACCCAATTTTTTTACACTTCAAAAATTTCTACCATCGGAACCAAAAAAGCTGGAGACTTGAAACCAATGGCCGCTGTAGGTAGATATGTAACCTACCTGGATTTAAAAAATTCAGGTCAATCCGTTTAACACAACTCTCGTAAGAAATTTTCACGAATGAAAAAAGTGAAACTTATCGAAATATATAGCTTTTTTGGCTGTTAACAAAGGTAGCTCCTTCCTTTTTTTTTCGAAAAATTGGCGGATGGACCAAAATTTAAATTAAAGAACTAATGCCCTTTTAAAATAGCTAAAGGTCGTCCCAATGTTGTCACGAGGGGGTTTTTTTAGCTTCTTTCTAAGAAAATCCGTAGCTTTAACGATTACTCGAAAACTAAAGGAGCTAAAACAACCCCCCTCGTGACAACATGGGGACGAATTTTAGCTTTTTTAAAACGGCATTAAATCTCTAATCTAAATTTTAGCTCATCCGCCAATTTTTCGAAAAAACAAGGAAGGTAGCTGCTACCTTTGTTAACAGCCAAAAAAGCTATATATTTCGATAAGTTTCACTATTTTCATGCGTGAAAATTTTTTACGAGAGTTGTGTTGGACGGATTGGCCTGAATTTTTTAAATCCAGGTAGGTGACATATCTACCTACGACGACCATTGGTTTCAGGTCTGTCTCCAGCTTCTTTGGTTCCGACGGTAGAAATTTTTGAAGTGTAACTCGTGACAACATGGGAACGACTTTTAGCTATTTAAAAACGGCATTAAATCTCTAATCAAAATTTCAGCCCATCCGCCAATTTTTCGAAAAAACAAGGAAGGTAGCTGCTTACTTTGTAAACAGCAAAGAAAGCTATATATTTCTATATATTTCGATAAAGTCTCCAGCTTTTTTGGTTCCGACGGTAGAAATTTTTGAAGTGTAAAAAAAGTGGGTGCGAAAATCCGTAGCATTAACGATTACTCGAAAACCAAAGGAGCAAAAAAAAAACCCTTGTGACAACATGGGGACGACTTTTAGCTATTTTAAAAGGGCATTAGTTTCTAAATTTAAATTTTGGTACATCTGCAAATTTTTCGAAAAAACAAGGAAGGAGCTACCTTTGTTAACAGCCAAAAAAGCTATATATTTCGATAAGATTCACTTTTTTCATGCGTGAAAATTTCTTACGAGAGTTGTGTTAGACGGATTGGCCTAAATTTTTTAAATCCATGTAGGTGACATATCTACCTACGACGACCATTGGTTTAAGGTCTCCAGCTTCTTTAGTTCCGACGGTAGAAATTTTTGAAGTTTAAAAAAATAAAGGTCGTCCCCATGTTGTCACAAGGGGGTTTTTTTAGTTCCTTTAGTTTTCGAGTAATCGTTAATGCTACGGATTTTCGCACCCAATTTTTGTACACTTCAAAAATGTCTACCGTCGGAACCAAAAATGCTGGAGACCTGAAACCAATGGTCGTTGTAGGTAGATATGTCACCTACTTGGATTTAGAAAATTCAGGCTAATCCGTCCAACACAACTCTCGTAAAAAATGTTCACGCATGAAAAAAGTGAAACTTATCGAAATATATAGCTTTTTTAGCTGTTAACAAAGGTAGCAGCTACCTTCCTTGTTTTTTCGAAAAATTGGCGGATGGGCTGAAATTTAGATTAGAGATTTAATGTTGTTTTAAAATAGCTGAAATTCGTCCCCATGTTGTCACGAGGGGGATTATTTTAGCTCCTTTAGTTTTCGAGTAATCGTTAATGCTACGGATTTTCGCACCCAATTTTTTTACACTTCAAAAATTTCTACTGTCGGAACCAATTAAGCTGGACACCTGAAACCAATGGTTGTTGTAGCAAGATATGTCACCTACCTGAATTATTTAAATTCAGGCCAATTCGTTCAACACAACTCTCGTAAGAAATTATCACGCATGAAAAAAGTGAAACTTATCGAAATATATAGCTTTTTTGGCTGTTAACAAAGGTAGCTCCTTCCTTGTTTTTTCGAAAAATTGGCGGATGACCAAAATTTAAATTAAGGAACTAATGTTCTTTTAAAGTAGTTAAAGGTCATCCCCATTTTGTCACGAGGGGTTTTTTTTTAGCTTCTTTAGTTTTCGAGTAATCGTTAATGCTACGGATTTTCGCACCCAATTTTTTTACATTTCAAAAATTTCTACCGTCGGAACCAAAAAAGCTAAAGATCAAAAACCAATGGCCGTTGTAGGTAGATATGTCAACTACTTGGATTAAAAAAAATTAAGGTCAATCCGTTTAACACAACTCTCGTAAAAAATTTTCACGCATGAAAAAAGTGAAACTTATCGAAATATATAGCTTTTTTGGCTGTTAACAAAGGTAGCTCCTTCCTTGTTTTTTCGAAAAATTGGCGGATGTACCAAAATTTAAATTAAAAAACTAATGCACTTTTAATAAAGCTAATGGTCGTCCCCATGTGGTCACAAGGGGAAGTTTTTAGCTCCTTTAGTTTTCGAGTAATCGTTAATGCTACGGATTTTCGCACCCAATTTTTTTACACTTAAAAAATTTCTACCGTCGGAACCAAAAAAGTTGGAGACTTGAAACCAATGGCCGTGGTAGGTAAATATGTCACCTACCTGGACTTAAAAAATTCAGGTCAATCCGTTCAACACAACTCTCGTAAAAGATTTTCACGCATGAAAAAAGTGAAACTTATCGAAATATATAGCTTTTTTGGCTGTTAAAAAAGGTAGCTCCTTCCTTGTTTTTTCGAAAAATTGACGGATGGACCAAAATTTAAATTAAGTAACTAATGTTCTTTTAAAATAGCTTAAGGTCGTCCCCATTTTGTCACGAAGGGGTTTTTTTAGCTTCTTTAGTTTTCGAGTAATCGTTAATGCTACGGATTTTCGTACCCAATTTTTTTACACTTCAAAAATTTCTACCATCGGAACCAAAGAAGCTGGAAAACTGAAACCAGAGGTTGTCGTAGGTAAATATGTCACCTACATGGAATTGAAAACTTCTGGCCAATCCGTCCAATACAACTCTCGTAAGAAATTTTCACGCATGAAAAAAGTGAAACTTATCGAAATATATAGCTTTTTTGGCTGTTAACAAAGGTAGCTCCTTCCTAGTTTTTTCGAAAAATTGGCGGATGGACCAAAATTTAAATTGAAGAACTAATGTCCTTTTAAAATAACTAAGAGTGGTCCCCATGTTGTGACGAGGGGGCTTTTTTTAACTCCTTTAGTTTTCGAGTAATCGTTAATGCTTCGGATTTTCGCATCCAATTTTTGTACACTTCAAAAATTTCTACAGTCGGAACCAAATTAGCTGAAGACCTGAAACAAATGGACGTTGTAGGTAGATATGTCACCTACATGGAATAAAAAAATTCATGCCAATTCGTTTAACAAATCTCTCGTAAAAAATTTTCACGCATATAAAAAGTGAAACTTATCGAAATATATAGCTTTTTTGGCTGTTAACAAAGGTAGCTCCTTCCTTGTTTTTTCGAAAAATTGGCGGATGGGCTAAAATTTAGATTAAAAAACTAATGATGTTTTAAAATAGCTAAAAGTCGTCCCCATGTTGTCACGAGGGGTTTTTTTTAGCTCCTTTAGTTTTCGAGTAATCGTTAATGATACGGATTTTCGCACACAATTTTTTTACACTTAAAAAACTTCTACCGGCGGATCAAAATAAGTTGGAGACCTGAAACCAATGGCCGTTGTAGGTAAATATGTCACCTACTTGGACTTTAAAAATTCAGGTCAATCCGTCTAACACAACTCTCGTAAGAAATTTTCACGCATGAAAAAAGTGAAACTTATCGAAATATATAGTTTTTTTGGCTGTTAACAAAGGTAGCTCCTTCCTTGTTTTTTCGAAAAATTGGCGGATGGACCAAAATTTAAATTAAGTAATTAATGTTCTTTTAAAATAGCTTAAAGCCGTCCCCATTTTGTCACGAGGGGGTTTTTTTTAGCTTCTTTAGTTTTTGAGTAATCGTTAATGCTACGGATTTTCGCACCCAATTTTTTTACACTTCAAAAATTTCTACCGTCGGAAACAAAGAAAGTGGAGAACTGAAACCAAAGGTCGTCGTAGGCAGATATATCACCTACCTGGAATTAAAAACTTTTGGCCAATCCGTCCAATACAACTCTCGTAAGAAATTTTCACGCATGAAAAAAGTGAAACTTATCGAAATATATAGCTTTTTTGGCTGTTAACAAAGGTAGCTCCTTCCTTGTTTTTTCGAAAAATTGGCGGATTGACCGAAAGTTAAATTGAAGAACTAATGTCCTTTTAAAATAACTAAAAGTGGTCCCCATGTTGTCACGAGGGGTTTTTTTTTAAGCTCCTTTAGTTTTCGAGTAATCGATAATGCTACGGATTTTCGCACTAAATTTTTTTACACTTCAAAAATTTCTCCCGTCGGAACCAAAGAAGCTGGAGACCTGAAACCAATGGCCGTTGTAGGTATATATGTCACTTACCTGGATTTTAGGCCAATCCGTTCAACACAACTCTCGTAAGAAATTTTCACGCATGAAAAAAGTGAAACTTATCGAAATATATAGCTTTTTTGGCTGTTAACAAAGGTAGCTGCTACCTTCCTTGTTTTTTCGAAAAATTGGCGGATGGGCTAAAATTGAGATTTAAAAACTAATGCCGTTTTAAAACAGCTAAGAGTCGTCCACATGTTGTCACGAGGGGGTTTTTTTTAGCTCCTTTAGTTTTCGAGTGATCGTTAATGCTACGGATTTTCGACCCAATTTTTTTACACTTAAAAAATTTCTACCGTCGGAACCAAAAAAGCTGGAGATCTGAAACCAATGGTTGTTGTAGGTAGATATGTCACCTACCTAAATTTAAAAAATTCAGGCCAATCCGATCAAAACACCTCTCGTAAGAAATTTTCACGCATGAAAAAAGTGAAACTTATCGAAATATATAGCTTTTTTGGCTGTTAACAAAGGTAGCTCCTTCCTTGTTTTTTCGAAAAATTTGCGTATGGATCAAAATTAAAATTAAGGAAATAATGTCCTTTTAAAATAGCTGAAATTCGTCCCCATGTTGTCACGAGGGGGTCTTTTTTAGCTCCTTTAGTTTTCGAGTAATCGTTAATGCTACGGATTTTCGCACCCAACTTTTTTACACTTCAAAAATTTCTACCGTCGGAACCAAAAAAGCTTGAGACCTTAAAACTATGGCCGCAGTAGGTAGATATGTCACCTACATGGTTTTAAAATATTTAGGCCAACCCGTCCAACACAACTCTCGTAAGAAATTTTCACGCATGAAAAAAGTGAAACTTATCGAAATATATAGCTTTTTTGGCTGTTAACAAAGGTAGCAGCTACCTTCCTTGTTTTTTCGAAAAGTTGGCGGATGGGCTGAAATTAAGATTGAAGATTTAATGCCGTTTTAAAATAGCTAAGGATCGTCCCCATGTTGTCACGAGGGGGTTTTTTTAGCTCCTTTAGTTTTCGAGTAATCGTTAATGCTACGGATTTTCGCACTCAATTTTTTTACACTTCAAATTTCTACCGTCGGAACCAAAAAAGCTGGAGAACTGAAACCAGTGGCCGTCGTAGGTAGATATGTCATCTACCTAAATTTAAAAAATTCAATCCAAAAAAGCTGGAGACCTGAAACCAATGGCCGTTGTAGGTGAATATGTCACCTACCTGGATTTAAAAAATTCAGGCCAATCCGATCAAAACAACTCTCGTAAGAAATTTTCACGCATGAAAAAAGTGAAACTTATCGAAATAAATAGCTTTTTTGGCTGTTAACAAAGGTAGCTCCTTCCTTGTTTTTTCGAAAAATTGGCAGATGGACCGAAATTTAAATTAAGAAACTAATGTCCTTTTGAAATAGCTAAAATTCGTCCCCATGTTGTCATGAGGGGGTTTTTTTTAGCTCCTTTCGTTTTCGAGTAATCGTTAATGCTACGGATTTTCGCACCCAATTTTTTTACATTTCAAAAATTTCTACCGTCGGAACCAAAGAAGCTGAAGACTTGAAACCAATGATTGTCGTTGGCAGATATGTCACTTACCTGGATTTAAAAAATTCAGGCCAATCCGTTCAACACAACTCATCGAAATATATAGCTATTTACTTATCGAAATATATAGCTTTTTTGGCTGTTAACAAAGGTAGCAGCTACCTTCCTTGTTTATTCGAAAAATTGGCGGATGGGCTGAAATTTTGATTAAAGATTTAATGCCGTTTTAAAATAGATAAAGGTCGTCCCTATGTTGTCACGAGTTAAACTTCAAAAATTTCTACCGTCGGAACCAAAGAAGCTGGAGACAGACCTGAAACCAATGGTCGTCGTAGGTAGATATGTCACCTACCTGGATTTAAAAAATTTAGACCAATCCGTCCACTACAACTCTCGTAAGAAATTTTCACGCATGAAAAAAGTGAAACTTATCGAAATATATAGCTTTTTTGGCTGTTAACAAAGGTAGCAGCTACCTTCCTTGTTTTTTCGAAAAATTGGCGGATGGGCTGAAATTTAGATTAGAGATTTAATGCCGTTTTAAAATAGCTAAAATTCGTCCCCATGTTGTCACGAGGGGGTTTATTTTAGCTCCTTTAGTTTACGAGTAATCGTTAATGCTACGGATTTTCGCACCCAATTTTTTTAAACTTCAAAAATTTCTACCGTCGGAACTAAAAAAACTGGAAACCTGAAACCAAAGGTCGTCGTAGGCAGATATGTCACCTACCTGAATTTAAAAAATTCAAGCCAATCCGTTGAACTCAACTCTCGTAAGAAATTTTCACGCTTGAAAAAAGTGAAACTTATCGAAATATATAGCTTTTTTGGCTGTTAACAAAGGTAGCAGCTACCTTCCTTGTTTTTTTCGAAAAATTGGCAGATTGACCAAAATTTAAATTAAGAAACTAATGCCTTTTTAAAATAGCTAAAGGTCGTCCCCATGTTGTCACGAGGGGATTTTTTTAGCTCCTTTAGTTTTCGAGTAATCGTTAATGCTACGGATTTTCGCACCAAATTTTTTTACACTTCAAAAATTTCTACTGTCGGAATAAAAAAAGCTGAAGACCTGAAACCAATGGTCGTCGTAAAGAGATATGTCACCTACCTAAACTTAAAAAATTCAGGCCAATCCGTCCAACACAACTCTCGTAAGAAATTTTCACGCATGAAAATAGTGAAACTTATCGAAATATATAGCTTTTTTGGCTGCTAACAAAGGTAGCAGCTACCTTCCTTGTTTTTTCGAAAAATTGGCGGATGGGCTGAAATTTTCATTTGAAATTTAATGCCGTTTTAAAATAGCTAAGGGTCATCCTCATGTTGTCACGAGGGGGTTTTTTTAGCTCCTTTAGTTTTCGAGTAATCGTTAATGCTACGGATTTTCGCACCCAAGTTTTTTACACTTCAAAATATTCTACCGTCGGAACCAAAAAAGCTGGAGACCTAAAACCAATGGTCAATGTAAGTTGATATGTCACCTACTTGGATTTTTAAAATTCAGTCCAATCTGTCAAACACAACTCTCGTAAGAAATTTTCACGCATGAAAAAAGTGAAACTTATCGAAATATATAGCTTTTTTGGCTGTTAACAAAGGTAGCAGCTACCTTCCTTGTTTTTTTCGAAAAATTGGCGGATGGGCTGAAATTTAGATAAAAGATTTAATGCCGTTTTAAAATAGCTAAGGGTCGTCCCCATGTTGTCACGAGGGGGTTTTTTTTAGCTCCATTAGTTTTCGAGTAATCGTTAATGCTACGGATTTTCGCACCCCATTTTTTTACAATTCAAAATATTCTACCGTCGGAACCAAAGAAGCTGGAAACCTTAAACCTATGGCTGTTGTAGGTAGATATATCACCTAACTAAATTTAGAAAATTCAAGCCAATCCGTTCAAAACAACTCACGTAAGAAATTTTCACGCATGAAAAAAGTGAAACTTATCGAAATATATAGCTTTTTTGGCTGTTAACAAAGGTAGCAGCTACCTTCCTTGTTTTTTCGAAAAATTGACAGATGGACAAAAATTTAAATTAAGGAACTAAAGCCCTTTTAAAATAGCTAAGGGTCGTCCCCATGTTGTCATGAGGGGTTTTTTTTTAGCTCCTTTAGTTTTCGAGTAATCGTTAATGCTACGGATTTTCACACCCAATTTGTTTACATTTCAAAAATTTCTACCGTCGGAACCAAAGAAGCTGAAGACTTGAAACCAATGGTCGTCATAGGCAGATATGTCACCTTTTTATTAGTTCCTTAAGTTTTCGAGTAATCGTTAATGCTACGGATTTTCGCATCCAATTTTTTTACACTTCAAAAATTTCTACCGTAGGAACCAATAAAGCTGGAGACCTGAAACCAATGGCCGTTGTAGGTAAATATGTCACCTATCCGAATTTAAAAAATTCAGGCCAATTTGATCAACACAACTCTCGTAAGAAATTTTCACGCATGAAAAAAGTGAAACTTATCGAAATATATAGCTTTTTTGGCTGTTAACAAAGGTAGCTCCTTCCTTGTTTTTTCGAAAAATTGGCGAATTGGCTAAAATTTAGATTAAAAAACTAATGCCGTTTTAAAATAGCTAAGGGTCGTCCCCATGTTGTCATGAGGGGGATTTTTTTAGCTCGTTTAGTTTTCGAGTAATTGTTAATGCTACGGATTTTCGCACCCAATTTTTTTACATTTCAAAAATTTCTACCGTCGGAACCAAAGAAGCTGAAGACTTGAAACCAATGGTCGTCGTAGGCAGATATGTCATTAACCTGGATTTAAAAAATTCAGGCCAATCCGTTCAACACAACTCATCGAAATATATAGCTATTTACTTATCGAAATATATAGCTTTTTTGGCTGTTAACAAAGGTAGCAGCTACCTTCCTTGTTTTTTCGAAAAATTGGCGAATAGGCTGAAATTTTGATTAGAGATTTAATGCCGTTTTAAAATAGCTAAAGGTCGTTCCCATGTTGTCACGAGGGGGTTTTTTTAGCTCCTTTAGTTTTCGAGTAATCGTTAATGCTACGGATTTTCGCACCAAATTTTTTTACACTTCAAAAATTTCTACCGTCGGAACCAAAGAAGCTGGAGACAGACCTGAAACCAATGGTCGTCGTAGGTAGATATGTCACCTACCTGGATTTAAAAAATTTAGACCAATCCGTCCACTACAACTCTCGTAAGAAATTTTCACGCATGAAAAAAGTGAAACTTATCGAAATATATAGCTTTTTTGGCTGTTAACAAAGGTAGCAGCTACCTTCCTTGTTTTTTCGAAAAATTGGCGGATGGGCTGAAATTTAGATTAGAGATTTAATGCCGTTTTAAAATAGCTAAAATTCGTCCCCATGTTGTCACGAGGGGGTTTATTTTAGCTCCTTTAGTTTACGAGTAATCGTTAATGCTACGGATTTTCGCACCCAATTTTTTTAAACTTCAAAAATTTCTACCGTCGGAACTAAAAAAACTGGAAACCTGAAACCAAAGGTCGTCGTAGGCAGATATGTCACCTACCTGAATTTAAAAAATTCAAGCCAATCCGTTGAACTCAACTCTCGTAAGAAATTTTCACGCTTGAAAAAAGTGAAACTTATCGAAATATATAGCTTTTTTGGCTGTTAACAAAGGTAGCAGCTACCTTCCTTGTTTTTTTCGAAAAATTGGCAGATTGACCAAAATTTAAATTAAGAAACTAATGCCTTTTTAAAATAGCTAAAGGTCGTCCCCATGTTGTCACGAGGGGATTTTTTTAGCTCCTTTAGTTTTCGAGTAATCGTTAATGCTACGGATTTTCGCACCAAATTTTTTTACACTTCAAAAATTTCTACTGTCGGAATAAAAAAAGCTGAAGACCTGAAACCAATGGTCGTCGTAAAGAGATATGTCACCTACCTAAACTTAAAAAATTCAGGCCAATCCGTCCAACACAACTCTCGTAAGAAATTTTCACGCATGAAAATAGTGAAACTTATCGAAATATATAGCTTTTTTGGCTGCTAACAAAGGTAGCAGCTACCTTCCTTGTTTTTTCGAAAAATTGGCGGATGGGCTGAAATTTTCATTTGAAATTTAATGCCGTTTTAAAATAGCTAAGGGTCATCCTCATGTTGTCACGAGGGGGTTTTTTTAGCTCCTTTAGTTTTCGAGTAATCGTTAATGCTACGGATTTTCGCACCCAAGTTTTTTACACTTCAAAATATTCTACCGTCGGAACCAAAAAAGCTGGAGACCTAAAACCAATGGTCAATGTAAGTTGATATGTCACCTACTTGGATTTTTAAAATTCAGTCCAATCTGTCAAACACAACTCTCGTAAGAAATTTTCACGCATGAAAAAAGTGAAACTTATCGAAATATATAGCTTTTTTGGCTGTTAACAAAGGTAGCAGCTACCTTCCTTGTTTTTTTCGAAAAATTGGCGGATGGGCTGAAATTTAGATAAAAGATTTAATGCCGTTTTAAAATAGCTAAGGGTCGTCCCCATGTTGTCACGAGGGGGTTTTTTTTAGCTCCATTAGTTTTCGAGTAATCGTTAATGCTACGGATTTTCGCACCCCATTTTTTTACAATTCAAAATATTCTACCGTCGGAACCAAAGAAGCTGGAAACCTTAAACCTATGGCTGTTGTAGGTAGATATATCACCTAACTAAATTTAGAAAATTCAAGCCAATCCGTTCAAAACAACTCACGTAAGAAATTTTCACGCATGAAAAAAGTGAAACTTATCGAAATATATAGCTTTTTTGGCTGTTAACAAAGGTAGCAGCTACCTTCCTTGTTTTTTCGAAAAATTGACAGATGGACAAAAATTTAAATTAAGGAACTAAAGCCCTTTTAAAATAGCTAAGGGTCGTCCCCATGTTGTCATGAGGGGTTTTTTTTTAGCTCCTTTAGTTTTCGAGTAATCGTTAATGCTACGGATTTTCACACCCAATTTGTTTACATTTCAAAAATTTCTACCGTCGGAACCAAAGAAGCTGAAGACTTGAAACCAATGGTCGTCATAGGCAGATATGTCACCTTTTTATTAGTTCCTTAAGTTTTCGAGTAATCGTTAATGCTACGGATTTTCGCATCCAATTTTTTTACACTTCAAAAATTTCTACCGTAGGAACCAATAAAGCTGGAGACCTGAAACCAATGGCCGTTGTAGGTAAATATGTCACCTATCCGAATTTAAAAAATTCAGGCCAATTTGATCAACACAACTCTCGTAAGAAATTTTCACGCATGAAAAAAGTGAAACTTATCGAAATATATAGCTTTTTTGGCTGTTAACAAAGGTAGCTCCTTCCTTGTTTTTTCGAAAAATTGGCGAATTGGCTAAAATTTAGATTAAAAAACTAATGCCGTTTTAAAATAGCTAAGGGTCGTCCCCATGTTGTCATGAGGGGGATTTTTTTAGCTCGTTTAGTTTTCGAGTAATTGTTAATGCTACGGATTTTCGCACCCAATTTTTTTACATTTCAAAAATTTCTACCGTCGGAACCAAAGAAGCTGAAGACTTGAAACCAATGGTCGTCGTAGGCAGATATGTCATTAACCTGGATTTAAAAAATTCAGGCCAATCCGTTCAACACAACTCATCGAAATATATAGCTATTTACTTATCGAAATATATAGCTTTTTTGGCTGTTAACAAAGGTAGCAGCTACCTTCCTTGTTTTTTCGAAAAATTGGCGAATAGGCTGAAATTTTGATTAGAGATTTAATGCCGTTTTAAAATAGCTAAAGGTCGTTCCCATGTTGTCACGAGGGGGTTTTTTTAGCTCCTTTAGTTTTCGAGTAATCGTTAATGCTACGGATTTTCGCACCAAATTTTTTTACACTTCAAAAATTTCTACCGTCGGAATTAAAAAAGCTGGAGACCTGAAACCAAAAATCTTTGTAGGTAGATATGTCATTTACTTGGTTTTGAAAAATTCAGGCCAATCCGTTCAACACAACTCTCGTAAGAAATTTTCACGCATGAAAAAAGTGAAACTTATCGAAATATATAGCTTTTTTGGCTGTTAACAAAGGTAGCAGCTACCTTCCTTGTTTTACCGTCGGAACCAAAAAAACCCTGAAACCAATGGAGACCTGAAACCAATGGCCGTTGTAGGTATATATGTCACCTACTTGGTTTTAAAAAATTCAGGCCAATCCGTCCAACACAACTCTCGTAAGAAATGTTCACGCATGAAAAATGTGAAACTTATAGAAATATATAGCTTTTTTGGCTGTTAACAAAGGTAGCTCCTTCCTTGTTTTTTCGAAAAATTGGCAGATGGACCAAAATTTAAATTAAGGAAATAATGTCTTTTTAAAATAGCTAAAATTCGTCCCCATGTTATCACGAGGGGGTTTATTTTAGCTCCTTTAGTTTTCGAGTAATCGTTAATGCTACAGATTTTCGCACCCAATTTTTTTACACTTCAAAAATTTCTACCGTCGGAACTAAAAACCTGGAGACTTGAAACCAATGGTCGTTGTAGGTAGATATGTCACCTACCTGGATTTAAAAAATTTAGGCCAATTTGTCCAACACAACTCTCGTAAGAAATTTTCACGCATGAAAAAAGTGAATCTTATCGATATATATAGCTTTTTTGGCTGTTAACAAAGGTAGCTACCTTCCTTGTTTTTTCGAAAAAAATGGCAGATGGGCTGAAATTTTGATTTAAAATTTAATGCCGTTTTAAAATAGCTAAGGGTCGTCCCCATGTTGTCACGAGGGGGTTTTTTTAGCTCCTTTGGTTTTCGAGTAATCGTTAATGCTACGGATTTTCGCACCCAATTTTTTTAAATTTCAAAAATTTCTGGCCGTTGTAGGTATATATGTCACCTACTTGGTTTTAAAAAATTCAGGCCAATCCGTCCAACACAACTCTCGTAAGAAATGTTCACGCATGAAAAATGTGAAACTTATCGAAATATATAGCTTTTTTGGCTGTTAACAAAGGTAGCAGCTACCTTCCTTGTTTTTTCGAAAAATTGGCGGATGGACCAAAATTTAAATTAAGGAAATAATGTCTTTTTAAAATAGCTAAAATTCGTCCCCATGTTGTCACGAGGGGATTTTTTTAGCTCCTTTAGTTTTCGAGTAATCGTTAATGCTACGGATTTTCGCACCCAATTTTTTTTAACTTCAAAATTTTCTACCGTCGGAACCAAAGAAGCTGGAGACTTGAAGCCACATGTCTTTGTAGGCATATATGTAATTTACCTGGATTTACAAAATTTAGGCCAATCCGTTCATCACAACTCTCGTAAGAAATTTTCACGCATGAAAATAGTGTAACTTATCGAAATATATAGCTTTTTTGGCTGTTAACAAAGGTAGCTCCTTCCTTGTTTTTTCGAAAAATTGGCGGATGGATCGAAATTTAAATTAAAGAACTAATGTCTTTTTTAAAAAACTAAGGGTGGTCCCCATGTTGTCACGAGGGGTTTTTTTTTAGCTCCTTTAGTTTTCGAGTTATCGTTAATGCTACGGATTTTCGCACCCAATTTTTTTACATTTCAAAAATTTCTACCGTCGGAACCAAAGAAGCTGAAGACTTGAAACCAATGGTCGTCGTAGGCAGATATGTCATTTACCTGGATTTAAAAAATTCAGGCCAATCCGTTCAACACAACTCATCGAAATATATAGCTATTTACTTATCGAAATATATAGCTTTTTTGGCTGTTAACAAAGGTAGCAGATACCTTCCTTGTTTTTTCGAAAAATTGGCGAATAGGCTAAAATTTTGATTAGAGATTTAATGCCGTTTTAAAATAGCTAAAGGTCGTTCCCATGTTGTCACGAGGGGGTTTTTTTAGCTCCTTTAGTTTTCGAGTAATCGTTAATGCTACGGATTTTCGCACAAAATTTTTTTACACTTCAAAAATTTCTACCGTCGGAACCAAAAAAGCTGGAGACCTACAACCAAAAATTTTTGTAGGTAGATATGTCACCTACTTGGTTTTAAAAAATTCAGGCCAATCCGTCCAACACAACTCTCGTAAGAAATTTTCACGCATGAAAAAAGTGAAACTTATCGAAATATATAGCTTTTTTGGCTGTTAACAAAGGTAGCAGCTACCTTCCTTGTTTTACCGTTGGAACCAAAAGAACCCTGAAATCAATGGAGACCTGAAACCAATGGCCGTTGTAGGTATATATGTCACCTACTTGGTTTTAAAAAATTCAGGCCAATCCGTCCAACACAACTCTCGTAAGAAATGTTCACGCATGAAAAATGTGAAACTTATCGAAATATATAGCTTTTTTGGCTGTTAACAAAGGTAGCTCCTTCCTTGTTTTTTCGAAAAATTGGCGGATGGACCAAAATTTAAATTAAGGAAATAATGTCTTTTTAAAATAGCTAAAATTCGTCCCCATGTTGTCACGAGGGGGTTTATTTTAGCTCCTTTAGTTTTCGAGTAATCGTTAATGCTACAGATTTTCGCACCCAATTTTTTTACACTTCAAAAATTTCTACCGTCGGAATTAAAAAAGCTGGAGACTTGAAACCAATGGCCGTTGTAGGTAGATATGTCACCTACCTGGATTTAAAAATTTAGGCCAATCTGTATAACACAATTCTCGTAAGAAATTTTCACGCATGAAAAAAGTGAATCTTATCGAAATATATAGCTGTTTTGGCTGTTAACAAAGGTAGCTACCTTCCTTGTTTTTTCGAAAAAAATGGCAGATGGGCTGAAGTTTTGATTTAAAATTTAATGCCGTTTTAAAATAGCTAAGGGTCGTCCCCATGTTGTCACGAGGGGGTTTTTTTTAGCTCCTTTGGTTTTCGAGTAATCGTTAGTGCTACGGATTTTCGCACCCAATTTTTTTAAATTTCAAAAATTTCTGGCCGTTGTAGGTATATATGTCACCTACTTGGTTTTAAAAAATTCAGGCCAATCCGTCTAACACAACTCTCGTAAGAAATGTTCACGCATGAAAAATGTGAAACTTATCGAAATATATAGCTTTTTTGGCTGTTAACAAAGGTAGCTCCTTCCTTGTTTTTTCGAAAAATTGGCGGATGGACCCAAATTTAAATTAAGGAAATAATGTCTTTTTAAAATAGCTAAAATTCGTCCCCATGTTGTCACGAGGGGGTTTATTTTAGCTTCTTTAGTTTTCGAGTAATCGTTAATGCTACAGATTTTCGCACCCAATTTTTTTACACTTCAAAAATTTCTACCGTCGGAACTAAAAAAGCTGGAGACTTAAAACCAATGGTCGTTGTAGGTTGATATGTCACCTACCTGGATTTAAAAAATTTAGGCCAATCTGTCCAACACAACTCTCGTAAGAAATTTTCACGCATGAAAAAAGTGAATCTTATCGATATATATAGCTTTTTTGGCTGTTAACAAAGGTAGCTACCTTCCTTGTTTTTTCGAAAAAAATGGCAGATGGGCTGAAATTTTGATTTAAAATTTAATGCCGTTTTAAAATAGCTAAGGGTCGTCCCTATGTTGTCACGAGGGGGTTTTTTTTAGCTCCTTTGGTTTTCGAGTAATCGTTAATGCTACGGATTTTCGCACCCAATTTTTTTAAATTTCAAAAATTTCTACCGTCGGAACCAAAGAAGCTGGAGACCTGAAACAAATGGCTGTTTAAGGTAGATATGACTCCTATCTATATTTAAAAAATTCAGGTCAATCCGTCCAACACAATTCTCGTAAGAAATTTTCACGCATGAAAAAAGTGAAACTTATGGAAATATATAGCTTTTTTGGCTGTTAACAAAGGTAGCTTCTTCCTTGTTTTTTCGAAAAATTGGCGGATGGACCAAAATTAAAATTAAAAAACTAATGTTCTTGTAAAATAGCTAAAGGTCGTCCCCAAATTATCACAAGAGGGTTTTTTTAGCTCCTTTAGTTTTCGAGTAATCGTTAATGCTACGGATTTTCGCAACCAATTTTTTTACACTTCAAAAACTTCTACGAACCAAAATAGCTGGAGACCTGAAACCAATGATCGTTGTAGGTAGATATGTCACCTACTTGGCTGTTAACAAAGGTAGCAGCTACCTTCCTTGTTTTTTCGAAAAATTGTCGGATGGGCTGAAATTTAAATTAGAGATTTAATGCCATTTTAAAATAGCTAAGGGTCGTCCCAAAGTTGTCAAGAGGGGGTTTTTTTTAGCTCCTTCAGTTTTCGAGTAATCGTTAATGCTACGGATTTTCGCACCCAATTTTTTTACACTTCAAAAATTTCTACCGTCGGAACCAAAGAAGCTGGAGACTTGAAACCAAAGATGGTCGTAAGCAGATGTATCACTTACCTATATTTAGAAAATTCAAGCCAATCCGTTCAACACAACTCTCGTAAGAAATTTTGACATATGAAAAAAGTGAAACTTATCGAAATATATAGCTTTTTTGGCTGTTAACAAAGGTAGCTCCTTCCTTGTTTTTTCGAAAAATTTACAGATGAAACAAAATTTAAATTAAGGAACTAATGCCCTTTTAAAATAGCTAAAGGTCGTTCCCATGTTGTCACGAGGGGTTTTTTTCTAGCTCCTTTAGTTTTCGAGTAATCGTTAATGTTACGAATTTTCGCATCCAAATTTTTTACACTTCAAAAATTTCTACCGTCGGAACCAAAGAAGCTGGAGACCTGAAACCAATGGCCGTTTTAGGTAGATATGTCACCTACATGGATTTAAAAAATTCAGGTCAATCCGTTAACACAACTCTCGTAAGAAATTTTCACGCATGAAAAAAGTGAAACTTATCGAAATATATAGCTTTTTTGGCTGTTAACAAAGGTAGCTTCTTCCTTGTTTTTTCGAAAAATTGGCGGATGGACCAAAATTTAAATTAAGAAACTAATGTTCTTTTAAAATAGCTAAAGGTCGTCCCCATATTATCACAAGGGGGTTTTTTTAGCTCCTTTTGTTTTCGAGTAATCGTTAATGCTTCGGATTTTCGCACCCAATTTTTTTACACTTCAAAAATTTCTACGAATCAAAAAAGCTGGAGATTTGAAACCAATGGTTGTTGTAGGTAGATATGTCACCTACCTGGATTTTAAAAATTCAGGCCAATTTAACCAACACAACTCTCGTTAGAAATTTTTACGCCTTAAAAAAGTGAAACTTATCGAAATATATAGCTTTTTTGGCTGTTAACAAAGGTAGCTCCTTCCTTGTTTTTTCGAAAAATTGGCGGATGAGCTACAATTTAGATTAAAAAACTAATGCCGTTTTAAAATAGCTAAGAGTCGTCCCCATGTTGTCATGAGGGGGTTTTTTTTAGCTCCTTTAGTTTTCGAGTAATCGTTAATGCTACGGATTTTCGCACCCAATTTTTTTACAATTCAAAATATTCTACCGTCGGAAAAAAAAAAGCTGGATACCTGAAACCAATGGCCGTTGTAGGTAGATATATCACCTACATGAGTTTAGAAAATTCAAGCCAATCCATTTAACACAACTCTCGTAAGAAATTTTCACGCATGAAAAAAGTGAAACTTATCGAAATATATAGCTTTTTTGGCTGTTAACAAAGGTAGCTCCTTCCTTGTTTTTTCGAAAAATTGGCGGATGGGCTACAATTTAGATTAAAAAACTAATGCCGTTTTAAAATAGCTAAGAGTCGTCCCCATGTTGTCACGAGGGGATTTTTTTTTGCTCCTTTAGTTTTCGAGTAATCGTTAATGCTACGGATTTTCGCACTAAATTTTTTTACACTTAAAAAATTTCTACCGTCGGAACCAAAAAAGCTGGAGACCTGAAACCAATGGCCGTTGTAGGTAGATATGTCAACTACTTGGATTTAGAAAATTCGTAACCTACCTGGATTTAAAAACCACAGGCCAATTCGCCCAACACAACTCTCGTAAGAAATTTTCACGCATGAAAAAAGTGAAACTTATCGAAATATATAGCTTTTTTGGCTGTTAACAAAGGTAGCAGCTACCTTCCTTGTTTTTTCGAAAAATTGACAGATGGACCAAAATTTAAATTAAGAAACTAATGCCGTTTTAAAATAGTAAAGGGTCGTCCCCATGTTGTCACGAGGGGGGTTTTTTTAGCTCCTTTAGTTTTCGAGTAATCGTTAATGCTACGGATTTTCGCACAAAATTTTTTTACACTTCAAAAATTTCTACCGTCGGAACCTAAAAAGCTGGAGACCTTAAACCAATGGCCGTTGTAGGTAGATATGTCAACTACCTAAATTTAGAAAATTCAGGCTAATCCGTCCAACACAACTCTCGTAAGAAATTTTCACGCATGAAAAAAGTGAAACTTATCGAAATATATAGCTTTTTTGGCTGTTAACAAAGGTAGCTCCTTCCTTGTTTTTTCGAAAAATTGGCGGATAGGCTAAAATTTAGATTAAAAAACTAATGCCGTTTTAAAATAGCTAGGGGTCGTCCCCATGTTGTCACGAGGGGGTTTTTTTTGCGCCTTTAGTTGTCGAGTAATCGTAAATGCTACGAATTTTCGCACCAAATTTTTTTACAATTAAAAATTTCTACCGTCGGAACCAAAAAAGCTGGAAACCTGAAACCAATGGCCGTTGTAGGTAGATATGTCAACTACTTGAATTTAAAAAATTTAGGCTAATCCGTCCAACACAACTCTCGTAAGAAGTTTTCACGCATGAAAAAAGTTAATCTTATCGAAATATATAGCTTTTTTGGCTGTTAGCAAAGGTAGCAGCTACCTTCCTTGTTTTTTTCGAAAAATTGGCGGATGGGCTGAAATTTAGATTAAAAATTTTAAAGCCGTTTTAAAATAGCTAAGGGTCGTCCCCATGTTGTCACGAGGGGGTTTTTTTTAGCTCCTTTAGTTTTCGAGTAATCGTTAATGCTACGGATTTTCGCACCCAATTTTTTTACAATTCAAAATATTCTACCGTCGGAAAAAAAGAAGCTGGAGACCTGAAACCAATGGCCGTTGTAGGTAGATATATCACCTACATAAAATTAGAAAATTCAAGCCAATCCGTTCAACACAACTCTCGTAAGAAATTTTCACGCATGAAAAAAGTGAAACTTATCGAAATATATAGCTTTTTTGGCTGTTAACAAAGGTAGCTCCTTTCTTGTTTTTTCGAAAAATTGGCGGATTGGCTACATTTTAGATTAAAAAACTAATGCCGTTTTAAAGTAGCTAAGGGTCGTCCCCATGTTGTCACGAGGTGGTTTTTTTTAGCTCCTTTAGTTTTCGAGTAATCGTTAATGCTACGGATTTTCGCACCAAATTTTTTTACACTTAAAAATTTTCTACCGTCGGAACCAAAAAAGCTGGAGACCTGAAACCAATGGCCGTTGTAGGTAGATATGTCAACTACCTGGAATTAGAAAATTTAGGCTAATCCGTCCAAAACATCTCTCGTAAGAAATTTTCACGCATGAAGAAAGTGAAACTTATCGAAATATATAGCTTTTTTGGCTGTTAACAAAGGTAGCTCCTTCCTTGTTTTTTCGAAAAATTGGCGAATGGGCTAAAATTTAGATTAAAAAACTAATGCCGTTTTAAAATAGCTAAGGGTCGTCCCCATGTTGTCATGAGGGGGTATATTTTAGCTCCTTTAGTTTTCGAGTAATCGTTAATGCTACGGATTTTCGCACCCAATTTTTTTACACTTCAAAATATTCTACCGTCAAAACCAAAGAAGCCGGAGACCTGAAACCAATAGTCGTTGTAGGTAGATATATCACCTACCTAGGTTAAGAAAATTCAAGCCAATCCGTTCCATACAACTCTCGTAAGAAATTTTCACGTATGAAAAAAGTGAAACTTATCGAAATATATAGCTTTTTTGGCTGTTAACAAAGGTAGCTCCTTCCTTGTTTTTTCGAAAAATTGACAGATGGACCAAAATTTAAATTAAGAAACTAATGCCCTTTTAAAATAGCTAAGAGTCGTCCCCATGTTGTCACGAGGGGGTTTTTTTTAGCTCCTTTAGTTTTCGAGTAATCGTTAATGCTACGGATTTTCGCACCAAATTTTTTTACACTTAAAAATTTTCTACCGTCGGAAATAAAAAAGCTAGAGACCTGAAACCAATGGCCGTTGTAGGTAGATATGTCAAATACCTGGATTTAGAAAATTCAGGCCAATCCGTCCAACAAAACTCTCGTAAGAAATTTTCACGCATGAAAAAAGTGAAACTTATCGAAATATATAGCTTTTTTGGCTGTTAACAAAGGTAGCTCCTTCCTTGTTTTTTCGAAAAATTGGCGGATGGGCTAAAATTTAGATTAGAAATTTAATGATGTTTTAAAATAACTAAGGGTCGTCCCCATGTTGTCACGAGGGGTTTTTTTTTAGCTCCTTTAGTTTTCGAGTAATCGTTAATGCTACGGATTTTCGCACCAAATTTTTTTACACTTAAAAATTTTCTACCGTCGGAAATAAAAAAGCTGGAGACCTGAAACCAATGGCCGTTGTAGGTAGATATGTCAAATACCTGGATTTAGAAAATTCAGGCCAATCCGTCCAACAAAACTCTCGTAAGAAATTTTCACGCATGAAAAAAGTGAAACTTATCGAAATATATAGCTTTTTTGGCTGTTAACAAAGGTAGCTCCTTCCTTGTTTTTTCGAAAAATTGGCGGATGGGCTAAAATTTAGATTAAAAAACTAATGCCGTTTTAAAAAAGCTAAGGGTCGTCCCCATGTTTTCACGAGGGGGTTTTTTTGCTCCTTTAGTTTTCGAGTAATCGTAAATGCTACGAATTTTCGCACCAAATTTTTTTACACTTCAAAAATTTCTACCGTCGGAACCAAAAAAGCTGGAGACCTGAAACCAATGGCCGTTGTAGGTAGATATGTCAACTACCTGGAATTAGAAAATTTAGGCTAATCCGTTCAACACAACTCTCGTAAGAAATTTACACGCATGAAAAAAGTGAATCTTATCGAAATATATAGCTTTTTTGGCTGTTAACAAAGGTAGCAGCTACCTCCCTTGTTTTTTTCGAAAAATTGGCAGATGGGCTGAAATTTAGATTATAAATTTTAAAGCCGTTTTAAAATAGCTAAGGGTCGTCCCCATGTTGTCACGAGGGGGTTTTTTTTAGCTCCTTTAGTTTTCGAGTAATCGTTAATGCTACGGATTTTCGCAACCAATTTTCTGACACTTCAAAATATTCTACCGTCGGAACCAAAAAAGCTGGAGACCTGAAACCAATGGCCGTTGTAGGTAGATATATTTAATACCTATATTTAGAAAATTCAAGCCAATCCGTTCAACACAACTCTCGTAAGAAATTTTCACGCATGAAAAAAGTTAAACTTATCGAAATATATAGCTTTTTTGACTGTTAACAAAGGTAGCTCCTTCCTTGTTTATTCGAAAAATCGGCTACAAAAAAGCTGGAGACCTGAAACCAATGGCCGTTGTAGGTAGATATGTCACCTACCTGGATTTTAAAAATTCAGGCCAATTTAACCAACACAACTCTCGTTAGAAATTTTTACGCCTTAAAAAAGTGAAACTTATCGAAATATATAGCTTTTTTGGCTGTTAACAAAGGTAGCTCCTTCCTTGTTTTTTCGAAAAATTGGCGGATGGGCTACAATTTAGATTAAAAAACTAATGCCGTTTTAAAATAGCTAAGAGTCGTCCCCATGTTGTCACGAGGGGATTTTTTTTTGCTCCTTTAGTTTTCGAGTAATCGTTAATGCTACGGATTTTCGCACTAAATTTTTTTACACTTAAAAAATTTCTACCGTCGGAACCAAAAAAGCTGGAGACCTGAAACCAATGGCCGTATTAGGTAGATATGTCAACTACTTGGATTTAGAAAATTCGTAACCTACCTGGATTTAAAAACCACAGGCCAATTCGCCCAACACAACTCTCGTAAGAAATTTTCACGCATGAAAAAAGTGAAACTTATCGAAATATATAGCTTTTTTGGCTGTTAACAAAGGTAGCAGCTACCTTCCTTGTTTTTTCGAAAAATTGACAGATGGACCAAAATTTAAATTAAGAAACTAATGCCGTTTTAAAATAGTAAAGGGTCGTCCCCATGTTGTCACGAGGGGGTTTTTTTTAGCTCCTTTAGTTTTCGAGTAATCGTTAATGCTACGGATTTTCGCACAAAATTTTTTTACAATTCAAAAATTTCTACCGTCGGAACCAAAAAAGCTGGAGACCTTAAACCAATGGCCGTTGTAGGTAGATATGTCAACTACCTAAATTTAGAAAATTCAGGCTAATCCGTACAACACAACTCTCGTAAGAAATTTTCACGCATGAAAAAAGTTAAACTTATCGAAATATATAGCTTTTTTGGCTGTTAACAAAGGTAGCTCCTTCCTTGTTTTTTCGAAAAATTGGCGGATAGGCTAAAATTTAGATTAAAAAACTAATGCCGTTTTAAAATAGCTAGGGGTCGTCCCCATGTTGTCACGAGGGGGTTTTTTTTGCTCCTTTAGTTGTCGAGTAATCGTAAATGCTACGAATTTTCGTACCAAATTTTTTTACAATTAAAAAATTTCTACCGTCGGAACCAAAAAAGCTGGAAACCTGAAACCAATGGCTGTTGTAGGTAGATATGTCAACTACTTGAATTTAAAAAATTTAGGCTTATCCGTTCAACACAACTCTCGTAAGAAGTTTTCACGCATGAAAAAAGTTAATCTTATCGAAATATATAGCTTTTTTGGCTGTTAGCAAAGGTAGCAGCTACCTTCCTTGTTTTTTTTCGAAAAATTGGCGGATGGGCTGAAATTTAGATTAGAAATTTTAAAGCCGTTTCAAAATAGCTAAGGGTCGTCCCCATGTTGTCACGAGGGGGTTTTTTTTAGCTCCTTTAGTTTTCGAGTAATCGTTAATGCTACGGATTTTCGCACCCAATTTTTTTACAATTCAAAATATTCTACCGTCGGAAAAAAAGAAGCTGGAGACCTGAAACCAATGGCCGTTGTAGGTAGATATATCACCTACATAAGTTTAGAAAATTCAAGCCAATCCGTTCAACACAACTCTCGTAAGAAATTTTCACGCATGAAAAAAGTGAAACTTATCGAAATATATAGCTTTTTTGGCTGTTAACAAAGGTAGCTCCTTCCTTGTTTTTTCGAAAAATTGGCGGATGGGCTACAATTTAGATTAAAAAACTAATGCCGTTTTAAAATAGCTAAGAGTCGTCCCCATGTTGTCACGAGGGGATTTTTTTTTGCTCCTTTAGTTTTCGAGTAATCGTTAATGCTACGGATTTTCGCACTAAATTTTTTTACACTTAAAAAATTTCTACCGTCGGAACCAAAAAAGCTGGAGACCTGAAACCAATGGCCGTTGTAGGTAGATATGTCAACTACTTGGATTTAGAAAATTCGTAACCTACCTGGATTTAAAAACCACAGGCCAATTCGCCCAACACAACTCTCGTAAGAAATTTTCACGCATGAAAAAAGTGAAACTTATCGAAATATATAGCTTTTTTGGCTGTTAACAAAGGTAGCAGCTACCTTCCTTGTTTTTTCGAAAAATTGACAGATGGACCAAAATTTAAATTAAGAAACTAATGCCGTTTTAAAATAGTAAAGGGTCGTCCCCATGTTGTCACGAGGGGGGTTTTTTTAGCTCCTTTAGTTTTCGAGTAATCGTTAATGCTACGGATTTTCGCACAAAATTTTTTTACACTTCAAAAATTTCTACCGTCGGAACCAAAAAAGCTGGAGACCTTAAACCAATGGCCGTTGTAGGTAGATATGTCAACTACCTAAATTTAGAAAATTCAGGCTAATCCGTCCAACACAACTCTCGTAAGAAATTTTCACGCATGAAAAAAGTGAAACTTATCGAAATATATAGCTTTTTTGGCTGTTAACAAAGGTAGCTCCTTCCTTGTTTTTTCGAAAAATTGGCGGATAGGCTAAAATTTAGATTAAAAAACTAATGCCGTTTTAAAATAGCTAGGGGTCGTCCCCATGTTGTCACGAGGGGGTTTTTTTTGCTCCTTTAGTTGTCGAGTAATCGTAAATGCTACGAATTTTCGCACCAAATTTTTTTACAATTAAAAATTTCTACCGTCGGAACCAAAAAAGCTGGAAACCTGAAACCAATGGCCGTTGTAGGTAGATATGTCAACTACTTGAATTTAAAAAATTTAGGCTAATCCGTTCAACACAACTCTCGTAAGAAGTTTTCACGCATGAAAAAAGTTAATCTTATCGAAATATATAGCTTTTTTGGCTGTTAGCAAAGGTAGCAGCTACCTTCCTTGTTTTTTTCGAAAAATTGGCGGATGGGCTGAAATTTAGATTAAAAATTTTAAAGCCGTTTTAAAATAGCTAAGGGTCGTCCCCATGTTGTCACGAGGGGGTTTTTTTTAGCTCCTTTAGTTTTCGAGTAATCGTTAATGCTACGGATTTTCGCACCCAATTTTTTTACAATTCAAAATATTCTACCGTCGGAAAAAACAAAGCTGGAGATCTGAAACCAATGGCCGTTGTAGGTAGATATATCACCTACATAAGTTTAGAAAATTCAAGCCAATCCGTTCAACACAACTCTCGTAAGAAATTTTCACGCATGAAAAAAGTGAAACTTATCGAAATATATAGCTTTTTTGGCTGTTAACAAAGGTAGCTCCTTCCTTGTTTTTTCGAAAAATTGGCGGATTGGTTACATTTTAGATTAAAAAACTAATGCCGTTTTAAAAAAGCTAAGGGTCGTCCCCATGTTGTCACGAGGTGGTTTTTTTTAGCTCCTTTAGTTTTCGAGTAATCGTTAATGCTACGGATTTTCGCACCAAATTTTTTTACACTTAAAAATTTTCTACCGTCGGAACCAAAAAAGCTGGAGACCTGAAACCAATGGCCGTTGTAGGTAGATATGTCAACTACCTGGAATTAGAAAATTTAGGCTAATCCGTCCAAAACATCTCTCGTAAGAAATTTTCACGCATGAAGAAAGTGAAACTTATCGAAATATATAGCTTTTTTGGCTGTTAACAAAGGTAGCTCCTTCCTTGTTTTTTCGAAAAATTGGCGAATGGGCTAAAATTTAGATTAAAAAACTAATGCCGTTTTAAAATAGCTAAGGGTCGTCCTCATGTTGTCATGAGGGGGTATATTTTAGCTCCTTTAGTTTTCGAGTAATCGTTAATGCTACGGATTTTCGCACCCAATTTTTTTACACTTCAAAATATTCTACCGTCAAAACCAAAGAAGCCGGAGACCTGAAACCAATAGTCGTTGTAGGTAGATATATCACCTACCTAGGTTAAGAAAATTCAAGCCAATCCGTTCCATACAACTCTCGTAAGAAATTTTCACGTATGAAAAAAGTGAAACTTATCGAAATATATAGCTTTTTTGGCTGTTAACAAAGGTAGCTCCTTCCTTGTTTTTTCGAAAAATTGACAGATGGACCAAAATTTAAATTAAGAAACTAATGCCCTTTTAAAATAGCTAAGAGTCGTCCCCATGTTGTCACGAGGGGGTTTTTTTTAGCTCCTTTAGTTTTCGAGTAATCGTTAATGCTACGGATTTTCGCACCAAATTTTTTTACACTTAAAAATTTTCTACCGTCGGAAATAAAAAAGCTAGAGACCTGAAACCAATGGCCGTTGTAGGTAGATATGTCAAATACCTGGATTTAGAAAATTCAGGCCAATCCGTCCAACAAAACTCTCGTAAGAAATTTTCACGCATGAAAAAAGTGAAACTTATCGAAATATATAGCTTTTTTGGCTGTTAACAAAGGTAGCTCCATCCTTGTTTTTTCGAAAAATTGGCGGATGGGCTAAAATTTAGATTAGAAATTTAATGATGTTTTAAAATAACTAAGGGTCGTCCCCATGTTGTCACGAGGGGTTTTTTTTTAGCTCCTTTAGTTTTCGAGTAATCGTTAATGCTACGGATTTTCGCACCAAATTTTTTTACACTTAAAAATTTTCTACCGTCGGAAATAAAAAAGCTGGAGACCTGAAACCAATGGCCGTTGTAGGTAAATATGTCAAATACCTGGATTTAGAAAATTCAGGCCAATCCGTCCAACAAAACTCTCGTAAGAAATTTTCACGCATGAAAAAAGTGAAACTTATCGAAATATATAGCTTTTTTGGCTGTTAACAAAGGTAGCTCCTTCCTTGTTTTTTCGAAAAATTGGCGGATGGGCTAAAATTTAGATTAAAAAACTAATGCCGTTTTAAAAAAGCTAAGGGTCGTCCCCATGTTTTCACGAGGGGGTTTTTTTTGCTCCTTTAGTTTTCGAGTAATCGTAAATGCTACGAATTTTCGCACCAAATTTTTTTACACTTCAAAAATTTCTACCGTCGGAACCAAAAAAGCTGGAGACCTGAAACCAATGGCCGTTGTAGGTAGATATGTCAACTACCTGGAATTAGAAAATTTAGGCTAATCCGTTCAACACAACTCTCGTAAGAAATTTACACGCATGAAAAAAGTGAATCTTATCGAAATATATAGCTTTTTTGGCTGTTAACAAAGGTAGCAGCTACCTCCCTTGTTTTTTTCGAAAAATTGGCAGATGGGCTGAAATTTAGATTAAAAATTTTAAAGCCGTTTTAAAATAGCTAAGGGTCGTCCCCATGTTGTCACGAGGGGGTTTTTTTTAGCTCCTTTAGTTTTCGAGTAATCGTTAATGCTACGGATTTTCGCAACCAATTTTCTGACACTTCAAAATATTCTACCGTCGGAACCAAAAAAGCTGGAGACCTGAAACCAATGGCCGTTGTAGGTAGATATATTTACTACCTATATTTAGAAAATTCAAGCCAATCCGTTCAACACAACTCTCGTAAGAAATTTTCACGCATGAAAAAAGTTAAACTTATCGAAATATATAGCTTTTTTGACTGTTAACAAAGGTAGCTCCTTCCTTGTTTATTCGAAAAATCGGCTACAAAAAAGCTGGAGACCTGAAACCAATGGCCGTTGTAGGTAGATATGTCACCTACCTGGATTTTAAAAATTCAGGCCAATTTAACCAACACAACTCTCGTTAGAAATTTTTACGCCTTAAAAAAGTGAAACTTATCGAAATATATAGCTTTTTTGGCTGTTAACAAAGGTAGCTCCTTCCTTGTTTTTTCGAAAAATTGGCGGATGGGCTACAATTTAGATTAAAAAACTAATGCCGTTTTAAAATAGCTAAGAGTCGTCCCCATGTTGTCACGAGGGGATTTTTTTTTTGCTCCTTTAGTTTTCGAGTAATCGTTAATGCTACGGATTTTCGCACTAAATTTTTTTACACTTAAAAAATTTCTACCGTCGGAACCAAAAAAGCTGGAGACCTGAAACCAATGGCCGTTGTAGGTAGATATGTCAACTACTTGGATTTAGAAAATTCGTAACCTACCTGGATTTAAAAACCACAGGCCAATTCGCCCAACACAACTCTCGTAAGAAATTTTCACGCATGAAAAAAGTGAAACTTATCGAAATATATAGCTTTTTTGGCTGTTAACAAAGGTAGCAGCTACCTTCCTTGTTTTTTCGAAAAATTGACAGATGGACCAAAATTTAAATTAAGAAACTAATACCGTTTTAAAATAGTAAAGGGTCGTCCCCATGTTGTCACGAGGGGGTTTTTTTTAGCTCCTTTAGTTTTCGAGTAATCGTTAATGCTACGGATTTTCGCACAAAATTTTTTTACAATTCAAAAATTTCTACCGTCGGAACCAAAAAAGCTGGAGACCTTAAACCAATGGCCGTTGTAGGTAGATATGTCAACTACCTAAATTTAGAAAATTCAGGCTAATCCGTACAACACAACTCTCGTAAGAAATTTTCACGCATGAAAAAAGTTAAACTTATCGAAATATATAGCTTTTTTGGCTGTTAACAAAGGTAGCTCCTTCCTTGTTTTTTCGAAAAATTGGCGGATAAGCTAAAATTTAGATTAAAAAACTAATGCCGTTTTAAAATAGCTAGGGGTCGTCCCCATGTTGTCACGAGGGGGTTTTTTTTGCTCCTTTAGTTGTCGAGTAATCGTAAATGCTACGAATTTTCGTACCAAATTTTTTTACAATTAAAAAATTTCTACCGTCGGAACCAAAAAAGCTGGAAACCTGAAACCAATGGCCGTTGTAGGTAGATATGTCAACTACTTGAATTTAAAAAATTTAGGCTAATCCGTTCAACACAACTCTCGTAAGAAGTTTTCACGCATGAAAAAAGTTAATATTATCGAAATATATAGCTTTTTTGGCTGTTAGCAAAGGTAGCAGCTACCTTCCTTGTTTTTTTTCGAAAAATTGGCGGATGGGCTGAAATTTAGATTAGAAATTTTAAAGCCGTTTCAAAATAGCTAAGGGTCGTCCCCATGTTGTCACGAGGGGGTTTTTTTTAGCTCCTTTAGTTTTCGAGTAATCGTTAATGCTACGGATTTTCGCACCCAATTTTTTTACAATTCAAAATATTCTACCGTCGGAAAAAAAGAAGCTGGAGACCTGAAACCAATGGCCGTTGTAGGTAGATATATCACCTACATGAATTTAGAAAATTCAAGCCAATCCGTTTAACACAACTCTCGTAAGAAATTTTCACGCATGAAAAAAGTGAAACTTATCGAAATATATAGCTTTTTTGGCTGTTAACAAAGGTAGCTCCTTCCTTGTTTTTTCGAAAAATTGGCGGATGGGCTACAATTTAGATTAAAAAACTAATGCCGTTTTAAAATAGCTAAGAGTCGTCTACATGTTGTCACGAGGGGATTTTTTTTTTGCTCCTTTAGTTTTCGAGTAATCGTTAATGCTACGGATTTTCGCACTAAATTTTTTTACACTTAAAAAATTTCTACCGTCGGAACCAAAAAAGCTGGAGACCTGAAACCAATGGCCGTTGTAGGTAGATATGTCAACTACTTGGATTTAGAAAATTCGTAACCTACCTGGATTTAAAAACCACAGGCCAATTCGCCCAACACAACTCTCGTAAGAAATTTTCACGCATGAAAAAAGTGAAACTTATCGAAATATATAGCTTTTTTGGCTGTTAACAAAGGTAGCAGCTACCTTCCTTGTTTTTTCGAAAAATTGACAGATGGACCAAAATTTAAATTAAGAAACTAATGCCGTTTTAAAATAGTAAAGGGTCGTCCCCATGTTGTCACGAGGGGGGTTTTTTTAGCTCCTTTAGTTTTCGAGTAATCGTTAATGCTACGGATTTTCGCACAAAATTTTTTTACACTTCAAAAATTTCTACCGTCGGAACCAAAAAAGCTGGAGACCTTAAACCAATGGCCGTTGTAGGTAGATATGTCAACTACCTAAATTTAGAAAATTCAGGCTAATCCGTCCAACACAACTCTCGTAAGAAATTTTCACGCATGAAAAAAGTGAAACTTATCGAAATATATAGCTTTTTTGGCTGTTAACAAAGGTAGCTCCTTCCTTGTTTTTTCGAAAAATTGGCGGATAGGCTAAAATTTAGATAAAAAAACTAATGCCGTTTTAAAATAGCTAGGGGTCGTCCCCATGTTATCACGAGGGGGTTTTTTTTGCTCCTTTAGTTGTCGAGTAATCGTAAATGCTACGAATTTTCGCACCAAATTTTTTTACAATTAAAAAATTTCTACCGTCGGAACCAAAAAAGCTGGAAACCTGAAACCAATGGCCGTTGTAGGTAGATATATCACCTACATGAATTTAGAAAATTCAAGCCAATCCGTTTAACACAACTCTCGTAAGAAATTTTCACGCATGAAAAAAGTGAAACTTATCGAAATATATAGCTTTTTCGGCTGTTAACAAAGGTAGCTCCTTCCTTGTTATTTCGAAAAGTTGGCAGATGGACCGAAATTTAAATTAAGGAAATAATTTCCTTTTAAAATAGCTAAGGGTCGACCCTATGTTGTTACGAGGGGGTTTTTTATAGCTCCTTTAGTTTTCGAGTAATGGTTAATGCTACGGATTTTCGCACCCAATTTTTTTACATTTAAAAAATTTCTCCCGTCGGAACTAAAAAAACTGGAGCCCTGAAACCAAAAGATGTTGTAGGTAGATATGTCATCTACATGGATTTTAAAAATTCAGGTCAATCCGTCTAACACAACTCTCGTAAGAAATTTTCACGCATGAAAAAAGTGAAACTTATCGAAATATATAGCTTTTTTGGCTGTTAACAAAGGTAGCTCCTTCCTTGTTTTTGCGAAAAATTGGCATATGGACCAAAATTTAAATTTAGGAACTAATGCTCTTTTAAAATAAATAAAGGTCGTTCCCATTTTGTCAAGAGGGGGTTTTTTTAGCTTCTTTAGTTTTCGAGTAATCATTAATGCTACGGATTTTCGAACCAAATTTTTTGACACTTCAAAAATTTCTACCGTCGCAACCAAAGAAGCTGGAGACCTGAAACCAATGGCCGTTGTAGGAAGATATGTCACCTACCTTAAATTAAAAAATTCAGGCCAATCCTTTTAACACAACTCTCGTAAGAAATTTTCACGCATGAAAAAAGTGAAACTTATCGAAATATATAGCTTTTTTGGCTGTTAACAAAGGTAGCAGCTACCTTCCTTGTTTTTTCGAAAAATTGGCGGATGGGCTGAAATTAAGATTAAAGATTTAATGCCGTTTTAAAATAGCTAAAAGTCGTCCTCATGTTGTCACGAGGGGGTAATTTTTAGCTCCTTTAGTTTTCGAGTAATCGTTAATGCTACGGATTTTCGCACTCAATTTTTTTACACTTCAAATTTCTACCGTCGGAACCAAAGAAGCTGGAGAACTGAAACCAATGGCCGTTCTAGGTAGATATGTCACCTACCTAAATTTAAAACATTCAGGTCAATCCGTCAGACACAACTCTCGTAAGAAATTTTCACGCATGAAAAAAGTGAAACTTATCGAAATATATAGCTTTTTTGGCTGTTAACAAAGGTAGCTCCTTCCTTGTTTTTTCGAAAAATTAGCGGATGGGCTAAAATTTAGATTTAAAAACTAATGCCGTTTTAAAATAGCTAAGAGTCGTCCCCATGTTGTCACGAGGGGGTTTTTTTTAGCTCCTTTAGTTTTCGAGTAATCGTTAATGCTACGGATTTTCGCACCCAATTTTTTTACACTTAAAAAAGTTCTACCGTCGGAACCAAAAGAGCCGGAGACCTGAAACCTATGGCCGTTGTAGGTAAATATGTCACCTACTTAGATTTAGAAAATTCAGGCCAACCCGCTTTACACAACTCTCGTAAGAAATTTTCACGCATGAAAAAAGTGAAACTTTTCGAAATATATAGCTTTTTTGGCTGTTAACACAGGTAGCTCCTTTCTTGTTTTTTCGAAAAATTGGCGGATGGACCAAAATTTAAATTAAGGAACTAATGCTCTTTTAAAATAGTTAAAGGTCGTTCCCATTTTGTCAAGAGGGGGTTTTTTTAAGCTCCTTTAATATTCGAGTAATCGTTAATGCTACGGATTTTTGCACCCAAGTTTTTTATACTTCAAAAATTTCTACCGTCGGGACCAATAAAGCTGGAGACCTGAAACCAATGGTCGTTGTAGGTAAATATGTCACCTACATGGATTTAAAAAATTCAGGCCAATCCAATCAAAATAACTCTCGTAAGAAATTTTCACGCATGAAAAAAGTGAAACTTATCGAAATATATAGCTTTTTTGGCTGTTAACAAAGGTAGCTCCTTCCTTGTTTTTTCGAAAAATTGGCAGATGGACCAAAATTTAAATTAAGGAATTAATGTCCTTTTAAAAAAGCTAAGGGTCTTCCCCATGTTGTCACGAGGGGGTTTTTTTTAGCTCCTTTAGTTTTCGAGTAATCGTTAATGCTACGGATTTTCGCACCCAATTTTTTTACACTTCAAAAATTTCTACCGTCGGAACCAAAGAAGCTGAAAACTTGAAACCAATAGTCGTTGTAGGCAGATATGTCACTTACCTGGATTTTTAAAATTTAGGCCAATCCGTTTAACTCAACTCTCGTAAGAAATTTTCACGCATGAAAAAAGTGAAACTTATCGAAATATATAGCTTTTTTGGCTGTTAACAAAGGTAGCTCTTTTCTTGTTTTTTCGAAAAATTGGCGGATGGGCTGAAATTTAGATTTAAAAACTAATGCTGTTTTAAAATAGCTAAGAGTCGTCTACATGTTGTCACGAGGGGGTTATTTTTAGCTCCTTTAGTTTTCGAGTAATCGTTAATGCTACGGATTTTCGCACCCAAATTTTTTACACTTAAAAAATTTCTACCGTCGGAACCAAAGAATCTGGAAACCTAAAACCAACGGACGTTGTAGGTAGATATGTCATTTACTCAAATTTAGAAAATTCAGTCTAATCCGTCCAACACAACTCTCGTAAGAAATTTTCACGCATGAAAAAAGTGAAACTTATCGAAATATATAGCTTTTTTGGCTGTTACCAAAGGTAGCTCTTTCCTTGTTTTTTCGAAAAACTGGCAGATGGACCGAAATTTTAATTAAGGAACTAATGTCCTTTTAAAAGAGCTAAAATTCGTCCCCATGTTGTCATGAGGGTTTTTTTTTTAGCTCCTGTAGTTTTCGAGTAATCGTTAATGCTAAGGATTTTCGCATCCAATTTTTTTACACTTCAAAAATTTCTACCGTCGGAATTAAAGAAGCTGGAGACGTGAAACCAATGGTCGTCGTAGGCAGATATGTCATTAACTTGGATTTAAAAAATTAGGCATATCCGTTCAACACAACTCATCGAAATATATAGCTTTTTACTTATCGAAATATATAGCTTTTTTGGCTGTTAACAAAGGTAGCAGCTACCTTCCTTGTTTTTTCGAAAAATTGGCGGATGGGCTAAAATTGAGATTTAAAAACTAATGCCGTTTTAAAACAGCTAAGAGTCGTCCACATGTTGTCACGAGGGGGTTTTTTTTAGCTCCTTTAGTTTTCGAGTGATCGTTAATGCTACGGATTTTCGACCCAATTTTTTTACACTTAAAAAATTTCTACCGTCGGAACCAAAAAAGCTGGAGACCTAAAAACAAATGGCCGTTGTAGGTAGATATGTCACCTACCTAAATTTAAAAAATTCAGGCCAATCCGATCAAAACACCTCTCGTAAGAAATTTTCACGCATGAAAAAAGTGAAACTTATCGAAATATATAGCTTTTTTGGCTGTTAACAAAGGTAGCTCCTTCCTTGTTTTTTCGAAAAATTGGCGAATGGATCAAAATTTAAATTAAGGAAATAATGTCCTTTTAAAATAGCTAAAATTCGTCCCCATGTTGTCACGAGGGGGTCTTTTTTAGCTCCTTTAGTTTTCGAGTAATCGTTAATGCTACGGATTTTCGCACCCAACTTTTTTACACTTCAAAAATTTCTACCGTCGGAACCAAAAAAGCTTGAGACCTTAAACCTATGGCCGCAGTAGGTAGATATGTCACCTACATGGTTTTAAAAAATTCAGGCCAACCCGTCCAACACAACTCTCGTAAGAAATTTTCACGCATGAAAAAAGTGAAACTTATCGAAATATATAGCTTTTTTGGCTGTTAACAAAGGTAGCAGCTACCTTCCTTGTTTTTTCGAAAAGTTGGCGGATGGGCTGAAATTAAGATTAAAGATTTAATGCCGTTTTAAAATAGCTAAGGATCGTCCCCATGTTGTCACGAGGGGGTTTTTTTAGCTCCTTTAGTTTTCGAGTAATCGTTAATGCTACGGATTTTCGCACTCAATTTTTTTACACTTCAAATTTCTACCGTCGGAACCAAAAAAGCTGGAGAACTGAAACCAGTGGCCGTCGTAGGTAGATATGTCATCTACCTAAATTTAAAAAATTCAATCCAAAAAAGCTGGAGACCTGAAACCAATGGCCGTTGTAGGTGAATATGTCACCTACCTGGATTTAAAAAATTCAGGCCAACCCGTCCAACACAACTCTCGTAAGAAATTTTCACGCATGAAAAAAGTGAAACTTATCGAAATATATAGCTTTTTTGGCTGTTAACAAAGGTAGCTCCTTCCTTGTTTTTTCGAAAAATTGGCAGATGGACCGAAATTTAAATTAAGAAACTAATGTCCTTTTGAAATAGCTAAAATACGTCCCCATGTTGTCATGAGGGGGTTTTTTTTAGCTCCTTTAGTTTTCGAGTAATCGTTAATGCTACGGATTTTCGCACCCAATTTTTTTACATTTCAAAAATTTCTACCGTCGGAACCAAAGAAGCTGAAGACTTGAAACCAATGATTGTCGTTGGCAGATATGTCACTTACCTGGATTAAAAAAATTCAGGCCAATCCGTTCAACACAACTCATCGAAATATATAGCTATTTACTTATCGAAATATATAGCTTTTTTGGCTGTTAACAAAGGAAGCAGCTACCTTCCTTGTTTATTCGAAAAATTGGCGGATGGGCTGAAATTTTGATTAAAGATTTAATGCCGTTTTAAAATAGATAAAGGTCGTCCCCATGTTGTCACGAGTTACACTTCAAAAATTTCTACCGTCGGAACCAAAGAAGCTGGAGACAGACCTGAAACCAATGGTCGTCGTAGGTAGATATGTCACCTACCTGGATTTAAAAAATTTAGACCAATCCGTCCACTACAACTCTCGTAAGAAATTTTCACGCATGAAAAAAGTGAAACTTATCGAAATATATAGCTTTTTTGGCTGTTAACAAAGGTAGCAGCTACCTTCCTTGTTTTTTCGAAAAATTGGCGGATGGGCTGAAATTAAGATTAAAGATTTAATGCCGTTTTAAAATAGCTAAAAGTCGTCCTCATGTTGTCACGAGGGGGTAATTTTTAGCTCCTTTAGTTTTCGAGTAATCGTTAATGCTACGGATTTTCGCACTCAATTTTTTTACACTTCAAATTTCTACCGTCGGAACCAAAGAAGCTGGAGAACTGAAACCAATGGCCGTTCTAGGTAGATATGTCACCTACCTAAATTTAAAACATTCAGGTCAATCCGTCAGACACAACTCTCGTAAGAAATTTTCTCTCGCATGAAAAAAGTGAAACTTATCGAAATATATAGCTTTTTTGGCTGTTAACAAAGGTAGCTCCTTCCTTGTTTTTTCGAAAAATTAGCGGATGGGCTAAAATTTAGATTTAAAAACTAATGCCGTTTTAAAATAGCTAAGAGTCGTCCCCATGTTGTCACGAGGGGGTTTTTTTTAGCTCCTTTAGTTTTCGAGTAATCGTTAATGCTACGGATTTTCGCACCCAATTTTTTTACACTTAAAAAAGTTCTACCGTCGGAACCAAAAGAGCCGGAGACCTGAAACCTATGGCCGTTGTAGGTAAATATGTCACCTACTTAGATTTAGAAAATTCAGGCTAATCCGCTTTACACAACTCTCGTAAGAAATTTTCACGCATGAAAAAAGTGAAACTTTTCGAAATATATAGCTTTTTTGGCTGTTAACACAGGTAGCTCCTTTCTTGTTTTTTCGAAAAATTGGCGGATGGACCAAAATTTAAATTAAGGAACTAATGCTCTTTTAAAATAGTTAAAGGTCGTTCCCATTTTGTCAAGAGGGGGTTTTTTTAAGCTCCTTTAATATTCGAGTAATCGTTAATGCTACGGATTTTTGCACCCAAGTTTTTTATACTTCAAAAATTTCTACCGTCGGGACCAATAAAGCTGGAGACCTGAAACCAATGGTCGTTGTAGGTAAATATGTCACCTACATGGATTTAAAAAATTCAGGCCAATCCAATCAAAATAACTCTCGTAAGAAATTTTCACGCATGAAAAAAGTGAAACTTATCGAAATATATAGCTTTTTTGGCTGTTAACAAAGGTAGCTCCTTCCTTGTTTTTTCGAAAAATTGGCAGATGGACCAAAATTTAAATTAAGGAATTAATGTCCTTTTAAAAAAGCTAAGGGTCTTCCCCATGTTGTCACGAGGGGGTTTTTTTTAGCTCCTTTAGTTTTCGAGTAATCGTTAATGCTACGGATTTTCGCACCCAATTTTTTTACACTTCAAAAATTTCTACCGTCGGAACCAAAGAAGCTGAAGACTTGAAACCAATAGTCGTTGTAGGCAGATATGTCACTTACCTGGATTTTTAAAATTTAGGCCAATCCGTTTAACTCAACTCTCGTAAGAAATTTTCACGCATGAAAAAAGTGAAACTTATCGAAATATATAGCTTTTTTGGCTGTTAACAAAGGTAGCTCTTTTCTTGTTTTTTCGAAAAATTGGCGGATGGGCTGAAATTTAGATTTAAAAACTAATGCTGTTTTAAAATAGCTAAGAGTCGTCTACATGTTGTCACGAGGGGGTTATTTTTAGCTCCTTTAGTTTTCGAGTAATCGTTAATGCTACGGATTTTCGCACCCAAATTTTTTACACTTAAAAAATTTCTACCGTCGGAACCAAAGAATCTGGAAACCTAAAACCAACGGACGTTGTAGGTAGATATGTCATTTACTTAAATTTAGAAAATTCAGTCTAATCCGTCCAACACAACTCTCGTAAGAAATTTTCACGCATGAAAAAAGTGAAACTTATCGAAATATATAGCTTTTTTGGCTGTTACCAAAGGTAGCTCTTTCCTTGTTTTTTCGAAAAACTGGCAGATGGACCGAAATTTTAATTAAGGAACTAATGTCCTTTTAAAAGAGCTAAAATTCGTCCCCATGTTGTCATGAGGGTTTTTTTTTTAGCTCCTGTAGTTTTCGAGTAATCGTTAATGCTAAGGATTTTCGCATCCAATTTTTTTACACTTCAAAAATTTCTACCGTCGGAATTAAAGAAGCTGGAGACGTGAAACCAATGGTCGTCGTAGGCAGATATGTCATTAACTTGGATTTAAAAAATTAGGCATATCCGTTCAACACAACTCATCGAAATATATAGCTTTTTACTTATCGAAATATATAGCTTTTTTGGCTGTTAACAAAGGTAGCAGCTACCTTCCTTGTTTTTTCGAAAAATTGGCGGATGGGCTAAAATTGAGATTTAAAAACTAATGCCGTTTTAAAACAGCTAAGAGTCGTCCACATGTTGTCACGAGGGGGTTTTTTTTAGCTCCTTTAGTTTTCGAGTGATCGTTAATGCTACGGATTTTCGACCCAATTTTTTTACACTTAAAAAATTTCTACCGTCGGAACCAAAAAAGCTGGAGACCTAAAACCAATGGCCGTTGTAGGTAGATATGTCACCTACCTAAATTTAAAAAATTCAGGCCAATCCGATCAAAACACCTCTCGTAAGAAATTTTCACGCATGAAAAAAGTGAAACTTATCGAAATATATAGCTTTTTTGGCTGTTACCAAAGGTAGCTCCTTCCTTGTTTTTTCGAAAAATTGGCGGATGGACCAAAATTTAAATTAAGGAACTAATGCTCTTTTAAAATAGTTAAAGGTCGTTCCCATTTTGTCAAGAGGGGGTTTTTTTAAGCTCCTTTAGTTTTCGAGTAATCGTTAATGCTACGGATTTTCGCACCAAATTTTTTTACACTTAAAAATTTCTACCGTCGGAACCAAAAAACTGGAGACCTGAAACCAATGGTTGTGGTAGTTAAATATGTCAACTACTTGGATTTTGAAAATTTAGGCTAATCCGTCCAACACAACTCTCGTAAGAAATTTTCACGCATGAAAAAAGTGAAACTTATCGAAATATATAACTTTTTTGGCTGTTAACAAAGGTAGCAGCTACCTTCCTTGTTTTTTTCGAAAAATTGGCGGATGGGCTGAAATTTAGATTATAAATTTTAAAGCCGTTTTAAAATAGCTAAGGGTCGTCCCCATGTTGTCACGAGGAGGTTTTTTTTAGCTCCTTTAGTTTTCGAGTAATCGTTAATGTTACGGATATTCGCACCTCATTTTTTACACTTCAAAATATTCTACCGTCGGAACCAAAAAAGCTGGAAACCTGAAACCAATGGTCAATGTAGGTAGATATATCACCTACCTGAGTTTAGAAAATTTAAGCCAATTTGTTCAACACAACTCTCGTAAGCAATTTTCACGCATGAAAAAAGTGAAACTTATCGAAATATATAGCTTTTTTGGCTGTTAACAAAGGTAGCTCCTTCCTTGTTTTTTCGAAAAATTGACAGATGGACCAAAATTTAAATTAAGGAACTAATGCCCTTTTAAAATAGCTAAGAGTTGTCCCCATGTTGTCACGAGGGGTTTTTTTTTTAGCTCCTTTAGTTTTCGAAAAATCGTTAATGCTTCGGATTTTCGCACCAAATTTTTTTACACTTAAATAATTTCTACCGTCGGAACGAAATAAGCTGGAGACCTGAAACCAATGGCCGTTGTAGGTAAATATGTCAACTACTTGGATTTAGAAAATTTAGGCTAATCCGTCCAACACAACTCTCGTAAGAAATTTTCACGCATGAAAAAAGTGAATATTATCGAAATATATAGCTTTTTTGGCTTTTAACAAAGGTAGCAGCTACCTTCCTTGTTTTTTTCGAAAAATTGGCGGATGGGCTGAAATTTAGATTATAAATTTTAAAGCCGTTTTAAAATAGCTAAGGGTCGTCCCCATGTTGTCACGAGGAGGTTTTTTTTAGCTCCTTTAGTTTTCGAGTAATCGTTAATGCTACGGATTTTTGCAACCAATTTTCTTACACTTCAAAATATTCTACCGTCGGAACCAAAGAAGCTGGAGACCTAAAACCAATGGCCGTTGTAGGTAGATATATCACCTACATTCAAGCAAATCCGTTCAACACAACTCTCGTAAGAAATTTTCACGCATGAAAAAAGTGAAACTTATCGAAATATATAGCTTATTTGGCTGTAAACAAAGGTAGCTCCTTCCTTGTTTTTTCGAAAAATGGACAGATGGACCAAAATTTAAATTAAGGAACTAATGCCCTTTTAAAATAGCTAAGGGTCGTCCCCATGTTGCCACGAGGGGGTTGTTTTTAGCTCCTTTAGTTTTCGAGTAATCGTTAATGCAAGCTGGAGAACTGAAAATAATGGCCGTCTTTGGTAGATATGTCACCTACATGGAATTAAAAAATTCAGGTCAATCCGTCCAACACAACTCTCGTAAGAAATTTTCACGCATGAAAAAAGTGAAACTTATCGAAATATATAGCTTTTTTGGCTGTTAACAAAGGTAGCAGCTACCTTCCTTGTTTTTTCGAAAAATTGGCGGATGGGCTGAAATTTAGATTAGAGATTTAATGCCGTTTTAAAATAGCTAAGGGTCGTCCCCATGTTGTCACGAGGGGGTTTTTTTTTAGATCCTTTAATTTTCGAGTAATCGTTAATGCTACGGATTTTCGCACCCAATTTTTTTACACTTCAAAAATTTCTACCGTCGGAACCAAAGAACCTGGAAACCTGAAACCTATGGCCGTCGTAGGTAGATATGTCACCTATTTGAATTAAAAAAATTCAGGCCAATCTGTTTAACACAACTCTCGTAAGAAATTTTCACGCATGAAAAAAGTGAAACTTATCGAAATATATAGCTTTTTTGGCTGTTAACAAAGGTAGCAGCTACCTTCCTTGTTTTTTCGAAAAATTGGCGGATGGGCTGAAATTTAGATTAGAGATTTAATGCCGTTTTAAAATAGCTAAGGGTCGTCCCCATGTTGTCACGAGGGGGTTTTTTTTTAGATCCTTTAATTTTTGAGTAATCGTTAATGCTACAGATTTTCGCACCCAATTTTTTTACACTTCAAAAATATTCTACCGTCGGAACCAAAAAAGCTGGAGACCTAAAACCAATGGTCGATGTAAGTTGATATGTCACCTACTTGGATTTTAAAAATTCAGGCCAATCTGTCCAACACAACTCTCGTAAGAAATTTTCACGAATGAAAAAAGTGAAACTTATCGAAATATATAGCTTTTTTGGCTGTTATTAAAGGTAGCTCCTTCCTTGTTTTTTCGAAAAATTGGCGGATGGGCTAAAATTTAGATTAAAAAACTAATCCCGTTTTAAAAAAACTAAGGGTCGTCCCCATGTTGGCACGAGCGGGTTTTTTTAGCTCCTTTAGTTTTCGAGTAATCGTTAATGCTACGGATTTTCGCACCAAATTTTTTTACACTTAAAAAATTTCTACCGTCGGAACGAAAAAAGCTAGAGACCTGAAACCTATGGCCGTTGTAGGTAAATATGTCAACTACTTGGATTTAGAAAATTTAGGCTAATCCGTCTAACACAACTCTCGTGAGAAATTTTCACGCATGAAAAAAGTGAAACTTATCGAAATATATAGCTTTTTTGGCTGTTAACAAAGGTAGCTCCTTCCTTGTTTTTTCGAAAAATTGGCAGATGGGCTAAAATTTAGATTAGAGATTTAATGCCGTTTTAAAATAGCTAAGGGTCGCCCCCATGTTATTACGAGGGGTTTTTTTTTGCTCCTTTAGTTTCAGCAAAAAAGCTGGAGACCTGAAACCAATGGCCTTTGTAGGTAGATATGTCACTTACCTGAATTTAAATCCGTTCAACACAACTCTCCAATCCGTCCAACACAACTCTCGTAAGAAATTTTCACGCATGAAAAAAATGAAACTTATCGAAATATATAGCTTTTTTGGCTGTTAACAAAGGTAGCAGCTACCTTCCTTGTTTTTTCAAAAAATTGGCGGATGAGCTGAAATTTAAAATAGAAATTTAATGCCGTTTTAAAATAGCTAAGGGTTGTCCCCATTTTGTCACTAGGGGGGTTTTGTTTAGCTCCTTTAGTTTTTGAGTAATCGTTAATGCTACAGTTTTCGCAACCAATTTTTTTACACTTCAAAAATTTCTACCGTCGGAACCAAAAAAGCTGGAGACCTGAAACCATAGGCTTTTGTAGATAAATATGTCACCTACATTAAATCGAAAAAATCAGGCCAATCCGTCCAACACAACTCCCGCAAGAAATTTTCACGCATGAAAAAAGTGGAACTTATCGAAATATATAGCTTTTTGGCTGTTAACAAAGATAGCAGCTACCTTCTTTGTTTTTTCGAAAAATTAGCGGATGGGCTGAAATTTAGATTAGAAATTTAATGCCAATTAAAAATAGCTAAGGGTCGCCCCCATGTTATCACGAAGGGGTTTTTTTTAGCTCCTTTAGTTTTCGAGTAATCGCTAATGCTACGGATTTTCGCACTTAATTTTTTTACACTTCAAAAATTTTTACCGTCGGAACCAAAGAAACTGGAGACCTGAAACCAATGATTGTCGTAGGAAGATATGTCACCTACCTGGAATTTAAAAAATTTAGGCCAATCCGTCTAACACAACTCTCGTAAGAAATTTTCAAGCATGAAAAAAGTGAAACTTATCGAAATATATAGCATTTTTGGCTGTTAACAAAGGTAGCAGCTACCTTCCTTGTTTTTTCGAAAAATTGGCGGATGGGCTGAAATTTAGATTAGAAATTTAATTTTGTTTTATAATAGCTAAGGGTCGCCCCCATGTTATCACGAGGGGGTTTTTTTAGCTCCTTTAGTTTTCGAGTAATCGTTAATGCTACGGATTTTCGCACTCAATTTTTTTACACTTCAAAAATGTCTACCGTCGGAACCAAAGAAACTGGAGAATTGAATACAATAACTTTTGTAGGTAGATATGTCACCTACCTATACCAAAAAAAATCAGGTCAATCCCTTTAACACAACTCTCGTAAGAAATCGTTAATGCTACGGAATTCACATCCAATTTTTTTACACTTCAAAAATGTCTACCGTCGGAACCAAAGAAGCTGGAGACCTGAAACTAATGGCCGTTGTAGGTATATATGTCACTTACCTGGATTTCAGGCCAATCCGTCCAATACAACTCTCGTAAGAAATTTTCACGCATGAAAAAAGTGAAACTTATCGAAATATATAACTTTTTTGGCTGTTAACAAAGGTAGCTCCTTCCTTGTTTTTTCGAAAAATTGGCGGATGGACCGAAATTTAAATTGAAGAACTAATGTCCTTTTAAAATAACTAAAGGTGGTCCCCATGTTGTCACGACAGGGTTTTTTTAACTCCTTTAGTTTTCGAGTAATCGTTAATGCTACGGATTTTCGCACCCAATTTTTTTACACTTCAAAAATTTCTACCGTCTTAACCAATGAAGCTGGAGACCTGAAAACAATGGCCGTTGTAGGTAGACATGTCACCTCCCTGGATTTTAGGCCAATCTGTTCAACACTACTCTCGTAAGAAATTTTCACGCATGAAAAAAGTGAAACTTATCGAAATGTATAGCTTTTTTGGCTGTTAACAAAGGTAGCTCCTTCCTTGTTTTTTCGAAAAATTGGCAGATGGATCAAAATTTAAATTAAGGAACTAATGTCCTTTTAAAATAGCTAAAATTTATCCCCATGTTGTCACGAGGGAGTTTTTTTTAGCTCCTTTAGTTTTCGAGTAATCGTTAATGCTACGGTTTTTCGCACCCAATTTTTTTACACTTCAAAAATTTCTACCGTCGGAACCAAAGAAGCTGGAGACCTGATAGCAATGGCCGTTGTTGGTATATATGTCACTTACCTGGATTTCAGGCCAATCCGTTAAACATAACTCTCGTAAGAAATTTTCACGCATGAAAAAAGTGAAACTTTTCGAAATATATAGCTTTATTGGCTGTTAACAAAGGTAGCTCCTTCCTTGTTTTTTCGAAAAATTGGCAGATGGATCAAAATTTAAATTAAGGAACTAATGTCCTTTTAAAATAGCTAAAATTCGTCCCCATGTTGTCACAAGGGGGTTTTTTTTAGCTCCTTTAGTTTTCGAGTAATCGTTAATGCTACGGATTTTCGCACCCAATTTTTTTACACTTCAAAAATTTCTACCATCGGAACCAAAGAAGCTGGAGACTTGAAACAGATCGTCGTTGTAAGCAGATATGTCACTTTTTTTTAGTTCCTATAGTTTTCGAGTATCGTTAATGCTACGGATTTTCGCACCCAATTTTTTTACACTTCAAAAATTTCTACCGTCGGAACCAAAAAAGCTGGAGACTTGAAACCAATAGTCGTTGTGGGCAGATATGTCACCTACCTGGATTTAAAAAATTCAGGCCAATCCGTTCAACAAAACTCTCGTAAGAAATGTTCACGCATGAAAAAAGTGAAACTTATCGAAATATATAGCTTTTTTGGCTGTTAACAAAGGTAGCAGCTACCTTCCTTGTTTTTTCGAAGAATTGGCAGATGGGCTGAAATTTTGATAAGAGATTTAATGCCGTTTTAAAATAGCTAAAGGTCGTTCCCATGTTGTCACGAGGGGGTTTTTTTTAGCACCTTTAGTTTTCGAGTAATCGTTAATGCTACGAATTTTCGCAACAAATTTTTTTACACTTCAAAAATTTCTACCGTCGGAACCAAAAAAGCTGGAGACCTGAAACCAATGGTCTTGGTAGGTAGATATGTCAGCTACTTTACCTTAAATAATTCAGGCCAATCCGTTTAACACAACCCTCGTAAGAAATTTTCACCCATGAAAAAAGTGAAACTTATCGAAATATATAGCTTTTTTGGCTGTTAACAAAGGTAGCAGCTACCTTCCTTGTTTTTTCGAAAAATTGTCGGATGCGCTGAAATTTAGATTAGAATTTAAAGCCGTTTTAAAATAGCTAAAGGTCGCCCCCATGTTATCACGAGGGGGTTTTTTTTAGCTCCTTTAGTTTTCGAGTAATCGTTAATAGTACGGATTTTCGCACCCAATTTTTTTACACTTCAAACATTTCTACCGTCGGAACCAAAAAAGGTGAAGACCTTAAACCAATGGCCGTTGTAGGTAGATATGTCACCTATCTGGATTTAAAAAATTCAGGCCAATTTGTGTAACACAACTCTCGTAAGAAATTTTCACGCATGAAAAAAGTGAAACTTATCGTAATATATAGCTTTTTTGGCTTTTAACAAAGGTAGCTCCTTCCATTTTTTTTCGAAAAAAATGGCAAATGGGCTAAAATTTAGATTAGAAATTTAATACCGTTTTAAAATAGCTAAGGATCATCCCCATGTTGTCACGAGGGGGTTTTTTTAGCTCCTTTAGTTTTCGAGTAATCGTTAATGCTACGGATTTTCGCACCCAAATTTTTTACACTTCAAAAATTTCTACCGTCGGAACCAAAAAAGCTGGAGAACTGAAACCAATGGCCGTTGTAGGTAGATATGTCACCTACCTGAAATTAAATCCGTCCAACACAACTCTCCAATCCGTCCAACACAACTCTCGTAAGAAATTTTCACGCATGAAAAAAGTGAAACTTATCGAAATATATAGCTTTTTTGGCTGTTAACAAAGGTAGCAGCTACCTTCCTTGTTTTTTCGAAAAATTGGCGGATGAGCTGAAATTTAAAATAGAAATTTAATGCCGTTTTAAAATAGCTAAGGATCGTCCCCATTTTAACACGAGGGGGTTTTTTTTTAGCTCCTTTAGTTTTTGAGTAATCGTTAATGCTACGGATTTTCGCACCCAATTTTTTTACACTTCAAAAAATTCTACCGTCGGAACCAAAAAAGCTGGAGACCTGAAACCAATGGCCGTCTTAGGTAGATATGTCACCTATCTGGATTTAAAAAATTCAGGCCAATTTGTGTAACACAACTCTCGTAAGAAATTTTCACGCATGAAAAAAGTGAAACTTATCGTAATATATAGCTTTTTTGGCTGTTAACAAAGGTAGCTCCTTCCATTTTTTTCGAAAAATTGGCAGATGGGCTAAAATTTAGATTAGAGATTTAATTCCGTTTTAAAATAGCTAAGGGCCTTCCCCATGTTATTACGAGGGGGTTTTTTTGGCTCCTTTAATTTTCGAGTAATCGTTAATGCTACGGATTTTCGCACCCAATTTTTTTACACTTCAAAAATTTCTACCGTCGGAACCAAAAAAGCTGGAGACCTGAAACCAATGGCCGTTGTAGGTAGATATGTCATCTATCTGGATTTAAAAAATTCAGGCCAATTCGTTTAACACAACTCTCGTAAGAAATTTTCACGCATGAAAAAAGTGAAACTTATCGTAATATATAGCTTTTTTGGCTGTTAACAAAGGTAGCAGCTTCCTTCCTTGTTTTTTCGAAAAATTGGCAGATGGGCTGAAATTTAGATTAGAGATTTAATGCCGTTTTAAAATAGCTAAGGGTCGTCCCCATTTTGTCAAGAGAGGGGTTTTTTTAGCTCCTTTAGTTTTTGAGTAATCGTTAATGCTACGGATTTTCGCACCCAATTTTTTTACACTTCAAAAATTTCTACCGTCGGAACCAAAAAAACTGGAGACTTGAAACCAATGTTCTTGGTAGGTAGATATGTTAGCTACTATATCTTTAATAATTCAGGCCAATCCGTTTAACACAACCCTCGTAAAAAATTTTCACGCATGAAAAAAGTGAAACTTATCGAAATATATTGCTTTTTTGGCTGTTAACAAAGGTACCAGCTACCTTCCTTGTTTTTTCGAATAATTAGCAGATGGGCTGAAATTAAGATTTAAGATTTAATGCCGTCTTAAAATAGCTAAAGTTCGTCCCCATTTTGTCACGAGGGGGGTTTTGTTTAGCTCCTTTAGTTTTTGAGTAATCGATAATGCTACAGTTTTCGCACCCAATTTTTTTACACTTCAAAAATTTCTACCGTCGGAACCAAAAAAGCTGAAGACCTGAAACCAATGGCTTTTGTAGATAGATATATTTCCTACATACAATCGAAAAAATTTGGCCAATCCGTCCAACACAACTCCCGTAAGAAATTTTCACGCATGAAAAAATTGGAACTTATCGAAATATATAGCTTTTTTGGCTGTTAACAAAGATAGCAGCTACCTTCTTTGTTTTTTCGAAAAATTGGCGGATGGGCTGAAATTTAGATTAGAAATTTAATGCCGTTTTAAAATAGCTAAGGGTCGCCCCTATGTTATCACGAGGGGGTTTTTTTTGCTCCTTTAGTTTTCGAGTAATCGTTAATGCTACGGATTTTCGCACTTAATTTTTTTACACTTCAAAAATTTTTACCGTCGGAACCAAAGAAGCTTGAGACCTGAAACCAATTGTTGTCGTAGGAAGATATGTCACCTACCTGGAATTTAAAAAATTTAGGCCAATCCGTCTAACACAACTCTCGTAAGAAAATTTCAAGCATGAAAAAAGTGAAACTTATCGAAATATATAGCATTTTTGGCTGTTAACAAAGGTAGCAGCTACCTTCCTTGTTTTTTCGAAAAATTGGCGGATTGACCAAACTTTAAATTAAGGAACTAATTTTCTTTTAAAATAGCTAAGGGTCGTCCCCATGTTGTCACGAAGGGTTTTTTTAGCTCCTTTAGTTTTTGAGTAATCGTTGATGCTACGGATTTTCGCACCCATTTTTTTTACACTTCAAAAATTTCTACCGTCGGAATTAAAAAAGCTGGAAACCTGAAACCAATGGCCGTTGTAGGTAGATATGCCACCTACCTGGAATTAAAAAGTTCAGGCCAATCCGTTTAACACAACTCTCGTAAGAAATTTTCACGCATGAAAAAAGTGAAACTTATCGAAATATATCTTTTTTGGCTGTTAACAAAGGTAGCTCCTTCCTTGTTTTTTCGAAAAATTGGCGGATGGAATGAAATTTAAATTTGGGAATTAATCTCTTTTAAAATAGCTAAGGTTCGTCCTTATATTGTCACGAGGGGTTTTTTTTAAGCTCCTGTAGTTTTCGAGTAATCGTTAATGCTACGAATTTTCGCAACCAAATGTTTTACACTTCAAAAATTTCTACCGTCGGAACCAAAGAAGCTGGAGTCCTTAAACCTATGGCTGTTGTAGATAGTTATGTTACCTACTTAAACTTAAATTCAGGACAATCCGTCCAACACAACTCTCGTAAGAAATTTTCACGCATGAAAAAAGAGAAACTTATCGAAATATATAGCTTTTTTGGCTGTTAACAAAGGTAGCAGCTACCTTCCTTGTTTTTTCGAAAAATTGGCGGATGGACCCAAATTTAAATTAAGGAACTAATGTCGTTTTAAAATAGCTAAGGGTCGTCCCCATGTTGTCATGAGAAGGTTTTTTTAGCTCCTTTAGTTTTCGAGTAATCGTTAATGCTACGGATTTTCGCACCCAAATGTTTAACACTTCAAAAATTTCTACCATCGGAACCAAAGAAGCTGGAGACCTTAAACCTATGGCCGTTGTAGGTAGTTATGTTACCTACCTAAACTTAAATTCAGGACAATCCGTCCAACACAACTCTCGTAAGAAATTTTCACGCATGAAAAAAGTGAAACTTATCGAAATATATAGCTTTTTTGACTTAAATTTAGATATGAAATTTAATGCCGTTTTAAAATAGGTAAGGGTCGTCCCCATGTTGTCACGAGGGGGTTTTTTTTAGCTCCTTTAGTTTAAAGTAATCGTTAATGCTACGGATTTTTGCACCCAATTTTTTTACACTTCAAAAATTTTTACCGTCTGAACCAACAAAGCTGAAGACCTGAAACCAATGATCAATGTAGGTAAATATGTCACCTACCTAGACTTAAAAAATTCAGGCCAATCCGTCAAACACAACTCCCGTAAGAAATTTTCATGCATGAAAAAAGTGAAACTTATCGAAATATATAGCTTTTTTGGCTGTTAACAAAGGTAGCTCCTTCCTTGATTTTTCAAAAAAATTGGCGGATGGGCTTAAATTTAGATTAGAAATTTAATGCCCTTTTAAAATAGCTAAGGGTCGTCCCCATGTTGTCACGAGGGGGTTTTTTTTAGCTCCTTAATTTTTGAGTAATCGTTAATGCTACGGATTTTCGCACCCAATTTTTTTACACTTCAAAAATTTCTACCGTTGGAACTAAAGAAGCTGGAAACTTCAAACCAATGACCGTTGTAGGTGAATATGTCACCTACTTAAATTTTAAAATTCAGCGCAATCCGTTAAACACAACTCTCGTAAGAAATTTTCACGCATGAAAAAAGTGAAACTTATCCAAATATATAGCTTTTTTGGCTGTTAACAAAGGTAGCTCCTTCCTTGATTTTTCAAAAAAATTGGCGGATGGGCTTAAATTTAGATTAGAAATTTAATGCCCTTTTAAAATAGCTAAGGGTCGTCCCCATGTTGTCACGAGGGGGTTTTTTTTAGCTCCTTAATTTTTGAGTAATCGTTAATGCTACGGATTTTCGCACCCAATTTTTTTACACTTAAAAAATTTCTACCGTCGGAATTAAAGAAGCTGGAAACCTGAAACCAATGGCCGTTGTAGGTAGATATGCCACCTACCTGGAATTAAAAAGTTCAGGCCAATCCGTTTAACACAACTCTCGTAAGAAATTTTCACGCATGAAAAAAGTGAAACTTATCGAAATATATCTTTTTTGGCTGTTAACAAAGGTAGCTCCTTCCTTGTTTTTTCGAAAAATTGGCGGATGGAATGAAATTTAAATTTGGGAATTAATCTCTTTTAAAATAGCTAAGGTTCGTCCTTATATTGTCACGAGGGGTTTTTTTTAAGCTCCTGTAGTTTTCGAGTAATCGTTAATGCTACGAATTTTCGCAACCAAATGTTTTACACTTCAAAAATTTCTACCGTCGGAACCAAAGAAGCTGGAGTCTTTAAACCTATGGCTGTTGTAGATAGTTATGTTACCTACTTAAACTTAAATTCAGGACAATCCGTCCAACACAACTCTCGTAAGAAATTTTCACGCATGAAAAAAGTGAAACTTATCGAAATATATAGCTTTTTTGGCTGTTAACAAAGGTAGCAGCTACCTTCCTTGTTTTTTCGAAAAATTGGCGGATGGACCGAAATTTAAATTAAGGAACTAATGTCGTTTTAAAATAGCTAAGGGTCGTCCCCATGTTGTCATGAGAAGGTTTTTTTAGCTCCTTTAGTTTTCGAGTAATCGTTAATGCTACGGATTTTCGCACCCAAATGTTTAACACTTCAAAAATTTCTACCATCGGAACCAAAGAAGCTGGAGACCTTAAACCTATGGCCGTTGTAGGTAGTTATGTTACCTACCTAAACTTAAATTCAGGACAATCCGTCCAACACAACTCTCGTAAGAAATTTTCACGCATGAAAAAAGTGAAACTTATCGAAATATATAGCTTTTTTGACTTAAATTTAGATATGAAATTTAATGCCGTTTTAAAATAGGTAAGGGTCGTCCCCATGTTGTCACGAGGGGGTTTTTTTTAGCTCCTTTAGTTTAAAGTAATCGTTAATGCTACGGATTTTTGCACCCAATTTTTTTACACTTCAAAAATTTTTACCGTCTGAACCAACAAAGCTGAAGACCTGAAACCAATGATCAATGTAGGTAAATATGTCACCTACCTAGACTTAAAAAATTCAGGCCAATCTGTCAAACACAACTCCCGTAAGAAATTTTCATGCATGAAAAAAGTGAAACTTATCGAAATATATAGCTTTTTTGGCTGTTAACAAAGGTAGCTCCTTCCTTGATTTTTCAAAAAAATTGGCGGATGGGCTTAAATTTAGATTAGAAATTTAATGCCCTTTTAAAATAGCTAAGGGTCGTCCCCATGTTGTCTCGAGGGGGTTTTTTTTAGCTCCTTAATTTTTGAGTAATCGTTAATGCTACGGATTTTCGCACCCAATTTTTTTACACTTCAAAAATTTCTACTGTTGGAACCAAAGAAGCTGGAAACTTCAAACCAATGACCGTTGTAGGTGAATATGTCACCTACTTAAATTAAAAAATTCAGTGCAATCCGTTAAACACAACTCTCGTAAGAAATTTTCACGCATGAAAAAAGTGAAACTTATCCAAATATATAGCTTTTTTGGCTGTTAACAAAGGTAGCAGCTACCTTCCTTGTTTTTTCGAAAAATTGCCGGATGGGCTGAAATTTTAATTAAAGATTTAATGCCGGTTTAAAATGGCTACGGGTCGTCCCCATGTTGTCACGAGAAGGTTTTTTTAGCTCCTTTAGTTTTCGCGTTAATGCTACTGATTTTCGCACTCAAATTTTTTACAATTCAAAAATTTCTACCGTCGGAACATAAAAAGCTGGAGACCTGAAACCAATGGCCGTTGTAGGTAGATATATCACCTACCTGGACTTAAAAAAATTAGGACAATCCGTCAAACAAAACTCTCGTAAGAAATTTTCACGCATGAAAAAAATGAAACTTATCGAAATATATAGCTTTTTTGGCTGTTAACAAAGGTAGCAGCTACCTTCCTTGTTTTTTCGAAAAATTGGTGGATGGACCAAAATTTTAATTAAAAAACTAATGTCCTTTTAAAATAGCTAAGGGTCGTCCCCATGTTGTCACGAGTGGGTTTTTTTTAGCTCCTTTAGTTTTTGAGTAATCGTTAATGCTACGGATTTTCGCACCCAATTTTTTTACACTTCAAAAATTTCTACCGTCGTCCCCATGTTGTCAAGAAAGGTTTTTTTTTAGCTCCTTTAGTTTTTGAGTAATCGTTAATGCTACGGATTTTCTCACCCAATTTTTTTACACTTCAAAAATTTCTACCGTCGGAACCAAATAATTTGGAGACTTGAAAACAATGGCCGTTGTAGGTAGATATGATATCTACCTGGATTTAAAAAATTCAGGCCAATCTGTTCAACACAACTCTCGTAAGAAATTTTCACGCATGAAAAAAGTGAAACTTATCGAAATATATCTTTTTTGGCTGTTAACAAAGGTAGCTCCTTCCTTGTTTTTTCGAAAAATTGGCGGATGTACTGAAATTTAAATTTGGGAATTAATCTCTTTTAAAATAGCTAAGAGTCGTCCCCATGTTGTCACGAGAGGGTTTTTTTAAGCTCCTGTAGTTTTCGCGTAAATGTTAATGCTACGGATTTTCACACCCAAATTTTTTACACTTCAAAAATTTCTACCGTTGGAACCAAAGATGCTGAAGACCTACAACCAATGTAGGTGGCCGTTGTAGGTAGATTATCACCTACCTGGATTTAAAAAATTCAGGCCAATCCAACTAACACAACTCTCGTAAGAAATTTTCACGCATGAAAAAAGTAAAACTTATCGAAATATATAGCTTTTTTGGCTGTTAACAAAGATAGCTCCTTCCTTGTTTTTTCGAAAAATTGACGGATGGACCGAAATTTAAATTTGGGAATTACTCTCTTTTAAAAAAGCTAAGGGTCGTCCCCATTTTGTTACAGGGGTTTTTTTTAAGCTCCTGTAGTTTTCGCGTAATTGTTAATGCTACGGATTTTCGCACCCAATTTTATACACTTTAAAAATTTCTACCGTTGGAACCAAAGATGCTGAAGACCTACAACCAATGTAAGTGGCCGTTGTAGGTAGATTGTCACCTACCTGGATTTAAAAAATTCAGGTCAATCCAACTAACACAACTCTCGTAAGAAATTTTAACGCATGAAAAAAGTAAAACTTATCCAAATATATAGCTTTTTTGGCTCTTAACAAAGATAGCTCCTTCCTTGTTTTTCGAAAAATTGGCGGATGGACCGAAATTTAAATTAAGGAACTAATGCCGTTTTAAAATAGCTAATGGTCGTTCCCATGTTGTCACGAGAAGGTTTTTTTTAGCTCCTTTAGTTTTCGAGTAATCGTTATTGCTACGGATTTTCGAACCCAAATTTTGTACACTTCAAAAATTTCTACCGTCGGAACCAAAGAAGCTGGAGACCTGAAACCTATTGCCATCGTAGGAAGTTATGTCGCATACCTAAACTTTAAAAAATTCAGGACAATCCGATCAACAAAACTCTCGTAAGAAATTTTCACGCATGAAAAAAGTGAAACTTATCGAAATATATAGCTTTTTTGGCTGTTAACAAAGGTAGCAGCTACTTTCCTTGTTTTTCGAAAAATTGGCGGATGGGCTGAAATTTAGATAAAAGATTTAATGCCGTTTTAAAATAGCTAAAGGTCGTCCCCTTGTTGTCACGAGGGGGTCTTTTTTAGCTCCTTTAGTTTTCGAGTAATCGTTAATGCTACGGATTTTCGCAACCAATTTTTTTACACTTCAAAAATTTCTACCGTCGGGACCAAATAAGCTGGAGAACTAAAACCAATGGCCGTTGTAGGTAGACATGTCACCTACCTGGACTTAGAAAATCCAGGCCAATCCAACTAACACAACTCTCGTAAGAAATTTTCACGCATGAAAAAAGTGAAACTTATCGAAATATATAGCTTTTTTGGCTGTTAACAAAGATAGCTCCTTCCTTGTTTTTTCGAAAAATTGGAGGATGGACTGAAATTTAAATTTGGGAATTAATCTCTTTTAAAATAGCTAAGGGTCATCCCCATGATGTCACGAGAAGGTTTTTTGTAGCTCCTTTTGTTTTCGAGTAATCGTTAATGCTACGGATTTTCGCACCCAAATTTTTTACACTTCAAAAATTTCTACCGTCAGAACCAAAGAAGCTGGAGACCTGAAACCTATTGCCATCGTAGGTAGTTATGTCGCCTACCTAAACTTTAAAAAATTCAGGACAATTCGATCAACAAAACTCTCGTAAGAAATTTTCACGCATGAAAAAAGTGAAACTTATCGAAATATATAGCTTTTTTGGCTGTTACCATAGATAGCAGCTACCTTCCTTGTTTTTTCGAAAAATTAGCGGATGGGCTGAAATTTAGATTAGAGGTTTAATGCTGTTTTAAAATAGCTAAAGGTCGTCCCCATGTTGTCACGAGGGGTTTTTTTTAGCTCCTTTAGTTTTTGAGTAATCGTTAATGCTACGGATTTTCGCACCAAAATTTTTTACCATTCAAAATTTTCTACCGTCGGAACCAAAGAAGCTGGAGACCTAAAACCAATGGCTGTTGTAGGTAATTATGTCACCTACCTGGATTTAAAAAATTAAGGACAATCCATCCAACACAACTCTCGTAAGAAATTTTCACGCATGAAAAAAGTAAAACTTATCGAAATATATAGCTTTTTTGGCTGTTAACAAAGGTAGCAGCTACCTTCCTTGTTTTTTCGAAAAATTGGCGGATGGGCTGAAATTTAGATAAAAGATTTAATGCCATTTTAAAATAGCTTAAGGTCGTCCCCATGTTGACACGAGGGGGTCTTTTTTAGCTCCTTTAGTTTTTGAGTAATCGTTAATGCTACGGATTTTCGCACCCAATTTTTTTACACTTCAAAAATTTCTACCGTCGGAATTAAAGAAGCTCGAGACCTAAAACCAATGGCCGTTGTAGGTAAATATGACAGCTACTATATCTCAAAAAATTCAGGCCAATCCTTTTAACACAACTCTCGTAAGAAATTTTCACGCAAGAAAAAAGTGAAACTTATCGAAATATATAGTTTTTTGGCTGTTAACAAAGGTAGCAGCTACCTTCCTTGTTTTTTCGAAAAATTTTCGGATGGGCTTAAAATCTAGATAAGAGATTTAATGCCGTTTTAAAATGGGTAGGGTTCGTCCCCATGTTGTCACGAGGGGGTTTTTTTCAGCTCCTTTAGTTTTTGGGTAATCGTTAATGCTACGGATTTTTGCACCCAATTTTTTTACACTTCAAAAATTTCTACCGTCGGAACAAAAGAAGCTGGAGACCTAAAACCAATGGCCGTTGTAGGTAAATATATCACCTACCTGGATTTAAAAAATTCAGGCCAATCCTTTTAACACAACTCTCGTAAGAAATTTTCACGCATGAAAAAAGTAAAACTTATCGAAATATATAGCTTTTTTGGCTGTTAACAAAGGTAGCTCCTTCCTTGTTTTTCGAAAAATTTGCGGATGGACCAAAATTTTAATTAAAAAACTAATGTCCTTTTAAAATATCTAAGGGTCGTCCCCATCTTGTCACGAGTGGGTTTTTTTTAGCTCCTTTAGTTTTTGAGTAATCGTTAATGCTACGGATTTTCGCACCCAATTTTTTTACACTTCAAAAATTTCTACCGTCGTCCCCATGTTGTCAAGAAAGGTTTTTTTGCAGCTCCTTAATTTTTGAGTAATCGTTAATGCTACGGATTTTCGCACCCAATTTTTTTAATCTTCAAAAATTTCTACTGTCGGAACCAAAGAAGCCGGAGACTTGAAACCAATGGCCGTTGTAGGTAGATATGCCATCTACCTGGATTTAAAAATTCAGGCCAATCTGTTCAACACAACTCTCGCAAGAAATTTTCACGCATGAAAAAAGTGAAACTTATCGAAATATATCTTTTTTGGCTGTTAACAAAGGTAGCTCCTTCCTTGTTTTTTCGAAAAATTGGCGGATGTACTGAAATTTAAATTTGGGAATTAATCTCTTTTAAATTAGCTAAGAGTCGTCCCCATGTTGTCACGAGATGGTTTTTTTAAGCTCCTGTAGTTTTCGCGTAATTGTTAATGCTACGGATTTTCGCACCAAATTTTTTACACTTCAAAAATTTCTACCGTTGGAACCAAAGAAGCTGAAGACCTACAACCAATGGCCGTTATAGGTAGACATGTCACCTACCTGGATTATAAAAAATTCATGCCAATCCAACTAACACAACTCTCGTAAGAAATTTTCACGCATGAAAAAAGTGCAACTTATCGGAATATATAGCTTTTTTGGCTGTTAACAAAGATAGCTCCTTCCTTGTTTATTCGAAAAATTGACGGATGGACCGAAATTTAAATTTGGGAATTACTCTCTTTTAAAAAAGCTAAGGGTCGTCCCCATTTTGTTACAGGGGGTTTTTTTAAGCTCCTGTAGTTTTCGCGTAATTGTTAATGCTACGGATTTTCGCACCCAATTTTATACACTTCAAAAATTTCTACCGTTGGAACCAAAGAAGCTGAAGACCTACAACCAATGTAGGTGGCCGTTGTAGGTAGATTGTCACCTACCTGGATTTAAAAAATTCAGGTCAATCCAACTAACACAACTCTCGTAAGAAATTTTCACCCATGAAAAAAGTAAAACTTATCGAAATATATAGCTTTTTTGGCTGTTAACAAAGATAGCTCCTTCCTTGTTTTTCGAAAAATTGGCGGATGGACCGAAATTTAAATTAAGGAACTAATGCCGTTTTAAAATAGCTAAGGGTCGTTCCCATGTTGTCACGAGAAGGTTTTTTTTAGTTCCTTTAGTTTTCGAGTAATCGTTATTGCTACGGATTTTCGCACCCAAATTTTTTACATTTCAAAAATTTCTACCGTCGGAACCAAAGAAGCTGGAGACCTGAAACCTATGGCCGTTGTAGGTAGTTATGTCACCTACTTAAACTTACAAAATTTAGGACAATCCGTTCAACAAAACTCTCGTAAGAAATTTTCACGCATGAAAAAAGTGAAACTTATCGAAATATATAGCTTTTTTGGCTGTTAACAAAGGTAGCAGCTACCTTCCTTGTTTTTCGAAAAAGTGGCGGATGGGCAGAAATTTAGATTAGAAATTTAATGCCGTTTTAAAATAGGTAAGGGTCGTTCCCATGTTGTCACGAGGGGGTTTTTTTTAGCTCCTTTAGTTTTTGGGTAATCGTTAATGCTACGGATTTTCGCACCCAATATTTTTAAAATTCAAAAATTTCTACCGTCGGGATAAAAGAAGCTGGAGACCTCAAACCAATGGCCGTCGTAGGTAGATATGTAACTTACCTGGATTTAAAAAATTGAGGCCAATCCTTTAAACACAACTCTCGTAAGAAATTTTCACGCATGAAAAAAGTGAAACTTATCCAAATATATAGCTTTTTTGGCTGTTAACAAAGGTAGCAGCTACCTTCCTTGTTTTTTCGAAAAATTGACGGATGGGCTGAAATTTAGATTAGAGATTTAATGCCGTTTTAAAATAGCTAAGGGTCGTCTCTATGTTGTCACAAGCTGGAGACCTAAAACCAATGGCCGTTGTAGGTAAATATGTCACCTACCTGGATTTAAAAAATTCAGGCCAATCCGTCTAACACAACTCTCGTAAGATATTTTCACGCATGAAAAATGTGAAACTTATCGATATATATCTTTTTTGGCTGTTGACAAAGGTAGCTCCTTCCTTGTTTTTTCGAAAAATTGGCGGATGGACTGAAATTTAAATTTGGGAATTAATCTCTTTTAAAATAGCTTAGTGTCGTCCCCATGTTGTCATGAGTGGTTTTTTTTAAGCTCCTGTAGTTTTCGCGTAATTGTTAATGCTACGGATTTTCGCACCCAAATTTTTTACATTTCAAAAATTTCTACCGTCGGAACCAAAGAAGCTGGAGACCTGAAACCTATGGCCGTTGTAGGTAGTTATGTCACCTACTTAAACTTACAAAATTTAGGACAATCCGTTCAACAAAACTCTCGTAAGAAATTTTCACGCATGAAAAAAGTGAAACTTATCGAAATATATAGCTTTTTTGGCTGTTAACAAAGGTAGCAGCTACCTTCCTTGTTTTTCGAAAAAGTGGCGGATGGGCAGAAATTTAGATTAGAAATTTAATGCCGTTTTAAAATAGGTAAGGGTCGTTCCCATGTTGTCACGAGGGGGTTTTTTTTAGCTCCTTTAGTTTTTGGGTAATCGTTAATGCTATGGATTTTCGCACCCAATTTTTTTACACTTCAAAAATTTCTACCGTCGGGACCAAAGAAGCTGGAGAACTTAAACCAATGGCCGTTGTAGGTAGACATGTCACCTACCTGGACATAGAAAATCCAGGCCAATCCAACCAACACAACTCTCGTAAGAAATTTTCACGCATGAAAAAAGTGAAACTTATCGAAATATATAGCTTTTTTGGCTGTTAACAAAGATAGCTCCTTCCTTGTTTTTTCGAAAAATTGGAGGATGGACTGAAATTTAAATTAAGGATATAATGCCGTTTTAAAATAGCTAAAGGTCGTCCCCATGTTGTCACGAGGGGTTTTTTTTAGCTCCTTTAGTTTTTGAGTAATCGTTAATGCTACGGATTTTCGCACCAAAATTTTTTACCATTCAAAAATTTCTACCGTCGGAACCAAACAAGCTGGAGATCTTAAACCAATGGTCGTTGCAGGTAATTATGTCACCTACCTGGACTTAAAAAATTCAGGACAATCCATCCAAAACAACTCTCGTAAGAAATTTTCACGCATGAAAAAAGTAAAACTTATCGAAATATATAGCTTTTTTGGCTGTTAACAAAGGTAGCAGCTACCTTCCTTGTTTTTTCGAAAAATTGGCGGATGGGCTGAAATTTAGATAAAAAATTTAATGCCATTTTAAAATAGCTTAAGGTCGTCCCCATGTTGTCACGAGGGGGTCTTTTTTAGCTCCTTTAGTTTTTGAGTAATCGTTAATGCTACGGATTTTCGCACCCAATTTTTTTACACTTCAAAAGTTTCTACCGTCGGAAGTAAAGAAGCTGGAGACCTAAAACCAATGGCCGTTTGAGGTAAATATGACAGCTAGTATATCTCAAAAAATTCAGGCCAATCCTTTCAACACAACTCTCGTAAGAAATTTTCACGCATGAAAAAAGTGAAACTTATCGAAATATATAGCTTTTTTGGCTGTTAACAAAGGTAAAACCTGAAACCAATGGCCGTTGTAGGTAGATATGTCACCTACCTGGATTTAAAAAATTCAGGCCAATTCGTCCAATACAACTCTCGTAAGAAATTTTCACGCATGAAAAAAGTGAAACTTATCGAAATATATAGCTTTTTTGGCTGTTAACAAAGGTAGCAGCTACCTTCCTTGTTTTTTTCGAAAAATTGGCGGATGGGCTTAAATTTAGATAAAAGATTTAATGCCGTTTTAAAATAGCTAAGGGTCGTCCCCATGTTGTCACGAGGAGGTTTTTTTTAGCTCCTTTAGTTTTCGAGTAATCGTTAATGCTACGGATTTTAGCACCCAATTTTTTTAAACTTCACAAATTTCTACCGTCGGAACCAAAGAAGCTGGAGATCTGTTACCAATGGCAGTCGTAAGTAAATATGTAACCTACCTGGATTTAAAAAATTTAGGCCAATTTATCCAACACAACTCTCGTAAGAAATTTTCACGCATGAAAAAAGTGAAACTTATCGAAATATATAGCTTTTTTGGCACGTACCTGGATTTAATTTGCACGCATGAAAAAAGTGAATCTTATCGAAATATATAGCTTTTTTGGCTGTTAACAAAGGTAGCTCATTCCTTGTTTTTTCGAAAAATTGGTGGATGGACCAAAATTTAAATTAAGAAACTAATGCCCTTTTAAAAAAGCTTAAGGTCGTCCCCATGTTGTCACAAGAGGGTTTTTTTAGCTCCTTTAGTTTTCGAGTAATCGTTAATGCTACGGATTTTCGCACCCAAATTTTTTACACTTAAAACATTTCTACCGTCGGAATTAAAAAAGCTGGAGACCAGAAACCAATGGTCATCGTAGGTAGATATATCACCTACCTGGATTTAAAAAATTCAAGCCAACTCGTCCAACACAACTCTCGTAAGAAATTTTCACGCATGAAAAAAGTAAAACTTATCGAAATATATAGCTTTTTGGCTGTTAACAAAGGTAGCAGCTACCTTCCTTGTTTTTTCGAAAAATTGGCGGATGGGCTGAAATTAAGATTAGAAATTTAATGCCGTTTTAAAAAAGCTAAGGGTTGTCCTCATGTTATCGCGAGGGGTTTTTTTTTTGCTCCTTTAGTTTTCGAGTAATCGTTAATGCTACGGATTTTCGCACCCAATTTTTTTACACTTCAAAAATTTCTACCGTCGGAAGCAAAAAAGCTGGAGAACTGAAACCAATGGCCGTCGTAGGTAGATATGTCACCTACCTTAATTTAAAAAATTAAGGCCAATTCGTCCAACACAACTCTCGTAAGAAATTTTCACGCATGAAAAAAGTGAAACTTATCGAAATATATAGCTTTTTTGGCAGTTAACAAAGATAGCGCCTTCCTTGTTTTTTCGAAAAATTGGTGGATGGGCCGAAATTTAAATTAAGAAACTAATGCCCTTTTAAAAAAACTAAAGGTCGTCCTCATTTTGTCACAAGGGGGTTTTTTTTAGCTCCTTTAGTTTTCGAGTAATCGTTAATGCTACGGATTTTCGCACCCAATTTTTTTACACTTCAAAAATTTTTACCGTCGGAACTAAAAAAGCTGGAGACCTGAAACCAATGGTCGTTGTAGGTAGATATGTCACCTACCTGGATTTTAAAAATTTAGGCCAATCCGTTTAACACAACTCTCGTAAGAAATTTTCACGCATGAAAAAAGTGAAACTTATCGAAATATATAGCTTTTTTGGCACGTACCTGGATTTAATTTGCACGCATGAAAAAAGTGAATCTTATCGAAATATATAGCTTTTTTGGCTGTTAACAAAGGTAGCTCCTTCCTTGTTTTTTCGAAAAATTGGCGGATGAACCAAAATTTAAATTAAGAAACTAATGCCCTTTTAAAATAGCTAAAGGTCGCCCCATGTTGTCACAAGAGGGGTTTTTTAAGCTCCTTTAGTGTTCGAGTAATCGTTAATGCTACGGATTTTCGCACCAAATTTTTTACACTTCAAACATTTCTACCGTCGGAATCAAAAAAGCTGGAGACCTGAAACCAATGGTCATGGTAGGTAGATATATCACCTACCTGGATTTAAAAAATTCAGGCCAACTCGTCCAACACAACTCTCGTAAGAAATTTTCACGCATGAAAAAAGTAAAACTTATCGAAATATATAGCTTTTTGGCTGTTAACAAAGGTAGCAGCTACCTGCCTTGTTTTTTCGAAAAATTGGCGGATGGGCTGAAATTAAGATTAGAAATTTAATGTAGTTTTAAAAAAGCTAAGGGTCGTCCCCATGTTGTCACGAGGGGGGTTTTTTTTTTGCTCCTTTAGTTTTCGAGTAATCGTTAATGCTACGGATTTTCGCACCCAATTATTTTACACTTCAAAAATTTCTACCGTCGGAAGCAAAGAAGCTGGAGAACTGAAACCAATGGCCGTTGTAGGTAAATTTGTCACCTAATTTAATTTAAAAAATTAAGGCCAATTCGTCCAACACAACTCTCGTAAGAAATTTTCACGCATGAAAAAAGTCAAACTTATCGAAATATATAGCTTTTTGGCTGTTAACAAAGATAGCTCCTTCCTTGTTTTTTCGAAAAATTGGCGGATGGACCGAAATTTAAATTAAGAAACTAAAGCCCTTTTAAAAAAACTAAAGGTCGTCCCCATGTTGTCACAAGGGTGTTTTTTTTAGCTCCTTTCGTTTTCGAGTAATCGTTAATGCTACGGATTTTCGCACCCAATTTTTTTACACTTCAAAAATTTTTACCGTCGGAACTAAAAAAGCTGGAGACCTGAAACCAATGGTCGTTGTAGGTAGATATGTCACCTACCTGGATTTTAAAAATTCAGGCCAATCCGTTTAACACAACTCTCATAAGAAATTTTCACGCATGAAAAAAGTGAAACTTATCGAAATATATAGCTTTTTTGGCACCTACCTGGATTTAATTTGCACGCATGAAAAAAGTGAATCTTATCGAAATATATAGCTTTTTGGGCTGTTAACAAAGGTAGCTCCTTCCTTGTTTTTTCGAAAAATTGGCGGATGGACCAAAATTTAAATTAAGAAACTAATGCCCTTTTAAAATAGCTAAAGGTCGTCCCCATGTTGTCACTAGGGGGGTTTTTTTAGCTCCTTTAGTTTTCGAGTAATCGTTAATGCTATGGATTTTCGCACCCAAATTTTTTACACTTCAAACATTTCTACCGTCGGAATCAAAAAAGCTGGAGACCTGAAACCAATGGTCATCGTAGGTAGATATATCACCTACCTGGATTTAAAAAATTCAGGCCAACTCGTCCAACACAACTCTCGTAAGAAATTTTCACGCATGAAAAAAGTAAAACTTATCGAAATATATAGCTTTTTGGCTGTTAACAAAGGTAGCAGCTACCTGCCTTGTTTTTTCGAAAAATTGGCGGATGGGCTGAAATTAAGATTAGAAATTTAATGCCGTTTTAAAAAAGCTAAGGGTCGTCTCCATGTTGTCACGAGGGGGTTTTTTTTTGCTCCTTTAGTTTTCGAGTAATCGTTAATGCTACGGATTTTCGCACCCAATTTTTTTATATTTCAAAAATTTCTACCGTCGGAAGCAAAAAAGCTGGAGAACTGAAACCAATGGCCGTCGTAGGTAGATATGTCACCTACCTTAATTTAAAAAATTAAGGCCAATTCGTTCAACACAACTCTCGTAAGAAATTTTCACGCATGAAAAAAGTGAAACTTATCGAAATATATAGCTTTTTTGGCTGTTAACAAAGATAGCTCCTTCCTTGTTTTTTCGAAAAATTGGCGGATGGACCGAAATTTAAATTAAGAAACTAATTCCCTTTTAAAAAAATTAAAGGTAGTCCCCATGTTGTCACATGGGGGTTTTTTTTAGTTCCTTTAGTTTTCGAATAATCGTTAATGCTACGGATTTTCGCACCCAATTTTTTTACACTTCAAAAAATTTTACCGTCGGAACTAAAACAGCTGGAGACCTGAAACCAATGGTCGTCGTAGGTAAATATGTCACCTACCTGGATTTTAAAAATTTAGGCCAATCCGTCTAACACAACTCTCGTAAGAAATTTTTACGCATGAAAAAAGTGAAACTTATCGAAATATATAGCTTTTTTGGCTGTTAACAAAGGTAGCAGCTACCTTCCTTGTTTTTTTCGAAAAATTGGTGGATGGGCTGAAATTTAAAGCCGTTTAAAAATAGCTAAGGGTCGTCCCCATGTTGTCACGAGGGGGTTTTTGTTAGCCCCTTTAGTTTTCGAGTAATCGTTAATGCTACGGATTTTCGCACCCAATTTTTTACACTTCAAAAATTTCTACAGTCGGAACCAAAAAAGCTGGAAACCTGAAACCAATGGCCGTTGTAGGTAGATATGTAACCTACTTGGATTAAGAAAATTCAGGCTTACACGTCCAACACAACTCTCGTAAGAAATTTTCACGTAAGAAACCAATGGCCGTTGTAGGTAGATATGTCACCTACCTTAAATTAAAAAATTCAGGCCAATCCGTCGAACACAACTCTCGTAAGAAATTTTCACTCATGAAAAAAGTGAAACTTATCGAAATATATAGCTTTTTTGGCTGTTAACAAAGGTAGCTCCTTCCTTGTTTTTTCGAAAAATTGGCGGATGGACTAAAATTTAAATTAAAAAACTAATGCCCTTTTAAAATAGCTAAGGGTCGTCCCCATGTTGTCACGAGGGGGCATTTTTAGCTCCTTTATTTTTCGAGTAATCGTTAATGCTACGGATTTTCGCACCAAATTTTTTTACACTTCAAAAATTTCTACCGTCGAAATAAAATAATTTGGAGACCTAAAACCAATGGACGTTTTAGGTAGATATGTCACCTACCTGGATTTAAAAAATTCAGGCCAGTTCGTCCAACACAACTCTCGTAAGAAATTTTCATGCATTAAAAAAGTGAAACTTATCGAAATATATAGCTTTTTTGGCTGTTAACAAAGATAGCTCCTTCCTTGTTTTTTCGAAAAATTGGCAGATTGACCGAAATTTAAATTAAGGAAATAATTTCCTTTTAAAGTAGCTAGAGGTCGTCCCCATGTTATCACAAGGGGATTTTTTTAGCTCCTTTAGTTTTCGAGTAATCGTTAATGCTACGGATTTTCGCACCCAATTTTTTTACACTTCAAAAATTTCTACCGTCGAAATAAAATATTTTGGAGACCTAAAACCAATGGTCGTTGTAGGTAGATATGTCACCTACCTGGATTTTAAAAATTTAGGCCAATCCGTTTAACACAACTCTCGTAAGAAATTTTCACGCATGAAAAAAGTGAAACTTATCGAAATATATAGCTTTTTTGGCACGTACCTGGATTTAATTTGCACGCATGAAAAAAGTGAATCTTATCGAAATATATAGGTTTTTTGGCTGTTAACAAAGGTAGCTCCTTCCTTGTTTTTTCGAAAAATTGGCGGATGAACCAAAATTTAAATTAAGAAACTAATGCCCTTTTAAAATAATTAAAGGTCGCCCCATGTTGTCACAAGAGGTTTTTTTTTAGCTCCTTTAGTTTTCGAGTAATCGTTAATGCTACGGATTTTCGCACCAAATTTTTTACACTTCAAACATTTCTACCGTAGGAATTAAAAAAGCTGGAGACCTGAAACCAATGGTCATGGTAGGTAGATATATCACCTACCTGGATTTAAAAAATTCAGGCCAACTCGTCCAACACAACTCTCGTAAGAAATTTTCACGCATGAAAAAAGTAAAACTTATCGAAATATATAGCTTTTTGGCTGTTAACAAAGGTAGCAGCTACCTGCCTTGTTTTTTCGAAAAATTGGCGGATGGGCTGAAATTAAGATTAGAAATTTAATGTAGTTTTAAAAAAGCTAAGGGTCGTCCCCATGTTGTCACGAGGGGGGTTTTTTTTTTGCTCCTTTAGTTTTCGAGTAATCGTTAATGCTACGGATTATCGCACCCAATTATTTTACACTTCAAAAATTTCTACCGTCGGAAGCAAAGAAGCTGGAGAACTAAAACCAATGGCCGTTGTAGGTAAATTTGACACCTACTTTAATTTAAAAAATTAAGGCCAATTCGTCCAACACAACTCTCGTAAGAAATTTTCACGCATGAAAAAAGTGAAACTTATCGAAATATATAGCTTTTTTGGCTGTTAACAAAGATAGCTCCTTCCTTGTTTTTTCGAAAAATTGGCGGATGGACCGAAATTTAAATTAAAAAACTAAGGCCCTTTTAAAAAAACTAAAGGTCGTCCCCATGTTGTCACAAGGGGTTTTTTTTTAGCTCCTTTCGTTTTCGAGTAATCGTTAATGCTACGGATTTTCGCACCCAATTTTTTTACACTTCAAAAATTTTTACCGTCGGAACTAAAAAAGCTGGAGACCTGAAACCAATGGTCGTTGTAGGTAGATATGTCACCTACCTGGATTTTAAAAATTCAGGCCAATCTGTTTAACACAACTCTCATAAGAAATTTTCACGCATGAAAAAAGTGAAACTTATCGAAATATATAGCTTTTTTGGCACCTACCTGGATTTAATTTGCACGTATGAAAAAAGTGAATCTTATCGAAATATATAGCTTTTTGGGCTGTTAACAAAGGTAGCTCCTTCCTTGTTTTTTCGAAAAATTGGCGGATGGACCAAAATTTAAATTAAGAAACTAATGCCCTTTTAAAATAGCTAAAGGTCGTCTCCATGTTGTCACTAGGGGGGTTTTTTTAGCTCCTTTAGTTTTCGAGTAATCGTTATTGCTACGGATTTTCGCACCCAAATTTTTTACACTTCAAACATTTCTATCGTCGGAATCAAAAAAGCTGGAGACCTGAAACCAATGGTCATCGTAGGTAGATATATCACCTACCTGGATTTAAAAAATTCAGGCCAACTCGTCCAACACAACTCTCGTAAGAAATTTTCACGCATGAAAAAAGTAAAACTTATCGAAATATATACCTTTTTGGCTGTTAACAAAGGTAGCAGCTACCTGCCTTGTTTTTTCGAAAAATTGGCGGATGGGCTGAAATTAAGATTAGAAATTTAATGCCGTTTTAAAAAAGCTAAGGGTCGTCCCCATGTTGTCACGAGGGGGTTTTTTTTTTGCTCCTTTGGTTTTCGAGTAATCGATAATGCTACGGATTTTCGCACCCAAGTTTTTTACACTTCAAAAATTTCTACCGTCGGAAGCAAAAAAGCTGGAGAACTGAAACCAATGGCCATCGTAGGTAGATATGTCACCTACCTTAATTTAAAAAATTAAGGCCAATTCGTCCAATACAACTCTCGTAAGAAATTTTCATGCATGAAAAAAGTGAAACTTATCGAAATATATAGCTTTTTTGGCTGTTAACAAAGATAGCTCCTTCCTTGTTTTTTCGAAAAATTGGCGGATGGACCGAAATTTAAATTAAGAAACTAATGCCCTTTTAAAAAAATTAAAGGTAGTTCCCATGTTGTCACAAGGGGGTTTTTTTAGCTCCTTTAGTTTTCGAATAATCGTTAATGCTACGGATTTTCGAACCCAATTTTTTTACACTTCAAAAATTTTTACCGTCGGAACTAAAACAGCTGGAGACCTGAAACCAATGGTCGTTGTAGGTAAATATGTCACCTACCTGGATTTTAAAAATTTAGGCCAATCCGTCTAACACAACTCTCGTAAGAAATTTTCACGCATGAAAAAAGTGAAACTTATCGAAATATATAGCTTTTTTGGCTGTTAACAAAGGTAGCAGCTACCTTCCTTGTTTTTTTCGAAAAATTGGTGGATGGGCTGAAATTTAGATTAGAAATTTAAAGCCGTTTAAAAATAGCTAAGGATCGTCCCCATGTTGTCACGAGGGGGTTTTTGTTAGCCCCTTTAGTTTTCGAGTAATCGTTAATGCTACGGATTTTCGCACCCAATTTTTTACACTTCAAAAATTTATACAGTCGGAACCAAAAAAGCTGGAAACCTGAAACCAATGGCCGTTGTAGGTAGATATGTCACCTACTTGGATTAAGAAAATTCAGGCCAACCCGTCCAACACAACTCTCGTAAGAAATTTTCACGTAAGAAACCAATGGCCGTTGTAGGTAGATATGTCACCTACCTTAAATTAAAAAATTCAGGCCAATCCGTCGAACACAACTCTCGTAAGAAATTTTCACGCATGAAAAAAGTGAAACTTATCGAAATATATAGCTTTTTTGGCTGTTAACAAAGGTAGCAGCTATCTTCCTTGTTTTTTTCGAAAAATTGGTGGATGGGCTGATATTTAGATTAGAAATTTAAAGCCGTTTTAAAATAGCTAAGGGTCGTCCCCATGTTGTCACGAGGGGGTTTTTTTAGCTCCTTTAGTTTTCGAGTAATCGTTAATATTACGGATTCTCGCACCAAATTTTTTTACACTTCAAAATATTCTACCGTCGGAATTAAAAAAGCTGGAGACCTGAAACCAATGGCCGTTGTAGGTAGATATATCAACTGCCTGGATTTAAAAAATTCAACCCAATCCGTCTAACACAACTCTCGTAAAAAATTTTCACGCATGACAAAAGTGAAACTTATCGAAATATATAGCTTTTTTGGCTGTTAACAAAGGTAGCTCCTTCCTTGTTTTTTCGAGAAATTGACAGATGGACCAAAATTTAAATTTAGATCTAATGCCCTTTTAAAATAGCTAAAGGTCTTCCCCATGTTGTCACGAGGGGGTTGTTTTTAGCTCCTTTAGTTTTCGAGTAATCGTTAATGCTACGGATTTTCACACCCAATTTTTTTACACTTAAAAAATTTCTACCGTCGGAACCAAAGAAGCTGGAAACCTGAAACCAATGGCCGTCTTAGATAGATATGTCACCTACGTGGATTTAGAAATTTCAGGCCAATCCGTCTAACACAACTCTCGTAAGAAATTTTCACTCATGAAAAAAGTGAAACTTATCGAAATATATAGCTTTTTTGGCTGTGAACAAAGGTAGCTCCTTCCTTGTTTTTTCGAAAAATTGGCGGATGGACTAAAATTTAAATTAAAAAACTAATGCCCTTTAAAAATAGCTAAGGGTCGTCCCCATGTTGTCACGAGGGGGATTTTTTAGCTCCTGTAGTTTTCGAGTAATCGTTAATGCTACGGATTTTCGCACCAAATTTTTTTACACTTCAAAAATTTCTACCGTCGAAATAAAATAATTTGGAGACCTAAAACCAATGGTCGTCGTAGGTAGATATGTCACCTACCTGGATTTAAAAAATTCAGGCCAGTTCGTCCAACACAACTCTCGTAAGAAATTTTCATGCATGAAAAAAGTGAAACTTATCGAAATATATAGCTTTTTTGGCTGTTAACAAAGATAGCTCCTTCCTTGTTTTTTCGAAAAATTGGCAGATGGACCGAAATTTAAATTAAGGAACTAATTTCCTTTTAAAGTAGCTAGAGGTCGTCCCCATGTTATCACAAGGGGATTTCATTAGCTCCTTTAGTTTTCGAGTAATCGTTAATGCTACGGATTTTCGCACCCAATTTTTTTACACTTCAAAAATTTCTACCGTCGGAACCAAAAATACTGGAGAACTGAAACCAATGGCCGTTTTAGGTAGATATGTCACCTAATCGAAATATATAGCTTTTTTGGCTGTTAACAAAGGTAGCTCCTTCCTTGTTTTTCGAAAAATTGGCAGATAGGCTAAAATTTAAATTAAGGAACTAATTTCCTTTTTAAATAGCTAAAGGTCGTCCTCATGTTATCACAACGGGGTTTTTTTAGCTCCTTTAGTTTTCGAGTAATCGTTAATGCTACGGATTTTCGCACCCAATTTTTTTACACTTCAAAAATTTCTACCTTTGGAAATAAAAAAGCTGGAGACCTGAAACAAATGGCCGTTATAGGTAAATATATCACCTACCTGGATTTAAAAAATTCAGGCCAATTTGTCCAATACAACTCTCGTAAGAAATTTTCATGCATGAAAAAAGTGAAACTTATCGAAATATATAGCTTTTTTGGCTGTTAACAAAGATAGCTCCTTCCTTGTTTTTTCGAAAAATTGGCAGATGGACCGAAATTTTAATTAAGGAACTAATTTCCTTTTAAAGTAGCTAGAGGTCGTCCCCATGTTATCACAAGGGGATTTTATTAGCTCCTTTAGTTTTCGAGTAATCGTTAATGCTACGGATTTTCGCACCCAATTTTTTTACACTTCAAAAATTTCTACCGTCGGAACCAAAAATACTGGAGAACTGAAACCAATGGCCGTTTTAGGTAGATATGTCACCTAATCGAAATATATAGCTTTTTTGGCTGTTAACAAAGGTAGCTCCTTCCTTGTTTTTTCGAAAAATTGGCGGATGGACCAAAATTTAAATTTAGAAACTAATGCCCTTTTAAAAAAGCTAAAGGTCGTCCCCATGTTATCACAAGGGGGTTTATTTAGCTCCTTTAGTTTTCGAGTAATCGTTAATGCTACGGATTTTCGCACCCAATTTTTTTACACTTCAAAAATGTCTACCGTCGGAACTAAAGAAGCTGGAGACCTGAAACCAATGGCAGTTGTAGGTAGATATATCACCTACCTAAATTTAAAAAATTCAGGCCAATGTGTCTAACACAACTCTCATAAGAAATTTTCACAAAGGTAGCTCCTTCCTTGTTTTTTCGAATAATTGGCGGATGGGCTAAAATTTAGATTAAAAAACTAATGCCGTTTTAAAAAAGCTAAGGGTCGTTCCCATGTTGTCACGAGGGGGTATATTTTGCTCCTCTAGTTTTCGAGTAATCGTTAATGCTACGGATTTTCGCACCCAATTTTTTTACACCTAAAAAATGTCTACCGTCGGAACCAAAAAAACTGGAGTCCTGAAACCAATGTCCGTTGTAGGTAGATATATCACCTACCTGGATTTAGAAAATTTAGGCTAATCCGTCTATCACAACTCTCGTAAGAAATTTTCACGCATGAAAAAAATGAAACTTATCGAAATAAATAGCTTTTTTGGCTGTTAACAAAGGTAGCAGCTACCGTCCTTGTTTTTGGCGGATGGGCTTAAATTTAGATTAGAGATTTAATGCCATTTTAAAATAGCTAAAATTCGTCCCCATGTTGTCACGAGGGGGTATATTTTAGCTCCTTTAGTTTTCGAGTAATCGTTAATTCAGGCCAATTCGTCCAACACAACTCTCGTAAGAAATTTTCACGCATGAAAAAAGTGAAACTTATCGAAATATATAGCTTTTTTGGCTGTTAACAAAGGTAGCAGCTACCTTCCTTGTTTTTTCGAAAAATTGGCGGATGGACCAAAATTTAAATTAAGGAACTAATGCTCTTTTAAAATAGCTAAAGGTCGTCCCCATGTTGTCACGAGGGGGTTTTTTTAAGCTCCTTTATAATCCAGTAATCGTTAATGCTACGGATTTTCGCATCCAATTTTTTTACACTTAAAAATTTTCTACCGTCGGAACCAAAAAAGCCGGAGACCTGAAACCTACGGCCGTTGTAGGTAGCAATGTCACCTACTTAGATTTAGACAATTCAGGCTAATCCGCTTAACACAACTCTCGTAAGAAATTTTCACGCATGAAAAAAGTGAAACTTATCGAAATATATAGCTTTTTTGGCTGTTAACAAAGGTAGCAGCTACCTTCCTTGTTTTTTCGAAAAGTTGGCGGATGGACCAAAATTTAAATTAAGGAACTAATGCTCTTTTAAAATAGCTAAAGGTCGTCCCCATGTTGTCACGAGGGGGTTTTTTTAAGCTCCTTTAATATTCGAGTAATCGTTAATGCTACGGATTTTCGCATCCAATTTTTTTACACTTAAAAATTTTCTACCGTCGGAACCAAAAAAGCCGGAGACCTGAAACCTTCGGCCGTTGTAGGTAGATATGTCACCTATTTAGATTTAGACAATTCAGGCAAATCCGCTTAACACAACTCTCGTAAGAAATTTTCACGCATGAAAAAAGTGAAACTTATCGAAATATATAGCTTTTTTGGCTGTTAACAAAGGTAGCTCCTTCCTTGTTTTTTCGAAAAATTGGCGGATGGACCAAAATTTAAATTAAGGAACTAATGCTCTTTTAAAATAGCTAAAGGTCGTCCCCATGTTGTCACGAAGGGGTTTTTTTAAGCTCCTTTAATATTCGAGTAATCGTTAATGCTACGGATTTTCGCATCCAATTTTTTTACACTTAAAAAATTTCTACCGTCGGAACCAATAAAGCTGGAGACCTGAAACCAATGGTCTTTGTAGGTAAATATGTCACCTACATGGATTTTAAAAATTCAGGCCAATCCGATCAAAATAACTCTCGTAAGAAATTTTCACGCATGAAAAAAGTGAAACTTATCGAAATATATAGCTTTTTTGGCTGTTAACAAAGGTAGCTCCTTCCTTGTTTTTTCGAAAAATTGGCAGATGGACCAAAATTTAAATTAAGGAATTAATGTCCTTTTAAAATAGCTAAGGGTCTTCCCCATGTTGTCACGAGGGGTTTTTTTTTAGCTCCTTTAGTTTTCGAGTAATCGTTAATGCTACGGATTTTCGCACCCAATTTTTTTACACTTCAAAAATTTCTACCGTCGGAACCAAAGAAGCTGAAGACTTGAAACCAATAATCGTCGTAAGCAGATATGTCACTTACCTGGATTTACAAAATTTAGGCCAATCCGTCTAACTCAACTCTCGTAAGAAATTTTCACTCATGAAAAAAGTGAAACTTATCGAAATATATAGCTTTTTTGGCTGTTAACAAAGGTAGCTCCTTTCTTGTTTTTTCGAAAAATTGGCGGATGGACCAAAATTTAAATTAAGGAAATAATGTCCTTTTAAAATAGCTAAAATTCGTCCCCATGTTGTCACGAGGGGGTTTTTTTTAGCTCCTTTAGTTTTCGAGTAATCGTTAATGCTACGGATTTTCGCACCCAATTTTTTTACACTTAAAAAATTTCTACCGTCGGAACCAAAAAAGCTGGAGACCTGAAACCAATGGCCGTTGTAGGTAGATATGTCACCTACCTGGATTTAAAAAATTCAGGCCAATCCGATCAAAACAACTCTCGTAAGAAATTTTCACTCATGAAAAAAGTGAAACTTATCGAAATATATAGCTTTTTTGGCTGTTAACAAAGGTAGCTCCTTCCTTGTTTTTTCGAAAAATTGGCGGATGGACCAAAATTTAAATTAAGGAAATAATGTCCTTTTAAAATAGCTAAAATTCGTCCCCATGTTGTCACGAGGGGGTTTTTTTAGCTCCTTTAGTTTTCGAGTAATCGTTAATGCTACGGATTTTCGCACCCAATTTTTTTACACTTCAAAAATTTCTACCGTCGGAACCAAAGAAGCTTGAGACCTTAAACCTATGGCCGCCGTAGGCAGATATGTCACCTACATGGTTTTAAAAAATTCAGGCCAACCCGTCCAACACAACTCTCGTAAGAAATTTTCACGCATGAAAAAAGTGAAACTTATCGAAATATATAGCTTTTTTGGCTGTTAACAAAGGTAGCAGCTACCTTCCTTGTTTTTTCGAAAAGTTGGCGGATGGGCTGAAATTAAGATTAAAGATTTAATGCCGTTTTAAAATAGCTAAGGATCGTCCCCATGTTGTCACGAGGGGGTTTTTTTAGCTCCTTTAGTTTTCGAGTAATCGTTAATGCTACGGATTTTCGCACTCAATTTTTTTACACTTCAAATTTCTACCGTCGGAACCAAAAAAGCTGGAGAACTGAAACCAATGGCCGTCGTAGGTAGATATGTCATCTACCTAAATTTAAAAAATTCAATCCAAAAAAGCTGGAGACCTGAAACCAATGGCCGTTGTAGGTAAATATGTCACCTACCTTTATTTAAAAAATTCAGGCCAATCCGATCAAAACAACTCTCGTAAGAAATTTTCAAGCATGAAAAAAGTGAAACTTATCGAAATATATAGCTTTTTTGGCTGTTAACAAAGGAAGCTCCTTCTTTGTTTTTTCGAAAAATTGGCAGATGGACCGAAATTTAAATTAAGAAACTAATGTCCTTTTGAAATAGTTAAAATTCGTCCCCATGTTGTCATGAGGGGGTTTTTTTTAGCTCCTTTAGTTTTCGAGTAATCGTTAATGCTACGGATTTTCGCACCCAATTTTTTTACATTTCAAAAATTTCTACCGTCGGAACCAAAGAAGCTGAAGACTTGAAACCAATGGCCGTCATAGGCAGATATGTCACCTTTTTTTTAGCTCCTTTAGTTTTCGAGTAATCGTTAATGCTACGGATTTTCGCATCCAATTTTTTTACACTTCAAAAAATTCTACCGTAGGAACCAATAAAGCTGGAGACCTGAAACCAATGGCCGTTGTAGGTAAATATGTCACCTATCTGGATTTAAAAAATTCAGGCCAATCCGATCAACACAACTCTCGTAAGAAATTTTCACGCATGAAAAAAGTGAAACTTATCGAAAAATATAGCTTTTTTGGCTGTTAACAAAGGTAGCTCCTTCCTTGTTTTTTCGAAAAATTGGCAGATGGACCAAAATTTAAATTAAGAAACTAATGTCCTTTTGAAATATCTAAAATTCATCCCCATGTTGTCATGAGGGGTTTTTTTTTAGCTCCTTTAGTTTTCGAGTAATCGTTAATGCTACGGATTTTCGCACCCAATTTTTTTACATTTCAAAAATTTCTACCGTCGGAACCAAAGAAGCTGAAGACTTGAAACCAATGATTGTCGTAGGCAGATATGTCACTTACCTGGATTTAAAAAATTCAGGCCAATCCGTTCAACACAACTCATCGAAATAAATAGCTATTTACTTATCGAAATATATAGCTTTTTTGGCTGTTAACAAAGGTAGCACCTACCTTTCTTGTTTATTCGAAAAATTGGCGGATGAGCTGAAATTTTGATTAAAGATTTAATGCCGTTTTAAAATAGATAAAGGTCGTCCCCATGTTGTCACGAGTTACACTTCAAAAATTTCTACCGTCGGAACCAAAGAAGCTGGAGACAGACCTGAAACCAATGGTCGTCGTAGGTAGATATGTCACCTACCTGGATTTAAAAAATTTAGACCAATCCGTCCACTACAACTCTCGTAAGAAATTTTCACGCATGAAAAAAGTGAAACTTATCGAAATATATAGCTTTTTTGGCTGTTAACAAAGGTAGCAGCTACCTTCCTTGTTTTTTCGAAAAATTGGCGGATGGGCTGAAATTTAGATTAGAGATTTAATGCCGTTTTAAAATAGCTAAAATTCGTCCCCATGTTGTCACGAGGGGGTTTATTTTAGCTCCTTTAGTTTACGAGTAATCGTTAATGCTACGGATTTTCGCACCCAATTTTTTTAAACTTCAAAAATTTCTACCGTCGGAACTAAAATAACTGGAAACCTAAAACCAATGGTCGTCGTAGGCAGATATGTAACCTACCTGAATTTAAAAAATTCAAGCCAATCCGTTGAACTCAACTCTCGTAAGAAATTTTCACGCTTGAAAAAAGTGAAACTTATCGAAATATATAGCTTTTTTGGCTGTTAACAAAGGTAGCAGCTAAGGAACTAATGTCCTTTTAAAAGGAACTAATGTCCTTTTAAAAGAGCTAAAATTCGTCCCCATGTTGTCATGAGGGTTTTTGTTTTAGCTCCTGTAGTTTTCGAGTAATCGTTAATGCTACGGATTTCGCACCCAATTTTTTTACACTTCAAAAATTTTTACCGTCGGAACCAAAGAGCTGAAGACTTGAAACTAATGGTCGTCGTAGGCAGATATGTCACCTTTTTTTTAGCTCCTTTAGTTTTCGAGTAATCGTTAATGCTACGGATTTTCTCATCCAATTTTTTTACACTTCAAAAATTTCTACCGTCGGAATTAAAGAAGCTGGAGACGTGAAACCAATGGTCGTCGTAGGCAGATATGTCATTAACTTGGATTTAAAAAATTAGGCATATCCGTTCAACACAACTCATCGAAATATATAGCTTTTTACGTATCGAAATATATAGCTTTTTTGGCTGTTAACAAAGGTAGCAGCTACCTTCCTTGTTTTTTCGAAAAATTGGCGGATGGGCTAAAATTGAGATTTAAAAACTAATGCCGTTTTAAAATAGCTAAGAGTCGTCCACATGTTGTCACGAGGGGGTTTTTTTTAGCTCCTTTAGTTTTCGAGTAATCGTTAATGCTACGGATTTTCGCACCCAATTTTTTTACACTTAAAAAATTTCTACCGTCGGAACCAAAGAAGCTGGAGACCTGAAACCAATGGTTGCTGTAGGTAGATATGTCACCTACCAGGATTTAAAAAATTCAGGCCAATCCGATCAAAACAACTCTCGTAAGAAATTTTCACGCATGAAAAAATTGAAACTTATCGAAATATATAGCTTTTTTGGCTGTTAACAAAGGTAGCTCCTTCCTTGTTTTTTCGAAAAATTGGCGGATGGACCAAAATTTAAATTTAGGAAATTATGTACTTTTAAAATAGCTAAAATTCGTCCCCATGTTGTCACGAGGGGGTTTTTTTTAGCTCCTTTAGTTTTCGAGTAATCGTTAATGCTACGGATTTTCGCACCCAATTTTTTTACACTTCAAAAATTTCTACCGTCGGAACCAAAGAAGCTTGAGACCTTAAACCTATGGCCGCCGTAGGTAGATATGTCACCTACATGGTTTTAAAAAATTCAGGCCAACCCGTCCAACACAACTCTCGTAAGAAATTTTCACGCATGAAAAAAGTGAAACTTATCGAAATATATAGCTTTTTTGGCTGTTAACAAAGGTAGCAGCTACCTTCCTTGTTTTTTCGAAAAGTTGGCGAATGGGCTGAAATTAAGATTAAAGATTTAATGCCGTTTTAAAATAGCTAAGGATCGTCCCCATGTTGTCACGAGGGGGTTTTTTTAGCTCCTTTAGTTTTCGAGTAATCGTTAATGCTACGGATTTTCGCACTCAATTTTTTTACACTTCAAATTTCTACCGTCGGAACCAATAAAGCTGGAGAACTGAAACCAATGGCCGTCGTAGGTAGATATGTCATCTACCTAAATTTAAAAAATTCAATCCAAAAAAGCTGGAGACCTGAAACCAATGGCCGTTGTAGGTAAATATGTCACCTACCTTTATTTAAAAAATTCAGGCCAATCCGATCAAAACAACTCTCGTAAGAAATTTTCAAGCATGAAAAAAGTGAAACTTATCGAAATATATAGCTTTTTTGGCTGTTATCAAAGGTAGCTCCTTCCTTGTTTTTTCGAAAAATTGGCAGATGGACCGAAATTTAAATTAAGAAACTAATGTACTTTTGAAATAGCTAAAATTCGTCCCCATGTTGTCATGAGGGGGTTTTTTTTAGCTCCTTTAGTTTTCGAGTAATCGTCAATGCTACGGATTTTCGCACCCAATTTTTTTACATTTCAAAAATTTCTACCGTCGGAACCAAAGAAGCTGAAGACTTGAAACCAATGATTGTCGTAGGCAGATATGTCACTTACCTGGATTTAAAAAATTCAGGCCAATCCGTTCAACACAACTCATCGAAATAAATAGCTATTTACTTATCGAAATATATAGCTTTTTTGGCTGTTAACAAAGGTAGCACCTACCTTTCTTGTTTATTCGAAAAATTGGCGGATGGGCTGAAATTTTGATTAAAGATTTAATGCCGTTTTAAAATAGATAAAGGTCGTCCCCATGTTGTCACGAGTTACACTTCAAAAATTTCTACCGTCGGAACCAAAGAAGCTGGAGACAGACCTGAAACCAATGGTCGTCGTAGGTAGATATGTCACCTACCTGGATTTAAAAAATTTAGACCAATCCGTCCACTACAACTCTCGTAAGAAATTTTCACGCATGAAAAAAGTGAAACTTATCGAAATATATAGCTTTTTTGGCTGTTAACAAAGGTAGCAGCTACCTTCCTTGTTTTTTCGAAAAATTGGCGGATGGGCTGAAATTAAGATTAGAGATTTAATGCCGTTTTAAAATAGCTAAAATTCGTCCCCATGTTGTCACGAGGGGGTTTATTTTAGCTCCTTTAGTTTACGAGTAATCGTTAATGCTACGGATTTTCGCACCCAATTTTTTTAAACTTCAAAAATTTCTACCGTCGGAACTAAAATAACTGGAAACCTAAAACCAATGGTCGTCGTAGGCAGATATGTAACCTACCTGAATTTAAAAAATTCAAGCCAATCCGTTGAACTCAACTCTCGTAAGAAATTTTCACGCTTGAAAAAAGTGAAACTTATCGAAATATATAGCTTTTTTGGCTGTTAACAAAGGTAGCAGCTAAGGAACTAATGTCCTTTTAAAAGGAACTAATGTCCTTTTAAAAGAGCTAAAATTCGTCCCCATGTTGTCATGAGGGTTTTTGTTTTAGCTCCTGTAGTTTTCGAGTAATCGTTAATGCTACGGATTTCGCACCCAATTTTTTTACACTTCAAAAATTTTTACCGTCGGAACCAAAGAGCTGAAGACTTGAAACTAATGGTCGTCGTAGGCAGATATGTCACCTTTTTTTTAGCTCCTTTAGTTTTCGAGTAATCGTTAATGCTACGGATTTTCTCATCCAATTTTTTTACACTTCAAAAATTTCTACCGTCGGAATTAAAGAAGCTGGAGACGTGAAACCAATGGTCGTCGTAGGCAGATATGTCATTAACTTGGATTTAAAAAATTAGGCATATCCGTTCAACACAACTCATCGAAATATATAGCTTTTTACGTATCGAAATATATAGCTTTTTTGGCTGTTAACAAAGGTAGCAGCTACCTTCCTTGTTTTTTCGAAAAATTGGCGGATGGGCTAAAATTGAGATTTAAAAACTAATGCCGTTTTAAAATAGCTAAGAGTCGTCCACATGTTGTCACGAGGGGGTTTTTTTTAGCTCCTTTAGTTTTCGAGTAATCGTTAATGCTACGGATTTTCGCACCCAATTTTTTTACACTTAAAAAATTTCTACCGTCGGAACCAAAGAAGCTGGAGACCTGAAACCAATGGCCGCTGTAGGTAGATATGTCACCTACCAGGATTTAAAAAATTCAGGCCAATCCGATCAAAACAACTCTCGTAAGAAATTTTCACGCATGAAAAAATTGAAACTTATCGAAATATATAGCTTTTTTGGCTGTTAACAAAGGTAGCTCCTTCCTTGTTTTTTCGAAAAATTGGCGGATGGACCAAAATTTAAATTTAGGAAATTATGTACTTTTAAAATAGCTAAAATTCGTCCCCATGTTGTCACGAGGGGGTTTTTTTTAGCTCCTTTAGTTTTCGAGTAATCGTTAATGCTACGGATTTTCGCACCCAATTTTTTTACACTTCAAAAATTTCTACCGTCGGAACCAAAGAAGCTTGAGACCTTAAACCTATGGCCGCCGTAGGTAGATATGTCACCTACATGGTTTTAAAAAATTCAGGCCAACCCGTCCAACACAACTCTCGTAAGAAATTTTCACGCATGAAAAAAGTGAAACTTATCGAAATATATAGCTTTTTTGGCTGTTAACAAAGGTAGCAGCTACCTTCCTTGTTTTTTCGAAAAGTTGGCGAATGGGCTGAAATTAAGATTAAAGATTTAATGCCGTTTTAAAATAGCTAAGGATCGTCCCCATGTTGTCACGAGGGGGTTTTTTTAGCTCCTTTAGTTTTCGAGTAATCGTTAATGCTACGGATTTTCGCACTCAATTTTTTTACACTTCAAATTTCTACCGTCGGAACCAATAAAGCTGGAGAACTGAAACCAATGGCCGTCGTAGGTAGATATGTCATCTACCTAAATTTAAAAAATTCAATCCAAAAAAGCTGGAGACCTGAAACCAATGGCCGTTGTAGGTAAATATGTCACCTACCTTTATTTAAAAAATTCAGGCCAATCCGATCAAAACAACTCTCGTAAGAAATTTTCAAGCATGAAAAAAGTGAAACTTATCGAAATATATAGCTTTTTTGGCTGTTAACAAAGGTAGCTCCTTCCTTGTTTTTTCGAAAAATTGGCAGATGGACCGAAATTTAAATTAAGAAACTAATGTACTTTTGAAATAGCTAAAATTCGTCCCCATGTTGTCATGAGGGGGTTTTTTTTAGCTCCTTTAGTTTTCGAGTAATCGTTAATGCTACGGATTTTCGCACCCAATTTTTTTACATTTCAAAAATTTCTACCGTCGGAACCAAAGAAGCTGAAGACTTGAAACCAATGGCCGTCATAGGCAGATATGTCACCTTTTTTTTAGCTCCTTTAGTTTTCGAGTAATCGTTAATGCTACGGATTTTCGCATCCAATTTTTTTACACTTCAAAAAATTCTACCGTAGGAACCAATAAAGCTGGAGACCTGAAACCAATGGCCGTTGTAGGTAAATATATCACCTATCTGGTTTTAAAAAATTCAGGCCAATCCGATCAACACAACTCTCGTAAGAAATTTTCACGCATGAAAAAAGTGAAACTTATCGAAAAATATAGCTTTTTTGGCTGTTAACAAAGGTAGCTCCTTCCTTGTTTTTTCGAAAAATTGGCAGATGGACCAAAATTTAAATTAAGAAACTAATGTCCTTTTGAAATATCTAAAATTCATCCCCATGTTGTCATGAGGGGGTTTTTTTTAGCTCCTTTAGTTTTAGAGTAATCGTTAATGCTACGGATTTTCGCACCCAATTTTTTTACATTTCAAAAATTTCTACCGTCGGAACCAAAGAAGCTGAAGACTTGAAACCAATGATTGTCGTAGGCAGATATGTCACTTACCTGGATTTAAAAAATTCAGGCCAATCCGTTCAACACAACTCATCGAAATATATAGCTATTTACTTATCGAAATATATAGCTTTTTTGGCTGTTAACAAAGGTAGCAGCTACCTTCCTTGTTTTTTCGAAAAATTGGCGGATGGGCTGAAATTTAGATTAGAGATTTAATGCCGTTTTAAAATAGCTAAAATTCGTCCCCATGTTGTCACGAGGGGGTTTATTTTAGCTCCTTTAGTTTACGAGTAATCGTTAATGCTACGGATTTTTGCACCCAATTTTTTTAAACTTCAAAAAAATCTACCGTCGGAACTAAAAAAACTGGAAACTTGAAACCAATGGTCGTCGTAGGCAGATATGTCACCTACCTGAATTTAAAAAATTCAAGCCAATCCCTTGAATTCAACTCTCGTAAGAAATTTTCACGCTTGAAAAAAGTGAAACTTATCGAAATATATAGCTTTTTTGGCTGTTAACAAAGGTAGCAGCTACCTTCCTTGTTTTTTTCGAAAAATTGGCAGATTGACCAAAATTTAAATTAAGAAACTAATGCCTTTTTAAAATAGCTAAAGGTCGTCCCCATGTTGTCACAAGGGGATTTTTTTAGCTCCTTTAGTTTTCGAGTAATCGTTAATGCTACGGATTTTCGCACCAAAGTTTTTTACACTTCAAAAATTTCTACCGTCGGAACCAAAAAAGCTGAAGACCTGAAACCAATGGTCGTCGTAAAAAGATATGTCACCTACCTTAACTTAAAAAATTCAGGCCAATCCGTCCAACACAACTCTCGTAAGAAATTTTCACGCATGAAAATAGTGAAACTTATCGAAATATATAGCTTTTTTGGCTGCTAACAAAGGTAGCAGCTAGCTTCCTTGTTTTTTCGAAAAATTGGCGGATGGGCTGAAATTTTCATTTGAAATTTAATGCCGTTTTAAAATAGCTAAGGGTCATCCTCATGTTGTCACGAGGGGGTTTTTTTAGCTCCTTTAGTTTTCGAGTAATCGTTAATGCTACGGATTTTCGCACCCAAGTTTTTTACACTTCAAAATATTCTACCGTCGGAACCAAAAAAGCTGGAGACCTAAAACCAATGGTCGATGTAAGTTGATATGTCACCTACTTGGACTTTTAAAAATTCAGGCCAATCTGTCCAACACAACTCTCGTAAGAAATTTTCACGCATGAAAAAAGTGAAACTTATCGAAATATATAGCTTTTTGGCTGTTAACAAAGGTAGCAGCTACCTTCCTTGTTTTTTTCGAAAAATTGGCGGATGGGCTGAAATTTAGATAAGAGATTTAATGCCGTTTTAAAATAGCTAAGGGTCGTCCCCATGTTGTCACGAGGGGGTTTTTTTTAGCTCCATTAGTTTTCGAGTAATCGTTAATGCTACGGATTTTCGCACCCCATTTTTTTACAATTCAAAATATTCTACCGTCAAAACCAAAGAAGCTGGAAACTTTAAACCTATGGCTGTTGTAGGTAGATATATCATTTAACTAAATTTAGAAAATTCAAGCCAATCCGTTCAAAACAACTCACTTAAGAAATTTTCACGCATGAAAAAAGTAAAACTTATCGAAATATATAGCTTTTTTGGCTGTTAACAAAGGTAGCAGCTACCTTCCTTGTTTTTTCGAAAAATTGACAGATGGACCAAAATTTAAATTAAGGAACTAAAGCCCTTTTAAAATAGCTAAGGGTCGTCCCCATGTTGTCATGAGGGGTTTTTTTTTAGCTCCTTTAGTTTTCGAGTAATAGTTAATGCTACGGATTTTCACACCCAATTTTTTTACATTTCAAAAATTTCTACCGTCGGAAACAAAGAAGCTGAAGACTTGAAACCAATGGTCGTTATAGGCAGATATGTCACCTTTTTATTAGTTCCTTTAGTTTTCGAGTAATCGTCAATGCTACGGATTTTCGCATCCAATTTTTTTACACTTCAAAAATTTCTGCCGTAGGAATAAATAAAGCTGGAGACCTGAAACCAATGGCCGTTGTAGGTAAACATGTCACCTATCTGGATTTAAAAAATTCAGGCCAATTTGATCAACACAACTCTCGTAAGAAATTTTCACGCATGAAAAAAGTGAAACTTATCGAAATATATAGCTTTTTTGGCTGTTAACAAAGGTAGCTCCTTCCTTGTTTTTTCGAAAAATTGGCAGATGGACCGTTATTTAAATTAAGAAACTAATGTCCTTTTGTAATAGCTAAAATTCGTCCCCATGTTGTCATGAGGGGGTTTTTTTTAGATCGTTTAGTTTTCGAGTAATCGTTAATGCTACGGATTTTCGCACCCAATTTTTTTACATTTCAAAAATTTCTACCGTCGGAACCAAAGAAGCTGAAGACTTGAAACCAATGATTGTCGTAGGCAGATATGTCACTTACCTGGATTAAAAAAATTCAGGCAAATCTGTTCAACACAACTCATCGAAATATATAGCTATTTACTTATCGAAATATATAGCTTTTTTGGCTGTTAACAAAGGTAGCAGCTACCTTCTTTGTTTTTTTCGAAAAATTGGCGAATAGGCTGAAATTTTGATTAAAGATTTAATGCCGTTTTAAAATAGCTAAAGGTCGTTCCCATGTTGTCACGAGGGGGTTTTTTTAGCTCCTTTAGTTTTCGAGTAATCGTTAATGCTACGGCTTTTCGCACCAAATTTTTTTACACTTCAAAAATTTCTACCGTCGGAACCAAAAAAGCTGGAGACCTGAAACCAAAAATCTTTGTAGGTAGATATGTCGCCTACTTGGTTTTAAAAAATTCAGGCCAATCCGTCCAACACAACTCTCGTAAGAAATTTTCACGCATGAAAAAAGTGAAACTTATCGAAATATATAGCTTTTTTGGCTGTTAACAAAGGTAGCAGCTACCTTCCTTGTTTTACCGTCGGAACCAAAAAAACCCTGAAACCAATGGAGACCTGAAACCAATGGCCGTTGTAGGTATATATGTCACTTACTTGGTTTTAAAAAATTCAGGCCAATCCGTCCAACACAACTCTCGTAAGAAATGTTCACGCATGAAAAATGTGAAACTTATCGAAATATATAGCTTTTTTGGCTTTTAACAAAGGTAGCTCCTTCCTTGTTTTTTCGAAAAATTGGCAGATGGACCAAAATTTAAATTAAGGAAATAATGTCTTTTTAAAATAGCTAAAATTCGTCCCCATGTTGTCACGAGGGGGGTTTTTTTAGCTCCTTTAGTTTTCGAGTAATTGTTAATGCTACGGATTTTCGCACCCAATTTTTTTACACTTCAAAATTTTCTACCGTCGGAACCAAAGAAGCTGGAGACTTGAAACCACATGTTTTTGTAGGCAGATATGTAGTTTACCTGAATTTACAAAATTTAGGCCAATCCGTTCATCACAACTCTCGTAAGAAATTTTCACGCATGAAAAAAGTGAAACTTATCGAAATATATAGCTTTTTTGGCTGTTAACAAAGGTAGCTCCTTCCTTGTTTTTTCGAAAAATTGGCGGATGGATCAAAATTTAAATTGAAGAATTAATGTCCTTTTTAAATAACTAAGGGTGGTTTCCATGTTGCCACGAGGGGGTTTTTTTTAGCTCCTTTAGTTTTCGAGTTATCGTTAATGCTACGGATTTTCGCACCCAATTTTTTTACATTTCAAAAATTTCTACCGTCGGAACCAAAAAAGCTGAAGACTTGAAACCAATGGTAATCGTAGGCAGATATGTCATTTACCTGGATTTAAAAAATTCAGGCCAATTCGTCCAACACAACTCTCGTAAGAAATTTTCACGCATGAAAAAAGTGAAACTTATCGAAATATATAGCTTTTTTGGCTGTTAACAAAGGTAGCAGCTACCTTACTTGTTTTACCGTCGGAACCAAAAAAACCCTGAAACCAATGGAGACCTGAAACCAATGGCCGTTGTTGGTATATATGTCACCTACTTGGTTTTAAAAAATTCAGGCCAATCCGTCCAACACAACTCTCGTAAGAAATGTTCACGCATGAAAAATGTGAAACTTATCGAAATATATAGCTTTTTTGGCTGTTAACAAAGGTAGCTCCTTCCTTGTTTTTTCGAAAAATTGGCGGATAGACCAAAATTTAAATTAAGGAAATAATGTCTTTTTAAAATAGCTAAAATTCGTCCCCATGTTGTCACGAGGGGGTTTATTTTAGCTCCTTTAGTTTTCGAGTAATCGTTAATGCTACAGATTTTCGCACCCAATTTTTTTACACTTCAAATATTTCTACCGTCGGAACTAAAAAAACTGGAGACTTGAAACCAATTGCTGCTGTAGGTAGATAAATCACCTACCTAAATTTAGAAAATTCAAGCCAATCCGTTAAACACAACTCTCGTAAGAAATTTTGACGTATGAAAAAAGTGAAACTTATCGAAATATATAGCTTTTTTGGCTGTTAACAAAGGTAGCTCCTTCCTTGTTTTTTCGAAAAATTGACAGATGGAACAAAATTTAAATTAAGGAACTAATGCCCTTTTAAAATAGCTAAAAGTCGTCCCCATGTTGTCACGAGGGGTTTTTTTTTAGCTCCTTTAGTTTTCGAGTAATCGTTAATGCTACGGATTTTCGCACCCAAATTTTTTACACTTCAAAAATTTCTACCGTCGGAACCAAAGAAGCTGGAGACCTGAAACTAATATCCGCCTTAGGTAGATATGTCACCTACATGGATTTAAAAAATTCAGGTCAATCCGTTAACACAACTCTCGTAAGAAATTTTCACGCATGAAAAAAGTGAAACTTATCGAAATATATAGTTTTTTGGCTGTTAACAAAGGTAGCTTCTTCCTTGTTTTTTCGAAAAATTGGCGGATGGACCAAAATAAAAATTAAAAAACTAATGTTCTTGTAAAATAGCTAAAGGTCGTCCCCAAATTATCACAAGAGGGTTTTTTTTAGCTCCTTTAGTTTTCGAGTAATCGTTAATGCTACGGATTTTCGCAACCAATTTTTTGACACTTCAAAAACTTCTACGAACCAAAAAAGCTGGAGACCTGAAACCAATGGTCGTTGTAGGTAGATATGTCACCTACTTGGCTGTTAACAAAGGTAGCAGCTACCTTCCTTGTTTTTTCGAAAAATTGGCGGATGGGCTGAAATTTAAATTAGAGATTTAATGCCATTTTAAAATAGCTAAGGGTCGTCCCCATGTTGTCACGAGGGGGTTTTTTTTAGCTCCTTCAGTTTTCTAATAATCGTTAATGCTACGGATTTTCGCACCCAATTTTTTTACACTTCAAAAATTTCTACCGTCGGAACCAAAGAAGCTGGAGACTTGAAACCAATGGTGGTCGTATGCAGATGTATCACTTACCTAAATTTAGAAAATTCAAGCCAATCCGTTCAACACAACTCTCGTAAGAAATTTTCACACATGAAAAAAGTGAAACTTATCGAAATATATAGCTTTTTTGGCTGTTAACAAAGGTAGCTCCTTCCTTGTTTTTTCGAAAAATTGACAGATGGAACAAAATTTAAATTAAGGAACTAATGCCCTTTTAAAATAGCTAAGGGTTGTTCCCATGTTGTCACGAGGTGGTTTTTTTTAGCTCCTTTAGTTTTCGAGTAATCGTTAATGCTACGGATTTTCGCATTCAATTTTTTTACAATTCAAAAATTTCTACCGTCGGAACCAAAGAAGCTGGAGACCTGAAACCAATTGTTGCTGTAAATAGATAAATCACCTACCTAAATTTAGAAAATTCAAGCCAATCCGTTAAACACAACTCTCGTAAGAAATTTTGACGTATGAAAAAAGTGAAACTTATCGAAATATATAGCTTTTTTGGCTGTTAACAAAGGTAGCTCCTTCCTTGTTTTTTCGAAAAATTGACAGATGGAACAAAATTTAAAATAAGGAACTAATGCCCTTTTAAAATAACTAAAGGTCGTCCCCATGTTGTCACGAGGGGTTTTTTTTTAGCTCCTTTAGTTTTCGAGTAATCGTTAATGCTACGGATTTTCGCACCCAAATTTTTTACACTTCAAAAATTTCTACCGTCGGAACCAAAGAAGCTGGAGACCTGAAACCAATGGCCGTCTTAGGTAGATATGTCACCTACATGGATTTAAAAAATTCAGGTCAATCCGTTAACACAACTCTCGTAAGAAATTTTCACGCATGAAAAAAGTGAAACTTATCGAAATATATAGCTTTTTTGGCTGTTAACAAAGGTAGCTTCTTCCTTGTTTTTTCGAAAAATTGGCGGATGGACCAAAATTTAAATTAAGAAACTAATGTTCTTTTAAAATAGCTAAAGGTCGTCCCCATATTATCACAAGGGGGTTTTTTTAGCTCCTTTTGTTTTCGAGTAATCGTTAATGCTTCGGATTTTCGCACCCAATTTTTTACACTTCAAAAATTTCTACGAATCAAAAAAGCTGGAGACATGAAACCAATTGCTGTTGTAGGTAAATATGTAACCTACATGGATTTAAAAAATTCAGGTCAATCCGTTAACACAACTCTCGTAAGAAATTTTCACGCATGAAAAAAGTGAAACTTATCGAAATATATAGCTTTTTTGGCTGTTAACAAAGGTAGCTCCTTCATTGTTTTTTCGAAAAATTGGCGGATGGGCTAAAATTTAGATTTAAAAACTAATGCCGTTTTAAAAAAGCTAAAAGTCGTCCCCATGTTGCCACGAGCGGGTTTTTTTTAGCTCCTTTAGTTTTCGAGTAATCGTTAATGCTACGGATTTTCGCACCCAATTTTTTTACACTTCAAAATATTCTACCGTCGAAACCAAAGAAGCTGGAGACCTGAAACCGCTGGTCGTTGTAGTTTGATATGTTACCTACCTAAATTTAAAAAATTCAGGCCAATCCGTTAAACACAACTCTCGTAAGAAATTTTCAGTCATGAAAAAAGTGAAACTTATCGAAATATATAGCTTTTTTGGCTGTTAACAAAGGTAGCAGCTACCTTCCTTGTTTTTTCGAAAAATTGGCAGATGGGCTGAAATTTAGATTAAAGATTTAATGCCAATTTAAAATAGCTAAGGGTCGTCCCCATTTTGTCACTAAAGGGGTTTTGTTTAGCTCCTTTAGTTTTTGAGTAATCGTTAATGCTACAGTTTTCGCACCAAATTTTTTTACACTTCAAAAATTTCTACCGTCGGAACCAAAGAAGCTGGAGACCTGAAACCAATGGCTTTTGTAGATAGATATGTCACCTACATACAATTGTAAAAATCAGGCCAATTTAATTAACACAACTCCCGTAAGAAATTTTCACGAATGAAAAAAGTGAAACTTATCGAAATATATAGCTTTTTTGGCTGTTAACAAAGGTAGCAGCTATCTTCCTTGTTTTTTCGAAAAATTGGCAGATGGGCTAAAATTTAGATTAGAGATTTATTGCCGTTTTAAAATAGCTAAGATACGTCCCCATGTTGTCACGAGGGGGTTTTTTTTAGCTCCTTTAATTTTTGAGTAATCGTTAATGCTAAAGATTTTCGCACCCAATTTTTTTAAACTTAAAAAATTTCTACCGTCGGAACCAAAAAAGCTGGAGACCTCAAACCATTGGCTTTTGTAGATAGATATGTCACCTACATACAATTGTAAAAATCAGGCCAATCCAATTAACACAACTCCCGTAAGAAATTTTCACGCATGAAAAAAGTAAAACTTATCGAAATATATAGCTTTTTTGGCTGTTAACAAAGATAGCAGCTACCTTCTTTGTTTTTTCGAAAAATTGGCGGATGGGCTGAAATTAAGATTAGAGATTTAATGCCGTTTTAAAATAGCTAAGGGTCGTCCCCATGTTGTCATGAGGGGGTTTTTTTTAGCTCCTTTAGTTTTCGAGTAATCGTTAATGCTACGGATTTTCGCAACAAATTTTTTTACACTTCAAAAATTTCTACCGTCGGAACCAAAAAAGCTGGAGACTTGAAACCAATGGTCTTGGTAGGTAGATATGTCAGCTACTTTATCTCAAATAATTCAGGCCAATCCGTTTAACACAACCCTCGTAAGAAATTTTCACGCATGAAAAAAGTGAAACTTATCGAAATATATAGCTTTTTTGGCTGTTAACAAAGGTAGCAGCTACCTTCCTTGTTTTTTCGAAAAATTGGCAGATGCGCTGAAATTTAGATTAGAAATTTAATGCCGTTTTAAAATAGCTAAAGGTCGCCCCCATGTTATCACGAGGGGGTTTTTTTTAGCTCCTTTAGTTTTCGAGTAATCGTTAATAGTACGGATTTTCGCACCCAATTTTTTTACACTTCAAACATTTCTACCGTCGGAACCAAAAAAGGTGAAGACCTGAAACCAATGGTCGTCGTAGGTAAAAAAATCAACAACCTGGATTTAAAAAATTCAGGCCAATTTGTCCAACACAACTCTCGTAAGAAATTTTCACGCATGAAAAAAGTGAAACTTATCGAAATATATATCTTTTTTGGCTGTTAACAAAGGTAGCTCCTTCCTTGTTTTTTCGAAAAATTGGCAGATGGACCAAAATTTAAATTAAGAAACTAATGTTCTTTTAAAAAAGCTAAAGGTCGTCCCCATGTTGTCATGAGGGGGTTTTTTTTAGCTCCTTTAGTTTTCGAGTAATCGTTAATGTTCCGAATTTTCGCACCCAATTTTTGTACACTTCAAAAATTTTTACCATCGGAATTAAAGTAGTTGGAGACCTACAACCAATGGTCGTTGTAGGTAGATATGTCATTTACCTGGAATTAAAAAATTCAAGCCAATATGTCCAACACAACTCTCGTAAGAAATTTTAACGCATGAAAAAAGTGAAACTTACCGAAATATATAGCTTTTTTGGCTGTTAACGAAGGTAGCAGCTACCTTCCTTGTTTTTTCGAAAAATTAGTGAATGGGCTGAAATTAAGATTAGAGATTTAATGCCGTTTTAAAATAGCTAAGGGTGGTCTCCATGTTGTCAGGAGGGTGTTTTTTTAGCTCCTTTAGTTTTCGAGTAATCGTTAATGCTACGGATTTTCGCACCCAATTTTTTTAAACTTCAAAAATTTCTACCGTCGGAAACAAAGAAGCTGGAGACCTGAAACCAATGGTTGTTGTATATAGATATGTCACCTACTTGGATTTAAAAAATTCAGGCCAATCCGTCTAACAAAACTCTCGTAAGAAATTTTCACGCATGAAAAAAGTGAAACTTATCGATATATATACCTTTTTTGCTGTTAACAAAGGTAGCTCCTTCCTTGTTTTTTCGAAAAATTAGCAGATGGATCAAAATTTAAATTAAGGAACTAATGTCCTTTTAAAATAGCTAAAATTCATTCGTCCCCATGTTGTCACAAGGGGGTTTTTTTTAGCTCCTTTGGTTTTCGAGTAATCGTTAATGCTACGGATTTTCGCACCCAATTTTTTTACACTTCAAAAATTTCTACCATCGGAACCAAAGAAGCTGGAGACTTGAAAAAGATCGTCGTTGTAAGCAGATATGTCACTTTTTTTTAGTTCCTATAGTTTTCGAGTAATCGTTAATGCTACGAATTTTCGCACCCAATTTTTTTACACTTCAAAAATTTCTACCGTCGGAACCAAAGAAGCTGGAGACTTGAAACCAATGGTCGTCGTGGACAGATATGTCACCTACCTGGATTTAAAAAATTCAGGCCAATCCGTTCAACAAAACTCTCGTAAGAAATGTTCACGCATGAAAAAAGTGAAACTTATCGAAATATATAGCTTTTTTGGCGGTTAACAAAGGTAGCAGCTACCTTCCTTGTTTTTTCGAAGAATTGGCGGATGGGCTGAAATTTTGATAAAAGATTTAATGCCGTTTTAAAATATCTTAAGGTCGTTCCCATGTTGTCACGAGGGGGTTTTTTTAGCTCCTTTAGTTTTCGAGTAATGGTTAATGCTACGGATTTTCGCAACAAATTTTTTTACACTTCAAAAATTTCTACCGTCGGAACCAAAAAAGCTGGAGACCTGAAACCAATGGTCTTAGTAGGTAGATATGTCAGCTACTTTATCTCAAATAATTCAGGCCAATCCGTTTAACACAACCCTCGTAAGAAATTTTCACGCATGAAAAAAGTGAAACTTATCGAAATATATAGCTTTTTTGGCTGTTAACAAAGGTAGCAGCTACCTTCCTTGTTTTTTCGAAAAATTGGCGGATGCGCTGAAATTTAGATTAGAAATTTAATGCCGTTTTAAAATAGCTAAAGGTCGCCCCCATGTTATCACGAGGGGGTTTTTTTTAGCTCCTTTAGTTTTCGAGTAATCGTTAATAGTACGGATTTTCGCACCCAATTTTTTTACACTTCAAACATTTCTACCGTCGGAACCAAAAAAGGTGAAGACTTGAAACCAATGGTCGTCGTAGGTAAATAAATCAACAACCTGGATTTAAAAAATTCAGGCCAATTTGTTTAACACAACTCTCGTAAGAAATTTTCACGCATGAAAAAAGTGAAACTTATCGAAATATATATCTTTTTTGGCTGTTAACAAAGGTAGCTCCTTCCTTGTTTTTTCGAAAAATTGGCAGATGGACCAAAATTTAAATTAAAAAACTAATGTTCTTTTAAAAAAGCTAAGGGTCGTCCCCATGTTGTCACGAGGGGGTTTTTTTAGCTCCTTTAGTTTTCGAGTAATCGTTAATGTTCCGAATTTTCGCACCCAATTTTTGTACACTTCAAAAATTTTTACCATCGGAATTAAAGTAGTTGGAGACCTACAACCAATGGTCGTTGTAGGAAGATATGTCATTTACCTGGAATTAAAAAATTCAAGCCAATATGTCCAACACAACTCTCGTAAGAAATTTTAACGCATGAAAAAAGTGAAACTTACCGAAATATATAGCTTTTTTGGCTGTTAACGAAGGTAGCAGCTACCTTCCTTGTTTTTTCGAAAAATTAGTGAATGGGCTGAAATTAAGATTAGAGATTTAATGCCGTTTTAAAATAGCTAAGGGTGGTCTCCATGTTGTCAGGAGGGTGTTTTTTTAGCTCCTTTAGTTTTCGAGTAATCGTTAATGCTACGGATTTTCGCACCCAATTTTTTTACACTTCAAAAATTTCTACCGTCGGAAACAAGGAAGCTGGAGACCTGAAACCAATGGTTGTTGTAGATAGATATGTCACCTACTTGGATTTAAAAAATTCAGGCCAATCCGTCTAACGCAACTCTCGTAAGAAATTTTCACGCATGAAAAAAGTGAAACTTATCGATATATATAACTTTTTTGCTGTTAACAAAGGTAGCTACCTTCCTTGTTTTTTCCAAAAAAATGGCGGATGGGCTAAAATTTAGATTTAAAATTTAATACCGTTTTAAAATAGCTAAAGATCATCCCCATGTTGTCACGAGGGGGTTTTTTTAGCTCCTTTAGTTTTCGAGTAATCGTTAATGCTACGGATTTTCGCACCCAAATTTTTTACACTTCAAAAATTTCTACCGTCGGAACCAAAAAAGCTGGAGAACTGAAACCAATGGCCGTTGTAGGTAGATAGGTCACCTACCTGAATTTAAAAAAATTCAGGCCAATCCGCCCAACACAACTCTCGTAAGAAATTTTCACGCATGAAAAAAGTGAAACTTATCGAAATATATAGCTTTTTTGGCTGTTAACAATGGTAGCAGCTACTTCCTTGTTTTTTCGAAAAATTGGCGGATGAGCTGAAATTTAGATTAGAGATTTTATGCCGTTTTAAAATAGCTAAGAATCGTCCCCATGTTATCACGAGGGGGTTTTTTTTAGCTCCTTTAATTTTTGAGTAATGGTTAATGCTACAGATTTTCGCACTCAATTTTTTTAAACTTCAAAAATTTCTACCGTCGAAACCAAAAAAGCTGGAGACCTGAAACCAACGGTTTTTGTAGATAGATATGTCACCTACATACCTTTGTAAAAATCAGGCCAATCCAATTAACACAACTCCCGTAAGAAATTTTCACGCATGAAAAAAGTGAAACTTATCGAAATATATAGCTTTTTTGGCTGTTAACAAAGATAGCAGCTACCTTCTTTGGTTTTTCGAAAAATTAGCAGATTGGCTGAAATTTAGTTTAGAGATTAAATGCCGTTTTAAAATAGTTAAGGGTCGTCCCCATGTTGTCACGAGGGGATTTTTTTTAGCTCCTTTAGTTTTCGAGTAATCGTTAATGCTACGGATTTTCGCACCCAAATTTTTTACACTTCAAAAATTTCTACCGTCGGAACCAAAAAAACTGGAGACCTGAAACCAATGGCCGTTGTAGGTAGATATGTCACCTACCTGAATTTAAATCCGTCCAACACAACTCTCCAATCCGTCCAACACAACTCTCGTAAGAAATTTTCACGCATGAAAAAAGTGAAACTTATAGAAATATATAGCTTTTTTGGCTGTTAACAAAGGTAGCAGCTACCTTCCTTGTTTTTTCGAAAAATTGGCGTTTGAGCTGAAATTTAAAATAGAAATTTAATGCCGTTTTAAAATAGCTATGGATCGTCCCCATTTTAACACGAGGGGGTTTTTTTTTAGCTCCTTTAGTTTTTGAGTAATCGTTAATGCTACGGATTTTCGCACCCAATTTTTTTACACTTAAAAAAATTCTACCGTCGGAACAAAAGAAGCTGAAGACCTGAAACCAATGGTTGTTGTAGGAAGATATGTCAGCTACTTTATCTTAAATAATTCAGGCCAATCTGTCCAACACAACCCTCGTAAGAAATTTTCACGCATGAAAAAAGTGAAACTTATCGAAATATATAGCTTTTTTGCCTGTTAACAAAGGTAGCTCCTTCCTTGTTTTTTCGAAAAATTGGCGGATGGAATGAAATTTAAATTTGGGAATTAATCTCTTTTAAAATAGCTAAGGTTCGTCCTTATATTGTCACGAGGGGTTTTTTTTAAGCTCCTGTAGTTTTCGAGTAATCGTTAATGCTACGGATTTTCGCACCCAAATGTTTTACACTTCAAAAATTTCTACCGTCGGAACCAAAGAAGCTGGAGTCCTTAAACCTATGGCCGTTGTAGATAGTTATGTTACCTACTTAAACTTAAATTCAGGACAATCCGTCCAACACAACTCTCGTAAGAAATTTTCACGCATGAAAAAAGTGAAACTTATCGAAATATATAGCTTTTTTGGCTGTTAACAAAGGTAGCAGCTACCTTCCTTGTTTTTTCGAAAAATTGGCGGATGGACCGAAAGTTAAATTAAGGAACTAATGTCGTTTTAAAATAGCTAAGGGTCGTCCCCATGTTGTCATGAGAAGGTTTTTTTAGCTCCTTTAGTTTTCGAGTAATCGTTAATGCTACGGATTTTCGCACCCAAATGTTTAACACTTCAAAAATTTCTACCATCGGAACCAAAGAAACTGGAGACCTTAAACCTATGGCCGTTGTAGGTAGTTATGTTACCTACCTAAACTTAAATTCAGGACAATCCGTCCAACACAACTCTCGTAAGAAATTTTCACGCATGAAAAAAGTGAAACTTATCGAAATATATAGCTTTTTTGGCTTAAATTTAGATATGAAATTTAATACCGTTTTAAAATAGGTAAGGGTCGTCCCCATGTTGTCACGAGGGGGTTTTCTTTAGCTCCTTTAGTTTAAAGTAATCGTTAATGCTACGGATTTTTGCACCCAATTTTTTTACACTTCAAAAATTTTTACCGTCTGAACCAACAAAGCTGAAGACCTGAAACCAATGATCAATGTAGGTAAATATGTCACCTACCTAGATTTAAAAAATTCAGGCCAATCCGTCAAACACAACTCTCGTAAGAAATTTTCACGCATGAAAAAAGTGAAACTTATCGAAATATATAGCTTTTTTGGCTGTTAACAAAGGTAGCTCCTTCCTTGATTTTTCAAAAAAATTGGCGGATGGGCTTAAATTTAGATTAGAAATTTAATGCCCTTTTAAAATAGCTAAGGGTCGTCCCCATATTGTCACGAGGGGGTTTTTTTTAGCTCCTTAATTTTTGAGTAATCGTTAATGCTACGGATTTTCGCACCCAATTTTTTTACACTTAAAAAATTTCTACCGTTGGAACCAAAGAAGCTGGAGACTTCAAACCAATGACCGTTGTAGGTGAATATGTCACCTATTTAAATTAAGAAATTCAGGGCAATCCGTCCAACACAACCCTCGTAAGAAATTTTCACGCATGAAAAAAGTGAAACTTATCCAAATATATAGCTTTTTTGGCTGTTAACAAAGGTAGCAGCTACCTTCCTTGTTTTTTCGAAAAATTGCTGGATGGGCTGAAATTTTGATTAAAGATTTAATGCCGGTTTAAAATAGCTACGGGTCGTCCCCATGTTGTCACGAGAAGGTTTTTTTAGCTCCTTTAGTTTTCGCGTTAATGCTACGGATTTTCACACTTAAATTTTTTACAATTTAAAAATTTCTACCGTCGGAACATAAAAATCTGGATACCTGAAACCAATGGCCGTTGTAGGTAGATATATCACCTACCTGGACTTAAAAAAATTAGGACAATCCGTCCAACAAAACTCTCGTAAGAAATTTTCACGCATGAAAAAAATGAAACTTATCGAAATATATAGCTTTTTTGGCTGTTAACAAAGGTAGCAGCTACCTTCCTTGTTTTTTAGAAAAATTGGCGGATGGACCAAAATTTTAATTATAAAACTAATGTCCTTTTAAAATAGCTAAGGGTCGTCCCCATGTTGTCACGAGTGGGTTTTTTTTAGCTCCTTTAGTTTTTGAGTAATCGTTAATGCTACGGATTTTCGCACCCAATTTTTTTACACTTCAAAAATTTCTACCGTCGTCCCCATGTTGTCAAGAAAGGTTTTTTTTTAGCTCCTTTAGTTTTTGGGTAATCGGTAATGCTACGGATTTTCGCACCCAATTTTTTTACACTTCAAAAATTTCTACCGTCGGAACCAAAGAAGCTGGAGACCTCAAACCAATGGCTGTCGTAGGTAGATATGTAACTTACTTGGATTTAAAAAATTGAGGCCAATCTGTTTAACGCAACTCTCGTAAGAAATTTTCACGCATGAAAAAAGTGAAACTTATCCAAATATATAGCTTTTTTGGCTGTTAACAAAGGTAGCAGCTACCTTCCTTGTTTTTTCGAAAAATTAACGGATGGGCTGAAATTTAGATTAGAGATTTAATGCCGTTTTAAAATAGCTAAGGGTCGTCTCCATGTTGTCACAAGCTGGAGACCTAAAACCAATGGCCGTTGTAGGTAAATATGTCACCTACCTGGATTTAAAAAATTCAGGCCAATCCGTCTAACACAACTCTCGTAAGATATTTTTACGCATGAAAAATGTGAAACTTATCGATATATATCTTTTTTGGCTGTTAACAAAGGTAGCTCCTTCCTTGTTTTTTCGAAAAATTGGCGGATGGACTGAAATTTAAATTAAGGGATTAATCTCTTTTAAAATAGCTTAGGGTCGTCCCCATGTTGTCACGAGGGTTTTTTTTTAAGCTCCTGTAGTTTTCGCGTAATTGTTAATGCTACGGATTTTCGCACCCAATTTTTTAAACTTCAAAAATTTCTACCGTCGGAACCAAAGAAGCTGGAGACCTGAAACCTATTGCCATCGTAGGTAGTTATGTCGCCTACCTAAACTTTAAAAAATTCAGGACAATCCGATCAACAAAACTCTCGTAAGAAATTTTCACGCATGAAAAAAGTGAAACTTATCGAAATATATAGCTTTTTTGGCTGTTAACAAAGGTAGCAGCTACTTTCCTTGTTTTTCGAAAAATTGGCGGATGGGCTGAAATTTAGATAAAAGATTAAATGCCGTTTTAAAATAGCTACAGGTCGTCCCCATGTTGTCACGAGGGGGTCTTTTTTAGCTCCTTTAGTTTTCGAGTAATCGTTAATGCTACGGATTTTCGCACCCAATTTTTTTACACTTCAAAAATTTCTACCGTCGGGACCAAATAAGCTGGAGAACTAAAACCAATGGCCGTTGTAGGTAGACATGTCACCTACCTGGACTTAGAAAATCCAGGCCAATCCAACTAACACAACTCTCGTAAGAAATTTTCACGCATGAAAAAAGTGAAACTTATCGAAATATATAGCTTTTTTGGCTGTTAACAAAGATAGCTCCTTCCTTGTTTTTTCGAAAAATTGGAGGATGGACTGAAATTTAAATTTGGGAATTAATCTCTTTTAAAATAGCTTAGGGTCATCCCCATGATGTCACGAGAAGGTTTTTTGTAGCTCCTTTAGTTTTCGAGTAATCGTTAATGCTACGGATTTTCGCACTCAAATTTTTTACACTTCAAAAATTTCTACCGTCGGAACCAAAGAAGCTGGAGACCTGAAACCTATTGCCATCGTAGGTAGTTATGTCGCCTACCTAAACTTTAAAAAATTCAGGACAATCCGATCAACAAAACTCTCGTAAGAAATTTTCACGCATGAAAAAAGTGAAACTTATCGAAATATATAGCTTTTTTGGCTGTTACCATAGATAGCAGCTACCTTCCTTGTTTTTTCGAAAAATTGCCAGATGGGCTGAAATTTAGATTAGAGATTTAATGCCGTTTTAAAATAGCTAAAAGTCGTCCCCATGGTGTCACGAGGGGTTTTTTTTAGCTCCTTTAGTTTTTGAGTAATCGTTAATGCTACGGATTTTCGCACCAAAATTTTTTACCATTCAAAAATTTCTACCGTCGGAACCAAAGAAGCTGGAGTCCTTAAACCTATGGCCGTTGTAGATAGTTATGTTACCTACTTAAACTTAAATTCAGGACAATCCGTCCAACACAACTCTCGTAAGAAATTTTCACGCATGAAAAAAGTGAAACTTATCGAAATATATAGCTTTTTTGGCTGTTAACAAAGGTAGCAGCTACCTTCCTTGTTTTTTCGAAAAATTGGCGGATGAACCGAAATTTAAATTAAGGAACTAATGTCGTTTTAAAATAGCTAAGGGTCGTCCCCATGTTGTCATGAGAAGGTTTTTTTAGCTCCTTTAGTTTTCGAGTAATCGTTAATGCTACGGATTTTCGCACCCAAATGTTTAACACTTCAAAAATTTCTACCATCGGAACCAAAAAAGCTGGAGACCTTAAACCTATGGCCGTTGTAGGTAGTTATGTTACCTACCTAAACTTAAATTCAGGACAATCCGTCCAACACAACTCTCGTAAGAAATTTTCACGCATGAAAAAAGTGAAACTTATCGAAATATATAGCTTTTTTGGCTTAAATTTAGATATGAAATTTAATGCCGTTTTAAAATAGGTAAAGGTCGTCCCCATGTTGTCACGAGGGGGTTTTCTTTAGCTCCTTTAGTTTAAAGTAATCGTTAATGCTACGGATTTTTGCACCCAATTTTTTTAAACTTCAAAAATTTTTACCGTCTGAACCAACAAAGCTGAAGACCTGAAACCAATGATCGATGTAGGTAAATAAGTCACCTACCTAGATTTAAAAAATTCAGGCCAATCCGTCAAACACAACTCTCGTAAGAAATTTTCACGCATGAAAAAAGTGAAACTTATCGAAATATATAGCTTTTTTGGCTGTTAACAAAGGTAGCTCCTTCCTTGATTTTTCAAAAAAATTGGCGGATGGGCTTAAATTTAGATTAGAAATTTAATGCCCTTTTAAAATAGCTAAGGGTCGTCCCCATGGTGTCACGAGGGGGTGTTTTTTAGCTCCTTAATTTTTGAGTAATCGTTATTGCTACGGATTTTCGCACCCAATTTTTTTACACTTCAAAAATTTCTACCGTCGAAACCAAAGAAGCTGGAGACTTCAAACCAATGACCGTTGTAGGTGAATATGTCACCTACTTAAATTAAAAAATTCAGGGCAATCCGTTTAACACAACTCTCGTAAGAAATTTTCACGCATGAAAAAAGTGAAACTTATCCAAATATATAGCTTTTTTGGCTGTTAACAAAGGTAGCAGCTACCTTCCTTGTTTTTTCGAAAAATTGCCGGATGGGCTGAAATTTTGATTAAAGATTTAATGCCGGTTTAAAATAGCTACGGGTCGTCCCCATGTTGTCACTAGAAGGTTTTTTTAGCTCCTTTAGTTTTCGCGTTAATGCTACGGATTTTCGCACTCAAATTTTTTACAATTCAAAAATTTCTACCGTCGGAACCAAAAAAGCTGGAGACCTGAAACCAATGGCCGTGTTAGGTAGATATATCGCCTACCTGGACTTAAAAAAATTAGGACAATCCGTCCAACAAAACTCTCGTAAGAAATTTTCACGCATGAAAAAAATGAAACTTATCGAAATATATAGCTTTTTTGGCTGTTAACAAAGGTAGCAGCTACCTTCCTTGTTTTTTCGAAAAATTGGCGGATGGACCAAATTTTTAATTATCAAACTAATGTCCTTTTAAAATAGCTAAGGGTCGTCCCCATGTTGTCACGAGTGGGTTTTTTTTAGCTCCTTTAGTTTTTGAGTAATCGTTAATGCTACGGATTTTCGCACCCAATTTTTTTACACTTCAAAAATTTCTACCGTCGTCCAAATGTTGTCAAGAAAGGTTTTTTTTAGCTCCTTTAGTTTTTGAGTAATCGTTAATGCTACGGATTTTCGCACCCAAATGTTTTACACTTCAAAAATTTCTACCATCGGAACCAAAGAAGCTGGAGACCTTAAACCTATGGCCGTTATAGGTAGTTATGTTACCTACCTGGACTTAAAAAAATTAGGACAATCCGTCTAACACAACTCTCGTAAGAAATTTTCACGCATGAAAAAAATGAAACTTATCGAAATATATAGCTTTTTTGGCTGTTAACAAAGGTAGCAGCTACCTTCCTTGTTTTTTCGAAAAATTGGCGGATGGGCCGAAATTTAAATTAAGGAACTAATGTCGTTTTAAAATAGCTAAGGGTCGTCCCCATGTTATCATGAGAAGGTTTTTTTTAGCTCCTTTAGTTTTCGAGTAATCGTTAATGCTACGGATTTTCGCACCCAAATGTTTTACACTTCAAAAATTTCTACCATCGGAACCAAAGAAGCTGGAGACCTTAAACCTATGGCCGTTGTAGGTAGTTATGTTACCTACCTAAACTTAAATTCAGGACAATCCGTCCAACACAACTCTCGTAAGAAATTTTCACGCATGAAAAAAGTGAAACTTATCGAAATATATAGCTTTTTTGACTTAAATTTAGATATGAAATTTAATGCCGTTTTAAAATAGGTAAGGGTCGTCCCCATGTTGTCACGAGGGGGTTTTTTTAGCTTCTTTAGTTTAAAGTAATCGTTAATGCTACGGATTTTTGCACCAAAATTTTTTACACTTCAAAAATTTTTACCGTCTGAACCAACAAAGCTGAAGACCTGAAAAAAATGATCGATGTAGGTAAATATGTCACCTACCTAGATTTAAAAAATTCAGGCCAATCCGTCAAACACAACTCTCGTAAGAAATTTTCACGCATGAAAAAAGTGAAACTTATCGAAATATATAGCTTTTTTGGCTGTTAACAAAGGTAGCTCCTTCCTTGATTTTTCAAAAAAATTGGCGGATGGGCTTAAATTTAGATTAGAAATTTAATGCCCTTTTAAAATAGCTAAGGGTCGTCCCCATGTTGTCACGAGGAGGTTTTTTTTAGCTCCTTAATTTTTGAGTAATCGTTAATGCTACGGATTTTCGCACCCAATTTTTTTACACTTCAAAAATTTCTACCGTTGGAACCAAAGAAGCTGGAGATTTCAAACCAATGACCGTTGTAGGTTAATATGTCACCTACTTAAATTAAAAAATTCAGGGCAATCCGTTTAACACAACTCTCGTAAGAAATTTTCACGCATGAAAAAAGTGAAACTTATCCAAATATATAGCTTTTTTGGCTGTTAACAAAGGTAGCAGCTACCTTCCTTGTTTTTTCGAAAAATTGCCGGATGGGCTGAAATTTTGATTAAAGATTTAATGCCGGTTTAAAATAGCTATGGGTCGTCCCCATGTTGTCACGAGAAGGTTTTTTTAGCTACTTTAGTTTTCGCGTTAATGCTACGGATTTTCGCACTCAAATTTTTTACAATTTAAAAATTTCTACCGTCGGAACATAAAAAGCTGGAGACCGTTATAGGTAGTTATGTTACCTACCTGGACTTAAAAAAATTAGGACAATCCGTCTAACACAACTCTCGTAAAAAATTTTCACGCATGAAAAAAATGAAACTTATCGAAATATATAGCTTTTTTGGCTGTTAACAAAGGTAGCAGCTACCTTCCTTGTTTTTTCGAAAAATTGGCGGATGGACCAAAATTTTAATTAAAAAACTAATGTCCTTTTAAAATAGCTAAGGGTCGTCCCCATGTTGTCACGAGTGGGTTTTTTTAGCTCCTTTAGTTTTTGAGTAATCGTTAATGCTACGGATTTTCGCACCAAATTTTTTTACACTTCAAAAGTTTCTACCGTCGAAATTTAAGAAGCTGGAGACCTAAAACCAATGGCCGTTGTAGGTAGATATGCCATCTACCTGGATTTAAAAAATTCAGGCCAATCTGTTCAACACAACTCTCGTAAGAAATTTTCACGCATGAAAAAAGTGAAACTTATCGAAATATATCTTTTTTGGCTGTTAACAAAGGTAGCTCCTTCCTTGTTTTTTCGAAAAATTGGCGGATGTACTGAAATTTAAATTTGGGAATTAATCTCTTTTAAAATAGCTAAGAGTCGTCCCCATGTTGTCACGAGAGGGTTTTTTTAAGCTCCTGTAGTTTTCGCGTAATTGTTAATGCTACGGATTTTCGCACCAAATTTTTTACACTTCAAAAATTTCTACCGTTGGAATTAAAGAAGCTGAAGACCTACAACCAATGGCCGTTGTAGGTTGATTATCACCTACCTAGATTTAAAAAATTCAGGCCAATCCAACTAACAAAACTCTCGTAAGAAATTTTCACGCATAAAAAAAGTAAAACTTATCGAAATATATAGCTTTTTTGGCTGTTAACAAAGATAGCTCCTTCCTTGTTTTTTCGAAAAATTGACGGATGGACCGAAATTTAAATTTGGGAATTACTCTCTTTTAAAAAAGCTAAGGGTCGTCCCCATTTTGTTACAGGGGGTTTTTTTAAGCTCCTGTAGTTTTCGCGTAATTGTTAATGCTACGGATTTTCGCACCCAATTTTATACACTTTAAAAATTTCTACCGTTGGAACCAAAGAAGCTGAAGACCTACAACCAATGTTGGTAGCCGTTGTAGGTAGATTGTTACCTACCTGGATTTAAAAAGTTCAGGTCAATCCAACTAACACAACTCTCGTAAGAAATTTTCACGCATGAAAAAAGTAAAACTTATCCAATATATAGCTTATATATATATAGCTTTTTTGGCTGTTAACAAAGATAGCTCCTTCCTTGTTTTTCGAAAAATTGGCGGATGGACCGAAATTTAAATTAAGGAACTAATGCCGTTTTAAAATAGCTAATGGTCGTTCCCATGTTGTCACGAGAAGGTTTTTTTTAGCTCCTTTAGTTTTCGAGTAATCGTTATTGCTACGGATTTTCGCACCCAAATTTTGTACACTTCAAAAATTTCTACCGTCGGAACCAAAAGAGCTGGAGACCTGAAACCTATGGCCTTTGTAGGTAATTATTTTACCTACTTAAATTTACAAAATTTAGGACAATCCGTTCAACAAAACTCTCGTAAGAAATTTTCACGCATGAAAAAAGTGAAACTTATCGAAATATATAGTTTTTGGGCTGTTAACAAAGGTAGCAGCTACCTTCCTTGTTTTTCGAAAAATTGGCGGATGGGCTGAAATTTAGATTAGAAATTTAATGCCGTTTTAAAATAGGTAAAGGTCGTTCCCATGTTGTCACGAGGGGGTTTTTTTTAGCTCCTTTAGTTTTTGGGTAATCGTTAATGCTACGGATTTTCGCACCCAATTTTTTTACACTTCAAAAATTTCTACCGTCGGAACCAAAGAAGCTAGAGACCTCAAACCAATGGCTGTCGTAGGTAGATATGTAACTTACCTGGATTTAAAAAATTGATGCCAATCCGTTTAACGCAACTCTCGTAAGAAATTTTCACGCATGAAAAAAGTGAAACTTATCCAAATATATAGCTTTTTTGGCTGTTAACAAAGGTAGCAGCTACCTTCCTTGTTTTTTCGAAAAATTGACAGATGGGCTGAAATTTAGATTAGAGATTTAATGCCGTTTTAAAATAGCTAAGGGTCGTCTCCATGTTGTCACAAGCTGGAGACCTAAAACCAATGGCCGTTGTAGGTAAATATGTCACCTACCTGGATTTAAAAAATTCAGGCCAATCCGTCTAACACAACTCTAGTAAGAAATTTTCACGCATGAAAAATGTGAAACTTATCGATATATATCTTGGCTGTTAACAAAGGTAGCTCCTTCCTTGTTTTTTCGAAAAATTGGCGGATGGACTGAAATTTAAATTTGGGAATTAATCTCTTTTAAAATAGCTTAGGGTCGTCCCCATGTTGTCACGAGGGTTTTTTTTTAAGCTCCTGTAGTTTTCGCGTAATTGTTAATGCTACGGATTTTCGCACCCAATTTTTTACACTTCAAAAATTTCTACCGTCGGAACCAAAGAAGCTGGAGACCTGAAACCTATTGCCATCGTAGGTAGTTATGTCGCCTACCTAAACTTTAAAAAATTCAGGACAATCCGATCAACAAAACTCTCGTAAGAAATTTTCACGCATGAAAAAAGTGAAACTTATCGAAATATATAGCTTTTTTGGCTGTTAACAAAGGTAGCAGCTACTTTCCTTGTTTTTCGAAAAATTGCGGATGTGCTGAAATTTAGATAAAAGATTTAATGCCGTTTTAAAATAGCTAAAGGTCGTCCCCATGTTGTCACGAGGGGGTCTTTTTTAGCTCCTTTAGTTTTCGAGTAATCGTTAATGCTACGGATTTTCGCACCCAATTTTTTTACACTTCAAAAATTTCTACCGTCGGGACCAAATAAGCTGGAGAACTAAAACCAATGGCCGTTGTAGGTAGACATGTCACCTACCTGGACTTAGAAAATCCAGGCCAATCCAACTAACACAACTCTCGTAAGAAATTTTCACGCATGAAAAAAGTGAAACTTATCGAAATATATAGCTTTTTTGGCTGTTAACAAAGATAGCTCCTTCCTTGTTTTTTCGAAAAATTGGAGGATGGACTGAAATTTAAATTTGGGAATTAGTCTCTTTTAAAATAGCTAAGGGTAATCCCCATGATGTCACGAGAAGGTTTTTTGTAGCTCCTTTAGTTTTCGAGTAATCGTTAATGCTACGGATTTTCGCACCCAAATTTTTTACACTTCAAAAATTTCTACCGTCGGAACCAAAGAAGCTGGAGACCTGAAACCTATTGCCATCGTAGGTAGTTATGTCGCCTACCTAAACTTTAAAAAATTCAGGACAATCCGATCAACAAAACTCTCGTAAGAAATTTTCACGCATGAAAAAAGTGAAACTTATCGAAATATATAGCTTTTTTGGCTGTTACAATAGATAGCAGCTACCTTCCTTGTTTTTTCGAAAAATTGCCGGATGGGCTGAAATTTAGATTAGAGATTTAATACCGTTTTAAAATAGCTAAAGGTCGTCCCCATGTTGTCACGAGGGGTTTTTTTTAGCTCCTTTAGTTTTTGAGTAATCGTTAATGCTACGGATTTTCGCACCAAAATTTTTTACCATTCAAAAATTTTTACCGTCGGAACCAAAAAAGCTGGAGATTTCAAACCAATGGCCGTTGTAGGTAATTATGTCACCTACCTGGACTTAAAAAATTCAGGACAATCCATCCAACACAACTCTCGTAAGAAATTTTCACGCATGAAAAAAGTAAAACTTATCGAAATATATAGCTTTTTTGGCTGTTAACAAAGGTAGCAGCTACCTTCCTTGTTTTTTCGAAAAATTGGCGGATGGGCTTAAATTTAGATTAAAGATTTAATGCCATTTTAAAATAGCTTAAGGTCGTCCCCATGTTGACACGAGGGGGTCTTTTTTAGCTCCTTTAGTTTTTGAGTAATCGTTAATGCTACGGATTTTCGCACCCAATTTTTTTACACTTCAAAAGTTTCTACCGTCGGAATTAAAGAAGCTGGAGACCTAAAACCAATGGCCGTTGTAGGTAAATATGACAGCTACTATATCTCAAAAAATTCAGGCCAATCCTTTTAACACAACTCTCGTAAGAAATTTTCACGCATGAAAAAAGTGAAACTTATCGAAATATATAGTTTTTTGGCTGTTAACAAAGGTAGCAGCTACCTTCCTTGTTTTTTCGAAAAATGGGCGGATGGGCTTAAAATCTAGATAAGAGATTTAATGCCGTTTTAAAATGGGTAAGGTTCGTCCCCATGTTGTCACGAGGGGGTTTTTTTTAGCTCCTTTAGTTTTTGGGTAATCGTTAATGCTACGGATTTTTGCACCCAATTTTTTTACACTTCAAAAATTTCTACCGTCGGAACAAAAGAAGCTGGAGACCTTAAACCAATGGCCGTTGTAGGTAAATATATCACCTACCTGGATTTAAAAAATTCAGGCCAATCCTTTTAACACAACTCTCGTAAGAAATTTTCACGCATGAAAAAAGTAAAACTTATCGAAATATATAGCTTTTTTGGTTGTTAACAAAGGTAGCTCCTTCCTTGTTTTTCGAAAAATTTGCGGATGGACCAAAATTTTTATTAAAAAACTAATGTCCTTTTAAAATAGCTAAGGGTCGTCCCCATGTTGTCACGAGTGGGTTTTTTTTAGCTCCTTTAGTTTTTGAGTAATCGTTAATGCTACGGATTTTCGCACCCAATTTTTTTACACTTCAAAAATTTCTACCGTCGTCCCTATGTTGTCAAGAAAGGTTTTTTTTTAGCTCCTTTAGTTTTTGAGTAATCGTTAATGCTACGGATTTTCGCACCCAATTTTTTTAATCTTCAAAAATTTCTACCGTCGGAACCAAAAAAGCCGGAGACTTGAAACCAATGGCCGTTGTAGGTAGATATGCCATCTACTTGGATTTAAAAAATTCAGGCCAATTTGTTCAACACAACTCTCGCAAGAAATTTTCACGCATGAAAAAAGTGAAACTTATCGAAATATATCTTTTTTGGCTGTTAACAAAGGTAGCTCCTTCCTTGTTTTTTCGAAAAATTTTCGGATGTACTGAAATTTAAATTTGGGAATTAATCTCTTTTAAAATAGCTAAGAGTCGTCCCCATGTTGTCACGAGAGGGTTTTTTTAAGCTCCTGTAGTTTTCGCGTAATTGTTAATGCTACGGATTTTCGCACCCAATTTTATACACTTCAAAAATTTCTACCGTTGGAACCAAAGAAGCTGGAGACCTGAAACCTATGGCCGTTGTAGGTAGTTATGTCACCTACTTAAACTTACAAAATTTAGGACAATCCGTTCAACAAAACTCTCGTAAGAAATTTTCACGCATGAAAAAAGTGAAACTTATCGAAATATATAGCTTTTTTGGCTATTAACAAAGGTAGCAGCTGTAGCGACCATCGCTACACACACAATTAAAATTATTCAGATATTTCGTGCAATTTTCATATAATTCGCTAACGCTACATGTACACTGTACATAAATATATATAGAGCGTAAAGTAGCTATTACACATAGCACTCGGTCGCCATGGCCTGATGAGATGACAAATAATTTTTAACAAAATTATTTACGATTCCTCATCAGATCGAAACTGAGCTTTGCTTTGCACAACATCTACATCTGAATAATTAAAATAACGACACGTCACCGCCGTCGTTATAATGGTGACCCCGACGTGATATGCAACATGCAACACTTCTTCTGATTCATTCTTCTTCACTCTTAACTCAACATGGGTTCGTCACATACCGCAACAAGCCTATCTAAGAGTTCTCCCTAACCACTGGTTACCTACGAGATCGCGATGGCTTTCACCAACGGTGTTAAGCTTCAAAGAAGCACTTTTCATATACGGTATTACTTTCAATTCAGAGTAAGAACAATCACTCGCAGAGGAGTACTGTAGCGACCATCGCTACACACACAATTAAAATTATTCAGATATTTCGTGCAATTTTCATATAATTCGCTAACGCTACATGTACACTGTACATAAATATATATAGAGCGTAAAGTAGCTATTACACATAGCACTCGGTCGCCATGGCCTGATGAGATGACAAATAATTTTTAACAAAATTATTTACGATTCCTCATCAGATCGAAACTGAGCTTTGCTTTGCACAACATCTACATCTGAATAATTAAAATAATGACGTCAACCGCCGTCGTTATACAGCTACCTTCCTTGTTTTTCGAAAAATTGGCGGATGGGCAGAAATTTAGATTTGAAATTTAATAACGTTTTAAAATAGGTAAGGGTCGTTCCCATGTTGTCACGAGGGGGTTTTTTTTAGCTCCTTTAGTTTTTGGGTAATCGTTAATGCTACGGATTTTCGCACCCAATTTTTTTACACTTCAAAAATTTCTACTGTCGGAACCAAAGAAGCTGTAGACCTCAAACCAATGGCCGTCGTAGGTAGATATGTAACTTACTTGGATTTAAAAAATTGAGGCCAATCCGTTAAACACAACTCTCGTAAGAAATTTTCACGCATGAAAAAAGTGAAACTTATCCAAATATATAGCTTTTTTGGCTGTTAACAAAGGTAGCAGCTACCTTCCTTGTTTTTCGAAAAACTGGCGGATGGGCAAAAATTTAGATTAGAAATTTAATGCCGTTTTAAAATAGGTAAGGGTCGTTCCCATGTTGTCACGAGGGGGTTTTTTTTAGCTCCTTTAGTTTTTGGGTAATCGTTAATGCTACGGATTTTCGCACCCAATTTTTTACACTTCAAAAATTTCTACCGTCGGAATTAAAGAAGCTGGAGACCTCAAACCAATGGCCGTCGTAGGTAGATATGTAACTTACCTGGATTTAAAAAATTGAGGCCAATCCGTTAAACACAACTCTCGTAAGAAATTTTCACGCATGAAAAAAGTGAAACTTATCCAAATATATAGCTTTTTTGGCTGTAAACAAAGGTAGCAGCTACCTTCCTTGTTTTTTCGAAAAATTGACGGATGGGCTGAAATTTAGATTAGATATTTAATGCCGTTTTAAAATAGCTAAGGGTCGTCTCCATGTTGTCACAAGCTGGAGACCTAAAACCAATGGCCGTTGTAGGTAAATATGACACCTACCTGGATTTAAAAAATTCAGGCCAATCCGTCTAACACAACTCTCGTAAGATATTTTCACGCATGAAAAATGTGAAACTTATCGATATATATCTTTTTTGGCTGTTAACAAAGGTAGCTCCTTCCTTGTTTTTTCGAAAAATTGGCGGATGGACTGAAATTAAAATTTGGGAATTAATCTCTTTTAAAATAGCTTAGGGTCGTCCCCATGTTGTCATGAGTGGTTTTTTTTAAGCTCCTGTAGTTTTCGCGTAATTGTTAATGCTACGGATTTTCGCACCCAATTTTTTACACTTCAAAAATTTCTACCGTCGGAACCAAAGAAGCTGGAGACCTGAAACCTATTGCCATCGTAGGTAGTTATGTCACCTACCTAAACTTTAAAAAATTCAGGACAATCCGATCAACAAAACTCTCGTAAGAAATTTTCACGCATGAAAAAAGTGAAACTTATCGAAATATATAGCTTTTTTGGCTGTTAACAAAGGTAGCATCTACCTTCCTTGTTTTTTCGAAAAATTGGCGGATGGGCTGAAATTTAGATAAAAGATTTAATGCCGTTTTAAAATAGCTAAAGGTCGTCCCCTTGTGCTCACGAGGGGGTCTTTTTTAGCTCCTTTAGTTTTCGAGTAATCGTTAATGCTACGGATTTTCGCACCCAATTTTTTTATACTTCAAAAATTTCTACCGTCGGGACCAAAGAAGCTGGAGAACTAAAACCAATGGCCGTTGTAAGTAGACATGTCACCTACCTGGACTTAGAAAATCCAGGCCAATCCAACTAACACAACTCTCGTAAGAAATTTTCACGCATGAAAAAAGTGAAACTTATCGAAATATATAGCTTTTTTGGCTGTTAACAAAGATAGCTCCTTCCTTGTTTTTTCGAAAAATTGGAGGATGGACTGAAATTTAAATTAAGGATATAATTCCGTTTTAAAATAGCTAAGGGTCGTCCCCATGTTGTCACGAGGGGTTTATTTTAGCTCCTTTAGTTTTTGAGTAATCGTTAATGCTACGGATTTTCGCACCAAAATTTTTTACCATTCAAAAATTTCTACCGTCGGAACCAAACAAGCTGGAGACCTTAAACCAATGGTCGTTGTAGGTAATTATGTCACCTACCTGGACTTAAAAAATTCAGGACAATGTTGTCACGAGGGGGTCTTTTTTAGCTCCTTTAGTTTTTGAGTAATCGTTAATGCTACGGATTTTCGCACCCAATTTTTTTACACTTCAAAAGTTTCTACCGTCGGAATTAAAGAAGCTGGAGACCTAAAACCAATGGCCATTTGAGGTAAATATGACAGCTACTATATCTCAAAAAATTCAGGCCAATCCTTTTAACACAACTCTCGTAAGAAATTTTCACGCATGAAAAAAGTGAAACTTATCGAAATATATAGCTTTTTTGGCTGTTAAAAAAGGTAAAACCTGAAACCAATGGCCGTTGTAGGTAGATATGTCACCTACCTGGATTTAAAAAATTCAGGCCAATTCGTCCAATACAACTCTCGTAAGAAATTTTCACGCATGAAAAAAGTGAAACTTATCGAAATATATTACTTTTTTGGCTGTTAACAAAGGTAGCAGCTACCTTCCTTGTTTTTTCGAAAAAATGGCGGATGGGCTGAAATTTAGATTAGAAATTTAATGCCGTTTTAAAATAGCTAAGGATCGTCCCCTTGTTGTCACGAGGAGGTTTTTTTTAGCTCCTTTAGTTTTCGAGTAATCGTTAATGCTACGGATTTTAGCACCCAATTTTTTTAAACTTCACAAATTTCTACCGTCGGAACCAAAGAAGCTGGAGATCTGTTACCAATGGCAGTCGTAAGTAAATATGTAACCTACCTGGATTTAAAAAATTTAGGCCAATCTATCCAACACAACTCTCGTAAGAAATTTTCACGCATGAAAAAGTGAAACTTATCGAAATATATAACTTTTTTGGCTGTTAACAAAGGTAGCAGCTACCTTCCTTGTTTTTTCGAAAAAATGGCGGATGGGCTGAAATTTAGATTAGAAATTTAATGCCGTTTTAAAATAGCTAAGGATCGTCCCCTTGTTGTCACGAGGGGGTTTTTTTTAGCTCCTTTAGTTTTCGAGTAATCGTTAATGCTACGGATTTTCGCACCCAATTTTTTTACACTTCAAAAATTTCTACCGTCGGAACCAAAAAATTTGGAGACTTGAAACCAATGGTCGCCGTAGGGAGATATGTCACCTACCTGAACTTAAAAAATTCAGGCCAATCCGTTCAACACAACTCTCGTAAGAAATTTTCACGCATGAAAAAAGTGAAACTTATCGAAATATATAGCTTTTTTGGCTGTTAACAAAGGTAGCAGCTACCTTCCTTGTTTTTTCGAAAAATTGGCGGATGGGCTGAAATTTAGATAAGAGATTTAATGCCGTTTTAAAATATCTGAAGGTCGTCCCTATGTTGTCACGAGGGGGTTTTTTTTAGCTCCTTTAGTTTTCGAGTAATCGTTAATGCTACGGATTTTCGCACCCAAATTTTTTATAATTCAAAAATGTCTACCGTCGGAACCAAAGAAGCTGGAGACCTGAAACAAATATTTTTCGTAAGAAGATATGTCACTTACCTAAACTTTAAAAATTCAGGCCAATCCGTCCAACACAACTCTCGTAAGAAATTTTCACGCATGAAAAAAATGAAACTTTTCGAAATATATAGCTTTTTTGGCTGTTAACAAAGGTAGCAGCTACCTTCCTTGTTTTTTCGAAAAATTTACGGATGGGCAAAAATTTAGATTAGAAATAATATGCCGTTTTAAAATAGCTAAGGGTCGTCCCCATGTTGTCACAAGGGGGTTTTTTTTAGCTCCTTTAGTTTTTGAGTAATCGTTAATGCTACGGATTTTCGCACCCAATTTTTTTACACTTCATAAATTTCTACCGTCGGAACCAAAAAAGCTGGAGACCTAAAAACAATATCCTTTGTAGGTAAATATGTTACCTACCTGAACTTAAAAAATTCAGGCCAATCCGTCCAACACAACTCTCGCAAGAAATTTTCACGCATGAAAAAAGTGAAACTTATCGAAATATATAACTTTTTTGGCTATTAACAAAGGTAGCAGCTACCTTCCTTGTTTTTTCGAAAAAATGGCGGAACGGCTGAAATTTAGATAAAAAATTTAATGCCGTTTTAAAATAGCTAAGGGTCGTCCCCATGTTGTCACGAGGAGGTTTTTTTTAGCTCCTTTAGTTTTCGAGTAATCGTTAATGCTACGGATTTTAGCACCCAATTTTTTTAAACTTCAAAAATTTCTACTGTCGGAACCAAAGTAGCTGGAAATCTGTTACCAATGGCCGTTGTAGGTAAATATATCACCTACATTTATTTTAAAAATTTAGGCCAATCCGTCTAACACAACTCTCGTAAGAAATTTTCACGCATGAAAAAAGTGAAACTTATCGAAATATATAACTTTTTTGGCTGTTAACAAAGGTAGCAGCTACCTTCCTTGTTTTTTCGAAAAATTGGCGGATGGGCTGAATTAAGATAAAAGATTTAATGCCATTTTAAAATAGCTAAAGGTCGTCCCCATGTTGTCACGAGGAGATTTTTTTTAGCTCCTTTAGATTTCGAGTAATCGTTAATGCTACGGATTTTCGCACCCAATTTTTTTACACTTCAAAAATTTCTACCTACGGAACCAAAAAAGCTGGAGACTTAAAACAGATGGTCATTGTAGGTAGATATGTAATTTACCTGGATTTAAAAATTTCAGGCCAATCCGTCTAACACAACTCTCGTAAGAAATGTTCACACATGAAAAAAGTGAAACTTATCGAAATATATACCTTTTTTGGCTGATAACAAAGGTAGCAGCTACCTTCCTTGTTATTTCGAAAAATTGGCGGCTGAGCTGAAATTTAGATTAGAAATTTTATTGCCGTTTTAAAATAGCTAAAAGTTGTCTCCATGTTGTCACGAGGCGGTTTTTTTTAGCTCCTTTAGTTTTCGAGTAATCGTTAATGCTACGGATTTTCGCACCAAATTTTTTTACACTTCAAAAATTTTTACCGTCGGAATCAAAAAAGCTAGAGAACTGAAACCTATAGCCGTTGCAGAGAGATATGTCACCTACTTGGACTTAAAAAATTCAGGCCAATCCGTCTCTCACAACTCTCGTAAGAAATTTTCACGCATAGAAAAAGTGAAACTTATCGAAATATATAGCTTTTTTGGCTGTTAACAAAGGAAGCAGCTACCTTCCTTGTTTTTTCGAAAAAATGGCGGATGGGCTGAAATTTAAATTAACGATTTAATGCCGTTTTAAATTAGCTAAGGATCGTCCCCATGTTGTTACGAGGGGTTTTTTTTTAGCTCCTTTAGTTTTCGAGTAATCGTTAATGCTACGGATTTTCACACCCAATTTTTTTACACTTCAAAAATTTCTACCGTCGGAACCAAAGAAGCTGGAGACCTGAAACCAATGGTCGTCGTAGGTAGATATGTCACCTATCTAAAATTAAAAAATTCAGGCCAATCCGTCTAACACAACTCTCGTAAGAAATTTTCACGCATGAAAAAAGTGAAACTTATCGAAATATATAGCTTTTTTGGCTGTTAACAAAGGTAGCAGCTACCTTCCTTGTGTTTTCGAAAAATTGGCGGATGGGCTGAAATTAAGATTAAAAATTTAATGCCGTTTTAAAATAGTTAAGGGTCGTCTCCATGTTGTTACGAGGGGGTTTTTTTAGCTCCTTTAGTTTTCGAGTAATCGTTAATGCTACGGATTTTTGCACCCATTTTTTTTACACTTCAAAAATTTCTACCGTCGGAACCAAAAAAGCTGGAGACCTGAAACCAATGTTCGTTGTAGGGAAATATGTCACCTACCTAAACTTAAAAAATTCAGGCCAATCCGTCCAACACAACTCTCGTAAGAAATTTTCACGCATGAAAAAAGTGAAACTTATCGAAATATATAGCTTTTTTGGCTGTTAACAAAGGTAGCAGCTACCTTCCTTGTTTTTTCGAAAAATTGGCGGATGGGCTAAAATTTAGATTAGAAATTTAATGCCGTTTTAAAATAGCTAAGGGTCGTCTCCATGTTGTTACGAGGGGGTTTTTTTAGCTCCTTTAGTTTTCGAGTAATCGTTAATTCTACGGAATTTCGCACCCAATTTTTTTACACTTCAAAAATTTCTACCGTCGGAACCAAAGAAGCTGGAGACTTTAAACCAACGGTCGTCGTAGGTAGATATATCACCTACCTAAACTTAAAAAAATTTAGGCCAATCCGTCTAACACAACTCTCGTAAGAAATTTTCACGCATGAAAAAAGTGAAACTTATCGAAATATATAGCTTTTTTGGCTGTTAACAAAGGTAGCAGCTACCTTCCTTGTTTTTTCGAAAAATTGGCGGATGGGCTGAAATTTAGATGAGAGATTTAATGCCGTTTTAAAATAGCTAAGGGTCGTCCCCATGTTGTCACGAGGGGGTTTTTTTAGCTCCTTTAGTTTTTGAGTAATCGTTAATGCTACGGATTTTCGCACCCAATTTTTTTACACTTCAAAAATTTCTACCGTCGGAACCAAAAAAGCTGGAGACTTAAAACAAATGGCCGTTGCAGGTAGATATGTAATTTACCTGGATTTAAAAAATTTAAGCCAATCCGTCCAACACAACTCTCGTAAAAAATTTTCACGCATGAAAAAAGTGAAACTTATCGAAATATATAGCTTTTTTGGCTGTTAACAAAGGTAAAACCTGAAACCAATGGCCGTTGCAGGTAGATATGTCACCTACCTGGATTTAAAAAATTCAGGCCAATTCGTCCAATACAACTCTCGTAAGAAATTTTCACGCATGAAAAAAGTGAAACTTATCGAAATATATAGCTTTATTGGCTGTTAACAAAGGTAGCAGCTACCTTCCTTGTTTTTTCGAAAAATTGGCGGATGGGCTGAAATTTAGATAAAAGATTTAATGCCGTTTTAAAATAGCTAAAGGTCGTCCCCTTGTGCTCACGAGGGGGTCTTTTTTAGCTCCTTTAGTTTTCGAGTAATCGTTAATGCTACGGATTTTCGCACCCAATTTTTTTATACTTCAAAAATTTCTACCGTCGGGACCAAAGAAGCTGGAGAACTAAAACCAATGGCCGTTGTAAGTAGACATGTCACCTACCTGGACTTAGAAAATCCAGGCCAATCCAACTAACACAACTCTCGTAAGAAATTTTCACGCATGAAAAAAGTGAAACTTATCGAAATATATAGCTTTTTTGGCTGTTAACAAAGATAGCTCCTTCCTTGTTTTTTCGAAAAATTGGAGGATGGACTGAAATTTAAATTAAGGATATAATGTTGTTTTAAAATAGCTAAGGGTCGTCCCCATGTTGTCACGAGGGGTTTTTTTTAGCTCCTTTAGTTTTTGAGTAATCGTTAATGCTACGGATTTTCGCACCAAAATTTTTTACCATTCAAAAATTTCTACCGTCGGAACCAAACAAGCTGGAGACCTTAAACCAATGGTCGTTGTAGGTAATTATGTCACCTACCTGGACTTAAAAAATTCAGGACAATCCATCCAACACAACTCTCGTAAGAAATTTTCACGCATGAAAAAAGTAAAACTTATCGAAATATATAGCTTTTTTGGCTGTTAACAAAGGTAGCAGCTACCTTCCTTGTTTTTTCGAAAAATTGGCGGATGGGCTGAAATTTAGATTAAAGATTAAATGCCATTTTAAAATAGCTTAAGGTCGTCCCCATGTTGACACGAGGGGGTCTTTTTTAGCTCCTTTAGTTTTTGAGTAATCGTTAATGCTACGGATTTTCGCACCCAATTTTTTTACACTTCAAAAGTTTCTACCGTCGGAATTAAAGAAGCTGGAGACCTAAAACCAATGGCTGTTGTAGGTAAATATGACAGCTACTATATCTCAAAAAATTCAGGCCAATCCTTTTAACACAACTCTCGTAAGAAATTTTCACGCATGAAAAAAGTGAAACTTATCGAAATATATAGTTTTTTGGCTGTTAACAAAGGTAGCAGCTACCTTCCTTGTTTTTTCGAAAAATTGGCGGATGGGCTTAAAATCTAGATAAGAGATTTAATGCCGTTTTAAAATGGGTAAGGTTCGTCCCCATGTTGTCACGAGGGGGTTTTTTTTAGCTCCTTTAGTTTTTGGGTAATCGTTAATGCTACGGATTTTTGCACCCAATTTTTTTACACTTCAAAAATTTCTACCGTCGGAACAAAAGAAGCTGGAGACCTAAAACCAATGGCCGTTGTAGGTAAATATATCACCTACCTGGATTTAAAAAATTCAGGCCAATCCTTTTAACACAACTCTCGTAAGAAATTGTCACACATGAAAAAAGTAAAACTTATCGAAATATATAGCTTTTTTGGCTGTTAACAAAGGTAGCTCCTTCCTTGTTTCTCGAAAAATTTGCGGATGGACCAAAATTTTTATTAAAAAACTAATGTCCTTTTAAAATAGCTAAGGGTCGTCCCCATGTTGTCACGAGTGGGTTTTTTTTAGCTCCTTTAGTTTTTGAGTAATCGTTAATGCTACGGATTTTCGCACCCAATTTTTTTACACTTCAAAAATTTCTACCGTCGTCCCCATGTTGTCAAGAAAGGTTTTTTTTTAGCTCCTTTAGTTTTTGAGTAATCGTTAATGCTACGGATTTTCGCACCCAATTTTTTTTATCTTCAAAAATTTCTACCGTCGGAACCAAAAAAGCCGGAGACTTGAAACCAATGGCCGTTGTAGGTAGATATGCCATCTACTTGGATTTAAAAAATTCAGGCCAATTTGTTCAACACAACTCTCGTAAGAAATTTTCACGCATGAAAAAAGTGAAACTTATCGAAATATATAGCTTTTTTGGCTGTTAAAAAAGGTAAAACCTGAAACCAATGGCCGTTGTAGGTAGATATGTCACCTACCTGGATTTAAAAAATTCAGGCCAATTCGTCCAATACAACTCTCGTAAGAAATTTTCACGCATGAAAAAAGTGAAACTTATCGAAATATATTACTTTTTTGGCTGTTAACAAAGGTAGCAGCTACCTTCCTTGTTTTTTCGAAAAAATGGCGGATGGGCTGAAATTTAGATTAGAAATTTAATGCCGTTTTAAAAAAGCTAAGGATCGTCCCCTTGTTGTCACGAGGAGGTTTTTTTTAGCTCCTTTAGTTTTCGAGTAATCGTTAATGCTACGGATTTTAGCACCCAATTTTTTTAAACTTCACAAATTTCTACCGTCGGAACCAAAGAAGCTGGAGATCTGTTACCAATGGCAGTCGTAAGTAAATATGTAACCTACCTGGATTTAAAAAATTTAGGCCAATTTGTTCAACACAACTCTCGTAAGAAATTTTCACGCATGAAAAAAGTGAAACTTATCGAAATATATAGCTTTTTTGGCTGTTAAAAAAGGTAAAACCTGAAACCAATGGCCGTTGTAGGTAGATATGTCACCTACCTGGATTTAAAAAATTCAGGCCAATTCGTCCAATACAACTCTCGTAAGAAATTTTCACGCATGAAAAAAGTGAAACTTATCGAAATATATTACTTTTTTGGCTGTTAACAAAGGTAGCAGCTACCTTCCTTGTTTTTTCGAAAAATTGGCGGATGGGCTGAAATTTAGATAAGAGATTTAATGCCGTTTTAAAATATCTGAAGGTCGTCCCTATGTTGTCACGAGGGGGTTTTTTTTAGCTCCTTTAGTTTTCGAGTAATCGTTAATGCTACGGATTTTCGCACCCAAATTTTTTATAATTCAAAAATGTCTACCGTCGGAACCAAAGAAGCTGGAGACCTGAAACAAATATTTTTCGTAAGAAGATATGTCACTTACCTAAACTTTAAAAATTCAGGCCAATCCGTTCAACACAACTCTCGTAAGAAATTTTCACGCATGAAAAAAATGAAACTTTTCGAAATATATAGCTTTTTTGGCTGTTAACAAAGGTAGCAGCTACCTTCCTTGTTTTTCCGAAAAATTTACGGATGGGCAAAAATTTAGATTAGAAATAATATGCCGTTTTAAAATAGCTAAGGGTCGTCCCCATGTTGTCACAAGGGGGTTTTTTTTAGCTCCTTTAGTTTTTGAGTAATCGTTAATGCTACGGATTTTCGCACCCAATTTTTTTACACTTCATAAATTTCTACCGTCGGAACCAAAAAAGCTGGAGACCTAAAAACAATATCCTTTGTAGGTAAATATGTTACCTACCTGAACTTAAAAAATTCAGGCCAATCCGTCCAACACAACTCTCGTAAGAAATTTTCACGCATGAAAAAAGTGAAACTTATCGAAATATATAACTTTTTTGGCTATTAACAAAGGTAGCAGCTACCTTCCTTGTTTTTTCGAAAAAATGGCGGAATGGCTGAAATTTAGATAAAAAATTTAATGCCGTTTTAAAATAGCTAAGGGTCGTCCCCATGTTGTCACGAGGAGGTTTTTTTTAGCTCCTTTAGTTTTCGAGTAATCGTTAATGCTACGGATTTTAGCACCCAATTTTTTTAAACTTCAAAAATTTCTACTGTCGGAACCAAAGTAGCTGGAAATCTGTTACCAATGGCCGTTGTAGGTAAATATATCACCTACATTTATTTTAAAAATTTAGGCCAATCCGTCTAACACAACTCTCGTAAGAAATTTTCACGCATGAAAAAAGTGAAACTTATCGAAATATATAACTTTTTTGGCTGTTAACAAAGGTAGCAGCTACCTTCCTTGTTTTTTCGAAAAATTGGCGGATGGGCTGAATTAAGATAAAAGATTTAATGCCATTTTAAAATAGCTAAAGGTCGTCCCCATGTTGTCACGAGGAGATTTTTTTTAGCTCCTTTAGATTTCGAGTAATCGTTAATGCTACGGATTTTCGCACCCAATTTTTTTACACTTCAAAAATTTCTACCTACGGAACCAAAAAAGCTGGAGACTTAAAACAGATGGTCATTGTAGGTAGATATGTAATTTACCTGGATTTAAAAATTTCAGGCCAATCCGTCTAACACAACTCTCGTAAGAAATGTTCACACATGAAAAAAGTGAAACTTATCGAAATATATACCTTTTTTGGCTGATAACAAAGGTAGCAGCTACCTTCCTTGTTATTTCGAAAAATTGGCGGCTGAGCTGAAATTTAGATTAGAAATTTTATTGCCGTTTTAAAATAGCTAAAAGTTGTCTCCATGTTGTCACGAGGCGGTTTTTTTTAGCTCCTTTAGTTTTCGAGTAATCGTTAATGCTACGGATTTTCGCACCAAATTTTTTTACACTTCAAAAATTTTTACCGTCGGAATCAAAAAAGCTAGAGAACTGAAACCTATAGCCGTTGCAGAGAGATATGTCACCTACTTGGACTTAAAAAATTCAGGCCAATCCGTTTCTCACAACTCTCGTAAGAAATTTTCACGCATAGAAAAAGTGAAACTTATCGAAATATATAGCTTTTTTGGCTGTTAACAAAGGAAGCAGCTACCTTCCTTGTTTTTTCGAAAAAATGGCGGATGGGCTGAAATTTAAATTAACGATTTAATGCCGTTTTAAAATAGCTAAGGATCGTCCCCATGTTGTTACGAGGGGTTTTTTTTTAGCTCCTTTAGTTTTCGAGTAATCGTTAATGCTACGGATTTTCACACCCAATTTTTTTACACTTCAAAAATTTCTACCGTCGGAATTAAAGAAGCTGGAGACCTGAAACCAATGGTCGTCGTAGGTAGATATGTCACCTATCTGAAATTAAAAAATTCAGGCCAATCCATCCAACACAACTCTCGTAAGAAATTTTCACGCATGAAAAAAGTGAAACTTATCGAAATATATAGCTTTTTTGGCTGTTAACAAAGGTAGCAGCTACCTTCCTTGTGTTTTCGAAAAATTGGCGGATGGGCTGAAATTAAGATTAAAAATTTAATGCCGTTTTTAAATAGTTAAGGGTCGTCTCCATGTTGTTACGAGGGGGTTTTTTTAGCTCCTTTAGTTTTCGAGTAATCGTTAATGCTACGGATTTTTGCACCCATTTTTTTTACACTTCAAAAATTTCTACCGTCGGAACCAAAAAAGCTGGAGACCTGAAACCAATGTTCGTTGTAGGGAAATATGTCACCTACCTAAACTTAAAAAATTCAGGCCAATCCGTCCAACACAACTCTCGTAAGAAATTTTCACGCATGAAAAAAGTGAAACTTATCGAAATATATAGCTTTTTTGGCTGTTAACAAAGGTAGCAGCTACCTTCCTTGTTTTTTCGAAAAATTGGCGGATGGGCTGAAATTTAGATTAGAAATTTAATGCCGTTTTAAAATAGCTAAGGGTCGTCTCCATGTTGTTACGAGGGGGTTTTTTTAGCTCCTTTAGTTTTCGAGTAATCGTTAATTCTACGGAATTTCGCACCCAATTTTTTTACACTTCAAAAATTTCTACCGTCGGAACCAAAGAAGCTGGAGACTTTAAACCAACGGTCGTCGTAGGTAGATATATCACCTACCTAAACTTAAAAAAATTTAGGCCAATCCGTCTAACACAACTCTCGTAAGAAATTTTCACGCATGAAAAAAGTGAAACTTATCGAAATATATAGCTTTTTTGGCTGTTAACAAAGGTAGCAGCTACCTTCCTTGTTTTTTCGAAAAATTGGCGGATGGGCTGAAATTTAGATGAGAGATTTAATGCCGTTTTAAAATAGCTAAGGGTCGTCCCCATGTTGTCACGAGGGGGTTTTTTTAGCTCCTTTAGTTTTTGAGTAATCGTTAATGCTACGGATTTTCGCACCCAATTTTTTTACACTTCAAAAATTTCTACCGTCGGAACCAAAAAAGCTGGAGACTTAAAACAAATGGCCGTTGCAGGTAGATATGTAATTTACCTGGATTTAAAAAATTTAAGCCAATCCGTCCAACACAACTCTCGTAAAAAATTTTCACGCATGAAAAAAGTGAAACTTATCGAAATATATAGCTTTTTTGGCTGTTAACAAAGGTAAAACCTGAAACCAATGGCCGTTGCAGGTAGATATGTCACCTACCTGGATTTAAAAAATTCAGGCCAATTCGTCCAATACAACTCTCGTAAGAAATTTTCACGCATGAAAAAAGTGAAACTTATCGAAATATATAGCTTTATTGGCTGTTAACAAAGGTAGCAGCTACCTTCCTTGTTTTTTCGAAAAATTGGCTGATGGGCTGAAATTTAGATTAGAAATTTAATGCCGTTTTAAAATAGTTAAGGGTCGTCTCCATGTTGTTACGAGGGGGTTTTTTTAGCTCCTTTAGTTTTCGAGTAATCGTTAATGCTACGGATTTTTGCACCCATTTTTTTTACAATTCAAAAATTTCTACCGTCGGAACCAAAAAAGCTGGAGACCTGAAACCAATGTTCGTTGTAGGGAAATATGTCACCTACCTAAACTTAACAAATTCAGGCCAATCCGTCCAACACAACTCTCGTAAGAAATTTTCACGCATGAAAAAAGTGAAACTTATCGAAATATATAGCTTTTTTGGCTGTTAACAAAGGTAGCAGCTACCTTCCTTGTTTTTTCGAAAAATTGGCGGATGGGCTGAAATTTAGATTAGAAATTTAATGCCGTTTTAAAATAGCTAAGGGTCATCTCCATGTTGTTACGAGGGGGTTTTTTTAGCTCCTTTAGTTTTCGAGTAATCGTTAATTCTACGGAATTTCGCACCTAATTTTTTTAAACTTCAAAAATTTCTACCGTCGGAACCAAAGAAGCTGGAGACTTTAAACCAACGGTCGTCGTAGGTAGATATGTCACCTACCTAAACATAAAAAAATTTAGGCCAATCCGTCTAACACAACTCTCGTAAGAAATTTTCACGCATGAAAAAAGTGAAACTTATCGAAATATATAGCTTTTTTGGCTGTTAACAAAGGTAGCAGCTACCTTCCTTGTTTTTTCGAAAAATTGGCGGATGGGCTGAAATTTAGATGAGAGATTTAATGCCGTTTTAAAATAGCTAAGGGTCGTCCCCATGTTGTCACGAGGGGGTTTTTTTAGCTCCTTTAGTTTTTGAGTAATCGTTAATGCTACGGATTTTCGCACCCAATTTTTTTACACTTCAAAAATTTCTACCGTCGGAACCAAAAAAGCTGGAGACTTGAAACAAATGGTCGTCGCAGGTAGATATGTAATTTACCTGGATTTAAAAAATTTAAGCCAATCCGTCCAACACAACTCTCGTAAAAAATTTTCACGCATGAAAAAAGTGAAACTTATCGAAATATATAGCTTTTTTGGCTGTTAACAAAGGTAAAACCTGAAACCAATGGCCGTTGCAGGTAGATATGTCACCTACTGGGATTTAAAAAATTCAGGCCAATTCGTCCAATACAACTCTCGTAAGAAATTTTCACGCATGAAAAAAGTGAAACTTATCGAAATATATAGCTTTATTGGCTGTTAACAAAGGTAGCAGCTACCTTCCTTGTTTTTTCGAAAAATTGGCTGATGGGCTGAAATTTAGATTAAAGATTTAATGCCGTTTTAAAATAGCTAAGGGTCGTCCCCATTTTGTCACGAGGGGGGTTGTTTTAGCTCCTTTAGATTTTGAGTAATCGTTAATGCTACAGATTTTCGCACCCAATTTTTTTACACTTCAAAAATTTTTACGTTCGGAACCAAACAAGCTGGAGACCTGAAACCAATGGCCGTTGTAGGTAGATATGTCACCTACCTGGATTTAAAAATTTCAGGCCAATTCGTCTAATACAACTCTCGTAAGAAATTTTCACGCATGAAAAAAGTTAAACTTATCGAAATATATAGCTTTTTTGGCTGTTAACAAAGGTAGCTCCTTCCTTGTTTTTTCGAAAAATTGGCGGATGGGCTGAAATTTAGATTAAAAATTTAATGCCGTTTTAAAAAAGCTAAGGGTTGCCCCCATGTTGTCACGAGGGGGTTTTTTTAGCTCCTTTAGTTTTCGAGTAATCGTTAATGCTACGGATTATCGCACCCAATTTTTTTACACTTCAAAAATTTCTACCGTTGGAACCAAAAAAAGTGGAGACCTGAAACCAATGGCCGCCGTAGGAAGATATGTCACCTACCTTGATTTAAAAAATTCAGGCCAATCTGTTTAACACAACTCTCGTAAGAAATTTTCACGCAAGAAAAAAGTGAAACTTATCGAAATATATAGCTTTTTTGGCTGTTAACAAAGGTAGCAGCTACCTTCCTTGTTTTTTCGAAAAATTGGTGGATGGGCTGAAATTTAGATTAGAGATTTAATGCCGTTTTAAAATAGCTAAGGGTCGTCCCCATGTTGTCACGAGAGGGTATTTTTTAGCTCCTTTAGTTTTTGAGTTATCCTTAATGCTACAGATTTTCGCACCCAAATTTTTTACACTTCAAAAATTTCTACCGTCGGAACCAAAGAAGCTGGAGACCTGAAACCAATGGCCGTTGTAGATAGATATGTCACTTCCCTACAATCAGGCCAATCCGTTCAACACAACTCTCGTAAGAAATTTTCACGCATGAAAAAGATAAACTTATGGAAATATATAGCTTTTTTGGCTGTTAACAAAGGTAGCAGCTACCTTCCTTGTTTTTTCGAAAAATTGGCAGATGGGCTGAAATTTAGATTAGAGATTTAATGTCGTTTTAAAATAGCTAAGGGTCGTCCCCATTTGGTCACGAGGGGGTTTTTTTTAGCTCCTTTAGTTTTCGAGTAATCGTTAATGCTACGGATTTTCGCACCCAATTTTTTTACACTTCAAAAATTTCTACTGTCGGAACTAAAGAAGCTGGAGACCTGAAACCAATGGCCGTTATAGGCAGATATGTCACCTACCTGGATTTAAAAAATTCAGGCCAATCCGTCTAACACAACTCTCGTAAGAAATTTTCACGCATGAAAAAAGTGAAACTTTTCGAAATATATAGCTTTTTTGGCTGTTAACAATGGTAGCAGCTACCTTCCTTGTTTTTTTCGAAAAATTGGCAGATGGACCGAAATTTAAATTAAGGAACTAATTCCACATTTTCTTTTAAATTTAAATAAAGTATAGTTTCGCGCGAAAAAATTATTCCAAATATATTTGCAATGATTTTCATTTCGTTTAAATTGTTTTTTTTATAAATTGAGTTTGTAAATCGTTGTAATAGTCAAAAACAAATTAATACAGATGAATTAAGCGAACAAATACAAAATTTAAATGCCGGCTAAATTTTTGGGTGGCCTACTAAATGACCATTTGTAATTTTTTTATTTTACATTTTTTCCTTAATTTTTAGGTAAATGAAAAATTAATTTTCAATTAACTATACTTTATTTAAATTTAAAAGGAAATGTGGAACAGATGTAGTATAGGACGGCAGATTTTCTTTGCTAACCACGGGCATTAACGATTGCAGCGCCGAAAAATATTTTATGCGTGAAAAAATCATTGTAAATATATTTAGAATAATTTTTTCGCCATCTATTATCAGTATTAGTTTTTTGCATGAAAAAATTATTTTAAATATATTTTACAAGCTCAGTTTATAAAAAACACAATTTAAACGAAATTAAATCAAATATATTTAGAAAAAGTTATTCTAAATATATTTACAATGATTTTTTCACGCAAAAAACTAATACTGATAATAGATGGCAGTATTGTTATTTTTCGCGCGAAAAAATTATTCTAAATATATTTACAATTATTTTTGCTAAGCACGGGCACGAACGATGACAACGCCACTTTTTAGAAAAGCGGGAAAAATTGTAACTAAAAGTTGCGTCTTTGGTTTACTAAACGCCATCTATTGGAAATATAAATAAACTCGCATTTAAATAACAACACTTCCATCTATTATCAGTATTAGTTTTTTGCGTTTTTTATAAATTCTACCTTCCTTGTTTTTTCGAAAAATTGGCGGATGGGCTGAAATTTAGATTAGAGATTTAATGCCGTTTAAAAATAGCTATGAGTCGTCCCCATGTTGTCACGAGGGTGTTTTTTTTAGCTCCTTTAGTTTTCGAGTGATCGTTAATGCTACGGATTTTCGCACCCAATTTTTTTACACTTCAAAAATTTCTACCGTCGGAACCACATTAGCTGGAGACCAAAAACCAATGGCCGTCGTAGGTAGATATATCACCCACATAAACTTAAAAAATTCAGGCCAATCCATCCAACACAACTCTCGTAAGAAATTTTCACGCATGAAAAAAGTGAAACTTATCGAAATATATAGCTTTTTGGCTGTTAACAAAGGTAGCTCCTTCCTTGTTTTTTTCGAGAAATTGGCGGATGGACAAAAATTTAAATTAAGTAACTTATTTTTTTTTAAAATAGCTAAGGGTCGTCGCCATGTTGTCACGAAGGGTTTTTTGTAGCTCTAAAAAATCTCTCGAAAGAAATTTTCACGCATGAAAAAAGTGAAACTTATCCAAATATATAGCTTTTTTGGCTGTTAACAAAGGTAGCAGCTACCTTCCTTGTTTTTTCGAAAAATTGGCAGATGGGCTGAAATTTTGATTAGAGATTTAATGCCGTTTTAAAATAGCTAAGGGTCGTCCCCATGTTGTCACGAGGGGGTTTTTTTTAGCTCCTTTAGTTTTCGAGTAATCGTTAATGTTACGGATTTTCGCACCCAAATTTTTTACAATTCAAAAATTTCTACCGTCGGAACCAAATTTTCACGCATGAAAAAAGTGAAACTTATCGAAATATATAACTTTTTTGGCTGTTAACAAAAATAGCTCCTTCCTTGTTTTTTCGAAAAATTGGCGGATGGGCTAAAATTTAGATTAAAAATTTAATGCCGTTTTAAAATAGCTAGGGTCGTCCTCATGTTGTCACGAGGGGGTTTTTTTTAGCTCCTTTAGTTTTCGAGTAATCGTTAATGCTACGGATTTTCGCACCCAAATTTTTTACACTTAAAACAACTCTCGTAAGAAATTTTCAAGCATGAAAAAAGTGAAACTTATCGAAATATATAGCTTTTTTGGCTGTTAACAAAGATAACTCCTTCCTTGTTTTTTCGAAAAATTGGCAGATGGACCGAAATTTAAATTAAGAAACTAATGTCCTTTTGAAATAGCTAAAATTCGTCCCCATGTTGTCATGAGGGGGTTTTTTTTAGCTCCTTTAGTTTTCGAGTAATCGTTAATGCTACGGATTTTCGCACCCAATTTTTTTACACTTCAAAAATTTCTACCGTCGGAACCAAAAAATCTGGAGACCTTAAACCAATGGTCGTTGTAGGTTGATATTCCAGCTACTATATTTCAAAAAATTCAGGCCAATCCGTCTAACACAACCCTCGTAAGAAATTTTCACGCATGAAAAAAGTGAAACTTATCGAAATATATAGCTTTTTTGGCTGTTAACAAAGATAGCAGCTACCTTCTTTGTTTTTTCGAAAAATTGGCGGATGGGCTAAAATTTAGATTAAAAAACTAATGCCGTTTTAAAAAAACTAAGGGTCGTCCCCATGTTGGCACGAGGGGGTTTTTTTAGCTCCTTTAGTTTTCGAGTAATCGTTAATGCTACGGATTTTCGCACCAAATTTTTTTACACTTAAAAAATTTCTACCGTCGGAACGAAAAAAGCTAGAGACCTGAAACCTATGACCGTTGTAGGTAAATATGTCAACTACTTGGATTTAGAAAATTTAGGCTAATCCGTCCAACACAACTCTCGTAAGAAATTTTCACGCATGAAAAAAGTGAAACTTATCGAATTATATAGCTTTTTTGGCTGTTAACAAAGGTAGCTCCTTCCTTGTTTTTTCGAAAAATTGGCAGATGAGCTGAAATTTAAAATAGAAATTTAATGCCGTTTTAAAAAAGCTAAGGTTTGTTCCCATTTTGTCACGAGGGGTTTTTTTTTAGCCCCTTTAGTTTTCGAGTAATCGTTAATGCTACGGATTTTCGCACCCAAATTTTTTACACTTCAAAAATTTCTACCGTCGGAACCAAAAAAACTGGAGACCTGAAACCAATGGCCGTTGTAGGTAGATATGTCACCTACCTGAATTTAAAACCGTCCAACACAACTCTCGTAAGAAATTTTCACGCATGAAAAAAGTGAAACTTATCGAAATATATAGCTTTTTTGGCTGTTAACAAAGGTAGCAGCTACCTTCCTTGTTTTTTCGAAAAATTGGCGGATGAGCTGAAATTTAAAATAGAAATTTAATGCCGTTTTAAAATAGCTAAAGATCGTCCCCATTTTGTCACGAGGGGGGTTTTTTTAGCTCCTTTAATTTTTGAGTAATCGTTAATGCTACGGATTTTCGCACCCAAATTTTTTACACTTCAAAAATTTCTACCGTCGGAACCAAAAAAACTGGAGACCTGAAACCAATGGCCGTTGTAGGTAGATATGTCACCTACCTGAATTTAAATCCGTCCAACACAACTCTCCAATCCGTCCAACACAACTCTCGTAAGAAATTTTCACGCATGAAAAAAGTGAAACCTATCGAAATATATAGCTTTTTTGGCTGTTAACAAAGGTAGCAGCTACCTTCCTTGTTTTTTCGAAAAATTGGCGGATGAGCTGAAATTTAAAATAGAAATTTAATGCCGTTTTAAAATAGCTAAGGATCGTCCCCATTTTGTCACGAGGGGGGTTTTTTTAGCTCCTTTAATTTTTGAGTAATCGTTAATGCTACGGATTTTCGCACCCAATTTTTTTACACTTCAAAAATTTCTACCGTCGGAACCAAAAAAGCTGGAGACCTGAAACCAATGGTCGTTGTAGGTAGATATGTCAGCTACTTTATCTCAAATAATTCAGGCCAATTTGTCCAACACAACCCTCGTAAGAAATTTTCACGCATGAAAAAAGTGAAACTTATCGAAATATATAGCTTTTTTGGCTGTTAACAAAGGTAGCTCCTTCCTTGTTTTTTCGAAAAATTGGCAGATGGGCTAAAATTTAGATTAGAGATTTAATGCCGTTTTAAAATAGCTAAGGGTCGCCCCCATGTTATTACGAGGGGGTTTTTTTGCTCCTTTAGTTTCAGCAAAAAAGCTGGAGACCTGAAACCAATGGCCTTTGTAGGTAGATATGTCACTTACCTGAATTTAAAAAATTCAAGCCAATCCGTCCAACACAACTCTCGTAAGAAATTTTGACGCATGAAAAAAGTGAAACTTATCGAAATATATAGCTTTTTTGGCTGTTAACAATGGTAGCAGCTACCTTCCTTGTTTTTTCGAAAAATTGGCGGATGAGCTGAAATTTAAATTAGAAATTTAATGCCGTTTTAAAATAGCTAAGGGTCGTCCCCATTTTGTCACGAGGGGGGTTTTTTTAGCTCCTTTAGTTTTTGAGTAATCGTTAATGCTACGGATTTTCGCACCCAATTTTTTTACACTTCAAAAATTTCTACCGTCGGAACCAAAGAAACTGGAGACCTGAAACCAATGGCTTTTGTATATAGATATGTCACCTACATACAATTGTAAAAACCATGCCAATCCAATTAACACAACTCCCGTAAGAAATTTTCACGCATGAAAAAAGTGAAACTTATCGAAATATATAGCTTTTTTGGCTGTTAACAAAGATAGCAGCTACCTTCTTTGTTTTTTCGAAAAAATCGGCGGATGGGCTGAAATTTAGATTAGAAATTTAATGCCGTTTTAAAATAGCTAAGGGTCATCCCCATGTTGTCACGAGGGGGTTTTTTTTAGCTCCTTTAGTTTTCGAGTAATCGTTAATGCTACGGATTTTCGCACCCAAATTTTTTACACTTCAAAAATTTCTACCGTCGGAACCAAAAAAACTGGAGACCTGAAACCAATGGCCGTTGTAGGTAGATATGTCACCTACCTGAATTTAAATCTGTCCAACACAACTCTCCAATCTGTCCAACACAACTCTCGTAAGAAATTTTCTTCATGAAAAAAGTGAAACTTATCGAAATATATAGCTTTTTTGGCTGTTAACAAAGGTAGCAGCTACCTTCCTTGTTTTTTCAAAAAATTGGCGGATGAGCTGAAATTTAAAATAGAAATTTAATGCCGTTTTAAAATAGCTAAGGATCGTCCCCATTTTGTTACGAGGGGGGTTTTTTTAGCTCCTTTAGATTTTGAGTAATCGTTAATGCTTCGGATTTTCGCAACCAATTTTTTTACACTTGAAAAATTTCTACCGTCGGAACCAAAAAAGCTGGAGACCTGAAACCAATGGTTGTTGTAGGTAGATATGTCAGTTACTTTATCTCAAATAATTCAGGCCAATTTGTCCAACACAACACTCGTAAGAAATTTTCACGCATGAAAAAAGTGAAACTTATCGAAATATATAGCTTTTTTGGCTGTTAACAAAGGTAGCTCCTTCCTTGTTTTTTCGAAAAATTGGCAGATGGGCTTAAATTTAAATTAAGAAACTAATGTTCTTTTAAAAAAGCTAAGGGTCGTCCCCATGTTGTCACAAGGGGGGTTTTTTTTAGCTCCTTTAGTTTTCGAGTAATCGTTAATGTTCCGAATTTTCGCACCCAATTTTTGTACACTTCAAAAATTTTTACCATCGGAATTAAAGTAGTTGGAGACCTACAACCAATGGTCGTTGTAGGTAGATATGTCATTTACCTGGAATTAAACAATTTAAGCCAATATGTCTAACACAACTCTCGTAAGAAATTTTAACGCATGAAAAAAGTGAAACTTACCGAAATATATAGCTTTTTTGGCTGTTAACGAAGGTAGCAGCTACCTTCCTTGTTTTTTCGAAAAATTGGTGAATGGGCTGAAATTAAGATTAAAGATTTAATGCCGTTTTAAAATAGCTAAGGGTGGTCTCCATGTTGTCAGGAGGGTGTTTTTTTAGCTCCTTTAGTTTTCGAGTAATCGTTAATGCTACGGATTTTCGCACCCAATTTTTTTACACTTCAAAAAATTCTACCGTCGGAAACAAAGAAGCTGGAGACCTGAAACCAGTGGTCGTTGTAGATAGATATGTCACCTACTTGGATTTAAAAAATTCAGGCCAATCCGTCTAACACAACTCTCGTAAGAAATTTTCACGCATGAAAAAAGTGAAACTTATCGATATATATACCTTTTTTGCTGTTAACAAAGGTAGCTCCTTCCTTGTTTTTTCGAAAAATTGGCAGATGGACCAAAATTTAAATTAAGAAACTAATGTTCTTTTAAAAAAGCTAAGGGTCGTCCCCATGTTGTCACAAGGGGGTTTTTTTTTAGCTCCTTTAGTTTTCGAGTAATCGTTAATGTTCCGAATTTTCGCACCCAATTTTTGCTACCTTCCTTGTTTTTTCCAAAAAAATGGCGGATGGGCTAAAATTTAGATTTAAAATTTAATACCGTTTTAAAATAGCTAAGGATCATCCCCATGTTGTCACGAGGGGGTTTTTTAGATCCTTTAGTTTTCGAGTAATCGTTAATGCTACGGATTTTCGCACCCAAATTTTTTACACTTCAAAAATTTCTACCGTCGGAACCAAAAAAGCTGGAGAACTGAAACCAATGGCCGTTGCTGGTAGATAGGTCACTTACCTGAACTTAAAAAAATTCAGGCCAATCCGCCCAACACAACTCTCGTAAGAAATTTTCACGCATGAAAAAAGTGAAACTTATCGAAATATATAGCTTTTTTGGCTGTTAACAATGGTAGCTACTTCCTTGTTTTTTCGAAAAATTGGCGGATGGGCTGAAATTTAGATTAGAGATTTAATGCCGTTTTAAAATAGCTAAGGGTCGTCCCCATGTTGTCACGAGGGGGTTTTTTTTAGCTCCTTTAATTTTTGAGTAATGGTTAATGCTACAGATTTTCGCACTCAATTTTTTTACACTTCAAAAATTTCTACCGTCGAAACTAAAAAAGCTGGAGACCTGAAACCAATGGCTTTTGTAGATAGATATGTCACCTACATACCATTATAAAAATCAGGCCAATCCAATAAACAAAACTCCCGTAAGAAATTTTCACGCATGAAAAAAGTGAAACTTATCGAAATATATAGCTTTTTTGGCTGTTAACAAAGGTAGCAGCTACCTTCCTTGTTTTTTCGAAAAATTAGCGGATGAGCTGAAATTTAAAATAGAAATTTAATGCCGTTTTAAAATAGCTAAGGATCGTCCCCATTTTAACACTAGGGGGTTTTTTTTTAGCTTCTGTAGTTTTTGAGTAATCGTTAATGCTACGGATTTTCGCACCCAATTTTTTTACACTTCAAAAAATTCTACCGTCGGAACCAAAGAAGCTGGAGACCTGAAACCAATGGTTGTTGTAGGAAGATATGTCAGCTACTTTATCTTAAATAATTCAGGCCAATCTGTCCAACACAACCCTCGTAAGAAATTTTCACGCATGAAAAAAGTGAAACTTATCGAAATATATAGCTTTTTTGGCTGTTAACAAAGGTAGCTCCTTCCTTGTTTTTTCGAAAAATTGGCGGATGGAATGAAATTTAGATTAGAAATTTAATTTTGTTTTATAATAGCTAAATGTCGCTCCCATGTTATCACGAGGGGGTTTTTTTAGCTCCTTTAGTTTTCGAGTAATCGTTAATGCTACGGATTTTCGCACCCAATTTTTTTACACTTCAAAAATTTCTACCGTCGGAACCAAAGAAGCTGGAAACCTGAAACCAATGGCCATTGTAGGTAGTTATGTTACCTACTTAAACTTAAATTCAGGACAATCCGTCCAACACAACTCTCGTAAGAAATTTTCACGCATGAAAAAAGTGAAACTTATCGAAATATATAGCTTTTTTGGCTGTTAACAAAGGTAGCTCCTTCCTTGTTTTTTCGAAAAATTGGCGGATTGACCAAACTTTAAATTAAGGAACTAATTTTCTTTTAAAATAGCTAAGGGTCGTCCCCATGTTGTCACGAAGGGTTTTTTTAGCTCCTTTAGTTTTTGAGTAATCGATAATGCTACGGATTTTCGCACCCATTTTTTTTACACTTCAAAAATTTCTACCGTCGGAATTAAAGAAGCTGGAAACCTGAAACCAATGGCCATTGTAGGTAGATATGCCACCTACCTGGATTTAAAAAGTTCAGGCCAATCCGTTAAACACAACTCTCGTAAGAAATTTTCACGCATGAAAAAAGTGAAACTTATCGAAATATATCTTTTTTGGCTGTTAACAAAGGTAGCTCCTTCCTTGTTTTTTCGAAAAATTGGCGGATGGAATGAAATTAAAATTTGGGAATTAATCTCTTTTAAAATAGCTAAGGTTCGTCCTCATATTGTCACGAGGGTTTTTATTAAGCTCCTGTAATTTTCGAGTAATCGTTAATGCTACGGATTTTCGCACCCAAATGTTTTACACTTCAAAAATTGCTACCGACGGAACCAAAGAAGCTGGAGTCCTTAAACCTATGGCCTTTGTAGATAGTTATGTTACCTACTTAAACTTAAATTCAGGACAATCCGTCCAACACAACTCTCGTAAGAAATTTTCACGCATGAAAAAAGTGAAACTTATCGAAATATATAGCTTTTTTGGCTGTTAACAAAGGTAGCAGCTACCTTCCTTGTTTTTTCGAAAAATTGGCGGATGGACCGAAATTTAAATTAAGGAACTAATGTCGTTTTAAAATAGCTAAGGGTCGTCCCCATGTTGTCATGAGAAGGTTTTTTTAGCTCCTTTAGTTTTCGAGTAATCGTTAATGCTACGGATTTTCGCACCCAAATGTTTAACACTTCAAAAATTTCTACCATCGGAACCAAAGAAGCTGGAGACCTTAAACCTATGGCCGTTGAAGGTAGTTATGTTACCTACCTAAACTTAAATTCAGGACAATCCGTCCAACACAACTCTCGTAAGAAATTTTCACGCATGAAAAAAGTGAAACTTATCGAAATATATAGCTTTTTTGGCTGTTAACAAAGATAGCTCCTTCCTTGTTTTTTCGAAAAATTGGAGGATGGACTGAAATTTAAATTTGGGAATTAATCTCTTTTAAAATAGCTAAGGGTCATCCCCATGATGTCACGAGAAGGTTTTTTGTAGCTCCTTTAGTTTTCGAGTAATCGTTAATGCTACGGATTTTCGCACCCAAATTTTTTACACTTCAAAAATTTCTACCGTCGGAACTAACGAAGCTGGAGACCTGAAACCTATTGCCATCGTAGGTAGTTATGTCGCCTACCTAAACTTTAAAAAATTCAGGACAATCCGATCAACAAAACTCTCGTAAGAAATTTTCACGCATGAAAAAAGTGAAACTTATCGAAATATATAGCTTTTTTGGCTGTTACCATAGATAGCAGCTACCTTCCTTGTTTTTTCGAAAAATTGCCGGATGGGCTGAAATTTAGATTAGAGATTTAATGCCGTTTTAAAATAGCTAAAGGTCGTCCCCATGTTGTCTCGAGGGGTTTTTTTTAGCTCCTTTAGTTTTTGAGTAATCGTTAATGCTACGGATTTTCGCACCAAAATTTTTTACCATTCAAAATTTTCTACCGTTGGAACCAAAGAAGCTGGAAACCTAAAACCAATGGCTGTTGTAGGTAATTATGTCACTTACCTGGATTTAAAAAATTCAGGACAATCCATCAAACACAACTCTCGTAAGAAATTTTCACGCATGAAAAAAGTAAAACTTATCGAAATATATAGCTTTTTTGGCTGTTAACAAAGGTAGCAGCTACCTTCCTTGTTTTTTCGAAAAATTGGCGGATGGGCTGAAATTTAGATAAAAGATTTAATGCCATTTTAAAATAGCTTAAGGTCGTCCCCATGTTGACACGAGGGGGTCTTTTTTAGCTCCTTTAGTTTTTGAGTAATCGTTAATGCTACGGATTTTCGCACCCAATTTTTTTACACTTCAAAAGTTTCTACCGTCGGAATTAAAGAAGCTGGAGACCTGAAACCAATGGCCGTTGTAGGTAAATATGACAGCTACTATATCTCAAAAAATTCAGGCCAAAAACTACAAAACTCTCTTAAGAAATTTTCACGCATGAAAAAAGTGAAACTTATCGAAATATATAGCTTTTTTGGCTGTTAACAAAGGTAGCAGCTACTTTCCTTGTTTTTCGAAAAATTGGCGGATGGGCTGAAATTTAGATAAAAGATTTAATGCCGTTTTAAAATAGCTAAAGGTCGTCCCCTTGTTGTCACGAGGGGGTCTTTTTTTGCTCCTTTAGTTTTCGAGTAATCGTTAATGCTACGGATTTTCGCACCCAATTTTTTTACACTTCAAAAATTTCTACCGTCGAGACCAAATAAGCTGGAGAACTAAAACCAATGGCCGTTGTAGGTAGACATGTCACCTACCTGGACTTAGAAAATCCAGGCCAATCCAACTAACACAACTCTCGTAAGAAATTTTCACGCATGAAAAAAGTGAAACTTATCGAAATATATAGCTTTTTTGGCTGTTAACAAAGATAGCTCCTTCCTTGTTTTTTCGAAAAATTGCCGGATGGGCTGAAATTTAGATTAGAGATTTAATGCCGTTTTAAAATAGCTAAAGGTCGTCCCCATGTTGTCACGAGGGGTTTTTTTTAGCTCCTTTAGTTTTTGAATAATCGTTAATGCTACGGATTTTCGCACCAAAATTTTTTACCATTCAAAATTTTCTACCGTCGGAACCAAAGAAGCTGGAGACCTCAAACCAATGGCTGTTGTAGGTATTTATGTCACCTACCTGGATTTAAAAAATTCAGGGCAATCCATTCAACACAACTCTCGTAAGAAATTTTCACGCATGAAAAAAGTAAAACTTATCGAAATATATAGCTTTTTTGGCTGTTAACAAAGGTAGCAGCTACCTTCCTTGTTTTTTCGAAAAATTGGCGGATGGACCAAAATTTTAATTAAAAAACTAATGTCCTTTTAAAATAGCTAAGGGTCGTCCCCATGTTGTCACGAGTGGGTTTTTTTTAGCTCCTTTAGTTTTTGAGTAATCGTTATTGCTACGGATTTTCGCACCCAATTTTTTTACACTTCAAAAATTTCTACCGTCGTCCCCATGTTGTCAAGAAAGGTTTTTTTTTAGCTCCTTAATTTTTGAGTAATCGTTAATGCTACGGATTTTCGCACCCAATTTTTTTAATTTTCAATAATTTCTACCGTCGGAACCAAAGAAGCCGGAGACTTGAAACCAATGGCCGTTGTAGGTAGATATGCCATCTACATGGATTTAAAAAATTCAGGCCAATCTGTTCAACACAACTCTCGCAAGAAATTTTCACGCATGAAAAAAGTGAAACTTATCGAAATATATCTTTTTTGGCTGTTAACAAAGGTAGCTCCTTCCTTGTTTTTTCGAAAAATTGGCGGATGTACTGAAATTTAAATTTGGGAATTAATCTCTTTTAAAATAGCTAAGAGTCGTCCCCATGTTGTCACGAGATGGTTTTTTTAAGCTCCTGTAGTTTTCGCGTAATTGTTAATGCTACGGATTTTCGCACCAAATTTTTTACACTTCAAAAATTTCTACCGTTGGAACCAAAGAAGCTGAAGACCTACAACCAATGGCCGTTATAGGTAGACATGTCACCTACCTGGATTATAAAAAATTCAGGCCAATCCAACTAACACAACTCTCGTAAGAAATTTTCACGCATGAAAAAAGTGCAACTTATCGGAATATAAAGCTTTTTTGGCTGTTAACAAAGATAGCTCCTTCCTTGTTTTTTCGAAAAATTGACGGATGGACCGAAATTTAAATTTGGGAATTACTCTCTTTTAAAAAAGCTAAGGGTCGTCCCCATTTTGTTACAGGGGGTTTTTTTAAGCTCCTGTAGTTTTCGCGTAATTGTTAATGCTACGGATTTTCGCACCCAATTTTATACACTTCAAAAATTTCTACTGTTGGAACCAAAGAAGCTGAAGACCTACAACCAATGTAGGTAAACGTTGTAGGTAGATTGTCACTTACCTGGATTTAAAAAATTCAGGTCAATCCAACTAACACAACTCTCGTAAGAAATTTTCACCCATGAAAAAAGTAAAACTTATCGAAATATATAGCTTTTTTGGCTGTTAACAAAGATAGCTCCTTCCTTGTTTTTCGAAAAATTGGCGGATTGACCGAAATTTAAATTAAGGAACTAATGCCGTTTTAAAATAGCTAAGGGTCGTTCCCATGTTGTCACGAGAAGGTTTTTTTTAGTTCCTTTAGTTTTCGAGTAATCGTTATTGCTACGGATTTTCGCACCCAAATTTTTTACACTTCAAAAATTTCTACCGTCGGAACCAAAGAAGTTGGAGACCTTAAACCTATGGCCGTTGTAGGTAGTTATGTCACCTACTTAAACTTTTAAAATTTAGGTCAATCCGTTCAACAAAACTCTCGTAAGAAATTTTCTCGCATGAAAAAAGTGAAACTTATCGAAATATATAGCTTTTTTGGCTGTTAACAAAGGTAGCAGCTACCTTCCTTGTTTTTCGAAAAATTGGCGGATGGGCAGAAATTTAGATTAGAAATTTAATGCCGTTTTAAATTAGGTAAGAATCGTTCCCATGTTGTCACGAGGGGGTTTTTTTTAGCTCCTTTAGTTTTTGGGTAATCGTTAATGCTACGGATTTTTTTACACTTCAAAAATTTTGCACCCTATTTTTTTACACTTCAAAAATTTCTACCGTCGGAACCAAAGAAGCTGGAGACCTCAAACCAATGGCCGTCGTAGGTAGATATGTAACTTACCTGGATTTAAAAAATTGAAGCCAATCCGTTAAACACAACTCTCGTAAGAAATTTTCACGCATGAAAAAAGTGAAACTTATCCAAATATATAGCTTTTTTGGCTGTTAACAAAGGTAGCAGCTACCTTCCTTGTTTTTCGAAAAATTGGCGGATGGGCAGAAATTTTGATTAGAAATTTAATGCCGTTTTAAAATAGGTAAGGGTCGTTCCCATGTTGTCACGAGGGGTTTTTTTTTAGCTCCTTTAGTTTTTGGGTAATCGTTAATGCTACGGATTTTCGCACCCAATTTTTTTACACTTCAAAAATTTCTACCGTCGGAACCAAAGAAGCTGGAGACCTCAAACCAATGGCCGTCGTAGGTAGATATGTAACTTACCTGGATTTTAAAAAATTGAGGCCAATCCGTTAAACACAACTCTCGTAAGAAATTTTCACGCATGAAAAAAGTGAAACTTATCCAAATATATAGCTTTTTTGGCTGTTAACAAAGGTAGCAGCTACCTTCCTTGTTTTTTCGAAAAATTGACGGATGGGCTGAAATTTAGATTAGAGATTTAATGCCGTTTTAAAATAGCTAAGGGTCGTCTCCATGTTGTCACAAGCTGGAGACCTAAAACCAATGGCCGTTGTAGGTAAATATGTCACCTACCTGGATTTAAAAAATTCAGGCCAATCCGTCAAACACAACTCTCGTAAGATATTTTCACGCATGAAAAATGTGAAACTTATCGATATATATCTTTTTTGGCTGGTAACAAAGGTAGCTCCTTCCTTGTTTTTTCGAAAAATTGGCGGATGGACTGAAATTTAAATTTGGGAATTAATCTCTTTTAAAATAGCTTAGGGTCGTCCCAATGTTGTCATGAGTGGTTTTTTTTAAGCTCCTGTAGTTTTCGCGTAATTGTTAATGCTACGGATTTTCGCACCCAATTTTTTACACTTCAAAAATTTCTACCGTCGGAACCAAAGAAGCTGGAGACCTGAAACCTATTGCCATCGTAGGTAGTTATGTCACCTACCTAAACTTTAAAAAATTCAGGACAATCCGATCAACAAAACTCTCGTAAGAAATTTTCACGCATGAAAAAAGTGAAACTTATCGAAATATATAGCTTTTTTGGCTGTTAACAAAGGTAGCAGCTACCTTCCTTGTTTTTTCGAAAAATTGGCGGATGGGCTGAAATTTAGATAAAAGATTTAATGCCGTTTTAAAATAGCTAAAGGTCGTCCCCTTGTGCTCACGAGGGGGTCTTTTTTAGCTCCTTTAGTTTTCGAGTAATCGTTAATGCTACGGATTTTCGCACCCAATTTTTTTACACTTCAAAAATTTCTACCGTCGGGACCAAAGAAGCTGGAGAACTTAAACCAATGGCCGTTGTAGGTAGACATGTCACCTACCTGGACTTAGAAAATCCAGGCCAATCCAACTAACACAACTCTCGTAAGAAATTTTCACGCATGAAAAAAGTGAAACTTATCGAAATATATAGCTTTTTTGGCTGTTAACAAAGATAGCTCCTTCCTTGTTTTTTCGAAAAATTGGAGGATGGACTGAAATTTAAATTAAGGATATAATGCCGTTTTAAAATAGCTAAGGGTCGTCCCCATGTTGTCACGAGGGGTTTTTTTTAGCTCCTTTAGTTTTTGAGTAATCGTTAATGCTACGGATTTTCGCACCAAAATTTTTTACCATTCAAAAATTTCTACCGTCGGAACCAAACAAGCTGGAGACTTTAAACCAATGGTCGTTTTAGATAATTATGTCACCTACCTGGACTTAAAAAATTCAGGACAATCCATCTAACACAACTCTCGTATGAAATTTTCACGCATGAAAAAAGAAAACTTATCGAAATATATAGCTTTTTTGGCTGTTAACAAAGGTAGCAGCTACCTTCCTTGTTTTTTCGAAAAATTGGCGGATGGGCTGAAATTTAGATAAAAGATTTAATGCCATTTTAAAATAGCTTAAGGTCGTCCCCATGTTGTCACGAGGGGGTCTTTTTTAGCTCCTTTAGTTTTTGAGTAATCGTTAATGCTACGGATTTTCGCACCCAATTTTTTTACACTTCAAAAGTTTCTACCGTCGGAATTAAAGAAGCTGGAGACCTAAAACAAATGGATGTTTGAGGTAAATATGACAGCTACTATATCTCAAAAAATTCAGGCCAATCCTTTTAACACAACTCTCGTAAGAAATTTTCACGCATGAAAAAAGTGAAACTTATCGAAATATATAGCTTTTTTGGCTGTTAACAAAGGTAAAACCTGAAACCAATGGCCGTTGTAGGTAGATATGTCACCTACCTGGATTTAAAAAATTCAGGCCAATTCGTCCAATACAACTCTCGTAAGAAATGTTCACGCATGAAAAAAGTGAAACTTATCGAAATATATAGCTTTTTTGGCTGTTAACAAAGGTAGCAGCTACCTTCCTTGTTTTTTTCGAAAAATTGGCAGATGGGCTGAAATTTAGATAAAAGATTTAATGCCGTTTTAAAATAGCTAAGGGTCGTCCCCATGTTGTCACGAAGAGGTTTTTTTTAGCTCCTTTAGTTTTCGAGTAATCGTTAATGCTACGGATTTTAGCACCCAATTTTTTTAAACTTCACAAATTTCTACCGTCGGAACCAAAGAAGCTGGAGATCTGTTACTAATGGCAGTCGTAAGTAAATATGTAACCTACCTGGATTTAAAAAATTTAGGCCAATCTATCCAACACAACTCTCGTAAGAAATTTTCACGCATGAAAAAAGTGAAACTTATCGAAATATATAGCTTTTTTGGCTGTTAACAAAGGTAGCAGCTACCTTCCTTATTTTTTCGAAAAATTGGCGGATGGGCTGAAATTTAGATAAAAGATTTAAAGCCGTTTTAAAATAGCTAAAGGTCGTCCCCTTGTGCTCACGAGGGGGTCTTTTTTAGCTCCTTTAGTTTTCGAGTAATCGTTAATGCTACGGATTTTCGCACCCAATTTTTTTACACTTCAAAAATTTCTACCGTCGGGACCAAAGAAGCTGGAGAACTTAAACCAATGGCCGTTGTAGGTAGACATGTCACCTACCTGGACTTAGAAAATCCAGGCCAATCCAACTAACACAACTCTCGTAAGAAATTTTCACGCATGAAAAAAGTGAAACTTATCGAAATATATAGCTTTTTTGGCTGTTAACAAAGATAGCTCCTTCCTTGTTTTTTCGAAAAATTGGAGGATGGACTGAAATTTAAATTAAGGATATAATGCCGTTTTAAAATAGCTAAGGGTCGTCCCCATGTTGTCACGAGGGGTTTTTTTTAGCTCCTTTAGTTTTTGAGTAATCGTTAATGCTACGGATTTTCGCACCAAAATTTTTTACCATTCAAAAATTTCTACCGTCGGAACCAAACAAGATGGAGACCTTAAACCAATGGTCGTTGTAGGTAATTATGTCACCTACCTGGACTTAAAAAATTCAGGACAATCCATCCAACACAACTCTCGTAAGAAATTTTCACGCATGAAAAAAGTAAAACTTATCGAAATATATAGCTTTTTTGGCTGTTAACAAAGGTAGCAGCTACCTTCCTTGTTTTTTCGAAAAATTGGCGGATGGGCTGAAATTTAGATAAAAGATTTAATGCCATTTTAAAATAGCTTAAGGTCGTCCCCATGTTGTCACGAGGGGGTCTTTTTTAGCTCCTTTAGTTTTTGAGAAATCGTTAATGCTACGGATTTTCGCACCCAATTTTTTTACACTTCAAAAGTTTCTACCGTCGGAATTAAAGAAGCAGGAGACCTTAAACCAATGGCCGTTTGAGGTAAATATGGCAGCTACTATATCTCAAAAAATTCAGGCCAAAACTTTTAACACAACTCTCGTAAGAAATTTTCACGCATGAAAAAAGTGAAACTTATCGAAATATATAGCTTTTTTGGCTGTTAACAAAGGTAAAACCTGAAACCAATGGCCGTTGTAGGTAGATATGTCACCTACCTTGATTTAAAATATTCAGGCCAATTCGTCCAATACAACTCTCGTAAGAAATTTTCACGCATGAAAAAAGTGAAACTTATCGAAATATATAGCTTTTTTGGCTGTTAACAAAGGTAGCAGCTACCTTCCTTGTTTTTTTCGAAAAATTGGCAGATGGGCTGAAATTTAGATAAAAGATTTAATGCCGTTTTAAAATAGCTAAGGGTCGTCCCCATGTTGTCACGAGGAGGTTTTTTTTAGCTCCTTTAGTTTTCGAGTAAAATGCTACGGATTTTAGCACCCAATTTTTTTAAACTTCACAAATTTCTACCGTCGGAACCAAAAAAGCTGGAGATCTGTTACCACTGGCAGTCGTAAGTAAATATGTAACCTACCTGGATTTTAAAAATTTAGGCCAATCTGTCCAACACAACTCTCGTAAGAAATTTTCACGCATGAAAAAAGTGAAACTTATCGAAATATATAACTTTTTTGGCTGTTAACAAAGGTAGCAGCTACCTTCCTTGTTTTTTCGAAAAAATGGCGGATGGGCTTAAATTTAGATTAGAGATTTAATGCCGTTTTAAAATAGCTAAAGACCGTCTCCTTGTTGTCACGAGGGGGTTTTTTTTAGCTCCTTTAGTTTTCGAGTAATCGTTAATGCTACGGATTTTCGCACCCAAATTTTTACACTACAAAAATTTCTTTCGTCGGAAACAAAAAAGCTGGAGACCTGAAACCAATGGTCGTTGTAGGTAGATATCTCACCTACCTGGATTTTAAAAATTTAGGCCAATCCGTTTAACACAACTCTCGTAAGAAATTTTCACACATGAAAAAAGTGAAACTTATCGAAATATATAGCTTTTTTGGCAGTTAACAAAGATAGCGCCTTCCTTGTTTTTTCGAAAAATTGGTGGATGGGCCGAAATTTAAATTAAGAAACTAATGCCATTTTAAAAAAACTAAAGGTCGTCCCCATGTTGTCACAAGGGGGTTTTTTTTAGCTCCTTTCGTTTTCGAGTAATCGTTAATGCTACGGATTTTCGCACCCAATTTTTTTACACTTCAAAAATTTTTACCGTCGGAATCAAAAAAGCTGGAGACCTGAAACCAATGGTCGTTGTAGGTAGATATGTCACCTACCTGGATTTTAAAAATTTAGGCCAATCCGTTAAACTCAACTCTCGTAAGAAATTTTCTCGCATGAAAAAAGTGAAACTTATCGAAATATATAGCTTTTTTGGCACGTACCTGGATTTAATTTGCACGCATGAAAAAAGTGAATCTTATCGAAATATATAGCTTTTTTGGCTGTTAACAAAGGTAGCTCCTTCCTTGTTTTTTCGAAAAATTGGCGGATGAACCAAAATTTAAATTAAGAAACTAATGCCCTTTTAAAATAGCTAAAGGTCGCACCATGTTGTCACAAGAGGGGTTTTTTTAGCTCCTTTAGTTTTCGAGTAATCGTTAATGCTACGGATTTTCGCACCCAAATTTTTTACACTTCAAACATTTCTACCGTCGGAATTAAAAAAGCTGGAGACCTGAAACCAATGGTCATGGTAGGTAGATATATCACCTACCTGGATTTAAAAAATTCAGGCCAACTCGTCCAACACAACTCTCGTAAGAAATTTTCACGCATGAAAAAAGTAAAACTTATCGAAATATATAGCTTTTTGGCTGTTAACAAAGGTAGCAGCTACCTGCCTTGTTTTTTCGAAAAATTGGCGGATGGGCTGAAATTAAGATTAGAAATTTAATGTTGTTTTAAAAAAGCTAAGGGTCGTCCCCATGTTGTCACGAGGGGGGTTTTTTTTTTGCTCCTTTAATTTTCGAGTAATCGTTAATGCTACGGATTTTCGCACCCAATTATTTTACACTTCAAAAATTTCTACCGTCGGAAGCAAAGAAGCTGGAGAACTGAAACCAATGGCCGTTGTCGGTAGATATGTCACCTACTTTAATTTAAAAAATTAAGGCCAATTCGTCCAACACAACTCTCGTAAGAAATTTTCACGCATGAAAAAAGTGAAACTTATCGAAATATATAGCTTTTTTGGCTGTTAACAAAGATAGCTCCTTCCTTGTTTTTTCGAAAAATTAGCGGATGGACCGAAATTTAAATTAAGAAACTAAAGCCCTTTTAAAAAAACTAAAGGTCGTCCCCATGTTGTCACAAGGGGGTTTTTTTTAGCTCCTTTCGTTTTCGAGTAATCGTTAATGCTACGGATTTTCGCACCCAATTTTTTTACACTTCAAAAATTTTTACCGTCGGAACTAAAAAAGCTGGAGACCTGAAACAAATGGTCGTTGTAGGTAGATATGTCACCTACCTGGATTTTAAAAATTCAGGCCAACATGTCTAACACAACTCTCATAAGAAATTTTCACGCATGAAAAAAGTGAAACTTATCGAAATATATAGCTTTTTTGGCACCTACCTGGATTTAATTTGCACGCATGAAAAAAGTGAATCTTATCGAAATATAAAGCTTTTTGGGCTGTTAACAAAGGTAGCTCCTTCCTTGTTTTTTCGAAAAATTGGCGGATGGACCAAAATTTAAATTAAGAAACTAATGCCCTTTTAAAATAGCTAAAGGTCGTCCCCATGTTGTCACAAGGGGGTTTTTTTTAGCTCCTTTAGTTTTCGAGTAATCGTTAATGCTACGGATTTTCGCACCCAAATTTTTTACACTTCAAACATTTCTACCGTCGGAATCAAAAAAGCTGGAGACCTGAAACCAATGGTCATCGTAGGTAGATATATCACCTACCTGGATTTAAAAAATTCAGGCCAACTCGTCCAACACAACTCTCGTAAGAAATTTTCACGCATGAAAAAGTAAAACTTATCGAAATATATAGCTTTTTGGCTGTTAACAAAGGTAGCAGCTACCTGCCTTATTTTTTCGAAAAATTGGCGGATGGGCTGAATTTAAGATTAGAAATTTAATGCCGTTTTAAAAAAGCTAAGGGTCGTCCCCATGTTGTCACGAGGGGGTTTTTGTTAGCTCCTTTAGTTTTCGAGTAATCGTTAATGCTACGGATTTTCGCACCCAATTTTTTACACTTCAAAAATTTCCACAGTCGGAACGAAAAAAGCTGTAAACCTGAAACCAATGGCCGTTGTAGGTAGATATGTCACCTACTTGGATTAAGAAAATTCAGGCCAACCCGTCCAACACAACTCTCGTAAGAAATTTTCACGTAAGAAACCAATGGCCGTTGTAGGTAGATATGTCACCTACCTTAAATTAAAAAATTCAGGCCAATCCGTCGAACACAACTCTCGTTAGAAATTTTCACGCATGAAAAAAGTGAAACTTATCGAAATATATAGCTTTTTTGGCTGTTAACAAAGGTAGCAGCTATCTTCCTTGTTTTTTTCGAAAAATTGGTGGATGGGCTGATATTTAGATTAGAAATTTAAAGCCGTTTTAAAATAGCTAAGGGTCGTCCCCATGTTGTCACGAGGGGGTTTTTTTAGCTCCTTTAGTTTTCGAGTAATCGTTAATATTACGGATTCTCGCACCAAATTTTTTTACACTTCAAAATATTCTACCGTCGGAATTAAAAAAGCTGGAGACCTAAAACCAATGGCCGTTGTAGGTAGATATATCAACTACTTAAATTTAAAAAATTCAAGCCAATCCGTCTAACACAACTCTCGTAAGAAATTTTCACGCATGACAAAAGTGAAACTTATCGAAATATATAGCTTTTTTGGCTGTTAACAAAGGTAGCTCCTTCCTTGTTTTTTCGAGAAATTGACAGATGGACCGAATTTTAAATTAAGAATCTAATGCCCTTTTAAAATAGCTAAAGGTCTTCCCCATGTTGTCACGAGGGGGTTTTTTTTAGCTCCTTTAGTTTTCGAGTAATCGTTAATGCTACGGATTTTCGCACCCAATTTTTTTACACTTAAAAAATTTCTACCGTCGGAACCAAAGAAGCTGGAAACCTGAAACCAATGGCCGTGTTAGGAAGATATGTCACCTACTTGGATTTAGAAATTTCAGGCCAATCCGTCTAACACAACTCTCGTAAGAAATTTTCACTCATGAAAAAAGTGAAACTTATCGAAATATATAGCTTTTTTGGCTGTTAACAAAGGTAGCTCCTTCCTTGTTTTTTCGAAAAATTGGCGGCTGGACTAAAATTTAAATTAAAAAACTAATGCCCTTTTAAAATAGCTAAGGGTCGTCCCCATGTTGTTACGAGGGGGTTTTTTTAGCTCCTTTAGTTTTCGAGTAATCGTTAATGCTACGGATTTTCGCACCAAATTTTTTTACACTTCAAAAATTTCTACCGTCGAATTAAAATAATTTGGAGACCTTAAACCAATGGTCGTCGTAGGTAGATAAGTCACCTACCTGGATTTAAAAAATTCAGGCCAGTTCGTCCAACACAACTCTCGTAAGAAATTTTCATGCATGAAAAAAGTGAAACTTATCGAAATATATAGCTTTTTTGGCTGTTAACAAAGATAGCTCCTTCCTTGTTTTTTCGAAAAATTGGCAGATGGACCGAAATTTAAATTAAGGAACTAATTTCCTTTTAAAGTAGCTAGAGGTCGTCCCCATGTTATCACAAGGGGATTTGTTTAGCTCCTTTAGTTTTCGAGTAATCGTTAATGCTACGGATTTTCGCACCCAATTTTTTTACACCTAAAAAATTTCTACAGTCGGAACCAAAAAAACTGGAGTCCTGAAACCAATGGCCGTTGTAGGTAGATATATCACCTACCTGGATTTAGAAAATTTAGGCTAATCCGTCTATCACAACTCTCGTAAGAAATTTTCACGCATGAAAAAAATGAAACTTATCGAAATAAATAGCTTTTTTGGCTGTTAACAAAGGTAGCAGCTAAGGTCCTTGTTTTTGGCGGATGGGCTTAAATTTAGATTAGAGATTTAATGCCGTTTTAAAATAGCTAAAATTCGTCCCCATGTTGTCACGAGGGGGTATATTTTAGCTCCTTTAGTTTACGAGTAATCGTTAATGCTACGGATTTTCGCACCCAATTTTTTTACACTTAAAAAATTTCTACCGTCGGAACCAAAGAAGCTGGAGACCTGAAACCAATGGCCGCTGTAGGGAGATATGTCACCTTTTTTTTAAGCTCCTTTAGTTTTCGAGTTATCGTTAATGCTACGGATTTTCGCATCCAATTTTTTTACACTTCAAAAATTTCTACCGTCGGAATTAAAGAAGCTGGAGACGTGAAACCAATGGTCGTCGTAGGCAGATATGTCATTAACTTGGATTTAAAAAATTAGGCATATCCGTTCAACACAACTCATCGAAATATATAGCTTTTTACGTATCGAAATATATAGCTTTTTTGGCTGTTAACAAAGGTAGCAGCTACCTTCCTTGTTTTTTCGAAAAATTGGCGGATGGGCTAAAATTGAGATTTAGAAACTAATGCCGTTTTAAAATAACTAAGAGTCATCCACATGTTGTCACGGAGGGGTTTTTTTTAGCTCCTTTAGTTTTCGAGTAATCGTTAATGCTACGGATTTTCGCACCCAATTTTTTTACACTTAAACAATTTCTACCGTCGGAACCAAAGAAGCTGGAGACCTGAAACCAATGGCCGCTGTAGGTAGATATGTCACCTACCTGGAATTCAAAAATTCAGGCCAATCCGATCAAAACAACTCTCGTAAGAAATTTTCACGCATGAAAAAAGTGAAACTTATCGAAATATATAGCTTTTTTGGCTGTTAACAAAGGTAGCTCCTTCCTTGTTTTTTCGAAAAATTGGCGGATGGACCAAAATTTAAATTAAGGAAATAATGTCCTTTTAAAATAGCTAAAATTCGTCCCCATGTTGTCACGAGGGGTTTTTTTTTAGCTCCTTTAGTTTTCGAGTAATCGTTAATGCTACGGATTTTCGCACCCAATTTTTTTACACTTCAAAAATTTCTACCGTCGGAACCAAAGAAGCTTGAGACCTTAAACCTATGGCCGCCGTAGGTAGATATGTCACCTACATGGTTTTAAAAAATTCAGGCCAACATGTCTAACACAACTCTCGTAAGAAATTTTCACGCATGAAAAAAGTGAAACTTAACGAAATATATAGCTTTTTTGGCTGTTAACAAAGGTAGCAGCTACCTTCCTTGTTTTTTCGAAAAGTTGGCGGATGGGTTGAAATTAAGATTAAAGATTTAATGCCGTTTTAAAATAGCTAAGGATCGTCCCCATGTTGTCACGAGGGGGTTTTTTTAGCTCCTTTAGTTTTCGAGTAATCGTTAATGCTACGGATTTTCGCACCCAATTTTTTTACACTTCAAATTTCTACCGTCGGAACCAATAAAGCTGGAGAACTGAAACCAATGGCCGTCGTAGGTAGATATGTCATCTACATAAATTTAAAAAATTTAATCCAAAAAAGCTGGAGACCTGAAACCAATGGCCGTTGTAGGTAAATATGTCACCTACCTTTATTTAAAAAATTCAGGCCAATCCGATCAAAACAACTCTCGTAAGAAATTTTCAAGCATGAAAAAAGTGAAACTTATCGAAATATATAGCTTTTTTGGCTGTTAACAAAGGTAGCTCCTTCCTTGTTTTTTCGAAAAATAGGCAGATGGACCGAAATTTAAATTAAGAAACTAATGTCCTTTTGAAAAAGCTAAAATTCGTCCCCATGTTGTCATGAGGGGTTTTTTTTTAGCTCCTTTAGTTTTCGAGTAATCGTTAATGCTACGGATTTTCACACCCAATTTTTTTACATTTCAAAAATTTCTACAGTCGGAACCAAAGAAGCTGAAGACTTGAAACCAATGGCCGTCATAGGCAGATATGTCACCTTTTTTTAAGCTCCTTTAGTTTTCGAGTAATCGTTAATGCTACGGATTTTCACATCCAATTTTTTTACACTTCAAAAAATTCTACCGTAGGAACCAAAAAAGCTGGAGACCTGAAACCAATGGCCGTTGTAGGTAAATATGTCTCCTATCTGGATTTAAAAAATTCAGGCCAATCCGATCAACACAACTCTCGTAAGAAATTTTCACGCATGAAAAAAGTGAAACTTATCGAAAAATATAGCTTTTTTGGCTGTTAACAAAGGTAGCCTTCCTTGTTTTATCGAAAAATTGGCAGATGGACCAAAATTTAAATTAAGAAACTAATGTCCTTTTGAAATATCTAAAATTCATCCCCATGTTGTCATGAGGGGGTTTTTTTTAGCTCCTTTAGTTTTCGAGTAATCGTTAATGCTACGGATTTTCGCACCCAATTTTTTTACATTTCAAAAATTTCTACCGTCGAAACCAAAGAAGCTGAAGACTTGAAACCAATGATTTTCGTAGGCAGATATGTCACTTACCTGGATTTAAAAAATTCAGGCCAATCCGTTCAACACAACTCATCGAAATATATAGCTATTTACTTATCGAAATATATAGCTTTTTTGGCTGTTAACAAAGGTTGCAGCTACCTTCCTTGTTTATTCGAAAAATTGGCGGATGGGCTGAAATTTTGATTAAAGATTTAATGCCGTTTTAAAATAGATAAAGGTCGTCCCCATGTTGTCACGAGTTACACTTCAAAAATTTCAACCGTCGGAACCAAAGAAGCTGGAGACAGACCTGAAACCAATGGTCGTCGTAGGTAGATATATCACCTACCTGGATTTAAAAAATTTAGACCAATCCGTCTACTACAACTCTCGTAAGAAATTTTCACGCATGAAAAAAGTGAAACTTATCGAAATATATAGCTTTTTTGGCTGTTAACAAAGGTAGCAGCTACCTTCCTTGTTTTTTCGAAAAATTGGCGGATGGGCTGAAATTTAGATAAAAGATTTAATGCCGTTTTAAAATAGCTAAAATTCGTCCCCATGTTGTCACGAGGGGGTTTATTTTAGCTCCTTTAGTTTACGAGTAATCGTTAATGCTACGGATTTTCGCACCCAATTATTTTAAACTTCAAAAATTTCTACCGTCGGAACTAAAAAAACTTGAAACCTGTTACCAATGGTCGTCGTAGGCAGAAATGTCACCTACTTGAATTTAAAAAATTCAAGCCAATCCGTTGAACTCAACTCTCGTAAGAAATTTTCACGCTTGAAAAAAGTGAAACTTATCGAAATATATAGCTTTTTTGGCTGTTAACAAAGGTAGCAGCTACCTTCCTTGTTTTTTTCGAAAAATTGGCAGATTGACCAAAATTTAAATTAAGAAACTAGTGCCTTTTTAAAATAGCTAAAGGTCGTCCCCATGTTGTCACAAGGGGATTTTTTTAGCTCCTTTAGTTTTCGAGTAATCGTTAATGCTACGGATTTTCGCACCAAAGTTTTTTACACTTCAAAAATTTCTACCGTCGGAACCAAAAAAGCTGAAGACCTGAAACCAATGGTCGTCGTAAAAAGATATATCACCTACCTTAACATAAAAAATTCAGGCCAATCCGTCCAACACAACTCTCGTAAGAAAATTTCACGCATGAAAAAAGTGAAACTTATCGAAATATATAGCTTTTTTGGCTGTTAAAAAAGGTAGCAGCTACCTTCTTTGTTTTTTTCGAAAAATTGACGGATGGGCTGAAATTTAGATAAGAGATTTAATGTCGTTTTAAAATAGCTAAGGGTCGTCCCCATGTTGTCACGAGGGGGTTTTATTTAGCTCCATTAGTTTTCGAGTAATCGTTAATGCTACGGATTTTCGCACCCCATTTTTTTACAATTCAAAATATTCTACCGTCGGAACCAAAGAAGCTGGAAACCTAAAACCTATGACTGTTGTAGGTAGATATATCACCTAACTAAATTTAGAAAATTCAAGCCAATCCGTTCAAAACAACTCACGTAAGAAATTTTCACGCAAGTTAAAGTTCGTTCCTTGCAGTCGTGGAAATAAATACTTTAACACAATTTTTAATTATAACTTTCTAAGATGTTTTTATTATGAGTTACAATCCAATTCTGATTGATTTTACATTTTTTCCACTATTTATAATGTTTTACTTTTCCTTATCTAAAATAGATTTCTTTATTCCTATTGGTTAAAAGATATATAATAAACATATGCAATATGTTTATTCTATATTATTTATCTATGTAAAAAAAAATATAAATGCATAAAGAAATGCAAGTGTTCAAATTACTATTTTGTTTTCCTTTTTCTTATGTTCTAATAATTGTATTTTTTAATTAATTTAAATGATAAACATATGGAATGTCTATCTTACAGTTTTTTGTTATGGGAAAGTAAATGATAGAAAATATAAAATAGGAATTATATTACTATATGGATAAGAGAAAATACAATGTATTACAATGTTGTATGTTTCGTTATGTTGCATTGTGAATTGTTGCATTATGTTGCTTTGTGGATGTCATCAATATAGAATCCGGTGTAGTAGGAATACGTAACTCCTCCCGCCTAAGTGATGGCCAAAATCTGCAAGGTTTTTGGTCATCAGAAGTAGCTGACGTGCTTCTGTTTAATGCGGCTTTATATTTCTTAAAATATGAAATAAAAAAGTATATTATAATGGTAAAAATAATGATGGAATATAGTGTCCAAGACGTATAATGGCTTATTGCATGATGATTTGTTGTAGATTCCAATTGTGCAATGTGTTCTTGATGTTGTATGCTCCAATTATTTAAAATACGAAGGTTAACTGCTGGATGGATATCTTGTATAAATAAGTCATTATAAGGTTGAAGTAATGACACGTCGTCCATATAAGTTGCAAGTTGATTGGAATATTGGATATTCCCAATAATGATTGTGCAATTGAGGAATTTGATGAGGTTGATTCCTTGTATTCCTTTCTGTCTTTGTAAACAGGTAGATGATATGTCTATCATATTTTTATTATTGACGTAGATATATTGTGGTAATATTTGTTTAACTTCCTCAGGAAGGGTATCATTTGTTAAATTACATTTAGCTGGACTATTAAATATAAGTTGTGTAACGCAATGATGTTGACTTTGTTTAAGATAACCTTGTTTACAATAGGCTATATTTTCCACTTCAAGACAAGATTTTTCTTGTTCATCAATATATTGGTAATGCTGATTATTAGCGATTAATAAAGGATGAGGAATTGCTATGGAGTAAGTGTTGTTAATGGTAATGGGTTGTATAAGGTATTGTTGGAATTTGGCTGAGTGAAAATTAGGAATTTGTATAGATAATATGATATTTGATTGATTATAGTAGGCTTTAAGTGTCAATAATTTATATAATTCATTTTCTGAGTGAATAGTAACATCTTGTTTTTGCAATTGCTCTTGAATATATTTAATTTCTACATGGTTAAGTATGTGATGTGAAATGACTTGAATTCTAGCTAGTAATATAGTTTCAACTATGTTATCAAGGTGTTTTTGTAGCGAATTTATGTTATACGTAGTGTGGTATAAATATTGTTCTAGTAGCATAATACTTTGAAACTCGTGAGAAAAATTCTTAGATATTTCTAATTCGTTGGCTAAACTTAACGAATTATTATTAATTATTTCTTGAAAATAAGTAAACCTTTCTATCATTTTATTATTAACGTCGATTTGTTCATTAACCTTTGAGGTTAACAAATATTCTCTGTTTTGTAACTGTTGTAATGCTTTACTAATTTCTAAAAAGTCATCGTTATCCATATTACCAGTGATACTTTTAACTATGGATCCTAGTCCATTGAATGCTCCTCGTTTAATTCTATATGTGGGAATTAATGAAGTTAATGTTTCTTTAAGCTTTAATAGATCATTACTAAGGATGTGTATCCTATTCTGATATGAAAAAGAAGTGTATAGATGTGGCTGTATTTTATTTTGTATGTGGTTAAGGTTATCGTCTAGATTTAAGATGATTTGATTATATTGATTTAGATTTACTATGTGTAATAATCTGCTGTAGTTGCTGATGATTCTAGCTTCTCCTGTGTGAATTGGGATGATTCCTTTGTTTTCGTTATAATTATGTACTTCCATAGACTGGCTGGAGGCATCCTTCAACCTGTAAAGGTTTTTTGATCTTAGATTTATGAACTTTCCGGTTTTTGTTAGTGGTTATAGTGACTTTATTATTTTTCAAAACCTGATGTTTAATGAAAGGTGGATGTACTTTGTTTCGTCTATTATTTTTCTCATAGATAATGTCATTTTGTTCATATTTTTTGGGATCCCGTCTATTTTGATTTAATTTATCAATAAGTTTTGTCTTTAATCTACTATTTCTATGTTGTATCAAATTACATAATTTTTTGTAGTTATTATTTTGATCTGTTATATATTCATGTAAAGGCTTGTTAATAATATTAGGAAATATTTCCGTTTCCTGATAATGGCCGTTTTTTAATTCCATTGGTGTGAACTGAGTGGTAGAATGAATAGTGTTGTTATAAACAATTAAAGTATCTAACATTAAGTTTTCAGGATCATGGTTTGGACTTTTTGCCAAGAGAACTCTGTAAATTTCAATAAGGGTCGAATGAAATCTCTCTACTGGAGAATTTCCAGTTGAATTTTTAGGGGTAGTGAGATGGAGTTCTATATTATGGGATGTACATAGATCTTTGAAGATTTTGTTATTAAACTCTGTTCCTCGGTCAGTTATTAATTTCTTAGGTTTGCCATGGGTAGTGATAAATTTTTTTATCAATTTAACAACTTCTATTGCATTTTGTACGTTTAGTAAGAAGGCACTTCCAAATTTGGAAAATTTGTCTATTATCGTTAAGAAATTGGCATTCTGAATAGAGAAAATATCCATATGAATAATCTCCATGGGTTTTCCTGGAGTATCGGTAATTTCTAATTTAATTTTGTCTGGATTCCTATTGTATTTTTGAATTTGACAGATTTCACATTGGTTAATATATTTATGGAGAACATTTCTCATTTTTGGAAAATAATACTTTCTTTTGAGTTGTAAGTAATTTTCAGTGATTCCACGATGGCCATTATTTTCGTGAATTTCCCTGATTACTTGAATTTGTTCTAATGGTTCCTCTATATCTTTAACCATTGTTTTACATCTAAGCAGTTTAAATTTAGATTCTTTACATTTAGTTTTAACTAGTTTATTCAAGATTCGGAAGGTTTCTTGATCACATGCAATACCAGTTAGTTGTTCAGGATACACGTATTCTGAGAGGATATCCTGTAATATTTCTTCAGTGAACTTTGTACTAAAAATTGTTTGCCTTTTCTTACAGAAGAATAGCACTTTTGTGTCCACACTGAAATCCCCTTCGGTTTCTTGAGTTTTAAATATTATCTGTTTTTTGAATTCGTTTAGATGAGTTTCAGTGGTAGGAATTACATCTTTTTGTTTACATGCTAACTTAGACAAAGGTTCTTGTGAAGAATGAGATGATGTTGATGAACTAGTATCGGTATGATTAACTTCTACAGGTTCCAATCGTGATAATGCATCTGCATTAGTATTTTTGGTTCCCTTTTTATACAAAATTTGGTAATCATATTCTTCTAATTTGAGTCGCCATCTAATGAGCTTAGAATTGGGTTCCTTTAAAGAAAAGAGCCAAGTCAGAGGTTTGTGATCTGTAACAATCAAGAACTTTCTTCCAAATAAATACGGTCGAAAGTATTTGGCTGCCCAAACTATAGCTAAAAGTTCCTTTTCTATAGTTGAGTAATTTTGTTCTGTGACCGTTAAAGTCCTTGATGCATAGCATATGGGTTTGTCACTACCTATAGGTCCTTGTGATAACACTGCTCCAATTGCTACATTACTTGCATCAGTTGTTAATATAAATTCCTTAGTGAAATCAGGATATTGAAGTATTGGGTTATTACATAGCAAACTTTTGCAATATTCAAAACAACTAATATATTCCTTATCTAAGATAATCTTTTTATCTTTCCTTAAACATTGTGTTAAGGGTTTTGTAACATCAGCAAAATTTTTAATAAATTTACTGTAATAACCGACTAGTCCTAAAAAGGATTTAATCTGTTTCTCCGTTTTTGGTATTGGAAAGTTTTGAACTGCTTCGATTTTATCAGGGTTAGGTTTAACCCCTTCGCTAGTAACGATATGTCCTAGAAAAGCAATTTCTCAGATGGAGAAATTCTGATTTATCTAACTGTACCTTAAGGTTAGCTTGTCTCAGTCGTTCAAACACTTTTTGTATACTACTGATATGTTCTTGAAGTGATGTGCTAAAGATGATTATGTCATCCATGTAACATAAACATATATTCCCTTGTAAATCTTGCAAAACATTGTCCATCACTCGTTGAAAGGTTGATGGAGCATTTTTTAATCCAAAAGGCATTCTAACATATTCAAAATGCCCATATTCGACCGAAAATGCTGTTTTTTCAATATCGCTGGGATTAACTTCGATCTGGTGAAATCCAGATGCAAGATCTAAAGTTGTAAAGTACATGCAACGTCCCAATTTATCTAATATCTCTGTGATATTAGGTAGCGGATAACGATCGTCTATCGTTTGTTCGTTAAGTTTCCTATAGTCTATTACTAATCTCCACTTAATTTTTCCGCTGGCATCGGCCTTCTTTGGCACGATCCAAATTGGTGATGACCATGGTGAATATGATGGTCTGATGATACCGTCACTTAGCATTTTATCGATCTGTTGTTTAACTTCCTCCTTATGTATGTGAGGATATCGATAACTTTTTGTATATATTGGTTTATTGTTCAAAAGGTCAATATGATGTTTAATTCGATTGGTGAAGGTAAGATTTTGGTTTTCTTTAAGAAATAATTCTTCGTAATTATGACATAACTTTTTAATAGCTTTGGTTTCTTCAGAATTAAGATGGCTAGTACGAATTAGATTAGTAATGTCTTGAGTGTTATTGGTTTTGTTTGATATAGAAGAATGGTTTATTTCCGTATAGAAATTATTCAAAGGATTGGTTTTAATTGGTTGTTCAAATAGGCAACACTGTTCCTTATTTGTAAAATTTACCACTTCAACATTAGAATACCATTTGGTTGATTTATATATACCTTCAGGTATAATCAGATTCGGTTGAACTTGAATAGGTTTTAAATAGAATTCGCCATTCTCAATATCTACTGGAATTTGAATAATATATTTAGTCCGTGGAGGAATTTTGAAGAGTTTTGATGAATAGTTAGGTTTAAACAACAAGGGAATTTTAACCTTGTCTGTTTCCAATATTGATTTTTGAAAATCTAGTTTAATTCCTAATTTCTGAATTAATTCGAGCCCTATTAAACCATCAAAATAATTGTGGAATTTAAAACTTAAAAATTCTAAGGGTTCGTTAATTTCGAACTCTTTCAGTCCATTAACTATAACTTTATCTGTAATCTCATGGGTTTGAAATATAGATTTTACTTTTACTGGTGGAATTTTTACTATTCTTGAGGGGTTCAAATATTTGGGATTGATAAAGGACTTATTAGCTCCTGTATCGATTAACATTTTTAATTTTATTTTAGGTGTCACTTGTAAACATATGTATGGCAAAGAGCTGGTTTGATGTGTATTTAAACTTATAAATCTTAAAGGTTTTCCGAGGCTTGAAGCTGAAAAAACTCATCGTCAGGATTTTCTTCAATATTTTCTTGATTTTGGTCTAGGCTTTGAGTATAACCGATGTCCTGTTGATATTCATCCAGGTTCGGAATATATCCAATATCGTCATTGTCACCAATTGTTTCTTGATGACTAGGGTTGTATATTTCTACATTATGTAGGTTTGTATTAGTGAACCGTGGAGGTCCTGTACTATGAAATGGATTCTGGGGTTTGGATTGATAAGTGAACCGTGTTGGTTGTGCATACTTATTTTCATTAGACGTTGTGTCCATAGGCTCAACTTGTCTAGGTGATAGAGCAGGAGGCTTATTTCCTGTCGGTAATCTGTTATTTAAATTATTGTTGTAATTATTTTGAGGGAATCTGTTATGTAAGTTATTATTATAATTATGTTGAGGAAATGGTTTATGATTGTAGTAAATATTGTTAGAATTAAAAGGTCTTGAGGGTTGATAATTTTGAAACTTATGTTCAAATGAAGTTTGATAATTTCTTTGAGAAACTTGTGGTTGCGGTATGAACTTTTTAATTGGTAAGTTTATAAATGGTTTGTTCTTTATATAGTGCATATTTTGTTCTACTAAACACAGACTAAATGCTTCTTGAATTGTATCTGGGTTTCGAGCTCTGATCATTGAACCAAGTGGTTCTTTGATACCAGCCAGAAATGTAGAGAGACACATTTCTCTGTATAAATCTTCTTTTGTCATTCTTACTACGTTACTTAATTCATTTAATTTAATATGGTTGATCATTGTAGACTGGATGTCTATAATTCGGGAAAAATATTTCTCAATACTATCATTTGCTTGATAGATTGTATGTAAGTCTCGTATGAGGCTAGTTTCATTTCTTTTGTCTGCATAATGTGTTCTAAGATTGTTTTTAATTTCTTCCCAGTCTAAGGATGTACCATACATCCCTAGAACTTCGTCAGCTTCACCCGATATTTTATTTCGAATGGCTCGTAAAAATGTGGTAGGAATTTTTCCCTCACCTAATATATTTCCACACTGTTCTATGATTTCATCTACATTTAGTATAAATTCATGAAGAGTGTGTTTTGACCCTTCAAATTTTGGAAGGTCTTTAATGGAGTCGGGTAGTCTTAAAGTGTTAATTAAATTATTTATTTGTTCCATTTTCGGATTTTCTTCAAGATTATTATTCACTAGATCAATATTTTCTAATTTTATTTGGTTAATACCTTTTATCAATTCTTCCATAAACCGTGGAAGTTAATTATTATCTTTAAATTCAAATTATTTTTCAACACATAAAAATCTTATCTTTAAAAACAAACTAATTTTCAACAAAAAAAAAATTGTTTTATTCCATATACCGTGGAATCCTACCTAATTTTTGATCAAGATGTTTCTATCACTCATATACCATGAAGTTAGAACAATTATTAATTAATTTAATAAAAAAATTTAATCTTATTCAAAAATGTTTCTAATAATCATATGCCATGAAATTAGGACCGTGAGAATTGGATAAGGATTATAAGGATTATCACTAAAAAATCACTCACCATATAATCAGAAGAAAGACGTAGTGGTTCAGCATTCCGTTGTTTAAAAAGTAAAAAAAAATATTATTTTTTTTTCTTTTTATATATTTTTTTTTTTTTTTTTTGCACTTTTAAAACTTATTTTCACTGTAAATGTCTTAAACACAGGCACTAACTTTGATAAACCGTCAAAGTTTTGTTAACACAAACACCGATGTCAATACTTGACTTTCACTTTTGAAAATTACTGAACTATTTTCTGGACTATTAAAATAATCCTACTACAGGCTGCGCCAGTTAAAGTTCGTTCCTTGCAGTCGTGGAAATAAATACTTTAACACAATTTTTAATTATAACTTTCTAAGATGTTTTTATTATGAGTTACAATCCAATTCTGATTGATTTTACATGTTTTCCACTATTTATAATGTTTTACTTTTCCTTATCTAAAATAGATTTCTTTATTCCTATTGGTTAAAAGATATATAATAAACATATGCAATATGTTTATTCTATATTATTTATCTATGTAAAAAAAAAATATAAATGCATAAAGAAATGCAAGTGTTCAAATTACTATTTTGTTTTCCTTTTTCTTATGTTCTAATAATTGTATTTTTTAATTAATTTAAATGATAAACATATGGAATGTCTATCTTACAGTTTTTTGTTATGGGAAAGTAAATGATAGAAAATATAAAATAGGAATTATATTAATATATGGATAAGAGAAAATACAATGTATTACAATGTTGTATGTTTCGTTATGTTGCATTGTGAATTGTTGCATTATGTTGCTTTGTGGATGTCATCAATATAGAATCCGGTGTAGTAAACTCGCATGAAAAAAGTGAAACTTATCGAAATATATAGCTTTTTTGGCTGTTAACAAAGGTAGCAGCTACCTTCCTTGTTTTTTCGAAAAATTGACAGATGGACCAAAATTTAAATTAAGGAACAAAAGCCCTTTAAAAATAGCTAAGGGTCGTCCCCATGTTGTCATGAGGGGTTTTTTTTAGCTCCTTTAGTTTTCGAGTAATCGTTAATGCTACGGATTTTCACACCCAATTTTTTTACATTTCAAAAATTTCTACCGTCGGAACCAAAGAAGCTGAAGACTTAAAACCAATGGTCGTTATAGGCAGATATGTCACCTTTTTATTAGTTCCTTTAGTTTTCGAGTAATCGTCAATGCTACGGATTTTCGCATCCAATTTTTTTACACTTCAAAAATTTCTGCCGTAGGAACCAATAAAGCTGGAGACCTGAAACCAATGGCCGTTGTAGGTAAATATGTCACCTATCTGGATTTAAAAAATTCAGGCTAATCTGATCAACATAACTCTCGTAAGAAATTTTCACGCATGAAAAAAGTGAAACTTATCGAAATATATAGCTTTTTTGGCTGTTAACAAAGGTAGCTCCTTCCTTGTTTTTTCGAAAAATTGGCAGATGGACCGTAATTTAAATTAAGAAACTAATGTCCTTTTGTAATAGCTAAAATTCCACCCCATGTTGTCATGAGGGGGTTTTTTTTAGCTCGTTTAGTTTTCGAGTAATCGTTAATGCTACGGATTTTCGCACCCAATTTTTTTACATTTCAAAAATTTCTACCGTCGGAACCAAAGAAGCTGAAGACTTGAAACCAATAGTCGTCGTAGGCAGATATGTCACTTACCTGGATTAAAAAAATTCAGGCCAATCCGTTCAACACAACTCATCGAAATATATAGCTATTTACTTATCGAAATATATAGCTTTTTTGGCTGTTAACAAAGGTAGCAGCTACCTTCCTTGTTTTTTTCGAAAAATTGGCGAATAGGCTGAAATTTTGATTAGAGATTTAATGCCGTTTTAAAAAAGCTAAAGGTCATTCCCATGTTGTCACGAGGGGGTTTTTTTAGCTCCTTTAGTTTTCGAGTAATCGTTAATGCTACGGATTTTCGCACCAAATTTTTTTACACTTCAAAAATTTCTACCGTCGGAACCAAAAAAGCTGGAGACCTGAAACCAAAAATCTTTGTAGGTAGATATGTCACCTACTTGGTTTTAAAAAATTCAGGCCAATCCGTCCAACACAACTCTCGTAAGAAATTTTCACGCATGAAAAAAGTGAAACTTATCGAAATATATAGCTTTTTTGGCTGTTAACAAAGGTAATAGCTACCTTCCTTGTTTTACCGTCGGAACCAAAAAAACCCTGAAACCAATGGAGACCTGAAACCAATGGCCGTTGTAGGTATATATGTCACCTACTTGGTTTTAAAAAATTCAGGCCAATCCGTCCAACACAACTCTCGTAAGAAATGTTCACGCATGAAAAATGTGAAACTTATCGAAATATATAGCTTTTTTGGCTTTTAACAAAGGTAGCTCCTTCCTTGTTTTTTCGAAAAATTGGCAGATGGACCAAAATTTAAATTAAGGAAATAATGTTTTTTTAAAATAGCTAAAATTCGTCCCCATGTTGTCACGAGGGGGTTTTTTTAGCTCCTTTAGTTTTCGAGTAATCGTTAATGCTACGGATTTTCGCACCCAATTTTTTTACACTTCAAAATTTTCTACCGTCGGAACCAAAGAAGCTGGAGACTTGAAGCCACATGTCATTGTAGGCAGATATGTAATTTACCTGGATTTACAAAATTTAGGCCAATCCGTTCATCACAACTCTCGTAAGAAATTTTCACGCATGAAAAAAGTGAATCTTATCGATATATATAGCTTTTTTTTGGCTGTTAACAAAGGTAGCTACTTTCCTTGTTTTTTCGAAAAAAATGGCAGATGGGCTGAAATTTTGATTTAAAATTTAATGCCGTTTTAAAATAGCTAAGGGTCGTCCCCATGTTGTCACGAGGGGGTTTTTTTTAGCTCCTTTGGTTTTCGAGTAATCGTTAATGCTACGGATTTTCGCACCCAATTTTTTTAAATTTCAAAAATTTCTACCGTCGGAACTAAAGGAGCTGGAGACCTGAAACCAATGGCCGTTTTAGGTAGATATGACACCTATTTGGATTTAATAAATTTAGGTCAATCCGTTCAACACAACTCTCGTAAGAAATTTTCACGCATGAAAAAAGTGAAACTTATGGAAATATATAGCTTTTTTGGCTGTTAACAAAGGTAGCTTCTTCCTTGTTTTTTCGAAAAATTGGCGGATGGACCAAAATTAAAATTAAAAAACTAATGTTCTTGTAAAAAAGCTAACGGTCGTCCCCAAATTATCACAAGAAGGTTTTTTTAGCTCCTTTAGTTTTCGAGTAATCGTTAATGCTACGGATTTTCGCAACCAATTTTTTTACACTTCAAAAACTTCTTCGAACCAAAATAGCTGGAGACCTGAAACCAATGGTCGTTGTAGGTAGATATGTCACCTACTTGGCTGTTAACAAAGGTAGCAGCTACCTTCCTTGTTTTTTCGAAAAATTGGCGGATGGGCTGAAATTTAAATTAGAGATTTAATGCCATTTTAAAATAGCTAAGGGTCGTCCCCATGTTGTCACGAGGGGGTTTTTTTTAGCTCCTTCAGTTTTCGAGTAATCGTTAATGCTACGGATTTTCGCACCCAATTTTTTTACACTTCAAAAATTTCTACCGTCGGAACCAAAGAAGCTGGAGACTTGAAACCAATGGTGGTCGTAAGCAGATGTATCACTTACCTAAATTTAGAAAATTAAAGCCAATCCGTTCAACACAACTCTCGTAAGAAATTTTCACACATGAAAAAAGTGAAACTTATCGAAATATATAGCTTTTTTGGCTGTTAACAAAGGTAGCTCCTTCCTTGTTTTTTCGAAAAATTGACAGATGGAACAAAATTTAAATTAAGAAACTAATGTCGTTTTAAAATAGCTAAGGGTTGTTCCCATGTTGTCACGAGGGGGTTTTTTTTAGCTCCTTTAGTTTTCGAGTAATCGTTAATTCTACGGATTTTCGCACTCAATTTTTTTACAATTCAAAAATTTCTACCGTCGGAACCAAAGAAGCTGGAGACCTGAAACCAATTGCTGCAGTAGGTAGATAAATCACCTACGTAAATTTAGAAAATTCAAGCCAATCCGTTAAGCACAACTCTCGTAAGAAATTTTGACGTATGAAAAAAGTGAAACTTATCGAAATATATAGCTTTTTTGGCTGTTAACAAAGGTAGCTCCTTCCTTGTTTTTTCGAAAAATTGACAGATGGAACAAAATTTAAATTAAGGAACTAATGCCCTTTTAAAATAGCTAAAGGTCGTCCCTATGTTGTCACGAGGGGTTTTTTTTTAGCTCCTTTAGTTTTCGAGTAATCGTTAATGCTACGGATTTTCGCACCCAAATTTTTTACACTTCAAAAATTTCTACCGTCGGAACCAAAGAAGCTGGAGACCTGAAACCAATGGCCGTTTTAGGTAGATATGTCACCTACATGGATTTAAAAAATTCAGGTCAATCCGTTAACACAACTCTCGTTAGAAATTTTCACGCATGAAAAAAGTGAAACTTATCGAAATATATAGCTTTTTTGGCTGTTAACAAAGGTAGCTTCTTCCTTGTTTTTTCGAAAAATTGGCGGATGGACCAAAATTAAAATTAAAAAACTAATGTTCTTGTAAAATAGCTAAAGGTCGTCCCCAAATTATCACAAGAGGGTTTTTTTTAGCTCCTTTAGTTTTCGAGTAATCGTTAATGCTACGGATTTTCGCAACCAATTTTTTTACACTTCAAAAACTTCTACGAACCAAAATAGCTGGAGACCTGAAACCAATGGTCGTTGTAGGTAGATATGTCACCTACTTGGCTGTTAACAAAGGTAGCAGCTACCTTCCTTGTTTTTTCGAAAAATTGGTGGATGGGCTGAAATTTAAATTAGAGATTTAATGCCATTTTAAAATAGCTAAGGGTCGTCCCCATGTTGTCACGAAGGGGTTTTTTTTAGCTCCTTCAGTTTTCGAGTAATCGTTAATGCTACGGATTTTCGCACCCAATTTTTTTACACTTCAAAAATTTCTACCGTCGGAACCAAAGAAGCTGGAGACTTGAAACCAATGGTGGTCGTAAGCAGTTGTATCACTAACCTAAATTTAGAAAATTCAAGCCAATCCGTTCAACACAACTCTCGTAAGAAATTTTCACACATGAAAAAAGTGAAACTTATCGAAATATATAGCTTTTTTGGCTGTTAACAAAGGTAGCTACTTCCTTGTTTTTTCGAAAAATTGACAGATGGAACAAAATTTAAATTAAGGAACTAATGCCTTTTTAGAATAGCTAAGGGTTGTTCCCATGTTGTCACGAGGGGGTTTTTTTTTAGCTCCTTTAGTTTTCGAGTAATCGTTAATGCTACGGATTTTCGCACTCAATTTTTTTACAATTCAAAAATTTCTTTCGTCGGAACCAAACAAGCTGGAGAGCTGAAACCAATTGCTGCTGTAGGTAGATAAATCACCTACCTAAATTTGGAAAATTCAAGCCAATCCGTTTAACACAACTCTCGTAAGAAATTTTGACGTATGAAAAAAGTGAAACTTATCGAAATATATAGCTTTTTTGGCTGTTAACAAAGGTAGCTCCTTCCTTGTTTTTTCGAAAAATTGACAGATGGAACAAAATTTAAATTAAAGAACTAATGCCCTTTTAAAATAGCTAAAGGTCGTCCCCATGTTGTCACGAGGGGTTTTTTTTTAGCTCCTTTAGTTTTCGAGTAATCGTTAATGCTACGGATTTTCGCACCCAAATTTTTTACACTTCAAAAATTTCTACCGTCGGGACCAAAGAAGCTGGAGACTTGAAACCAATGGCCGTCTTAGGTAGATATGTCACCTACATGGATTTAAAAAATTCAGGTCAATCCGTTAACACAACTCTCGTAAGAAATTTTCTCGCATGAAAAAAGTGAAACTTATCGAAATATATAGCTTTTTTGGCTGTTAACAAAGGTAGCTCCTTCCTTGTTTTTTCGAAAAATTGGCGGATGGGCTAAAATTTAGATTAAAAAACTAATGCCGTTTTAAAAAAGCTAAAAGTCGTCCCCATGTTGCCACGAGGGGGTTTTTTTTAGCTCCTTTAGTTTTCGAGTAATCGTTAATGCTACGGATTTTCGCACCCAATTTTTTTACACTTCAAAAATTTCTACCGTCGGAACCTAAGAAGCTGGAGACTTGAAACCAATAATGGTCGTAAGCAGATGTATCATTTACCTAAATTTAGAAAATTCAAGCCAATCCGTTCAACACAACTCTCGTAAGAAATTTTCACACATGAAAAAAGTGAAACTTATCGAAATATATAGCTTTTTTGGCTGTTAACAAAGGTAGCTCCTTCCTTGTTTTTTCGAAAAATTGACAGATGGAACAAAATTTAAATTAAGGAACTAATGTCCTTTTAAAATAGCTAAGGGTTGTTCCCATGTTGTCACGAGGGGGTTTTTTTTAGCTCCTTTAGTTTTCGAGTAATCGTTAATGCTACGGATTTTCGCACTCAATTTTTTTACAATTCAAAAATTTCTACCGTCGGAACCAAATAAGCTGGAGACCTGAAACCACTTGCTGCTGTAGGTAGATAAATCACCTACCAAAATTTAGAAAATTCAAGCCAATCCGTTAAACACAACTCTCGTAAGAAATTTTGACGTAAGAAAAAAGTGAAACTTATCGAAATATATAGCTTTTTTGGCTGTTAACAAAGGTAGCTCCTTCCTTGTTTTTTCGAAAAATTGACAGATGGAACAAAATTTAAATCAAGGAACTAATGCCCTTTTAAAATAGCTAAAGGTCGTCCCCATGTTGTCACGAGGGGTTTTTTTTTAGCTCCTTTAGTTTTCGAGTAATCGTTAATGCTACGGATTTTCGCACCCAAATTTTTTACACTTCAAGAATTTCTACCGTCGGAACCAAAGAAGCTGGAGACCTGAAACCAATGGCCGTCTTAGGTAGATATGTCACCTACATGGATTTAAAAAATAAATAAATAAATAAAAATGGTAGGCAGATATGTAATTTACCTGGATTTACAAAATTTAGGCCAATCCGTTCATCACAACTCTCGTAAGAAATTTTCACGCATGAAAAAAGTGAATCTTATCGATATATATAGCTTTTTTTTAGCTGTTAACAAAGGTAGCTACTTTCCTTGTTTTTTCGAAAAAAATGGCAGATGGGCTGAAATTTTGATTTAAAATTTAATGCCGTTTTAAAATAGCTAAGGGTCGTCCCCATGTTGTCACGAGGGGGTTTTTTTTAGCTCCTTTGGTTTTCGAGTAATCGTTAATGCTACGGATTTTCGCACCCAATTTTTTTAAATTTCAAAAATTTCTACCGTCGGAACCAAAGAAGCTGGAGACCTGAAACCAATGGCCGTTTTAGGTAGATATGACACCTATCTGGATTTAAAAAATTCAGGTCAATCCGTCCAACACAACTCTCGTAAGAAATTTTCACGCATGAAAAAAGTGAAACTTATGGAAATATATAGCTTTTTTGGCTGTTAACAAAGGTAGCTTCTTCCTTGTTTTTTCGAAAAATTGGCGGATGGACCAAAATTAAAATTAAAAAACTATTGTTCTTGTAAAAAAGCTAAAGGTCGTCCCCAAATTATCACAAGAAGGTTTTTTTAGCTCCTTTAGTTTTCGAGTAATCGTTAATGCTACGGATTTTCGCAACCAATTTTTTTACACTTCAAAAACTTCTACGAACCAAAATAGCTGGAGACCTGAAACCAATGGTCGTTGTAGGTAGATATGTCACCTACTTGGCTGTTAACAAAGGTAGCAGCTACCTTCCTTGTTTTTTCGAAAAATTGGAGGATGGGCTGAAATTTAAATTAGAGATTTAATGCCATTTTAAAATAGCTAAGGGTCGTCCCCATGTTGTCACGAGGGGGTTTTTATTAGCTCCTTCAGTTTTCGAGTAATCGTTAATGCTACGGATTTTCGCACCCAATTTTTTTACACTTCAAAAATTTCTACCGTCGGAACCAAAGAAGCTGGAGACTTGAAAACAATGGTGGTCGTAAGCAGATGTATCACTTACCTAAATTTAGAAAATTCAAGCCAATCCGTTCAACACAACTCTCGTAAGAAATTTTCACACATGAAAAAAGTGAAACTTATCGAAATATATAGCTTTTTTGGCTGTTAACAAAGGTAGCTCCTTCCTTGTTTTTTCGAAAAATTGACAGATGGAACAAAATTTAAATTAAAGAACTAATGCTCTTTTAAAATAGCTAAGGGTTGTTCCCATGTTGTCACGAGGGGGTTTTTTTTAGCTCCTTTAGTTTTCGAGTAATCGTTAATTCTACGGATTTTCGCACTCAATTTTTTTACAATTCAAAAATTTCTACCGTCGGAATCAAAGAAGCTGGAGACCTGAAACCAATTGCTGCTGTAGGTAGATAAATCACCTACGTAAATTTAGAAAATTCAAGCCAATCCGTTAAACACAACTCTCGTAAGAAATTTTGACGTATGAAAAAAGTGAAACTTATCGAAATATATAGCTTTTTTGGCTGTTAACAAAGGTAGCTCCTTCCTTGTTTTTTCGAAAAATTGACAGATGGAACAAAATTTAAATTAAGGAACTAATGCCCTTTTAAAATAGCTAAAGGTCGTCCCCATGTTGTCACGAGGGGTTTTTTTTTAGCTCCTTTAGTTTTCGAGTAATCGTTAATGCTACGGATTTTCGCACCCAAATTTTTTACACTTCAAAAATTTCTACCGTCGGAACCAAAGAAGCTGGAGACTTGAAACCAATGGTGGTCGTAAGCAGATGTATCACTTACCTAAATTTAGAAAATTCAAGCCAATCCGTTCAACACAACTCTCGTAAGAAATTTTCACACATGAAAAAAGTGAAACTTATCGAAATATATAGCTTTTTTGGCTGTTAACAAAGGTAGCTCCTTCCTTGTTTTTTCGAAAAATTGACAGATGGAACAAAATTTAAATTAAGGAACTAATGCTCTTTTAAAATAACTAAGGGTTGTTCCCATGTTGTCACGAGGGGGTTTTTTTTAGCTCCTTTAGTTTTCGAGTAATCGTTAATTCTACGGATTTTCGCACTCAATTTTTTTACAATTCAAAAATTTCTACCGTCGGAATCAAAGAAGCTGGAGACCTGAAACCAATTGCTGCTGTAGGTAGATAAATCACCTACCTTAAATTTAGAAAATTCAAGCCAATCCGTTAAACACAACTCTCGTAAGAAATTTTGACGTATGAAAAAAGTGAAACTTATCGAAATATATAGCTTTTTTGGCTGTTAACAAAGGTAGCTCCTTCCTTGTTTTTTCGAAAAATTGACAAATGGAACAAAATTTAAATTAAGAAACTAATGCCCTTTTAAAAAAGCTAAAGGTCGTCCCCATGTTGTCACGAGGGGTTTTTTTTTAGCTCCTTTAGTTTTCGAGTAATCGTTAATGCTACGGATTTTCGCACCCAATTTTTTTACACTTCAAAAATTTCTACCGTCGGAACCAAAGAAGCTAGAGACTTGAAACCAATGGTGGTCGTAAGCAGATGTATCACTTACCTAAATTTAGAAAATTCAAGCCAATCCGTTCAACACAACTCTCGTAAGAAATTTTCACACATGAAAAAAGTGAAACTTATCGAAATATATAGCTTTTTTGGCTGTTAACAAAGGTAGCTCCTTCCTTGTTTTTTCGAAAAATTGACAGATGGAACAAAATTTAAATTAAGGAACTAATGCTCTTTTAAAATAACTAAGGGTTGTTCCCATGTTGTCACGAGGGGGTTTTTTTTAGCTCCTTTAGTTTTCGAGTAATCGTTAATTCTACGGATTTTCGCACTCAATTTTTTTACAATTCAAAAATTTCTACCGTCGGAATCAAAGAAGCTGGAGACCTGAAACCAATTGCTGCTGTAGGTAGATAAATCACCTACCTTAAATTTAGAAAATTCAAGCCAATCCGTTAAACACAACTCTCGTAAGAAATTTTGACGTATGAAAAAAGTGAAACTTATCGAAATATATAGCTTTTTTGGCTGTTAACAAAGGTAGCTCCTTCCTTGTTTTTTCGAAAAATTGACAAATGGAACAAAATTTAAATTAAGAAACTAATGCCCTTTTAAAAAAGCTAAAGGTCGTCCCCATGTTGTCACGAGGGGTTTTTTTTTAGCTCCTTTAGTTTTCGAGTAATTGTTAATGCTACGGATTTTCGCACCCAAATTTTTTACACTTCAAAAATTTCTACCGTCGGAACCAAAGAAGCTGGAGACCTGAAACCAATGGCCGTCTTAGGTAGATATGTCACCTACATGGATTTAAAAAATTCAGGTCAATCCGTTAACACAACTTTCGTAAGAAATTTTCACGCATGAAAAAAGTGAAACTTATCGAAATATATAGCTTTTTTGGCTGTTAACAAAGGTAGCTTCTTCCTTGTTTTTTCGAAAAATTGGCGGATGGACCAAAATTAAAATTAAAAAACTAATGTTCTTGTAAAATAGCTAAAGGTCGTCCCAAAATTATCACAAGAGGGTTTTTTTTAGCTCCTTTAGTTTTCGAGTAATCGTTAATGCTACGGATTTTCGCAACCAATTTTTTTACACTTCAAAAACTTCTACGAACCAAAATAGCTGGAGACCTGAAACCAATGGTCGTTGTAGGTAGATATGTCACCTACTTGGCTGATAACAAAGGTAGCAGCTACCTTCCTTGTTTTTTCGAAAAATTGGCGGATGGGCTGAAATTTAAATTAGAGATTTAATGCATTTTTAAAATAGCTAAGGGTCGTCCCCATGTTGTCACGAGGGGGTTTTTTTTAGCTCCTTCAGTTTTCGAGTAATCGTTAATGCTACGGATTTTCGCACCCAATTTTTTTACACTTCAAAAATTTCTACCGTCGGAACCAAAGAAGCTGGAGACTTGAAACCAATGGTGGTCGTAAGCAGATGTATCACTTACCTAAATTTAGAAAATTCAAGCCAATCCGTTCAACACAACTCTCGTAAGAAATTTTCACACATGAAAAAAGTGAAACTTATCGAAATATATAGCTTTTTTGGCTGTTAACAAAGGTAGCTCCTTCCTTGTTTTTTCGAAAAATTGGCGGATGGGCTAAAATTTAGATTAAAAAACTAATGCCGTTTTAAAAAAGCTAAAAATCGTCCCCATGTTGCCACGAGGGAGTTTTGTTTTAGTTCCTTTAGTTTTCGAGTAATCGTTAATGCTACGGATTTTCGCACCCAATTTTTTTAAACTTCAAAAATTTCTACCGTCGAAACCAAAGAAGCTGGAGACTTGAAACCAATGGTGGTCGTAAGCAGATGTATCACTTACCTAAATTTAGAAAATTCAAGCCAATCCGTTCAACAAAACTCTCGTAAGAAATTTTCACACATGAAAAAAGTGAAACTTATTGAAATATATAGCTTTTTTGGCTGTTAACAAAGGTAGCTCCTTCCTTGTTTTTTCGAAAAATTGACAGATGGAACAAAATTTAAATTAAGAAACTAATGTCCTTTTAAAATAGCTAAGGGTTGTTCCCATGTTGTCACGAGGGGGTTTTTTTTAGCTCCTTTAGTTTTCGAGTAATCGTTAATGCACTCAATTTTTTTACAATTCAAAAATTTATACCGTCGGAACCAAATAAGCTGGAGACCTGAAACCAATTGCTGCTGTAGGTAGATAAATCACCTACCTAAATTGAGAAAATTTAAGCCAATCCGTTAAACACAACTCTCGTAAGAAATTTTGACGTATGAAAAAAGTGAAACTTATCGAAATATATAGCTTTTTTGGCTGTTAACAAAGGTAGCTCCTTCCTTGTTTTTTCGAAAAATTGACAGATGGAACAAAATTTAAATTAAGGAACTAATGCCCTTTTAAAATAGCTAAAGGTCGTCCCCATGTTGTCACGAGGGGTTTTTTTTTAGCTCCTTTAGTTTTCGAGTAATCGTTAATGCTACGGATTTTCGCACCCAAATTTTTTACACTTCAAAAATTTCTACCGTTGGGACCAAAAAAGCTGGAGACCTGAAACCAATGGCCGTCTTAGGTAGATATGTCACCTATCTGGATTTAAAAAATTCAGGTCAATCCGTTAACACAACTCTCGTAAGAAATTTTCACGCATGAAAAAAGTGAAACTTATCGAAATATATAGCTTTTTTGGCTGTTAACAAAGGTAGCTTCTTCCTTGTTTTTTCGAAAAATTGGCGGATGGACCAAAATTTAAATTAAGAAACTAATGTTCTTTTAAAATAGCTAAAGGTCGTCCCCATATTATCACAAGGGGGTTTTTTTAGCTCCTTTTGTTTTCGAGTAATCGTTAATGCTTCGGATTTTCGCACCCAATTTTTTTACACTTCAAAAATTTCTACGAATCAAAAAAGCTGGAGACTTGAAACCAATGGCTGTTGTAGGTAAATATGTCACCTACCTGGATTTAAAAAATTCAGGCCAATTTAATCAACACAACTCTCGTTAGAAATTTTAACGCAGGAAAAAAGTGAAACTTATCGAAATATATAGCTTTTTTGGCTGTTAACAAAGGTAGCTCCTTCCTTGTTTTTTCGAAAAATTGGCGGATGGGCTAAAATTTAGATTAAAAAACTAATGCCGTTTTAAAAAAGCTAAAAGTCGTCCCCATGTTGCTACGAGGGGGTTTTTTTTAGCTCCTTTAGTTTTCGAGTAATCGTTAATGCTACGGATTTCCGCACCCAATTTGTTTACACTTCAAAATATTCTACCGTCGGAACCAAAGAAGCTGGAGACCTAAAACCAATGGTCGTTGTAGGTTGATATGTCACCTACCTTAATTTAAAAAATTCAGGCCAATCCGTTAAACACAACTCTCGTAAGAAATTTTCAGTCATGAAAAAAGTGAAACTTATCGAAATATATAGCTTTTTTGGATGTTAACAAAGGTAGCAGCTACCTTCCTTGTTTTTTCGAAAAATTGGCAGATGGGCTGAAATTTAGATTAAAGATTTAATGCCAATTTAAAATAGCTAAGGGTTGTCCCCATTTTGTCACTAGGGGGGTTTTGTTTAGCTCCTTTAGTTTTTGAGTAATCGTTAATGCTACAGTTTTCGCACCCAATTTTTTTACACTTCAAAAATTTCTACCGTCGGAACCAAAGAAGCTGGAGACCTGAAACCAATGGCTTTTGTAGATAGATATGTCATCTACATACAATTGTAAAAATCAGGCCAATCTAATTAACACAACTCCCGTAAGAAATTTTCACGCATGAAAAAAGTGAAACTTATCGAAATATATAGCTTTTTTGGCTGTTAACAAAGGTAGCAGCTATCTTTCTTGTTTTTTTGAAAAATTGGCAGATGGGCTAAAATTTAGATTAGAGATTTATTGCCGTTTTAAAATAGCTAAGAGTCGTCCCCATGTTGTCACGAGGGGGTTTTTTTTAGCTCCTTTAATTTTTGAGTAATCGTTAATGCTACAGATTTTCGCACCCAATTTTTTTACACTTAAAAAATTTCTGCCGTCGGAACCAAAAAAGCTGGAGACCTGAAACCAATGGCTTTTGTAGATAGATATGTCACCTACATTCAATTGTAAAAACCAGGCCAATCCAATTAACACAACTCCCGTAAGAAATTTTCACGCATGAAAAAAGTAAAACTTATCGAAATATATATAACTTTTTTGGCTGTTAACAAAGATAGCAGCTACCTTCTTTGTTTTTTCGAAAAATTGGCGGATGGGCTGAAATTAAGATAAGAGATTTAATGCCGTTTTAAAATAGCTAAGGGTCGTCCCCATGTTGTCACGAGGGGGTTTTTTTTAGCTCCTTTAGTTTTCGAGTAATCGTTAATGCTACGGATTTTCGCACCCAAATTTTTTACACTTCAAAAATTTCTACCGTCGGAACCAAAAAAACTGGAGACCTGAAACCAATGGCCGTTGTAGGTAGATATGTCACCTACCTGAATTTAAATCCGTCCAACACAACTCTCCAATCCGTCCAACACAACTCTCGTAAGAAATTTTCACGCATGAAAAAAGTGAAACTTATCGAAATATATAGCTTTTTTGGCTGTTAACAAAGGTAGCAGCTACCTTCCTTGTTTTTTCGAAAAATTGGCGGATGAGCTGAAATTTAAAAAAGAAATTTAATGCCGTTTTAAAATAGCTAAGGATTGTCCCCATTTTGTCACGAGGGGGGTTTTTTTAGCTCCTTTAGATTTTGAGTAATCGTTAATGCTTCGGATTTTCGCACCCAATTTTTTACACTTCAAAAATTTCTACCGTCGGAACCAAAAAAGCTGGAGACTTGAAACCAATGGTCGTTGTAGGTAGATATGTCAGCTACTTTATCTCAAATAATTCAGGCTAATCCGTCCAACACAACTCTCGTAAGAAATTTTGACGCATGAAAAAAGTGAAACTTATCGAAATATATAGCTTTTTTGGCTGTTAACAAAGGTAGCAGCTACCTTCTTTGTTTTTTCGAAAAATTGGCGGATGAGCTGAAATTTAAATTAGAAATGTAATGCCGTTTTGAAATAGCTAAGGGTCGTCACCATTTTGTCACGAGGGGGGTTTTTTTAGCTCCTTTAGTTTTTGAGTAATCGTTAATGCTACGGATTTTCGAACCCAATTTTTTTACACTTCAAAAATTTCTACCGTCAGAACCAAAAAAGCTGGAGACCTTAAACCAATTGTTTTTGTAGGTTGATATTCCAGCTACTATATTTCAAAAAATTCAGGCCAATCCGTCTAACACAACCCTCGTTAGAAATTTTCAAGCATGAAAAAAGTGAAACTTATCGAAATATATAGCTTTTTTGGCTGTTAACAAAGGTAGCAGCTACCTTCCTTGTTTTTTCGAAAAATTAGCAGATGGGCTAAAATTTAGATTAGAGATTTATTGCCGTTTTAAAATAGCTAAGGGTCGTCCCCATGTTGTCAAGAGGAGTTTTTTTTTAGCTCCTTTAATTTTTGAGTAATCGTTAATGCTACAGATGTTCGCACCCAATTTTTTTACACTTAAAAAATTTCTACCGTCGGAACCAAAAAAGCTGGAGACCTGAAACCAATGGCTTTTGTAGATAAATATGTCACCTACATACAATTGTAAAAATCAGGCCAATCAAATTAACACAACTCCCGTAAGAAATTTTCACGCATGAAAAAAGTGAAACTTATCGAAATATATAGCTTTTTTGGCTGTTAACAAAGATAGCAGCTACCTTCTTTGTTTTTTCGAAAAATTGGCAGATGGGCTGAAATTAAGATTAGAAATTTAATGCCGTTTTAAAATAGCTAAGGGTCGTCCCCATGTTGTCACAAGGGGGTTTTTTTTAGCTCCTTTAGTTTTCGAGTAATCGTTAATGCTACGGATTTTCGCACCCAAATTTTTTACACTTTAAAAATTTCTACCGTCGGAACCAAAAAAACTGGAGACCTGAAACCAATGGCCGTTGTAGGTAGATATGTCACCTACCTGAATTTAAATCCGTCCATTCCAACTCTCCAATCCGTCCAACACAACTCTCGTAAGAAATTTTCACGCATGAAAAAAGTGAAACTTATCGAAATATATAGCTTTTTTGGCTGTTAACAAAGGTAGCAGCTACCTTCCTTGTTTTTTCGAAAAATTGGCAGATGAGCTGAAATTTAAAATAGAAATTTAATGCCGTTTTAAAATAGCTAAGGATCGTCCCCATTTTGTCACGAGGGGGGTTTTTTTAGCTCCTTTAGTTTTTGAGTAATCGTTAATGCTACGGATTTTCGCACCCAATTTTTTTACACTTCAAAAATTTCTACCGTCGGAATTAAATAAGCTGGAGACCTGAAACCAATGGTCGTTGTAGGTAGATATGTCAGCTACTTTATCTCAAACAATTCAGGCCAATTTGTCCAACACAACCCTCGTAAAAAATTTTCACGCATGAAAAAAGTGAAACTTATCGAAATATGTAGCTTTTTTGGCTGTTAACAAAGGTAGCTCCTTCCTTGTTTTTTCGAAAAATTGGCAGATGGGCTAAAATTTAGATTAGAGATTTAATGCCGTTTTAAAATAGCTAAGGGTCGCCCCCATGTTATTACGAGGGGGTTTTTTTAGCTCCTTTTGTTTCAGCAAAAAAGCTTGAGACCTGAAACCAATGGCCTTTGTAGGTAGATATGTCACTTACCTGAATTTAAAAAATTCAAGCCAATCCGTCCAACACAACTCTCGTAAGAAATTTTGACGCATGAAAAAAGTGAAACTTATCAAAATATATAGCTTTTTTGGCTGTTACAAAGGTAGCTCCTTCCTTGTTTTTTCAAAAAATTGGCAGATGGGCTAAAATTTAGATTAGAAATTAAATGCCGTTTTAAAATAGCTAAGGGTCGCCCCCATGTTATTACGAGGGGGTTTTTTTTGCTCCTTTAGTTTTCGAGTAATCGTTAATGCTACGGATTTTCGCACCCAATTTTTTTACACTTCAAAAATTTCTACCGTCGGAACCAAAGAAACTGGAGACCTGAAACCAATGGCTTTTGTATATAGATATGTCACCTACATACAATTGTAAAAATCGTGCCAATCCAATTAACACAACTCCCGTAAGAAATTTTCACGCATGAAAAAAGTGAAACTTATCGAAATATATAGCTTTTTTGGCTGTTAACAAAGATAGCAGCTACCTTCTTTGTTTTTTCGAAAAATTGGCGGATGGGCTGAAATTTAGATTAGAAATTTAATGCCGTTTTAAAAAAGTTAAGGGTCGTCCCCATGTTGTCACGAGGGGGTTTTTTTTAGCTCCTTTAGTTTTCGAGTAATCGTTAATGCTACGGATTTTCGCACTCAAATTTTTTACACTTCAAAAATTTCTACCGTTGGAACCAAAAAAACTGGAGACCTGAAACCAATGGCCGTTGTAGGTAGATATGTCACCTACCTGAATTTAAATCCGTCCAACACAACTCTCCAATCCGTCCAACACAACTCTCGTAAGAAATTTTCACGCATGAAAAAAGTGAAACTTATCGAAATATATAGCTTTTTTGGCTGTTAACAAAGGTAGCAGCTACCTTCCTTGTTTTTTTCATAAAATTGGCAGATGAGCTGAAATTTAAAATATAAATTTAATGCCGTTTTAAAATAGCTAAGGATCGTCCCCATTTTGTTACGAGGGGGGTTTTTTTAGCTCCTTTAGATTTTGAGTAATCGTTAATGCTTCGGATTTTCGCACCCAATTTTTTTACACTTGAAAAATTTCTACCGTCGGAATTAAATAAGCTTGAGACCTGAAACCAATGGCCGTTGTAGGTAGATATGTCAGTTACTTTATCTCAAATAATTCAGGCCAATTTGTCCAACACAACACTCGTAAGAAATTTTCACGCATGAAAAAAGTGAAACTTATCGAAATATATAGCTTTTTTGGCTGTTAACAAAGGTAGCTCCTTCCTTGTTTTTTCGAAAAATTGGCAGATGGGCTAAAATTTAGATTATAGATTTAATGCCGTTTTAAAATAGCTAAGGGTCGCCCCCATGTTATTACGAGGGGGTTTTTTTTGCTCCTTTAGTTTTCGAGTAATCGTTAATGCTACGGATTTTCGCACCCAATTTTTTTACATTTCAAAAATTTCTACCGTCGGAACCAAAAAAGCTGGAGACCTGAAACCAATGGTCGTTGTAGGTAGATATTTCAGCTACTTTATCTAAAATAATTCAGGCCAATCTGTGTAACACAACTCTCGTAAGAAATTTTCACGCATGAAAAAAGTGAAGCTTATCGAAATATATAGCTTTTTTGGCTGTTAAAAAAGGTAGCAGCTACCTTCCTTGTTTTTTCGAAAAATTGGCAGATGGGCTAAAATTTAGATTAGAGATTTAATGCCGTTTTAAAATAGCTAAGGTTCGTCCCCATTTTGTCACGAGGGGGGTTTTTTTAGCTCCTTTAGTTTTTGAGTAATCAAATAATGCTACTATTAATGCTACGGATTTTCGCACCCAATTTTTTTACAATTCAAAAATTTCTACCGTCGGAACCAAAGAAGCTGGAGACCTGAAACCTATAGTCTTGGTAAATAGATATATCAGCTACTATATCTCAAATAATTCAGGCCAATTTGTTTAACACAACCCTCGTAAAAAATTTTCACGCATGAAAAAAGTGAAACTTATCGAAATATATAGCTTTTTTGGCTGTTAACAAAGGTAGCAGCTACCTTCCTTGTTTTTTCGAAAAATTGGCAGATGGGCTAAAATTTAGATTAAAGATTTAATGCCAATCTAAAATAGCTAAGGGTCGTCCCCATTTTATCACTAGGGGGGTTTTGTTTAGCTCCTTTAGTTTTTGAGTAATCGTTAATGCTACAGTTTTCGCACCCAATTTTTTTACAATTAAAAAATTTCTACCGGTGGAACCAAACAAGCTGGAGACCTGAAACCGATGGCTTTTGTAGATAAATATGTCACCTACATACAATTTAAATAATCAGGCTAATCCGTTCAACACAACTCCCGTAAGAAATTTTCACGCATGAAAAAAGTGGAACTTATCGAAATATATAGCTTTTTGGCTGTTAACAAAGATAGCAGCTACCTTCTTTCTTTTTTCGAAAAATTAGCGGATGGGCTGAAATTTAGATTAAAGATTTAATGCCGTTTTAAAATAGCTAAGGGTCGCCCCCATGTTATCACGAAGAGGTTTTTTTTAGCTCCTTTAGTTTTCGAGTAATCGCTAATGCTACGGATTTTCGCACTTAATTTTTTTACACTTCAAAAATTTTTACCGTCGGAACCAAAGAAGCTGGAGACCTGAAACCAATGATTGTCGTAGGAAGATATGTCACCTACCTGGAATTTAAAAAATTTAGGCCAATCCGTCTAACACAACTCTCGTAAGAAATTTTCAAGCATGAAAAAAGTGAAACTTATCGAAATATATAGCATTTTTGGCTGTTAACAAAGGTAGCAGCTACCTTCCTTGTTTTTTCGAAAAATTGGCAAATGGGCTGAAATTTAGATTAGAAATTTAATTTTGTTTTATAATAGCTAAGGGTCGCCCCAATGTTATCACGAGGGGGTTTTTTTAGCTCCTTTAGTTTTCGAGTAATCGTTAATGCTACGGATTTTCGCACCCAATTTTTTTACACTTCAAAAATGTCTACCGTCGGAACCAAAGAAACTGGAGAATTGAATCCAATAACTTTTGTAGGTAGATATGTCACCTACCTATACCAAAAAAAATCAGGTCAATCCCTTTAACACAACTCTCGTAAGAAATCGTTAATGCTACGGATTTTCGCATCCAATTTTTTTACACTTCAAAAATTTCTACCGTCGGAACCAAAGAAGCTGGAGACCTGAAACCAATGGCCATTGTAAGTATATATGTCACCTACATGGTTTTAAAAAATTCAGGCCAACTTGTCCAACACAACTCTCGTAAGAAATTTTCACGCATGAAAAAAGTGAAACTTATCGAAATATATAGCTTTTTTGGCTGTTAACAAAGGTAGCTCCTTCCTTGTTTTTTCGAAAAATTGGCGGATGGACTGAAATTTAAATTGAAGAACTAATGTCCTTTTAAAATAACTAAAGGTGGTCCCCATGTTGTCACGAGGGGTTTTTTTTAACTCCTTTAGTTTTCGAGTAATCGTTAATGCTACGGATTTTCGCAACCAATTTTTTTACACTTCAAAAATTTCTACCGTCTTAACCAATGAAGCTGGAGACCTGAAACCAATGGCCTTTGTAGGTAGATATGTCACTTCCCTGGTATTCAGGCCAATCCGTTCAACACTACTCTCGTAAGAAATTTTCACGCATGAAAAAAGTGAAACTTATCGAAATGTATAGCTTTTTTGGCTGTTAACAAAGGTAGCTCCTTCCTTGTTTATTCGAAAAATTGGCAGATGGATCAAAATTTAAATCAAGGAACTAATGTCCTTTTAAAATAGCTAAAATTCATCCCCATGTTGTAACGAGGGAGTTTTTTTTAGCTCCTTTAGTTTTCGAGTAATCGTTAATGCTACGGATTTTCGCAACCAATTTTTTTACACTTCAAAAATTTCTACCAACGGAACCAAAGAACCTGGAGACTTGAAACAGATGGTCGTTGTAGGCAGATATGTCACCTTTTTTTTAAGCTCCTTTAGTTTTCGAGTGATCGTTAATGCTACGGATTTTCGCACCCAATTTTTTTACACTTCAAAAATTTCTACCGTCGGAACCAAAGAAGCTGGAGACCTGATAGCAATGGCCGTTGTTGGTATATATGTCACTTACCTGGATTTCAGGCCAATCCGTTAAACACAACTCTCGTAAGAAATTTTCACGCATGAAAAAAGTGAAACTTTTCGAAATATATAGCTTTTTTGGCTGTTAACAAAGGTAGCTCCTTCCTTGTTTTTTCGAAAAATTGGCAGATGGATCAAAATTTAAATTAAGGAACTAATGTCCTTTTAAAATAGCTAAAATTCGCCCCATGTTGTAACAAGGGGGTTTTTTTTAGCTCCTTTAGTTTTCGAGTAATCGTTAATGCTACGGATTTTCGCACCCAATTTTTTTACACTTCAAAAATTTCTACCATCGGAACCAAAGAAGCTGGAGACTTGAAACAGATCGTCGTTGTAAGCAGATATGTCACTTTTTTTTAGTTTCTATAGTTTTCGAGTAATCGTTAATGCTACGGATTTTCGCACCCAATTTTTTTACACTTCAAAAATTTCTACCGTCGGAACCAAAGAAGCTGGAGACTTGAAACCAATGGTCGTCGTGGGCAGATATGTCACCTACCTGGATTTAAAAAATTCAGGCCAATCCGTTCAACAAAACTCTCGTAAGAAATGTTCACGCATGAAAAAAGTGAAACTTATCGAAATATATAGCTTTTTTGGCTGTTAACAAAGGTAGCAGCTACCTTCCTTGTTTTTTCGAAGAATTTGCGGATGGGCTGAAATTTTGATAAGAGATTTAATGCCGTTTTAAAATAGCTTAAGGTCGTTCCCATGTTGTCACGAGGGGGTTTTTTTTAGCTCCTTTAGTTTTCGAGTAATCGTTAATGCTACGGATTTTCGCAACAAATTTTTTTACACTTCAAAAATTTCTACCGTCGGAACCAAAAAAGCTGGATACCTGAAACCAATGGTCTTGGTAGGTAGATATGTCAGCTATTTAACCTTAAATAATTCAGGCCAATCCGTTTAACACAACCCTCGTAAGAAATTTTAACGCATGAAAAAAGTGAAACTTATCGAAATATATAGCTTTTTTGGCTGTTAACAAAGGTAGCAGCTACCTTCCTTGTTTTTTCGAAAAATTAGCGGATGCGCTGAAATTTAGATTAGAAATTTAATGCCGTTTTAAAATAGCTAAAGGTCGCCCCCACGTTATCACGAGGGGGTTTTTTTTAGCTCCTTTAGTTTTCGAGTAATCGTTAATAGTACGGATTTTCGCACCCAATTTTTTTACACTTCAAACATTTCTACCGTCGGAACCAAAATAGCTGGAGACCTGAAACCAATGGTCGACGTAGGTAATAAAATTAACAACCTAAATTTAAAAAGTTCAGGCCAATTTATCCAACACAACTCTCGTAAGAAATTTTCACGCATGAAAAAAGTGAAACTTATCGAAATATATAGCTTTTTTGGCTGTTAACAAAGGTAGCTCCTTCCTTGTTTTTTCGAAAAATTGGAAGATGGACCAAAATTTAAATTAAGAAACTAATGTTCTTTTAAAAAAGCTAAGGGTCGTCCCCATGTTGTCACGAGGGGGTTTTTTTTAGCTCCTTTAGTTTTCGAGTAATCGTTAATGTTCCGAATTTTCGCACCCAATTTTTGTACACTTCAAAAATTTTTACCATCGGAATTAAAGTAGTTGGAGACTTACAACCAATGGTCGTTGTAGGTTGATATGTCATTTACCTAGAATTAGAAAATTCAAGCCAATATGTCCAACACAACTCTCGTAAGAAATTTTAACGCATGAAAAAAGTGAAACTTATCGATATATATACCTTTTTTGCTGTTAACAAAGGTAGCTACCTTCCTTGTTTTTTCCAAAAAAATGGTGGATGGGCTAAAATTTAGATTTAAAATTTAATACTGTTTTAAAATAGCTAAAGATCATCCCCATGTTGTCTCGAGGGGGTTTTTTTAGCTCCTTTAGTTTTCGAGTAATCGTTAATGCTACGGATTTTCGCACCCAATTTTTTTACACTTCAAAAATTTCTACCGTCAGAAACAAAAAAGCTGGAGACCTGAAACCAATGGCTGTTGTAGATAGATATGTCACCTACTTGGCTTTTAAAAAATTCAGGCCAATCCGTCTAACACAACTATCGTAAGAAATTTTCACGCATGAAAAAAGTGAAACTTATCGATATATATACCTTTTTTGCTGTTAACAAAGGTAGCTACCTTCCTTGTTTTTTCCAAAAAAAAGGCGGATGGGCTAAAATTTAGATTTAAAATTTAATACTGTTTTAAAATAGCTAAAGATCATCCCCATGTTGTCTCGAGGGGGTTTTTTTAGCTCCTTTAGTTTTCGAGTAATCGTTAATGCTACGGATTTTCGCACCCAATTTTTTTACACTTCAAAAATTTCTACCGTCGGAACCAAAAAAACTGGAGACTTGAAACCAATGTTCTTGGTAGGTAGATATGTTAGCTACTATATCTTAAATAATTCAGGCCAATCCATTTAACACAACCCTCGTAAAAAAATTTCACGCATGAAAAAAGTGAAACTTATCGATATATATTGCTTTTTTGGCTGTTAACAAAGGTACCAGCTACCTTCCTTGTTTTTTCGAATAATTGGCAGATGGGCTGAAATTAAGATTTAAGATTTAATGCCGTTTTAAAATAGCTAAAGGTCGTCCCCATTTTGTCACGAGAGGGGTTTTGTTTAGCTCTTTTAGTTTTTGAGTAATCGATAATGCTACAGTTTTCGCACACAATTTTTTTATACTTAAAAAATTTCTACCGTCGGAACCAAATAAGCTGAAGACCTGAAACTAATGGCTTTTGTAGATAGATATATTACCTACATACAATCGAAAAAATTTGGCCAATCCGTTCAACACAACTCCCGTAAGAAATTTTCACGCATGAAAAAAGTGGAACTTATCGAAATATATAGCTTTTTTGGCTGTTAACAAAGATAGCAGCTACCTTCTTTGTTTTTTCGAAAAATTGGCGGATGGGCTGAAATTTAGATTAGAAATTTAATGCCGTTTTAAAATAGCTAAGGGTCGCCCCCATGTTATCACGAGGGGGTTTTTTTTAGCTCCTTTAGTTTTCGAGTAATCGTTAATGATACGGATTTTCGCACTTAATTTTTTTACACTTCAAAAATTTTTACCGTCGGAACCAAAGAAGCTTGAGACCTGAAACCAATTGTTGTCGTAGGAAGATATGTCACCTACCTGGAATTTAAAAAATTTAGACCAATCCGTCTAACACAACTCTCGTAAGAAATTTTCAAGCATGAAAAAAGTGAAACTTTTCGAAATATATAGCATTTTTTGCTGTTAACAAAGGTAGCAGCTACCTTCCTTGTTTTTTCGAAAAATTGGCGGATGGTCTGAAATTTAGATTAGAAATTTAATTTTGTTTTATAATAGCTAAATGTCGCCCCCATGTTATCACGAGGGGGTTTTTTTAGCTCCTTTAGTTTTCGAGTAATCGTTAATGCTACGGATTTTCGTACCCAATTTTTTTACACTTCAAAAATTTCTACCGTCGGAACCAAAGAAGCTGGAGACTTGAATCCAATAATTTTTATAGGTAAATATGTCACCTAAATTCAACCCAAAAAATCAGGTTAATCCCTTTAACACAACTCTCGTAAGAAATTTTCACGCATGAAAAAAGTGAAACTTATAGAAATATATAGCTTTTTTGGCTGTTAACAAAGGTAGCTCCTTCCTTGTTTTTTCGAAAAATTGGCGGATTGACCAAACTTTAAATTAAGGAACTAATTTTTTTTTAAAATAGCTAAGGGTCGTCCCCATGTTGTCACGAAGGGTTTTCTTAGCTCCTTTAGTTTTTGAGTAATCGTTAATGCTACGAATTTTCGCACCCATTTTTTTTACACTTCAAAAATTTCTACCGTCGGAATTAAAGAAGCTGGAAACCTGAAACCAATGGCCATTGTAGGTAGATATGCCTTCTACCTGGATTTAAAAAGTTCAGGCCAATCCGTTTAACACAACTCTCGTAAGAAATTTTCACGCATGAAAAAAGTGAAACTTATCGAAATATATCTTTTTTGGCTGTTAACAAAGGTAGCTCCTTCCTTGTTTTTTCGAAAAATTGGCGGATGGAATGAAATTTAAATTTGGGAATTAGTCTCTTTTAAAATAGCTAAGGTTCGTCCTTATATTGTCACGAGGGGTTTTTTTTAAGCTCCTGTAGTTTTCGAGTAATCGTTAATGCTACGAATTTTCGCACCCAAATGTTTTACACTTCAAAAATTTCTACCGTCGGAACCAAAGAAGCTGGAGTCCTTAAACCTATGGCCGTTGTAGATAGTTATGTTACCTACTTAAACTTAAATTCAGGACAATCCGTCCAACACAACTCTCGTAAGAAATTTTCACGCATGAAAAAAGTGAAACTTATCGAAATATATAGCTTTTTTGGCTGTTAACAAAGGTAGCAGCTACCTTCCTTGTTTTTTCGAAAAATTGGCGGATGGACCGAAATTTAAATTAAGGAACTAATGTCGTTTTAAAATAGCTAAGGGTCGTCCCCATGTTGTCATGAGAAGGTTTTTTTAGCTCCTTTAGTTTTCGAGTAATCGTTAATGCTACGGATTTTCGCACCCAAATGTTTAACACTTCAAAAATTTCTACCATCGGAACCAAAGAAGCTGGAGACTTTAAACCTATGGCCGTTGTAGGTAGTTATGTTACCTACCTAAACTTAAATTCAGGACAATCCGTCCAACACAACTCTCGTAAGAAATTTTCACGCATGAAAAAAGTGAAACTTATCGAAATATATAGCTTTTTTGGCTTAAATTTAGATATGAAATTTAATGCCGTTTTAAAATAGGTAAGGGTCGTCCCCATGTTGTCACGAGGGGTTTTTTTTTAGCTCCTTTAGTTTAAAGTAATCGTTAATGCTACTGATTTTTGCACCCAATTTTTTTACACTTCAAAAACTTTTACCGTCTGAACCAACAAAGCTGAAGACCTGAAATCAATGATCGATGTAGGTAAGTATGTCACCTATCTAGATTTAAAAAATTCAGGCCAATCCGTCAAACACAACTCTCGTAAGAAATTTTCACGCATGAAAAAAGTGAAACTTATCGAAATATATAGCTTTTTTGGCTGTTAACAAAGGTAGCTCCTTCCTTGATTTTTCAAAAAAATTGGCGGATGGGCTTAAATTTAGATTAGAAATTTAATGGACTTTTAAAATAGCTAAGGGTCGTCCCCATGTTGTCACGAGGGGGTGTTTTTTAGCTCCTTAATTTTTGAGTAATCGTTAATGCTACGGATTTTCGCACCCAATTTTTTTACACTTCAAAAATTTCTACCGTCGGAACCAAAAAAGCTGGAAACTTCAAACCAATGACCAATGTAGGTGAATATGTTACCTACTTAATTTAAAAAATTCAGGGCAATCCGTTTTTTACAACTCTCGTAAGAAATTTTCACGCATGAAAAAAGTGAAACTTATCCAAATATATAGCTTTTTTGGCTGTTAACAAAGGTAGCAGCTACCTTCCTTGTTTTTTCGAAAAATTGGCGGATGGACCGAAATTTAAATTAAAGAACTAATGTCGTTTTAAAATAGCTAAGGGTCGTCCCCATGTTGTCATGAGAAGGTTTTTTTAGCTCCTTTAGTTTTCGAGTAATCGTTAATGCTACGGATTTTCGCACTCAATTTTTTTACACTTCAAAAATTTCTACCGTCGGAACCAAATAAGCCAGAGACTTGAAAACAATGGCCGTTGTAGGTAGATATGCCGTCTACCTGGATTTAATAAATTCAGGCCAATCTGTTCAACACAACTCTCGTAAGAAATTTTCACGCTTGAAAAAAGTGAAACTTATCGAAATATATCTTTTTTGGCTGTTAACAAAGGTAGCTCCTTCCTTGTTTTTTCGAAAAATTGGCGGATGTACTGAAATTTAAATTTGGGAATTAATCTCTTTTAAAATAGCTAAGAGTCGTCCCCATGTTGTCACGAGAGGGTTTTTTTAAGCTCCTGTAGTTTTCGCGTAATTGTTAATGCTACGGATTTTCGCACCAAATTTTTTACACTTCAAAAATTTCTACCGTTGGAATTAAAGAAGCTGAAGACCTACAACCAATGGCCGTTGTAGGTAGATTATCACCTACCTGGATTTAAAAAATTCAGGCCAATCCAACTAACACAACTCTCGTAAGAAATTTTCACGCATGAAAAAAGTAAAACTTATCGAAATATATAGCTTTTTTGGCTGTTAACAAAGATAGCTCCTTCCTTGTTTTTTCGAAAAATTGACGGATGGACCGAAACTTAAATTTGGGAATTACTCTCTTTTAAAAAAGCTAAGGGTCGTCCCCATTTTGTTACAGGGGGTTTTTTTAAGCTCTTGTAGTTTTCGCGTAATTGTTAATGCTACGGATTTTCGCACCCAATTTTATACACTTTAAAAATTTCTACCGTTGGAACCAAAGAAGCTGAAGACCTACAACCAATGTAGGTGGCCGTTGTAGGTAGATTGTCACCTACCTGGATTTAAAAAAATCAGGTCAATCCAACTAACACAACTCTCGTAAGAAATTTTCACGCATGAAAAAAGTAAAACTTATCCAAATATACAGCTTTTTTGGCTGTTAACAAAGATAGCTCCTTCCTTGTTTTTCGAAAAATTGGCGGATGGACCGAAACTTAAATTAAGGAACTAATGCTGTTTTAAAATAGCTAATGGTCGTTCCCATGTTGTCACGAGAAGGTTTTTTTTAGCTCCTTTAGTTTTCGAGTAATCGTTATTGCTACGGATTTTCGCACCCAAATTTTGAACACTTCAAAAATTTCTACCGTCGGAACCAAAGAAGCTGGAGACCTGAAACCTATGGCCGTTGTAGGTAGTTATGTCACCTACTTAAACTTACAAAATTTAGGACAATCCGTTCAACAAAACTCTCGTAAGAAATTTTCACGCATGAAAAAAGTGAAACTTATCGAAATATATAGTTTTTTGGCTGTTAACAAAGGTAGCAGCTTCCTTGTTTTTCGAAAAATTGGCGGATGGGCTGAAATTTAGATTAGAAATTTAATGCCGTTTTAAAATAGGTAAGGGTCGTTCCCATGTTGTCACGAGGGGGTTTTTTTTAGCTCCTTTAGTTTTTGGGTAATCGTTAATGCTACGGATTTTCGCACCCAATTTTTTTACACTTCAAAAATTTCTACCGTCGGAACCAAAGAAGCTGGAGACCTCAAACCAATGGCTGTCGTAGGTAGATATGTAACTTACCTGGATTTAAAAAATTGAGGCCAATCCGTTTAACGCAACTCTCGTAAGAAATTTTCACGCATGAAAAAAGTGAAACTTATCCAAATATATAGCTTTTTTGGCTATTAACAAAGGTAGCAGCTACCTTCCTTGTTTTTTCGAAAAATTGACGGATGAGCTGAAATTTAGATTAGAGATTTAATGCCGTTTTAAAATAGCTAAGGGTCGTCTCCATGTTGTCACAAGCTGGAGACCTAAAACCAATGGCCGTTGTAGGTAAATATGTCACCTACCTGGATTTAAAAAATTCAGGCCAATCCGTCTAACACAACTCTCGTAAGATATTTTTACGCATGAAAAATGTGAAACTTATCGATATATATCTTTTTTGGCTGTTAACAAAGGTAGCTCCTTCCTTGTTTTTTCGAAAAATTGGCGGATGGACTGAAATTTAAATTTGGGAATTAATCTCTTTTAAAATAGCTTAGGGTCGTCCCCATGTTGTCACGAGGGGTTTTTTTTTTAAGCTCCTGTAGTTTTCGCGTAATTGTTAATGCTACGCACCCAATTTTTTTACACTTCAAAAATTTCTACCGTCGGAACCAAAGAAGCTGGAGACCTGAAACCTATTGCCATCGTAGGTAGTTATGTCGCCTACCTAAACTTTAAAAAATTCAGGACAATCCGATCAACAAAACTCTCGTAAGAAATTTTCACGCATGAAAAAAGTGAAACTTATCGAAATATATAGCTTTTTTGGCTGTTAACAAAGGTAGCAGCTACTTTCCTTGTTTTTCGAAAAATTGGCGGATGGGCTGAAATTTCGATAAAAAATTTAATGCCGTTTTAAAATAGCTAAAGGTCGTCCCCTTGTTGTCACGAGGGGGTCTTTTTTAGCTCCTTTAGTTTTCGAGTAATCGTTAATGCTACGGATTTTCGCACCCAATTTTTTTACACTTCAAAAATTTCTACCGTCGGGACCAAATAAGCTGGAGAACTAAAACCAATGGCCGTTGTAGGTAGACATGTCACCTACCTGGACTTAGAAAATCCAGGCCAATCCAACTAACACAACTCTCGTAAGAAATTTTCACGCATGAAAAAAGTGAAACTTATCGAAATATATAGCTTTTTTGGCTGTTAACAAAGATAGCTCCTTCCTTGTTTTTTCGAAAAATTGGAGGATGGACTGAAATTTAAATTTGGGAATTAATCTCTTTTAAAATAGCTAAGGGTCATCCCCATGATGTCACGAGAAGGTTTTTTTAGCTCCTTTAGTTTTCGAGTAATCGTTAATGCTACGGATTTTCGCACCCAAATTTTTTACACTTCAAAAATTTCTACCGTCGGAACCAAAGAAGCTGGAGACCTGAAACCTATTGCCATCGTAGGTAGTTATGTCGCCTACCTAAACTTTAAAAAATTCAGGACAATCCGATCAACAAAACTCTCGTAAGAAATTTTCACGCATGAGAAAAGTGAAACTTATCGAAATATATAGCGTTTTTGGCTGTTACCATAGATAGCAGCTACCTTCCTGGTTTTTTCGAAAAATTGCCGGATGGGCTGAAATTTAGATTAGAGATTTAATGCCGTTTTAAAATAACTAAAGGTCGTCCCCATGTTGTCACGAGGGGTTTTTTTTAGCTCCTTTAGTTTTTGAGTAACCGTTAATGCTACGGATTTTCGCACCAAAATTTTTTACCATTCAAAAATTTCTACCGTCGGAACCAAAGAAGCTGGAAACCTAAAACCAATGGACGTTGTAGGTAATTATGTCACCTACCTGGACTTAAAAAATTCAGGACAATCCATTCAACACAACTCTCGTAAGAAATTTTCACGCATGAAAAAAGTAAAACTTATCGAAATATATAGCTTTTTTGGCTGTTAACAAAGGTAGCAGCTACCTTCCTTGTTTTTTCGAAAAATTGGCGGATGGGCTGAAATTTAGATAAAAGATTTAATGCCATTTTAAAATAGCTTAAGGTCGTCCCCATGTTGGGGGTCTTTTTTAGCTCCTTTAGTTTTTGAGTAATCGTTAATGCTACGGATTTTCGCACCCAATTTTTTCCCCATGTTGGGGGTCTTTTTTAGCTCCTTTAGTTTTTGAGTAATCGTTAATGCTACGGATTTTCGCACCCAATTTTTTTACACTTCAAAAGTTTCTACCGTCGGAATTAAAGAAGCTGGAGACCTAAAACCAATGGCCGTTGTAGGTAAATATGACATCACCTACCTGGATTTAAAAAATTCAGGCCAATCCTTTTAACACAACTCTCGTAAGAAATTTTCACGCATGAAAAAAGTAAAACTTATCGAAATATATAGCTTTTTTGGCTGTTAACAAAGGTAGCTCCTTCCTTGTTTTTTGAAAAATTTGCGGATGGACCAAAATTTTAATTAAAAAACTAATGTCCTTTTAAAATAGCAAAGGGTCGTCCCCATGTTGTCACGAGTGGGTTTTTTTTAGCTCCTTTAGTTTTTGAGTAATCGTTAATGCTACGGATTTTCGCACCCAATTTTTTTACACTTCAAAAATTTCTACCGTCGTCCCCATGTTGTCAAGAAAGGTTTTTTTTTAGCTCCTTTAGTTTTTGAGTAATCGTTAATGCTACGGTTTTTCGCACCCAATTTTTTTAATCTTCAAAAATTTCTACCGTCGGAACCAAAGAAGCCGGAGACTTGAAACCAATGGCAGTTGTAGGTAGATATGCCATCTACCTGGATTTAAAAAATTCAGGCCAATCTGTTCAACACAACTCTCGCAAGAAATTTTCACGCATGAAAAAAGTGAAACTTATCGATATATATCTTTTTTGTCTGTTAACAAAGGTAGCTCCTTCCTTGTTTTTTCGAAAAATTGGCGGATGTACTGAAATTTAAATTTGGGAATTAATCTCTTTTAAAATAGCTAAGAGTCGTCCCCATGTTGTCACGAGAGGGTTTTTTTAAGCTCCTGTAGTTTTCGCGTAGTTGTTAATGCTACGGATTTTCGCACCAAATTTTTTACACTTCAAAAATTTCTACCGTTGGAACCAAAGAAGCTGAAGACCTACAACCAATGGCCGTTATAGGTAGACATGTCACCTACCTGGATATAAAAAATTCAGGCCAATCCAACTAACACAACTCTCGTAAGAAATTTTCACGCATGAAAAAAGTGCAACTTATCGGAATATATAGCTTTTTTGGCTGTTAACAAAGATAGCTCCTTCCTTGTTTTTTCGAAAAATTGACGGATGGACCGAAATTTAAATTTGGGAATTACTCTCTTTTAAAAAAGCTAAGGGTCGTCCCCATTTTGTTACAGGGTGTTTTTTTAAGCTCCTGTAGTTTTCGCGTAATTGTTAATGCTACGGATTTTCGCACCCAATTTTATACACTTCAAAAATTTCTACCGTTGGAACCAAAGAAGCTGAAGACCTACAACCAATGTAGGTGGCCGTTGTAGGTAGATTGTCACCTACCTGGATTTAAAAAATTCAGGTCAATCCAACTAACACAACTCTCGTAAGAAATTTTCACCCATGAAAAAAGTAAAACTTATCGAAATATATAGCTTTTTTGGCTATTAACAAAGATAGCTCCTTCCTTGTTTTTCGAAAAATTGACGGATGGACCGAAATTTAAATTAAGGAACTAATGCCGTTTTAAAATAGCGAAGGGTCGTTCCCATGTTGTCACGAGAAGGTTTTTTTTAGTTCCTTTAGTTTTCGAGTAATCGTTATTGTTATGGATTTTCGCACCCAAATTTTTTTCACTTCAAAAATTTCTACCGTCGGAACCAAAGATGCTGGAGACCTGAAACCTATGGCCGTTGTAGGTAGTTATGTCACCTACTTAAACTTACAAAATTTAGGACAATCCGTTCAACAAAACTCTCGTAATAAATTTTCACGCATGAAAAAAGTGAAACTTATCGAAATATATAGCTTTTTTGGCTGTTAACAAAGGTAGCAGCTACCTTCCTTGTTTTTCGAAAAATTGGCGGATGGGCAGAAATTTAGATTAGAAATTTAATGCCGTTTTAAAATAGGTAAGGGTCGTTCCCATGTTGTCACGAGGGGGTTTTTTTTAGCTCCTTTAGTTTTTGGGTAATCGTTAATGCTACGGATTTTCGCACCCAATTTTTTTACACTTCAAAAATTTCTACCGTCGGAACCAAAAAAGCTGGAGACCTCAAACCAATGGCCGTCGTAGGTAGATATGTAACTTACCTGGATTTAAAAAATTGAGGCCAATCCGTTAAACACAACTCTCGTAAGAAATTTTCACGCATGAAAAAAGTGAAACTTATCCAAATATATAGCTTTTTTGGCTGTTAACAAAGGTAGCAGCTACCTTCCTTGTTTTTCGAAAAATTGGCGGATGGGCAGAAATTTAGATTAGAAATTTAATGCCGTTTTAAAATAGGTAAGGGTCGTTCCCATGTTGTCACGAGGGGGTTTTTTTTAGCTCCTTTAGTTTTTGGGTAATCGTTAATGCTACGGATTTTCGCACCCAATTTTTTTACACTTCAAAAATTTCTACCGTCGGAACAAAAGAAGCTGGAGACCTAAAACCAATGGCCGTTGTAGGTAAATATATCACCTACCTGGATTTAAAAAATTCAGGCCAATCCTTTTAACACAACTCTCGTAAGAAATTTTCACGCATGAAAAAAGTGAAACTTATTCAAATATATAGCTTTTTTGGCTGTTAACAAAGGTAGCTCCTTCCTTGTTTTTTGAAAAATTTGCGGATGGACCAAAATTTTAATTAAAAAACTAATGTCCTTTTAAAATAGCAAAGGGTCGTCCCCATGTTGTCACGAGTGGGTTTTTTTTAGCTCCTTTAGTTTTTGAGTAATCGTTAATGCTACGGATTTTCGCACCCAATTTTTTTACACTTCAAAAATTTCTACCGTCGTCCCCATGTTTTCAAGAAAGGTTTTTTTTTAGCTCCTTTAGTTTTTGAGTAATCGTTAATGCTACGGTTTTTCGCACCCAATTTTTTTAATCTTCAAAAATTTCTACCGTCGGAACCAAAGAAGCCGGAGACTTGAAACCAATGGCAGTTGTAGGTAGATATGCCATCTACCTGGATTTAAAAAATTCAGGCCAATCTGTTCAACACAACTCTCGCAAGAAATTTTCACGCATGAAAAAAGTGAAACTTATCGATATATATCTTTTTTGGCTGTTAACAAAGGTAGCTCCTTCCTTGTTTTTTCGAAAAATTGGCGGATGTACTGAAATTTAAATTTGGGAATTAGTCTCTTTTAAAATAGCTAAGAGTCGTCCCCATGTTGTCACGAGAGGGTTTTTTTAAGCTCCTGTAGTTTTCGCGTAATTGTTAATGCTACGGATTTTCGCACCAAATTTTTTACACTTCAAAAATTTCTACCGTTGGAACCAAAGAAGCTGAAGACCTACAACCAATGGCCGTTATAGGTAGACATGTCACCTACCTGGATATAAAAAATTCAGGCCAATCCAATTAACACAACTCTCGTAAGAAATTTTCACGCATGAAAAAAGTGCAACTTATCGGAATATATAGCTTTTTTGGCTGTTAACAAAGATAGCTCCTTCCTTGTTTTTTCGAAAAATTGACGGATGGACCGAAATTTAAATTTGGGAATTACTCTCTTTTAAAAAAGCTAAGGGTCGTCCCCATTTTGTTACAGGGTGTTTTTTTAAGCTCCTGTAGTTTTCGCGTAATTGTTAATGCTACGGATTTTCGCACCCAATTTTATAAACTTCAAAAATTTCTACCGTTGGAACCAAAGAAGCTGAAGACCTACAACCAATGTAGGTGGCCGTTGTAGGTAGATTGTCACCTACCTGGATTTAAAAAATTCAGGTCAATCCAACTAACACAACTCTCGTAAGAAATTTTCACCCATGAAAAAAGTAAAACTTATCGAAATATATAGCTTTTTTGGCTATTAACAAAGATAGCTCCTTCCTTGTTTTTCGAAAAATTGACGGATGGACCGAAATTTAAATTAAGGAACTAATGCCGTTTTAAAATAGCTAAGGGTCGTTCCCATGTTGTCACGAGAAGGTTTTTTTTAGTTCCTTTAGTTTTCGAGTAATCGTTATTGCTACGGATTTTCGCACCCAAATTTTTTTCACTTCAAAAATTTCTACCGTCGGAACCAAAGAAGCTGGAGACCTGAAACCTATGGCCGTTGTAGGTAGTTATGTCACCTACTTAAACTTACAAAATTTAGGACAATCCGTTCAACAAAACTCTCGTAAGAAATTTTCACGCATGAAAAAAGTGAAACTTATCGAAATATATAGCTTTTTTGGCTGTTAACAAAGGTAGCAGCTACCTTCCTTGTTTTTCGAAAAATTGGCGGATGGGCAGAAATTTAGATTAGAAATTTAATGCCGTTTTAAAATAGGTAAGGGTCGTTCCCATGTTGTCACGAGGGGGTTTTTTTTAGCTCCTTTAGTTTTTGGGTAATCGTTAATGCTACGGATTTTCGCACCCAATTTTTTTACACTTCAAAAATTTCTACCGTCGGAACCAAAAAAGCTGGAGACCTCAAACCAATGGCCGTCGTAGGTAGATATGTAACTTACCTGGATTTAAAAAATTAAGGCCAATCCGTTAAACACAACTCTCGTAAGAAATTTTCACGCATGAAAAAAGTGAAACTTATCCAAATATATAGCTTTTTTGGCTGTTAACAAAGGTAGCAGCTACCTTCCTTGTTTTTCGAAAAATTGGCGGATGGGCAGAAATTTAGATTAGAAATTTAATGCCGTTTTAAAATAGGTAAGGGTCGTTCCCATGTTGTCACGAGGGGGTTTTTTTTAGCTCCTTTAGTTTTTGGGTAATCGTTAATGCTACGGATTTTCGCACCCAATTTTTTTACACCGTTTTAAAATAGGTAAGGGTCGTTCCCATGTTGTCACGAGGGGGTTTTTTTTAGCTCCTTTAGTTTTTGGGTAATCGTTAATGCTACGGATTTTCGCACCCAATTTTTTTACACTTCAAAAATTTCTACCGTCGGAACCAAAAAAGCTGGAGACCTCAAACCAATGGCCGTCGTAGGTAGATATGTAACTTACCTGGATTTAAAAAATTGAGGCCAATCCGTTAAACACAACTCTCGTAAGAAATTTTCACGCATGAAAAAAGTGAAACTTATCCAAATATATAGCTTTTTTGGCTGTTAACAAAGGTAGCAGCTACCTTCCTTGTTTTTCGAAAAATTGGCGGATGGGCTGAAATTTAGATTAGAAATTTAATGCCGTTTTAAAATAGGTAAGGGTCGTTCCCATGTTGTCACGAGGGGGTTTTTTTTAGCTCCTTTAGTTTTTGGGTAATCGTTAATGCTACGGATTTTCGCACCCAATTTTTTTACACTTCAAAAATTTCTACCGTCGGAACCAAAGAAGCTGGAGACCTCAAACCAATGGCCGTCGTAGGAAGATTTGTAACTTACCTGGATTTAAAAAAATGAGGCCAATCCGTTAAACACAACTCTCGTAAGAAATTTTCACGCATGAAAAAAGTGAAACTTATTCAAATATATAGCTTTTTTGGCTGTTAACAAAGGTAGCAGCTACCTTCCTTGTTTTTTCGAAAAATTGACGGATGGGCTGAAATTTAGATTAGAGATTTAATGCTGTCTGTTTTAAAATAGCTAAGGGTCGTCTCCATGTTGTCACAAGCTGGAGACCTAAAACCAATGGCCGTTGTAGGTAAATATGTCACCTACCTGGATTTAAAAAATTCAGGTTTATCCGTCTAACACAACTCTCGTAAGATATTTTCACGCATGAAAAATGTGAATTTTATCGATATATATCTTTTTTGGCTGTTAACAAAGGTAGCTCCTTCCTTGTTTTTTCGAAAAATTGGCGGATGGACTGAAATTTAAATTTGGGAATTAATCTCTTTTAAAATAGCTTAGGGTCGTCCCCATGTTGTCATGAGTGGTTTTTTTTAAGCTCCTGTAGTTTTCGCGTAATTGTTAATGCTACGGATTTTCGCACCCAATTTTTTACACTTCAAAAATTTCTACCGACGGAACCAAAGAAGCTATAGACCTGAAACCTATTGCCATCGTAGGTAGTTATGTCACCTACCTAAACTTTAAAAAATTCAGGACAATCCGATCAACAAAACTCTCGTAAGAAATTTTTACGCATGAAAAAAGTGAAACTTATCGAAATATATAGCTTTTTTGGCTGTTAACAAAGGTAGCAGCTACCTTCCTTGTTTTTTCGAAAAATTGGCGGATGGGCTGAAATTTAGATAAAAGATTTAATGCCGTTTTAAAATAGCTAAAGGTCGTCCCCTTGTGCTCACGAGGGGGTCTTTTTTAGCTCCTTTAGTTTTCGAGTAATCGTTAATGCTACGGATTTTCGCACCCAATTTTTTTACACTTCAAAAATTTCTACCGTCGGGACCAAAGAAGCTGGAGAATTAAAACCAATGGCCGTTGTAGGTAGACATGTCACCTACCTGGACTTAGAAAATCCAGGCCAATCCAACTAACACAACTCTCGTAAGAAATTTTCACGCATGAAAAAAGTGAAACTTATCGAAATATATAGCTTTTTTGGCTGTTAACAAAGATAGCTCCTTCCTTGTTTTTTCGAAAAATTGGAGGATGGACTGAAATTTAAATTAAGGATATAATGCCGTTTTAAAATAGCTAAGGGTCGTCTCCAAGTTGTCACGAGAGGGTTTTTTTAAGCTCCTGTAGTTTTCGCGTAATTGTTAATGCTACGGATTTTCGCACCAAATTTTTTACACTTCAAAAATTTCTACCGTTGGAACCAAAGAAGCTGAAGACCTACAACCAATGGCCGTTATAGGTAGACATGTCACCTACCTGGATATAAAAAATTCAGGCCAATCCAACTAACACAACTCTCGTAAGAAATTTTCAAGCATGAAAAAAGTGCAACTTATCGGAATATATAGCTTTTTTGGCTGTTAACAAAGATAGCTCCTTCCTTGATTTTTCGAAAAATTTACGGATGGACCGAAATTTAAATTTGGGAATTACTCTCTTTTAAAAAAGCTAAGGGTCGTCCCCATTTTGTTACAGGGGGTTTTTTTAAGCTCCTGTAGTTTTCGCGTAATTGTTAATGCTACGGATTTTCGCACCCAATTTTATACACTTCAAAAATTTCTACCGTTGGAACCAAAGAAGCTGAAGACCTACAACCAATGTAGGTGGCCGTTGTAGGTAGATTGTCACCTACCTGGATTTAAAAAATTCAGGTCAATCCAACTAACACAACTCTCGTAAGAAATTTTCACCCATGAAAAAAGTAAAACTTATCGAAATATATAGCTTTTTTGGCTGTTAACAAAGATAGCTCCTTCCTTGTTTTTCGAAAAATTGGCGGATGGACCGAAATTTAAATTAAGGAACTGATGCCGTTTTAAAATAGCTAAGGGTCGTTCCCATGTTGTCACGAGAAGGTTTTTTTTAGTTCCTTTAGTTTTCGAGTAATCGTTATTGCTACGGATTTTCGCACCCAAATTTTTTTCACTTCAAAAATTTCTACCGTCGGAACCAAAGAAGCTGGAGACCTGAAACCTATGGCCGTTGTAGGTAGTTATGTTACCTACTTAAATTTACAAAATTTAGGACAATCCGTTCAACAAAACTCTCGTAAGAAATTTTCACGCATGAAAAAAGTGAAACTTTTCGAAATATATAGCTTTTTTGGCTGTTAACAAAGGTAGCAGCTACCTTCCTTGTTTTTCGAAAAATTGGCGGATGGGCAGAAATTTAGATTAGAAATTTAATGCCGTTTTAAAATAGGTAAGGGTCGTTCCCATGTTGTCACGAGGGGGTTTTTTTTAGCTCCTTTAGTTTTTGGGTAATCGTTAATGCTACGGATTTTCGCACCCAATTTTTTTACACTTCAAAAATTTCTACCGTCGGAACCAAAGAAGCTGGAGACCTCAAACCTATGGCCGTTGTAGGGAGATATGAAACTTACCTGGATTTAAAAAATTGAGGCCAATCCGTTAAACACAACTCTCGAAAGAAATTTTCACGCATGAAAAAAGTGAAACTTATCCAAATATATAGCTTTTTTGGCTGTTAACAAAGGTAGCAGCTACCTTCCTTGTTTTTCGAAAAATTGGCGGATGGGCAGAAATTTAGATTAGAAATTTAATGCCGTTTTAAAATAGGTAAGGGTCGTTCCCATGTTGTCACGAGGGGGTTTTTTTTAGCTCCTTTAGTTTTTGGGTAATCGTTAATGCTACGGATTTTCGCACCCAATTTTTTTACACTTCAAAAATTTCTACCGTCGGAACCAAAGAAGCTGGAGACCTGAAACCAATGGCCGTCGTAGGAAGATATGTAACTTACCTGGATTTAAAAAATTGAGGCCAATCCGTTAAACACAACTCTCGTAAGAAATTTTCACGCATGAAAAAAGTGAAACTTATCCAAATATATAGTTTTTTGGCTGTTAACAAAGGTAGCAGCTACCTTCCTTGTTTTTTCGAAAAATTGACGGATGGGCTGAAATTAAGATTAGAGATTTAGTGCCGTTTTAAAATAGCTAAGGGTCGTCTCCATGTTGTCACAAGCTGGAGACCTAAAACCAATGGCCGTTGTAGGTAAATATGTCACCTACCTGGATTTAAAAAATTCAGGCCAATCCGTCTAACACAACTCTCGTAAGATATTTTCACGCATGAAAAATCTGAAACTTATCGATATATATCTTTTTTGGCTGTTAACAAAGGTAGCTCCTTCCTTGTTTTTTCGAAAAATTGGCGGATGGACTGAAATTTAAATTTGGGAATTAATCTCTTTTAAAAAAGCTTAGGGTCGTCCCCATGTTGTCATGAGTGAATTTTTTTAAGCTCCTGTAGTTTTCGCGTAATTGTTAATGCTACGGATTTTCGCACCCAATTTTTTACACTTCAAAAATTTCTACCGTCGGAACCAAAGAAGCTATAGACCTGAAACCTATTGCCATCGTAGGTAGTTATGTCACCTACCTAAACTTTAAAAAATTCAGGACAATCCGATCAACAAAACTCTCGTAAGAAATTTTCACGCATGAAAAAAGTGAAACTTATCGAAATATATAGCTTTTTTGGCTGTTAACAAAGGTAGCAGCTACCTTCCTTGTTTTTTCGAAAAATTGGCAGATGGGCTGAAATTTAGATAAAAGATTTAATGCCGTTTTAAAATAGCTAAAGGTCGTCCCCTTGTGCTCACGAGGGGTTCTTTTTTAGCTCCTTTAGTTTTCGAGTAATCGTTAATGCTACGGATTTTCGCACCCAATTTTTTTACACTTCAAAAATTTCTACCGTTGGGACCAAAGAAGCTGGAGAACTAAAACCAATGGCCGTTGTAGGTAGACATGTCACCTACCTGGACTTAGAAAATCCAGGCCAATCCAACTAACACAACTCTCGTAAGAAATTTTCACGCATGAAAAAAGTGAAACTTATCGAAATATATAGCTTTTTTGGCTGTTAACAAAGATAGCTCCTTCCTTGTTTTTTCGAAAAATTGGAGGATGGACTGAAATTTAAATTAAGGATATAATGCCGTTTTAAAAAAGCTAAGGGTCGTCCCCATGTTGTCACGAGGGGTTTTTTTTAGCTCCTTTAGTTTTTGAGTAATCGTTAATGCTACGGATTTTCGCACCAAAATTTTTTACCATTCAAAAATTTCTACCGTCGGAACCAAACAAGCTGGAGACCTTAAACCAATGGTCGTTGTAGGTAATTATGTCACCTACCTGGATTTAAAAAATTCAGGACAATCCATCCAACACAACTCTCGTAAGAAATTTTCACGCATGAAAAAAGTAAAACTTATCGAAATATATAGCTTTTTTGGCTGTTAACAAAGGTAGCAGCTACCTTCCTTGTTTTTTCGAAAAATTGGCGGATGGGCTGAAATTTAGATAAATGATTTAATGTCATTTTAAAATAGCTTAAGGTCGTCCCCATGTTGTCACGAGGGGGTCTTTTTTAGCTCCTTTAGTTTTTGAGTAATCGTTAATGCTACGGATTTTAGCACCCAATTTTTTTAAACTTCAAAAATTTCTACTGTCGGAACCAAAGTAGCTGGAGATCTGTGACCAATGGCCGTTGTAGGTAAATATATCACCTACATTTATTTTAAAAATTTAGGCCAATCCGTCCAACACAACTCTCGTAAGAAATTTTCACGCATGAAAAAAGTGAAACTTATCGAAATATATAACTTTTTTGGCTGTTAACAAAGGTAGCAGCTACCTTCCTTGTTTTTTCGAAAAATTTGCGGATGGGCTGAATTTAGATAAAAGATTTAATGCCATTTTAAAATAGCTAAAGGTCGTCCCCATGTTGTCACGAGGAGATTTTTTTTAGCTCCTTTAGATTTCGAGTAATCGTTAATGCTACGGATTTTCGCACCCAATTTTTTTACACTTCAAAAATTTCTACCTACGGAACCAAAAAAGCTGGAGACTTAAAACATATGGTCGTTGTAGGTAGATATGTAATTTACCTGGATTTAAAAATTTCAGGCCAATCCGTCTAACACAACTCTCGTAAGAAATGTTCACACATGAAAAAAGTGAAACTTATCGAAATATATAGCTTTTTTGGCTGATAACAAAGGTAGCAGCTACCTTCCTTGTTTATTCGAAAAATTGGCGGATGAGCTTAAATTTAGATTAGAAATTTTATTGCCGTTTTAAAATAGGTAAGGGTCGTTCCCATGTTGTCACGAGGCGGTTTTTTTTAGCTCCTTTAGTTTTCGAGTAATCGTAAATGCTACGGATTTTCGCACCCAATTTTTTTACACTTCAAAAATTTTTACCGTCGGAATCAAAGAAGCTAGAGAACTGAAACCTATGGCCGTTGCAGAGAGATATGTCACCTAATTGGACTTAAAAAATTCAGGCCAATCCGTCTTACACAACTCTCGTAAGAAATTTTCACGCATAGAAAAAGTGAAACTTATCGAAATATATAGCTTTTTTGGCTGTTAACAAAGGAAGCAGCTACCTTCCTTGTTTTTTCGAAAAAATGGCGGATGGGCTGAAATTTAAATTAACGATTTCATTTCGTTTTAAAATAGCTAAGGATCGTCCCCATGTTGTTACGAGGGGTTTTTTTTTTAGCTCCTTTAGTTTTCGAGTAATCGTTAATGCTACGGATTTTCACACCCAATTTTTTTACACTTCAAAAATTTCTACCGTCGGAATTAAAGAAGCTGGAGACCTGAAACCAAAGGTAGTCGTAGGTAGATATGTCACCTACCTAAAATTAAAAAATTCAGGCCAATCCGTCTAACACAACTCTCGTAAGAAATTTTCACGCATGAAAAAAGTGAAACTTATCGAAATATATAGCTTTTTTGGCTGTTAACAAAGGTAGCAGCTACCTTCCTTGTTTTTTCGAAAAATTGGCGGAGGGGCTGAAATTTAGATTAGAAATTTAATGCCGTTTTAAAAAAGTTAAGGGTCGTCTCCATGTTGTTACGAGGGGGTTTTTTTAGCTCCTTTAGTTTTCGAGTAATCGTTAATGCTACGGATTTTCGCACCCAATTTTTTTACACTTCAAAAAATTCTACCGTCGGAACCAAAAAAGCTGGAGACCTGAAACCAATGGTCGTTGTAGGGAAATATGTCACCTACCTAAACTTAAAAAAATTTAGGCCAATCCGTCTAACACAACTCTCGTAAGAAATTTTCACGCATGAAAAAAGTGAAACTTATCGAAATATATAGCTTTTTTGGCTGTTAACAAAGGTAGCAGCTACCTTCCTTGTTTTTTCGAAAAATTGGCGGATGGCATGAAATTTAGATAAGAGATTTAATGCCGTTTTAAAATAGCTAAGGGTCGTCCCAATGTTGTCACGAGGGGGTTTTTTTAGCTCCTTTAGTTTTTGAGTAATCGTTAATGCTACGGATTTTCGCACCCAATTTTTTTACACTTCAAAAATTTCTACCGTCGGAACCAAAAAAGCTGGAGACTTGAAACCAATGGCCGTCGCAGGTAGATATGTAATTTACCTGGATTTAAAAAATTTAAGCCAATCCGTCCAACACAACTCTCGTAAAAAATTTTCACGCATGAAAAAAGTGAAACTTATCGAAATATATAGCTTTTTTGGCTGTTAACAAAGGTAAAACCTGAAACCAATGGCCGTTGCAGGTAGATATGTCACCTACCTGGATTTTAAAAATTCAGGCCAATTCGTCCAATACAACTCTCATAAGAAATTTTCACGCATGAAAAAAGTGAAACTTATCGATATATATAGCTTTATTGGCTGTTAACAAAGGTAGCAGCTACCTTCCTTGTTTTTTCGAAAAATTGGCAGATGGGCTGAAATTTAGATTAAAGATTTAATGCCGTTTTAAAATAGCTAAGGGTCGTCCCCATTTTGTCACGAGGGGGGTTGTTTTAGCTCCTTTAAATTTTGAGTAATCGTTAATGCTACAGATTTTCGCACCCAATTTTTTTACACTTCGAAAATTTCTACGTTCGGAACCAAAAAAACTGGAGACCTGAAACCAATGGCCGTTGTAGGTAGATATGTCACCTACCTGGATTTAAAAAATTCAGGCCAATTCGTCCAATACAACTCTCGTAAGAAATTTTCACGCATGAAAAAAGTTAAACTTATCGAAATATATAGCTTTTTTGGCTGTTAACAAAGGTAGCTCCTTCCTTGTTTTTTCGAAAAATTGGCAGATGGGCTGAAATTTAGATTAAAAATTTAATGCCGTTTTAAAATAGCGAAGGGTTGCCCCCATGTTATCACAAGGGGGTTTTTTTAGCTCCTTTAGTTTTCGAGTAATCGTTAATGCTACGGATTATCGCACCCAATTTTTTTACACTTCAAAAATTTCTACCGTTGGAACCAAAAAAAGTGGAGACCTGAAACCAATGGCCGCCGTAGTAAGATATGTCACCTACCTTGATTTAAAAAATTCAGACCAATCTGTTTAACACAACTCTCGTAAGAAATTTTCACGCAAGAAAAAAGTGAAACTTATCGAAATTTATAGCTTTTTTGGCTGTTAACAAAGGTAGCAGCTACCTTCCTTGTTTTTTCGAAAAATTGGTGGATGGGCTGAAATTTAGATTAGAAATTTAATGCCGTTTTAAAATAGCTAAGGGTCGTCCCCATGTTGTCACGAGAGGGTATTTTTTAGCTCCTTTAGTTTTTGAGTTATCCTTAATGCTACAGATTTTCGCACCCAAATTTTTTACACTTCAAAAATTTCTACCGTCGGAACCAAAGAAGCTGGAGACCTGAAACCAGTGCTTTTGTAGATAGATATGTCACCTCCCTACAATCAGGCCAATCCGTTTAACACAACTCCCGTAAGAAATTTTCACACATGAAAAAAGTGAAACTTATCGAAATATATAGCTTTTTTGGCTGTTAACAAAGATAGCAGCTACCTTCTTAGTTTTTTCGAAAAATTGGCGGTTGGGCTGAAATTTAGATTAAAGATTTAATGCCGTTTTAAAAAAGCTAAGAGTCGCCCCCATGTTATCACGAGGGTTTTTTTTTTAGCTCCTTTAGTTTTCGACTGATCGTTAATGCTACGGATTTTCGCACCCAAATTTTTTACACTTCAAAAATTTCTACCATCGGAATTAAAGAAGCTGGAGACCTGAAACCAATGGCCGTTGTAGGTAGATATGTCACCTACCTGGATTTAAAAAATTCAGGCCAATTCGTCCAACACAACTCTCGTAAAAAATATTTCAATAAGTTTATCTTTTTCACGCATGAAAAAGATAAACTTATGGAAATATATAGCTTTTTTGGCTGTTAACAAAGGTAGCAGCTACCTTCCTTGTTTTTTCGAAAAATTGGCGGATGGGCTGAAATTTAGATTAAAGATTTAATGTCGTTGTAAAATAGCTAAGGGTCGTCCCCATTTTGTCACGAGGGGTTTTTTTTTAGCTCCTTTAGTTTTCGAGTAATCGTTAATGCTACGGATTTTCGCACCCAATTTGTTTACACTTCAAAAATTTCTACTGTCGGAACCAAAGAAGCTGGAGACCTGAAACCAATGGCCGTTGTAGGCAGATATGTCATTTACCTGGATTTAAAAAATTCAGGCCAATCCGTCTAACACAACTCTCGTAAGAAATTTTCACGCATGAAAAAAGTGAAACTTATCGAAATATATAGCTTTTTTGGCTGTTAACAATGGTAGCAGCTACCTTCCTTGTTTTTTCGAAAAATTGGCAGATGGACCGAAATTTAAATTAAAGAACTAATTCCCTTTTAAAATAGCTAAGAGTCGTCTCCATGTTGTCACGAGGGGGTTTTTTTAGCTCCTTTAGTTTTCGAGTAATCGTTAATGCTACGGATTTTCGCACACATTTTTTTTACACTTCAAAAATTTCTACCGTCGGAACCAAAAAAGCTGGAGACCTGAAACCGATGGTCGTCGTAGGGAAATATGTCACCTACCTAAACTTAAAAAATTCAGGCCAATCCGTCCAACACAACTCTCGTAAGAAATTTTCACGCATGAAAAAAGTGAAACTTATCGAAATATATAGCTTTTTTGGCTGTTAACAAAGGTAGCAGCTACCTTCCTTGTTTTTTCGAAAAAATGGTGGATGGGCTGAAATTTAGATAAGAGATTTAATGCCGTTTTTAAATAATTAAGGGTCGTCCCTTTGTTGTCACGAGGGGGTTTTTTTTAGCTCCTTTAGTTTTCGAGTAATCGTTAATGCTACGGATTTTCGCACCCAATTTTTTTACATTTCAAAAATTTCTACCGTTTCAACCAAAGAAGCTGGAGACCTTAAACCAATGGTCGTTGTAGGTAGATATGTCACCTACCTAAATTAAAAAATATAGGCCAATCCATCTAATACAACTCTGTAAGAAATTTTCACGCATGAAAAAAGTGAAACTTATCGAAATATATAGCTTTTTTGGCTGTTAACAAAGGTAGCAGCTACCTTCCTTGTTTTTTCGAAAAATTGGCGGATGGCCTGAAATTTAGATGAGAGATTAAATGCCGTTTTAAAATAGCTAAGGGTCGTCCCCATTTTGTCACGAAGGGGTTTTTTTAGCTCCTTTAGTTTTCGAGTAATCGTTAATGCTACGGATTTTCGCACCCAATTTTTGTACACTTCAAAAATTTCTACCGTCGGAACCAAAAAAGCTGGAGACCTGAAACCAATGGCCGTTGCAGGTAGATATGTAATTTACCTGGATTTAAAAAATTTAAGCCAATCCGTCTAACACAACTCTCGTAAAAAATTTTCACGCATGAAAAAAGTGAAACTTATCGAAATATATAGCTTTTTTGGCTGTTAACAAAGGTAAAACCTGAAACCAATGGCCGTTGTAGGTAGATATGTCACCTACCTGGATTGAAAAAATTCAGGCCAATTCGTAAAATACAACTCTCGTAAGAAATTTTCACGCATGAAAAGGTGAAACTTATCGAAATATATAGCTTTATTGGCTGTTAACAAAGGTAGAAGCTACCTTCCTTGTTTTTTCGAAAAATTGGCGGATGGGCTAAAATTTTGATTAGAGATTTATTGCCGTTTTAAAATAGCTAAAGGCCGTCCCCATTTTTCAAGAGGGGGGTTGTTTTAGCTCCTTTAGATTTTGAGTAATCGTTAATGCTACAGATTTTCGCACCCAATTTTTTTACACTTCAAAAATTTTTACGTTCGGAACCAAAAAAACTGGAGACCTGAAACCAATGGCCGTTGTAGTTAGATATGTCACCTACCTGGATTTAAAAAATTCAGGCCAATTCGTCCAATACAACTCTCGTAAGAAATTTTCACGCATGAAAAAAGTTAAACTTATCGAAATATATAGCTTTTTTGGCTGTTAACAAAGGTAGCTCCTTCCTTGTTTTTTCGAAAAATTGGCGGATGGGCTGAAATTTAGATTAAAAATTTAATGCCGTTTTAAAATAGCTAAGGGTCGCCCCCATGTTATCACGATGGGGTTTTTTTAGCTCCTTTAGTTTTCGAGTAATCGTTAATGCTACGGATTTTCGCACCCAATTTTTTTACACTTCAAAAATTTCTACCGTTGGAACCAAAAAAAGTGGAGACCTGAAACCAATGGCCGCCGTAGGAAGATATGTCACCTACCTGGATTTTGAAAATTCAGGCCAATTTGTTTAACACAACTCTCGTAAGAAATTTTCACGCATGAAAAAAGTGAAACTTATCGAAATATATAGCTTTTTTGGCTGTTAACAAAGGTAGCAGCTACCTTCCTTGTTTTTTCGAAAAATTGGCGGATGGGCTGAAATTTAGATTAGAGATTTAATGCCGTTTTAAAATAGCTAAGGCTCGTCCCCATGTTGTCATGAGAGGGTATTTTTTAGCTCCTTTAGTTTTTGAGTTATCCTTAATGCTACAGATTTTCGCACCCAAATTTTTTACACTTCAAAAATTTCTACCGTCGAAACCAAAGAAGCTGGAGACCTGAAACAAGTGCTTTTGTAGATAGATATGTCACCTCCTTACAATCAGGCCAATCCGTTCAACACAACTCCCGTAAGAAATTTTCACGCATGAAAAAAGTGAAACTTATCGAAATATATAGCTTTTTTGGCTGTTAACAAAGATAGCAGCTACCTTCTTTGTTTTTTCGAAAAATTGGCGGTTGGGCTGAAATTAAGATTAGAAATTTAATGCCGTTTTAAAAAAGCTAAGAGTCGCACTCATGTTATCACGAGGGTTTTTTTTTAGCTCCTTTAGTTTTCGAGTGATCGTTAATGCTACGGATTTTCGCACCCAAATTTTTTACACTTAAAAAATTTCTACCGTCGGAATTAAAGAAATTGGAGACCTGAAACCAATGGCCGTTGTAGGTAGATATGTCACCTACCTGGATTTAAAAAATTCAGGCCAATTCGTCCAACACAACTCTCGTAAGAAATTTTATCGCATCAAAAAGATAAACTTATGGAAATATATAGCTTTTTTGGCTGTTAACAAAGGTAGCAGCTACCTTCCTTGTTTTTTCGAAAAATTGGCGGATGGGCTGAAATTTAGATTAGAGATTTAATGCCGTTTTAAAATAGCTAAGGGTCGTCCCCATGTTGTCACGAGGGGGTTTTTTTTAGCTCCTTTAGTTTTCGAGTAATCGCTAATGCTACGGATTTTCGCACCCAATTTTTTTACACTTCAAAAATTTATACTGTCGGAACGAAAGAAGCTGGAGACCTGAAACCAATGGCCGTTGTAGGCAGATATGTCACCTACCTGGATTTAAAAAATTCAGGCCAATCCGTCTTACACAACTCTCGTAAGAAATTTTCACGCATGAAAAAAGTGAAACTTATCGAAATATATAGCTTTTTTGGCTGTTAACAATGGTAGCAGCTACCTTCCTTGTTTTTTCGAAAAATTGGCAGATGGACCGAAATTTAAATTAAGGAACTAATTCCACATTTTCTTTTAAATTTAAATAAAGTATAGTTTCGCGCGAAAAAATTATTCCAAATATATTTACAATGATTTTCATTTCGTTTAAATTGTGTTTTTTATAAATTGAGTTTGTAAATCGTTGTAATAGTCAAAAACAAATTAATACAGATGAATTAAGCGAACAAATACAAAATTTAATTGCCGGCTAAATTTTTGGGTGGCCTACTAAATGACCATTTGTAATTTTTTTATTTTACATTTTTTCCTTAATTTTTAGGTAAATGAAAAATTAATTTTCAATTAACTATACTTTATTTAAATTTAAAAGAAAATGTGGAACAGATGTAGTATAGGACGGCAGATTTTCTTTGCTAAACACGGGCATTAACGATTGCAGCGCCGAAAAATATTTTATGCGTGAAAAAATCATTGTAAATATATTTAGAATAATTTTTTCGCCATCTATTATCAGTATTAGTTTTTTGCATGAAAAAATTATTTTAAATATATTTTACAAGCTCAGTTTATAAAAAACACAATTTAAACGAAATTAAAATCAAATATATTTAGAAAAAGTTATTCTAAATATATTTACAATGATTTTTCACGCAAAAAACTAATACTGATAATAGATGGCAGTATTGTTATTTTTCGCGCGAAAAAATTATTCTAAATATATTTACAATTATTTTTGCTAAGCACGGGCACGAACGATGACAACGCCACTTTTTAGAAAAGCGGGAAAAATTGTAACTAAAAGTTGCGTCTTTGGTTGACTAAAACGCCATCTATTGGAAATATAAATAAACTCGCATTTAAATAACAACACTTCCATCTATTATCAGTATTAGTTTTTTGCATTTTTTATAAATTCCACCTTCCTTGTTTTTTCGAAAAATTGGCGGATGGGCTGAAATTTAGATTAGAGATTTAATGCCGTTTAAAAATAGCTATGGGTCGTCCCCATGTTGTCACGAGTGGGTTTTTTTTAGCTCCTTTAGTTTTCGAGTGATCGTTAATGCTACGGATTTTCGCACCCAATTTTTTTACACTTCAAAAATTTCTACCGTCGGAACCAAAAAAGCTGGAGATCTGAAACCAATGGCCGTCGTAGGGAGATATGTCACCTACCTGGATTTAAAAAATTCAAGTCAATCCGTTAAACACAACTCTCGTAAGAAATTTTCACGCATGAAAAAAGTGAAACTTATCGAAATATATAGCTTTTTTGGCTGTTAACAAAGGTAGCAGCTACCTTCCTTGTTTTTTAGAAAAATTGGCAGATGGACCGAAATTTAAATTAAGGAACTAATTCCCTTTTAAAATAGCTAAGAGTCGTCTCCATGTTGTCACGAGGGGGTTTTTTTAGCTCCTTTAGTTTTCGAGTAATCGTTAATGCTACGGATTTTCGCAACCATTTTTTTTACACTTCAAAAATTTCTACCGTCGGAACGAAAGTAGCTGGAGACCTGAAACTAATGGCCGTCGTAGGTAGATTTGTCACCTAGTTGGATTTAAAAAATATAGGCCAATCTGTTCAACACAATTCTAGTAAGAAATTTTCACGCATGAAAAAAGTGAAACTTATCGAAATATATAGCTTTTTTGGCTGTTAACAAAGGTAGCTCCTTCCTTGTTTTTTCGAAAAATTGGCAAATTGACCGTAATTTAAATTAAAAAATTAATTCTTTTTTAAAATAGCTAAGGGTCGTCCCCATGTTGTAACGAGGGGGTTTTTTTTAGCTCCTTTAGTTTTCGAGTAATCGTTAATGCTACGGATTTTCGCACCCAAATTTTTTACATTCCAAAAATTTCTACCGTCGGAACCACATAAGCTGGAGACCTAAAACCAATGGCCGTCGAAGGTAGATATATCACCCACATAAACTTAAAAAATTCAGGCCAATCCATCTAACACAACTCTCGTAAGAAATTTTCACGCATGAAAAAAGTGAAACTTATCGAAATATATAGCTTTTTGGCTGTTAACAAAGGTAGCTCCTTCCTTGTTTTTTTCGAAAAATTGGCGGATGGACAAAAATTTAAATTAAGTAACTTATTTTTTTTTAAAATAGCTAAGGGTCGTCGCCATGTTGTCACGAAGGGTTTTTTGTAGCTCTAAAAAATCTCTCATAAGAAATTTTCACGCATGAAAAAAGTGAAACTTATCCAAATATATAGCTTTTTTGGCTGTTAACAAAGGTAGCAGCTACCTTCCTTGTTTTTTCGAAAAATTGGCAGATGGGCTGAAATTTTGATTAGAGATTTAATGCCGTTTTAAAATAGCTAAGGGTCGTCCCCATGTTGTCACGAGGGGGTTTTTTTTAGCTCCTTTAGTTTTCGAGTAATCGTTAATGCTACGGATTTTCGCACCCAAATTTTTTACAATTCAAAAATTTCTACCGTCGGAACCAAATTTTCACGCATGAAAAAAGTGAAACTTATCGAAATATATAACTTTTTTGGCTGTTAACAAAGATAGCTCCTTCCTTGTTTTTTCGAAAAATTGGCGGATGGACCGAAATTTAAATTAAGGAACTAAAGCCGTTTTAAAATAGCAAAGGGTCGTTCCCATGATGTCACGAGAAGGTTTTTTTTAGATCCTTTAGTTTTCGAGTAATCGTTAATGCTACGGATTTTCGCACGCAAAATTTTTACACTTCAAAAATTTCTACCGTCGGAACCAAAGAAGCTGGAGACCTGAAACCTATTGCCATCGTAGGTAGTTATGTCACCTACCTAAACTTTCAAAATTCAGGACAATCCGTCCAACCAAAACTCTCGTAAGAAATTTTTACGCATGAAAAAAGTGAAACTTATCGAAATATATAGCTTTTTTGGCTGTTAACAAAGGTAGCAGCTACCTTCCTTGTTTTTTCGAAAAATTGCCGGATGGGCTAAAATTTAGATTAAAGATTTAAAGCCGTTTTAAAATAGGTAAAGGTCGTCTCCATGTTGTCACGAGGGGTTTTTTTTTAGCTCCTTTAGTTTTTGAGTAATCGTTAATGCTACGGATTTTCGCACCCAATTTTTTTACCATTCAAAAATTTCTACCGTCGGAACCAAAAAAGCTGAAGACTTACAACCAATGGCCGTTGTAGGTAATTATGTCACCTACCTAGACTTAAAAAATTCAGGACAATCCGTCTAACACAACTCTCGTAAGAAATTTTCACGCATGAAAAAAGTGAAACTTATCCAAATATATAGCTTTTTTGGCTGTTAACAAAGGTAGCTGCTACCTTCCTTGTTTTTTCGAAAAATTGGCGGATGGGCTGAAATTTAGATTAAAAATTTAATGCCGTTTTAAAATAGCTAGGGTCGTCCTCATGTTGTCACGAGGGGGTTTTTTTTAGCTCCTTTAGTTTTCGAGTAATCGTTAATGCCATTTTTAATAAAAACACTTGTTTTATATTTCGCAAACACAAAATTTTATTTTATTAAATAAAACTCAATTAATTTCGACTTGTTAAGTCATCATCAGGAGTTCAACTCCTGATGATGACTTAACAAGTCGAAATTAATTGAGTTTTATTTAATAAAATAAAATTTTGTGTTTGCGAAATATAAAACAAGTGTTTTTATTAAAAATGGTATTTAGTGTGTTTCGCCAAGTGCCAACGGCAATAAGTGTTAGTGATATAATCGTTAATGCTACGGATTTTCGCACCCAATTTTTTTACACTTCAAAAATTTCTACCGTTGGAACCAAAAAAGCTGGAGACCTAAAACCAATGGCCGTTGTAGGTTAATATGTAACCTACCTAATTTTAAAAAATTCAGGCCAATCCGTTCAACACAACTCTCGTAAGAAATTTTCACGCATGAAAAAAGTGAAACTTATCGAAATATATAACTTTTTTGGCTGTTAACAAAGGTAGCAGCTACCTTCCTTGTTTTTTCGAAAAATTGGCGAATGGGCTGAAAATTAGATAAAAGATTTAATGCCGTTTTAAAATAGCTAGGGTCGTCCTCATGTTGTCACGAGGGGGTTTTTTTTAGCTCCTTTAGTTTTCGAGTAATCGTTAATGCTACGGATTTTCGCACCCAATTTTTGTACATTTCAAAAATTTCCACCGTCGGAACCAAAAAAGATGGAGACCTGAAACCAATGGCCAATGTAGGAAGATATGTCACCTACCTGGTCTTAAAAAATTCAAGCCAATCCGTTCAACACAACTCTCGTAAGAAATTTTCACGCATGAAAAAAGTGAAACTTATCGAAATATATAGCTTTTTTGGAATTTAACAAAGGTAGCAGCTACCTTCATTGTTTTTTCGAAAAATTGGAGGATGAGCTGAAATTGAGATAAGAGATTTAATGCCGTTTTAAAATAGCTAAAGGTCGTCTCCATGTTGTCAGGAGGGGTTTTTTTTTAGCTCCTTTAGTTTTCGAGTAATCGTTAATGCTATGGATTTTCGCAACCAATTTTTTTACACTTCAAAAATTTCTACCGTTGAAATTAAAGAATCTGGAGACCTGTTACCAATGGCTGTGGTAGGAAGATATGTCACCTACCTGGATTTAAAAAATTCAAGCCAATCCGTCCAACAAAACTCTCGTAAGAAATTTTCACGCATGAAAAAAGTGAAACTTATCGAAATATATAGCTTTTTTGGCTGTTAACAAAGGTAGCAGCTACCTTCCTTGTTTTTTCGAAAAATTGGCGGATGGGCTGAAATTTAGATTAAAAATTTAATGCCGTTTTAAAATAGCTAAGGGTCGTCTCCATGATGTCACGAGGGTTTTTTTTTTAGCCTCTTAATTTTCGAGTAATCGTTAATGCTACGGATTTTCGCACCCAATTTTTTTACACTTCAAAAGTTGCTACCGTCGGAACAAAAGAAGCTGGAGACTTGAAACTAATATATTTTGTAGGGAGATATGTCACCTACCTAAACTTAAAAAATTTAGGCCAATCCGTCCAACACAACTCTCGTAAGAAATTTTCACGCATGAAAAAAGTGAAACTTATCGATATATATAGCTTTTTTGGCTGTTAACAAAGGTAGCTACCTTCCTGGTTTTTTCGAAAAAATGGTGGATGGGCTGAAATTTAGATTTAAAATTTAATGCCGTTTTAAAATAGCTAAGGATCGTCCCAATGTTGTCACGAGGGTGTTTTTTTTAGCTCTTTTAGTTTTCGAGTAATCGTTAATGCTACGGATTTTCGCACCCAAATTTTTAACACTTCAAACAATTCTACCGTCTAAACCAAAAAAGCTGGAGACCTGAAACCAATATCCGTCGTAGGTAGATGTGTCATCTACCTTCAATCAAGAAAATCAAGCCAATCCGTCTAACACAACTCTCGTAAGAAATTTTCACGCATGAAAAAAGTGAAACTTATCGAAATATATAGCTTTTTTGGCTGTTAACAAAGGTAGCAGCTATCTTCCTTGTTTTTAAGAAAAAATGGCGGATGGGCTGAAATTTAGATTAGAAATTTAATGCCGTTTTAAAATAGCTAACAATCGTCCCCATGTTGTCACGAGGGATTTTTTTTAGCTCCTTTAGTTTTCGAGTAATCGTTAATGATACGGATTTTCACTCCCAAATTTTTTACAATTCAAAAATTTCTCCCGTCGGAACCAAAGAAGCTGGATACCTGAAACCAATGGCCATTGTAGGTTGATATGTCATTTACTTGAATTTTAGGCCAATCCGTCCAACACAACTCTCGTAAGAAATTTCCACGCATGAAAAAAGTGAAACTTATCGAAATATATAGATTTTTTGGCTGTTAACAAAGGTAGCAGCTACCTTCCTTGCTTTTTCGAAAAAATGGCAGATAGGCTAAAATTTAGATTAGAGATTTATTGCCGTTTTAAAATAGCTAAGAGTCGTCCCCATGTTGTCACGAGGGGTTTTTTTTTAGCTCCTTTAGTTTTCTAGTAATCGTTAATGCTACGGATTTTCGCACCCAAATTTTTTACAATTCAAAAATTTCTACCTTTGGAACCAAAGAAGCTGGAGAATTGAAGCCAAAAGCTTTCGTTGGTAGATGTTTCACTTTACTAAATTTAAAAAATTTAGGCCAATCCGTTCAACACAACTCTCGTAGGAAATTTTCACGCATGAAAAAAGTGAAACTTATCGAAATATACAGCTTTTTTGGCTGTTAACAAAGGTAGCTCCTTCCTTGTTTTTTCGAAAAATTGGCAGATGGACTAAAATTTAAATTAAGGAACTAATGCTCTTTTAAAAAACCTAAGGTTCGTCCCCATGTTGTCACGAGGAGGTTTTTTAGCTCCTTTAGTTTTCGAGTAATCGTTAATGCTACGGATTTTCGCACCCAATTTTTTACACTTCAAAAATTTTTACCGTCGGAACCAAAGAAGCTGGGAACCTGAGACCAATAGTCGAGCCAATCCGTTTAACACAACTCTCGTTAGAAATTTTCTCGCATGAAAAAAGTGAAACTTATTGAAATATATAGCTTTTTTGGCTGTTAACAAAGGTAGCCGCTACCTTCCTTGTTTTATTCGAAAAATTGGCGGATGGGCTGAAATTTAGATAAGAGCTATAATTCCGTTTTAATATAGCTAAGGGTCGTCCCCATGTTTTCACGAGGGGGTTTTTTTTAGCTCCTTAATTTTCGAGTATTCGTTAATGCTACGGATTTTCTCACTCAATTTTTTTACAATTCAAATATTTCTACCGTCGGAACCAAAAAAGATGGAGACCTATTACCAACGGCCGTAGTAGGTAGATATGTTATTTATCTGGATTTAAAAAATTCAGGCGAATCCATCCAACACAACTCTCGTAAGAAATTTTCACGCATGAAAAAAGTGAAACTTATCGAAATATATAGCTTTTTTGGCTGTTAACAAAGATAGCTCCTTCCTTGTTTTTTCGAAAAATTGGCGGATTGGCTAAAATTTAGATTAAAAAACTAATGCCGTTTAAAAATAGCTAAGGGTCGTACCTATGGTGTCACGAGGGGGTTTTTTTTAGCTCCTTTAGTTTTCGAGTAATCGTTAATGCTACGGATTTTCGCACACAATTTTTTTACAATTAAAAAATTTCTACCGTCGGAACCAAAAAAGCTAGAGACCTAAAACCAATAGCCTATGTAGGTAAATATATCACCTATCTAGATATCTCACTTACCTTGATTTTAAAAATTCAGGTTAATCCGTCTAACACAACTCTCGTAAGAAATTTTCACGCATGAAAAAAGTGAAACTTATCGAAATATATAGTTTTTTGGCTGTTAACAAAGGTAGCTCCTTCCTTGTTTTTTCGAAAAATTGGCGGATGAACCAAAATTTAAATTTAGAAACTAATGCCCTTTTGAAATAGCTAAAAGTCGTCCCCATGTTATCACAAGGGGTTTTTTTTAGCTCCTTTGGTTTTCGAGTAATCGTTAATGCTACGGATTTTCGCACACAATTTTTTTACAATTAAAAAATTTCTACCGTCGGAACCAAAAAAGTTGGAGACCTAAAACCAATGGCCGTTGTAGGTAGATATATCACCTACTTAGATTTAGAAAATTTAGGCTATTCCGTCTATCACAACTCTCGTAAGAAATTTTCACGCATGAAAAAAGTGAAACTTATCGAAATATATAGTTTTTTGGCTGTTAACAAAGATAGCTCCTTCCTTGTTTTATCGAAAAATTGGTGGATGAACCGAAATTTAAATTAAGAAACTAATGCCTTTTAAAATAACTAAAAGTCGTCCCCATGTTATCACAAGGGGGTTTTTTAGCTCCTTTAGTTTTCGAGTAATCGTTAATGCTACGGATTTTCGCACCCAATTTTTTTACACTTCAAAAATTTCTACAGTCGGAACCAAATAAACTGGAGAACTGAAACCAATGGCTGTTATAGGTAGATATGTCACCTACCTGGATTTAATAAATTCCTATCAATTTTTTCAACACAATTCTCGTAAGAAATTTTCACTCGCAGGCAAAAAGTGAAACTTATCGAAATATATAGCTTTTTTGGATGTTAACAAAGGTAGCTCCTTCTTTGTTTTTTCGAAAAATTGGCGGATGGGCTAAAATTTAGATTAAAAATTTAATGCCGTTTTAAAATAGCTAAGGGTCGTCTCCATGATGTCACGAGGGTTTTTTTTTTAGCCTCTTAATTTTCGAGTAATCGTTAATGCTACGGATTTTCACACCCAATTTTTTTACACTTCAAAAGTTGCTACCGTCGGAACAAAAGAAGCTGGAGACTTGAAACTAATATATTTTGTAGGGAGATATGTCACCTACCTAAACTTAATAAATTAAGGCCAATCCGTCCAACACAACTCTCGTAAGAAATTTTCACGCATGAAAAAAGTGAAACTTATCGATATATATAGCTTTTTTGGCTGTTAACAAAGGTACCTTCCTGTTTTTTTCGAAAAAATGGTGGATGGGCTGAAATTTAGATTTAAAATTTAATGCCGTTTTAAAATAGCTAAGGATCGTCCCAATGTTGTCACGAGGGTGTTTTTTTTAGCTCTTTTAGTTTTCGAGTAATCGTTAATGCTACGGATTTTCGCACCCAAATTTTTAACACTTCAAACAATTCTACCGTCTAAACCAAAAAAGCTGGAGACCTGAAACCAATATCCGTCGTAGGTAGATGTGTCATCTACATTCAATCAAGAAAATCAAGCCAATCCGTCTAACACAACTCTCGTAAGAAATTTTCACGCATGAAAAAAGTGAAACTTATCGAAATATATAGCTTTTTTGGCTGTTAACAAAGGTAGCAGCTATCTTCCTTGTTTTTAAGAAAAAATGGCGGATGGGCTGAAATTTAGATTAGAAATTTAATGCCGTTTTAAAATAGCTAACAATCGTCCTCATGTTGTCACGAGGGATTTTTTTTAGCTCCTTTAGTTTTCGAGTAATCGTTAATGATACGGATTTTCACTCCCAAATTGTTTACAATTCAAAAATTTCTCCCGTCGGAACCAAAGAAGCTGGATACCTGAAACCAATGGCCATTGTAGGTTGATATGTCATTTACTTGAATTTTAGGCCAATCCGTCCAACACAACTCTCGTAAGAAATTTCCACGCATGAAAAAAGTGAAACTTATCGAAATATATAGATTTTTTGGCTGTTAACAAAGGTAGCAGCTACCTTCCTTGCTTTTTCGAAAAAATGGCAGATAGGCTAAAATTTAGATTAGAGATTTATTGCCATTTTAAAATAGCTAAGAGTCGTCCCCATGTTGTCACGAGGGGGTTTTTTTTAGCTCCTTTAGTTTTCTAGTAATCGTTAATGCTACGGATTTTCGCACCCAAATTTTTTACAATTCAAAAATTTCTACCTTTGGAACCAAAGAAGATGGAGAATTGAAGCCAAAAGCTTTCGTTGGTAGATGTTTCACTTTACTAAATTTAAAAAATTTAGGCCAATCCGTTCAACACAACTCTCGTAGGAAATTTTCACGCATGAAAAAAGTGAAACTTATCGAAATATATAGCTTTTTTGGCTGTTAACAAAGGTAGCTCCTTCCTTGTTTTTTCGAAAAATTGGCGGATGGACTAAAATTTAAATTAAGGAACTAATGCTCTTTTAAAAAACCTAAGGTTCGTCCCCATGTTGTCACGAGGAGGTTTTTTAGCTCCTTTAGTTTTCGAGTAATCGTTAATGCTACGGATTTTCGCACCCAATTTTTTACACTTCAAAAATTTTTACCGTCGGAACCAAAGAAGCTGGGAACCTGAGACCAATAGTCGAGCCAATCCGTTTAACACAACTCTCGTTAGAAATTTTCTCGCATGAAAAAAGTGAAACTTATTGAAATATATAGCTTTTTTGGCTGTTAACAAAGGTAGCCGCTACCTTCCTTGTTTTATTCGAAAAATTGGCGGATGGGCTGAAATTTAGATAAGAGCTATAATTCCGTTTTAATATAGCTAAGGGTCGTCCCCATGTTTTCACGAGGGGGTTTTTTTTAGCTCCTTAATTTTCGAGTATTCGTTAATGCTACGGATTTTCTCACTCAATTTTTTTACAATTCAAATATTTCTACCGTCGGAACCAAAAAAGATGGAGACCTAAAACCAACGGCCGTAGTAGGTAGATATGTTATTTATCTGGATTTAAAAAATTCAGGCGAATCCATCCAACACAACTCTCGTAAGAAATTTTCACGCATGAAAAAAGTGAAACTTATCGAAATATATAGCTTTTTTGGCTGTTAACAAAGATAGCTCCTTCCTTGTTTTTTCGAAAAATTGGCGGATTGGCTAAAATTTAGATTAAAAAACTAATGCCGTTTAAAAATAGCTAAGGGTCGTACCTATGGTGTCACGAGGGGGTTTTTTTTAGCTCCTTTAGTTTTCGAGTAATCGTTAATGCTACGGATTTTCGCACACAATTTTTTTACAATTAAAAAATTTCTACCGTCGGAACCAAAAAAGCTAGAGACCTAAAACCAATGGCCTATGTAGGTAAATATATCGCCTATCTAGATATGTCACTTACCTTGATTTTAAAAATTCAGGTCAATCCGTCTAACACAACTCTCGTAAGGAATTTTCACGCATGAAAAAAGTGAAACTTATCGAAATATATAGTTTTTTGGCTGTTAACAAAGGTAGCTCCTTCCTTGTTTTTTCGAAAAATTGGCGGATGAACCAAAATTTAAATTTAGAAACTAATGCCCTTTTGAAATAGCTAAAAATCGTCCCCATGTTATCACAAGGGGGTTTTTTTAGCTCCTTTGGTTTTCGAGTAATCGTTAATGCTACGGATTTTCACACACAATTTTTTTACAATTAAAAAATTTCTACCGTCGGAACCAAAAAAGTTGGAGACCTAAAACCAATGGCCGTTGTAGGTAGATATATCACCTACTTAGATTTAGAAAATTTAGGCTATTCCGTCTAACACAACTCTCGTAAGAAATTTTCACGCATGAAAAAAGTGAAACTTATCGAAATATATAGTTTTTTGGCTGTTAACAAAGGTAGCTCCTTCCTTGTTTTATCGAAAAATTGGTGGATGAACCGAAATTTAAATTAAGAAACTAATGCCTTTTAAAATAACTAAAAATCGTCCCCATGTTATCACAAGGGGGTTTTTTTAGCTCCTTTAGTTTTCGAGTAATCGTTAATGCTACGGATTTTCGCACCCAATTTTTTTACACTTCAAAAATTTCTACAGTCGGAACCAAATAAACTGGAGAACTGAAACCAATGGCTGTTATAGGTAGATATGTCACCTACCTGGATTTAATAAATTCCTATCAATTTCTTCAACACAACTCTCGTAAGAAATTTTCACGCAGGCAAAAAGTGAAACTTATCGAAATATATAGCTTTTTTGGATGTTAACAAAGGTAGCTCCTTCTTTGTTTTTTCGAAAAATTGGCGGATGGGCTAAAATTTAGATTAAAAAACTAATGCCGTTTAAAAAAAACTAAGGGTCGTCCCTATGGTGTCACGAGGGGGTTTTTTTTAGCTCCTTTAGTTTTCGAGTAATAGTTAATGCTACGGATTTTCGCACAAAATTTTTTTACAATTAAAAAATTTCTACTGTCGGAACCAAAAAAGCTAGAGACCTAAAACCAATGGCCTATGTAGGTAGATATATCACCTATCTAGATTTAGAAAATATAGGCTAATCCGTTAAACACAACTCTCGTAAGAAATTTTCACGCATGAAAAAAGTGAAACTTATCGAAATATATAGCTTTTTTGGCTGTTAACAAAGGTAGCAGCTACCTTCCTTGTTTTTTCGAAAAATTGGCGGATGGACCAAAATTTAAATTATGAAAATAATGCCCTTTTAAAATAGCTAAAGGTTTTCCCCATGTTGTCACAAGGGGGTTTTTTTAGCTCCTTTAGTTTTCGAGTAATCGTTAATGCTACGGATTTTCGCACCCAATTTTTTTACACTTCAAAAATTTCTACAGTCGGAACCAAATAAGCTGGAGACCTAAAACCAATGGCAGTTATAGGTTGATATGTCACCTACCTGGATTTAAAAAATTCAAGCCAGTTTGTTAAACACAACTCTCGTAAGAAATTTTCACGCAGGAAAAAAGTGAAACTTATCGAAATATATAGCTTTTTTGGATGTTAACAAAGGTAGCTCCTTCCTTGTTTTTTCGAAAAATTGGATGATGGGCTAAAATTTAGATTTAAAAACTAATGCCGTTTTAAAATAGCTAAAAGTCGTCCTATGTTGTCACGAGGGGGTTTGTTTTAGTTCCTTTAGTTTTCGAGTAATCGTTAATGCTACGGATTTTCGCACACAATTTTTTTACAATTAAAAAATTTCTACCGTCGGAACCAAAAAAGCTGGAGACTTAAAACCAATGGCCGTTGTAGGTAGATATATCACCTACTTAGAATTAGAAAATTCAGGCTATTCCGTCTTACACAACTCTCGTAAGAAATTTTCACGCATGAAAAAAGTGAAACTTATCGAAATATATAGCTTATTTGGATGTTAACAAAGGTAGCACCTACCTAGTTTTTTCGAAAAATTGGCGGAAGTACTGAAATTTAAATTAAAAAACTAATGTTCTTTTAAAATAGCTAAAGGTCGTCCCCATTTTGTCACGAGGGGGTTTTTTTTATATTCTTTAGTTTTCGAGTAATCGTTAATGCTACGGATTTTCGCACCCAATTTTTTTACACTTCAAAAATTTCTACCGTTGGAATTAAAGAAGTTGGAGACCTGAAACCAATGGCCGTTGTAGGTAGATATGTCACCTACCTGGATTTAAAAAATTTAGGTCAATCCGTTTAACACAACTCTCGTAAGAAATTTTCACGCATGAAAAAAGTGAAACTTATCGAAATATATAGCTTTTTTGGATGTTAACAAAGGTAGCACCTACCTAGTTTTTTCGAAAAATTGGCGATTGGGCTAAAATTTAGATTAAAAAACTAATGCCGTTTTAAAATAGCTAAAGGTCGTCCCTATGTTGTCACGAGGGGGTTTTTTTTAGCTCCTTTAGTTTTTGAGTAATCGTTAATGCTACGGATTTTCGCACACAATTTTTTTACACTTAAAAAATTTCTACCGTCGGAACCAAAATAGCTGAATACCTAAAACCAATGGCCGTTGTAGGTAGATATATCATTTACCTAGATTTAGAAAATTCAGGCTAATCCGTCCTACACAACTCTCGTAAGAAATTTTCACGCATGAAAAAAGTGAAACTTATCGAAATATATAGCTTTTTTGGCTGTTAACAAAGGTAGCAGCTACCTTCCTTGTTTTTTCGAAAAATTGGCGAATGGGCTAAAATTTAGATTATAAATTTAATGCCGTTTTTAAATTTCTAAAATTTGTCCCCATGTTGTCACGAGGGGGTATATTTTAGCTCCTTTAGTTTTCGAGAAATCGTTAATGCTACGGATTTTCGCACCCAATTTTTTTACATTTCAAAAATTTCTACCGTCGGAATCAAAAAAGCTGGACACCTAAAACCAATGGCCGTTGTAGGTAGATATATCATTTACTTGGATTTAAAAAATTTAGGGCAATCCCTTTTACACAACTCTCGTAAGAAATTTTCACGCATGAAAAAAGTGAATCTTATTAAAATATATAGCTTTTTTGGCTGTTAACAAAGGTAGCTCCTTCCTTGTTTTTTCGAAAAATTGGCGGATGGACCAAAATTTAAATTAAGGAACTGATGCCGTTTTAAAATAGCTAAAGGTCGTCCCCATGTTGTCACGAGGGGGTTTTTTTTAGCTCCTTTAGTTTTCGAGTAATCGGTAATGCTACGGATTTTCGCACCCAATTTTTTTACACTTCAAAAATGTCTACAGTCGGAACCAAATAAGCTTGAGACCTGAAACCAATGGCCGTTATAGGGAGATATGTCACCTACCTAGATTTATAAAATTCAGGCTAATCCGTTTTACACAACTCTCGTAAGAAATTTTCACGCATGAAAATAGTGAAACTTATCGAAATATATAGTTTTTTGGCTGTTAACAAAGGTAGCTCCTTCCTTGTTTTTTCGAAACATTGGCGGATGAACCAAAATTTAAATTATGAAAATAATGCCCTTTTAAAATAGCTAAAGGTCGTCCCCATGTTATCACAAGGGGTTTTTTTTAGCTCCTTTAGTTTTCGAGTAATCGGTAATGCTACGGATTTTCGCACCCAATTTTTTTACACTTCAAAAATTTCTACAGTCGGAACCAAATAAGCTTGACACCTGAAACCAATGGCCGTTATAGGGAGATATGTCACCTACCTAGATTTATAAAATTTAGGCTAATCCGTTTTACACAACTCTCGTAAGAAATTTTCACGCATGAAAAAAGTGAAACTTATCGAAATATATAGCTTTTTTGGCTGTTAACAAAGGTAGCAGTTACCTTCCTTGTTTTTTCGAAAAATTGGCGGATGGGATGAAATTTAGATTAAAAATTTAATGCCGTTTTAAAATAGCTAAGGGTCGTCCCCATGTTCTCACGAGGGGGTTTTTTTTAGCTCCTTTAGTTTTCGAGTAATCGTTAATGCTACGGATTTTCGCACCCAATTTTTTTACACTTCAAAAATTTCTACCGTCGGAACCAAAGAAGCTGGAGAACTGAAACCAATGGTCGTTGTAGGTAAATATGCCACCTACCTGGACTTTAAAAATATAGGTCAATCCGTTTAACACAACTCTCGTAAGAAATTTTCACGCATGAAAAAAGTGAAACTTATCGAAATATATAGCTTTTTTGGATGTTAACAAAGGTAGCACCTTCCTTTTTTTTCGAAAAATTGGCGGATTGGCTAAAATTTAGATTAAAAAACTAATACCGTTTTAAAATAGCTAAAGGTCCTCCCTATGTTGTCACGAGGGGTTTTTTTTTAGCTCAAAAAGTGAAACTTAACGAAATATATAGCTTTTTTGGCTGTTAACAAAAGTAGCTACCTTCCTTGTTTTTTCGAAAAATTGGCGGATGGACCAAAATTTAAATTGAGAAAATAATACCCTTTTAAAATAGCTAAAGATTGTCCCCATGTTGTCACGAGGGGGTTTTTTTTAGCTCCTTTAGTTTTCGAGTAATCGTTAATGCTACGGATTTTCGCACCCAATTTTTTTACACTTCAAAAATTTCTACCGTCGGAACCAAATAAGCCGGAGAACTGAAACCAATGGCCGTTTTGAGTAGATATGTCACCTACCTGGATTTAAAAAATTCAGGTCAATCCGTCTAACACAACTCTCGTAAGAAGTTTTCACGAATGAAAATAGTGAAACTTATCGAAATATATAGTTTTTTGGCTGTTAACAAAGGTAGCTCCTTCCTTGTTTTTTCGAAAAATTGGCGGATGGACCGAAATTTAAATTAAGGAACTAATGCCGTTTTCAATTAGCTAAGGGTCGTCCCCATGTTGTCACGAGGGGATTTTTTTTAGCTCCTTTAGTTTTCGAGTAATCGTTAATGCTACGGATTTTCGCACCCAATTTTTTTACACTTCAAAAATTTCTACCGTCGGAACCAAAAAAGCTGGAGAACTGAAACCAATGGCCGTTTTAGATAGATATATCATCTATCTGGATTTAAAAAATTCAGGCCAGTCCGTCTAACACAACTCTCGTAAGAAATTTTCACGCATGAAAAAAGTGAAACTTATCGAAATATATAGTTTTTTGGCTGTTAACAAAGGTAGCTCCTTCCTTGTTTTTTCGAAAAATTGGCGGATGAACCAAAATTTAAATTAAGAAACTAATGCCCTTTTAAAATAGCTAAAAGTCGTCCCCATGTTATCACAAGGGGGTTTTTTTAGCTCCTTTAGTTTTCGAGTAATCGTTAATGCTACGGATTTTCGCACCCAATTTTTTTACATTTCAAAAATTTCTACAGTCGGAACCAAATAAGCTGGACACCTGAAACCAATGGCCTTTATAGGTAGATATGTCACCTACCTGGATTTACAAAACTCAAGCCAGTTTGGCCAACACAACTCTCGTAAGAAATTTTCACGCAGTAAAAAAGTGAAACTTATCGAAATATATAGCTTTTTTGGATGTTAACAATGGTAGCTCCTTCCTTGTTTTTTCGAAAAATTGGCGGATGGGCTAAAATTTAGATTAAAAAACTAATGCCGTTTTAAAATAGCTAAGGGTCGTCCCTATGTTGTCACGAGGGGGTTTTTTTTAGCTCCTTTAGTTTTCGAGTAATCGTTAATGATACGGATTTTCGCACCCAATTTTTTTACAATTAAAAAATTTCTACCGTCGGAACCAAAAAAGCTGGAAACCTAAAACCAATGGCCGTTGTAGGTAGATATATCTCCTACCTAGATTTAGATATTTCAGGATAATCCGTGTAACACAACTCTCGTAAGTAATTTTCACGCATGAAAAAAGTGAAACTTATCGAAATATATAGCTTTTTTGGCTGTTAATAAAGGTAGCAGCTACCTTCCTTGTTTTTTCGAAAAATTGGCGGATGGGATGAAATTTAGATTAAAGATTTAATGTTGTTTTCAAATAGCTAAGGGTCGTCCCCATGTTGTCACGAGGGGTTTTTTTTAGCTCCTTTAGTTTTCGAGTAATCGTTAATGCTACGGATTTTCGCACCCAATTTTTTTACACTTCAAAAATTTCTACCGTCGGAACCAAAAAAGCTGGAGAACTAAAACCAATGGCCGTGTTAGGTAGATATGTCACCTACCTGGATTTAAAAAATTCAGGTCAAGCCGCCTAACACAACTCTCGTAAGAAATTTTCACGCATGAAAAAAGTGAAACTTATCGAAATATATAGCTTTTTTGGATGTTAACAAAGGTAGCACCTTCCTTGTTTTTTCAAAAAATTGGCGGATGGGCTTAAATTTAGATTTAGAAACTAATGCCGTTTTAAAATAGCTAAAAGTCGTCCCTATTTTTCACAAGGGGGTTTTTTTTAGCTCCTTTAGTTTTTGAGTAATCGTTAATGCTACGGATTTTCGCACACAAATTTTTTACACTTAAAAAATTTCTACCGTCGGAACCAAAAAAGCTGGAGACCTAAAATCAATGGTCGTTGTAGGTTGATATATCACCTACCTAGATTTAGAAAATTTGGGCTTATCCGTTTAACACAACTCTCGTAAGAAATTTTCACGCATGAAAAAAGTGAAACTTATCGAAATATATAGCTTTTTTGGCTGTTAACAAAGGTAGCAGCTACCTTCCTTGTTTTTTCGAAAAATTGGCGGATGGGCCAAAATTTAGATTAGAAATTTATTGCCGTTTTAAAATAGCTAAAATTCGTCCCCATGTTGTCACGAGGGGGTATATTTTAGCTCCTTTAGTTTTCGAGTAATCGTTAATGCTACGGATTTTCGCACCCAATTTTTTACACTTCAAAAATTTCTACAGTCGGAACCAAAGAAGCTGGAGAACTTAAACCAATGGCCGTTTTAGGTTGATATGTCACCTACCTGGATTTTAAAAAATTCAGGTCAATCCGTTTAACACAACTCTCGTAAGAAATTTTCACGGATGAAAAAAGTGAAACTTATCGAAATATATAGCTTTTTTGGCTGTTAACAAAGGTAGCTCCTTCCTTGTTTTTTCGAAAAATTGGCGGATTGACCAAAATTTAAATTAAGGAGCTAATGCCCTTTTGAAATAGCTAAAAGTCGTCCCCATGTTGTCACGAGGGGGTATATTTTAGCTCCTTTAGTTTTCGAGTAATCGTTAATGCTACGGATTTTCGCACCCAATTTTTTACACTTCAAAAATTTCTACAGTCGGAACCAAAGAAGCTGGAGAACTTAAACCAATGGCCGTTTTAGGTTGATATGTCACCTACCTGGATTTAAAAAATTCAGGTCAATCCGTTAAACACAACTCTCGTAAGAAATTTTCACGCATGAAAAAAGTGAAACTTATCGAAATATATAGCTTTTTTGGCTGTTAACAAAGGTAGCTCCTTCCTTGTTTTTTCGAAAAATTGGCGGATTGACCAAAATTTAAATTAAGGAGCTAATGCCCTTTTGAAATAGCTAAAGGTCGTCCCCATGTTGTCACGAGGGGGTATATTTTAGCTCCTTTAGTTTTCGAGTAATCGTTAATGCTACGGATTTTCGCACCCAATTTTTTACACTTCAAAAATTTCTACAGTCGGAACCAAAGAAGCTGGAGAACTTAAACCAATGGCCGTTTTAGGTTGATATTACACCTACCTGGATTTAAAAAATTCAGGTCAATCCGTTTAACACAACTCTCGTAAGAAATTTTCACGCATGAAAAAAGTGAAACTTATCGAAATATATAGCTTTTTTGGTTGTTAACAAAGGTAGCAGCTACCTTCCTTGTTTTTTCGAAAAATTGGCGGATGGACCAAAATTTAAATTAGAAATTAAATGCCGTTTTAAAATAGCTAAAATTCGTCCCCATGTTGTCACGAGGGGGTATATTTTAGCTCCTTTAGTTTTCGAGTAATCGTTAATGCTACGGATTTTCGCACCCAATTTTTTTACATTTCAAAAATTTCTACCGTCGGAATCAAAAAAGCTGGACACCTGAAACCAATGGCCGTTGTAGGAAGATATATCATTTACCTAGATTTAGAAAATTCAGGCTAATCCGTCCTACACAACTCTCGTAAGAAATTTTCACGCATGAAAAAAGTGAAACTTATCGAAATATATAGCTTTTTTGGCTGTTAACAAAGGTAGCAGCTACCTTCCTTGTTTTTTCGAAAAATTGGCGAATGGGCCAAAATTTAGATTAGAAATTTAATGCCGTTTTTAAATTTTTAAAATTTGTCCCCATGTTGTCACGAGGGGGTATATTTTAGCTCCTTTAGTTTTCGAGTAATCGTTAATGCTACGGATTTTCGCACCCAATTTTTTTACATTTCAAAAATTTCTACCGTCGGAATCAAAAAAGCTGGACACCTGAAACCAATGGCCGTTGTAGGTAGATATATCATTTACTTGGATTTAAAAAATTTAGGGCAATCCCTTTTACACAACTCTCGTAAGAAATTTTCACGCATGAAAAAAGTGAATCTTATTAAAATATATAGCTTTTTTGGCTGTTAACAAAGGTAGCTCCTTCCTTGTTTTTTCGAAAAATTGGCGGATGGACCAAAATTTAAATTAAGGAACTGATGCCCTTTTAAAATAGCTAAAGGTTTTCCCCATGTTGTCACAAGGAGGTTTTTTTAGCTCCTTTAGTTTTCGAGTAATCGTTAATGCTACGGATTTTCGCACCCAATTTTTTTACACTTCAAAAATTTCTACAGTCGGAACCAAATAAGCTGGAGACCTAAAACCAATGGCAGTTATAGGTTGATATGTCACCTACCTGGATTTAAAAAATTCAAGCCAGTTTGTCCAACACAACTCTCGTAAGAAATTTTCACGCAGGAAAAAAGTGAAACTTATCGAAATATATAGCTTTTTTGGATGTTAACAAAGGTAGCTCCTTCCTTGTTTTTTCGAAAAATTGGATGATGGGCTAAAATTTAGATTTAAAAACTAATGCCGTTTTAAAATAGCTAAAAGTCGTCCTATGTTGTCACGAGGGGGTTTGTTTTAGTTCCTTTAGTTTTCGAGTAATCGTTAATGCTACGGATTTTCGCACACAATTTTTTTACAATTAAAAAATTTCTACCGTCGGAACCAAAAAAGCTGGAGACTTAAAACCAATGGCCGTTGTAGGTAGATATATCACCTACTTAGAAATAGAAAATTAAGGCTATTCCGTCTTACACAACTCTCGTAAGAAATTTTCACGCATGAAAAAAGTGAAACTTATCGAAATATATAGCTTTTTTGGCTGTTAACAAAGGTAGCTCCTTCCTTGTTTTTTCGAAAAATTGGCGGAAGTACTGAAATTTAAATTAAAGAACTAATGCTCTTTTGAAATAGCTAAAGGTCGTCCCCATTTTGTCACGAGGGGTTTTTTTTTATATTCTTTAGTTTTCGAGTAATCGTTAATGCTACGGCTTTTCGCACCCAATTTTTTTACACTTCAAAAATTTCTACCGTTGGAATTAAAGAAGTTGGTTACCTGAAACCAATGGCCGTTGTAGGTAGATATGTCACCTACCTGGATTTAAAAAATTCAGGTCAATCCGTTTAACACAACTCTCGTAAGAAATTTTCACGCATGAAAAAAGTGAAACTTATCGAAATATATAGCTTTTTTGGATGTTAACAAAGGTAGCACCTACCTAGTTTTTTCGAAAAATTGGCGATTGGGCTAAAATTTAGATTAAAAAACTAATGCCGTTTTAAAATAGCTAAAGGTCGTCCCTATGTTGTCACGAGGGGGTTTTTTTTAGCTCCTTTAGTTTTTGAGTAATCGTTAATGCTACGGATTTTCGCACACAATTTTTTTACACTTAAAAAATTTCTACCGTCGGAACCAAAATAGCTGGATACCTAAAACCAATGGCCGTTGTAGGTAGATATATCATTTACCTAGATTTAGAAAATTCAGGCTAATCCGTCCTACACAACTCTCGTAAGAAATTTTCACGCATGAAAAAAGTGAAACTTATCGAAATATATAGCTTTTTTGGCTGTTAACAAAGGTAGCAGATACCTTCCTTGTTTTTTCGAAAAATTGGCGAATGGGCTAAAATTTAGATTAGAAATTTAATGTCGTTTTTAAATTTCTAAAATTTGTCCCCATGTTGTCACGAGGGGGTATATTTTAGCTCCTTTAGTTTTCGAGTAATCGTTAATGCTACGGATTTTCGCACCCAATTTTTTTACATTTCAAAAATTTCTACCGTCGGAATCAAAAAAGCTGGACACCTGAAACCAATGGCCGTTGTAGGTAGATATATCATTTACTTGGATTTAAAAAATTTAGGGCAATCCCTTTTACACAACTCTCGTAAGAAATTTTCACGCATGAAAAAAGTGAATCTTATTAAAATATATAGCTTTTTTGGCTGTTAACAAAGGTAGCTCCTTCCTTGTTTTTTCGAAAAATTGGCGGATGGACCAAAATTTAAATTAAGGAACTGATGCCGTTTTAAAATAGCTAAAGGTCGTCCCCATGTTGTCACGAGGGGGTTTTTTTTAGCTCCTTTAGTTTTCGAGTAATCGGTAATGCTACGGATTTTCGCACCCAATTTTTTTACACTTCAAAAATTTCTACAGTCGGAACCAAATAAGCTTGAGACCTGAAACCAATGGCCGTTATAGGGAGATATGTCATCTACCTAGATTTATAAAATTCAGGCTAATCCGTTTTACACAACTCTCGTAAGAAATTTTCACGCATGAAAAAAGTGAAACTTATCGAAATATATAGCTTTTTTGGCTGTTAACAAAGGTAGCAGTTACCTTCCTTGTTTTTTCGAAAAATTGGCGGATGGGATGAAATTTAGATTAAAAATTTAATGCCGTTTTAAAATAGCTAAGGGTCGTCCCCATGTTCTCACGAGGGGGTTTTTTTTAGCTCCTTTAGTTTTCGAGTAATCGTTAATGCTACGGATTTTCGCACCCAATTTTTTTACACTTCAAAAATTTCTACCGTCGGAACCAAAAAAGCTGGAGAACTGAAACCAATGGTTGTTGTAGGTAAATATGCCACCTACTTGGACTTTAAAAATATAGGTCAATCCGTTTAACACAACTCTCGTAAGAAATTTTCTTGCATGAAAAAAGTGAGACTTATCGAAATATATAGCTTTTTTGGATGTTAACAAAGGTAGCACCTTCCTTTTTTTTTCGAAAAATTGGCGGATTGGCTAAAATTTAGATTAAAAAACTAATACCGTTTTAAAATAGCTAAAGGTCCTCCCTACGTTGTCACGAGGGGTTTTTTTTTAGCTCAAAAAGTGAAACTTAACGAAATATATAGCTTTTTTGGCTGTTAACAAAAGTAGCTACCTTCCTTGTTTTTTCGAAAAATTGGCGGATGGACCAAAATTTAAATTGAGAAAATAATACCCTTTTAAAATAGCTAAAGGTTGTCCCCATGTTGTCACGAGGGGGTTTTTTTAGCTCCTTTAGTTTTCGAGTAATCGTTAATGCTACGGATTTTCGCACCCAATTTTTTTACACTTCAAAAATTTCTACCGTCGGAACCAAAAAAGCTGGAGAACTGAAACCAATGGCCGTTTTAGATAGATATATCACCTATCTGGATTTAAAAAATTCAGGCCAGTCCGTCTAACACATCTCTCGTAAGAAATTTTCACGCATGAAAAAAGTGAAACTTATCGAAATATATAGTTTTTTGGCTGTTAACAAAGGTAGCTCCTTCCTTGTTTTTTCGAAAAATTGGCGGATGGACCGAAATTTAAATTAAGGAACTAATGCCGTTTTCAAAAAGCTAAGGGTCGTCCCCATGTTGTCACGAGGGGATTTTTTTTAGCTCCTTTAGTTTTCGAGTAATCGTTAATGCTACGGATTTTCGCACCCAATTTTTTTACATTTCAAAAATTTCTACAGTCGGAAATAAATAAGCTGGACACCTGAAACCAATGGCCTTTATAGGTAGATATGTCACCTACCTGGATTTAAAAAACTCAAGCCAGTTTGGCCAACACAACTCTCGTAAGAAATTTTCACGCAGTAAAAAAGTGAAACTTATCGAAATATATAGCTTTTTTGGATGTTAACAATGGTAGCTCCTTCCTTGTTTTTTCGAAAAATTGGCGGATGGGCTAAAATTTAGATTAAAAAACTAATGCCGTTTTAAAATAGCTAAGGGTCGTCCCTATGTTGTCACGAGGGGGTTTTTTTTGGCTCCTTTAGTTTTCGAGTAATCGTTAATGATACGGATTTTCGCACCCAATTTTTTTACAATTAAAAAATTTCTACCGTCGGAACCAAAAAAGCTGGAGACCTAAAACCAATGGCCGTTGTAGGTAGATATATCTCCTACCTAGATTTAGATATTTCAGGATAATCCGTGTAACACAACTCTCGTAAGTAATTTTCACGCATGAAAAAAGTGAAACTTATCGAAATATATAGCTTTTTTGGCTGTTAATAAAGGTAGCAGCTACCTTCCTTGTTTTTTCGAAAAATTGGCGGATGGGATGAAATTTAGATTAAAGATTTAATGTTGTTTTCAAATAGCTAAGGGTCGTCCCCATGTTGTCACGAGGGGTTTTTTTTAGCTCCTTTAGTTTTCGAGTAATCGTTAATGCTACGGATTTTCGCACCCAATTTTTTTACATTTCAAAAATTTCTACAGTCGGAAATAAATAAGCTGGACACCTGAAACCAATGGCCTTTATAGGTAGATATGTAACCTACCTGGATTTAAAAAACTCAAGCCAGTTTGGCCAACACAACTCTCGTAAGAAATTTTCACGCATGAAAAAAGTGAAACTTATCGAAATATATAGCTTTTTTGGCTGTTAACAAAGGTAGCAGCTACCTTCCTTGTTTTTTCGAAAAATTGGCGGATGGACCAAAATTTAAATTAGAAATTAAATGCCGTTTTAAAATAGCTAAAATTCGTCCCCATGTTGTCACGAGGGGGTATATTTTAGCTCCTTTAGTTTTCGAGTAATCGTTAATGCTACGGATTTTCGCACCCAATTTTTTTACAATTCAAAAATTTCTACCGTCGGAATCAAAAAAGCTGGACACCTGAAACCAATGGCCGTTGTGGGTAGATATATCATTCACCTGGATTTAAAAAATTCAGGCCAGTTCGTCAAACACAACTCTCTTAGGAAATTTTCACGAATGAAAAAAGTGAAACTTATTGAAATATATAACTTTTTTGGCTGTTAACAAAGGTAGCAGCTTCCTTCCTTGTTTTTTCGAAAAATTGGCGGATGGGCCAAAATTTAAATTAAGAAAATAATGCCCTTTTAAAATAGCTACAGGTTGTCCCAAGTGTTGATACAAGGGGGTTTTTTTAGCTCCTTAATTTTCGAGTAATCGTTAATGCTACGGATTTTCGCACTCAATTTTTGTACACTTCAAAAATTTCTACCGTCGGAACCAAAGAAGCTGGAGACTTGAAACAGATGGTCGTTGTAGGCAGATATGTCACCTTTTTTTTAGCTCTTTTAGTTTTCGAGTAATCGTTAATGCTACGGATTTTCGCACCCAAATTTTTTACACTTCAAAAATTTCTACCGTCGGAACCAAAGAAGCTGGAGACCTGAAACCAATGGCCGTCTTAGGTAGATATGTCACCTACATGGATTTTAAAAATAAATAAATAAATAAAGATGGTAGGCAGATATGTAATTTACCTGGATTTACAAAATTTAGGCCAATCCGTTCATCACAACTCTCGTAAGAAATTTTCACGCATGAAAAAAGTGAATCTTATCGATATATATAGCTTTTTTTTGGCTGTTAACAAAGGTAGCTACTTTCCTTGTTTTTTCGAAAAAAATGGCAGATGGGCTGAAATTTTGATTAAAAATTTAATGCCGTATTAAAATAGCTAAGGGTCGTCCCAATGTTGTCACGAGGGGGTTTTTTTTAGCTCCTTTGGTTTTCGAGTAATCGTTAATGCTACGGATTTTCGCACCCAATTTTTTTAAATTTCAAAAATTTCTACCGTCGGAACCAAAGAAGCTGGAGACCTGAAACCAATGGCCGTTTTAGGTAGATATGACACCTATCTGGATTTAAAAAATTCAGGTCAATCCGTCCAACACAACTCTCGTAAGAAATTTTCACGCATGAAAAAAGTGAAACTTATGGAAATATATAGCTTTTTTGGCTGTTAACAAAGGTAGCTTCTTCCTTGTTTTTTCGAAAAATTGGCGGATGGACCAAAATTAAAATTAAAAAACTAATGTTCTTGTAAAAAAGCTAAAGGTCGTCCCCAAATTATCACAAGAAGGTTTTTTTAGCTCCTTTAGTTTTCGAGTAATCGTTAATGCTACGGATTTTCGCACCCAATTTTTTTACACTTCAAAAACTTCTACGAACCAAAATAGCTGGAGACCTGAAACCAATGGTCGTTGTAGGTAGATATGTCACCTACTTGGCTGTTAACAAAGGTAGCAGCTACCTTCCTTGTTTTTTCGAAAAATTGGCGGATGGGCTGAAATTTAAATTAGAGATTTAATGCCATTTTAAAATAGCTAAGGGTCGTCCCCATGTTGTCACGAGGGGGTTTTTTTTAGCTCCTTCAGTTTTCGAGTAATCGTTAATGCTACGGATTTTCGCACCCAATTTTTTTACACTTCAAAAATTTCTACCGTCGGAACCAAAGAAGCTGGAGACTTGAAACCAATGGTGGTCGTAAGCAGATGTATCACTTACCTAAATTTAGATAATTCAAGCCAATCCGTTCATCACAACTCTCGTAAGAAATTTTCACACATGAAAAAAGTGAAACTTATCGAAATATATAGCTTTTTTGGCTGTTAACAAAGGTAGCTCCTTCCTTGTTTTTTCGAAAAATGGACAGATGGAACAAAATTTAAATTAAGGAACTAATGCTCTTTTAAAATAGCTAAGGGTTGTTCCCATGTTGTCACGAGGGGTTTTTTTTTAGCTCCTTTAGTTTTCGAGTAATCGTTAATTCTACGGATTATCGCACTCAATTTTTTTACAATTCAAAAATTTCTACCGTCGGAATCAAAGAAGCTGGAGACCTGAAACCAATTGCTGCTGTAGGTAGATAAATCACCTACGTAAATTTAGAAAATTCAAGCCAATCCGTTAAACACAACTCTCGTAAGAAATTTTGACGTATGAAAAAAGTGAAACTTATCGAAATATATAGCTTTTTTGGCTGTTAACAAAGGTAGCTCCTTCCTTGTTTTTTCGAAAAATTGGCGGATGGGCTAAAATTTAGATTAAAAAACTAATGCCGTTTTAAAAAAGCTAAAAGTCGTCCCCATGTTGCCACGAGGGAGTTTTGTTTTAGCTCCTTTAGTTTTCGAGTAATCGTTAATGCTACTTTCCTTGTTTTTTCGAAAAAAATGGCAGATGGGCTGAAATTTTGATTTAAAATTTAATGCCGTTTTAAAATAGCTAAGGGTCGTCCCCATGTTGTCACGAGGGGTTTTTTTTTAGCTCCTTTGGTTTTCGAGTAATCGTTAATGCTACGGATTTTCGCACCCAATTTTTTTAAATTTCAAAAATTTCTACCGTCGGAACCAAAGAAGCTGGAGACCTGAAACCAATGGCCGTTTTAGGTAGATATGACACCTATCTGGATTTAAAAAACTCAGGTCAATCCGTCCAACACAACTCTCGTAAGAAATTTTCACGCATGAAAAAAGTGAAACTTATGGAAATATATAGCTTTTTTGGCTGTTAACAAAGGTAGCTTCTTCCTTGTTTTTTCGAAAAATTGGCAAATGGACCAAAATTAAAATTAAAAAACTAATGTTCTTGTAAAAAAGCTAAAGGTCGTCCCCAAATTATCACAAGAAGGTTTTTTTAGCTCCTTTAGTTTTCGAGTAATCGTTAATGCTACGGATTTTCGCAACCAATTTTTTTACACTTCAAAAATTTCTACCAACGGAACCAAAGAACCTGGAGACTTGAAACAGATGGTCGTTGTAGGCAGATATGTCACCTTTTTTTTAAGCTCCTTTAGTTTTCGAGTGATCGTTAATGCTACGGATTTTCGCACCCAATTTTTTTACACTTCAAAAATTTCTACCGTCGGAACCAAAGAAGCTGGAGACCTGATAGCAATTGCCGTTGTTGGTATATATGTCACTTACCTGGATTTCAGGCCAATCCGTTAAACACAACTCTCGTAAGAAATTTTCACGCATGAAAAATGTGAAACTTTTCGAAATATATAGCTTTTTTGGCTGTTAACAAAGGTAGCTCCTTCCTTGTTTTTTCGAAAAATTGGCAGATGGATCAAAATTTAAATTAAGGAACTAATGTCCTTTTAAAATAGCTAAAATTCGTCCCCATGTTGTAACAAGGGGGTTTTTTTTAGCTCCTTTAGTTTTCGAGTAATCGTTAATGCTACGGATTTTCGCACCCAATTTTTTTACACTTCAAAAATTTCTACCATCGGAACCAAAGAAGCTGGAGACTTGAAACAGATCGTCGTTGTAAGCAGATATGTCACTTTTTTTTAGTTTCTATAGTTTTCGAGTAATCGTTAATGCTACGGATTTTCGCACCCAATTTTTTTACACTTCAAAAATTTCTACCGTCGGAACCAAAGAAGCTGGAGACTTGAAACCAATGGTCGTCGTGGGCAGATATGTCACCTACCTGGATTTAAAAAATTCAGGCCAATCCGTTCAACAAAACTCTCGTAAGAAATGTTCACGCATGAAAAAAGTGAAACTTATCGAAATATATAGCTTTTTTGGCTGTTAACAAAGGTAGCAGCTACCTTCCTTGTTTTTTCGAAGAATTTGCGGATGGGCTGAAATTTTGATAAGAGATTTAATGCCGTTTTAAAATAGCTTAAGGTCGTTCCCATGTTGTCACGAGGGGGTTTTTTTTAGCTCCTTTAGTTTTCGAGTAATCGTTAATGCTACGGATTTTCGCAACAAATTTTTTTACACTTCAAAAATTTCTACCGTCGGAACCAAAAAAGCTGGATACCTGAAACCAATGGTCTTGGTAGGTAGATATGTCAGCTATTTAACCTTAAATAATTCAGGCCAATCCGTTTAACACAACCCTCGTAAGAAATTTTAACGCATGAAAAAAGTGAAACTTATCGAAATATATAGCTTTTTTGGCTGTTAACAAAGGTAGCAGCTACCTTCCTTGTTTTTTCGAAAAATTAGCGGATGCGCTGAAATTTAGATTAGAAATTTAATGCCGTTTTAAAATAGCTAAAGGTCGCCCCCACGTTATCACGAGGGGGTTTTTTTTAGCTCCTTTAGTTTTCGAGTAATCGTTAATAGTACGGATTTTCGCACCCAATTTTTTTACACTTCAAACATTTCTACCGTCGGAACCAAAAAAGGTGAAGACCTGAAACCAATGGTCGACGTAGGTAAATAAATTAACAACCTAAATTTAAAAAATTCAGGCCCATTTATCCAACACAACTCTCGTAAGAAATTTTCACGCATGAAAAAAGTGAAACTTATCGAAATATATAGCTTTTTTGGCTGTTAACAAAGGTAGCTCCTTCCTTGTTTTTTCGAAAAATTGGAAGATGGACCAAAATTTAAATTAAGAAACTAATGTTCTTTTAAAAAAGCTAAGGGTCGTCCCCATGTTGTCACGAGGGGGTTTTTTTTAGCTCCTTTATTTTTCGAGTAATCGTTAATGTTCCGAATTTTCGCACCCAATTTTTGTACACTTCAAAAATTTTTACCATCGGAATTAAAGTAGTTGGAGACTTACAACCAATGGTCGTTGTAGGTTGATATGTCATTTACCTAGAATTAGAAAATTCAAGCCAATATGTCCAACACAACTCTCGTAAGAAATTTTAACGCATGAAAAAAGTGAAACTTATCGATATATATACCTTTTTTGCTGTTAACAAAGGTAGCTACCTTCCTTGTTTTTTCCAAAAAAATGGTGGATGGGCTAAAATTTAGATTTAAAATTTAATACTGTTTTAAAATAGCTAAAGATCATCCCCATGTTGTCTCGAGGGGGTTTTTTTAGCTCCTTTAGTTTTCGAGTAATCGTTAATGCTACGGATTTTCGCACCCAATTTTTTTACACTTCAAAAATTTCTACCGTCAGAAACAAAAAAGCTGGAGACCTGAAACCAATGGCTGTTGTAGATAGATATGTCACCTACTTGGCTTTTAAAAAATTCAGGCCAATCCGTCTAACACAACTATCGTAAGAAATTTTCACGCATGAAAAAAGTGAAACTTATCGATATATATACCTTTTTTGCTGTTAACAAAGGTAGCTACCTTCCTTGTTTTTTCCAAAAAAAAGGCGGATGGGCTAAAATTTAGATTTAAAATTTAATACTGTTTTAAAATAGCTAAAGATCATCCCCATGTTGTCTCGAGGGGGTTTTTTTAGCTCCTTTAGTTTTCGAGTAATCGTTAATGCTACGGATTTTCGCACCCAATTTTTTTACACTTCAAAAATTTCTACCGTCGGAACCAAAAAAACTGGAGACTTGAAACCAATGTTCTTGGTAGGTAGATATGTTAGCTACTATATCTTAAATAATTCAGGCCAATCCATTTAACACAACCCTCGTAAAAAAATTTCACGCATGAAAAAAGTGAAACTTATCGATATATATTGCTTTTTTGGCTGTTAACAAAGGTACCAGCTACCTTCCTTGTTTTTTCGAATAATTGGCAGATGGGCTGAAATTAAGATTTAAGATTTAATGCCGTTTTAAAATAGCTAAAGGTCGTCCCCATTTTGTCACGAGAGGGGTTTTGTTTAGCTCTTTTAGTTTTTGAGTAATCGATAATGCTACAGTTTTCGCACACAATTTTTTTATACTTAAAAAATTTCTACCGTCGGAACCAAATAAGCTGAAGACCTGAAACTAATGGCTTTTGTAGATAGATATATTACCTACATACAATCGAAAAAATTTGGCCAATCCGTTCAACACAACTCCCGTAAGAAATTTTCACGCATGAAAAAAGTGGAACTTATCGAAATATATAGCTTTTTTGGCTGTTAACAAAGATAGCAGCTACCTTCTTTGTTTTTTCGAAAAATTGGCGGATGGGCTGAAATTTAGATTAGAAATTTAATGCCGTTTTAAAATAGCTAAGGGTCGCCCCCATGTTATCACGAGGGGGTTTTTTTTAGCTCCTTTAGTTTTCGAGTAATCGTTAATGATACGGATTTTCGCACTTAATTTTTTTACACTTCAAAAATTTTTACCGTCGGAACCAAAGAAGCTTGAGACCTGAAACCAATTGTTGTCGTAGGAAGATATGTCACCTACCTGGAATTTAAAAAATTTAGACCAATCCGTCTAACACAACTCTCGTAAGAAATTTTCAAGCATGAAAAAAGTGAAACTTTTCGAAATATATAGCATTTTTTGCTGTTAACAAAGGTAGCAGCTACCTTCCTTGTTTTTTCGAAAAATTGGCGGATGGTCTGAAATTTAGATTAGAAATTTAATTTTGTTTTATAATAGCTAAATGTCGCCCCCATGTTATCACGAGGGGGTTTTTTTAGCTCCTTTAGTTTTCGAGTAATCGTTAATGCTACGGATTTTCGTACCCAATTTTTTTACACTTCAAAAATTTCTACCGTCGGAACCAAAGAAGCTGGAGACTTGAATCCAATAATTTTTATAGGTAAATATGTCACCTAAATTCAACCCAAAAAATCAGGTTAATCCCTTTAACACAACTCTCGTAAGAAATTTTCACGCATGAAAAAAGTGAAACTTATAGAAATATATAGCTTTTTTGGCTGTTAACAAAGGTAGCTCCTTCCTTGTTTTTTCGAAAAATTGGCGGATTGACCAAACTTTAAATTAAGGAACTAATTTTTTTTTAAAATAGCTAAGGGTCGTCCCCATGTTGTCACGAAGGGTTTTCTTAGCTCCTTTAGTTTTTGAGTAATCGTTAATGCTACGAATTTTCGCACCCATTTTTTTTACACTTCAAAAATTTCTACCGTCGGAATTAAAGAAGCTGGAAACCTGAAACCAATGGCCATTGTAGGTAGATATGCCTTCTACCTGGATTTAAAAAGTTCAGGCCAATCCGTTTAACACAACTCTCGTAAGAAATTTTCACGCATGAAAAAAGTGAAACTTATCGAAATATATCTTTTTTGGCTGTTAACAAAGGTAGCTCCTTCCTTGTTTTTTCGAAAAATTGGCGGATGGAATGAAATTTAAATTTGGGAATTAGTCTCTTTTAAAATAGCTAAGGTTCGTCCTTATATTGTCACGAGGGGTTTTTTTTAAGCTCCTGTAGTTTTCGAGTAATCGTTAATGCTACGAATTTTCGCACCCAAATGTTTTACACTTCAAAAATTTCTACCGTCGGAACCAAAGAAGCTGGAGTCCTTAAACCTATGGCCGTTGTAGATAGTTATGTTACCTACTTAAACTTAAATTCAGGACAATCCGTCCAACACAACTCTCGTAAGAAATTTTCACGCATGAAAAAAGTGAAACTTATCGAAATATATAGCTTTTTTGGCTGTTAACAAAGGTAGCAGCTACCTTCCTTGTTTTTTCGAAAAATTGGCGGATGGACCGAAATTTAAATTAAGGAACTAATGTCGTTTTAAAATAGCTAAGGGTCGTCCCCATGTTGTCATGAGAAGGTTTTTTTAGCTCCTTTAGTTTTCGAGTAATCGTTAATGCTACGGATTTTCGCACCCAAATGTTTAACACTTCAAAAATTTCTACCATCGGAACCAAAGAAGCTGGAGACTTTAAACCTATGGCCGTTGTAGGTAGTTATGTTACCTACCTAAACTTAAATTCAGGACAATCCGTCCAACACAACTCTCGTAAGAAATTTTCACGCATGAAAAAAGTGAAACTTATCGAAATATATAGCTTTTTTGGCTTAAATTTAGATATGAAATTTAATGCCGTTTTAAAATAGGTAAGGGTCGTCCCCATGTTGTCACGAGGGGTTTTTTTTTAGCTCCTTTAGTTTAAAGTAATCGTTAATGCTACTGATTTTTGCACCCAATTTTTTTACACTTCAAAAACTTTTACCGTCTGAACCAACAAAGCTGAAGACCTGAAATCAATGATCGATGTAGGTAAGTATGTCACCTATCTAGATTTTAAAAATTCAGGCCAATCCGTCAAACACAACTCTCGTAAGAAATTTTCACGCATGAAAAAAGTGAAACTTATCGAAATATATAGCTTTTTTGGCTGTTAACAAAGGTAGCTCCTTCCTTGATTTTTCAAAAAAATTGGCGGATGGGCTTAAATTTAGATTAGAAATTTAATGGACTTTTAAAATAGCTAAGGGTCGTCCCCATGTTGTCACGAGGGGGTGTTTTTTAGCTCCTTAATTTTTGAGTAATCGTTAATGCTACGGATTTTCGCACCCAATTTTTTTACACTTCAAAAATTTCTACCGTCGGAACCAAAAAAGCTGGAAACTTCAAACCAATGACCAATGTAGGTGAATATGTTACCTACTTAATTTAAAAAATTCAGGGCAATCCGTTTTTTACAACTCTCGTAAGAAATTTTCACGCATGAAAAAAGTGAAACTTATCCAAATATATAGCTTTTTTGGCTGTTAACAAAGGTAGCAGCTACCTTCCTTGTTTTTTCGAAAAATTGGCGGATGGACCGAAATTTAAATTAAAGAACTAATGTCGTTTTAAAATAGCTAAGGGTCGTCCCCATGTTGTCATGAGAAGGTTTTTTTAGCTCCTTTAGTTTTCGAGTAATCGTTAATGCTACGGATTTTCGCACTCAATTTTTTTACACTTCAAAAATTTCTACCGTCGGAACCAAATAAGCCAGAGACTTGAAAACAATGGCCGTTGTAGGTAGATATGCCGTCTACCTGGATTTAATAAATTCAGGCCAATCTGTTCAACACAACTCTCGTAAGAAATTTTCACGCTTGAAAAAAGTGAAACTTATCGAAATATATCTTTTTTGGCTGTTAACAAAGGTAGCTCCTTCCTTGTTTTTTCGAAAAATTGGCGGATGTACTGAAATTTAAATTTGGGAATTAATCTCTTTTAAAATAGCTAAGAGTCGTCCCCATGTTGTCACGAGAGGGTTTTTTTAAGCTCCTGTAGTTTTCGCGTAATTGTTAATGCTACGGATTTTCGCACCAAATTTTTTACACTTCAAAAATTTCTACCGTTGGAATTAAAGAAGCTGAAGACCTACAACCAATGGCCGTTGTAGGTAGATTATCACCTACCTGGATTTAAAAAATTCAGGCCAATCCAACTAACACAACTCTCGTAAGAAATTTTCACGCATGAAAAAAGTAAAACTTATCCAAATATACAGCTTTTTTGGCTGTTAACAAAGATAGCTCCTTCCTTGTTTTTCGAAAAATTGGCGGATGGACCGAAACTTAAATTAAGGAACTAATGCTGTTTTAAAATAGCTAATGGTCGTTCCCATGTTGTCACGAGAAGGTTTTTTTTAGCTCCTTTAGTTTTCGAGTAATCGTTATTGCTACGGATTTTCGCACCCAAATTTTGAACACTTCAAAAATTTCTACCGTCGGAACCAAAGAAGCTGGAGACCTGAAACCTATGGCCGTTGTAGGTAGTTATGTCACCTACTTAAACTTACAAAATTTAGGACAATCCGTTCAACAAAACTCTCGTAAGAAATTTTCACGCATGAAAAAAGTGAAACTTATCGAAATATATAGTTTTTTGGCTGTTAACAAAGGTAGCAGCTTCCTTGTTTTTCGAAAAATTGGCGGATGGGCTGAAATTTAGATTAGAAATTTAATGCCGTTTTAAAATAGGTAAGGGTCGTTCCCATGTTGTCACGAGGGGGTTTTTTTTAGCTCCTTTAGTTTTTGGGTAATCGTTAATGCTACGGATTTTCGCACCCAATTTTTTTACACTTCAAAAATTTCTACCGTCGGAACCAAAGAAGCTGGAGACCTCAAACCAATGGCTGTCGTAGGTAGATATGTAACTTACCTGGATTTAAAAAATTGAGGCCAATCCGTTTAACGCAACTCTCGTAAGAAATTTTCACGCATGAAAAAAGTGAAACTTATCCAAATATATAGCTTTTTTGGCTATTAACAAAGGTAGCAGCTACCTTCCTTGTTTTTTCGAAAAATTGACGGATGAGCTGAAATTTAGATTAGAGATTTAATGCCGTTTTAAAATAGCTAAGGGTCGTCTCCATGTTGTCACAAGCTGGAGACCTAAAACCAATGGCCGTTGTAGGTAAATATGTCACCTACCTGGATTTAAAAAATTCAGGCCAATCCGTCTAACACAACTCTCGTAAGATATTTTTACGCATGAAAAATGTGAAACTTATCGATATATATCTTTTTTGGCTGTTAACAAAGGTAGCTCCTTCCTTGTTTTTTCGAAAAATTGGCGGATGGACTGAAATTTAAATTTGGGAATTAATCTCTTTTAAAATAGCTTAGGGTCGTCCCCATGTTGTCACGAGGGGTTTTTTTTTTAAGCTCCTGTAGTTTTCGCGTAATTGTTAATGCTACGCACCCAATTTTTTTACACTTCAAAAATTTCTACCGTCGGAACCAAAGAAGCTGGAGACATGAAACCTATTGCCATCGTAGGTAGTTATGTCGCCTACCTAAACTTTAAAAAATTCAGGACAATCCGATCAACAAAACTCTCGTAAGAAATTTTCACGCATGAAAAAAGTGAAACTTATCGAAATATATAGCTTTTTTGGCTGTTAACAAAGGTAGCAGCTACTTTCCTTGTTTTTCGAAAAATTGGCGGATGGGCTGAAATTTCGATAAAAAATTTAATGCCGTTTTAAAATAGCTAAAGGTCGTCCCCTTGTTGTCACGAGGGGGTCTTTTTTAGCTCCTTTAGTTTTCGAGTAATCGTTAATGCTACGGATTTTCGCACCCAATTTTTTTACACTTCAAAAATTTCTACCGTCGGGACCAAATAAGCTGGAGAACTAAAACCAATGGCCGTTGTAGGTAGACATGTCACCTACCTGGACTTAGAAAATCCAGGCCAATCCAACTAACACAACTCTCGTAAGAAATTTTCACGCATGAAAAAAGTGAAACTTATCGAAATATATAGCTTTTTTGGCTGTTAACAAAGATAGCTCCTTCCTTGTTTTTTCGAAAAATTGGAGGATGGACTGAAATTTAAATTTGGGAATTAATCTCTTTTAAAATAGCTAAGGGTCATCCCCATGATGTCACGAGAAGGTTTTTTTAGCTCCTTTAGTTTTCGAGTAATCGTTAATGCTACGGATTTTCGCACCCAAATTTTTTACACTTCAAAAATTTCTACCGTCGGAACCAAAGAAGCTGGAGACCTGAAACCTATTGCCATCGTAGGTAGTTATGTCGCCTACCTAAACTTTAAAAAATTCAGGACAATCCGATCAACAAAACTCTCGTAAGAAATTTTCACGCATGAGAAAAGTGAAACTTATCGAAATATATAGCGTTTTTGGCTGTTACCATAGATAGCAGCTACCTTCCTGGTTTTTTCGAAAAATTGCCGGATGGGCTGAAATTTAGATTAGAGATTTAATGCCGTTTTAAAATAACTAAAGGTCGTCCCCATGTTGTCACGAGGGGTTTTTTTTAGCTCCTTTAGTTTTTGAGTAACCGTTAATGCTACGGATTTTCGCACCAAAATTTTTTACCATTCAAAAATTTCTACCGTCGGAACCAAAAAAGCTGGAAACCTAAAACCAATGGACGTTGTAGGTAATTATGTCACCTACCTGGACTTAAAAAATTCAGGACAATCCATTCAACACAACTCTCGTAAGAAATTTTCACGCATGAAAAAAGTAAAACTTATCGAAATATATAGCTTTTTTGGCTGTTAACAAAGGTAGCAGCTACCTTCCTTGTTTTTTCGAAAAATTGGCGGATGGGCTGAAATTTAGATAAAAGATTTAATGCCATTTTAAAATAGCTTAAGGTCGTCCCCATGTTGGGGGTCTTTTTTAGCTCCTTTAGTTTTTGAGTAATCGTTAATGCTACGGATTTTCGCACCCAATTTTTTCCCCATGTTGGGGGTCTTTTTTAGCTCCTTTAGTTTTTGAGTAATCGTTAATGCTACGGATTTTCGCACCCAATTTTTTTACACTTCAAAAGTTTCTACCGTCGGAATTAAAGAAGCTGGAGACCTAAAACCAATGGCCGTTGTAGGTAAATATGACATCACCTACCTGGATTTAAAAAATTCAGGCCAATCCTTTTAACACAACTCTCGTAAGAAATTTTCACGCATGAAAAAAGTAAAACTTATCGAAATATATAGCTTTTTTGGCTGTTAACAAAGGTAGCTCCTTCCTTGTTTTTTGAAAAATTTGCGGATGGACCAAAATTTTAATTAAAAAACTAATGTCCTTTTAAAATAGCAAAGGGTCGTCCCCATGTTGTCACGAGTGGGTTTTTTTTAGCTCCTTTAGTTTTTGAGTAATCGTTAATGCTACGGATTTTCGCACCCAATTTTTTTACACTTCAAAAATTTCTACCGTCGTCCCCATGTTGTCAAGAAAGGTTTTTTTTTAGCTCCTTTAGTTTTTGAGTAATCGTTAATGCTACGGTTTTTCGCACCCAATTTTTTTAATCTTCAAAAATTTCTACCGTCGGAACCAAAGAAGCCGGAGACTTGAAACCAATGGCAGTTGTAGGTAGATATGCCATCTACCTGGATTTAAAAAATTCAGGCCAATCTGTTCAACACAACTCTCGCAAGAAATTTTCACGCATGAAAAAAGTGAAACTTATCGATATATATCTTTTTTGGCTGTTAACAAAGGTAGCTCCTTCCTTGTTTTTTCGAAAAATTGGCGGATGTACTGAAATTTAAATTTGGGAATTAATCTCTTTTAAAATAGCTAAGAGTCGTCCCCATGTTGTCACGAGAGGGTTTTTTTAAGCTCCTGTAGTTTTCGCGTAGTTGTTAATGCTACGGATTTTCGCACCAAATTTTTTACACTTCAAAAATTTCTACCGTTGGAACCAAAGAAGCTGAAGACCTACAACCAATGGCCGTTATAGGTAGACATGTCACCTACCTGGATATAAAAAATTCAGGCCAATCCAACTAACACAACTCTCGTAAGAAATTTTCACGCATGAAAAAAGTGCAACTTATCGGAATATATAGCTTTTTTGGCTGTTAACAAAGATAGCTCCTTCCTTGTTTTTTCGAAAAATTGACGGATGGACCGAAATTTAAATTTGGGAATTACTCTCTTTTAAAAAAGCTAAGGGTCGTCCCCATTTTGTTACAGGGTGTTTTTTTAAGCTCCTGTAGTTTTCGCGTAATTGTTAATGCTACGGATTTTCGCACCCAATTTTATACACTTCAAAAATTTCTACCGTTGGAACCAAAGAAGCTGAAGACCTACAACCAATGTAGGTGGCCGTTGTAGGTAGATTGTCACCTACCTGGATTTAAAAAATTCAGGTCAATCCAACTAACACAACTCTCGTAAGAAATTTTCACCCATTAAAAAAGTAAAACTTATCGAAATATATAGCTTTTTTGGCTATTAACAAAGATAGCTCCTTCCTTGTTTTTCGAAAAATTGACGGATGGACCGAAATTTAAATTAAGGAACTAATGCCGTTTTAAAATAGCGAAGGGTCGTTCCCATGTTGTCACGAGAAGGTTTTTTTTAGTTCCTTTAGTTTTCGAGTAATCGTTATTGTTATGGATTTTCGCACCCAAATTTTTTTCACTTCAAAAATTTCTACCGTCGGAACCAAAGATGCTGGAGACCTGAAACCTATGGCCGTTGTAGGTAGTTATGTCACCTACTTAAACTTACAAAATTTAGGACAATCCGTTCAACAAAACTCTCGTAATAAATTTTCACGCATGAAAAAAGTGAAACTTATCGAAATATATAGCTTTTTTGGCTGTTAACAAAGGTAGCAGCTACCTTCCTTGTTTTTCGAAAAATTGGCGGATGGGCAGAAATTTAGATTAGAAATTTAATGCCGTTTTAAAATAGGTAAGGGTCGTTCCCATGTTGTCACGAGGGGGTTTTTTTTAGCTCCTTTAGTTTTTGGGTAATCGTTAATGCTACGGATTTTCGCACCCAATTTTTTTACACTTCAAAAATTTCTACCGTCGGAACCAAAAAAGCTGGAGACCTCAAACCAATGGCCGTCGTAGGTAGATATGTAACTTACCTGGATTTAAAAAATTGAGGCCAATCCGTTAAACACAACTCTCGTAAGAAATTTTCACGCATGAAAAAAGTGAAACTTATCCAAATATATAGCTTTTTTGGCTGTTAACAAAGGTAGCAGCTACCTTCCTTGTTTTTCGAAAAATTGGCGGATGGGCAGAAATTTAGATTAGAAATTTAATGCCGTTTTAAAATAGGTAAGGGTCGTTCCCATGTTGTCACGAGGGGGTTTTTTTTAGCTCCTTTAGTTTTTGGGTAATCGTTAATGCTACGGATTTTCGCACCCAATTTTTTTACACTTCAAAAATTTCTACCGTCGGAACAAAAGAAGCTGGAGACCTAAAACCAATGGCCGTTGTAGGTAAATATATCACCTACCTGGATTTAAAAAATTCAGGCCAATCCTTTTAACACAACTCTCGTAAGAAATTTTCACGCATGAAAAAAGTGAAACTTATTCAAATATATAGCTTTTTTGGCTGTTAACAAAGGTAGCTCCTTCCTTGTTTTTTGAAAAATTTGCGGATGGACCAAAATTTTAATTAAAAAACTAATGTCCTTTTAAAATAGCAAAGGGTCGTCCCCATGTTGTCACGAGTGGGTTTTTTTTAGCTCCTTTAGTTTTTGAGTAATCGTTAATGCTACGGATTTTCGCACCCAATTTTTTTACACTTCAAAAATTTCTACCGTCGTCCCCATGTTTTCAAGAAAGGTTTTTTTTTAGCTCCTTTAGTTTTTGAGTAATCGTTAATGCTACGGTTTTTCGCACCCAATTTTTTTAATCTTCAAAAATTTCTACCGTCGGAACCAAAGAAGCCGGAGACTTGAAACCAATGGCAGTTGTAGGTAGATATGCCATCTACCTGGATTTAAAAAATTCAGGCCAATCTGTTCAACACAACTCTCGCAAGAAATTTTCACGCATGAAAAAAGTGAAACTTATCGATATATATCTTTTTTGGCTGTTAACAAAGGTAGCTCCTTCCTTGTTTTTTCGAAAAATTGGCGGATGTACTGAAATTTAAATTTGGGAATTAGTCTCTTTTAAAATAGCTAAGAGTCGTCCCCATGTTGTCACGAGAGGGTTTTTTTAAGCTCCTGTAGTTTTCGCGTAATTGTTAATGCTACGGATTTTCGCACCAAATTTTTTACACTTCAAAAATTTCTACCGTTGGAACCAAAGAAGCTGAAGACCTACAACCAATGGCCGTTATAGGTAGACATGTCACCTACCTGGATATAAAAAATTCAGGCCAATCCAATTAACACAACTCTCGTAAGAAATTTTCACGCATGAAAAAAGTGCAACTTATCGGAATATATAGCTTTTTTGGCTGTTAACAAAGATAGCTCCTTCCTTGTTTTTTCGAAAAATTGACGGATGGACCGAAATTTAAATTTGGGAATTACTCTCTTTTAAAAAAGCTAAGGGTCGTCCCCATTTTGTTACAGGGTGTTTTTTTAAGCTCCTGTAGTTTTCGCGTAATTGTTAATGCTACGGATTTTCGCACCCAATTTTATAAACTTCAAAAATTTCTACCGTTGGAACCAAAGAAGCTGAAGACCTACAACCAATGTAGGTGGCCGTTGTAGGTAGATTGTCACCTACCTGGATTTAAAAAATTCAGGTCAATCCAACTAACACAACTCTCGTAAGAAATTTTCACCCATGAAAAAAGTAAAACTTATCGAAATATATAGCTTTTTTGGCTATTAACAAAGATAGCTCCTTCCTTGTTTTTCGAAAAATTGACGGATGGACCGAAATTTAAATTAAGGAACTAATGCCGTTTTAAAATAGCTAAGGGTCGTTCCCATGTTGTCACGAGAAGGTTTTTTTTAGTTCCTTTAGTTTTCGAGTAATCGTTATTGCTACGGATTTTCGCACCCAAATTTTTTTCACTTCAAAAATTTCTACCGTCGGAACCAAAGAAGCTGGAGACCTGAAACCTATGGCCGTTGTAGGTAGTTATGTCACCTACTTAAACTTACAAAATTTAGGACAATCCGTTCAACAAAACTCTCGTAAGAAATTTTCACGCATGAAAAAAGTGAAACTTATCGAAATATATAGCTTTTTTGGCTGTTAACAAAGGTAGCAGCTACCTTCCTTGTTTTTCGAAAAATTGGCGGATGGGCAGAAATTTAGATTAGAAATTTAATGCCGTTTTAAAATAGGTAAGGGTCGTTCCCATGTTGTCACGAGGGGGTTTTTTTTAGCTCCTTTAGTTTTTGGGTAATCGTTAATGCTACGGATTTTCGCACCCAATTTTTTTACACTTCAAAAATTTCTACCGTCGGAACCAAAAAAGCTGGAGACCTCAAACCAATGGCCGTCGTAGGTAGATATGTAACTTACCTGGATTTAAAAAATTAAGGCCAATCCGTTAAACACAACTCTCGTAAGAAATTTTCACGCATGAAAAAAGTGAAACTTATCCAAATATATAGCTTTTTTGGCTGTTAACAAAGGTAGCAGCTACCTTCCTTGTTTTTCGAAAAATTGGCGGATGGGCAGAAATTTAGATTAGAAATTTAATGCCGTTTTAAAATAGGTAAGGGTCGTTCCCATGTTGTCACGAGGGGGTTTTTTTTAGCTCCTTTAGTTTTTGGGTAATCGTTAATGCTACGGATTTTCGCACCCAATTTTTTTACACCGTTTTAAAATAGGTAAGGGTCGTTCCCATGTTGTCACGAGGGGGTTTTTTTTAGCTCCTTTAGTTTTTGGGTAATCGTTAATGCTACGGATTTTCGCACCCAATTTTTTTACACTTCAAAAATTTCTACCGTCGGAACCAAAAAAGCTGGAGACCTCAAACCAATGGCCGTCGTAGGTAGATATGTAACTTACCTGGATTTAAAAAATTGAGGCCAATCCGTTAAACACAACTCTCGTAAGAAATTTTCACGCATGAAAAAAGTGAAACTTATCCAAATATATAGCTTTTTTGGCTGTTAACAAAGGTAGCAGCTACCTTCCTTGTTTTTCGAAAAATTGGCGGATGGGCTGAAATTTAGATTAGAAATTTAATGCCGTTTTAAAATAGGTAAGGGTCGTTCCCATGTTGTCACGAGGGGGTTTTTTTTAGCTCCTTTAGTTTTTGGGTAATCGTTAATGCTACGGATTTTCGCACCCAATTTTTTTACACTTCAAAAATTTCTACCGTCGGAACCAAAGAAGCTGGAGACCTCAAACCAATGGCCGTCGTAGGAAGATTTGTAACTTACCTGGATTTAAAAAAATGAGGCCAATCCGTTAAACACAACTCTCGTAAGAAATTTTCACGCATGAAAAAAGTGAAACTTATTCAAATATATAGCTTTTTTGGCTGTTAACAAAGGTAGCAGCTACCTTCCTTGTTTTTTCGAAAAATTTAGATTAGAGATTTAATGCTGTTTTAAAATAGCTAAGGGTCGTCTCCATGTTGTCACAAGCTGGAGACCTAAAACCAATGGCCGTTGTAGGTAAATATGTCACCTACCTGGATTTAAAAAATTCAGGTTTATCCGTCTAACACAACTCTCGTAAGATATTTTCACGCATGAAAAATGTGAATTTTATCGATATATATCTTTTTTGGCTGTTAACAAAGGTAGCTCCTTCCTTGTTTTTTCGAAAAATTGGCGGATGGACTGAAATTTAAATTTGGGAATTAATCTCTTTTAAAATAGCTTAGGGTCGTCCCCATGTTGTCATGAGTGGTTTTTTTTAAGCTCCTGTAGTTTTCGCGTAATTGTTAATGCTACGGATTTTCGCACCCAATTTTTTACACTTCAAAAATTTCTACCGACGGAACCAAAGAAGCTATAGACCTGAAACCTATTGCCATCGTAGGTAGTTATGTCACCTACCTAAACTTTAAAAAATTCAGGACAATCCGATCAACAAAACTCTCGTAAGAAATTTTTACGCATGAAAAAAGTGAAACTTATCGAAATATATAGCTTTTTTGGCTGTTAACAAAGGTAGCAGCTACCTTCCTTGTTTTTTCGAAAAATTGGCGGATGGGCTGAAATTTAGATAAAAGATTTAATGCCGTTTTAAAATAGCTAAAGGTCGTCCCCTTGTGCTCACGAGGGGGTCTTTTTTAGCTCCTTTAGTTTTCGAGTAATCGTTAATGCTACGGATTTTCGCACCCAATTTTTTTACACTTCAAAAATTTCTACCGTCGGGACCAAAGAAGCTGGAGAATTAAAACCAATGGCCGTTGTAGGTAGACATGTCACCTACCTGGACTTAGAAAATCCAGGCCAATCCAACTAACACAACTCTCGTAAGAAATTTTCACGCATGAAAAAAGTGAAACTTATCGAAATATATAGCTTTTTTGGCTGTTAACAAAGATAGCTCCTTCCTTGTTTTTTCGAAAAATTGGAGGATGGACTGAAATTTAAATTAAGGATATAATGCCGTTTTAAAATAGCTAAGGGTCGTCTCCAAGTTGTCACGAGAGGGTTTTTTTAAGCTCCTGTAGTTTTCGCGTAATTGTTAATGCTACGGATTTTCGCACCAAATTTTTTACACTTCAAAAATTTCTACCGTTGGAACCAAAGAAGCTGAAGACCTACAACCAATGGCCGTTATAGGTAGACATGTCACCTACCTGGATATAAAAAATTCAGGCCAATCCAACTAACACAACTCTCGTAAGAAATTTTCACGCATGAAAAAAGTGCAACTTATCGGAATATATAGCTTTTTTGGCTGTTAACAAAGATAGCTCCTTCCTTGATTTTTCGAAAAATTTACGGATGGACCGAAATTTAAATTTGGGAATTACTCTCTTTTAAAAAAGCTAAGGGTCGTCCCCATTTTGTTACAGGGGGTTTTTTTAAGCTCCTGTAGTTTTCGCGTAATTGTTAATGCTACGGATTTTCGCACCCAATTTTATACACTTCAAAAATTTCTACCGTTGGAACCAAAGAAGCTGAAGACCTACAACCAATGTAGGTGGCCGTTGTAGGTAGATTGTCACCTACCTGGATTTAAAAAATTCAGGTCAATCCAACTAACACAACTCTCGTAAGAAATTTTCACCCATGAAAAAAGTAAAACTTATCGAAATATATAGCTTTTTTGGCTGTTAACAAAGATAGCTCCTTCCTTGTTTTTCGAAAAATTGGCGGATGGACCGAAATTTAAATTAAGGAACTGATGCCGTTTTAAAATAGCTAAGGGTCGTTCCCATGTTGTCACGAGAAGGTTTTTTTTAGTTCCTTTAGTTTTCGAGTAATCGTTATTGCTACGGATTTTCGCACCCAAATTTTTTTCACTTCAAAAATTTCTACCGTCGGAACCAAAGAAGCTGGAGACCTGAAACCTATGGCCGTTGTAGGTAGTTATGTTACCTACTTAAATTTACAAAATTTAGGACAATCCGTTCAACAAAACTCTCGTAAGAAATTTTCACGCATGAAAAAAGTGAAACTTTTCGAAATATATAGCTTTTTTGGCTGTTAACAAAGGTAGCAGCTACCTTCCTTGTTTTTCGAAAAATTGGCGGATGGGCAGAAATTTAGATTAGAAATTTAATGCCGTTTTAAAATAGGTAAGGGTCGTTCCCATGTTGTCACGAGGGGGTTTTTTTTAGCTCCTTTAGTTTTTGGGTAATCGTTAATGCTACGGATTTTCGCACCCAATTTTTTTACACTTCAAAAATTTCTACCGTCGGAACCAAAGAAGCTGGAGACCTCAAACCTATGGCCGTTGTAGGGAGATATGAAACTTACCTGGATTTAAAAAATTGAGGCCAATCCGTTAAACACAACTCTCGAAAGAAATTTTCACGCATGAAAAAAGTGAAACTTATCCAAATATATAGCTTTTTTGGCTGTTAACAAAGGTAGCAGCTACCTTCCTTGTTTTTCGAAAAATTGGCGGATGGGCAGAAATTTAGATTAGAAATTTAATGCCGTTTTAAAATAGGTAAGGGTCGTTCCCATGTTGTCACGAGGGGTTTTTTTTTAGCTCCTTTAGTTTTTGGGTAATCGTTAATGCTACGGATTTTCGCACCCAATTTTTTTACACTTCAAAAATTTCTACCGTCGGAACCAAAGAAGCTGGAGACCTGAAACCAATGGCCGTCGTAGGAAGATATGTAACTTACCTGGATTTAAAAAATTGAGGCCAATCCGTTAAACACAACTCTCGTAAGAAATTTTCACGCATGAAAAAAGTGAAACTTATCCAAATATATAGTTTTTTGGCTGTTAACAAAGGTAGCAGCTACCTTCCTTGTTTTTTCGAAAAATTGACGGATGGGCTGAAATTAAGATTAGAGATTTAGTGCCGTTTTAAAATAGCTAAGGGTCGTCTCCATGTTGTCACAAGCTGGAGACCTAAAACCAATGGCCGTTGTAGGTAAATATGTCACCTACCTGGATTTAAAAAATTCAGGCCAATCCGTCTAACACAACTCTCGTAAGATATTTTCACGCATGAAAAATCTGAAACTTATCGATATATATCTTTTTTGGCTGTTAACAAAGGTAGCTCCTTCCTTGTTTTTTCGAAAAATTGGCGGATGGACTGAAATTTAAATTTGGAAATTAATCTCTTTTAAAAAAGCTTAGGGTCGTCCCCATGTTGTCATGAGTGAATTTTTTTAAGCTCCTGTAGTTTTCGCGTAATTGTTAATGCTACGGATTTTCGCACCCAATTTTTTACACTTCAAAAATTTCTACCGTCGGAACCAAAGAAGCTATAGACCTGAAACCTATTGCCATCGTAGGTAGTTATGTCACCTACCTAAACTTTAAAAAATTCAGGACAATCCGATCAACAAAACTCTCGTAAGAAATTTTCACGCATGAAAAAAGTGAAACTTATCGAAATATATAGCTTTTTTGGCTGTTAACAAAGGTAGCAGCTACCTTCCTTGTTTTTTCGAAAAATTGGCAGATGGGCTGAAATTTAGATAAAAGATTTAATGCCGTTTTAAAATAGCTAAAGGTCGTCCCCTTGTGCTCACGAGGGGTTCTTTTTTAGCTCCTTTAGTTTTCGAGTAATCGTTAATGCTACGGATTTTCGCACCCAATTTTTTTACACTTCAAAAATTTCTACCGTTGGGACCAAAGAAGCTGGAGAACTAAAACCAATGGCCGTTGTAGGTAGACATGTCACCTACCTGGACTTAGAAAATCCAGGCCAATCCAACTAACACAACTCTCGTAAGAAATTTTCACGCATGAAAAAAGTGAAACTTATCGAAATATATAGCTTTTTTGGCTGTTAACAAAGATAGCTCCTTCCTTGTTTTTTCGAAAAATTGGAGGATGGACTGAAATTTAAATTAAGGATATAATGCCGTTTTAAAAAAGCTAAGGGTCGTCCCCATGTTGTCACGAGGGGTTTTTTTTAGCTCCTTTAGTTTTTGAGTAATCGTTAATGCTACGGATTTTCGCACCAAAATTTTTTACCATTCAAAAATTTCTACCGTCGGAACCAAACAAGCTGGAGACCTTAAACCAATGGTCGTTGTAGGTAATTATGTCACCTACCTGGATTTAAAAAATTCAGGACAATCCATCCAACACAACTCTCGTAAGAAATTTTCACGCATGAAAAAAGTAAAACTTATCGAAATATATAGCTTTTTTGGCTGTTAACAAAGGTAGCAGCTACCTTCCTTGTTTTTTCGAAAAATTGGCGGATGGGCTGAAATTTAGATAAATGATTTAATGTCATTTTAAAATAGCTTAAGGTCGTCCCCATGTTGTCACGAGGGGGTCTTTTTTAGCTCCTTTAGTTTTTGAGTAATCGTTAATGCTACGGATTTTAGCACCCAATTTTTTTAAACTTCAAAAATTTCTACTGTCGGAACCAAAGTAGCTGGAGATTTGTGACCAATGGCCGTTGTAGGTAAATATATCACCTACATTTATTTTAAAAATTTAGGCCAATCCGTCCAACACAACTCTCGTAAGAAATTTTCACGCATGAAAAAAGTGAAACTTATCGAAATATATAACTTTTTTGGCTGTTAACAAAGGTAGCAGCTACCTTCCTTGTTTTTTCGAAAAATTTGCGGATGGGCTGAATTTAGATAAAAGATTTAATGCCATTTTAAAATAGCTAAAGGTCGTCCCCATGTTGTCACGAGGAGATTTTTTTTAGCTCCTTTAGATTTCGAGTAATCGTTAATGCTACGGATTTTCGCACCCAATTTTTTTACACTTCAAAAATTTCTACCTACGGAACCAAAAAAGCTGGAGACTTAAAACATATGGTCGTTGTAGGTAGATATGTAATTTACCTGGATTTAAAAATTTCAGGCCAATCCGTCTAACACAACTCTCGTAAGAAATGTTCACACATGAAAAAAGTGAAACTTATCGAAATATATAGCTTTTTTGGCTGATAACAAAGGTAGCAGCTACCTTCCTTGTTTATTCGAAAAATTGGCGGATGAGCTTAAATTTAGATTAGAAATTTTATTGCCGTTTTAAAATAGCTTAAAGTTGTCTCCATGTTGTCACGAGGCGGTTTTTTTTAGCTCCTTTAGTTTTCGAGTAATCGTAAATGCTACGGATTTTCGCACCCAATTTTTTTACACTTCAAAAATTTTTACCGTCGGAATCAAAGAAGCTAGAGAACTGAAACCTATGGCCGTTGCAGAGAGATATGTCACCTAATTGGACTTAAAAAATTCAGGCCAATCCGTCTTACACAACTCTCGTAAGAAATTTTCACGCATAGAAAAAGTGAAACTTATCGAAATATATAGCTTTTTTGGCTGTTAACAAAGGAAGCAGCTACCTTCCTTGTTTTTTCGAAAAAATGGCGGATGGGCTGAAATTTAAATTAACGATTTCATTTCGTTTTAAAATAGCTAAGGATCGTCCCCATGTTGTTACGAGGGGTTTTTTTTTAGCTCCTTTAGTTTTCGAGTAATCGTTAATGCTACGGATTTTCACACCCAATTTTTTTACACTTCAAAAATTTCTACCGTCGGAATTAAAGAAGCTGGAGACCTGAAACCAAAGGTAGTCGTAGGTAGATATGTCACCTACCTAAAATTAAAAAATTCAGGCCAATCCGTCTAACACAACTCTCGTAAGAAATTTTCACGCATGAAAAAAGTGAAACTTATCGAAATATATAGCTTTTTTGGCTGTTAACAAAGGTAGCAGCTACCTTCCTTGTTTTTTCGAAAAATTGGCGGAGGGGCTGAAATTTAGATTAGAAATTTAATGCCGTTTTAAAAAAGTTAAGGGTCGTCTCCATGTTGTTACGAGGGGGTTTTTTTAGCTCCTTTAGTTTTCGAGTAATCGTTAATGCTACGGATTTTCGCACCCAATTTTTTTACACTTCAAAAAATTCTACCGTCGGAACCAAAAAAGCTGGAGACCTGAAACCAATGGTCGTTGTAGGGAAATATGTCACCTACCTAAACTTAAAAAAATTTAGGCCAATCCGTCTAACACAACTCTCGTAAGAAATTTTCACGCATGAAAAAAGTGAAACTTATCGAAATATATAGCTTTTTTGGCTGTTAACAAAGGTAGCAGCTACCTTCCTTGTTTTTTCGAAAAATTGGCGGATGGCATGAAATTTAGATAAGAGATTTAATGCCGTTTTAAAATAGCTAAGGGTCGTCCCAATGTTGTCACGAGGGGGTTTTTTTAGCTCCTTTAGTTTTTGAGTAATCGTTAATGCTACGGATTTTCGCACCCAATTTTTTTACACTTCAAAAATTTCTACCGTCGGAACCAAAAAAGCTGGAGACTTGAAACCAATGGCCGTCGCAGGTAGATATGTAATTTACCTGGATTTAAAAAATTTAAGCCAATCCGTCCAACACAACTCTCGTAAAAAATTTTCACGCATGAAAAAAGTGAAACTTATCGAAATATATAGCTTTTTTGGCTGTTAACAAAGGTAAAACCTGAAACCAATGGCCGTTGCAGGTAGATATGTCACCTACCTGGATTTTAAAAATTCAGGCCAATTCGTCCAATACAACTCTCATAAGAAATTTTCACGCATGAAAAAAGTGAAACTTATCGATATATATAGCTTTATTGGCTGTTAACAAAGGTAGCAGCTACCTTCCTTGTTTTTTCGAAAAATTGGCAGATGGGCTGAAATTTAGATTAAAGATTTAATGCCGTTTTAAAATAGCTAAGGGTCGTCCCCATTTTGTCACGAGGGGGGTTGTTTTAGCTCCTTTAAATTTTGAGTAATCGTTAATGCTACAGATTTTCGCACCCAATTTTTTTACACTTCGAAAATTTCTACGTTCGGAACCAAAAAAACTGGAGACCTGAAACCAATGGCCGTTGTAGGTAGATATGTCACCTACCTGGATTTAAAAAATTCAGGCCAATTCGTCCAATACAACTCTCGTAAGAAATTTTCACGCATGAAAAAAGTTAAACTTATCGAAATATATAGCTTTTTTGGCTGTTAACAAAGGTAGCTCCTTCCTTGTTTTTTCGAAAAATTGGCAGATGGGCTGAAATTTAGATTAAAAATTTAATGCCGTTTTAAAATAGCGAAGGGTTGCCCCCATGTTATCACAAGGGGGTTTTTTTAGCTCCTTTAGTTTTCGAGTAATCGTTAATGCTACGGATTATCGCACCCAATTTTTTTACACTTCAAAAATTTCTACCGTTGGAACCAAAAAAAGTGGAGACCTGAAACCAATGGCCGCCGTAGTAAGATATGTCACCTACCTTGATTTAAAAAATTCAGACCAATCTGTTTAACACAACTCTCGTAAGAAATTTTCACGCAAGAAAAAAGTGAAACTTATCGAAATTTATAGCTTTTTTGGCTGTTAACAAAGGTAGCAGCTACCTTCCTTGTTTTTTCGAAAAATTGGTGGATGGGCTGAAATTTAGATTAGAGATTTAATGCCGTTTTAAAATAGCTAAGGGTCGTCCCCATGTTGTCACGAGAGGGTATTTTTTAGCTCCTTTAGTTTTTGAGTTATCCTTAATGCTACAGATTTTCGCACCCAAATTTTTTACACTTCAAAAATTTCTACCGTCGGAACCAAAGAAGCTGGAGACCTGAAACCAGTGCTTTTGTAGATAAATATGTCACCTCCCTACAATCAGGCCAATCCGTTTAACACAACTCCCGTAAGAAATTTTCACACATGAAAAAAGTGAAACTTATCGAAATATATAGCTTTTTTGGCTGTTAACAAAGATAGCAGCTACCTTCTTAGTTTTTTCGAAAAATTGGCGGTTGGGCTGAAATTTAGATTAAAGATTTAATGCCGTTTTAAAAAAGCTAAGAGTCGCCCCCATGTTATCACGAGGGTTTTTTTTTTAGCTCCTTTAGTTTTCGACTGATCGTTAATGCTACGGATTTTCGCACCCAAATTTTTTACACTTCAAAAATTTCTACCATCGGAATTAAAGAAGCTGGAGACCTGAAACCAATGGCCGTTGTAGGTAGATATGTCACCTACCTGGATTTAAAAAATTCAGGCCAATTCGTCCAACACAACTCTCGTAAAAAATATTTCAATAAGTTTATCTTTTTCACGCATGAAAAAGATAAACTTATGGAAATATATAGCTTTTTTGGCTGTTAACAAAGGTAGCAGCTACCTTCCTTGTTTTTTCGAAAAATTGGCGGATGGGCTGAAATTTAGATTAAAGATTTAATGTCGTTGTAAAATAGCTAAGGGTCGTCCCCATTTTGTCACGAGGGGTTTTTTTTTAGCTCCTTTAGTTTTCGAGTAATCGTTAATGCTACGGATTTTCGCACCCAATTTGTTTACACTTCAAAAATTTCTACTGTCGGAACCAAAGAAGCTGGAGACCTGAAACCAATGGCCGTTGTAGGCAGATATGTCATTTACCTGGATTTAAAAAATTCAGGCCAATCCGTCTAACACAACTCTCGTAAGAAATTTTCACGCATGAAAAAAGTGAAACTTATCGAAATATATAGCTTTTTTGGCTGTTAACAATGGTAGCAGCTACCTTCCTTGTTTTTTCGAAAAATTGGCAGATGGACCGAAATTTAAATTAAAGAACTAATTCCCTTTTAAAATAGCTAAGAGTCGTCTCCATGTTGTCACGAGGGGGTTTTTTTAGCTCCTTTAGTTTTCGAGTAATCGTTAATGCTACGGATTTTCGCACACATTTTTTTTACACTTCAAAAATTTCTACCGTCGGAACCAAAAAAGCTGGAGACCTGAAACCGATGGTCGTCGTAGGGAAATATGTCACCTACCTAAACTTAAAAAATTCAGGCCAATCCGTCCAACACAACTCTCGTAAGAAATTTTCACGCATGAAAAAAGTGAAACTTATCGAAATATATAGCTTTTTTGGCTGTTAACAAAGGTAGCAGCTACCTTCCTTGTTTTTTCGAAAAAATGGTGGATGGGCTGAAATTTAGATAAGAGATTTAATGCCGTTTTTAAATAATTAAGGGTCGTCCCTTTGTTGTCACGAGGGGGTTTTTTTTAGCTCCTTTAGTTTTCGAGTAATCGTTAATGCTACGGATTTTCGCACCCAATTTTTTTACATTTCAAAAATTTCTACCGTTTCAACCAAAGAAGCTGGAGACCTTAAACCAATGGTCGTTGTAGGTAGATATGTCACCTACCTAAATTAAAAAATATAGGCCAATCCATCTAATACAACTCTGTAAGAAATTTTCACGCATGAAAAAAGTGAAACTTATCGAAATATATAGCTTTTTTGGCTGTTAACAAAGGTAGCAGCTACCTTCCTTGTTTTTTCGAAAAATTGGCGGATGGCCTGAAATTTAGATGAGAGATTAAATGCCGTTTTAAAATAGCTAAGGGTCGTCCCCATTTTGTCACGAAGGGGTTTTTTTAGCTCCTTTAGTTTTCGAGTAATCGTTAATGCTACGGATTTTCGCACCCAATTTTTGTACACTTCAAAAATTTCTACCGTCGGAACCAAAAAAGCTGGAGACCTGAAACCAATGGCCGTTGCAGGTAGATATGTAATTTACCTGGATTTAAAAAATTTAAGCCAATCCGTCTAACACAACTCTCGTAAAAAATTTTCACGCATGAAAAAAGTGAAACTTATCGAAATATATAGCTTTTTTGGCTGTTAACAAAGGTAAAACCTGAAACCAATGGCCGTTGTAGGTAGATATGTCACCTACCTGGATTGAAAAAATTCAGGCCAATTCGTAAAATACAACTCTCGTAAGAAATTTTCACGCATGAAAAGGTGAAACTTATCGAAATATATAGCTTTATTGGCTGTTAACAAAGGTAGAAGCTACCTTCCTTGTTTTTTCGAAAAATTGGCGGATGGGCTAAAATTTTGATTAGAGATTTATTGCCGTTTTAAAATAGCTAAAGGCCGTCCCCATTTTTCAAGAGGGGGGTTGTTTTAGCTCCTTTAGATTTTGAGTAATCGTTAATGCTACAGATTTTCGCACCCAATTTTTTTACACTTCAAAAATTTTTACGTTCGGAACCAAAAAAACTGGAGACCTGAAACCAATGGCCGTTGTAGTTAGATATGTCACCTACCTGGATTTAAAAAATTCAGGCCAATTCGTCCAATACAACTCTCGTAAGAAATTTTCACGCATGAAAAAAGTTAAACTTATCGAAATATATAGCTTTTTTGGCTGTTAACAAAGGTAGCTCCTTCCTTGTTTTTTCGAAAAATTGGCGGATGGGCTGAAATTTAGATTAAAAATTTAATGCCGTTTTAAAATAGCTAAGGGTCGCCCCCATGTTATCACGATGGGGTTTTTTTAGCTCCTTTAGTTTTCGAGTAATCGTTAATGCTACGGATTTTCGCACCCAATTTTTTTACACTTCAAAAATTTCTACCGTTGGAACCAAAAAAAGTGGAGACCTGAAACCAATGGCCGCCGTAGGAAGATATGTCACCTACCTGGATTTTGAAAATTCAGGCCAATTTGTTTAACACAACTCTCGTAAGAAATTTTCACGCATGAAAAAAGTGAAACTTATCGAAATATATAGCTTTTTTGGCTGTTAACAAAGGTAGCAGCTACCTTCCTTGTTTTTTCGAAAAATTGGCGGATGGGCTGAAATTTAGATTAGAGATTTAATGCCGTTTTAAAATAGCTAAGGCTCGTCCCCATGTTGTCATGAGAGGGTATTTTTTAGCTCCTTTAGTTTTTGAGTTATCCTTAATGCTACAGATTTTCGCACCCAAATTTTTTACACTTCAAAAATTTCTACCGTCGAAACCAAAGAAGCTGGAGACCTGAAACAAGTGCTTTTGTAGATAGATATGTCACCTCCTTACAATCAGGCCAATCCGTTCAACACAACTCCCGTAAGAAATTTTCACGCATGAAAAAAGTGAAACTTATCGAAATATATAGCTTTTTTGGCTGTTAACAAAGATAGCAGCTACCTTCTTTGTTTTTTCGAAAAATTGGCGGTTGGGCTGAAATTAAGATTAGAAATTTAATGCCGTTTTAAAAAAGCTAAGAGTCGCACTCATGTTATCACGAGGGTTTTTTTTTAGCTCCTTTAGTTTTCGAGTGATCGTTAATGCTACGGATTTTCGCACCCAAATTTTTTACACTTAAAAAATTTCTACCGTCGGAATTAAAGAAATTGGAGACCTGAAACCAATGGCCGTTGTAGGTAGATATGTCACCTACCTGGATTTAAAAAATTCAGGCCAATTCGTCCAACACAACTCTCGTAAGAAATTTTATCGCATCAAAAAGATAAACTTATGGAAATATATAGCTTTTTTGGCTGTTAACAAAGGTAGCAGCTACCTTCCTTGTTTTTTCGAAAAATTGGCGGATGGGCTGAAATTTAGATTAGAGATTTAATGCCGTTTTAAAATAGCTAAGGGTCGTCCCCATGTTGTCACGAGGGGGTTTTTTTTAGCTCCTTTAGTTTTCGAGTAATCGCTAATGCTACGGATTTTCGCACCCAATTTTTTTACACTTCAAAAATTTATACTGTCGGAACGAAAGAAGCTGGAGACCTGAAACCAATGGCCGTTGTAGGCAGATATGTCACCTACCTGGATTTAAAAAATTCAGGCCAATCCGTCTTACACAACTCTCGTAAGAAATTTTCACGCATGAAAAAAGTGAAACTTATCGAAATATATAGCTTTTTTGGCTGTTAACAATGGTAGCAGCTACCTTCCTTGTTTTTTCGAAAAATTGGCAGATGGACCGAAATTTAAATTAAGGAACTAATTCCACATTTTCTTTTAAATTTAAATAAAGTATAGTTTCGCGCGAAAAAATTATTCCAAATATATTTACAATGATTTTCATTTCGTTTAAATTGTGTTTTTTATAAATTGAGTTTGTAAATCGTTGTAATAGTCAAAAACAAATTAATACAGATGAATTAAGCGAACAAATACAAAATTTAATTGCCGGCTAAATTTTTGGGTGGCCTACTAAATGACCATTTGTAATTTTTTTATTTTACATTTTTTCCTTAATTTTTAGGTAAATGAAAAATTAATTTTCAATTAACTATACTTTATTTAAATTTAAAAGAAAATGTGGAACAGATGTAGTATAGGACGGCAGATTTTCTTTGCTAAACACGGGCATTAACGATTGCAGCGCCGAAAAATATTTTATGCGTGAAAAAATCATTGTAAATATATTTAGAATAATTTTTTCGCCATCTATTATCAGTATTAGTTTTTTGCATGAAAAAATTATTTTAAATATATTTTACAAGCTCAGTTTATAAAAAACACAATTTAAACGAAATTAAAATCAAATATATTTAGAAAAAGTTATTCTAAATATATTTACAATGATTTTTCACGCAAAAAACTAATACTGATAATAGTGGCAGTATTGTTATTTTTCGCGCGAAAAAATTATTCTAAATATATTTACAATTATTTTTGCTAAGCACGGGCACGAACGATGACAACGCCACTTTTTAGAAAAGCGGGAAAAATTGTAACTAAAAGTTGCGTCTTTGGTTGACTAAAACGCCATCTATTGGAAATATAAATAAACTCGCATTTAAATAACAACACTTCCATCTATTATCAGTATTAGTTTTTTGCATTTTTTATAAATTCCACCTTCCTTGTTTTTTCGAAAAATTGGCGGATGGGCTGAAATTTAGATTAGAGATTTAATGCCGTTTAAAAATAGCTATGGGTCGTCCCCATGTTGTCACGAGTGGGTTTTTTTTAGCTCCTTTAGTTTTCGAGTGATCGTTAATGCTACGGATTTTCGCACCCAATTTTTTTACACTTCAAAAATTTCTACCGTCGGAACCAAAAAAGCTGGAGATCTGAAACCAATGGCCGTCGTAGGGAGATATGTCACCTACCTGGATTTAAAAAATTCAAGTCAATCCGTTAAACACAACTCTCGTAAGAAATTTTCACGCATGAAAAAAGTGAAACTTATCGAAATATATAGCTTTTTTGGCTGTTAACAAAGGTAGCAGCTACCTTCCTTGTTTTTTAGAAAAATTGGCAGATGGACCGAAATTTAAATTAAGGAACTAATTCCCTTTTAAAATAGCTAAGAGTCGTCTCCATGTTGTCACGAGGGGGTTTTTTTAGCTCCTTTAGTTTTCGAGTAATCGTTAATGCTACGGATTTTCGCAACCATTTTTTTTACACTTCAAAAATTTCTACCGTCGGAACGAAAGTAGCTGGAGACCTGAAACTAATGGCCGTCGTAGGTAGATTTGTCACCTAGTTGGATTTAAAAAATATAGGCCAATCTGTTCAACACAATTCTAGTAAGAAATTTTCACGCATGAAAAAAGTGAAACTTATCGAAATATATAGCTTTTTTGGCTGTTAACAAAGGTAGCTCCTTCCTTGTTTTTTCGAAAAATTGGCAAATTGACCGTAATTTAAATTAAAAAATTAATTCTTTTTTAAAATAGCTAAGGGTCGTCCCCATGTTGTAACGAGGGGGTTTTTTTTAGCTCCTTTAGTTTTCGAGTAATCGTTAATGCTACGGATTTTCGCACCCAAATTTTTTACATTCCAAAAATTTCTACCGTCGGAACCACATAAGCTGGAGACCTAAAACCAATGGCCGTCGAAGGTAGATATATCACCCACATAAACTTAAAAAATTCAGGCCAATCCATCTAACACAACTCTCGTAAGAAATTTTCACGCATGAAAAAAGTGAAACTTATCGAAATATATAGCTTTTTGGCTGTTAACAAAGGTAGCTCCTTCCTTGTTTTTTTCGAAAAATTGGCGGATGGACAAAAATTTAAATTAAGTAACTTATTTTTTTTTAAAATAGCTAAGGGTCGTCGCCATGTTGTCACGAAGGGTTTTTTGTAGCTCTAAAAAATCTCTCATAAGAAATTTTCACGCATGAAAAAAGTGAAACTTATCCAAATATATAGCTTTTTTGGCTGTTAACAAAGGTAGCAGCTACCTTCCTTGTTTTTTCGAAAAATTGGCAGATGGGCTGAAATTTTGATTAGAGATTTAATGCCGTTTTAAAATAGCTAAGGGTCGTCCCCATGTTGTCACGAGGGGGTTTTTTTTAGCTCCTTTAGTTTTCGAGTAATCGTTAATGCTACGGATTTTCGCACCCAAATTTTTTACAATTCAAAAATTTCTACCGTCGGAACCAAATTTTCACGCATGAAAAAAGTGAAACTTATCGAAATATATAACTTTTTTGGCTGTTAACAAAGATAGCTCCTTCCTTGTTTTTTCGAAAAATTGGCGGATGGACCGAAATTTAAATTAAGGAACTAAAGCCGTTTTAAAATAGCAAAGGGTCGTTCCCATGATGTCACGAGAAGGTTTTTTTTAGATCCTTTAGTTTTCGAGTAATCGTTAATGCTACGGATTTTCGCACGCAAAATTTTTACACTTCAAAAATTTCTACCGTCGGAACCAAAGAAGCTGGAGACCTGAAACCTATTGCCATCGTAGGTAGTTATGTCACCTACCTAAACTTTCAAAATTCAGGACAATCCGTCCAACCAAAACTCTCGTAAGAAATTTTTACGCATGAAAAAAGTGAAACTTATCGAAATATATAGCTTTTTTGGCTGTTAACAAAGGTAGCAGCTACCTTCCTTGTTTTTTCGAAAAATTGCCGGATGGGCTAAAATTTAGATTAAAGATTTAAAGCCGTTTTAAAATAGCTAAAGGTCGTCTCCATGTTGTCACGAGGGGTTTTTTTTTAGCTCCTTTAGTTTTTGAGTAATCGTTAATGCTACGGATTTTCGCACCCAATTTTTTTACCATTCAAAAATTTCTACCGTCGGAACCAAAAAAGCTGAAGACTTACAACCAATGGCCGTTGTAGGTAATTATGTCACCTACCTAGACTTAAAAAATTCAGGACAATCCGTCTAACACAACTCTCGTAAGAAATTTTCACGCATGAAAAAAGTGAAACTTATCCAAATATATAGCTTTTTTGGCTGTTAACAAAGGTAGCTGCTACCTTCCTTGTTTTTTCGAAAAATTGGCGGATGGGCTGAAATTTAGATTAAAAATTTAATGCCGTTTTAAAATAGCTAGGGTCGTCCTCATGTTGTCACGAGGGGGTTTTTTTTAGCTCCTTTAGTTTTCGAGTAATCGTTAATGCCATTTTTAATAAAAACACTTGTTTTATATTTCGCAAACACAAAATTTTATTTTATTAAATAAAACTCAATTAATTTCGACTTGTTAAGTCATCATCAGGAGTTCAACTCCTGATGATGACTTAACAAGTCGAAATTAATTGAGTTTTATTTAATAAAATAAAATTTTGTGTTTGCGAAATATAAAACAAGTGTTTTTATTAAAAATGGTATTTAGTGTGTTTCGCCAAGTGCCAACGGCAATAAGTGTTAGTGATATAATCGTTAATGCTACGGATTTTCGCACCCAATTTTTTTACACTTCAAAAATTTCTACCGTTGGAACCAAAAAAGCTGGAGACCTAAAACCAATGGCCGTTGTAGGTTAATATGTAACCTACCTAATTTTAAAAAATTCAGGCCAATCCGTTCAACACAACTCTCGTAAGAAATTTTCACGCATGAAAAAAGTGAAACTTATCGAAATATATAACTTTTTTGGCTGTTAACAAAGGTAGCAGCTACCTTCCTTGTTTTTTCGAAAAATTGGCGAATGGGCTGAAAATTAGATAAAAGATTTAATGCCGTTTTAAAATAGCTAGGGTCGTCCTCATGTTGTCACGAGGGGGTTTTTTTTAGCTCCTTTAGTTTTCGAGTAATCGTTAATGCTACGGATTTTCGCACCCAATTTTTGTACATTTCAAAAATTTCCACCGTCGGAACCAAAAAAGATGGAGACCTGAAACCAATGGCCAATGTAGGAAGATATGTCACCTACCTGGTCTTAAAAAATTCAAGCCAATCCGTTCAACACAACTCTCGTAAGAAATTTTCACGCATGAAAAAAGTGAAACTTATCGAAATATATAGCTTTTTTGGAATTTAACAAAGGTAGCAGCTACCTTCATTGTTTTTTCGAAAAATTGGAGGATGAGCTGAAATTGAGATAAGAGATTTAATGCCGTTTTAAAATAGCTAAAGGTCGTCTCCATGTTGTCAGGAGGGGTTTTTTTTTAGCTCCTTTAGTTTTCGAGTAATCGTTAATGCTATGGATTTTCGCAACCAATTTTTTTACACTTCAAAAATTTCTACCGTTGAAATTAAAGAATCTGGAGACCTGTTACCAATGGCTGTGGTAGGAAGATATGTCACCTACCTGGATTTAAAAAATTCAAGCCAATCCGTCCAACAAAACTCTCGTAAGAAATTTTCACGCATGAAAAAAGTGAAACTTATCGAAATATATAGCTTTTTTGGCTGTTAACAAAGGTAGCAGCTACCTTCCTTGTTTTTTCGAAAAATTGGCGGATGGGCTGAAATTTAGATTAAAAATTTAATGCCGTTTTAAAATAGCTAAGGGTCGTCTCCATGATGTCACGAGGGTTTTTTTTTTAGCCTCTTAATTTTCGAGTAATCGTTAATGCTACGGATTTTCGCACCCAATTTTTTTACACTTCAAAAGTTGCTACCGTCGGAACAAAAGAAGCTGGAGACTTGAAACTAATATATTTTGTAGGGAGATATGTCACCTACCTAAACTTAGAAAATTTAGGCCAATCCGTCCAACACAACTCTCGTAAGAAATTTTCACGCATGAAAAAAGTGAAACTTATCGATATATATAGCTTTTTTGGCTGTTAACAAAGGTAGCTACCTTCCTGGTTTTTTCGAAAAAATGGTGGATGGGCTGAAATTTAGATTTAAAATTTAATGCCGTTTTAAAATAGCTAAGGATCGTCCCAATGTTGTCACGAGGGTGTTTTTTTTAGCTCTTTTAGTTTTCGAGTAATCGTTAATGCTACGGATTTTCGCACCCAAATTTTTAACACTTCAAACAATTCTACCGTCTAAACCAAAAAAGCTGGAGACCTGAAACCAATATCCGTCGTAGGTAGATGTGTCATCTACCTTCAATCAAGAAAATCAAGCCAATCCGTCTAACACAACTCTCGTAAGAAATTTTCACGCATGAAAAAAGTGAAACTTATCGAAATATATAGCTTTTTTGGCTGTTAACAAAGGTAGCAGCTATCTTCCTTGTTTTTAAGAAAAAATGGCGGATGGGCTGAAATTTAGATTAGAAATTTAATGCCGTTTTAAAATAGCTAACAATCGTCCCCATGTTGTCACGAGGGATTTTTTTTAGCTCCTTTAGTTTTCGAGTAATCGTTAATGATACGGATTTTCGCACCCAAATTTTTAACACTTCAAACAATTCTACCGTCTAAACCAAAAAAGCTGGAGACCTGAAACCAATATCCGTCGTAGGTAGATGTGTCACCTACCTGGATTTAAAAAATTCAGGTCAAGCCGCCTAACACAACTCTCGTAAGAAATTTTCACGCATGAAAAAAGTGAAACTTATCGAAATATATAGCTTTTTTGGATGTTAACAAAGGTAGCACCTTCCTTGTTTTTTCAAAAAATTGGCGGATGGGCTTAAATTTAGATTTAGAAACTAATGCCGTTTTAAAATAGCTAAAAGTCGTCCCTATTTTTCACAAGGGGGTTTTTTTTAGCTCCTTTAGTTTTTGAGTAATCGTTAATGCTACGGATTTTCGCACACAAATTTTTTACACTTAAAAAATTTCTACCGTCGGAACCAAAAAAGCTGGAGACTTGAAACTAATATATTTTGTAGGGAGATATGTCACCTACCTAAACTTAGAAAATTTAGGCCAATCCGTCCAACACAACTCTCGTAAGAAATTTTCACGCATGAAAAAAGTGAAACTTATCGAAATATATAGCTTTTTTGGCTGTTAACAAAGGTAGCAGCTACCTTCCTTGCTTTTTCGAAAAAATGGCAGATAGGCTAAAATTTAGATTAGAGATTTATTGCCGTTTTAAAATAGCTAAGAGTCGTCCCCATGTTGTCACGAGGGGGTTTTTTTTAGCTCCTTTAGTTTTCTAGTAATCGTTAATGCTACGGATTTTCGCACCCAAATTTTTTACAATTCAAAAATTTCTACCTTTGGAACCAAAGAAGCTGGAGAATTGAAGCCAAAAGCTTTCGTTGGTAGATGTTTCACTTTACTAAATTTAAAAAATTTAGGCCAATCCGTTCAACACAACTCTCGTAGGAAATTTTCACGCATGAAAAAAGTGAAACTTATCGAAATATACAGCTTTTTTGGCTGTTAACAAAGGTAGCTCCTTCCTTGTTTTTTCGAAAAATTGGCAGATGGACTAAAATTTAAATTAAGGAACTAATGCTCTTTTAAAAAACCTAAGGTTCGTCCCCATGTTGTCACGAGGAGGTTTTTTAGCTCCTTTAGTTTTCGAGTAATCGTTAATGCTACGGATTTTCGCACCCAATTTTTTACACTTCAAAAATTTTTACCGTCGGAACCAAAGAAGCTGGGAACCTGAGACCAATAGTCGAGCCAATCCGTTTAACACAACTCTCGTTAGAAATTTTCTCGCATGAAAAAAGTGAAACTTATTGAAATATATAGCTTTTTTGGCTGTTAACAAAGGTAGCCGCTACCTTCCTTGTTTTATTCGAAAAATTGGCGGATGGGCTGAAATTTAGATAAGAGCTATAATTCCGTTTTAATATAGCTAAGGGTCGTCCCCATGTTTTCACGAGGGGGTTTTTTTTAGCTCCTTAATTTTCGAGTATTCGTTAATGCTACGGATTTTCTCACTCAATTTTTTTACAATTCAAATATTTCTACCGTCGGAACCAAAAAAGATGGAGACCTATTACCAACGGCCGTAGTAGGTAGATATGTTATTTATCTGGATTTAAAAAATTCAGGCGAATCCATCCAACACAACTCTCGTAAGAAATTTTCACGCATGAAAAAAGTGAAACTTATCGAAATATATAGCTTTTTTGGCTGTTAACAAAGATAGCTCCTTCCTTGTTTTTTCGAAAAATTGGCGGATTGGCTAAAATTTAGATTAAAAAACTAATGCCGTTTAAAAATAGCTAAGGGTCGTACCTATGGTGTCACGAGGGGGTTTTTTTTAGCTCCTTTAGTTTTCGAGTAATCGTTAATGCTACGGATTTTCGCACACAATTTTTTTACAATTAAAAAATTTCTACCGTCGGAACCAAAAAAGCTAGAGACCTAAAACCAATGGCCTATGTAGGTAAATATATCACCTATCTAGATATCTCACTTACCTTGATTTTAAAAATTCAGGTTAATCCGTCTAACACAACTCTCGTAAGAAATTTTCATGCATGAAAAAAGTGAAACTTATCGAAATATATAGTTTTTTGGCTGTTAACAAAGGTAGCTCCTTCCTTGTTTTTTCGAAAAATTGGCGGATGAACCAAAATTTAAATTTAGAAACTAATGCCCTTTTGAAATAGCTAAAAGTCGTCCCCATGTTATCACAAGGGGTTTTTTTTAGCTCCTTTGGTTTTCGAGTAATCGTTAATGCTACGGATTTTCGCACACAATTTTTTTACAATTAAAAAATTTCTACCGTCGGAACCAAAAAAGTTGGAGACCTAAAACCAATGGCCGTTGTAGGTAGATATATCACCTACTTAGATTTAGAAAATTTAGGCTATTCCGTCTAACACAACTCTCGTAAGAAATTTTCACGCATGAAAAAAGTGAAACTTATCGAAATATATAGTTTTTTGGCTGTTAACAAAGATAGCTCCTTCCTTGTTTTATCGAAAAATTGGTGGATGAACCGAAATTTAAATTAAGAAACTAATGCCTTTTAAAATAACTAAAAGTCGTCCCCATGTTATCACAAGGGGGTTTTTTAGCTCCTTTAGTTTTCGAGTAATCGTTAATGCTACGGATTTTCGCACCCAATTTTTTTACACTTCAAAAATTTCTACAGTCGGAACCAAATAAACTGGAGAACTGAAACCAATGGCTGTTATAGGTAGATATGTCACCTACCTGGATTTAATAAATTCCTATCAATTTTTTCAACACAATTCTCGTAAGAAATTTTCACTCGCAGGCAAAAAGTGAAACTTATCGAAATATATAGCTTTTTTGGATGTTAACAAAGGTAGCTCCTTCTTTGTTTTTTCGAAAAATTGGCGGATGGGCTAAAATTTAGATTAAAAATTTAATGCCGTTTTAAAATAGCTAAGGGTCGTCTCCATGATGTCACGAGGGTTTTTTTTTTAGCCTCTTAATTTTCGAGTAATCGTTAATGCTACGGATTTTCACACCCAATTTTTTTACACTTCAAAAGTTGCTACCGTCGGAACAAAAGAAGCTGGAGACTTGAAACTAATATATTTTGTAGGGAGATATGTCACCTACCTAAACTTAATAAATTAAGGCCAATCCGTCCAACACAACTCTCGTAAGAAATTTTCACGCATGAAAAAAGTGAAACTTATCGATATATATAGCTTTTTTGGCTGTTAACAAAGGTACCTTCCTGTTTTTTTCGAAAAAATGGTGGATGGGCTGAAATTTAGATTTAAAATTTAATGCCGTTTTAAAATAGCTAAGGATCGTCCCAATGTTGTCACGAGGGTGTTTTTTTTAGCTCTTTTAGTTTTCGAGTAATCGTTAATGCTACGGATTTTCGCACCCAAATTTTTAACACTTCAAACAATTCTACCGTCTAAACCAAAAAAGCTGGAGACCTGAAACCAATATCCGTCGTAGGTAGATGTGTCATCTACATTCAATCAAGAAAATCAAGCCAATCCGTCTAACACAACTCTCGTAAGAAATTTTCACGCATGAAAAAAGTGAAACTTATCGAAATATATAGCTTTTTTGGCTGTTAACAAAGGTAGCAGCTATCTTCCTTGTTTTTAAGAAAAAATGGCGGATGGGCTGAAATTTAGATTAGAAATTTAATGCCGTTTTAAAATAGCTAACAATCGTCCTCATGTTGTCACGAGGGATTTTTTTTAGCTCCTTTAGTTTTCGAGTAATCGTTAATGATACGGATTTTCACTCCCAAATTTTTTACAATTCAAAAATTTCTCCCGTCGGAACCAAAGAAGCTGGATACCTGAAACCAATGGCCATTGTAGGTTGATATGTCATTTACTTGAATTTTAGGCCAATCCGTCCAACACAACTCTCGTAAGAAATTTCCACGCATGAAAAAAGTGAAACTTATCGAAATATATAGATTTTTTGGCTGTTAACAAAGGTAGCAGCTACCTTCCTTGCTTTTTCGAAAAAATGGCAGATAGGCTAAAATTTAGATTAGAGATTTATTGCCATTTTAAAAAAGCTAAGAGTCGTCCCCATGTTGTCACGAGGGGGTTTTTTTTAGCTCCTTTAGTTTTCTAGTAATCGTTAATGCTACGGATTTTCGCACCCAAATTTTTTACAATTCAAAAATTTCTACCTTTGGAACCAAAGAAGATGGAGAATTGAAGCCAAAAGCTTTCGTTGGTAGATGTTTCACTTTACTAAATTTAAAAAATTTAGGCCAATCCGTTCAACACAACTCTCGTAGGAAATTTTCACGCATGAAAAAAGTGAAACTTATCGAAATATATAGCTTTTTTGGCTGTTAACAAAGGTAGCTCCTTCCTTGTTTTTTCGAAAAATTGGCGGATGGACTAAAATTTAAATTAAGGAACTAATGCTCTTTTAAAAAACCTAAGGTTCGTCCCCATGTTGTCACGAGGAGGTTTTCTAGCTCCTTTAGTTTTCGAGTAATCGTTAATGCTACGGATTTTCGCACCCAATTTTTTACACTTCAAAAATTTTTACCGTCGGAACCAAAGAAGCTGGGAACCTGAGACCAATAGTCGAGCCAATCCGTTTAACACAACTCTCGTTAGAAATTTTCTCGCATGAAAAAAGTGAAACTTATTGAAATATATAGCTTTTTTGGCTGTTAACAAAGGTAGCCGCTACCTTCCTTGTTTTATTCGAAAAATTGGCGGATGGGCTGAAATTTAGATAAGAGCTATAATTCCGTTTTAATATAGCTAAGGGTCGTCCCCATGTTTTCACGAGGGGGTTTTTTTTAGCTCCTTAATTTTCGAGTATTCGTTAATGCTACGGATTTTCTCACTCAATTTTTTTACAATTCAAATATTTCTACCGTCGGAACCAAAAAAGATGGAGACCTAAAACCAACGGCCGTAGTAGGTAGATATGTTATTTATCTGGATTTAAAAAATTCAGGCGAATCCATCCAACACAACTCTCGTAAGAAATTTTCACGCATGAAAAAAGTGAAACTTATCGAAATATATAGCTTTTTTGGCTGTTAACAAAGATAGCTCCTTCCTTGTTTTTTCGAAAAATTGGCGGATTGGCTAAAATTTAGATTAAAAAACTAATGCCGTTTAAAAATAGCTAAGGGTCGTACCTATGGTGTCACGAGGGGGTTTTTTTTAGCTCCTTTAGTTTTCGAGTAATCGTTAATGCTACGGATTTTCGCACACAATTTTTTTACAATTAAAAAATTTCTACCGTCGGAACCAAAAAAGCTAGAGACCTAAAACCAATGGCCTATGTAGGTAAATATATCGCCTATCTAGATATGTCACTTACCTTGATTTTAAAAATTCAGGTCAATCCGTCTAACACAACTCTCGTAAGAAATTTTCACGCATGAAAAAAGTGAAACTTATCGAAATATATAGTTTTTTGGCTGTTAACAAAGGTAGCTCCTTCCTTGTTTTTTCGAAAAATTGGCGGATGAACCAAAATTTAAATTTAGAAACTAATGCCCTTTTGAAATAGCTAAAAATCGTCCCCATGTTATCACAAGGGGGTTTTTTTAGCTCCTTTGGTTTTCGAGTAATCGTTAATGCTACGGATTTTCGCACACAATTTTTTTACAATTAAAAAATTTCTACCGTCGGAACCAAAAAAGTTGGAGACCTAAAACCAATGGCCGTTGTAGGTAGATATATCACCTACTTAGATTTAGAAAATTTAGGCTATTCCGTCTAACACAACTCTCGTAAGAAATTTTCACGCATGAAAAAAGTGAAACTTATCGAAATATATAGTTTTTTGGCTGTTAACAAAGGTAGCTCCTTCCTTGTTTTATCGAAAAATTGGTGGATGAACCGAAATTTAAATTAAGAAACTAATGCCTTTTAAAATAACTAAAAATCGTCCCCATGTTATCACAAGGGGGTTTTTTTAGCTCCTTTAGTTTTCGAGTAATCGTTAATGCTACGGATTTTCGCACCCAATTTTTTTACACTTCAAAAATTTCTACAGTCGGAACCAAATAAACTGGAGAACTGAAACCAATGGCTGTTATAGGTAGATATGTCACCTACCTGGATTTAATAAATTCCTATCAATTTCTTCAACACAACTCTCGTAAGAAATTTTCACGCAGGCAAAAAGTGAAACTTATCGAAATATATAGCTTTTTTGGCTGTTAACAAAGATAGCTCCTTCCTTGTTTTTTCGAAAAATTGGCGGATTGGCTAAAATTTAGATTAAAAAACTAATGCCGTTTAAAAATAGCTAAGGGTCGTACCTATGGTGTCACGAGGGGGTTTTTTTTAGCTCCTTTAGTTTTCGAGTAATCGTTAATGCTACGGATTTTCGCACACAATTTTTTTACAATTAAAAAATTTCTACCGTCGGAACCAAAAAAGCTAGAGACCTAAAACCAATGGCCTATGTAGGTAAATATATCGCCTATCTAGATATGTCACTTACCTTGATTTTAAAAATTCAGGTCAATCCGTCTAACACAACTCTCGTAAGAAATTTTCACGCATGAAAAAAGTGAAACTTATCGAAATATATAGTTTTTTGGCTGTTAACAAAGGTAGCTCCTTCCTTGTTTTTTCGAAAAATTGGCGGATGAACCAAAATTTAAATTTAGAAACTAATGCCCTTTTGAAATAGCTAAAAATCGTCCCCATGTTATCACAAGGGGGTTTTTTTAGCTCCTTTGGTTTTCGAGTAATCGTTAATGCTACGGATTTTCGCACACAATTTTTTTACAATTAAAAAATTTCTACCGTCGGAACCAAAAAAGTTGGAGACCTAAAACCAATGGCCGTTGTAGGTAGATATATCACCTACTTAGATTTAGAAAATTTAGGCTATTCCGTCTAACACAACTCTCGTAAGAAATTTTCACGCATGAAAAAAGTGAAACTTATCGAAATATATAGTTTTTTGGCTGTTAACAAAGGTAGCTCCTTCCTTGTTTTATCGAAAAATTGGTGGATGAACCGAAATTTAAATTAAGAAACTAATGCCTTTTAAAATAACTAAAAATCGTCCCCATGTTATCACAAGGGGGTTTTTTTAGCTCCTTTAGTTTTCGAGTAATCGTTAATGCTACGGATTTTCGCACCCAATTTTTTTACACTTCAAAAATTTCTACAGTCGGAACCAAATAAACTGGAGAACTGAAACCAATGGCTGTTATAGGTAGATATGTCACCTACCTGGATTTAATAAATTCCTATCAATTTCTTCAACACAACTCTCGTAAGAAATTTTCACGCAGGCAAAAAGTGAAACTTATCGAAATATATAGCTTTTTTGGATGTTAACAAAGGTAGCTCCTTCTTTGTTTTTTCGAAAAATTGGCGGATGGGCTAAAATTAAGATTAAAAAACTAATGCCGTTTAAAAAAAACTAAGGGTCGTCCCTATGGTGTCACGAGGGGGTTTTTTTTAGCTCCTTTAGTTTTCGAGTAATAGTTAATGCTACGGATTTTCGCACAAAATTTTTTTACAATTAAAAAATTTCTACTGTCGGAACCAAAAAAGCTAGAGACCTAAAACCAATGGCCTATGTAGGTAGATATATCACCTATCTAGATTTAGAAAATATAGGCTAATCCGTTAAACACAACTCTCGTAAGAAATTTTCACGCATGAAAAAAGTGAAACTTATCGAAATATATAGCTTTTTTGGCTGTTAACAAAGGTAGCAGCTACCTTCCTTGTTTTTTCGAAAAATTGGCGGATGGACCAAAATTTAAATTAAGGAACTGATGTCCTTTTAAAATAGCTAAAGGTTTTCCCCATGTTGTCACGAGGAGGTTTTTTAGCTCCTTTAGTTTTCGAGTAATCGTTAATGCTACGGATTTTCGCACCCAATTTTTTACACTTCAAAAATTTCTACCGTCGGAACCAAATAAGCCGGAGAACTGAAACCAATGGCCGTTTTGAGTAGATATGTCACCTACCTGGATTTAAAAAATTCAGGTCAATCCGTCTAACACAACTCTCGTAAGAAGTTTTCACGAATGAAAATAGTGAAACTTATCGAAATATATAGTTTTTTGGCTGTTAACAAAGGTAGCTCCTTCCTTGTTTTTTCGAAAAATTGGCGGATGGACCGAAATTTAAATTAAGGAACTAATGCCGTTTTCAATTAGCTAAGGGTCGTCCCCATGTTGTCACGAGGGGATTTTTTTTAGCTCCTTTAGTTTTCGAGTAATCGTTAATGCTACGGATTTTCGCACCCAATTTTTTTACACTTCAAAAATTTCTACCGTCGGAACCAAAAAAGCTGGAGAACTGAAACCAATGGCCGTTTTAGATAGATATATCATCTATCTGGATTTAAAAAATTCAGGCCAGTCCGTCTAACACAACTCTCGTAAGAAATTTTCACGCATGAAAAAAGTGAAACTTATCGAAATATATAGTTTTTTGGCTGTTAACAAAGGTAGCTCCTTCCTTGTTTTTTCGAAAAATTGGCGGATGAACCAAAATTTAAATTAAGAAACTAATGCCCTTTTAAAATAGCTAAAAGTCGTCCCCATGTTATCACAAGGGGGTTTTTTTAGCTCCTTTAGTTTTCGAGTAATCGTTAATGCTACGGATTTTCGCACCCAATTTTTTTACATTTCAAAAATTTCTACAGTCGGAACCAAATAAGCTGGACACCTGAAACCAATGGCCTTTATAGGTAGATATGTCACCTACCTGGATTTACAAAACTCAAGCCAGTTTGGCCAACACAACTCTCGTAAGAAATTTTCACGCAGTAAAAAAGTGAAACTTATCGAAATATATAGCTTTTTTGGATGTTAACAATGGTAGCTCCTTCCTTGTTTTTTCGAAAAATTGGCGGATGGGCTAAAATTTAGATTAAAAAACTAATGCCGTTTTAAAATAGCTAAGGGTCGTCCCTATGTTGTCACGAGGGGGTTTTTTTTAGCTCCTTTAGTTTTCGAGTAATCGTTAATGATACGGATTTTCGCACCCAATTTTTTTACAATTAAAAAATTTCTACCGTCGGAACCAAAAAAGCTGGAAACCTAAAACCAATGGCCGTTGTAGGTAGATATATCTCCTACCTAGATTTAGATATTTCAGGATAATCCGTGTAACACAACTCTCGTAAGTAATTTTCACGCATGAAAAAAGTGAAACTTATCGAAATATATAGCTTTTTTGGCTGTTAATAAAGGTAGCAGCTACCTTCCTTGTTTTTTCGAAAAATTGGCGGATGGGATGAAATTTAGATTAAAGATTTAATGTTGTTTTCAAATAGCTAAGGGTCGTCCCCATGTTGTCACGAGGGGTTTTTTTTAGCTCCTTTAGTTTTCGAGTAATCGTTAATGCTACGGATTTTCGCACCCAATTTTTTTACACTTCAAAAATTTCTACCGTCGGAACCAAAAAAGCTGGAGAACTAAAACCAATGGCCGTGTTAGGTAGATATGTCACCTACCTGGATTTAAAAAATTCAGGTCAAGCCGCCTAACACAACTCTCGTAAGAAATTTTCACGCATGAAAAAAGTGAAACTTATCGAAATATATAGCTTTTTTGGATGTTAACAAAGGTAGCACCTTCCTTGTTTTTTCAAAAAATTGGCGGATGGGCTTAAATTTAGATTTAGAAACTAATGCCGTTTTAAAATAGCTAAAAGTCGTCCCTATTTTTCACAAGGGGGTTTTTTTTAGCTCCTTTAGTTTTTGAGTAATCGTTAATGCTACGGATTTTCGCACACAAATTTTTTACACTTAAAAAATTTCTACCGTCGGAACCAAAAAAGCTGGAGACCTAAAATCAATGGTCGTTGTAGGTTGATATATCACCTACCTAGATTTAGAAAATTTGGGCTTATCCGTTTAACACAACTCTCGTAAGAAATTTTCACGCATGAAAAAAGTGAAACTTATCGAAATATATAGCTTTTTTGGCTGTTAACAAAGGTAGCAGCTACCTTCCTTGTTTTTTCGAAAAATTGGCGGATGGGCCAAAATTTAGATTAGAAATTTATTGCCGTTTTAAAATAGCTAAAATTCGTCCCCATGTTGTCACGAGGGGGTATATTTTAGCTCCTTTAGTTTTCGAGTAATCGTTAATGCTACGGATTTTCGCACCCAATTTTTTACACTTCAAAAATTTCTACAGTCGGAACCAAAGAAGCTGGAGAACTTAAACCAATGGCCGTTTTAGGTTGATATGTCACCTACCTGGATTTTAAAAAATTCAGGTCAATCCGTTTAACACAACTCTCGTAAGAAATTTTCACGGATGAAAAAAGTGAAACTTATCGAAATATATAGCTTTTTTGGCTGTTAACAAAGGTAGCTCCTTCCTTGTTTTTTCGAAAAATTGGCGGATTGACCAAAATTTAAATTAAGGAGCTAATGCCCTTTTGAAATAGCTAAAAGTCGTCCCCATGTTGTCACGAGGGGGTATATTTTAGCTCCTTTAGTTTTCGAGTAATCGTTAATGCTACGGATTTTCGCACCCAATTTTTTACACTTCAAAAATTTCTACAGTCGGAACCAAAGAAGCTGGAGAACTTAAACCAATGGCCGTTTTAGGTTGATATGTCACCTACCTGGATTTAAAAAATTCAGGTCAATCCGTTAAACACAACTCTCGTAAGAAATTTTCACGCATGAAAAAAGTGAAACTTATCGAAATATATAGCTTTTTTGGCTGTTAACAAAGGTAGCTCCTTCCTTGTTTTTTCGAAAAATTGGCGGATTGACCAAAATTTAAATTAAGGAGCTAATGCCCTTTTGAAATAGCTAAAGGTCGTCCCCATGTTGTCACGAGGGGGTATATTTTAGCTCCTTTAGTTTTCGAGTAATCGTTAATGCTACGGATTTTCGCACCCAATTTTTTACACTTCAAAAATTTCTACAGTCGGAACCAAAGAAGCTGGAGAACTTAAACCAATGGCCGTTTTAGGTTGATATTACACCTACCTGGATTTAAAAAATTCAGGTCAATCCGTTTAACACAACTCTCGTAAGAAATTTTCACGCATGAAAAAAGTGAAACTTATCGAAATATATAGCTTTTTTGGTTGTTAACAAAGGTAGCAGCTACCTTCCTTGTTTTTTCGAAAAATTGGCGGATGGACCAAAATTTAAATTAGAAATTAAATGCCGTTTTAAAATAGCTAAAATTCGTCCCCATGTTGTCACGAGGGGGTATATTTTAGCTCCTTTAGTTTTCGAGTAATCGTTAATGCTACGGATTTTCGCACCCAATTTTTTTACATTTCAAAAATTTCTACCGTCGGAATCAAAAAAGCTGGACACCTGAAACCAATGGCCGTTGTAGGAAGATATATCATTTACCTAGATTTAGAAAATTCAGGCTAATCCGTCCTACACAACTCTCGTAAGAAATTTTCACGCATGAAAAAAGTGAAACTTATCGAAATATATAGCTTTTTTGGCTGTTAACAAAGGTAGCAGCTACCTTCCTTGTTTTTTCGAAAAATTGGCGAATGGGCCAAAATTTAGATTAGAAATTTAATGCCGTTTTTAAATTTCTAAAATTTGTCCCCATGTTGTCACGAGGGGGTATATTTTAGCTCCTTTAGTTTTCGAGTAATCGTTAATGCTACGGATTTTCGCACCCAATTTTTTTACATTTCAAAAATTTCTACCGTCGGAATCAAAAAAGCTGGACACCTGAAACCAATGGCCGTTGTAGGTAGATATATCATTTACTTGGATTTAAAAAATATAGGGCAATCCCTTTTACACAACTCTCGTAAGAAATTTTCACGCATGAAAAAAGTGAATCTTATTAAAATATATAGCTTTTTTGGCTGTTAACAAAGGTAGCTCCTTCCTTGTTTTTTCGAAAAATTGGCGGATGGACCAAAATTTAAATTAAGGAACTGATGCCCTTTTAAAATAGCTAAAGGTTTTCCCCATGTTGTCACAAGGAGGTTTTTTTAGCTCCTTTAGTTTTCGAGTGATCGTTAATGCTACGGATTTTCGCACCCAAATTTTTTACACTTAAAAAATTTCTACCGTCGGAATTAAAGAAATTGGAGACCTGAAACCAATGGCCGTTGTAGGTAGATATGTCACCTACCTGGATTTAAAAAATTCAGGCCAATTCGTCCAACACAACTCTCGTAAGAAATTTTATCGCATCAAAAAGATAAACTTATGGAAATATATAGCTTTTTTGGCTGTTAACAAAGGTAGCAGCTACCTTCCTTGTTTTTTCGAAAAATTGGCGGATGGGCTGAAATTTAGATTAGAGATTTAATGCCGTTTTAAAATAGCTAAGGGTCGTCCCCATGTTGTCACGAGGGGGTTTTTTTTAGCTCCTTTAGTTTTCGAGTAATCGCTAATGCTACGGATTTTCGCACCCAATTTTTTTACACTTCAAAAATTTATACTGTCGGAACGAAAGAAGCTGGAGACCTGAAACCAATGGCCGTTGTAGACAGATATGTCACCTACCTGGATTTAAAAAATTCAGGCCAATCCGTCTTACACAACTCTCGTAAGAAATTTTCACGCATGAAAAAAGTGAAACTTATCGAAATATATAGCTTTTTTGGCTGTTAACAATGGTAGCAGCTACCTTCCTTGTTTTTTCGAAAAATTGGCAGATGGACCGAAATTTAAATTAAGGAACTAATTCCACATTTTCTTTTAAATTTAAATAAAGTATAGTTTCGCGCGAAAAAATTATTCCAAATATATTTACAATGATTTTCATTTCGTTTAAATTGTGTTTTTTATAAATTGAGTTTGTAAATCGTTGTAATAGTCAAAAACAAATTAATACAGATGAATTAAGCGAACAAATACAAAATTTAATTGCCGGCTAAATTTTTGGGTGGCCTACTAAATGACCATTTGTAATTTTTTTATTTTACATTTTTTCCTTAATTTTTAGGTAAATGAAAAATTAATTTTCAATTAACTATACTTTATTTAAATTTAAAAGAAAATGTGGAACAGATGTAGTATAGGACGGCAGATTTTCTTTGCTAAACACGGGCATTAACGATTGCAGCGCCGAAAAATATTTTATGCGTGAAAAAATCATTGTAAATATATTTAGAATAATTTTTTCGCCATCTATTATCAGTATTAGTTTTTTGCATGAAAAAATTATTTTAAATATATTTTACAAGCTCAGTTTATAAAAAACACAATTTAAACGAAATTAAAATCAAATATATTTAGAAAAAGTTATTCTAAATATATTTACAATGATTTTTCACGCAAAAAACTAATACTGATAATAGATGGCAGTATTGTTATTTTTCGCGCGAAAAAATTATTCTAAATATATTTACAATTATTTTTGCTAAGCACGGGCACGAACGATGACAACGCCACTTTTTAGAAAAGCGGGAAAAATTGTAACTAAAAGTTGCGTCTTTGGTTGACTAAAACGCCATCTATTGGAAATATAAATAAACTCGCATTTAAATAACAACACTTCCATCTATTATCAGTATTAGTTTTTTGCATTTTTTATAAATTCCACCTTCCTTGTTTTTTCGAAAAATTGGCGGATGGGCTGAAATTTAGATTAGAGATTTAATGCCGTTTAAAAATAGCTATGGGTCGTCCCCATGTTGTCACGAGTGGGTTTTTTTTAGCTCCTTTAGTTTTCGAGTGATCGTTAATGCTACGGATTTTCGCACCCAATTTTTTTACACTTCAAAAATTTCTACCGTCGGAACCAAAAAAGCTGGAGATCTGAAACCAATGGCCGTCGTAGGGAGATATGTCACCTACCTGGATTTAAAAAATTCAAGTCAATCCGTTAAACACAACTCTCGTAAGAAATTTTCACGCATGAAAAAAGTGAAACTTATCGAAATATATAGCTTTTTTGGCTGTTAACAAAGGTAGCAGCTACCTTCCTTGTTTTTTAGAAAAATTGGCAGATGGACCGAAATTTAAATTAAGGAACTAATTCCCTTTTAAAATAGCTAAGAGTCGTCTCCATGTTGTCACGAGGGGGTTTTTTTAGCTCCTTTAGTTTTCGAGTAATCGTTAATGCTACGGATTTTCGCAACCATTTTTTTTACACTTCAAAAATTTCTACCGTCGGAACGAAAGTAGCTGGAGACCTGAAACTAATGGCCGTCGTAGGTAGATTTGTCACCTAGTTGGATTTAAAAAATATAGGCCAATCTGTTCAACACAATTCTAGTAAGAAATTTTCACGCATGAAAAAAGTGAAACTTATCGAAATATATAGCTTTTTTGGCTGTTAACAAAGGTAGCTCCTTCCTTGTTTTTTCGAAAAATTGGCAAATTGACCGTAATTTAAATTAAAAAATTAATTCTTTTTTAAAATAGCTAAGGGTCGTCCCCATGTTGTAACGAGGGGGTTTTTTTTAGCTCCTTTAGTTTTCGAGTAATCGTTAATGCTACGGATTTTCGCACCCAAATTTTTTACATTCCAAAAATTTCTACCGTCGGAACCACATAAGCTGGAGACCTAAAACCAATGGCCGTCGAAGGTAGATATATCACCCACATAAACTTAAAAAATTCAGGCCAATCCATCTAACACAACTCTCGTAAGAAATTTTCACGCATGAAAAAAGTGAAACTTATCGAAATATATAGCTTTTTGGCTGTTAACAAAGGTAGCTCCTTCCTTGTTTTTTTCGAAAAATTGGCGGATGGACAAAAATTTAAATTAAGTAACTTATTTTTTTTTAAAATAGCTAAGGGTCGTCGCCATGTTGTCACGAAGGGTTTTTTGTAGCTCTAAAAAATCTCTCATAAGAAATTTTCACGCATGAAAAAAGTGAAACTTATCCAAATATATAGCTTTTTTGGCTGTTAACAAAGGTAGCAGCTACCTTCCTTGTTTTTTCGAAAAATTGGCAGATGGGCTGAAATTTTGATTAGAGATTTAATGCCGTTTTAAAATAGCTAAGGGTCGTCCCCATGTTGTCACGAGGGGGTTTTTTTTAGCTCCTTTAGTTTTCGAGTAATCGTTAATGCTACGGATTTTCGCACCCAAATTTTTTACAATTCAAAAATTTCTACCGTCGGAACCAAATTTTCACGCATGAAAAAAGTGAAACTTATCGAAATATATAACTTTTTTGGCTGTTAACAAAGATAGCTCCTTCCTTGTTTTTTCGAAAAATTGGCGGATGGACCGAAATTTAAATTAAGGAACTAAAGCCGTTTTAAAATAGCAAAGGGTCGTTCCCATGATGTCACGAGAAGGTTTTTTTTAGATCCTTTAGTTTTCGAGTAATCGTTAATGCTACGGATTTTCGCACGCAAAATTTTTACACTTCAAAAATTTCTACCGTCGGAACCAAAGAAGCTGGAGACCTGAAACCTATTGCCATCGTAGGTAGTTATGTCACCTACCTAAACTTTCAAAATTCAGGACAATCCGTCCAACCAAAACTCTCGTAAGAAATTTTTACGCATGAAAAAAGTGAAACTTATCGAAATATATAGCTTTTTTGGCTGTTAACAAAGGTAGCAGCTACCTTCCTTGTTTTTTCGAAAAATTGCCGGATGGGCTAAAATTTAGATTAAAGATTTAAAGCCGTTTTAAAATAGCTAAAGGTCGTCTCCATGTTGTCACGAGGGGTTTTTTTTTAGCTCCTTTAGTTTTTGAGTAATCGTTAATGCTATGGATTTTCGCACCCAATTTTTTTACCATTCAAAAATTTCTACCGTCGGAACCAAAAAAGCTGAAGACTTACAACCAATGGCCGTTGTAGGTAATTATGTCACCTACCTAGACTTAAAAAATTCAGGACAATCCGTCTAACACAACTCTCGTAAGAAATTTTCACGCATGAAAAAAGTGAAACTTATCCAAATATATAGCTTTTTTGGCTGTTAACAAAGGTAGCTGCTACCTTCCTTGTTTTTTCGAAAAATTGGCGGATGGGCTGAAATTTAGATTAAAAATTTAATGCCGTTTTAAAATAGCTAGGGTCGTCCTCATGTTGTCACGAGGGGGTTTTTTTTAGCTCCTTTAGTTTTCGAGTAATCGTTAATGCCATTTTTAATAAAAACACTTGTTTTATATTTCGCAAACACAAAATTTTATTTTATTAAATAAAACTCAATTAATTTCGACTTGTTAAGTCATCATCAGGAGTTCAACTCCTGATGATGACTTAACAAGTCGAAATTAATTGAGTTTTATTTAATAAAATAAAATTTTGTGTTTGCGAAATATAAAACAAGTGTTTTTATTAAAAATGGTATTTAGTGTGTTTCGCCAAGTGCCAACGGCAATAAGTGTTAGTGATATAATCGTTAATGCTACGGATTTTCGCACCCAATTTTTTTACACTTCAAAAATTTCTACCGTTGGAACCAAAAAAGCTGGAGACCTAAAACCAATGGCCGTTGTAGGTTAATATGTAACCTACCTAATTTTAAAAAATTCAGGCCAATCCGTTCAACACAACTCTCGTAAGAAATTTTCACGCATGAAAAAAGTGAAACTTATCGAAATATATAACTTTTTTGGCTGTTAACAAAGGTAGCAGCTACCTTCCTTGTTTTTTCGAAAAATTGGCGAATGGGCTGAAAATTAGATAAAAGATTTAATGCCGTTTTAAAATAGCTAGGGTCGTCCTCATGTTGTCACGAGGGGGTTTTTTTTAGCTCCTTTAGTTTTCGAGTAATCGTTAATGCTACGGATTTTCGCACCCAATTTTTGTACATTTCAAAAATTTCCACCGTCGGAACCAAAAAAGATGGAGACCTGAAACCAATGGCCAATGTAGGAAGATATGTCACCTACCTGGTCTTAAAAAATTCAAGCCAATCCGTTCAACACAACTCTCGTAAGAAATTTTCACGCATGAAAAAAGTGAAACTTATCGAAATATATAGCTTTTTTGGAATTTAACAAAGGTAGCAGCTACCTTCATTGTTTTTTCGAAAAATTGGAGGATGAGCTGAAATTGAGATAAGAGATTTAATGCCGTTTTAAAATAGCTAAAGGTCGTCTCCATGTTGTCAGGAGGGGTTTTTTTTTAGCTCCTTTAGTTTTCGAGTAATCGTTAATGCTATGGATTTTCGCAACCAATTTTTTTACACTTCAAAAATTTCTACCGTTGAAATTAAAGAATCTGGAGACCTGTTACCAATGGCTGTGGTAGGAAGATATGTCACCTACCTGGATTTAAAAAATTCAAGCCAATCCGTCCAACAAAACTCTCGTAAGAAATTTTCACGCATGAAAAAAGTGAAACTTATCGAAATATATAGCTTTTTTGGCTGTTAACAAAGGTAGCAGCTACCTTCCTTGTTTTTTCGAAAAATTGGCGGATGGGCTGAAATTTAGATTAAAAATTTAATGCCGTTTTAAAATAGCTAAGGGTCGTCTCCATGATGTCACGAGGGTTTTTTTTTTAGCCTCTTAATTTTCGAGTAATCGTTAATGCTACGGATTTTCGCACCCAATTTTTTTACACTTCAAAAGTTGCTACCGTCGGAACAAAAGAAGCTGGAGACTTGAAACTAATATATTTTGTAGGGAGATATGTCACCTACCTAAACTTAAAAAATTTAGGCCAATCCGTCTAACACAACTCTCGTAAGAAATTTTCACGCATGAAAAAAGTGAAACTTATCGATATATATAGCTTTTTTGGCTGTTAACAAAGGTAGCTACCTTCCTGGTTTTTTCGAAAAAATGGTGGATGGGCTGAAATTTAGATTTAAAATTTAATGCCGTTTTAAAATAGCTAAGGATCGTCCCAATGTTGTCACGAGGGTGTTTTTTTTAGCTCTTTTAGTTTTCGAGTAATCGTTAATGCTACGGATTTTCGCACCCAAATTTTTAACACTTCAAACAATTCTACCGTCTAAACCAAAAAAGCTGGAGACCTGAAACCAATATCCGTCGTAGGTAGATGTGTCATCTACCTTCAATCAAGAAAATCAAGCCAATCCGTCTAACACAACTCTCGTAAGAAATTTTCACGCATGAAAAAAGTGAAACTTATCGAAATATATAGCTTTTTTGGCTGTTAACAAAGGTAGCAGCTATCTTCCTTGTTTTTAAGAAAAAATGGCGGATGGGCTGAAATTTAGATTAGAAATTTAATGCCGTTTTAAAATAGCTAACAATCGTCCCCATGTTGTCACGAGGGATTTTTTTTAGCTCCTTTAGTTTTCGAGTAATCGTTAATGATACGGATTTTCGCACCCAAATTTTTAACACTTCAAACAATTCTACCGTCTAAACCAAAAAAGCTGGAGACCTGAAACCAATATCCGTCGTAGGTAGATGTGTCATCTACCTTCAATCAAGAAAATCAAGCCAATCCGTCTAACACAACTCTCGTAAGAAATTTTCACGCATGAAAAAAGTGAAACTTATCGAAATATATAGATTTTTTGGCTGTTAACAAAGGTAGCAGCTACCTTCCTTGCTTTTTCGAAAAAATGGCAGATAGGCTAAAATTTAGATTAGAGATTTATTGCCGTTTTAAAATAGCTAAGAGTCGTCCCCATGTTGTCACGAGGGGGTTTTTTTTAGCTCCTTTAGTTTTCTAGTAATCGTTAATGCTACGGATTTTCGCACCCAAATTTTTTACAATTCAAAAATTTCTACCTTTGGAACCAAAGAAGCTGGAGAATTGAAGCCAAAAGCTTTCGTTGGTAGATGTTTCACTTTACTAAATTTAAAAAATTTAGGCCAATCCGTTCAACACAACTCTCGTAGGAAATTTTCACGCATGAAAAAAGTGAAACTTATCGAAATATACAGCTTTTTTGGCTGTTAACAAAGGTAGCTCCTTCCTTGTTTTTTCGAAAAATTGGCAGATGGACTAAAATTTAAATTAAGGAACTAATGCTCTTTTAAAAAACCTAAGGTTCGTCCCCATGTTGTCACGAGGAGGTTTTTTAGCTCCTTTAGTTTTCGAGTAATCGTTAATGCTACGGATTTTCGCACCCAATTTTTTACACTTCAAAAATTTTTACCGTCGGAACCAAAGAAGCTGGGAACCTGAGACCAATAGTCGAGCCAATCCGTTTAACACAACTCTCGTTAGAAATTTTCTCGCATGAAAAAAGTGAAACTTATTGAAATATATAGCTTTTTTGGCTGTTAACAAAGGTAGCCGCTACCTTCCTTGTTTTATTCGAAAAATTGGCGGATGGGCTGAAATTTAGATAAGAGCTATAATTCCGTTTTAATATAGCTAAGGGTCGTCCCCATGTTTTCACGAGGGGGTTTTTTTTAGCTCCTTAATTTTCGAGTATTCGTTAATGCTACGGATTTTCTCACTCAATTTTTTTACAATTCAAATATTTCTACCGTCGGAACCAAAAAAGATGGAGACCTATTACCAACGGCCGTAGTAGGTAGATATGTTATTTATCTGGATTTAAAAAATTCAGGCGAATCCATCCAACACAACTCTCGTAAGAAATTTTCACGCATGAAAAAAGTGAAACTTATCGAAATATATAGCTTTTTTGGCTGTTAACAAAGATAGCTCCTTCCTTGTTTTTTCGAAAAATTGGCGGATTGGCTAAAATTTAGATTAAAAAACTAATGCCGTTTAAAAATAGCTAAGGGTCGTACCTATGGTGTCACGAGGGGGTTTTTTTTAGCTCCTTTAGTTTTCGAGTAATCGTTAATGCTACGGATTTTCGCACACAATTTTTTTACAATTAAAAAATTTCTACCGTCGGAACCAAAAAAGCTAGAGACCTAAAACCAATGGCCTATGTAGGTAAATATATCACCTATCTAGATATCTCACTTACCTTGATTTTAAAAATTCAGGTTAATCCGTCTAACACAACTCTCGTAAGAAATTTTCACGCATGAAAAAAGTGAAACTTATCGAAATATATAGTTTTTTGGCTGTTAACAAAGGTAGCTCCTTCCTTGTTTTTTCGAAAAATTGGCGGATGAACCAAAATTTAAATTTAGAAACTAATGCCCTTTTGAAATAGCTAAAAGTCGTCCCCATGTTATCACAAGGGGTTTTTTTTAGCTCCTTTGGTTTTCGAGTAATCGTTAATGCTACGGATTTTCGCACACAATTTTTTTACAATTAAAAAATTTCTACCGTCGGAACCAAAAAAGTTGGAGACCTAAAACCAATGGCCGTTGTAGGTAGATATATCACCTACTTAGATTTAGAAAATTTAGGCTATTCCGTCTAACACAACTCTCGTAAGAAATTTTCACGCATGAAAAAAGTGAAACTTATCGAAATATATAGTTTTTTGGCTGTTAACAAAGATAGCTCCTTCCTTGTTTTATCGAAAAATTGGTGGATGAACCGAAATTTAAATTAAGAAACTAATGCCTTTTAAAATAACTAAAAGTCGTCCCCATGTTATCACAAGGGGGTTTTTTAGCTCCTTTAGTTTTCGAGTAATCGTTAATGCTACGGATTTTCGCACCCAATTTTTTTACACTTCAAAAATTTCTACAGTCGGAACCAAATAAACTGGAGAACTGAAACCAATGGCTGTTATAGGTAGATATGTCACCTACCTGGATTTAATAAATTCCTATCAATTTTTTCAACACAATTCTCGTAAGAAATTTTCACTCGCAGGCAAAAAGTGAAACTTATCGAAATATATAGCTTTTTTGGATGTTAACAAAGGTAGCTCCTTCTTTGTTTTTTCGAAAAATTGGCGGATGGGCTAAAATTTAGATTAAAAATTTAATGCCGTTTTAAAATAGCTAAGGGTCGTCTCCATGATGTCACGAGGGTTTTTTTTTTAGCCTCTTAATTTTCGAGTAATCGTTAATGCTACGGATTTTCACACCCAATTTTTTTACACTTCAAAAGTTGCTACCGTCGGAACAAAAGAAGCTGGAGACTTGAAACTAATATATTTTGTAGGGAGATATGTCACCTACCTAAACTTAATAAATTAAGGCCAATCCGTCCAACACAACTCTCGTAAGAAATTTTCACGCATGAAAAAAGTGAAACTTATCGATATATATAGCTTTTTTGGCTGTTAACAAAGGTACCTTCCTGTTTTTTTCGAAAAAATGGTGGATGGGCTGAAATTTAGATTTAAAATTTAATGCCGTTTTAAAATAGCTAAGGATCGTCCCAATGTTGTCACGAGGGTGTTTTTTTTAGCTCTTTTAGTTTTCGAGTAATCGTTAATGCTACGGATTTTCGCACCCAAATTTTTAACACTTCAAACAATTCTACCGTCTAAACCAAAAAAGCTGGAGACCTGAAACCAATATCCGTCGTAGGTAGATGTGTCATCTACATTCAATCAAGAAAATCAAGCCAATCCGTCTAACACAACTCTCGTAAGAAATTTTCACGCATGAAAAAAGTGAAACTTATCGAAATATATAGCTTTTTTGGCTGTTAACAAAGGTAGCAGCTATCTTCCTTGTTTTTAAGAAAAAATGGCGGATGGGCTGAAATTTAGATTAGAAATTTAATGCCGTTTTAAAATAGCTAACAATCGTCCTCATGTTGTCACGAGGGATTTTTTTTAGCTCCTTTAGTTTTCGAGTAATCGTTAATGATACGGATTTTCACTCCCAAATTTTTTACAATTCAAAAATTTCTCCCGTCGGAACCAAAGAAGCTGGATACCTGAAACCAATGGCCATTGTAGGTTGATATGTCATTTACTTGAATTTTAGGCCAATCCGTCCAACACAACTCTCGTAAGAAATTTCCACGCATGAAAAAAGTGAAACTTATCGAAATATATAGATTTTTTGGCTGTTAACAAAGGTAGCAGCTACCTTCCTTGCTTTTTCGAAAAAATGGCAGATAGGCTAAAATTTAGATTAGAGATTTATTGCCATTTTAAAAAAGCTAAGAGTCGTCCCCATGTTGTCACGAGGGGGTTTTTTTTAGCTCCTTTAGTTTTCTAGTAATCGTTAATGCTACGGATTTTCGCACCCAAATTTTTTACAATTCAAAAATTTCTACCTTTGGAACCAAAGAAGATGGAGAATTGAAGCCAAAAGCTTTCGTTGGTAGATGTTTCACTTTACTAAATTTAAAAAATTTAGGCCAATCCGTTCAACACAACTCTCGTAGGAAATTTTCACGCATGAAAAAAGTGAAACTTATCGAAATATATAGCTTTTTTGGCTGTTAACAAAGGTAGCTCCTTCCTTGTTTTTTCGAAAAATTGGCGGATGGACTAAAATTTAAATTAAGGAACTAATGCTCTTTTAAAAAACCTAAGGTTCGTCCCCATGTTGTCACGAGGAGGTTTTTTAGCTCCTTTAGTTTTCGAGTAATCGTTAATGCTACGGATTTTCGCACCCAATTTTTTACACTTCAAAAATTTTTACCGTCGGAACCAAAGAAGCTGGGAACCTGAGACCAATAGTCGAGCCAATCCGTTTAACACAACTCTCGTTAGAAATTTTCTCGCATGAAAAAAGTGAAACTTATTGAAATATATAGCTTTTTTGGCTGTTAACAAAGGTAGCCGCTACCTTCCTTGTTTTATTCGAAAAATTGGCGGATGGGCTGAAATTTAGATAAGAGCTATAATTCCGTTTTAATATAGCTAAGGGTCGTCCCCATGTTTTCACGAGGGGGTTTTTTTTAGCTCCTTAATTTTCGAGTATTCGTTAATGCTACGGATTTTCTCACTCAATTTTTTTACAATTCAAATATTTCTACCGTCGGAACCAAAAAAGATGGAGACCTAAAACCAACGGCCGTAGTAGGTAGATATGTTATTTATCTGGATTTAAAAAATTCAGGCGAATCCATCTAACACAACTCTCGTAAGAAATTTTCACGCATGAAAAAAGTGAAACTTATCGAAATATATAGCTTTTTTGGCTGTTAACAAAGATAGCTCCTTCCTTGTTTTTTCGAAAAATTGGCGGATTGGCTAAAATTTAGATTAAAAAACTAATGCCGTTTAAAAATAGCTAAGGGTCGTACCTATGGTGTCACGAGGGGGTTTTTTTTAGCTCCTTTAGTTTTCGAGTAATCGTTAATGCTACGGATTTTCGCACACAATTTTTTTACAATTAAAAAATTTCTACCGTCGGAACCAAAAAAGCTAGAGACCTAAAACCAATGGCCTATGTAGGTAAATATATCGCCTATCTAGATATGTCACTTACCTTGATTTTAAAAATTCAGGTCAATCCGTCTAACACAACTCTCGTAAGAAATTTTCACGCATGAAAAAAGTGAAACTTATCGAAATATATAGTTTTTTGGCTGTTAACAAAGGTAGCTCCTTCCTTGTTTTTTCGAAAAATTGGCGGATGAACCAAAATTTAAATTTAGAAACTAATGCCCTTTTGAAATAGCTAAAAATCGTCCCCATGTTATCACAAGGGGGTTTTTTTAGCTCCTTTGGTTTTCGAGTAATCGTTAATGCTACGGATTTTCGCACACAATTTTTTTACAATTAAAAAATTTCTACCGTCGGAACCAAAAAAGTTGGAGACCTAAAACCAATGGCCGTTGTAGGTAGATATATCACCTACTTAGATTTAGAAAATTTAGGCTATTCCGTCTAACACAACTCTCGTAAGAAATTTTCACGCATGAAAAAAGTGAAACTTATCGAAATATATAGTTTTTTGGCTGTTAACAAAGGTAGCTCCTTCCTTGTTTTATCGAAAAATTGGTGGATGAACCGAAATTTAAATTAAGAAACTAATGCCTTTTAAAATAACTAAAAATCGTCCCCATGTTATCACAAGGGGGTTTTTTTAGCTCCTTTAGTTTTCGAGTAATCGTTAATGCTACGGATTTTCGCACCCAATTTTTTTACACTTCAAAAATTTCTACAGTCGGAACCAAATAAACTGGAGAACTGAAACCAATGGCTGTTATAGGTAGATATGTCACCTACCTGGATTTAATAAATTCCTATCAATTTCTTCAACACAACTCTCGTAAGAAATTTTCACGCAGGCAAAAAGTGAAACTTATCGAAATATATAGCTTTTTTGGATGTTAACAAAGGTAGCTCCTTCTTTGTTTTTTCGAAAAATTGGCGGATGGGCTAAAATTAAGATTAAAAAACTAATGCCGTTTAAAAAAAACTAAGGGTCGTCCCTATGGTGTCACGAGGGGGTTTTTTTTAGCTCCTTTAGTTTTCGAGTAATAGTTAATGCTACGGATTTTCGCACAAAATTTTTTTACAATTAAAAAATTTCTACTGTCGGAACCAAAAAAGCTAGAGACCTAAAACCAATGGCCTATGTAGGTAGATATATCACCTATCTAGATTTAGAAAATATAGGCTAATCCGTTAAACACAACTCTCGTAAGAAATTTTCACGCATGAAAAAAGTGAAACTTATCGAAATATATAGCTTTTTTGGCTGTTAACAAAGGTAGCAGCTACCTTCCTTGTTTTTTCGAAAAATTGGCGGATGGACCAAAATTTAAATTAAGGAACTGATGCCCTTTTAAAATAGCTAAAGGTTTTCCCCATGTTGTCACGAGGAGGTTTTTTAGCTCCTTTAGTTTTCGAGTAATCGTTAATGCTACGGATTTTCGCACCCAATTTTTTACACTTCAATAATTTCTACCGTCGGAACCAAATAAGCCGGAGAACTGAAACCAATGGCCGTTTTGAGTAGATATGTCACCTACCTGGATTTAAAAAATTCAGGTCAATCCGTCTAACACAACTCTCGTAAGAAGTTTTCACGAATGAAAATAGTGAAACTTATCGAAATATATAGTTTTTTGGCTGTTAACAAAGGTAGCTCCTTCCTTGTTTTTTCGAAAAATTGGCGGATGGACCGAAATTTAAATTAAGGAACTAATGCCGTTTTCAATTAGCTAAGGGTCGTCCCCATGTTGTCACGAGGGGATTTTTTTTAGCTCCTTTAGTTTTCGAGTAATCGTTAATGCTACGGATTTTCGCACCCAATTTTTTTACACTTCAAAAATTTCTACCGTCGGAACCAAAAAAGCTGGAGAACTGAAACCAATGGCCGTTTTAGATAGATATATCATCTATCTTGATTTAAAAAATTCAGGCCAGTCCGTCTAACACAACTCTCGTAAGAAATTTTCACGCATGAAAAAAGTGAAACTTATCGAAATATATAGTTTTTTGGCTGTTAACAAAGGTAGCTCCTTCCTTGTTTTTTCGAAAAATTGGCGGATGAACCAAAATTTAAATTAAGAAACTAATGCCCTTTTAAAATAGCTAAAAGTCGTCCCCATGTTATCACAAGGGGGTTTTTTTAGCTCCTTTAGTTTTCGAGTAATCGTTAATGCTACGGATTTTCGCACCCAATTTTTTTACATTTCAAAAATTTCTACAGTCGGAACCAAATAAGCTGGACACCTGAAACCAATGGCCTTTATAGGTAGATATGTCACCTACCTGGATTTACAAAACTCAAGCCAGTTTGGCCAACACAACTCTCGTAAGAAATTTTCACGCAGTAAAAAAGTGAAACTTATCGAAATATATAGCTTTTTTGGATGTTAACAATGGTAGCTCCTTCCTTGTTTTTTCGAAAAATTGGCGGATGGGCTAAAATTTAGATTAAAAAACTAATGCCGTTTTAAAATAGCTAAGGGTCGTCCCTATGTTGTCACGAGGGGGTTTTTTTTAGCTCCTTTAGTTTTCGAGTAATCGTTAATGATACGGATTTTCGCACCCAATTTTTTTACAATTAAAAAATTTCTACCGTCGGAACCAAAAAAGCTGGAAACCTAAAACCAATGGCCGTTGTAGGTAGATATATCTCCTACCTAGATTTAGATATTTCAGGATAATCCGTGTAACACAACTCTCGTAAGTAATTTTCACGCATGAAAAAAGTGAAACTTATCGAAATATATAGCTTTTTTGGCTGTTAATAAAGGTAGCAGCTACCTTCCTTGTTTTTTCGAAAAATTGGCGGATGGGATGAAATTTAGATTAAAGATTTAATGTTGTTTTCAAATAGCTAAGGGTCGTCCCCATGTTGTCACGAGGGGTTTTTTTTAGCTCCTTTAGTTTTCGAGTAATCGTTAATGCTACGGATTTTCGCACCCAATTTTTTTACACTTCAAAAATTTCTACCGTCGGAACCAAAAAAGCTGGAGAACTAAAACCAATGGCCGTGTTAGGTAGATATGTCACCTACCTGGATTTAAAAAATTCAGGTCAAGCCGCCTAACACAACTCTCGTAAGAAATTTTCACGCATGAAAAAAGTGAAACTTATCGAAATATATAGCTTTTTTGGATGTTAACAAAGGTAGCACCTTCCTTGTTTTTTCAAAAAATTGGCGGATGGGCTTAAATTTAGATTTAGAAACTAATGCCGTTTTAAAATAGCTAAAAGTCGTCCCTATTTTTCACAAGGGGGTTTTTTTTAGCTCCTTTAGTTTTTGAGTAATCGTTAATGCTACGGATTTTCGCACACAAATTTTTTACACTTAAAAAATTTCTACCGTCGGAACCAAAAAAGCTGGAGACCTAAAATCAATGGTCGTTGTAGGTTGATATATCACCTACCTAGATTTAGAAAATTTGGGCTTATCCGTTTAACACAACTCTCGTAAGAAATTTTCACGCATGAAAAAAGTGAAACTTATCGAAATATATAGCTTTTTTGGCTGTTAACAAAGGTAGCAGCTACCTTCCTTGTTTTTTCGAAAAATTGGCGGATGGGCCAAAATTTAGATAAGAAATTTATTGCCGTTTTAAAATAGCTAAAATTCGTCCCCATGTTGTCACGAGGGGGTATATTTTAGCTCCTTTAGTTTTCGAGTAATCGTTAATGCTACGGATTTTCGCACCCAATTTTTTACACCTCAAAAATTTCTACAGTCGGAACCAAAGAAGCTGGAGAACTTAAACCAATGGCCGTTTTAGGTTGATATGTCACCTACCTGGATTTTAAAAAATTCAGGTCAATCCGTTTAACACAACTCTCGTAAGAAATTTTCACGGATGAAAAAAGTGAAACTTATCGAAATATATAGCTTTTTTGGCTGTTAACAAAGGTAGCTCCTTCCTTGTTTTTTCGAAAAATTGGCGGATTGACCAAAATTTAAATTAAGGAGCTAATGCCCTTTTGAAATAGCTAAAAGTCGTCCCCATGTTGTCACGAGGGGGTATATTTTAGCTCCTTTAGTTTTCGAGTAATCGTTAATGCTACGGATTTTCGCACCCAATTTTTTACACTTCAAAAATTTCTACAGTCGGAACCAAAGAAGCTGGAGAACTTAAACCAATGGCCGTTTTAGGTTGATATGTCACCTACCTGGATTTAAAAAATTCAGGTCAATCCGTTAAACACAACTCTCGTAAGAAATTTTCACGCATGAAAAAAGTGAAACTTATCGAAATATATAGCTTTTTTGGCTGTTAACAAAGGTAGCTCCTTCCTTGTTTTTTCGAAAAATTGGCGGATTGACCAAAATTTAAATTAAGGAGCTAATGCCCTTTTGAAATAGCTAAAGGTCGTCCCCATGTTGTCACGAGGGGGTATATTTTAGCTCCTTTAGTTTTCGAGTAATCGTTAATGCTACGGATTTTCGCACCCAATTTTTTACACTTCAAAAATTTCTACAGTCGGAACCAAAGAAGCTGGAGAACTTAAACCAATGGCCGTTTTAGGTTGATATTACACCTACCTGGATTTAAAAAATTCAGGTCAATCCGTTTAACACAACTCTCGTAAGAAATTTTCACGCATGAAAAAAGTGAAACTTATCGAAATATATAGCTTTTTTGGTTGTTAACAAAGGTAGCAGCTACCTTCCTTGTTTTTTCGAAAAATTGGCGGATGGACCAAAATTTAAATTAGAAATTAAATGCCGTTTTAAAATAGCTAAAATTCGTCCCCATGTTGTCACGAGGGGGTATATTTTAGCTCCTTTAGTTTTCGAGTAATCGTTAATGCTACGGATTTTCGCACCCAATTTTTTTACATTTCAAAAATTTCTACCGTCGGAATCAAAAAAGCTGGACACCTGAAACCAATGGCCGTTGTAGGAAGATATATCATTTACCTAGATTTAGAAAATTCAGGCTAATCCGTCCTACACAACTCTCGTAAGAAATTTTCACGCATGAAAAAAGTGAAACTTATCGAAATATATAGCTTTTTTGGCTGTTAACAAAGGTAGCAGCTACCTTCCTTGTTTTTTCGAAAAATTGGCGAATGGGCCAAAATTTAGATTAGAAATTTAATGCCGTTTTTAAATTTCTAAAATTTGTCCCCATGTTGTCACGAGGGGGTATATTTTAGCTCCTTTAGTTTTCGAGTAATCGTTAATGCTACGGATTTTCGCACCCAATTTTTTTACATTTCAAAAATTTCTACCGTCGGAATCAAAAAAGCTGGACACCTGAAACCAATGGCCGTTGTAGGTAGATATATCATTTACTTGGATTTAAAAAATTTAGGGCAATCCCTTTTACACAACTCTCGTAAGAAATTTTCACGCATGAAAAAAGTGAATCTTATTAAAATATATAGCTTTTTTGGCTGTTAACAAAGGTAGCTCCTTCCTTGTTTTTTCGAAAAATTGGCGGATGGACCAAAATTTAAATTAAGGAACTGATGCCCTTTTAAAATAGCTAAAGGTTTTCCCCATGTTGTCACAAGGAGGTTTTTTTAGCTCCTTTAGTTTTCGAGTAATCGTTAATGCTACGGATTTTCGCACCCAATTTTTTTACACTTCAAAAATTTCTACAGTCGGAACCAAATAAGCTGGAGACCTAAAACCAATGGCAGTTATAGGTTGATATGTCACCTACCTGGATTTAAAAAATTCAAGCCAGTTTGTCCAACACAACTCTCGTAAGAAATTTTCACGCAGGAAAAAAGTGAAACTTATCGAAATATATAGCTTTTTTGGATGTTAACAAAGGTAGCTCCTTCCTTGTTTTTTCGAAAAATTGGATGATGGGCTAAAATTTAGATTTAAAAACTAATGCCGTTTTAAAATAGCTAAAAGTCGTCCTATGTTGTCACGAGGGGGTTTGTTTTAGTTCCTTTAGTTTTCGAGTAATCGTTAATGCTACGGATTTTCGCACACAATTTTTTTACAATTAAAAAATTTCTACCGTCGGAACCAAAAAAGCTGGAGACTTAAAACCAATGGCCGTTGTAGGTAGATATATCACCTACTTAGAAATAGAAAATTAAGGCTATTCCGTCTTACACAACTCTCGTAAGAAATTTTCACGCATGAAAAAAGTGAAACTTATCGAAATATATAGCTTTTTTGGCTGTTAACAAAGGTAGCTCCTTCCTTGTTTTTTCGAAAAATTGGCGGAAGTACTGAAATTTAAATTAAAGAACTAATGCTCTTTTGAAATAGCTAAAGGTCGTCCCCATTTTGTCACGAGGGGTTTTTTTTTATATTCTTTAGTTTTCGAGTAATCGTTAATGCTACGGCTTTTCGCACCCAATTTTTTTACACTTCAAAAATTTCTACCGTTGGAATTAAAGAAGTTGGTTACCTGAAACCAATGGCCGTTGTAGGTAGATATGTCACCTACCTGGATTTAAAAAATTCAGGTCAATCCGTTTAACACAACTCTCGTAAGAAATTTTCACGCATGAAAAAAGTGAAACTTATCGAAATATATAGCTTTTTTGGATGTTAACAAAGGTAGCACCTACCTAGTTTTTTCGAAAAATTGGCGATTGGGCTAAAATTTAGATTAAAAAACTAATGCCGTTTTAAAATAGCTAAAGGTCGTCCCTATGTTGTCACGAGGGGGTTTTTTTTAGCTCCTTTAGTTTTTGAGTAATCGTTAATGCTACGGATTTTCGCACACAATTTTTTTACACTTAAAAAATTTCTACCGTCGGAACCAAAATAGCTGGATACCTAAAACCAATGGCCGTTGTAGGTAGATATATCATTTACCTAGATTTAGAAAATTCAGGCTAATCCGTCCTACACAACTCTCGTAAGAAATTTTCACGCATGAAAAAAGTGAAACTTATCGAAATATATAGCTTTTTTGGCTGTTAACAAAGGTAGCAGCTACCTTCCTTGTTTTTTCGAAAAATTGGCGAATGGGCTAAAATTTAGATTAGAAATTTAATGTCGTTTTTAAATTTCTAAAATTTGTCCCCATGTTGTCACGAGGGGGTATATTTTAGCTCCTTTAGTTTTCGAGTAATCGTTAATGCTACGGATTTTCGCACCCAATTTTTTTACATTTCAAAAATTTCTACCGTCGGAATCAAAAAAGCTGGACACCTGAAACCAATGGCCGTTGTAGGTAGATATATCATTTACTTGGATTTAAAAAATTTAGGGCAATCCCTTTTACACAACTCTCGTAAGAAATTTTCACGCATGAAAAAAGTGAATCTTATTAAAATATATAGCTTTTTTGGCTGTTAACAAAGGTAGCTCCTTCCTTGTTTTTTCGAAAAATTGGCGGATGGACCAAAATTTAAATTAAGGAACTGATGCCGTTTTAAAATAGCTAAAGGTCGTCCCCATGTTGTCACGAGGGGGTTTTTTTTAGCTCCTTTAGTTTTCGAGTAATCGGTAATGCTACGGATTTTCGCACCCAATTTTTTTACACTTCAAAAATTTCTACAGTCGGAACCAAATAAGCTTGAGACCTGAAACCAATGGCCGTTATAGGGAGATATGTCATCTACCTAGATTTATAAAATTCAGGCTAATCCGTTTTACACAACTCTCGTAAGAAATTTTCACGCATGAAAAAAGTGAAACTTATCGAAATATATAGCTTTTTTGGCTGTTAACAAAGGTAGCAGTTACCTTCCTTGTTTTTTCGAAAAATTGGCGGATGGGATGAAATTTAGATTAAAAATTTAATGCCGTTTTAAAATAGCTAAGGGTCGTCCCCATGTTCTCACGAGGGGGTTTTTTTTAGCTCCTTTAGTTTTCGAGTAATCGTTAATGCTACGGATTTTCGCACCCAATTTTTTTACACTTCAAAAATTTCTACCGTCGGAACCAAAAAAGCTGGAGAACTGAAACCAATGGTTGTTGTAGGTAAATATGCCACCTACTTGGACTTTAAAAATATAGGTCAATCCGTTTAACACAACTCTCGTAAGAAATTTTCTTGCATGAAAAAAGTGAGACTTATCGAAATATATAGCTTTTTTGGATGTTAACAAAGGTAGCACCTTCCTTTTTTTTTCGAAAAATTGGCGGATTGGCTAAAATTTAGATTAAAAAACTAATACCGTTTTAAAATAGCTAAAGGTCCTCCCTACGTTGTCACGAGGGGTTTTTTTTTAGCTCAAAAAGTGAAACTTAACGAAATATATAGCTTTTTTGGCTGTTAACAAAAGTAGCTACCTTCCTTGTTTTTTCGAAAAATTGGCGGATGGACCAAAATTTAAATTGAGAAAATAATACCCTTTTAAAATAGCTAAAGGTTGTCCCCATGTTGTCACGAGGGGGTTTTTTTAGCTCCTTTAGTTTTCGAGTAATCTTTAATGCTACGGATTTTCGCACCCAATTTTTTTACACTTCAAAAATTTCTACCGTCGGAACCAAAAAAGCTGGAGAACTGAAACCAATGGCCGTTTTAGATAGATATATCACCTATCTGGATTTAAAAAATTCAGGCCAGTCCGTCTAACACATCTCTCGTAAGAAATTTTCACGCATGAAAAAAGTGAAACTTATCGAAATATATAGTTTTTTGGCTGTTAACAAAGGTAGCTCCTTCCTTGTTTTTTCGAAAAATTGGCGGATGGACCGAAATTTAAATTAAGGAACTAATGCCGTTTTCAAAAAGCTAAGGGTCGTCCCCATGTTGTCACGAGGGGATTTTTTTTAGCTCCTTTAGTTTTCGAGTAATCGTTAATGCTACGGATTTTCGCACCCAATTTTTTTACATTTCAAAAATTTCTACAGTCGGAAATAAATAAGCTGGACACCTGAAACCAATGGCCTTTATAGGTAGATATGTCACCTACCTGGATTTAAAAAACTCAAGCCAGTTTGGCCAACACAACTCTCGTAAGAAATTTTCACGCAGTAAAAAAGTGAAACTTATCGAAATATATAGCTTTTTTGGATGTTAACAATGGTAGCTCCTTCCTTGTTTTTTCGAAAAATTGGCGGATGGGCTAAAATTTAGATTAAAAAACTAATGCCGTTTTAAAATAGCTAAGGGTCGTCCCTATGTTGTCACAAGGGGGTTTTTTTTGGCTCCTTTAGTTTTCGAGTAATCGTTAATGATACGGATTTTCGCACCCAATTTTTTTACAATTAAAAAATTTCTACCGTCGGAACCAAAAAAGCTGGAGACCTAAAACCAATGGCCGTTGTAGGTAGATATATCTCCTACCTAGATTTAGATATTTCAGGATAATCCGTGTAACACAACTCTCGTAAGTAATTTTCACGCATGAAAAAAGTGAAACTTATCGAAATATATAGCTTTTTTGGCTGTTAATAAAGGTAGCAGCTACCTTCCTTGTTTTTTCGAAAAATTGGCGGATGGGATGAAATTTAGATTAAAGATTTAATGTTGTTTTCAAATAGCTAAGGGTCGTCCCCATGTTGTCACGAGGGGTTTTTTTTAGCTCCTTTAGTTTTCGAGTAATCGTTAATGCTACGGATTTTCGCACCCAATTTTTTTACATTTCAAAAATTTCTACAGTCGGAAATAAATAAGCTGGACACCTGAAACCAATGGCCTTTATAGGTAGATATGTAACCTACCTGGATTTAAAAAACTCAAGCCAGTTTGGCCAACACAACTCTCGTAAGAAATTTTCACGCATGAAAAAAGTGAAACTTATCGAAATATATAGCTTTTTTGGCTGTTAACAAAGGTAGCAGCTACCTTCCTTGTTTTTTCGAAAAATTGGCGGATGGACCAAAATTTAAATTATAAATTAAATGCCGTTTTAAAATAGCTAAAATTCGTCCCCATGTTGTCACGAGGGGGTATATTTTAGCTCCTTTAGTTTTCGAGTAATCGTTAATGCTACGGATTTTCGCACCCAATTTTTTTACAATTCAAAAATTTCTACCGTCGGAATCAAAAAAGCTGGACACCTGAAACCAATGGCCGTTGTGGGTAGATATATCATTCACCTGGATTTAAAAAATTCAGGCCAGTTCGTCAAACACAACTCTCTTAGGAAATTTTCACGAATGAAAAAAGTGAAACTTATTGAAATATATAACTTTTTTGGCTGTTAACAAAGGTAGCAGCTTCCTTCCTTGTTTTTTCGAAAAATTGGCGGATGGGCCAAAATTTAAATTAAGAAAATAATGCCCTTTTAAAATAGCTACAGGTTGTCCCAAGTGTTGATACAAGGGGGTTTTTTTAGCTCCTTTAGTTTTCGAGTAATCGTTAATGCTACGGATTTTCGCACTCAATTTTTGTACACTTCAAAAATTTCTACCGTCGGAACCAAAGAAGCTGGAGACTTGAAACAGATGGTCGTTGTAGGCAGATATGTCACCTTTTTTTTAGCTCTTTTAGTTTTCGAGTAATCGTTAATGCTACGGATTTTCGCACCCAAATTTTTTACACTTCAAAAATTTCTACCGTCGGAACCAAAGAAGCTGGAGACCTGAAACCAATGGCCGTCTTAGGTAGATATGTCACCTACATGGATTTTAAAAATAAATAAATAAATAAATAAATAAAGATGGTAGGCAGATATGTAATTTACCTGGATTTACAAAATTTAGGCCAATCCGTTCATCACAACTCTCGTAAGAAATTTTCACGCATGAAAAAAGTGAATCTTATCGATATATATAGCTTTTTTTTGGCTGTTAACAAAGGTAGCTACTTTCCTTGTTTTTTCGAAAAAAATGGCAGATGGGCTGAAATTTTGATTAAAAATTTAATGCCGTATTAAAATAGCTAAGGGTCGTCCCAATGTTGTCACGAGGGGGTTTTTTTTAGCTCCTTTGGTTTTCGAGTAATCGTTAATGCTACGGATTTTCGCACCCAATTTTTTTAAATTTCAAAAATTTCTACCGTCGGAACCAAAGAAGCTGGAGACCTGAAACCAATGGCCGTTTTAGGTAGATATGACACCTATCTGGATTTAAAAAATTCAGGTCAATCCGTCCAACACAACTCTCGTAAGAAATTTTCACGCATGAAAAAAGTGAAACTTATGGAAATATATAGCTTTTTTGGCTGTTAACAAAGGTAGCTTCTTCCTTGTTTTTTCGAAAAATTGGCGGATGGACCAAAATTAAAATTAAAAAACTAATGTTCTTGTAAAAAAGCTAAAGGTCGTCCCCAAATTATCACAAGAAGGTTTTTTTAGCTCCTTTAGTTTTCGAGTAATCGTTAATGCTACGGATTTTCGCACCCAATTTTTTTACACTTCAAAAACTTCTACGAACCAAAAAAGCTGGAGACCTGAAACCAATGGTCGTTGTAGGTAGATATGTCACCTACTTGGCTGTTAACAAAGGTAGCAGCTACCTTCCTTGTTTTTTCGAAAAATTGGCGGATGGGCTGAAATTTAAATTAGAGATTTAATGCCATTTTAAAATAGCTAAGGGTCGTCCCCATGTTGTCACGAGGGGGTTTTTTTTAGCTCCTTCAGTTTTCGAGTAATCGTTAATGCTACGGATTTTCGCACCCAATTTTTTTACACTTCAAAAATTTCTACCGTCGGAACCAAAGAAGCTGGAGACTTGAAACCAATGGTGGTCGTAAGCAGATGTATCACTTACCTAAATTTAGATAATTCAAGCCAATCCGTTCAACACAACTCTCGTAAGAAATTTTCACACATGAAAAAAGTGAAACTTATCGAAATATATAGCTTTTTTGGCTGTTAACAAAGGTAGCTCCTTCCTTGTTTTTTCGAAAAATGGACAGATGGAACAAAATTTAAATTAAGGAACTAATGCTCTTTTAAAATAGCTAAGGGTTGTTCCCATGTTGTCACGAGGGGTTTTTTTTTAGCTCCTTTAGTTTTCGAGTAATCGTTAATTCTACGGATTATCGCACTCAATTTTTTTACAATTCAAAAATTTCTACCGTCGGAATCAAAGAAGCTGGAGACCTGAAACCAATTGCTGCTGTAGGTAGATAAATCACCTACGTAAATTTAGAAAATTCAAGCCAATCCGTTAAACACAACTCTCGTAAGAAATTTTGACGTATGAAAAAAGTGAAACTTATCGAAATATATAGCTTTTTTGGCTGTTAACAAAGGTAGCTCCTTCCTTGTTTTTTCGAAAAATTGGCGGATGGGCTAAAATTTAGATTAAAAAACTAATGCCGTTTTAAAAAAGCTAAAAGTCGTCCCCATGTTGCCACGAGGGAGTTTTGTTTTAGCTCCTTTAGTTTTCGAGTAATCGTTAATGCTACTTTCCTTGTTTTTTCGAAAAAAATGGCAGATGGGCTGAAATTTTGATTTAAAATTTAATGCCGTTTTAAAATAGCTAAGGGTCGTCCCCATGTTGTCACGAGGGGTTTTTTTTTAGCTCCTTTGGTTTTCGAGTAATCGTTAATGCTACGGATTTTCGCACCCAATTTTTTTAAATTTCAAAAATTTCTACCGTCGGAACCAAAGAAGCTGGAGACCTGAAACCAATGGCCGTTTTAGGTAGATATGACACCTATCTGGATTTAAAAAATTCAGGTCAATCCGTCCAACACAACTCTCGTAAGAAATTTTCACGCATGAAAAAAGTGAAACTTATGGAAATATATAGCTTTTTTGGCTGTTAACAAAGGTAGCTTCTTCCTTGTTTTTTCGAAAAATTGGCAAATGGACCAAAATTAAAATTAAAAAACTAATGTTCTTGTAAAAAAGCTAAAGGTCGTCCCCAAATTATCACAAGAAGGTTTTTTTAGCTCCTTTAGTTTTCGAGTAATCGTTAATGCTACGGATTTTCGCAACCAATTTTTTTACACTTCAAAAACTTCTACGAACCAAAATAGCTGGAGATCTGAAACCAATGGTCGTTGTAGGTAGATATGTCACCTACTTGGCTGTTAACAAAGGTAGCAGCTACCTTCCTTGTTTTTTCGAAAAATTGGCGGATGGGCTGAAATATAAATTAGAGATTTACTGCCATTTTAAAATAGCTAAGGGTCGTCCCCATGTTGTCACGAGGGGGTTTTTTTTAGCTCCTTCAGTTTTCGAGTAATCGTTAATGCTACGGATTTTCGCACCCAATTTTTTTACACTTCAAAAATTTCTACCGTCGGAACCAAAGAAGCTGGAGACTTGAAACCAATGGTGGTCGTAAGCAGATGTATCACTTACCTAAATTTAGAAAATTCAAGCCAATCCGTTCAACACAACTCTCGTAAGAAATTTTCACACATGAAAAAAGTGAAACTTATCGAAATATATAGCTTTTTTGGCTGTTAACAAAGGTAGCTCCTTCCTTGTTTTTTCGAAAAATTGACAGATGGAACAAAATTTAAATTTAGGAACTAATGCTCTTTTAAAATAGCTAAGGGTTGTTCCCATGTTGTCACGAGGGGGTTTTTTTTAGCTCCTTTAGTTTTCGATAATCGTTAATTCTACGGATTTTCGCACTCAATTTTTTTACAATTCAAAAATTTCTACCGTCGGAATCAAAGAAGCTGGAGACCTGAAACCAATTGCTGCTGTAGGTAGATAAATCACCTACCTTAAATTTAGAAAATTCAAGCCAATCCGTTAAACACAACTCTCGTAAGAAATTTTGACGTATGAAAAAAGTGAAACTTATCGAAATATATAGCTTTTTTGGCTGTTAACAAAGGTAGCTCCTTCCTTGTTTTTTCGAAAAATTGACAAATGGAACAAAATTTAAATTAAGGAACTAATGCCCTTTAAAAATAGCTAAAGGTCGTCCCCATGTTGTCACGAGGGGTTTTTTTTTAGCTCCTTTAGTTTTCGAGTAATCGTTAATGCTACGGATTTTCGCACCCAAATTTTTTACACTTCAAAAATTTCTACCGTCGGAACCAAAGAAGCTGGAGACCTGAAACCAATGGCCGTTTTAGGTAGATATGTCACCTACATGGATTTAAAAAATTCAGGTCAATCCGTTAACACAACTTTCGTAAGAAATTTTCACGCATGAAAAAAGTGAAACTTATCGAAATATATAGCTTTTTTGGCTGTTAACAAAGGTAGCTTCTTCCTTGTTTTTTCGAAAAATTGGCGGATGGACCAAAATTAAAATTAAAAAACTAATGTTCTTGTAAAATAGCTAAAGGTCGTCCCAAAATTATCACAAGAGGGTTTTTTTTAGCTCCTTTAGTTTTCGAGTAATCGTTAATGCTACGGATTTTCGCAACCAATTTTTTTACACTTCAAAAACTTCTACGAACCAAAATAGCTGGAGACCTGAAACCAATGGTCGTTGTAGGTAAATATGTCACCTACTTGGCTGATAACGAAGGTAGCAGCTACCTTCCTTGTTTTTTCGAAAAATTGGCGGATGGGCTGAAATATAAATTAGAGATTTAATGCATTTTTAAAATAGCTAAGGGTCGTCCCCATGTTGTCTAAAGGGGGTTTTTTTTAGCTCCTTCAGTTTTCGAGTAATCGTTAATGCTACGGATTTTCGCACCCAATTTTTTTACACTTCAAAAATTTCTACCGTCGGAACCAAAGAAGCTGGAGACTTGAAACCAATGGTGGTCGTAAGCAGATGTATCACTTACCTAAATTTAGAAAATTCAAGCCAATCCGTTCAACACAACTCTCGTAAGAAATTTTCACACATGAAAAAAGTGAAACTTATCGAAATATATAGCTTTTTTGGCTGTTAACAAAGGTAGCTCCTTCCTTGTTTTTTCGAAAAATTGGCGGATGGGCTAAAATTTAGATTAAAAAACTAATGCCGTTTTAAAAAAGCTAAAAGTCGTCCCCATGTTGCCACGAGGGAGTTTTGTTTTAGCTCCTTTAGTTTTTGAGTAATCGTTAATGCTACGGATTTTCGCACCCAATTTTTTTACACTTCAAAAATTTCTACCGTCGGAACCAAAGAAGCTGGAGACTTGAAACCAATGGTGGTCGTAAGCAGATGTATCACTTACCTAAATTTAGAAAATTCAAGCCAATCCATTCAACAAAACTCTCGTAAGAAATTTTCACACATGAAAAAAGTGAAACTTATCGAAATATATAGCTTTTTTGGCTGTTAACAAAGGTAGCAGCTACCTTCCTTGTTTTTTTCATAAAATTGGCGGATGAGCTGAAATTTAAAATAGAAATTTAATGCCGTTTTAAAATAGCTAAGGGTCGTCCCCATTTTGTCACGAGGGGGGTTTTTTTAGCTCCTTTAGTTTTTGAGTAATCGTTAATGCTACGGATTTTCGAACCCAATTTTCTTACACTTCAAAAATTTCTACCGTCGGAACCAAAAAAGCTGGAGACCTGAAACCAATTGCTGCTGTAGGTAGATAAATCACCTACCTAAATTTAGAAAATTCAAGCCAATCCGTTAAACACAACTCTCGTAAGAAATTTTGACGTATGAAAAAAGTGAAACTTATCGAAATATATAGCTTTTTTGGCTGTTAACAAAGGTAGCTCCTTCCTTGTTTTTTCGAAAAATTGACAGATGGAACAAAATTTAAATTAAGGAACTAATGCCCTTTTAAAATAGCTAAAGGTCGTCCCCATGTTGTCACGAGGGGTTTTTTTTAGCTCCTTTAGTTTTCGAGTAATCGTTAATGCTACGGATTTTCGCACCCAAATTTTTTACACTTCAAAAATTTCTACCGTTGGGACCAAAGAAGCTGGAGACCTGAAACCAATGGCCGTCTTAGGTAGATATGTCACCTACATGGATTTAAAAAATTCAGGTCAATCCGTTAACACAACTCTCGTAAGAAATTTTCACGCATGAAAAAAGTGAAACTTATCGAAATATATAGCTTTTTTGGCTGTTAACAAAGGTAGCTTCTTCCTTGTTTTTTCGAAAAATTGGCGGATGGACCAAAATTTAAATTAAGAAACTAATGTTCTTTTCAAATAGCTAAAGGTCGTCCCCATATTATTACAAGGGGGTTTTTTTAGCTCCTTTTGTTTTCGAGTAATCGTTAATGCTTCGGATTTTCGCACCCAATTTTTTTACACTTCAAAAATTTCTACGAATCAAAAAAGCTGGAGACTTGAAACCAATGGCTGTTGTAGGTAAATATGTCACCTACCTGGATTTAAAAAATTCAGGCCAATTTAATAAACACAACTCTCGTTAGAAATTTTAACGCAGGAAAAAAGTGAAACTTATCGAAATATATAGCTTTTTTGGCTGTTAACAAAGGTAGCTCCTTCCTTGTTTTTTCGAAAAATTGGCGGATGGGCTAAAATTTAGATTAAAAAACTAATGCCGTTTTAAAAAAGCTAAAAGTCGTCCCCATGTTGCTACGAGGGGGTTTTTTTTAGCTCCTTTAGTTTTCGAGTAATCGTTAATGCTACGGATTTTCGCACCCAATTTTTTTACACTTCAAAATATTCTACCGTCGGAACCAAAGAAGCTGGAGACCTGAAACCAATGGTCGTTGTAGGTTGATATGTCAACTACCTTAATTTAAAAAATTCAGGCCAATCCGTGTAACACAACTCTCGTAAGAAATTTTCAGTCATGTAAAAAGTGAAACTTATCGAAATATATAGCTTTTTTGGATGTTAACAAAGGTAGCAGCTACCTTCCTTGTTTTTTCGAAAAATTGGCAGATGGGCTGAAATTTAGATTAAAGATTTAATGCCAATTTAAAATAGCTAAGGGTCGTCCCCATTTTGTCACTAGGGGGGTTTTGTTTAGCTCCTTTAGTTTTTGAGTAATCGTTAATGCTACAGTTTTCGCACCCAATTTTTTTACACTTCAAAAATTTCTACCGTCGGAACCAAAAAAGCTGGAGACCTGAAACCAATGGCTTTTGTAGATAGATATGTCATCTACATACAATTGTAAAAATCAGGCCAATCTAATTAACACAACTCCCGTAAGAAATTTTCACGCATGAAAAAAATGAAACTTATCGAAATATATAGCTTTTTTGGCTGTTAACAAAGGTAGCAGCTATCTTTCTTGTTTTTTCGAAAAATTGGCAGATGGGCTAAAATTTAGATTAGAAATTTATTGCCGTTTTAAAATAGCTAAGAGTCGTTCCCATGTTGTCACGAGGGGGTTTTTTTTAGCTCCTTTAATTTTTGAGTGATCGTTAATGCTACAGATTTTCGCACCCAATTTTTTTACACTTAAAAAATTTCTACCGTCGGAACCAAAGAAGCTGGAGACCTAAAACCAATGGCTTTTGTAGATAGATATGTCACCTACATACAATTGTAAAAATCAGGCCAATCTAATAAACACAACTCCCGTAAGAAATTTTCACGCATGAAAAAAGTAAAACTTATCGAAATATATAGCTTTTTTGGCTGTTAACAAAGATAGCAGCTACCTTCTTTGTTTTTTCGAAAAATTGGCGGATGGGCTGAAATTAAGATTAGAAATTTAATGCCGTTTTAAAAAAGCTAAGGGTCGTCCCCATGTTGTCACGAGGGGGTTTTTTTTAGCTCCTTTAGTTTTCGAGTAATCGTTAATGCTACGGATTTTCGATCCCAAATTTTTTACACTTCAAAAATTTCTACCGTCGGAACCAAAAAAACTGGAGACCTGAAACCAATGGCCGTTGTAGGTAGATATGTCACCTACCTGAATTTAAATCCGTCCAACACAACTCTCCAATCCGTCCAACACAACTCTCGTAAGAAGTTTTCACGCATGAAAAAAGTGAAACTTATCGAAATATATAGCTTTTTTGGCTGTTAACAAAGGTAGCAGCTACCTTCCTTGTTTTTTCGAAAAATTGGCGGATGAGCTGAAATTTAAAATAGAAATTTAATGCCGTTTTAAAATAGCTAAGGATTGTCCCCATTTTGTCACGAGGGGGGTTTTTTTAGCTCCTTTAGATTTTGAGTAATCGTTAATGCTTCGGATTTTCGCACCCAATTTTTTTACACTTCAAAAATTTCTTCCGTCGGAACCAAAAAAGCTGGAGACTTGAAACCAATGGTCGTTGTAGGTAGATATGTCAGCTACTTTATCTCAAATAATTCAGGCCAATCCGTCCAACACAACTCTCGTAAGAAATTTTGACGCATGAAAAAAGTGAAACTTATCGAAATATATAGCTTTTTTGGCTGTTAACAAAGGTAGCAGCTACCTTCTTTGTTTTTTCGAAAAATTGGCGGATGAGCTGAAATTTAAATTAGAAATGTAATGCCGTTTTAAAATAGCTAAGGGTCGTCCCCATTTTGTCACGAGGGGGGTTTTTTTAGCTCCTTTAGTTTTTGAGTAATCGTTAATGCTACGGATTTTCGAACCCAATTTTTTTACACTTCAAAAATTTCTACCGTCGGAACCAAAAAAGCTGGAGACCTTAAACCAATTGTTTTTGTAGGTTGATATTCCAGCTACTATATTTCAAAAAATTCAGGCCAATCCGTCTAACACAACCCTCGTAAGAAATTTTCAAGCATGAAAAAAGTGAAACTTATCGAAATATATAGCTTTTTTGGCTGTTAACAAAGGTAGCAGCTACCTTCCTTGTTTTTTCGAAAAATTAGCAGATGGGCTAAAATTTAGATTAGAGATTTATTGCCGTTTAAAAATAGCTAAGGGTTGTCCCCATGTTGTCAAGAGGAGTTTTTTTTTAGCTCCTTTAATTTTTGAGTAATCGTTAATGCTACAGATGTTCGCACCCAATTTTTTTACACTTAAAAAATTTCTACCGTCGGAACCAAAAAAGCTGGAGACCTGAAACCAATGGCTTTTGTAGATAAATATGTCACCTACATACAATTGTAAAAATCAGGCCAATCAAATTAACACAACTCCCGTAAGAAATTTTCACGCATGAAAAAAGTGAAACTTATCGAAATATATAGCATTTTTTACTTTTAACAAAGGTAGCAGCTACCTTTCTTGTTTTTTCGAAAAATTGGCAAATGGGCTGAAATTTAGATTAGAAATTTAATTTTGTTTTAAAAAAGCTAAGGGTCGCCCCCATGTTATTACGAGGGGGTTTTTTTTGCTCCTTTAGTTTTCGAGTAATCGTTAATGCTACGGATTTTCGCACCCAATTTTTTTACACTTCAAAAATTTCTACCGTCGGAACCAAAGAAACTGGAGACCTGAAACCAATGGCTTTTGTATACAGATATGTCACCTACATACAATTGTAAAAATCGTGCCAATCCAATTAACACAACTCCCGTAAGAAATTTTCACGCATGAAAAAAGTGAAACTTATCGAAATATATAGCTTTTTTGGCTGTTAACAAAGATAGCAGCTACCTTCTTTGTTTTTTCGAAAAATTGGCGGATGGGCTGAAATTTAGATTAGAAATTTAATGCCGTTTTAAAAAAGTTAAGGGTCGTCCCCATGTTGTCACGAGGGGGTTTTTTTTAGCTCCTTTAGTTTTCGAGTAATCGTTAATGCTACGGATTTTCGCACCCAAATTTTTTACACTTCAAAAATTTCTACCGTCGGAACCAAAAAAACTGGAGACCTGAAACCAATGGCCGTTGTAGGTAGATATGTCACCTACCTGAATTTAAATCCATCCAACACAACTCTCCAATCCGTCCAACACAACTCTCGTAAGAAATTTTCACGCATGAAAAAAGTGAAACTTATCGAAATATATAGCTTTTTTGGCTGTTAACAAAGGTAGCAGCTACCTTCCTTGTTTTTTTCATAAAATTGGCGGATGACCTGAAATTTAAAATAGAAATTTAATGCCGTTTTAAAATAGCTAAGGATCGTCCCCATTTTGTTACGAGGGGGGTTTTTTTAGCTCCTTTAGATTTTGAGTAATCGTTAATGCTTCGGATTTTCGAACCCAATTTTTTTACACTTGAAAAATTTCTACCGTCGGAACTATACAAGCTTGAGACCTCAAACCAATGGTTGTTGTAGGTAGATATGTCAGCTACTTTATCTCAAATAATTCAGGCCAATCCGTCCAACACAACTCTCGTAAGAAATTTTGACGCATGAAAAAAGTGAAACTTATCGAAATATATAGCTTTTTGGCTGTTAACAAAGGTAGCAGCTACCTTCTTTGTTTTTTCGAAAAATTGGCGGATGAGCTGAAATTTAAATTAGAAATGTAATGCCGTTTTAAAATAGCTAAGGGTCGTCCCCATTTTGTCACGAGGGGGGTTTTTTTAGCTCCTTTAGTTTTTGAGTAATCGTTAATGCTACGGATTTTCGAACCCAATTTTTTTACACTTCAAAAATTTCTACCGTCGGAACCAAAAAAGCTGGAGACCTTAAACCAATTGTTTTTGTAGGTTGATATTCCAGCTACTATATTTCAAAAAATTCAGGCCAATCCGTCTAACACAACCCTCGTAAGAAATTTTCAAGCATGAAAAAAGTGAAACTTATCGAAATATATAGCTTTTTTGGCTGTTAACAAAGGTAGCAGCTACCTTCCTTGTTTTTTCGAAAAATTAGCAGATGGGCTAAAATTTAGATTAGAGATTTATTGCCGTTTAAAAATAGCTAAGGGTCGTCCCCATGTTGTCAAGAGGAGTTTTTTTTTAGCTCCTTTAATTTTTGAGTAATCGTTAATGCTACAGATGTTCGCACCCAATTTTTTTACACTTAAAAAATTTCTACCGTCGGAACCAAAAAAGCTGGAGACCTGAAACCAATGGTCGTTGTAGGTAGATATTTCAGCTACTTTATCTAAAATAATTCAGGCCAATTTGTGTAACACAACTCTCGTAAGAAATTTTCACGCATGAAAAAAGTGAAACTTATCGAAATATATAGCTTTTTTGGCTGTTAAAAAAGGTAGCAGCTACCTTCCTTGTTTTTTCGAAAAATTGGCAGATGGGCTAAAATTTAGATTAGAGATTTAATGCCGTTTTAAAATAGCTAAGGTTCGTCCCCATTTTGTCACGAGGGGGGTTTTTTTAGCTCCTTTAGTTTTTGAGTAATCATTAATGCTACGGATTTTCGCACCCAATTTTTTTACACTTCAAAAATTTCTACCGTCGGAACCAAAGAAGCTGGAGACCTGAAACCTATAGTCTTGGTAGGTAGATATATCAGCTACTATATCTTAAATAATTCAGGCCAATTTGTCTAACACAACCCTCGTAAAAAATTTTCACGCATGAAAAAAGTGAAACTTATCGAAATATATAGCTTTTTTGGCTGTTAACAAAGGTAGCAGCTACCTTCCTTGTTTTTTCGAAAAATTGGCAGATGGGCTGAAATTTAAATTAAAAATTTAATGCCAATTTAAAATAGCTAAGGGTCGTCCCCATTTTATCACTAGGGGGGTTTTGTTTAGCTCCTTTAGTTTTTGAGTAATCGTTAATGCTACAGTTTCCGCACCCAATTTTTTTACAATTAAAAAATTTCTACCGGTGGAACCAAAGAAGCTGGAGAACTGAAACCGATGGCTTTTGTAGATAAATATGTCACCTACATACAATCGAAAAAATCAGGCTAATTAGTTCAACACAACTCCCGTAAGAAATTTTCACGCATGAAAAAAGTGGAACTTATCGAAATATATAGCTTTTTGGCTGTTAACAAAGATAGCAGCTACCTTCTTTGTTTTTTCGAAAAATTAGCGGATGGGCTGAAATTTAGATTAGAGATTTAATGCCGTTTTAAAATAGCTAAGGGTCGCCCCCATGTTATCACGAAGGGGTTTTTTTTAGCTCCTTTAGTTTTCGAGTAATCGCTAATGCTACGGATTTTCGCACTTAATTTTTTTACACTTCAAAAATTTTTACCGTCGGAACCAAAGAAGCTGGAGACCTGAAACCAATGATTGTCGTAGGAAGATATGTCACCTACCTGGAATTTAAAAAATTTAGGCCAATTCGTCTAACACAACTCTCGTAAGAAATTTTCAAGCATGAAAAAAGTGAAACTTATCGAAATATATAGCATTTTTGGCTGTTAACAAAGGTAGCAGCTACCTTCCTTGTTTTTTCGAAAAATTGGCAAATGGGCTGAAATTTAGATTAGAAATTTAATTTTGTTTTATAATAGCTAAGGGTCGCCCCCATGTTATCACGAGGGGGTTTTTTTAGCTCCTTTAGTTTTCGAGTAATCGTTAATGCTACGGATTTTCGCACCCAATTTTTTTACACTTCAAAAATGTCTACCGTCGGAACCAAAGAAACTGGAGAATTGAATCCAAAAACTTTTGTAGGTAGATATGTCACCTACCTATACCAAAAAAAATCAGGTCAATCCCTTTAACACAACTCTCGTAAGAAATCGTTAATGATACGGATTTTCGCATCCAATTTTTTTTACACTTCAAAAATTTCTACCGTCGGAACCAAAGAAGCTGGAGACCTGAAACCAATGGCCATTGTAGGTATATATGTCACCTACATGGTTTTAAAAAATTCAGGCCAACTTGTCCAACACAACTCTCGTAAGAAATTTTCACGCATGAAAAAAGTGAAACTTATCGAAATATATAGCTTTTTTGGCTGTTAACAAAGGTAGCTCCTTCCTTGTTTTTTCGAAAAATTGGCGGATGGACCGAAATTTAAATTGAAGAACTAATGTCCTTTTAAAATAACTTAAGGTGGTCTCCATGTTGTCACGAGGGGTTTTTTTTTAACTCCTTTAGTTTTCGAGTAATCGTTAATGCTACGGATTTTCGCAACCAATTTTTTTAAAATTCAAAAATTTCTACCGTCTTAACCAATGAAGCTGGAGACCTGAAACCAATGGCCGTTGTAGGTAGATATGTCACTTCTCTGGATTTCAGGCCAATCCGTTCAACACTACTCTCGTAAGAAATTTTCACGCATGAAAAAAGTGAAACTTATCGAAATGTATAGCTTTTTTGGCTGTTAACAAAGGTAGCTCCTTCCTTGTTTTTTCGAAAAATTGGCAGATGGATCAAAATTTAAATTAAGGAATTAATGTCCTTTTAAAATAGCTAAAATTCATCCCCATGTTGTAACGAGGGAGTTTTTTTTAGCTCCTTTAGTTTTCGAGTAATCGTTAATGCTACGGATTTTCGCACCCAATTTTTTTACACTTCAAAAATTTCTACCATCGGAACCAAAGAACCTGGAGACTTGAAACAGATGGTCGTTGTAGGCAGATATGTCACCTTTTTTTTAAGCTCCTTTAGTTTTCGAGTGATCGTTAATGCTACGGATTTTCGCACCCAATTTTTTTACACTTCAAAAATTTCTACCGTCGGAACCAAAGAAGCTGGAGACCTGATAGCAATGGCCGTTGTTGGTATATATGTCACTTACCTGGATTTCAGGCCAATCCGTTAAACACAACTCTCGTAAGAAATTTTCACGCATGAAAAAAGTGAAACTTTTCGAAATATATAGCTTTTTTGGCTGTTAACAAAGGTAGCTCCTTCCTTGTTTTTTCGAAAAATTGGCAGATGGATCAAAATTTAAATTAAGGAACTAATGTCCTTTTAAAATAGCTAAAATTCGTCCCCATGTTGTCACAAGAGGTTTTTTTTAGCTCCTTTAGTTTTCGAGTAATCGTTAATGCTACGGATTTTCGCACCCAATTTTTTTACACTTCAAAAATTTCTACCATCGGAACCAAAGAAGCTGGAGACTTGAAACAGATCGTCGTTGTAAGCAGATATGTCACTTTTTTTTAGTTCCTATAGTTTTCGAGTAATCGTTAATGCTACGGATTTTCGCACCCAATTTTTTTACACTTCAAAAATTTCTACCGTCGGAACCAAAGAAGCTGGAGACTTGAAACCAATGGTCGTCGTGGGCAGATATGTCACCTACCTGGATTTAAAAAATTCAGGCCAATCCGATCAACAAAACTCTCGTAAGAAATGTTCACGCATGAAAAAAGTGAAACTTATCGAAATATATAGCTTTTTTGGCTGTTAACAAAGGTAGCAGCTACCTTCCTTGTTTTTTCGAAGAATTTGCGGATGGGCTGAAATTTTGATAAGAGATTTAATGCCGTTTATAAATAGCTTAAGGTCGTTCCCATGTTGTCACGAGGGGGTTTTTTTTAGCTCCTTTAGTTTTCGAGTAATCGTTAATGCTACGGATTTTCGCAACAAATTTTTTTACACTTCAAAAATTTCTACCGTCGGAACCAAAAAAGCTGGAGACCTGAAACCAATGGTCTTGGTAGGTAGATATGTCACCTATTTAACCTCAAATAATTCAGGCCAATCCGTTTAACACAACCCTCGTAAGAAATTTTCACGCATGAAAAAAGTGAAACTTATCGAAATATATAGCTTTTTTGGCTGTTAACAAAGGTAGCAGCTACCTTCCTTGTTTTTTCGAAAAATTAGCGGATGCGCTGAAATTTAGATTAGAAATTTAATGCCGTTTTAAAATAGCTAAAGGTCGCCCCCATGTTATCACGAGGGGTTTTTTTTTAGCTCCTTTAGTTTTCGAGTAATCGTTAATAGTACGGATTTTCGAACCCAATTTTTTTACACTTCAAACATTTCTACCGTCGGAACCAAAAAAGGTGAAGACCTTAAACCAATGGTCGTCGTAGGTAAATAAATTAACAACCTGGATTTAAAAAATTCAGGCCAATTTGTCCAACACAACTCTCGTAAGAAATTTTCACGCATGAAAAAAGTGAAACTTATCGAAATATATATCTTTTTTGGCTGTTAACAAAGGTAGCTCCTTCCTTGTTTTTTCGAAAAATTGGCAGATGGACCAAAATTTAAATTAAGAAACTAATGTTCTTTTAAAAAAGCTAAGGGTTGTCCCCATGTTGTCACGAGGGGGTTTTTTTTAGCTCCTTTAGTTTTCGAGTAATCGTTAATGTTCCGAATTTTCGCACCCAATTTTTGTACACTTCAAAAATTTTTACCATCGGAATTAAAGTAGTTGGAGACCTACAACCAATGGTCGTTGTAGGTTGATATGTCATTTACCTAGAATTAGAAAATTCAAGCCAATATGTCCAACACAACTCTCGTAAGAAATTTTAACGCATGAAAAAAGTGAAACTTATCGATATATATACCTTTTTTGCTGTTAACAAAGGTAGCTACCTTCCTTGTTTTTTCCAAAAAAATGGTGGATGGGCTAAAATTTAGATTTAAAATTTAATACTGTTTTAAAATAGCTAAAGATCATCCCCATGTTGTCTCGAGGGGGTTTTTTTAGCTCCTTTAGTTTTCGAGTAATCGTTAATGCTACGGATTTTCGCACTCAATTTTTTTACACTTCAAAAATTTCTACCGTCAGAAACAAAAAAGCTGGAGACCTGAAACCAATGGCTGTTGTAGATAGATATGTCACCTACTTGGCTTTTAAAAAATTCAGGCCAATCCGTCTAACACAACTCTCGTAAGAAATTTTCACGCATAAAAAAAGGGAAACTTATCGATATATATACCTTTTTTGCTGTTAACAAAGGTAGCTACCTTCCTTGTTTTTTCCAAAAAAATGGCGGATGGGCTAAAATTTAGATTTAAAATTTAATACTGTTTTAAAATAGCTAAAGATCATCCCCATGTTGTCTCGAGGGGGTTTTTTTAGCTCCTTTAGTTTTCGAGTAATCGTTAATGCTACGGATTTTCGCACCCAATTTTTTTACACTTCAAAAATTTCTACCGTCGGAACCAAAAAAATTGGAGACTTGAAACCAATGTTCTTGGTAGGTAGATATGTTCGCTACTATATCTTTAATAATTCAGGCCAATCCATTTAACACAACCCTCGTAAAAAAATTTCACGCATGAAAAAAGTGAAACTTATCGAAATATATTGCTTTTTTGGCTGTTAACAAAGGTACCAGCTACCTTCCTTGTTTTTTCGAATAATTGGCAGATGGGCTGAAATTAAGATTTAAGATTTAATGCCGTTTTAAAATAGCTAAAAGTCGTCCCCATTTTGTCACGAGAGGGGTTTTGTTTAGCTCTTTTAGTTTTTGAGTAATCGATAATGCTACAGTTTTCGCACACAATTTTTTTATACTTAAAAAATTTCTACCGTCGGAACCAAATAAGCTGAAGACCTGAAACCAATGGCTTTTGTAGATAAATATATTACCTACATTTAATCGAAAAATTTTGGCCAATCCGTTCAACACAACTCCCGTAAGAAATTTTCACGCATGAAAAAAGTGGAACTTATCGAAATATATAGCTTTTTTGGCTGTTAACAAAGATAGCAGCTACCTTCTTTGTTTTTTCGAAAAATTGGCGGATGGGCTGAAATTTAGATTAGAAATTTAATGCCGTTTTAAAATAGCTAAGGGTCGCCCCCATGTTATCACGAGGGGGTTTTTTTTAGCTCCTTTAGTTTTCGAGTAATCGTTAATGCTACGGATTTTCGCACTTAATTTTTTTACACTTCAAAAATGTTTACCGTCGGAACCAAAGAAGCTTGAGACCTGAAACCAATTGTTGTCGTAGGGAGATATGTCACCTACCTGGAATTTAAAAAATTTAGGCCAATCCGTCTAACACAACTCTCGTAAGAAATTTTCAAGCATGAAAAAAGTGAAACTTTTCGAAATATATAGCATTTTTGGCTGTTAACAAAGGTAGCAGCTACCTTCCTTGTTTTTTCGAAAAATTGGCGGATGGTCTGAAATTTAGATTAGAAATTTAATTTTTGTTTTATAATAGCTAAATGTCGCCCCCATGTTATCACGAGGGGTTTTTTTTAGCTCCTTTAGTTTTCGAGTAATCGTTAATGCTACGGATTTTCGCACCCAATTTTTTTACACTTCAAAAATTTCTACCGTCGGAACCAAAGAAGCTGGAGACTTGAATCCAATAACTTTTATAGGTAAATGTGTCACCTAAATTCAACTCAAAAAATCAGGTGAATCCCTTTAACACAACTCTCGTAAGAAATTTTCACGCATGAAAAAAGTGAAACTTATCGAAATATATAGCTTTTTTGGCTGTTAACAAAGGTAGCTCCTTCCTTGTTTTTTCGAAAAATTGGCGGATTGACCAAACTTTAAATTAAGGAACTAATGTCGTTTTAAAATAGCTAAGGGTCGTCCCCATGTTGTCATGAGAAGGTTTTTTTAGCTCCTTTAGTTTTCGAGTAATCGTTAATGCTACGGATTTTCGCACCCAAATGTTTAACACTTCAAAAATTTCTACCATCGGAACCAAAGAAGCTGGAGACTTTAAACCTATGGCCGTTGTAGGTAGTTATGTTACCTACCTAAACTTAAATTCAGGACAATCCGTCCAACACAACTCTCGTAAGAAATTTTCACGCATGAAAAAAGTGAAACTTATCGAAATATATAGCTTTTTTGGCTTAAATTTAGATATGAAATTTAATGCCGTTTTAAAATAGGTAAGGGTCGTCCCCATGTTGTCACGAGGGGTTTTTTTTTAGCTCCTTTAGTTTAAAGTAATCGTTAATGCTACTGATTTTTGCACCCAATTTTTTTACACTTCAAAAATTTTTACCGTCGGAACCAACAAAGCTGAAGACCTGAAATCAATGATCGATGTAGGTAAATATGTCACCTATCTAGATTTAAAAAATTCAGGCCAATCCGTCAAACACAACTCTCGTAAGAAATTTTCACGCATGAAAAAAGTGAAACTTATCGAAATATATAGCTTTTTTGGCTGTTAACAAAGGTAGCTCCTTCCTTGATTTTTCAAAAAAATTGGCGGATGGGCTTAAATTTAGATTAGAAATTTAATGGACTTTTAAAATAGCTAAGGGTCGTCCCCATGTTGTCACGAGGGGGTGTGTTTTAGCTCCTTAATTTTTGAGTAATCGTTAATGCTACGGATTTTCGCACCCAATTTTTTTACACTTCAAAAATTTCTACCGTCGGAACCAAAAAAGCTGGAAACTTCAAACCAATGACCGATGTAGGTGAATATGTCACCTACTTAATTTAAAAAATTCAGGGCAATCCGTTTTACACAACTCTCGTAAGAAATTTTCACGCATGAAAAAAGTGAAACTTATCCAAATATATAGCTTTTTTGGCTGTTAACAAAGGTAGCAGCTACCTTCCTTGTTTTTTCGAAAAATTGCCGGATGGGCTGAAATTTTGATTAGAGATTAAATGCCGGTTTAAAATAGCTACGGGTCGTCCCCATGTTGTCACGAGAAGGTTTTTTTAGCTCCTTTAGTTTTCGCGTTAATGCTACGGATTTTCGCACTCAAATTTTTTACAATTCAAAAATTTCTACCGTCGGAACCAAAGAAGCTGGAGACCTTAAACCTATGGCCGTTATAGGTAGTTATGTTACCTACCTGGACTTAAAAAAATTAGGACAATCCGTCCAACAAAACTCTCGTAAGAAATTTTCACGCATGAAAAAAATGAAACTTATCGAAATATATAGCTTTTTTGGCTGTTAACAAAGGTAGCAGCTACCTTCCTTGTTTTTTTGAAAAATTGGCGGATGGACCGAAATTTAAATTAAAGAACTAATGTCGTTTTAAAATAGCTAAGGGTCGTCCCCATGTTGTCATGAGAAGGTTTTTTTAGCTCCTTTAGTTTTCGAGTAATCGTTAATGCTACGGATTTTCGCACCCAATTTTTTTACACTTCAAAAATTTCTACCGTCGGAACCAAATAAGCCGGAGACTTGAAAACAATGGCCGTTGTAGGTAGATATGCCATCTACCTGGATTTAAAAAATTCAGGCCAATCTGTTCAACACAACTCTTGTAAGAAATTTTCACGCATGAAAAAAGTGAAACTTATCGAAATATATCTTTTTTGGCTTTTAACAAAGGTAGCTCCTTCCTTGTTTTTTCGAAAAATTGGCGGATGTACTGAAATTTAAATTTGGGAATTAATCTCTTTTAAAATAGCTAAGAGTCGTCCCCATGTTGTCACGAGAGGGTTTTTTTAAGCTCCTGTAGTTTTCGCGTAATTGTTAATGCTACGGATTTTCGCACCAAATTTTTTACACTTCAAAAATTTCTACCGTTGAAATTAAAGAAGCTGAAGACCTACAACCAATGGCCATTGTAGGTAGATTATCACCTACCTGGATTTGAAAAATTCAGGCCAATCCAACTAACACAACTCTCGTAAGAAATTTTCACGCATGAAAAAAGTAAAACTTATCGAAATATATAGCTTTTTTGGCTGTTAACAAAGATAGCTCCTTCCTTGTTTTTTCGAAAAATTGACGGATGGACCGAAATTTAAATTTGGGAATTACTCTCTTTTAAAAAAGCTAAGGGTCGTCCCCATTTTGTTACAGGGGGTTTTTTTAAGCTCCTGTAGTTTTCGCGTAATTGTTAATGCTACGGATTTTCGCACCCAATTTTATACACTTCAAAAATTTCTACCGTTGGAACCAAAGAAGCTGAAGACCTACAACCAATGTAGGTGGCCGTTGTAGGTAGATTGTCACCTACCTGGATTTAAAAAATTCAGGTCAATCCAACTAACACAACTCTCGTAAGAAATTTTCACGCATGAAAAAAGTAAAACTTATCGAAATATATAGCTTTTTTGGCTGTTAACAAAGATAGCTCCTTCCTTGTTTTTCGAAAAATTGGCGGATGGACCGAAATTTAAATTAAGGAACTAATGCCGTTTTAAAATAGCTAATGGTCGTTCCCATGTTGTCACGAGAAGGTTTTTTTTAGCTCCTTTAGTTTTCGAGTAATCGTTATTGCTACGGATTTTCGCACCCAAATTTTGTACACTTTAAAAATTTCTACCGTCGGAACCAAAGAAGCTGGAGACCTGAAACCTATGGCCGTTGTAGGTAGTTATGTCACCTACTTAAACTTACAAAATTTAGGACAATCCGTTCAACAAAACTCTCGTAAGAAATTTTCACGCATGAAAAAAGTGAAACTTATCGAAATATATAGTTTTTTGGCTGTTAACAAAGGTAGCAGCTACCTTCCTTGTTTTTCGAAAAATTGGCGGATGGGCTGAAATTTAGATTAGAAATTTAATGCCGTTTTAAAATAGGTAAGGGTCGTTCCCATGTTGTCACGAGGGGGTTTTTTTTAGCTCCTTTAGTTTTTGGGTAATCGTTAATGCTACGGATTTTCGCACCCAATTTTTTTACACTTCAAAAATTTCTACCGTCGGAACCAAAGAAGCTGGAGACCTCAAACCAATGGTTGTCGTAGGTAGATATGTAATTTAACTGGATTTAAAAAATTGAGGCCAATCCGTTTAACGCAACTCTCGTAAGAAATTTTCACGCATGAAAAAAGTGAAACTTATCCAAATATATAGCTTTTTTGGCTGTTAACAAAGGTAGCAGCTACCTTCCTTGTTTTTTCGAAAAATTGACGGATGAGCTGAAATTTAGATTAGAGATTTAATGCCGTTTTAAAATAGCTAAGGGTCGTCTCCATGTTGTCACAAGCTGGAGACCTAAAACCAATGGCCGTTGTAGGTAAATATGTCACCTACCTGGATTTAAAAAATTCAGGCCAATCCGTCTAACACAACTCTCGTAAGATATTTTTACGCATGAAAAATGTGAAACTTATCGATATATATCTTTTTTGGCTGTTAACAAAGGTAGCTCCTTCCTTGTTTTTTCGAAAAATTGGCGGATGGACTGAAATTTAAATTTGGGAATTAATCTCTTTTAAAATAGCTTAGGGTTGTCCCCATGATGTCACGAGAAGGTTTTTTGTAGCTCCTTTAGTTTTCGAGTAATCGTTAATGCTACGGATTTTCGCACCCAATTTTTTTACACTTCAAAAATTTCTACCGTCGGGACCAAATAAGCTGGAGAACTAAAACCAATGGCCGTTGTAGGTAGACATGTCACCTACCTGGACTTAGAAAATCCAGGCCAATCCAACTAACACAACTCTCGTAAGAAATTTTCACGAATGAAAAAAGTGAAACTTATCGAAATATATAGCTTTTTTGGCTGTTAACAAAGATAGCTCCTTCCTTGTTTTTTCGAAAAATTGGAGGATGGACTGAAATTTAAATTTGGGAATTAATCTCTTTTAAAATAGCTAAGGGTCATCCCCATGATGTCACGAGGAGGTTTTTTGTAGCTCCTTTAGTTTTCGAGTAATCGTTAATGCTACGGATTTTCGCACCCAAATTTTTTACACTTCAAAAATTTCTACCGTCGGAACAAAGAAAGCTGGAGACTTAAAACCAATGGCCGTTGTAGGTAAATATATCACCTACCTGGATTTAAAAAATTTAGGCCAATCCTTTTAACACAACTCTCGTAAGAAATTTTCACGCATGAAAAAAGTAAAACTTATCGAAATATATAGCTTTTTTGGCTGTTAACAAAGGTAGCAGCTACCTTCCTTGTTTTTTCGAAAAATTGGCGGATGGGCTTAAAATCTAGATAAGAGATTTAATGCCGTTTTAAAATGGGTAAGGTTCGTCCCCATGTTGTCACGAGGGGGTTTTTTTTAGCTCCTTTAGTTTTTGGGTAATCGTTAATGCTACGGATTTTTGCACCCAATTTTTTTACACTTCAAAAATTTCTACCGTCGGAACAAAAGAAGCTGGAGACCTAAAACCAATGGCCGTTGTAGGTATATATATCACCTACCTGGATTTAAAAAATTCAGGCCAATCCTTTTAACACAACTCTCGTAAGAAATTTTCACGCATGAAAAAAGTAAAACTTATCGAAATATATAGCTTTTTTGGCTGTTAACAAAGGTAGCTCCTTCCTTGTTTTTCGAAAAATTTGCGGATGGACCAAAATTTTAATTAAAAAACTAATGTCCTTTTAAAATAGCAAAGGGTCGTCCCCATGTTGTCACGAGTGGGTTTTTTTTAGCTCCTTTAGTTTTTGAGTAATCGTTAATGCTACGGATTTTCGCACCCAATTTTTTTACACTTCAAAAATTTCTACCGTCGTCCCCATGTTGTCAAGAAAGGTTTTTTTTTAGCTCCTTTAGTTTTTGAGTAATCGTTAATGCTACGGTTTTTCGCACCCAATTTTTTTAATCTTCAAAAATTTCTACCGTCGGAACCAAAGAAGCCGGAGACTTGAAACCAATGGCAGTTGTAGGTAGATATGCCATCTACCTGGATTTAAAAAATTCAGGCCAATCTGTTCAACACAACTCTCGCAAGAAATTTTCACGCATGAAAAAAGTGAAACTTATCGAAATATATCTTTTTTGGCTGTTAACAAAGGTAGCTCCTTCCTTGTTTTTTCGAAAAATTGGAGGATGGACTGAAATTTAAATTTGGGAATTAATCTCTTTTAAAATAGCTAAGAGTCGTCCCCATGTTGTCACGAGAGGGTTTTTTTAAGCTCCTGTAATTTTCGCGTAATTGTTAATGCTACGGATTTTCGCACCAAATTTTTTACACTTCAAAAATTTCTACCGTTGGAACCAAAGAAGCTGAAGACCTACAACCAATGGCCGTTATAGGTAGACATGTCACCTACCTGGATATAAAAAATTCAGGCCAATCCAACTAACACAACTCTCGTAAGAAATTTTCACGCATGCAAAAAGTGCAACTTATCGGAATATATAGCTTTTTTGGTTGTTAACAAAGATAGCTCCTTCCTTGTTTTTTCGAAAAATTGACGGATGGACCGAAATTTAAATTTGGGAATTACTCTCTTTTAAAAAAGCTAAGGGTCGTCCCCATTTTGTTACAGGGGGTTTTTTTAAGCTCCTGTAGTTTTCGCGTAATTGTTAATGCTACGGATTTTCGCACCCAATTTTATACACTTCAAAAATTTCTACCGTTGGAACCAAAGAAGCTAAAGACCTACAACCAATGTAGGTGGCCGTTGTAGGTAGATTGTCACCTACCTGGATTTAAAAAATTCAGGTCAATCCAACTAACACTACTCTCGTAAGAAATTTTCACCCATGAAAAAAGTAAAACTTATCGAAATATATAGCTTTTTTGGCTATTAACAAAGTTAGCTCCTTCCTTGTTTTTCGAAATATTGACGGATGGACCGAAATTTAAATTAAGGAACTAATGCCGTTTTAAAATAGCTAAGGGTCGTTCCCATGTTGTCACGAGAAGGTTTTTTTTAGTTCCTTTAGTTTTCGAGTAATCGTTATTGCTACGGATTTTCGCACCCAAATTTTTTTCACTTCAAAAATTTCTACCGTCGGAACCAAAGAAGCTGGAGACCTGAAACCTATGACCGTTGTAGGTAGTTATGTCACCTACTTAAACTTACAAAATTTAGGACAATCCGTTCAACAAAACTCTCGTAAGAAATTTTCACGCATGAAAAAAGTGAAACTTATCGAAATATATAGCTTTTTTGGCTGTTAACAAAGGTAGCAGCTACCTTCCTTGTTTTTCGAAAAATTGGCGGATGGGCAGAAATTTAGATTAAAAATTTAATGCCGTTTTAAAATAGGTAAGGGTCGTTCCCATGTTGTCACGAGGGGGTTTTTTTTAGCTCCTTTAGTTTTTGGGTAATCGTTAATGCTACGGATTTTCGCACCCAATTTTTTTACACTTCAAAAATTTCTACCGTCGGAACCAAAGAAGCTGGAGACCTCAAACCAATGGCCGCTGTAGGTAGATTTGTAACTTACCTGGATTTAAAAAAATGAGGCCAATCCGTTAAACACAACTCTCGTAAGAAATTTTCACGCATGAAAAAAGTGAAACTTATTCAAATATATAGCTTTTTTGGCTGTTAACAAAGGTAGCAGCTACCTTCCTTGTTTTTTCGAAAAATTGACGGATGGGCTGAAATTTAGATTAGAGATTTAATGCTGTTTTAAAATAGCTAAGGGTCGTCTCCATGTTGTCACAAGCTGGAGACCTAAAACCAATGGCCGTTGTAGGTAAATATGTCACCTACCTGGATTTAAAAAATTCAGGCCAATCCGTCTAACACAACTCTCGTAAGATATTTTCACGCATGAAAAATGTGAAACTTATCGATATATATCTTTTTTGGCTGTTAACAAAGTTAGCTCCTTCCTTGTTTTTTCGAAAAATTGGCGGATGGACTGTAATTTAAATTTGGGAATTAATCTCTTTTAAAATAGCTTAGGGTCGTCCCCATGTTGTCATGAGTGGTTTTTATTAAGCTCCTGTAGTTTTCGCGTAATTGTTAATGCTACGGATTTTCGCACCCAATTTTTTACACTTCAAAAATTTCTACCGTCGGAACCAAAGAAGCTATAGACCTGAAACCTATTGCCATCGTAGGTAGTTATGTCACCTACCTAAACTTTAAAAAATTCAGGACAATCCGATCAACAAAACTCTCGTAAGAAATTTTCACGCATGAAAAAAGTGAAACTTATCGAAATATATAGCTTTTTTGGCTGTTAACAAAGGTAGCAGCTACCTTCCTTGTTTTTTCGAAAAATTGGCGGATGGGCTGAAATTTAGATAAAAGATTTAATGCCGTTTTAAAATAGCTAAAGGTCGTCCCCTTGTGCTCACGAGGGGGTCTTTTTTAGCTCCTTTAGTTTTCGAGTAATCGTTAATGCTACGGATTTTCGCACCCAATTTTTTTACACTTCAAAAATTTCTACCGTCGGGACCAAAGAAGCTGAAGAACTAAAACCAATGGCCGTTGTAGGTAGACATGTCACCTACCTGGACTTAGAAAATCCAGGCCAATCCAACTAACACAACTCTCGTAAGAAATTTTCACGCATGAAAAAAGTGAAACTTATCGAAATATATAGCTTTTTTGGCTGTTAACAAAGATAGCTCCTTCCTTGTTTTTTCGAAAAATTGGAGGATGGACTGAAATTTAAATTAAGGATATAATGCCGTTTTAAAATAGCTAAGGGTCGTCCCCAAGTTGTCACGAGAGGGTTTTTTTAAGCTCCTGTAGTTTTCGCGTAATTGTTAATGCTACGGATTTTCGCACCAAATTTTTTACACTTCAAAAATTTCTACCGTTGGAACCAAAGAAGCTGAAGACCTACAACCAATGGCCGTTATAGGTAGACATGTCACCTACCTGGATATAAAAAATTCAGGCCAATCCAACTAACACAACTCTCGTAAGAAATTTTCACGCATGAAAAAAGTGCAACTTATCGGAATATATAGCTTTTTTGGCTGTTAACAAAGATAGCTCCTTCCTTGATTTTTCGAAAAATTTACGGATGGACCGAAATTTAAATTTGGGAATTACTCTCTTTTAAAAAAGCTAAGGGTCGTCCCCATTTTGTTACAGGGGGTTTTTTTAAGCTCCTGTAGTTTTCGCGTAATTGTTAATGCTACGGATTTTCGCACCCAATTTTATACACTTCAAAAATTTCTACCGTTGGAACCAAAGAAGCTGAAGACCTACAACCAATGTAAGTGGCCGTTGTAGGTAGATTGTCACCTACCTGGATTTAAAAAATTCAGGTCAATCCAACTAACACAACTCTCGTAAAAAATTTTCACCCATGAAAAAAGTAAAACTTATCGAAATATATAGCTTTTTTGGCTGTTAACAAAGATAGCTCCTTCCTTGTTTTTCGAAAAATTGGCGGATCGACCGAAATTTAAATTAAGGAACTAATGCCGTTTTAAAATAGCTAAGGGTCGTTCCCATGTTGTCACGAGAAGGTTTTTTTTAGTTCCTTTAGTTTTCGAGTAATCGTTATTGCTACGGATTTTCGCACCCAAATTTTTTTCACTTCAAAAATTTCTACCGTCGGAACCAAATAAGCTGGAGACCTGAAACCTATGGCCGTTGTAGGTAGTTATGTCACCTACTTAAATTTACAAAATTTAGGACAATCCGTTCAACAAAACTCTTGTAAGAAATTTTCACGCATGAAAAAAGTGAAACTTTTCGAAATATATAGCTTTTTTGGCTGTTAACAAAGGTAGCAGCTACCTTCCTTGTTTTTCGAAAAATTGGCGGATGGGCAGAAATTTAGATTAGAAATTTAATGCCGTTTTAAAATAGGTAAGGGTCGTTCCCATGTTGTCACGAGGGGTTTTTTTTTAGCTCCTTTAGTTTTTGGGTAATCGTTAATGCTACGGATTTTCGCACCCAATTTTTTTACACTTCAAAAATTTCTACCGTCGGAACCAAAGAAGCTGGAGACCTCAAACCTATGGCCGTTGTAGGTAGATATAAAACTTACCTGGATTTATAAAATTGAGGCCAATCCGTTAAACACAACTCTCGAAAGAAATTTTCACGCATGAAAAAAGTGAAACTTATCCAAATATATAGCTTTTTTGGCTGTTAACAAAGGTAGCAGCTACCTTCCTTGTTTTTCGAAAAATTGGCGGATGGGCAGAAATTTAGATAAGAAATTTAATGCCGTTTTAAAATAGGTAAGGGTCGTTCCCATGTTGTCACGAGGGGGTTTTTTTTAGCTCCTTTAGTTTTTGGGTAATCGTTAATGCTACGGATTTTCGCACCCAATTTTTTTACACTTCAAAAATTTCTACCGTCGGAACCAAAGAAGCTGGAGACCTCAAACCAATGGCCATTGTAGGTAGATATGTAATTTACCTGGATTTAAAAAATTGAGGCCAATCCGTTAAACACAACTCTCGTAAGAAATTTTCACGCATGAAAAAAGTGAAACTTATCCAAATATATAGTTTTTTGGCTGTTAACAAAGGTAGCAGCTACCTTCCTTGTTTTTTCGAAAAATTGACGGATGGGCTGAAATTTAGATTAGAGATTTAATGCCGTTTTAAAATAGCTAAGGGTCGTCTCCATGTTGTCACAAGCTGGAGACCTAAAACCAATGGCCGTTGTAGGTAAATATGTCACCTACCTGGATTTAAAAAATTCAGGCCAATCCGTCTAACACAACTCTCGTAAGATATTTTCACGCATGAAAAATCTGAAACTTATCTATATATATCTTTTTTGGCTGTTAACAAAGGTAGCTCCTTCCTTGTTTTTTCGAAAAATTGGCGGATGGACTGAAATTTAAATTTGGGAATTAATCTCTTTTAAAATAGCTTAGGGTCGTCCCCATGTTGTCATGAGTGAATTTTTTTAAGCTCCTGTAGTTTTCGCGTAATTGTTAATGCTACGGATTTTCGCACCCAATTTTTTACACTTCAAAAATTTCTACCGTCGAAACCAAAGAAGCTATAGACCTGAAACCTATTGCCATCGTAGGTAGTTATGTCACCTACCTAAACTTTAAAAAATTCAGGACAATCCGATCAAAAAAACTCTCGTAATAAATTTTCACGCATGAAAAAAGTGAAACTTATCGAAATATATAGCTTTTTTGGCTGTTAACAAAGGTAGCAGCTACCTTCCTTGTTTTTTCGAAAAATTGGCGGATGGGCTGAAATTTAGATAAAAGAGTTAATGCCGTTTTAAAATAGCTAAAGGTCGTCCCCTTGTGCTCACGAGGGGGTCTTTTTTAGCTCCTTTAGTTTTCGAGTAATCGTTAATGCTACGGATTTTCGCACCCAATTTTTTTACACTTCAATAATTTCTACCGTCGGGACCAAAGAAGCTGGAGAACTAAAACCAATGGCCGTTGTAGGTAGACATGTCACCTACCTGGACTTAGAAAATCCAGGCCAATCCAACTAACACAACTCTCGTAAGAAATTTTCACGCATGAAAAAAGTGAAACTTATCGAAATATATAGCTTTTTTGGCTGTTAACAAAGATAGCTCCTTCCTTGTTTTTTCGAAAAATTGGAGGATGGACTGAAATTTAAATTAAGGATATAATGCCGTTTTAAAAAAGCTAAGGGTCGTCCCCATGTTGTCACGAGGGGTTTTTTTTAGCTCCTTTAGTTTTTGAGTAATCGTTAATGCTACGGATTTTCGCACCAAAATTTTTTACCATTCAAAAATTTCTACCGTCGGAACCAAACAAGCTGGAGACCTTAAATCAATGGATGTTATAGGTAGACATGTCACCTACCTGGACTTAAAAAATTTAGGACAATCCATCCAACACAACTCTCGTAAGAAATTTTCACGCATGAAAAAAGTAAAACTTATCGAAATATATAGCTTTTTTGGCTGTTAACAAAGGTAGCAGCTACCTTCCTTGTTTTTTCGAAAAATTGGCGGACGGGCTGAAATTTAGATAAAAGATTTAATGCCATTTTAAAATAGCTTAAAGTCGTCCCCATGTTGTCACGAGGGGGTCTTTTTTAGCTCCTTTAGTTTTTGAGTAATCGTTAATGCTACGGATTTTCGCACCCAATTTTTTTACACTTCAAAAGTTTCTACCGTCGGAATTAAAGAAGCTGGAGACCTAAAACCAATGGCCGTTTGAGGTAAATATGACAGCTACTATATCTCAAAAAATTCAGGCCAATCCTTTTAACACAACTCTCGAAACTTATCGAAATATATAGCTTTTTTGGCTGTTAACAAAGGTAAAACCTGAAACCAATGGCCGTTGTAGGTAGATATGTCACCTACCTGGATTTTAAAAATTCAGGCCAATTCGTCCAATACAACTCTCGTAAGAAATTTTCACGCATGAAAAAAGTGAAACTTATCGAAATATATAGCTTTTTTGGCTGTTAACAAAGGTAGCAGCTACCTTCCTTGTTTTTTTCGAAAAATTGGCAGATGGGCTGAAATTTAGATAAAAGATTTAATGCCGTTTTAAAATAGCTAAGGGTCGTCCCCATGTTGTCACGAGGAGGTTTTTTTTAGCTCCTTTAGTTTTCGAGTAATCGTTAATGCTACGGATTTTAGCACCCAATTTTTTTAAACTTCACAAATTTCTACCGTCGGAACAAAAGAAGCTGGAGATCTGTTACCAATGGCAGTCGTAAGTAAATATGTAACCTACCTGGATTTAAAAAATTTAGGCCAATCTATCCAACACAACTCTCGTAAGAAATTTTCACGCATGAAAAAAGTGAAACTTATCGAAATATATAACTTTTTTGGCTATTAACAAAGGTAGCAGCTACCTTTCTTGTTTTTTCGAAAAATTGGCGGAATGGCTGAAATTTAGATAAAAAATGTAATGCCGTTTTAAAATAGCTAAAAGTCGTCCCCATGTTGTCACGAGGAGGTTTTTTTTAGCTCCTTTAGTTTTCGAGTAATCGTTAATGCTACGGATTTTAGCACCCAATTTTTTTAAACTTCAAAAATTTCTACTGTCGGAACCAAAGTAGCTGGAGATCTGTGACCAATGGCCGTTGTAGGTAAATATATCACCTACATTTATTTTAAAAATTTAGGCCAATCCGTCCAACACAACTCTCGTAAGAAATTTTCACGCATGAAAAAAGTGAAACTAATCGAAATATATAACTTTTTTGGCTGTTAACAAAGGTAGCAGCTACCTTCCTTGTTTTTTCGAAAAATTGGCGGATGGGCTGAATTTAGATAAAAGATTTAATGCCATTTTAAAATAGCTAAAGGTCGTCCCCATGTTGTCACGAGGAGATTTTTTTTAGCTCCTTTAGATTTCGAGTAATCGTTAATGCTACGGATTTTCGCACCCAATTTTTTTACACTTCAAAAATTTCTACCTACGGAACCAAAAAAGCTGGAGACTTAAAACATATGGTCGTTGTAGGTAGATATGTAGTTTACCTGGATTTAAAAATTTCAGGCCAATCCGTCTAACACAACTCTCGTAAGAAATGTTCACACATGAAAAAAGTGAAACTTATCGAAATATATAGCTTTTTTGGCTGATAACAAAGGTAGCAGCTACCTTCCTTGTTTTTTCGAAAAATTGGCGGATGAGCTGAAATTTAGATTAGAAATTTTATTGCCGTTTTAAAATAGCTTAAAGTTGTCTCCATGTTTTCACGAGGCGGTTGTTTTTAGCTCCTTTAGTTTTCGAGTAATCGTTAATGCTACGGATTTTCGCACCCAATTTTTTTACACTTCAAAAATTTTTACCGTCGGAATCAAAGAAGCTAGAGAACTGTAACCTATGGCCGTTGCAGAGAGATATGTCACCTACTTGGACTTAAAAAATTCAGGCCAATCCGTCTTACACAACTCTCGTAAGAAATTTTCACGCATAGAAAAAGTGAAACTTATCGAAATATATAGCTTTTTTGGCTGTTAAAAAAGGAAGCAGCTACCTTCCTTGTTTTTTCGAAAAAATGGCGGATGGGCTGAAATTTAAATTTACGATTTCATTTCGTTTTAAAATAGCTAAGGATCGTCCCCATGTTGTTACGAGGGGTTTTTTTTTAGCTCCTTTAGTTTTCGAGTAATCGTTAATGCTACGGATTTTCACACCCAATTTTTTTACACTTCAAAAATTTCTACCGTCGGAATTAAAGAAGCTGGAGACCTGAAACCAAAAGTAGTCGTAGGTAGATATGTCACCTACCTAAAATTAAAAAATTCAGGCCAATCCGTCCAACACAACTCTCGTAAGAAATTTTCACGCATGAAAAAAGTGAAACTTATCGAAATATATAGCTTTTTTGGCTGTTAACAAAGGTAGCAGCTACCTTCCTAGTTTTTTCGAAAAATTGGCGGAGGGGCTGAAATTTAGATTAGAAATTTAATGCCGTTTTAAAATAGTTAAGGGTCGTCTCCATGTTGTTACGAGGGGGTTTTTTTAGCTCCTTTAGTTTTCGAGTAATCGTTAATGCTACGGATTTTCGCACCCAATTTTTTTACACTTCAAAAAATTCTACCGTCGGAACCAAAAAAGCTGGAGACCTGAAACCAATGGTCGTTGTAGGGAAATATGTCACCTACCTAAACTTAAAAAAATTTAGGCCAATCCGTCTAACACAACTCTCGTAAGAAATTTTCACGCATGAAAAAAGTGAAACTTATCGAAATATATAGCTTTTTTGGCTGTTAACAAAGGTAGCAGCTACCTTCCTTGTTTTTTCGAAAAATTGGCGGATGGGCTGAAATTTAGATAAGAGATTTAATGCCGTTTTAAAATAGCTAAGGGTCGTCCCCATGTTGTCACGAGGGGGTTTTTTTAGCTCCTTTAGTTTTTGAGTAATCGTTAATGCTACGGATTTTCGCACCCAATTTTTTTACACTTCAAAAATTTCTACCGTCGGAACCAAAAAAGCTGGAGACTTGAAACCAATGGCCGTCGCAGGTAGATATGTAATTTACCTGGATTTAAAAAATTCAGGCCAATTCGTCCAATACAACTCTCGTAAGAAATTTTCACGCATGAAAAAAGTGAAACTTATCGAAATATATAGCTTTATTGGCTGTTAACAAAGGTAGCAGCTACCTTCCTTGTTTTTTCGAAAAATTGGCGGATGGGCTGAAATTTAGATTAAAGATTTAATGCCGTTTTAAAATAGCTAAGGGTCGTCCCCATTTTGTCACGAGGGGGGTTGTTTTAGCTCCTTTAGATTTTGAGTAATCGTTAATGCTACAGATTTTCGCACCCAATTTGTTTACACTTCGAAAATTTCTACGTTCGGAACCAAAAAAACTGGAGACCTGAAACCAGTGGCCGTTGGAGGTAGCTATGTCACCTACCTGGATTTAAAAAATTCAGGCCAATTCGTCCAATACAACTCTCGTAAGAAATTTTCACGCATGAAAAAAGTGAAACTTATCGAAATATATAGCTTTTTTGGCTGTTAACAAAGGTAAAACCTGAAACCAATGGCCGTCGCAGGTAGATATGTAATTTACCTGGATTTAAAAAATTTAAGCCAATCCGTCCAACACAACTCTCGTAAAAAATTTTCACGCATGAAAAAAGTGAAACTTATCGAAATATATAGCTTTTTTGGCTGTTAACAAAGGTAAAACCTGAAACCAATGGCCGCCGTAGTAAGATATGTCACCTACCTTGATTTAAAAAATTCAGGCCAATCTGTTTAACACAACTCTCGTAAGAAATTTTCACGCAAGAAAAAAGTGAAACTTATCGAAATATATAGCTTTTTTGGCTGTTAACAAAGGTAGCAGCTACCTTCCTTGTTTTTTCGAAAAATTGGTGGATGGGCTGAAATTTAGATAAGAGATTTAATGCCGTTTTAAAATAGCTAAGGGTCGTCCCCATGTTGTCACGAGAGGGTATTTTTTAGCTCCTTTAGTTTTTGAGTTATCCTTAATGCTACAGATTTTCGCACCCAAATTTTTTACACTTCAAAAATTTCTACCGTCGGAACCAAAGAAGCTGGAGACCTGAAACCAGTGCTTTTGTAGAAAGATATGTCACCTCCCTACAATCAGGCCAATCCGTTTAACACAACTCCCGTAAGAAATTTTCACGCATGAAAAAAGTGAAACTTATCGAAATATATAGCTTTTTTGGCTGTTAACAAAGATAGCAGCTACCTTCTTAGTTTTTTCGAAAAATTGGCGGTTGGGCTGAAATTTAGATTAAAGATTTATTGCCGTTTTAAAAAAGCTAAGGGTTGCCCCCATGTTATCACGAGGGTTTTTTTTTAGCTCCTTTAGTTTTCGACTGATCGTTAATGCTACGGATTTTCGCACCCAAATTTTTACACTTCAAAAATTTCTACCATCGGAATTAAAAAAGCTGGAGACCTGAAACCAATGGCTGTTGTAGGTAGGTATGTCACCTACCTGGATTTAAAAAATTCAGGCCAATTCGTCCAACACAACTCTCGTAAAAAATTTTCACGCATGAAAAAGATAAACTTATGGAAATATATAGCTTTTTTGGCTGTTAACAAAGGTAGCAGCTACCTTCCTTGTTTTTTCGAAAAAATGGCGGATGGGCTGAAATTAAGATTAAAGATTTAATGTCGTTTTAAAATAGCTAAGGGTCGTCCCCATTTTGTCACGAGGGGTTTTTTTTTAGCTCCTTTAGTTTTCGAGTAATCGTTAATGCTACGGATTTTAGCACCCAATTTGTTTACACTTCAAAAATTTCTACTGTCGGAACCAAAGAAGCTGGAAACCTGAAACCAATGGCCGTTGTAGGCAGATATGTCACCTACCTGGATTCAAAAAATTCAGGCCAATCCGTTTAACACAACTCTCGTAAGAAATTTTCACGCATGAAAAAAGTGAAACTTATCGAAATATATAGCTTTTTTGGCTGTTAACAATGGTAGCAGCTACCTTCCTTGTTTTTTCGAAAAATTGGCAGATGGACTGAAATTCAAATTAAAGAACTAATTCCCTTTTAAAATAGCTAAGAGTCGTCTCCATGTTGTCACGAGGGGGTTTTTTTTAGCTCCTTTAGTTTTCGAGTAATCGTTAATGCTACGGATTTTCGCACCCATTTTTTTTACACTTCAAAAATTTCTACCGTCGGAACCAAAAAAGCTGGAAACCTGAAACCGATGGCCGTCGTAGGGAAATATGTCACCTACTTAAACTTAAAAAATTCAGGCCAATCCGTCCAACACAACTCTCGTAAGAAATTTTCACGCATGAAAAAAGTGAAACTTATCGAAATATATAGCTTTTTTGGCTGTTAACAAAGGTAGCAGCTACCTTCCTTGTTTTTTCGAAAAATTGGCGGATGGGCTAAAATTTTGATTAGAGATTTAATGCCGTTTTAAAATAGCTAAAGGCCGTCCCCATTTTGTCACGAGGGGGGTTGTTTTAGCTCCTTTAGATTCTGAGTAATCGTTAATGCTACAGATTTTCGCACCCAATTTTTTTACACTTCAAAAATTTCTACGTTCGGAACCAAAAAAACTGGAGACCTGAAACCAATGGCCGTTGTAGTTAGATATGTCACCTACCTGGATTTAAAAAATTCAGGCCAATTCGTCCAATACAACTCTCGTAAGAAATTTTCACGCATGAAAAAAGTTAAACTTATCGAAATATATAGCTTTTTTGGCTGTTAACAAAGGTAGCTCCTTCCTTGTTTTTTCGAAAAATTGGCGGATGGGCTGAAATTTAGATTAATAATTTAATGCCGTTTTAAAATAGCTAAGGGTCGCCCCCATGTTATCACGATGGGGTTTTTTTAGCTCCTTTAGTTTTCGAGTAATCGTTAATGCTACGGATTTTCGAACCCAATTTTTTTACACTTCAAAAATTTCTACCGTTGGAACCAAAAAAAGTGGAGACCTGAAACCAATGGCCGCCGTAGGAAGATATGTCACCTACCTGGATTTTGAAAATTCAGGCCAATCTGTTTAACACAACTCTCGTAAGAAATTTTCACGCATGAAAAAAGTGAAACTTATCGAAATATATAGCTTTTTTGGCTGTTAACAAAGTTAGCAGCTACCTTCCTTGTTTTTTCGAAAAATTGGTGGATGGGCTGAAATTTAGATTAGAGATTTAATGCCGTTTTAAAATAGCTAAGGGTCGTCCCCATGTTGTCATGAGAGGGTATTTTTTAGCTCCTTTAGTTTTTGAGTTATCCTTAATGCTACAGATTTTCGCACCCAAATTTTTTACACTTCAAAAATTTCTACCGTCGAAACCAAAGAAGCTGGAGACCTGAAACCAGTGCTTTTGTAGATAAATATGTCACCTCCCTACAATCAGGCCAATCCGTTCAACACAACTCCCGTAAGAAATTTTACGCATGAAATAAAGTGAAACTTATCGAAATATATAGCTTTTTTGGCTGTTAACAGAGATAGCAGCTACCTTCTTTGTTTTTTCGAAAAATTGGCGGTTGGGCTGAAATTAAGATTAGAAATTTAATGCCGTTTTAAAAAAGCTAAGAGTCGCACTCATGTTATCACGAGGGTTTTTTTTTAGCTCCTTTAGTTTTCGAGTGATCGTTAATGCTACGGATTTTCGCACCCAAATTTTTTACACTTAAAAAATTTCTACCGTCGGAATTAAAGAAATTGGAGACCTGAAACCAATGGCCGTTGTAGGTAGATATGTCACCTACCTGGAATTAAAAAATTCAGGCCAATTCGTCCAACACAACTCTCGTAAGAAATTTTATCGCATCAAAAAGATAAACTTATGGAAATATATAGCTTTTTTGGCTGTTAACAAAGATAGCAGCTACCTTCTTTGTTTTTTCGAAAAATTGGCGGATGGGCTGAAATTAAGATTAGAAATTTAATGCCGTTTTAAAATAGCTAAGGGTCGTCCCCATGTTGTCACGAGGGGTTTTTTTTTAGCTCCTTTAGTTTTCGAGTAATCGTTAATGCTACGGATTTTCGCACCCAAATTTTTTACACTTCAAAAATTTCTACCGTCGGAACCAAAAAAACTGGAGACCTGAAACCAATGGCCGTTGTAGGTAGATATGTCACCTACCTGAATTTAAATCCGTCCAACACAACTCTCCAATCCGTCCAACACAACTCTCGTAAGAAATTTTCACGCATGAAAAAAGTGAAACTTATCGAAATATATAGCTTTTTTGGCTGTTAACAAAGGTAGCAGCTACCTTCCATGTTTTTTCGAAAAATTGGCGGATGAGCTGAAATTTAAAATAGAAATTTAATGCCGTTTTAAAATAGCTAAGGATTGTCCCCATTTTGTCACGAGGGGGGTTTTTTAAGCTCCTTTAGATTTTGAGTAATCGTTAATGCTTCGGATTTTCGCACCAAATTTTTTTACACTTCAAAAATTTCTTCCGTCGGAACCAAAAAAGCTGGAGACTTGAAACCAATGGTCGTTGTAGGTAGATATGTCAGCTACTTTATCTCAAATAATTCAGGCCAATCCGTCCAACACAACTCTCGTAAGAAATTTTGACGCATGAAAAAAGTGAAACTTATCGAAATATATAGCTTTTTTGGCTGTTAACAAAGGTAGCAGCTACCTTCTTTGTTTTTTCGAAAAATTGGCGGATGAGCTGAAATTTAAATTAGAAATGTAATGCCGTTTTAAAATAGCTAAGGGTCGTCCCCATTTTGTCACGAGGGGGGTTTTTTTAGCTCCTTTAGTTTTTGAGTAATCGTTAATGCTACGGATTTTCGAACCCAATTTTTTTACACTTCAAAAATTTCTACCGTCGGAACCAAAAAAGCTGGAGACCTTAAACCAATTGTTTTTGTAGGTTGATATTCCAGCTACTATATTTCAAAAAATTCAGGCCAATCCGTCTAACACAACCCTCGTAAGAAATTTTCAAGCATGAAAAAAGTGAAACTTATCGAAATATATAGCTTTTTTGGCTGTTAACAAAGGTAGCAGCTACCTTCCTTGTTTTTTCGAAAAATTAGCAGATGGGCTAAAATTTAGATTAGAGATTTATTGCCGTTTAAAAATAGCTAAGGGTCGTCCCCATGTTGTCAAGAGGAGTTTTTTTTTAGCTCCTTTAATTTTTGAGTAATCGTTAATGCTACAGATGTTCGCACCCAATTTTTTTACACTTAAAAAATTTTTACCGTCGGAACCAAAAAAGCTGGAAACCTGAAACCAATGGCTTTTGTAGATAAATATGTCACCTACATACAATTGTAAAAATCAGGCCAATCAAATTAACACAACTCCCGTAAGAAATTTTCACGCATGAAAAAAGTGAAACTTATCGAAATATATAGCATTTTTGGCTGTTAACAAAGGTAGCAGCTACCTTCCTCGTTTTTTCGAAAAATTGGCAAATGGGCTGAAATTTAGATTAGTAATTTAATTTTGTTTTATAATAGCTAAGGGTCGCCCCCATGTTATTACGAGGGGGTTTTTTTTGCTCCTTTAGTTTTCGAGTAATCGTTAATGCTACGGATTTTCGCACCCAATTTTTTTACACTTCAAAAATTTCTACCGTCGGAACCAAAGAAACTGGAGACCTGAAACCAATGGCTTTTGTATATAGATATGTCACCTACATACAATTGTAAAAATCGTGCCAATCCAATTAACACAACTCCCGTAAGAAATTTTCACGCATGAAAAAAGTGAAACTTATCGAAATATATAGCTTTTTTGGCTGTTAACAAAGATAGCAGCTACCTTCTTTGTTTTTTCGAAAAATTGGCGGATGGGCTGAAATTTAGATTAGAAATTTAATGCCGTTTTAAAAAAGTTAAGGGTCGTCCCCATGTTGTCACGAGGGGGTTTTTTTTAGCTCCTTTAGTTTTCGAGTAATCGTTAATGCTACGGATTTTCGCACCCAAATTTTTTACACTTCAAAAATTTCTACCGTCGGAACCAAAAAAACTGGAGACCTGAAACCAATGGCCGTTGTAGGTAGATATGTCACCTACCTGAATTTAAATCCGTCCAACACAACTCTCCAATCCGTCCAACACAACTCTCGTAAGAAATTTTCACGCATGAAAAAAGTGAAACTTATCGAAATATATAGCTTTTTTGGCTGTTAACAAAGGTAGCAGCTACCTTCCTTGTTTTTTTCATAAAATTGGCGGATGACCTGAAATTTAAAATAGAAATTTAATGCCGTTTTAAAATAGCTAAGGATCGTCCCCATTTTGTTACGAGGGGGGTTTTTTTAGCTCCTTTAGATTTTGAGTAATCGTTAATGCTTCGGATTTTCGCACCCAATTTTTTTACACTTGAAAAATTTCTACCGTCGGAACTATATAAGCTTGAGACCTGAAACCAATGGTTGTTGTAGGTAGATATGTCAGTTACTTTATCTCAAATAATTCAGGCCAATTTGTCCAACACAACACTCGTAAGAAATTTTCACGCATGAAAAAAGTGAAACTTATCGAAATATATAGCTTTTTTGGCTGTTAACAAAGGTAGCTCCTTCCTTGTTTTTTCGAAAAATTGGCAGATGGGCTAAAATTTAGATTAGAGATTTAATGCCGTTTTAAAATAGCTAAGGGTAGCCCCCATGTTATTACGAGGGGGTTTTTTTTGCTCCTTTAGTTTTCGAGTAATCGTTAATGCTACGGATTTTCGCACCCAATTTTTTTACATTTCAAAAATTTCTTCCGTCGGAACCAAAAAAGCTGGAGACTTGAAACCAATGGTCGTTGTAGGTAGATATGTCAGCTACTTTATCTCAAATAATTCAGGCCAATCCGTCCAACACAACTCTCGTAAGAAATTTTGACGCATGAAAAAAGTGAAACTTATCGAAATATATAGCTTTTTTGGCTGTTAACAAAGATAGCAGCTACCTTCTTTGTTTTTTCGAAAAATTAGCGGATGGGCTGAAATTTAGATTAGAGATTTAATGCCGTTTTAAAATAGCTAAGGGTCGCCCCCATGTTATCACGAAGGGGTTTTTTTTAGCTCCTTTAGTTTTCGAGTAATCGCTAATGCTACGGATTTTCGCACTTACTTTTTTTACACTTCAAAAATTTTTACCGTCGGAACCAAAGAAGCTGGAGACCTGAAACCAATGATTGTCGTAGGAAGATATGTCACCTACCTGGAATTTAAAAAATTTAGGCCAATTCGTCTAACACAACTCTCGTAAGAAATTTTCAAGCATGAAAAAAGTGAAACTTATCGAAATATATAGCATTTTTGGCTGTTAACAAAGGTAGCAGCTACCTTCCTTGTTTTTTCGAAAAATTGGCAAATGGGCTGAAATTTAGATTAGAAATTTAATTTTGTTTTATAATAGCTAAGGGTCGCCCCCATGTTATTACGAGGGGTTTTTTTTAGCTCCTTTAGTTTTCGAGTAATCGTTAATGCTACGGATTTTCGCACCCAATTTTTTTACACTTCAAAAATGTCTACCGTCGGAACCAAAGAAACTGGAGAATTGAATCCAATAAGTTTTGTAGGTAGATATGTCACCTACCTATACCAAAAAAAATCAGGTCAATCCCTTTAACACAACTCTCGTAAGAAATCGTTAATGCTACGGATTTTCGCATCCAATTTTTTTACACTTCAAAAATTTCTACCGTCGGAATTAAAGAAGCTGGAGACCTGAAACCAATGGCCATTGTAGGTATATATGTCACCTACATGGTTTTAAAAAATTCAGGCCAACTTGTCCAACACAACTCTCGTAAGAAATTTTCACGCATGAAAAAAGTGAAACTTATCGAAATATATAGCTTTTTTGGCTGTTAACAAAGGTAGCTCCTTCCTTGTTTTTTCGAAAAATTGGCGGATGGACCGAAATTTAAATTGAAGAACTAATGTCCTTTTAAAATAACTAAAGGTGGTCCCCATGTTGTCACGAGGGGTTTTTTTTAACTCCTTTAGTTTTCGAGTAATCGTTAATGCTACGGATTTTCGCAACCAATTTTTTTACAATTCAAAAATTTCTACCGTCTTAACCAATGAAGCTGGAGACCTGAAACCAATGGCCGTTGTAGGTAGATATGTCACTTCTCTGGATTTCAGGCCAATCCGTTCAACACTACTCTCGTAAGAAATTTTCACGCATGAAAAAAGTGAAACTTATCGAAATGTATAGCTTTTTTGGCTGTTAACAAAGGTAGCTCCTTCCTTGTTTTTTCGAAAAATTGGCAGATGGATCAAAATTTAAATTAAGGAACTAATGTCCTTTTAAAATAGCTAAAATTCATCCCCATGTTGTAACGAGGGAGTTTTTTTTAGCTCCTTTAGTTTTCGAGTAATCGTTAATGCTACGGATTTTCACACCCAATTTTTTTACACTTCAAAAATTTCTACCATCGGAACCAAAGAACCTGGAGACTTGAAACAGATGGTCGTTGTAGGCAGATATGTCACCTTTTTTTTAAGCTCCTTTAGTTTTCGAGTAATCGTTAATGCTACGGATTTTCGCACCCAATTTTTTTACACTTCAAAAATTTCTACCGTCGGAACCAAAGAAGCTGGAGACCTGATAGCAATGGCCGTTGTTGGTATATATGTCACTTACCTGGATTTCAGGCCAATCCGTTAAACACAACTCTCGTAAGAAATTTTCACGCATGAAAAAAGTGAAACTTTTCGAAATATATAGCTTTTTTGGCTGTTAACAAAGGTAGCTCCTTCCTTGTTTTTTCGAAAAATTGGCAGATGGATCAAAATTTAAATTAAGGAACTAATGTCCTTTTAAAATAGCTAAAATTCGTCCCCATGTTGTCACAAGGGGGTTTTTTTTAGCTCCTTTAGTTTTCGAGTAATCGTTAATGCTACGGATTTTCGCACCCAATTTTTTTACACTTCAAAAATTTCTACCATCGGAACCAAAGAAGCTGGAGACTTGAAACAGATCGTCGTTGTAAGCAGATATGTCACTTTTTTTTAGTTCCTATAGTTTTCGAGTAATCGTTAATGCTACGGATTTTCGCACCCAATTTTTTTACACTTCAAAAATTTCTACCGTCGGAACCAAAGAAGCTGGAGACTTGAAACCAATGGTCGTCGTGGGCAGATATGTCACCTACCTGGATTTAAAAAATTCAGGCCAATCCGATCAACAAAACTCTCGTAAGAAATGTTCACGCATGAAAAAAGTGAAACTTATCGAAATATATAGCTTTTTTGGCTGTTAACAAAGGTAGCAGCTACCTTCCTTGTTTTTTCGAAGAATTTGCGGATGGGCTGAAATTTTGATAAGAGATTTAATGCCGTTTATAAATAGCTTAAGGTCGTTCCCATGTTGTCACGAGGGGGTTTTTTTTAGCTCCTTTAGTTTTCGAGTAATCGTTAATGCTACGGATTTTCGCAACAAATTTTTTTACACTTCAAAAATTTCTACCGTCGGAACCAAAAAAGCTGGAGACCTGAAACCAATGGTCTTGGTAGGTAGATATGTCAGCTATTTAACCTCAAATAATTCAGGCCAATCCGTTTAACACAACCCTCGTAAGAAATTTTCACGCATGAAAAAAGTGAAACTTATCGAAATATATAGCTTTTTTGGCTGTTAACAAAGGTAGCAGCTACCTTCCTTGTTTTTTCGAAAAATTAGCGGATGCGCTGAAATTTAGATTAGAAATTTAATGCCGTTTTAAAATAGCTAAAGGTCGCCCCCATGTTATCACGAGGGGGTTTTTTTTAGCTCCTTTAGTTTTCGAGTAATCGTTAATAGTACGGATTTTCGCACCCAATTTTTTTACACTTCAAACATTTCTACCGTCGGAACCAAAAAAGGTGAAGACCCTAAACCAATGGTCGTCGTAGGTAAATAAATTAACAACCTGGATTTAAAAAATTCAGGCCAATTTGTCCAACACAACTCTCGTAAGAAATTTTCACGCATGAAAAAAGTGAAACTTATCGAAATATATATCTTTTTTGGCTGTTAACAAAGGTAGCTCCTTCCTTGTTTTTTCGAAAAATTGGCAGATGGACCAAAATTTAAATTAAGAAACTAATGTTCTTTTAAAAAAGCTAAGGGTTGTCCCCATGTTGTCACGAGGGGGTTTTTTTTAGCTCCTTTAGTTTTCGAGTAATCGTTAATGTTCCGAATTTTCGCACCCAATTTTTGTACACTTCAAAAATTTTTACCATCGGAATTAATGTAGTTGGAGACCTACAACCAATGGTCGTTGTAGGTTGATATGTCATTTACCTAGAATTAGAAAATTCAAGCCAATATGTCCAACACAACTCTCGTAAGAAATTTTAACGCATGAAAAAAGTGAAACTTATCGATATATATACCTTTTTTGCTGTTAACAAAGGTAGCTACCTTCCTTGTTTTTTCCAACAAAATGGTGGATGGGCTAAAATTTAGATTTAAAATTTAATACTGTTTTAAAATAGCTAAAGATCATCCCCATGTTGTCTCGAGGGGGTTTTTTTAGCTCCTTTAGTTTTCGAGTAATCGTTAATGCTACGGATTTTCGCACTCAATTTTTTTACACTTCAAAAATTTCTACCGTCAGAAACAAAAAAGCTGGAGACCTGAAACCAATGGCTGTTGTAGTTAGATATGTCACCTACTTGGCTTTTAAAAAATTCAAGCCAATCCGTCTAACACAACTCTCGTAAGAAATTTTCACGCATGAAAAAAGTGAAACTTATCGATATATATACCTTTTTTGCTGTTAACAAAGGTAGCTACCTTCCTTGTTTTTTCCAAAAAAATGGCGGATGGGCTAAAATTTAGATTTAAAATTTAATACTGTTTTAAAATAGCTAAAGATCATCCCCATGTTGTCTCGAGGGGGTTTTTTTAGCTCCTTTAGTTTTCGAGTAATCGTTAATGCTACGGATTTTCGCACCCAATTTTTTTACACTTCAAAAATTTCTACCGTCGGAACAAAAAAAATTGGAGACTTGAAACCAATGTTCTTGGTAGGTAGATATGTTAGCTACTATATCTTTAATAATTCAGGCCAATCCATTTAACACAACCCTCGTAAAAAAATTTCACGCATGAAAAAAGTGAAACTTATCGAAATATATTGCTTTTTTGGCTGTTAACAAAGGTACCAGCTACCTTCCTTGTTTTTTCCAATAATTGGCAGATGGGCTGAAATTAAGATTTAAGATTTAATGCCGTTTTAAAATAGCTAAAGGTCGTCCCCATTTTGTCACGAGAGGGGTTTTGTTTAGCTCTTTTAGTTTTTGAGTAATCGATAATGCTACAGTTTTCGCACACAATTTTTTTATACTTAAAAAATTTCTACCGTCGGAACCAAATAAGCTGAAGACCTGAAACCAATGGCTTTTGTAGATAGATATATTACCTACATTCAATCGAAAAATTTTGGCCAATCCGTTCAACACAACTCCCGTAAGAAATTTTCACGCATGAAAAAAGTGGAACTTATCGAAATATATAGCTTTTTTGGCTGTTAACAAAGATAGCAGCTACCTTCTTTGTTTTTTCGAAAAATTGGCGGATGGGCTGAAATTTAGATTAGAAATTTAATGCCGTTTTAAAATAGCTAAGGGTCGCCCCCATGTTATCACGAGGGGGTTTTTTTTAGCTCCTTTAGTTTTCGAGTAATCGTTAATGCTACGGATTTTCGCACTTAATTTTTTTACACTTCAAAAATTTTTACCGTCGGAACCAAAGAAGCTTGAGACCTGAAACCAATTGTTGTCGTAGGGAGATATGTCACCTACCTGGAATTTAAAAAATTTAGGCCAATCCGTCTAACACAACTCTCGTAAGAAATTTTCAAGCATGAAAAAAGTGAAACTTTTCGAAATATATAGCATTTTTGGCTGTTAACAAAGGTAGCAGCTACCTTCCTTGTTTTTTCGAAAAATTGGCGGATGGTCTGAAATTTAGATTAGAAATTTAATTTTTGTTTTATAATAGCTAAATGTCGCCCCCATGTTATCACGAGGGGTTTTTTTTAGCTCCTTTAGTTTTCGAGTAATCGTTAATGCTACGGATTTTCGCACCCAATTTTTTTACACTTCAAAAATTTCTACCGTCGGAACCAAAGAAGCTGGAGACTTGAATCCAATAACTTTTTTATAGGTAAATGTGTCACCTAAATTCAACTCAAAAAATCAGGTTAATCCCTTTAACACAACTCTCGTAAGAAATTTTCACGCATGAAAAAAGTGAAACTTATCGAAATATATAGCTTTTTTGGCTGTTAACAAAGGTAGCTCCTTCCTTGTTTTTTCGAAAAATTGGCGGATTGACCAAACTTTAAATTAAGGAACTAATTTTTTTTTAAAATAGCTAAGGGTCGTCCCCATGTTGTCACGAAGGGTTTTCTTAGCTCCTTTAGTTTTTGAGTAATCGTTAATGCTACGGATTTTCGCACCCATTTTTTTTACACTTCAAAAATTTCTACCGTCGGAATTAAAGAAGCTGGAAACCTGAAACCAATGGCCATTGTAGGTAGATATGCCTTCTACCTGGATTTAAAAAGTTCAGGCCAATCCGTTTAACACAACTCTCGTAAGAAATTTTCACGCATGAAAAAAGTGAAACTTATCGAAATATATCTTTTTTGGCTGTTAACAAAGGTAGCTCCTTCCTTGTTTTTTCGAAAAATTGGGGGATGGAATGAAATTTAAATTTAGGAATTAATCTCTTTTAAAATAGCTAAGGTTCGTCCTTATATTGTCACGAGGGGTTTTTTTTAAGCTCCTGTAGTTTTCGAGTAATCGTTAATGCTACGGATTTTCGCACCCAAATGTTTTACACTTCAAAAATTTCTACCGTCGGAACCAAAGAAGCTGGAGTCCTTAAACCTATGGCCGTTGTAGATAGTTATGTTACCTACTTAAACTTAAATTCAGGACAATCCGTCCAACACAACTCTCGTAAGAAATTTTCACGCATGAAAAAAGTGAAACTTATCGAAATATATAGCTTTTTTGGCTGTTAACAAAGGTAGCAGCTACCTTCCTTGTTTTTTCGAAAAATTGGCGGATGGACCGAAATTTAAATTAAGGAACTAATGTCGTTTTAAAATAGCTAAGGGTCGTCCCCATGTTGTCATGAGAAGGTTTTTTTAGCTCCTTTAGTTTTCGAGTAATCGTTAATGCTACGGATTTTCGCACCCAAATGTTTAACACTTCAAAAATTTCTACCATCGGAACCAAAGAAGCTGGAGACTTTAAACCTATGGCCGTTGTAGGTAGTTATGTTACCTACCTAAACTTAAATTCAGGACAATCCGTCCAACACAACTCTCGTAAGAAATTTTCACGCATGAAAAAAGTGAAACTTATCGAAATATATAGCTTTTTTGGCTTAAATTTAGATATGAAATTTAATGCCGTTTTAAAATAGGTAAGGGTCGTCCCCATGTTGTCACGAGGGGTTTTTTTTAGCTCCTTTAGTTTAAAGTAATCGTTAATGCTACTGATTTTTGCACCCAATTTTTTTAAACTTCAAAAATTTTTACCGTCGGAACCAACAAAGCTGAAGACCTGAAATCAATGATCGATGTAGGTAAATATGTCACCTATCTAGATTTAAAAAATTCAGGCCAATCCATCAAACACAACTCTCGTAAGAAATTTTCACGCATGAAAAAAGTGAAACTTATCGAAATATATAGCTTTTTTGGCTGTTAACAAAGGTAGCTCCTTCCTTGATTTTTCAAAAAAATTGGCGGATGGGCTTAAATTTAGATTAGAAATTTAATGGTCTTTTAAAATAGCTAAGGGTCGTCCCCATGTTGTTACGAGGGGGTGTGTTTTAGCTCCTTAATTTTTGAGTAATCGTTAATGCTACGGATTTTCGCACCCAATTTTTTTACACTTCAAAAATTTCTACCGTCGGAACCAAAAAAGCTGGAAACTTCAAACCAATGACCGATGTAGGTGAATATGTCACCTACTTAATTTAAAAAATTCAGGGCAATCCGTTTTACACAACTCTCGTAAGAAATTTTCACGCATGAAAAAAGTGAAACTTATCCAAATATATAGCTTTTTTGGCTTTTAACAAAGGTAGCAGCTACCTTCCTTGTTTTTTCGAAAAATTGCCGGATGGGCTGAAATTTTGATTAGAGATTTAATGCCGGTTTAAAATAGCTACGGGTCGTCCCCATGTTGTCACGAGAAGGTTTTTTTAGCTCCTTTAGTTTTCGCGTTAATGCTACGGATTTTCGCACTCAAATTTTTTACAATTCAAAAATTTCTACCGTCGGAATTAAAGAAGCTGGAGACCTTAAACCTATGGCCGTTATAGGTAGTTATGTTACCTACCTGGACTTAAAAAAATTAGGACAATCCTACCAACAAAACTCTCGTAAGAAATTTTCACGCATGAAAAAAATGAAACTTATCGAAATATATAGCTTTTTTGGCTGTTAACAAAGGTAGCAGCTACCTTCCTTGTTTTTTTGAAAAATTGGCGGATGGACCGAAATTTAAATTAAAGAACTAATGTCGTTTTAAAATAGCTAAGGGTCGTCCCCATGTTGTCATGAGAAGGTTTTTTTAGCTCCTTTAGTTTTCGAGTAATCGTTAATGCTACGGATTTTCGCACCCAATTTTTTTACACTTCAAAAATTTCTACTGTCGGAACCAAATAAGCCGGAGACTTGAAAACAATGGCCGTTGTAGGTAGATATGCCATCTACCTGGATTTAAAAATAATGAAGGCCAATCTGTTCAACACAACTCTTGTAAGAAATTTTCACGCATGAAAAAAGTGAAACTTATCGAAATATATCTTTTTTGGCTGTTAACAAAGGTAGCTCCTTCCTTGTTTTTTCGAAAAATTGGCGGATGTACTGAAATTTAAATTTGGGAATTAATCTCTTTTAAAATAGCTAAGAGTCGTCCCCATGTTGTCACGAGAGGGTTTTTTTAAGCTCCTGTAGTTTTCGCGTAATTGTTAATGCTACGGATTTTCGCACCAAATTTTTTACACTTCAAAAATTTCTACCGTTGGAATTAAAGAAGCTGAAGACCTACAACCAATGGCCATTGTAGGTAGATTATCACCTACCTGGATTTGAAAAATTCAGGCCAATCCAACTAACACAACTCTCGTAAGAAATTTTCACGCATGAAAAAAGTAAAACTTATCGAAATATATAGCTTTTTTGGCTGTTAACAAAGATAGCTCCTTCCTTGTTTTTTCGAAAAATTGACGGATGGACCGAAATTTAAATTTGGGAATTACTCTCTTTTAAAAAAGCTAAGGGTCGTCCCCATTTTGTTACAGGGGTTTTTTTTAAGCTCCTGTAGTTTTCGCGTAATTGTTAATGCTACGGATTTTCGCACCCAATTTTATACACTTTAAAAATTTCTACCGTTGGAACCAAAGAAGCTGAAGACCTACAACCAATGTAGGTGGCCGTTGTAGGTAGATTGTCACCTACCTGGATTTAAAAAATTCAGGTCAATCCAACTAACACAACTCTCGTAAGAAATTTTCACGCATGAAAAAAGTAAAACTTATCCAAATATATAGCTTTTTTGGCTGTTAACAAAGATAGCTCCTTCCTTGTTTTTCGAAAAATTGGCGGATGGACCGAAATTTAAATTAAGGAACTAATGCCGTTTTAAAATAGCTAATGGTCGTTCCCATGTTGTCACGAGAAGGTTTTTTTTAGCTCCTTTAGTTTTCGAGTAATCGTTATTGCTACGGATTTTCGCACCCAAATTTTGTACACTTCAAAAATTTCTACCGTCGGAACCAAAGAAGCTGGAGACCTGAAACCTATGGCCGTTGTAGGTAGTTATGTCACCTACTTAAACTTACAAAATTTAGGACAATCCGTTCAACAAAACTCTCGTAAGAAATTTTCACGCATGAAAAAAGTGAAACTTATCGAAATATATAGTTTTTTGGCTGTTAACAAAGGTAGCAGCTACCTTCCTTGTTTTTCGAAAAATTGGCGGATGGGCTGAAATTTAGATTAGAAATTTAATGCCGTTTTAAAATAGGTAAGGGTCGTTCCCATGTTGTCACGAGGGGGTTTTTTTTAGCTCCTTTAGTTTTTGGGTAATCGTTAATGCTACGGATTTTCGCACCCAATTTTTTTACACTTCAAAAATTTCTACCGTCGGAACCAAAGAAGCTGGAGACCTCAAACCAATGGCTGTCGTAGGTAGATATGTAACTTACCTGGATTTAAAAAATTGAGGCCAATCCGTTTAACGCAACTCTCGTAAGAAATTTTCACGCATGAAAAAAGTGAAACTTATCCAAATATATAGCTTTTTTGGCTGTTACCAAAGGTAGCAGCTACCTTCCTTGTTTTTTCGAAAAATTGACGGATGAGCTGAAATTTAGATTAGAGATTTAATGCCGTTTTAAAATAGCTAAGGGTCGTCTCCATGTTGTCACAAGCTGGAGACCTAAAACCAATGGCCGTTGTAGGTAAATATGTCACCTACCTGGATTTAAAAAATTCAGGCCAATCCGTCTAACACAACTCTCGTAAGATATTTTTACGCATGAAAAATGTGAAACTTATCGATATATATCTTTTTTGGCTGTTAACAAAGGTAGCTCCTTCCTTGTTTTTTCGAAAAATTGGCGGATGGACTGAAATTTAAATTTGGGAATTAATCTCTTTTAAAATAGCTTAGGGTCGTCCCCATGATGTCACGAGAAGGTTTTTTGTAGCTCCTTTAGTTTTCGAGTAATCGTTAATGCTACGGATTTTCGCACCCAATTTTTTTACACTTCAAAAATTTCTACCGTCGGGACCAAATAAGCTGGAGAACTAAAACCAATGGCCGTTGTAGGTAGACATGTCACCTACCTGGACTTAGAAAATCCAGGCCAATCCAACTAACACAACTCTCGTAAGAAATTTTCACGAATGAAAAAAGTGAAACTTATCGAAATATATAGCTTTTTTGGCTGTTAACAAAGATAGCTCCTTCCTTGTTTTTTCGAAAAATTGGAGGATGGACTGAAATTTAAATTTGGGAATTAATCTCTTTTAAAATAGCTAAGGGTCATCCCCATGATGTCACGAGGAGGTTTTTTGTAGCTCCTTTAGTTTTCGAGTAATCGTTAATGCTACGGATTTTCGCACCCAAATTTTTTACACTTCAAAAATTTCTACCGTCGGAACAAAAAAAGCTGGAGACTTAAAACCAATGGCCGTTGTAGGTAAATATATCACCTACCTGGATTTAAAAAATTTAGGCCAATCCTTTTAACACAACTCTCGTAAGAAATTTTCACGCATGAAAAAAGTAAAACTTATCGAAATATATAGCTTTTTTGGCTGTTAACAAAGGTAGCAGCTACCTTCCTTGTTTTTTCGAAAAATTGGCGGATGGGCTTAAAATCTAGATAAGAGATTTAATGCCGTTTTAAAATGGGTAAGGTTCGTCCCCATGTTGTCACGAGGGGGTTTTTTTTAGCTCCTTTAGTTTTTGGGTAATCGTTAATGCTACGGATTTTTGCACCCAATTTTTTTACACTTCAAAAATTTCTACCGTCGGAACAAAAGAAGCTGGAGACCTAAAACCAATGGCCGTTGTAGGTATATATATCACCTACCTGGATTTAAAAAATTCAGGCCAATCCTTTTAACACAACTCTCGTAAGAAATTTTCACGCATGAAAAAAGTAAAACTTATCGAAATATATAGCTTTTTTGGCTGTTAACAAAGGTAGCTCCTTCCTTGTTTTTCGAAAAATTTGCGGATGGACCAAAATTTTAATTAAAAAACTAATGTCCTTTTAAAATAGCAAAGGGTCGTCCCCATGTTGTCACGAGTGGGTTTTTTTTAGCTCCTTTAGTTTTTGAGTAATCGTTAATGCTACGGATTTTCGCACCCAATTTTTTTACACTTCAAAAATTTCTACCGTCGTCCCCATGTTGTCAAGAAAGGTTTTTTTTTAGCTCCTTTAGTTTTTGAGTAATCGTTAATGCTACGGTTTTTCGCACCCAATTTTTTTAATCTTCAAAAATTTCTACCGTCGGAACCAAAGAAGCCGGAGACTTGAAACCAATGGCAGTTGTAGGTAGATATGCCATCTACCTGGATTTAAAAAATTCAGGCCAATCTGTTCAACACAACTCTCGCAAGAAATTTTCACGCATGAAAAAAGTGAAACTTATCGAAATATATCTTTTTTGGCTGTTAACAAAGGTAGCTCCTTCCTTGTTTTTTCGAAAAATTGGCGGATGTACTGAAATTTAAATTTGGGAATTAATCTCTTTTAAAATAGCTAAGAGTCGTCCCCATGTTGTCACGAGAGGGTTTTTTTAAGCTCCTGTAGTTTTCGCGTAATTGTTAATGCTACGGATTTTCGCACCAAATTTTTTACACTTCAAAAATTTCTACCGTTGGAACCAAAGAAGCTGAAGACCTACAACCAATGGCCGTTATAGGTAGACATGTCACCTACCTGGATATAAAAAATTCAGGCCAATCCAACTAACACAACTCTCGTAAGAAATTTTCACGCATGAAAAAAGTGCAACTTATCGGAATATATAGCTTTTTTGGCTGTTAACAAAGATAGCTCCTTCCTTGTTTTTTCGAAAAATTGACGGATGGACCGAAATTTAAATTTGGGAATTACTCTCTTTTAAAAAAGCTAAGGGTCGTCCCCATTTTGTTACAGGGGGTTTTTTTAAGCTCCTGTAGTTTTCGCGTAATTGTTAATGCTACGGATTTTCGCACCCAATTTTATACACTTCAAAAATTTCTACCGTTGGAACCAAAGAAGCTAAAGACCTACAACCAATGTAGGTGGCCGTTGTAGGTAGATTGTCACCTACCTGGATTTAAAAAATTCAGGTCAATCCAACTAACACTACTCTCGTAAGAAATTTTCACCAATGAAAAAAGTAAAACTTATCGAAATATATAGCTTTTTTGGCTATTAACAAAGATAGCTCCTTCCTTGTTTTTCGAAAAATTGGAGGATGGACCGAAATTTAAATTAAGGAACTAATGCCGTTTTAAAATAGCTAAGGGTCATTCCCATGTTGTCACGAGAAGGTTTTTTTTAGTTCCTTTAGTTTTCGAGTAATCGTTATTGCTACGGATTTTCGCACCCAAATTTTTTTCACTTCAAAAATTTCTACCGTCGGAACCAAAGAAGCTGGAGACCTGAAACCTATGACTGTTGTAGGTAGTTATGTCACCTACTTGGACTAACAAAATTTAGGACAATCCGTTCAACAAAACTCTCGTAAGAAATTTTCACGCATGAAAAAAGTGAAACTTATCGAAATATATAGCTTTTTTGGCTGTTAACAAAGGTAGCAGCTACCTTCCTTGTTTTTCGAAAAATTGGCGGATGGGCAGAAATTTAGATTAAAAATTTAATGCCGTTTTAAAATAGGTAAGGGTCGTTCCCATGTTGTCACGAGGGGGTTTTTTTTAGCTCCTTTAGTTTTTGGGTAATCGTTAATGCTACGGATTTTCGCACCCAATTTTTTTACACTTCAAAAATTTCTACCGTCGGAACCAAAGAAGCTGGAGACCTCAAACCAATGGCCGCCGTAGGTAGATTTGTAACTTACCTGGATTTAAAAAAATGAGGCCAATCCGTTAAACACAACTCTCGTAAGAAATTTTCACGCATGAAAAAAGTGAAACTTATTCAAATATATAGCTTTTTTGGCTGTTAACAAAGGTAGCAGCTACCTTCCTTGTTTTTTCGAAAAATTGACGGATGGGCTGAAATTTAGATTAGAGATTTAATGCTGTTTTAAAATAGCTAAGGGTCGTCTCCATGTTGTCACAAGCTGGAGACCTAAAACCAATGGCCGTTGTAGGTAAATATGTCACCTACCTGGATTTAAAAAATTCAGGCCAATCCGTCTAACACAACTCTCGTAAGATATTTTCACGCATGAAAAATGTGAAACTTATCGATATATATCTTTTTTGGCTGTTAACAAAGATAGCTCCTTCCTTGTTTTTTCGAAAAATTGGCGGATGGACTGTAATTTAAATTTGGGAATTAATCTCTTTTAAAATAGCTTAGGGTCGTCCCCATGTTGTCATGAGTGGTTTTTTTTAAGCTCCTGTAAATTTCGCGTAATTGTTAATGCTACGGATTTTCGCACCCAATTTTTTACACTTCAAAAATTTCTACCGTCGGAACCAAAGAAGCTATAGACCTGAAACCTATTGTCATCGTAGGTAGTTATGTCACCTACCTAAACTTTAAAAAATTCAGGACAATCCGATCAACAAAACTCTCGTAAGAAATTTTCACGCATGAAAAAAGTGAAACTTATCGAAATATATAGCTTTTTTGGCTGTTAACAAAGGTAGCAGCTACCTTCCTTGTTTTTTCGAAAAATTGGCGGATGGGCTGAAATTTAGATAAAAGATTTAATGCCGTTTTAAAATAGCTAAAGGTCGTCCTCTTGTGCTCACGAGGGGGTCTTTTTTAGCTCCTTTAGTTTTCGAGTAATCGTTAATGCTACGGATTTTCGCACCCAATTTTTTTACACTTCAAAAATTTCTACCGTCGGGACCAAAGAAGCTGGAGAACTAAAACCAATGGCCGTTGTAGGTAGACATGTCACCTACCTGGACTTAGAAAATCCAGGCCAATCCAACTAACACAACTCTCGTAAGAAATTTTCACGCATGAAAAAAGTGAAATTTATCGAAATATATAGCTTTTTTGGCTGTTAACAAAGATAGCTCCTTCCTTGTTTTTTCGAAAAATTGGAGGATGGACTGAAATTTAAATTAAGGATATAATGCCGTTTTAAAATAGCTAAGGGTCGTCCCCAAGTTGTCACGAGAGGGTTTTTTTAAGCTCCTGTAGTTTTCGCGTAATTGTTAATGCTACGGATTTTCGCACCAAATTTTTTACACTTCAAAAATTTCTACCGTTGGAACCAAAAAAGCTGAAGACCTACAACCAATGGCCGTTATAGGTAGACATGTCACCTACCTGGATATAAAAAATTCAGGCCAATCCAACTAACACAACTCTCGTAAGAAATTTTCACGCATGAAAAAAGTGCAACTTATCGGAATATATAGCTTTTTTGGCTGTTAACAAAGATAGCTCCTTCCTTGATTTTTCGAAAAATTTACGGATGGACCGAAATTTAAATTTGGGAATTACTCTCTTTTAAAAAAGCTAAGGGTCGTCCCCATTTTGTTACAGGGGGTTTTTTTAAGCTCCTGTAGTTTTCGCGTAATTGTTAATGCTACGGATTTTCGCACCCAATTTTATACACTTCAAAAATTTCTACCGTTGGAACCAAAGAAGCTGAAGACCTACAACCAATGTAGGTGGCCGTTGTAGGTAGATTGTCACCTACCTGGATTTAAAAAATTCAGGTCAATCCAACTAACACAACTCTCGTAAAAAATTTTCACCCATGAAAAAAGTAAAACTTATCGAAATATATAGCTTTTTTGGCTGTTAACAAAGATAGCTCCTTCCTTGTTTTTCGAAAAATTGGAGGATGGACCGAAATTTAAATTAAGGAACTAATGCCGTTTTAAAATAGCTAAGGGTCGTTCCCATGTTGTCACGAGAAGGTTTTTTTTAGTTCCTTTAGTTTTCGAGTAATCGTTATTGCTACGGATTTTCGCACCCAAATTTTTTTCACTTCAAAAATTTCTACCGTCGGAACCAAAGAAGCTGGAGACCTGAAACCTATGGCCGATGTAGGTAGTTATGTCACCTATTTAAATTTACAAAATTTAGGACAATCCGTTCAACAAAACTCTTGTAAGAAATTTTCACGCATGAAAAAAGTGAAACTTTTCGAAATATATAGCTTTTTTGGCTGTTAACAAAGGTAGCAGCTACCTTCCTTGTTTTTCGAAAAATTGGCGGATGGGCAGAAATTTAGATTAGAAATTTAATGCCGTTTTAAAATAGGTAAGGGTCGTTCCCATGTTGTCACGAGGGGGTTTTTTTTTAGCTCCTTTAGTTTTTGGGTAATCGTTAATGCTACGGATTTTCGCACCCAATTTTTGTACACTTCAAAAATTTCTACCGTCGGAACCAAAGAAGCTGGAGACCTCAAACCTATGGCCGTTGTAGGTAGATATAAAACTTACCTGGATTTATAAAATTGAGGCCAATCCGTTAAACACAACTCTCGAAAGAAATTTTCACGCATAAAAAAAGTGAAACTTATCCAAATATATAGCTTTTTTGGCTGTTAACAAAGGTAGCAGCTACCTTCCTTGTTTTTCGAAAAATTGGCGGATGGGCAGAAATTTAGATTAGAAATTTAATGCCGTTTTAAAATAGGTAAGGGTCGTTCCCATGTTGTCACGAGGGGTTTTTTTTTAGCTCCTTTAGTTTTTGGGTAATCGTTAATGCTACGGATTTTCGCACCCAATTTTTTTACACTTCAAAAATTTCTACCGTCGGAACCAAAGAAGCTGGAGACCTCAAACCAATGGCCATCGTAGGTAGATATGTAATTTACCTGGATTTAAAAAATTGAGGCCAATCCGTTAAACACAACTCTCGTAAGAAATTTTCACGCATGAAAAAAGTGAAACTTATCCAAATATATAGTTTTTTGGCTGTTAACAAAGGTAGCAGCTACCTTCCTTGTTTTTTCGAAAAATTGACGGATGGGCTGAAATTTAGATTAGAGATTTAATGCCGTTTTAAAATAGCTAAGGGTCGTCTCCATGTTGTCACAAGCTGGAGACCTAAAACCAATGGCCGTTGTAGGTAAATATGTCACCTACCTGGATTTAAAAAATTCAGGCCAATCCGTCTAACACAACTCTCGTAAGATATTTTCACTCATGAAAAATCTGAAACTTATCGATATATATCTTTTTTGGCTGTTAACAAAGGTAGCTCCTTCCTTGTTTTTTCGAAAAATTGGCGGATGGACTGAAATTTAAATTTGGGAATTAATCTCTTTTAAAATAGCTTAGGGTCGTCCCCATGTTGTCATGAGTGAATTTTTTTAAGCTCCTGTAGTTTTCGCGTAATTGTTAATGCTACGGATTTTCGCACCCAATTTTTTACACTTCAAAAATTTCTACCGTCGAAACCAAAGAAGCTATAGACCTGAAACCTATTGCCATCGTAGGTAGTTATGTCACCTACCTAAACTTTAAAAAATTCAGGACAATCCGATCAAAAAAACTCTCGTAATAAATTTTCACGCATGAAAAAAGTGAAACTTATCGAAATATATAGCTTTTTTGGCTGTTAACAAAGGTAGCAGCTACCTTCCTTGTTTTTTCGAAAAATTGGCGGATGGGCTGAAATTTAGATAAAAGATTTAATGCCGTTTTAAAATAGCTAAAGGTCGTCCCCTTGTGCTCACGAGGGGGTCTTTTTTAGCTCCTTTAGTTTTCGAGTAATCGTTAATGCTACGGATTTTCGCACCCAATTTTTTTACACTTCAAAAATTTCTACCGTCGGGACCAAAGAAGCTGGAGAACTAAAACCAATGGCTGTTGTAGGTAGACATGTCACCTACCTGGACTTAGAAAATCCAGGCCAATCCAACTAACACAACTCTCGTAAGAAATTTTCACGCATGAAAAAAGTGAAACTTATCGAAATATATAGCTTTTTTGGCTGTTAACAAAGATAGCTCCTTCCTTGTTTTTTCGAAAAATTGGAGGATGGACTGAAATTTAAATTAAGGATATAATGCCGTTTTAAAAAAGCTAAGGGTCGTCCCCATGTTGTCACGAGGGGTTTTGTTTAGCTCCTTTAGTTTTTGAGTAATCGTTAATGCTACGGATTTTCGCACCAAAATTTTTTACCATTCAAAAATTTCTACCGTCGGAACCAAACAAGCTGGAGACCTTAAACCAATGGCCGTTAAAGGTAGACATGTCACCTACCTGGACTTAAAAAATTCAGGACAAACCATCCAACACAAATATCGTAAGAAATTTTCACGCATGAAAAAAGTAAAACTTATCGAAATATATAGCTTTTTTGGCTGTTAACAAAGGTAGCAGCTACCTTCCTTGTTTTTTCGAAAAATTTGCGGATGGGCTAAAATTTAGATAAAAGATTTAATGCCATTTTAAAATAGCTTAAAGTCGTCCCCATGTTTTCACGAGGGGGTCTTTTTTAGCTCCTTTAGTTTTTGAGTAATCGTTAATGCTACGGATTTTCGCACCCAATTTTTTTACACTTCAAAAGTTTCTACCGTCGGAATTAAAGAAGCTGGAGACCTGAAACCAATGGCCGTTTGAGGTAAATATGACAGCTACTATATCTCAAAAAATTCAGGCCAATCCTTTTAACACAACTCTCGAAACTTATCGAAATATATAGCTTTTTTGGCTGTTAACAAAGGTAAAACCTGAAACCAATGGCCGTTGTAGGTAGATATGTCACCTACCTGGATTTTAAAAATTCAGGCCAATTCGTCCAATACAACTCTCGTAAGAAATTTTCACGCATGAAAAAAGTGAAACTTATCGAAATATATAGCTTTTTTGGCTGTTAACAAAGGTAGCAGCTACCTTCCTTGTTTTTTTCGAAAAATTGGCAGATGGGCTGAAATTTAGATAAAAGATTTAATGCCGTTTTAAAATAGCTAAGGGTCGTCCCCATGTTGTCACGAGGAGGTTTTTTTTAGCTCCTTTAGTTTTCGAGTAATCGTTAATGCTACGGATTTTAGCACCCAATTTTTTTAAACTTCACAAATTTCTACCGTCGGAACAAAAGAAGCTGGAGATCTGTTACCAATGGCAGTCGTAAGTAAATATGTAACCTACCTGGATTTAAAAAATTTAGGCCAATCTATCCAACACAACTCTCGTAAGAAATTTTCACGCATGAAAAAAGTGAAACTTATCGAAATATATAGCTTTTTTGGCTATTAACAAAGGTAGCAGCTACCTTCCTTGTTTTTTCGAAAAATTGGCGGAATGGCTGAAATTTAGATAAAAAATTTAATGCCGTTTTAAAATAGCTAAAGGTCGTCCCCATGTTGTCACGAGGAGGTTTTTTTTAGCTCCTTTAGTTTTCGAGTAATCGTTAATGCTACGGATTTTAGCACCCAATTTTTTTAAACTTCAAAAATTTCTACTGTCGGAACCAAAGTTGCTGGAGATCTGTGACCAATGGCCGTTGTAGGTAAATATATCACCTACATTTATTTTAAAAATTTAGGCCAATCCGTCCAACACAACTCTCGTAAGAAATTTTCACGCATGAAAAAAGTGAAACTAATCGAAATATATAACTTTTTTGGCTGTTAACAAAGGTAGCAGCTACCTTCCTTGTTTTTTCGAAAAATTGGCGGATGGGCTGAATTTAGATAAAAGATTTAATGCCATTTTAAAATAGCTAAAGGTCGTCCCCATGTTGTCACGAGGAGATTTTTTTTAGCTCCTTTAGATTTCGAGTAATCGTTAATGCTACGGATTTTCGCACCCAATTTTTTTACACTTCAAAAATTTCTACCTACGGAACCAAAAAAGCTGGAGACTTAAAACATATGGTCGTTGTAGGTAGATATGTAATTTACCTGGATTTAAAAATTTCAGGCCAATCCGTCTAACACAACTCTCGTAAGAAATGTTCACACATGAAAAAAGTGAAACTTATCGAAATATATAGCTTTTTTGGCTGATAACAAAGGTAGCAGCTACCTTCCTTGTTTTTTCGAAAAATTGGCGGATGAGCTGAAATTTAGATTAGAAATTTTATTGCCGTTTTAAAATAGCTTAAAGTTGTCTCCATGTTTTCACGAGGCGGTTTTTTTTAGCTCCTTTAGTTTTCGAGTAATCGTTAATGCTACGGATTTTCGCACCCAATTTTTTTACACTTCAAAAATTTTTACCGTCGGAATCAAAGAAGCTAGAGAACTGTAACCTATGGCCGTTGCAGAGAGATATGTCACCTACTTGGACTTAAAAAATTCAGGCCAATCCGTCTTACACAACTCTCGTAAGAAATTTTCACGCATAGAAAAAGTGAAACTTATCGAAATATATAGCTTTTTTGGCTGTTAACAAAGGAAGCAGCTACCTTCCTTGTTTTTTCGAAAAAATGGCGGATGGGCTGAAATTTAAATTAACGATTTCATTTCGTTTTAAAATAGCTAAAGGTCGTCCCCATGTTGTTACGAGGGGTTTTTTTTTAGCTCCTTTAGTTTTCGAGTAATCGTTAATGCTACGGATTTTCACACCCAATTTTTTTACACTTCAAAAATTTCTACCGTCGGAACCAAAGAAGCTGGAGACCTGAAACCAAAGGTAGTCGTAGGTAAATATGTCACCTACCTAAAATTAAAAAATTCAGGCCAATCCGTCCAACACAACTCTCGTAAGAAATTTTCACGCATGAAAAAAGTGAAACTTATCGAAATATATAGCTTTTTTGGCTGTTAACAAAGGTAGCAGCTACCTTCCTAGTTTTTTCGAAAAATTGGCGGAGGGGCTGAAATTTAGATTAGAAATTTAATGCCGTTTTAAAATAGTTAAGGGTCGTCTCCATGTTGTTACGAGGGGGTTTTTTTAGCTCCTTTAGTTTTCGAGTAATCGTTAATGCTACGGATTTTCGCACCCAATTTTTTTACACTTCAAAAAATTCTACCGTCGGAACCAAAAAAGCTGGAGACCTGAAACCAATGGTCGTTGTAGGGAAATATGTCACCTACCTAAACTTAAAAAAATTTAGGCCAATCCGTCTAACACAACTCTCGTAAGAAATTTTCACGCATGAAAAAAGTGAAACTTATCGAAATATATAGCTTTTTTGGCTGTTAACAAAGGTAGCAGCTACCTTCCTTGTTTTTTCGAAAAATTGGCGGATGGGCTGAAATTTAGATAAGAGATTTAATGCCGTTTTAAAATAGCTAAGGGTCGTCCCCATGTTGTCACGAGGGGGTTTTTTTAGCTCCTTTAGTTTTTGAGTAATCGTTAATGCTACGGATTTTCGCACCCAATTTTTTTACACTTCAAAAATTTCTACCGTCGGAACCAAAAATGCTGGAGACTTTTTTAGATAAAAAAACTTTTTTAGACTGAAATTTAGATAAAAGATTTAATGCCGTTTTAAAATAGCTAAAGGTCGTCCCCTTGTGCTCACGAGGGGGTCTTTTTTAGCTCCTTTAGTTTTCGAGTAATCGTTAATGCTACGGATTTTCGCACCCATTTTTTTACACTTCAAAAATTTCTACCGTCGGGACCAAAGAAGCTGGAGAACTAAAACCAATGGCTGTCTTAGGTAGACATGTCACCTACCTGGACTTAGAAAATCCAGGCCAATCCAACTAACACAACTCTCGTAAGAAATTTTCACGCATGAAAAAAGTGAAACTTATCGAAATATATAGCTTTTTTGGCTGTTAACAAAGATAGCTCCTTCCTTGTTTTTTCGAAAAATTGGAGGATGGACTGAAATTTAAATTAAGGATATAATGCCGTTTTAAAAAAGCTAAGGGTCGTCCCCATGTTGTCACGAGGGGTTTTTTTTAGCTCCTTTAGTTTTTGAGTAATCGTTAATGCTACGGATTTTCGCACCAAAATTTTTTACCATTCAAAAATTTCTACCGTCGGAACCAAACAAGCTGGAGACCTTAAACCAATGGCCGTTATAGGTAGACATGTCACCTACCTGGACTTAAAAAATTCAGGACAAATATCCAACACAACTCTCGTAAGAAATTTTCACGCATGAAAAAAGTAAAACTTATCGAAATATATAGCTTTTTTGGCTGTTAACAAAGGTAGCAGCTACCTTCCTTGTTTTTTCGAAAAATTGGCGGATGGGCTAAAATTTAGATAAAAGATTTAATGCCATTTTAAAATAGCTTAAAGTCGTCCCCATGTTTTCACGAGGGGGTCTTTTTTAGCTCCTTTAGTTTTTGAGTAATCGTTAATGCTACGGATTTTCGCACCCAATTTTTTTACACTTCAAAAGTTTCTACCGTCGGAATTAAAGAAGCTGGAGACCTAAAACCAATGGCCGTTTGAGGTAAATATGACAGCTACTATATCTCAAAAAATTCAGGCCAATCCTTTTAACACAACTCTCGAAACTTATCGAAATATATAGCTTTTTTGGCTGTTAACAAAGGTAAAACCTGAAACCAATGGCCGTTGTAGGTAGATATGTCACCTACCTGGATTTTAAAAATTCAGGCCAATTCGTCCAATACAACTCTCGTAAGAAATTTTCACGCATGAAAAAAGTGAAACTTATCGAAATATATAGCTTTTTTGGCTGTTAACAAAGGTAGCAGCTACCTTCCTTGTTTTTTTCGAAAAATTGGCAGATGGGCTGAAATTTAGATAAAAGATTTAATGCCGTTTTAAAAAAGCTAAGGGTCGTCCCCATGTTGTCACGAGGAGGTTTTTTTTAGCTCCTTTAGTTTTCGAGTAATCGTTAATGCTACGGATTTTAGCACCCAATTTTTTTAAACTTCACAAATTTCTACCGTCGGAACAAAAGAAGCTGGAGATCTGTTACCAATGGCAGTCGTAAGTAAATATGTAACCTACCTGGATTTAAAAAATTTAGGCCAATCTATCCAACACAACTCTCGTAAGAAATTTTCACGCATGAAAAAAGTGAAACTTATCGAAATATATAGCTTTTTTGGCTATTAACAAAGGTAGCAGCTACCTTCCTTGTTTTTTCGAAAAATTGGCGGAATGGCTGAAATTTAGATAAAAAATTTAATGCCGTTTTAAAATAGCTAAAGGTCGTCCCCATGTTGTCACGAGGAGGTTTTTTTTAGCTCCTTTAGTTTTCGAGTAATCGTTAATGCTACGGATTTTAGCACCCAATTTTTTTAAACTTCAAAAATTTCTACTGTCGGAACCAAAGTTGCTGGAGATCTGTGACCAATGGCCGTTGTAGGTAAATATATCACCTACATTTATTTTAAAAATTTAGGCCAATCCGTCCAACACAACTCTCGTAAGAAATTTTCACGCATGAAAAAAGTGAAACTAATCGAAATATATAACTTTTTTGGCTGTTAACAAAGGTAGCAGCTACCTTCCTTGTTTTTTCGAAAAATTGGCGGATGGGCTAAATTTAGATAAAAGATTTAATGCCATTTTAAAATAGCTAAAGGTCGTCCCCATGTTGTCACGAGGAGATTTTTTTTAGCTCCTTTAGATTTCGAGTAATCGTTAATGCTACGGATTTTCGCACCCAATTTTTTTACACTTCAAAAATTTCTACCTACGGAACCAAAAAAGCTGGAGACTTAAAACATATGGTCGTTGTAGGTAGATATGTAATTTACCTGGATTTAAAAATTTCAGGCCAATCCGTCTAACACAACTCTCGTAAGAAATGTTCACACATGAAAAAAGTGAAACTTATCGAAATATATAGCTTTTTTGGCTGATAACAAAGGTAGCAGCTACCTTCCTTGTTTTTTCGAAAAATTGGCGGATGAGCTGAAATTTAGATTAGAAATTTTATTGCCGTTTTAAAATAGCTTAAAGTTGTCTCCATGTTTTCACGAGGCGGTTTTTTTTAGCTCCTTTAGTTTTCGAGTAATCGTTAATGCTACGGATTTTCGCACCCAATTTTTTTACACTTCAAAAATTTTTACCGTCGGAATCAAAGAAGCTAGAGAACTGTAACCTATGGCCGTTGCAGAGAGATATGTCACCTACTTGGACTTAAAAAATTCAGGCCAATCCGTCTTACACAACTCTCGTAAGAAATTTTCACGCATAGAAAAAGTGAAACTTATCGAAATATATAGCTTTTTTGGCTGTTAACAAAGGAAGCAGCTACCTTCCTTGTTTTTTCGAAAAAATGGCGGATGGGCTGAAATTTAAATTTACGATTTCATTTCGTTTTAAAATAGCTAAGGATCGTCCCCATGTTGTTACGAGGGGTTTTTTTTAGCTCCTTTAGTTTTCGAGTAATCGTTAATGCTACGGATTTTCACACCCAATTTTTTTACACTTCAAAAATTTCTACCGTCGGAATTAAAGAAGCTGGAGACCTGAAACCAAAATTAGTCGTAGGTAGATATGTCACCTACCTAAAATTAAAAAATTCAGGCCAATCCGTCCAACACAACTCTCGTAAGAAATTTTCACGCATGAAAAAAGTGAAACTTATCGAAATATATAGCTTTTTTGGCTGTTAACAAAGGTAGCAGCTACCTTCCTAGTTTTTTCGAAAAATTGGCGGAGGGGCTGAAATTTAGATTAGAAATTTAATGCCGTTTTAAAATAGTTAAGGGTCGTCTCCATGTTGTTACGAGGGGGTTTTTTTAGCTCCTTTAGTTTTCGAGTAATCGTTAATGCTACGGATTTTCGCACCCAATTTTTTTACACTTCAAAAAATTCTACCGTCGGAACCAAAAAAGCTGGAGACCTGAAACCAATGGTCGTTGTAGGGAAATATGTCACCTACCTAAACTTAAAAAAATTTAGGCCAATCCGTCTAACACAACTCTCGTAAGAAATTTTCACGCATGAAAAAAGTGAAACTTATCGAAATATATAGCTTTTTTGGCTGTTAACAAAGGTAGCAGCTACCTTCCTTGTTTTTTCGAAAAATTGGCGGATGGGCTGAAATTTAGATAAGAGATTTAATGCCGTTTTAAAATAGCTAAGGGTCGTCCCCATGTTGTCACGAGGGGGTTTTTTTAGCTCCTTTAGTTTTTGAGTAATCGTTAATGCTACGGATTTTCGCACCCAATTTTTTTACACTTCAAAAATTTCTACCGTCGGAACCAAAAAAGCTGGAGACTTGAAACCAATGGCCGTCGCAGGTAGATATGTAATTTACCTGGATTTAAAAAATTTATGCCAATCCGTCCAACACAACTCTCGTAAAAAATTTTCACGCATGAAAAAAGTGAAACTTATCGAAATATATAGCTTTTTTGGCTGTTAACAAAGGTAAAACCTGAAACCAATGGCCGTTGCAGGTAGATATGTCACCTACCTGGATTTAAAAAATTCAGGCCAATTCGTCCAATACAACTCTCGTAAGAAATTTTCACGCATGAAAAAAGTGAAACTTATCGAAATATATAGCTTTATTGGCTGTTAACAAAGGTAGCAGCTACCTTCCTTGTTTTTTCGAAAAATTGGCAGATGGGCTGAAATTTAGATTAAAGATTTAATGCCGTTTTAAAATAGCTAAGGGTCGTCCCCATTTTGTCACGAGGGGGGTTGTTTTAGCTCCTTTAGATTTTGAGTAATCGTTAATGCTACAGATTTTCGCACCCAATTTTTTTACACTTCGAAAATTTCTACGTTCGGAACCAAAAAAACTGGAGACCTGAAACCAGTGGCCGTTGTAGGTAGATATGTCACCTACCTGGATTTAAAAAATTCAGGCCAATTCGTCCAATACAACTCTCGTAAGAAATTTTCACGCATGAAAAAAGTTAAACTTATCGAAATATATAGCTTTTTTGGCTGTTAACAAAGGTAGCTCCTTCCTTGTTTTTTCGAAAAATTGGCAGATGGGCTGAAATTTAGATAAAAAATTTAATGCCGTTTTAAAATAGCCAAGGGTTGCCCCCATGTTATCACGAGGGGGTTTTTTTAGCTCCTTTAGTTTTCGAGTAATCGTTAATGCTACGGATTATCGCACCCAATTTTTTTACACTTCAAAAATTTCTACCGTTGGAACCAAAAAAAGTGGAGACCTGAAACCAATGGCCGCCGTAGTAAGATATGTCACCTACCTTGATTTAAAAAATTCAGGCCAATCTGTTTAACACAACTCTCGTAAGAAATTTTCACGCAAGAAAAAAGTGAAACTTATCGAAATATATAGCTTTTTTGGCTGTTAACAAAGGTAGCAGCTACCTTCCTTGTTTTTTCGAAAAATTGGTGGATGGGCTAAAATTTAGATAAGAGATTTAATGCCGTTTTAAAATAGCTAAGGGTCGTCCCCATGTTGTCACGAGAGGGTATTTTTTAGCTCCTTAAGTTTTTGAGTTATCCTTAATGCTACAGATTTTCGCACCCAAATTTTTTACACTTCAAAAATTTCTACCGTCGGAACCAAAGAAGCTGGAGACCTGAAACCAGTGCTTTTGTAGAAAGATATGTCACCTCCCTACAATCAAGCCAATCCGTTTAACACAACTCCCGTAAGAAATTTTCACGCATGAAAAAAGTGAAACTTATCGAAATATATAGCTTTTTTGGCTGTTAACAAAGATAGCAGCTACCTTCTTAGTTTTTTCGAAAACTTGGCGGTTGGGCTGAAATTTAGATTAAAGATTTAATGCCGTTTTAAAAAAGCTAAGGGTCGCCCCCATGTTGTCACGAGGGTTTTTTTTTAGCTCCTTTAGTTTTCGACTGATCGTTAATGCTACGGATTTTCGCACCCAAATTTTTACACTTCAAAAATTTCTACCATCGGAATTAAAGAAGCTGGAGACCTGAAACCAATGGCCGTTGTAGGTAGGTATGTCACCTACCTGGATTTAAAAAATTCAGGCCAATTCGTCCAACACAACTCTCGTAAAAAATTTTCACGCATGAAAAAGATAAACTTATGGAAATATATAGCTTTTTTGGCTGTTAACAAAGGTAGCAGCTACCTTCCTTGTTTTTTCGAAAAATTGGCGGATGGGCTAAAATTAAGATTAAAGATTTAATGTCGTTTTAAAATAGCTAAGGGTCGTCCCCATTTTGTCACGAGGGGTTTTTTTTTAGCTCCTTTAGTTTTCGAGTAATCGTTAATGCTACGGATTTTAGCACCCAATTTGTTTACACTTCAAAAATTTCTACTGTCGGAACCAAAAAAGCTGGAGACCTGAAACCAATGGCCGTTGTAGGCAGATATGTAACCTACCTGAATTAAAAAAATTCAGGCCATTCCGTTTAACACAACTCTCGTAAGAAATTTTCACGCATGAAAAAAGTGAAACTTATCGAAATATATAGCTTTTTTGGCTGTTAACAATGGTAGCAGCTACCTTCCTTGTTTTTTCGAAAAATTGGCAGATGGACCGAAATTCAAATTAAAGAACTAATTCCCTTTTAAAATAGCTAAAATTCGTCCCCATGTTGTCACGAGGGGGTTTTTTTTAGCTCCTTTAGTTTTCGAGTAATCGTTAATGCTACGGATTTTCGCACCCATTTTTTTTACACTTCAAAAATTTCTACCGTCGGAACCAAAAAAGCTGGAAACCTGAAACCGATGGTCGTTGTAGGGAAATATGTCACCTACCTAAACTTAAAAAATTCAGGCCAATCCGTCCAACACAACTCTCGTAAGAAATTTTCACGCATGAAAAAAGTGAAACTTATCGAAATATATAGCTTTTTTGGCTGTTAACAAAGGTAGCAGCTACCTTCCTTGTTTTTTCGAAAAAGTGGTGGATGGGCTGAAATTTAGATTAGAGATTTAATGCCGTTTTAGAATAATTAAGGGTCGTCCCTTTGTTGTCCTGAGGGGGTTTTTTTTAGCTCCTTTAGTTTTCGAGTAATCGTTAATGCTACGGATTTTCGCACCCAATTTTTTTACATTTCAAAAATTTCTACCGTTTCAACCAAAGAAGCTGGAGACCTTAAACCAATGGTCGTTGTAGGTAGATATGTCACCTACCTAAACTAAAAAAATATAGGCCAATTTATCCAATACAACTCTCGTAAGAAATTTTCACGCATGAAAAAAGTGAAACTTATCGAAATATATAGCTTTTTTGGCTGTTAACAAAGGTAGCAGCTACCTTCCTTGTTTTTTCGAAAAATTGGCGGATTGGCTGAAATTTAGATGAGAGATTTAATGCCGTTTTATAATAGCTAAGGGTCGTTTCCATTTTGTCACGAAGAGGTTTTTTTAGCTCCTTTAGTTTTCGAGTAATCGTTAATGCTACGGATTTTCGCACCCAATTTTTGTACACTTCAAAAATTTCTACCGTCGGAACCAAAAAAGCTGGAGACCTGAAACCAATGGCCGTTGCAGGTAGATATGTAATTTACCTGGATTTAAAAAATTTAAGCCAATCCGTCTAACACAACTCTCGTAAAAAATTTTCACGCATGAAAAAAGTGAAACTTATCGAAATATATAGCTTTTTTGGCTGTTAACAAAGGTAAAACCTGAAACCAATGGCCGTTGTAGGTAGATATGTCACCTACCTGGATTGAAAAAATTCAGGCCAATTCGTAAAATACAACTCTCGTAAGAAATTTTCACGCATGAAAAAGGTGAAACTTATCGAAATATATAGCTTTATTGGATGTTAACAAAGGTAGCAGCTACCTTCCTTGTTTTTTCGAAAAATTGGCGGATGGGCTAAAATTTTGATTAGAGATTTAATGCCGTTTTAAAATAGCTAAAGGCCGTCCCCATTTTGTCACGAGGGGGGTTGTTTTAGCTCCTTTAGATTCTGAGTAATCGTTAATGCTACAGATTTTCGCACCCAATTTTTTTACACTTCAAAAATTTCTACGTTCGGAACCAAAAAAACTGGAGACCTGAAACCAATGGCCGTTGTAGTTAGATATGTCACCTACCTGGATTTAAAAAATTCAGGCCAATTCGTCCAATACAACTCTCGTAAGAAATTTTCACGCATGAAAAAAGTTAAACTTATCGAAATATATAGCTTTTTTGGCTGTTAACAAAGGTAGCTCCTTCCTTGTTTTTTCGAAAAATTGGCGGATGGGCTGAAATTTAGATTAATAATTTAATGCCGTTTTAGAATAGCTAAGGGTCGCCCCCATGTTATCACGATGGGGTTTTTTTAGCTCCTTTAGTTTTCGAGTAATCGTTAATGCTACGGATTTTCGAACCCAATTTTTTTACACTTCAAAAATTTCTACCGTTGGAACCAAAAAAAGTGGAGACCTGAAACCAATGGCCGCCGTAGGAAGATATGTCACCTACCTGGATTTTGAAAATTCAGGCCAATCTGTTTAACACAACTCTCGTAAGAAATTTTCACGCATGAAAAAAGTGAAACTTATCGAAATATATAGCTTTTTTGGCTGTTAACAAAGTTAGCAGCTACCTTCCTTGTTTTTTCGAAAAATTGGTGGATTGGCTGAAATTTAGATTAGAGATTTAATGCCGTTTTAAAATAGCTAAGGGTCGTCCCCATGTTGTCATGAGAGGGTATTTTTTAGCTCCTTTAGTTTTTGAGTTATCCTTAATGCTACAGATTTTCGCACCCAAATTTTTTACACTTCAAAAATTTCTACCGTCGAAACCAAAGAAGCTGGAGACCTGAAACCAGTGCTTTTGTAGATAGATATGTCACCTCCCTACAATCAGGCCAATCCGTTCAACACAACTCCCGTAAGAAATTTTCACGCATGAAAAAAGTGAAACTTATCGAAATATATAGCTTTTTTGGCTGTTAACAGAGATAGCAGCTACCTTCTTTGTTTTTTCGAAAAATTGGCGGTTGGGCTGAAATTAAGATTAGAAATTTAATGCCGTTTTAAAAAAGCTAAGAGTCGCACTCATGTTATCACGAGGGTTTTTTTTTAGCTCCTTTAGTTTTCGAGTGATCGTTAATGCTACGGATTTTCGCACCCAAATTTTTTACACTTAAAAAATTTCTACCGTCGGAATTAAAGAAATTGGAGACCTGAAACCAATGGCCGTTGTAGGTAGATATGTCACCTACCTGGAATTAAAAAATTCAGGCCAATTCGTCCAACACAACTCTCGTAAGAAATTTTATCGCATCAAAAAGATAAACTTATGGAAATATATAGCTTTTTTGGCTGTTAACAAAGGTAGCAGCTACCTTCCTTGTTTTTTCGAAAAATTGGCGGATGGGCTGAAATTTAGATTAGAGATTTAATGCCGTTTTAAAATAGCTAAGGGTCGTCCCCATGTTGTCACGAGGGGGTTTTTTTAGCTCCTTTAGTTTTCGAGTAATCGCTAATGCTACGGATTTTCGCACCCAATTTTTTTACACTTCAAAAATTTATACTGTCGGAACGAAAGAAGCTGGAGACCTGAAACCAATGGCCGTTGTAGGTAGATATGTCACCTACCTGGAATTAAAAAATTCAGGCCAATCCGTCTAACACAACTCTCGTAAGAAATTTTCACGCATGAAAAAAGTGAAACTTATCGAAATATATAGCTTTTTTGGCTGTTAACAATGGTAGCAGCTACCTTCCTTGTTTTTTCGAAAAATTGGCAGATGGACCGAAATTTAAATTAAGGAACTAATTCCACATTTTCTTTTAAATTTAAATAAAGTATAGTTTCGCGCGAAAAAATTATTCCAAATATATTTACAATGATTTTCATTTCGTTTAAATTGTGTTTTTTATAAATTGAGTTTGTAAATCGTTGTAATAGTCAAAAACAAATTAATACAGATGAATTAAGCGAACAAATACAAAATTTAATTGCCGGCTAAATTTTTGGGTGGCCTACTAAATGACCATTTGTAATTTTTTTATTTTACATTTTTTCCTTAATTTTTAGGTAAATGAAAAATTAATTTTCAATTAACTATACTTTATTTAAATTTAAAAGAAAATGTGGAACAGATGTAGTATAGGACGGCAGATTTTCTTTGCTAAACACGGGCATTAACGATTGCAGCGCCGAAAAATATTTTATGCGTGAAAAAATCATTGTAAATATATTTAGAATAATTTTTTCGCCATCTATTATCAGTATTAGTTTTTTGCATGAAAAAATTATTTTAAATATATTTTACAAGCTCAGTTTATAAAAAACACAATTTAAACGAAATTAAAATCAAATATATTTAGAAAAAGTTATTCTAAATATATTTACAATGATTTTTCACGCAAAAAACTAATACTGATAATAGATGGCAGTATTGTTATTTTTCGCGCGAAAAAATTATTCTAAATATATTTACAATTATTTTTGCTAAGCACGGGCACGAACGATGACAACGCCACTTTTTAGAAAAGCGGGAAAAATTGTAACTAAAAGTTGCGTCTTTGGTTGACTAAAACGCCATCTATTGGAAATATAAATAAACTCGCATTTAAATAACAACACTTCCATCTATTATCAGTATTAGTTTTTTGCATTTTTTATAAATTCTACCTTCCTTGTTTTTTCGAAAAATTGGCGGATGGGCTGAAATTTAGATTAGAGATTTAATGCCGTTTAAAAATAGCTATGGGTCGTCCCCATGTTGTCACGAGTGGGTTTTTTTTAGCTCCTTTAGTTTTCGAGTGATCGTTAATGCTACGGATTTTCGCACCCAATTTTTTTACACTTCAAAAATTTCTACCGTCGGAACCAAAAAAGCTGGAGATCTGAAACCAATGGCCGTCGTAGGGAGATATGTCACCTACTTGGATTTAAAAAATTCAGGCCAATCCGTTAAACACAACTCTCGTAAGAAATTTTCACGCATGAAAAAAGTGAAACTTATCGAAATATATAGCTTTTTTGGTTGTTAACAAAGGTAGCAGCTACCTTCCTTGTTTTTTAGAAAAATTGGCAGATGGACCGAAATTTAAATTAAGGAACTAATTTCCTTTTAAAATAGCTAAGAGTCGTCTCCATGTTGTCACGAGGGGGTTTTTTTAGCTCCTTTAGTTTTCGAGTAATCGTTAATGCTACGGATTTTCGCAACCATTTTTTTTACACTTCAAAAATTTCTACCGTCGGAACGAAAGTAGCTGGAGACCTGAAACTAATGGCCGTCGTAGGTAGATTTGTCACCTAGTTGGATTTAAAAAACATAGGCCAATCTGTTCAACACAATTCTAGTAAGAAATTTTCACGCATGAAAAAAGTGAAACTTATCGAAATATATAGCTTTTTTGGCTGTTAACAAAGGTAGCTCCTTCCTTGTTTTTTCGAAAAATTGGCAAATGGACCGTAATTTAAATTAAAAAATTAATTCTTTTTTAAAATAGCTAAGGGTCGTCCCCATGTTGTAACGAGGGGGTTTTTTTTAGCTCCTTTAGTTTTCGAGTAATCGTTAATGCTACGGATTTTCGCACCCAAATTTTTTACATTCCAAAAATTTCTACCGTCGGAACCACATTAGCTGGAGACCTAAAACCAATGGCCGTCGTAGGTAGATATATCACCCACATAAACTTAAAAAATTCAGGCCAATCCATCCAACACAACTCTCGTAAGAAATTTTCACGCATGAAAAAAGTGAAACTTATCGAAATATATAGCTTTTTGGCTGTTAACAAAGGTAGCTCCTTCCTTGTTTTTTTCGAAAAATTGGCGGATGGACAAAAATTTAAATTAAGTAACTTATTTTTTTTTAAAATAGCTAAGGGTCGTCGCCATGTTGTCACGAAGGGTTTTTTGTAGCTCTAAAAAATCTCTCGTAAGAAATTTTCACGCATGAAAAAAGTGAAACTTATCCAAATATATAGCTTTTTTGGCTGTTAACAAAGGTAGCAGCTACCTTCCTTGTTTTTTCGAAAAATTGGCAGATGGGCTGAAATTTTGATTAGAGATTTAATGCCGTTTTAAAATAGCTAAGGGTCGTCCCCATGTTGTCACGAGGGGGTTTTTTTTAGCTCCTTTAGTTTTCGAGTAATCGTTAATGCTACGGATTTTCGCACCCAAATTTTTTACAATTCAAAAATTTCTACCGTCGGAACCAAATTTTCACGCATGAAAAAAGTGAAACTTATCGAAATATATAACTTTTTTGGCTGTTAACAAAGATAGCTCCTTCCTTGTTTTTTCGAAAAATTGGCGGATGGACCGAAATTTAAATTAAGGAACTAAAGCCGTTTTAAAATAGCAAAGGGTCGTTCCCATGATGTCACGAGAAGGTTTTTTTTAGATCCTTTAGTTTTCGAGTAATCGTTAATGCTACGGATTTTCGCACGCAAAATTTTTACACTTCAAAAATTTCTACCGTCGGAACCAAAGAAGCTGGAGACCTGAAACCTATTGCCATCGAAGGTAGTTATGTCACCTACCTAAACTTTAAAAATTCAGGACAATCCGTCCAACCAAAACTCTCGTAAGAAATTTTTACGCATGAAAAATGAAACTTATCGAAATATATAGCTTTTTTGGCTGTTAACAAAGGTAGCAGCTACCTTCCTTGTTTTTTCGAAAAATTGCCGGATGGGCTAAAATTTAGATTAAAGATTTAAAGCCGTTTTAAAATAGCTAAAGGTCGTTTCCATGTTGTCACGAGGGGTTTTTTTTAGCTCCTTTAGTTTTTGAGTAATCGTTAATGCTACGGATTTTCGCACCCAATTTTTTTACACTTCAAAAATTTCTACCGTTGGGTCGTCGCCATGTTGTCACGAAGGGTTTTTTGTAGCTCTAAAAAATCTCTCGTAAGAAATTTTCACGTATGAAAAAAGTGAAACTTATCCAAATGTATAGCTTTTTTGGCTGTTAACAAAGGTAGCAGCTACCTTCCTTGTTTTTTCGAAAAATTGGCGGATGGGCTAAAATTTTGATTAGAGATTTATTGCCGTTTTAAAATAGCTAAGGGTCGTCCCCATGATGTCATGAGAAAGTTTTTTTTAGCTCCTTTAGTTTTCGAGTAATCGTTAATGCTACGGATTTTCGCACCCAAATTTTTTACCATTCAAAAATTTCTACCGTCGGAACCAAAAAAGCTGAAGACTTACAACCAATGGCCGTTGTAGGTAATTATGTCACCTACCTAGACTTAAAAAATTCAGGACAATCCGTCTAACACAACTCTCGTAAGAAATTTTCACGCATGAAAAAAGTGAAACTTATCGAAATATATAGCTTTTTTGGCTGTTAACAAAGGTAGCAGCTACCTTCCTTGTTTTTTCGAAAAATTGGCGGATGGGCTGAAATTTAGATTAAAAATTTAATGCCGTTTTAAAATAGCTAGGGTCGTCCTCATGTTGTCACGAGGGGGTTTTTTTTAGCTCCTTTAGTTTTCGAGTAATCGTTAATGCCATTTTTAATAAAAACACTTGTTTTATATTTCGCAAACACAAAATTTTATTTTATTAAATAAAACTCAATTAATTTCGACTTGTTAAGTCATCATCAGGAGTTCAACTCCTGATGATGACTTAACAAGTTGAAATTAATTGAGTTTTATTTAATAAAATAAAATTTTGTGTTTGCGAAATATAAAACAAGTGATTTTATTAAAAATGGTATTTAGTGTGTTTCGCCAAGTGCCAACGGCAATAAGTGTTAGTGATATAATCGTTAATGCTACGGATTTTCGCACCCAATTTTTTTACTTTTCAAAAATTTCTACCGTTGGAACCAAAAAAGCTGGAGACCTAAAACCAATGGCCGTTGTAGGTTAATATGTAACCTACCTAATTTTAAAAATTCAGGCCAATCCGTTCAACACAACTCTCGTAAGAAATTTTCACGCATGAAAAAAGTGAAACTTATCGAAATATATAACTTTTTTGGCTGTTAACAAAGGTAGCAGCTACCTTCCTTGTTTTTTCGAAAAATTGGCGAATGGGCTGAAATTTAGATAAAAGATTTAATGCCGTTTTAAAATAGCTAGGGTCGTCCTCATGTTGTCACGAGGGGGTTTTTTTTAGCTCCTTTAGTTTTCGAGTAATCGTTAATGCTACGGATTTTCGCACCCAATTTTTGTACATTTCAAAAATTTCCACCGCCGGAACCAAAAAAGATGGAGACCTGAAACCAATGGCCAATGTAGGAAGATATGTCACCTACCTGGTCTTAAAAAATTCAAGCCAATCCGTTCAACACAACTCTCGTAAGAAATTTTCACGCATGAAAAAAGTGAAACTTATCGAAATATATAGCTTTTTTGGAATTTAACAAAGGTAGCAGCTACCTTCATTGTTTTTTCGAAAAATTGGAGGATGAGCTGAAATTGAGATAAGAGATTTAATGCCGTTTTAAAATAGCTAAAGGTCGTCTCCATGTTGTCAGGAGGGGTTTTTTTTTAGCTCCTTTAGTTTTCGAGTAATCGTTAATGCTATGGATTTTCGCAACCAATTTTTTTACACTTCAAAAATTTCTACCGTTGAAATTAAAGAATCTGGAGACCTGTTACCAATGGCTGTGGTAGGAAGATATGTCACCTACCTGGATTTAAAAAATTCAAGCCAATCCGTCCAACAAAACTCTCGTAAGAAATTTTCACGCATGAAAAAAGTGAAACTTATCGAAATATATAACTTTTTTGGCTGTTAATAAAGGTAGCAGCTACCTTCCTTGTTTTTTCGAAAAATTGGTGGATGGGCTGAAATTTTGATTAGAGATTTAATGCCGTTTTAAAATAGCTAAGGGTCGTCCCCATGTTGTCACGAGGGGGTTTAGTTTTCGAGTAATCGTTAATGCTACGGAATTTCGCACCCAAAATTTTTACACTTCAAAAATTTCTACCGTCGGAACCAAAAAAGCTGGAGACCTGAAACCTATTGCCATCGTAGGTAGTTATGTCACCTACCTAAACTTCAAAAATTCAGGACAATCCGTCCAACCAAAACTCTCGTAAGAAATTTTTACGCATGAAAAAAGTGAAACTTATCGAAATATATAGCTTTTTTGGCTGTTAACAAAGGTAGCAGCTACCTTCCTTGTTTTTTCGAAAAATTGCCGGATGGGCTAAAATTTAAATTTAAGATTTAATGCCGTTTTAAAATAGCTAAAGGTCGTCTCCATGTTGTCACGAGGGGTTTTTTTTAGCTCCTTTAGTTTTTGAGTAATCGTTAATGCTACGGATTTTCGCACCCAATTTTTTTACACTTCAAAAATTTCTACCGTTGGGTCATCGCCATGTTGTCACGAAGGGTTTTTTGTAGCTCTAAAAAATCTCTCGTAAGAAATTTTCACGCATGAAAAAAGTGAAACTTATCGAAATATATAGCTTTTTTGGCTGTTAACAAAGGTAGCAGCTACCTTCCTTGTTTTTTCGAAAAATTGGCGGATGGGCTGAAATTTAGATTAAAAATTTAATGCCGTTTTAAAATAGCTAGGGTCGTCCTCATGTTGTCACGAGGGGTTTTTTTTTAGCTCCTTTAGTTTTCGAGTAATCGTTAATGCCATTTTTAATAAAAACACTTGTTTTATATTTCGCAAACACAAAATTTTATTTTATTAAATAAAACTCAATTAATTTCGACTTGTTAAGTCATCATCAGGAGTTCAACTCCTGATGATGACTTAACAAGTTGAAATTAATTGAGTTTTATTTAATAAAATAAAATTTTGTGTTTGCGAAATATAAAACAAGTGATTTTATTAAAAATGGTATTTAGTGTGTTTCGCCAAGTGCCAACGGCAATAAGTGTTAGTGATATAATCGTTAATGCTACGGATTTTCGCACCCAATTTTTTTACTTTTCAAAAATTTCTACCGTTGGAACCAAAAAAGCTGGAGACCTAAAACCAATGGCCGTTGTAGGTTAATATGTAACCTACCTAATTTTAAAAAATTCAGGCCAATCCGTTCAACACAACTCTCGTAAGAAATTTTCACGCATGAAAAAAGTGAAACTTATCGAAATATATAACTTTTTTGGCTGTTAACAAAGGTAGCAGCTACCTTCCTTGTTTTTTCGAAAAATTGGCGAATGGGCTGAAATTTAGATAAAAGATTTAATGCCGTTTTAAAATAGCTAGGGTCGTCCTCATGTTGTCACGAGGGGGTTTTTTTTAGCTCCTTTAGTTTTCGAGTAATCGTTAATGCTACGGATTTTCGCACCCAATTTTTGTACATTTCAAAAATTTCCACCGCCGGAACCAAAAAAGTTGGAGACCTGAAACCAATGGCCAATGTAGGAAGATATGTCACCTACCTGGTCTTAAAAAATTCAAGCCAATCCGTTCAACACAACTCTCGTAAGAAATTTTCACGCATGAAAAAAGTGAAACTTATCGAAATATATAGCTTTTTTGGAATTTAACAAAGGTAGCAGCTACCTTCATTGTTTTTTCGAAAAATTGGAGGATGAGCTGAAATTGAGATAAGAGATTTAATGCCGTTTTAAAATAGCTAAAGGTCGTCTCCATGTTGTCAGGAGGGGTTTTTTTTTAGCTCCTTTAGTTTTCGAGTAATCGTTAATGCTATGGATTTTCGCAACCAATTTTTTTACACTTCAAAAATTTCTACCGTTGAAATTAAAGAATCTGGAGACCTGTTACCAATGGCTGTGGTAGGAAGATATGTCACCTACCTGGATTTAAAAAATTCAAGCCAATCCGTCCAACAAAACTCTCGTAAGAAATTTTCACGCATGAAAAAAGTGAAACTTATCGAAATATATAACTTTTTTGGCTGTTAATAAAGGTAGCAGCTACCTTCCTTGTTTTTTCGAAAAATTGGTGGATGGGCTGAAATTTTGATTAGAGATTTAATGCCGTTTTAAAATAGCTAAGGGTCGTCCCCATGTTGTCACGAGGGGGTTTAGTTTTCGAGTAATCGTTAATGCTACGGATTTTCGCACCCAAAATTTTTACACTTCAAAAATTTCTACCGTCGGAACCAAAAAAGCTGGAGACCTGAAACCTATTGCCATCGTAGGTAGTTATGTCACCTACCTAAACTTCAAAAATTCAGGACAATCCGTCCAACCAAAACTCTCGTAAGAAATTTTTACGCATGAAAAAAGTGAAACTTATCGAAATATATAGCTTTTTTGGCTGTTAACAAAGGTAGCAGCTACCTTCCTTGTTTTTTCGAAAAATTGCCGGATGGGCTAAAATTTAAATTTAAGATTTAATGCCGTTTTAAAATAGCTAAAGGTCGTCTCCATGTTGTCACGAGGGGTTTTTTTTAGCTCCTTTAGTTTTTGAGTAATCGTTAATGCTACGGATTTTCGCACCCAATTTTTTTACACTTCAAAAATTTCTACCGTTGGGTCATCGCCATGTTGTCACGAAGGGTTTTTTGTAGCTCTAAAAAATCTCTCGTAAGAAATTTTCACGCATGAAAAAAGTGAAACTTATCCAAATATATAGCTTTTTTGGCTGTTAACAAAGGTAGCAGCTACCTTCCTTGTTTTTTCGAAAAATTGGCGGATGGGCTAAAATTTAGATTAGAGATTTAATGCCGTTTTAAAATAGCTAAAGGTCGTCTCCATGTTGTCACGAGGGGTTTTTTTTTAGCTCCTTTAGTTTTTGAGTAATCGTTAATGCTACGGATTTTCGCACCCAATTTTTTTACACTTCAAAAATTTCTACCGTTAAAATCAAAAAAGCTGGAGACCTGAAACCAATAGCCGTTGTAGGTTATTATGTCACCTACCTGGATTTAAAAAATTCAAGCCAATCCGTCCAACAAAACTCTCGTAAGAAATTTTCACGCATGAAAAAAGTGAAACTTATCGAAATATATAACTTTTTTGGCTGTTAATAAAGGTAGCAGCTACCTTCCTTGTTTTTTCGAAAAATTGGCGGATGGGCTGAAATTTTGATTAGCGATTTAATGCCGTTTTAAAATAGCTAAGGGTCGTCCCCATGTTGTCACGAGGCGGTTTAGTTTTCGAGTAATCGTTAACGCTACGGATTTTCGCACCCAATTTTTTTACACTTCAAAAATTTCTACCGTTGGGTCATCGCCATGTTGTCACGAAGGGTTTTTTGTAGCTCTAAAAAATCTCTCGTAAGAAATTTTCACGCATGAAAAAAGTGAAACTTATCCAAATATATAGCTTTTTTGGCTGTTAACAAAGGTAGCAGCTACCTTCCTTGTTTTTTCGAAAAATTGGCGTGTTGGCTGAAATTTTGATTAGAGATTTAATGCCGTTTTAAAATAGCTAAGGGTCGTCCCCATGTTGTCACGAGGGGGTTTAGTTTTCGAGTAATAGTTAATGCTACGGATTTTCGCACCCAACTTTTTTATACTTCAAAAATTTCTACCGTCGGAATCAAAAAAGCTGGAGACCTGAAACCAAGAGTCGTCGTAGGTAAATATGTCACCTACCTGAACTTAAAAAAATTCAGGCCAATCCGTCTTTCACAACTCTCGTAAGAAATTTTCAGGCATAAAAAAATTGAAACTTATCGAAATATATAGCTTTTTTGGCTGTTAACAAAGGTAGCAGCTACCTTCCTTGTTTTTTCGAAAAATTGGCGGATGAGCTGAAAATTAGATTAAAAATTTTATTTCTGTTTTAAAATAGCTAAGGGTGGTCTCCATGTTGTCACGAGGGGGTTTTTTTTAGCTCCTTTAGTTTTCGAGTAATCGTTAATGCTACGGATTTTCGCACCCAATTTTTTTACAATTCAAAATTTTTTACCGTCGGAACCAAAGAAGCTGGAGACTTTAAACCAATGGTCGTTGTAGATAGATATGTCACCTACCTGAATTTAAAAATTCAGGCTAATCCGTCCAACAAAACTCTCGTAAGAAATTTTCACGCATGAAAAAAGTGAAACTTATCGAAATATATAGCTTTTTTGGCTGTTAACAAAGATAGCAGCTACCTTCCTTGTTTTTTCGAAAAATTGGCGGATGGGCTGAAATTTAGTTTAGAAATTTAATGCCGTTTTAAAATAGGTAAGGGTCCTCTCCATGTTGTTACGAGGGGTTTTTTTTTAACTCCTTTAGTTTTCGAGTAATCGTTAATGCTACGGAATTTCGCACTCAACTTTTTTACATTTCAAAAATTTCTACCGTCGGAATCAAAGAAGCTGGAGAGTTGAAACCAAAGGTCGAAGTAGGTAAATATGTCACCTACCTGAACTAAAAAAATTTAGGCCAATCCGTCTTAAACAACTCTCGTAAGAAATTTTCACGCATAAAAAAAGTAAAACTTATCGAAATATATAGCTTTTTTTGCTGTTAACAAAGGTAGCAGCTATCTTCCTTGTTTTTTTCGAAAAAATGGCGGATGGGCTGAAATTTAGAATAGAGATTTAATGCCTTTTTAAAATAGCTAAGAATCGTCCCCATGTTGTCACGAGGGGGTTTTTTTAGCTCCTTTAGTTTTCGAGTAATCGTTAATGCTACGGATTTTAGCACCCAATTTTTTTACACTTCAAAAATTTCTACCGTCGGAACGAATAAAGTTGGATACCTGAAACCAATGGCTGTTGTAGGTAGATATGTCACCTACTTGGATTTAAAAAATTCAGGCCAATCCGTCCAACACAACTCTCGTAAGAAATTTTCACGCATGAAAAAAGTGAAACTTATCGAAGTATATAGCTTTTTTGGCTGTTAACAAAGGTAGCAGCTACCTTCCTTGTTTTTTCGAAAAATTGGCGGATGGGCTGAAATTTAGATTAAAAATTTAATGCCGTTTTAAAATTGCTAAGGGTCGTCTCCATGATGTCACGAGGGTTTTTTTTTTAGCCTCGTAATTTTCGAGTAATCGTTAATGCTACGGATTTTCGCACCCAATTTTTTTACACTTCAAAAAATGCTACCGTCGGAACAAAAGAAGCTGGAGACTTAAAACTAATATTTTTTGTAGGGAGATATGTCACCTACCTAAACTTAAAAAATTCAGGCCAATCCGTCCAACACAACTCTCGTAAGAAATTTTCACGCATGAAAAAAGTGAAACTTATCGATATATATAGCTTTTTTGGCTGTTAACAAAGGTAGCTACCTTCCTGGTTTTTTCGAAAAAATGATGGATGGGCTGAAATTTAGATTTAAAATTTAATGCCGTTTTAAAATAGCTAGGGATCGTCCCAATGTTGTCACGAGGGTGTTTTTTTTTAGCTCTTTTAGTTTTCGAGTAATCGTTAATGCTACGGATTTTCGCACCCAAATTTTTAACACTTCAAACAATTCTACCGTCTAAACCAAAAATGCTGGAGACCTGAAACCAATATCCGTCGTAGGTAGATGTGTCATCTACCTCCAATCAAGAAAATCAAGCCAATCCGTCCAACACAACTCTCGTAAGAAATTTTCACGCATGAAAAAAGTGAAACTTATCGAAATATATAGCTTTTTTGGCTGTTAACAAAAGTAGCAGCTATCTTCCTTGTTTTTAAGAAAAAATGGCGGATGGGCTGAAATTTAGATTAGAAATTTAATGCCGTTTTAAAATAGCTAACAATCGTCCCCATGTTGTCCCGAGGAGGTTTTTTAGCTCCTTTAGTTTTCGAGTAATCGTTAATGCTACGGATTTTCGCACCCAATTTTTTACACTTCAAAAATTTTTACCATCGGAACCAAAGAAGCTGGGAACCTGAGACCAATAGTCGAGCCAATCCGTTTAACACAACTCTCGTAAGAAATTTTCTCGCATGAAAAAAGTGAAACTTATTGAAATATATAGCTTTTTTGGCTGTTAACAAAGGTAGCCGCTACCTTCCTTGTTTTATTCGAAAAATTGGTGGATGGGCTGAAATTTAGATAAGAGCTATAATTCCATTTTAATATAGCTACGGGTCGTCCCCATGTTTTCACGAGGGGGTTTTTTTTAGCTCCTTTAGTTTTCGAGTATTCGTTAATGCTACGGATTTTCTCACTCAATTTTTTTACAATTCAAATATTTCTACCGTCGGAACCAAAAAAGATGGAGACCTAAAACCAACGGCCGTAGTAGGTAGATATGTTATTTATCTGGATTTAAAAAATTCAGGCGAATCCATCCAACACAACTCTCGTAAGAAATTTTCACGCATGAAAAAAGTGAAACTTATCGAAATATATAGCTTTTTTGGCTGTTAACAAAGATAGCTCCTTCCTTGTTTTTTCGAAAAATTGGTGGATGGACCGAAATTTAAATTAAGGAACTAATGCCGTTTTAAAATAGCTACACAACTCTCGTAAGAAAATTTCACGCAGGCAAAAAGTGAAACTTATCGAAATATATAGCTTTTTTGGATGTTAACAAAGGTAGCTCCTTCCTTGTTTTTTCGAAAAATTGGCGGATTGGCTAAAATTTAGATTAAAAAACTAATGCCGTTTAAAAATAGCTAAGGGTCGTCCCTATGGTGTCACGAGGGGGTTTTTTTTAGCTCCTTTAGTTTTCGAGTAATCGTTAATGCTACGGATTTTCGCACACAATTTTTTTACAATTAAAAAATTTCTACCGTCGGAACCAAAAAAGCTAGAGACCTAAAACCTATGGCCTATGGAGGTAAATATATCACCTATCTAGATATGTCACTTACCTTGATTTTAAAAATTCAGGTCAATCCGTCTAACACAACTCTCGTAAGAAATTTTCACGCATGAAAAAAGTGAAACTTATCGAAATATATAGTTTTTTGGCTGTTAACAAAGGTAGCTCCTTCCTTGTTTTTTCGAAAAATTGGCGGATGAACCAAAATTTAAATTTAGAAACTAATGCCCTTTTGAAATAGCTAAAAGTCGTCCCCATGTTATCACAAGGGGGTTTTTTAGCTCCTTTAGTTTTCGAGTAATCGTTAATGCTACGGATTTTCGCACACAATTTTTTTACAATTAAAAAATTTCTACCGTCGGAACCAAAAAAGTTGGAGACCTAAAACCAATGGCTGTTGTAGGTAGATATATCACCTACTTAGATTTAGAAAATTTAGGCTATTCCGTCTAACACAACTCTCGTAAGAAATTTTCACGCATGAAAAAATTGAAACTTATCGAAATATATAGTTTTTTGGCTGTTAACAAAGGTAGCTCCTTCCTTGTTTTATCGAAAAATTGGTGGATAAACCGAAATTTAAATTAAGAAACTAATGCCGTTTTTAAATTTCTAAAATTCGTCCCCATGTTGTCACGAGGAGGTATATTTTAGCTCCTTTAGTTTTCGAGTAATCGTTAATGCTACGGATTTTCGCACCCAATTTTTTTACATTTCAAAAATTTCTACCGTCGGAATCAAAAAAGCTGGACACCTGAAACCAATGGCCGTTGTAGGTAGATATATAATTTACTTGGATTTAAAAAATTTAGGGCAATCCCTTTTACACAACTCTCGTAAGAAATTTTCACGCATGAAAAAAGTGAATCTTATTGAAATATATAGCTTTTTTGGCTGTTAACAAAGGTAGCTCCTTCCTTGTTTTTTCGAAAAATTGGCGGATGGACCAAAATTTAAATTAAGGAACTGATGCCGTTTTAAAATAGCTAAAGGTCGTCCCCATGTTGTCACGAGGGGTTTTTTTTTAGCTCCTTTAGTTTTCGAGTAATCGGTAATGCTACGGATTTTCGCACCCAATTTTTTTACACTTCAAAAATTTCTACAGTCGGAACCAAATAAGCTTGAGACCTGAAACCAATGGCCGTTATAGGAAGATATGTCACCTACCTAGATTTATAAAATTCAGGCTAATCCGTTTTACACAACTCTCGTAAGAAATTTTCACGCATGAAAATAGTGAAACTTATCGAAATATATAGTTTTTTGGCTGTTAACAAAGGTAGCTCCTTCCTTGTTTTTTCGAAAAATTGGCGGATGAACCAAAATTTAAATTAAAAAACTAATGCCCTTTTAAAATAGCTAAAGGTCGTCCCCATGTTATCACAAAGGGTTTTTTTTAGCTCCTTTAGTTTTCGAGTAATCGGTAATGCTACGGATTTTCGCACCCAATTTTTTTACACTTCAAAAATTTCTACAGTCGGAACCAAATAAGCTTGAGACCTGAAACCAATGGATGTTATAAGCAGATATGTCACCTACCTAGATTTAAAAAATTCAGGCTAATCCGTTTTACACAACTCTCGTAAGAAATTTTCACGCATGAAAAAAGGGAAACTTATCGAAATATATAGCTTTTTTGGCTGTTAACAAAGGTAGCAGTTACCTTCCTTGTTTTTTCGAAAAATTGGCGGATGGGATGAAATTTAGATTAAAAATTTAATGCCGTTTTAAAATAGCTAAGGGTCGTCCCCATGTTCTCACGAGGGGGTTTTTTTTAGCTCCTTTAGTTTTCGAGTAATCGTTAATGCTACGGATTTTCGCACCCAATTTTTTTACACTTCAAAAATTTCTACCGTCGGAACCAAAAAAGCTGGAGAACTGAAACCAATGGTCGTTGTAGGTAAATATGCCAACTACCTGGACTTTAAAAATATAGGTCAATCCGTCTAACACAACTCTCGTAAGAAATTTTCACGCATGAAAAAAGTGAAACTTATCGAAATATATAGCTTTTTTGGATGTTAACAAAGGTAGCACCTTCCTTTTTTTTCGAAAAATTGGCGGATTGGCTAAAATTTAGATTAAAAAACTAATACCGTTTTAAAATAGCTAAAGGTCCTCCCTACGTTGTCACGAGGGGTTTTTTTTTAGCTCAAAAAGTGAAACTTAACGAAATATATAGCTTTTTTGGCTGTTAACAAAAGTAGCTACCTTCCTTGTTTTTTCGAAAAATTGGCGGATGGACCAAAATTTAAATTACGGAACTAATGCCGTTTTCAAATAGCTAAGGGTCGTCCCCATGTTGTCACGAGGGGATTTTTTTTAGCTCCTTTAGTTTTCGAGTAATCGTTAATGCTACGGATTTTCGCAACCAATTTTTTTACACTTCAAAAATTTCTACCGTCGGAACCAAAAAAGCTGGAGAACTGAAACCAATGGCCGTTTTAGATAGATATATCACCTATCTGGATTTAAAAAATTCAGGCCAATCCGTCTAACACAACTCTCGTAAGAAATTTTCACGCATGAAAAAAGTGAAACTTATCGAAATATATAGTTTTTTGGCTGTTAACAAAGGTAGCTCCTTCCTTGTTTTTTCGAAAAATTGGCGGATGAACCAAAATTTAAATTAAGAAACTAATGCCCTTTTAAAATAGCTAAAAGTCGTCCCTATTTTTCACAAGGGGGTTTTTTTTAGCTCCTTTAGTTTTTGAGTAATCGTTAATGCTACGGATTTTCGCACACAAATTTTTTACACTTAAAAAATTTCTACCGTCGGAACCAAAAAAGCTGGAGACCTAAAATCAATGGCCGTTGTAGGTTGATATATCACCTACCTAGATTTAGAAAATTTGGGCTTATCCGTTTAACACAACTCTCGTAAGAAATTTTCACGCATGAAAAAAGTGAAACTTATCGAAATATATAGCTTTTTTGGCTGTTAACAAAGGTAGCAGCTACCTTCCTTGTTTTTTCGAAAAATTGGCGGATGGGCCAAAATTTAGATTAGAAATTTATTGCCGTTTTAAAATAGCTAAAATTTGTCACCATGTTGTCACGAGGGGGTATATTTTAGCTCCTTTAGTTTTCGAGTAATCGTTAATGCTACGGATTTTCGCACTCAATTTTTGTACACTTCAAAAATTTCTACAGTCGAAACCAAAGAAGCTGGAGACTTGAAACAGATGGTCGTTGTAGGCAGATATGTCACCTTTTTTTTAGCTCCTTTAGTTTTCGAGTAATCGTTAATGCTACGGATTTTCGCACCAAATTTTTTTACACTTAAAAAATTTCTACCGTCGGAAACAAAGAAGCTGGAGAACTGAAACCAATGGCCGTCTTAGGAAGATATTTCACCTACCTGGATTTAAAGCATTCAGGTCAATCCGTTTAACACAACTCTCGTAAGAAATTTTCACGCATGAAAAAAGTGAAACTTATCGAAATATATAGCTTTTTTGGATGTTAACAAAGGTAGCAGCTACCTTCCTTGTTTTTTCGAAAAATTGGCGGATGGGCTAAAATTTAGATTAAAAAACTAATGCCGTTTTAAAAAAGCTAAAGGTCGTCCCTATGTTGTCACGAGGGGGTTTTTTTTAGCTCCTTTAGTTTTCGAGTAATCGTTAATGCTACGGATTTTCGCACCCAATTTTTTTAAACTTAAAAAATTTCTACCGTCGGAACAAAAAAAGCTGGAGACCTAAAACCAATTGCCATTGTAGGTAGATATATCACCTACCTAGATTTAGAAAAAAGAGGCTAATCCGTCCTACACAACTCTCGTAAGAAATTTTCACGCATGAAAAAAGTGAAACTTATCGAAATATATAGCTTTTTTGGCTGTTAACAAAGGTAGCAGTTACCTTCCTTGTTTTTTCGAAAAATTGGCGGATGGACCAAAATTTAAATTAAGGAGCTAATGCCCTTTTAAAAAAGCTAAAGGTCGTCCCCATGTTATCACAAGGGGGTTTTTTTAGCTCCTTTAGTTTTCGAGTAATCGTTAATGCTACGGATTTTCGCACCCAATTTTTTTACACTTCAAAAATTTCTACAGTCGGAACCAAAGAAGCTGGAGAACTAAATCCAATGGCCATCTTAAGTTGATATGTCACCTACCTGGATTTTAAAAATTCAGGTCAATCCGTCTAACATAACTCTCGTAAGAAATTTTCACGCATGAAAAAAGTGAAACTTATCGAAATATATAGCTTTTTTGGCTGTTAACAAAGGTTGCAGCTACCTTCCTTGTTTTTTCGAAAAATTGGCGGATGGGCTGAAATTAAAATTAGAAATTTAATACCGTTTTAAAATAGCTAAAATTCGTCCCCATGTTGTCACGAGGGGGTATATTTTAGCTCCTTTAGTTTTCGAGTAATCGTTAATGCTACGGATTTTCGCACCCAATTTTTTTACACTTCAAAAATTTCTACCGTCGGAATCAAAAAAGCTGGACACCTGAAACCAATGGCCGTTGTAGGTAGATATATTATTTACCTGGATTTAAATAATTCAGGCAAATTCGTCAAACACAACTCTCTTAGGAAATTTTCACGCATGAAAAAAGTGAAGCTTATCGAAATATATAACTTTTTTGGCTGTTAACAAAGGTAGCAGCTGCCTTCCTTGTTTTTTCGAAAAATTGGCGGATGGACCAAAATTTAAATTAATAAAATAATGCCCTTTTAAAATAGCTAAAGGTTGTCCCCATGTTATCACAAGGGGGTTTTTTTAGCTCCTTTAGTTTTCGAGTAATCGTTAATGCTACGGATTTTCGCACACAATTTTTTTACACTTCAAAAATTTCTACAGTCGGAACCATAAAAACTGGAGAACTAAAACCAATGGCCGTCTTAGGTAGATATGTCACCTACCTGGATTAAAAAAATGCAGGTCCATCCGTTTAACACAACTCTCGTAAGAAATTTTCACGCATGAAAAAAGTGAAACTTATCGAAATATATAGCTTTTTTGGCTGTTAACAAAGGTAGCTCCTTCCTTGTTTTTTCGAAAAATTGGCGGATTGACCAAAATTTAAATTAAGGAGCTAATGCCCTTTTGAAATAGCTAAAATTCGTCCCCATGTTGTCACGAGGGGGTATATTTTAGCTCCTTTAGTTTTCGAGTAATCATTAATGCTACGGATTTTCGCACCCAATTTTTTTACACTTCAAAAATTTCTACTGTCGCAACTAAAGAAGCTGGAGACCTGAAACCAATGGTCGTTGTAGGTAGATATATCACCTACCTAGATTTAATAAATTCAGTTTAATCCGTCTTACACAACTCTCGTAAGAAATTTTCACGCATGAAAAAAGTGAAACTTATCGAAATGTATAGCTTTTTTGGCTGTTAACAAAGGTAGCAGCTCACTTCCTTGTTTTTTCGAAAAATCGGCGGATGGGATGAAATTTAGACTAAAGATTTAATGCCGTTTTAAAATAGCTAAAATTCGTCCTCATGTTGTCACGAGGGGGTATATTTTAGCTCCTTTAGTTTTCGAGTAATCGTTAATGCTACGGATTTTCGCACCCAATTTTTTTACACTTAAAAAATTTCTACCGTCGGAACTAAAAAAGCTGGAGACCTGAAACCAATGGCCGTTGTAGGTAGATATGTCACCTACCTGGATTTGAAATTTTTGAAGAAATTTTCACGCATGAAAAAAGTGAAACTTATCGAAATATATAGCTTTTTTGGCTGTTAACAAAGGTAGCAGCTACCTTCCTTGTTTTTTCGAAATATTGGCGGATGGGCTAAAATTTAGATAAGAGATTTAATGCCGTTTTAAAATAGCTAAGAGTCGTCCCCATGTTGTCACGAGGGGGTTTTTTTTAGCTCCTTTAGTTTTCGACTAATCGTTAATGCTACGGATTTTCGCACCCAATTTTTTTACACTTAAAAAATTTCTACCGTCGGAACTAAAAAAGCTGGAGACCTGAAACCAATGGCCGTTGTAGGTAGATATGTCACCTACCTGGATTTTAAATTTTTGAAGAAATTTTCAGGCATGAAAAAAGTGAAACTTATCGAAATATATAGCTTTTTTGGCTGTTAACAAAGGTAGCAGCTACCTTCCTTGTTTTTTCGAAAAATTGGCGGATGGGCTAAAATTTAGATTAAAAATTTTATGCCGTTTTTAAATTGCTAAAAGTCGTCCCCATGTTGTCACGAGGGGGTTTTTTTTAGCTCCTTTAGTTTTCGAGTAATCGTTAATGCTACGGATTTTCGCACCCAATTTTTTTACACTTCAAAAACTTCTGCTGTTCCAACCAAAGTAGCTGGAGACCTGAAACCAATGGTTGACGTAGGTTGATATGTAACCTACTTGGATTAAAAAAATACAGGCCAATTCGTTTAACACAACACTCGTAAGAAATTTTCACGCATGAAAAAAGTGAAACTTATCGAAATATATAGCTTTTTTGGCTGTTAACAAAGGTAGCAGCTACCTTCCTTTTTTTTCGAAAAATTGGCGGATGGACCAAAATTTCGATTAGAGATTTAATGCCGTTTTAAAATAGCTAAGAGTCGTCCCCATGTTGTCACGAGTGGGTTTTTTTTAGCTCCTTTAGTTTTCGAGTAATCGTTAATGCTACGGATTTTCACACCCAATTTTTTTACACTTCAAAACTTTTTACCGTCGCAACCAAAGAAGCTGGAGACCTGAAACCAAACGTTGTTGTAGGTAGATATGTCACCTATTTGGATTTAATTCAGGGCAATCCGTTCAACACAACTCTCGTAAGAAATTTTCACGCAGGAAAACAGTGAAACTTATCGAAATTTATAGCTTTTTTGGCTGTTAACTAAACTAGCTCCTTCCTTGTTTTTTCGAAAAATTGGCGGATGGGCTGAAATTTAGATTAAAAAACTAATGCCGTTTTAAAATAGCTAAGAGTCGTCCCCATGTTGTCACGAAGGGGTTTTTTTTAGCTCCTTTATTTTTCGAGTAATCGTTAATGCTACGGATTTTCGCACCTAATTTTTTTACACTTCAAAAATTTCTACCGTCGGAACCAAAAAAAACTGGAGACCTGAAACCAATGCCCGTCTTAGGTTGATATGTCACCTATCTGGATTTAAAAAATTCAGGCCAATTTGTCGAACACAACTCTCGTAAGAAATTTTCACGCATGAAAAAAGTGAAACTTATCGAAATATATAGCTGTTTTGGCTGTTAACAAAGGTAGCAGCTACCTTCCTTGTTTTTTCGAAAAATTGGCGGATGGACCAAAATTTAAATTAAGAAAATAATACCGTTTTAAAAAAGCTAAAGGTTGTCCCCATGTTGTCACAAGGGGGTTTTTTTAGCTCCTTTAATTTTCGAGTAATCGTTAATGCTACGGATTTTCGCACCCAATTTTTTTACACTTCAAAAATTTGAACCGTCGGAACCAATGAAGCTGGAGACCTGAAAACAATGGTTGTTGTAGGTAGATATGTCACCTACTTGGTGAAAATACAGGCCAATTCGTTTAACACAACACTCGTAAGAAATTTTCACGCATGAAAAAAGTGAAACTTATCGAAATATATAGCTTTTTTGGCTGTTAACAAAGGTAGCAGCTACCTTCCTTTTTTTTCGAAAAATTGGCGGATGGACCAAAATTTCGATTAGAGATTTAATGCCGTTTTAAAATAGCTAAGAGTCGTCCCCATGTTGTCACGAGTGGGTTTTTTTTAGCTCCTTTAGTTTTCGAGTAATCGTTAATGCTACGGATTTTCACACCCAATTTTTTTACACTTCAAAACTTTTTACCGTCGCAACCAAAGAAGCTGGAGACCTGAAACCAAACGTTGTTGTAGGTAGATATGTCACCTATTTGGATTTAATTCAGGCCAAACTGTTTAACACAACTCTCGTAAGAAATTTTCACGCATGAAAAAAGTGAATCTTATCGAAATATATAGCTTTTTTGGCTGTTAACAAAGGTAGCTCCTTCCTTGTTTTTTCGAAAAATTGGCAGATGTACCAAAATTTAAATTAAGAAACTAATGCCCTTTTAAAATAGCTAAGAGTCGTCCCCATGTTGTCACAAGGGGTTTTTTTTAGCTCCTTTAGTTTTCGAGTAATCGTTAATGCTACGGATTTTCGCACCCAATTTTTTTACACTTCAAAAATTTCTACCGTCGGAACCAAAAAAGCTGGAGACTTTATCGAAATATATAGAAATATAAAGCTTTTTTGGCTGTTAACAAAGTAAGCAGCTACCTTCCTTGTTTTTTCGAAAAATTGCCGGATGGGCTGAAATTTTGATTAGAGATTTAATGCCGTTTTTAAATAGCTAAAGGTCGTTCCCATGTTGTCACGAGTTACAATTCAAAAATTTCTACCGTCGGAACCAAAGAAGCTGGAGACAGACTTGAAACCAATGGTCGTCGTAGGTAGATATGTCACCTACCTGGATTTAAATTCAGGTCAATCCGTCTAACACAACTCTCGTAAGAATATTTCACGCATGAAAAAAGTGAAACTTATCGAAATATATAGCTTTTTTGGCTTTTAACAAAGGTAGCTCCTTCCTTGTTTTTTCGAAAAATTGGCGGATGGACCAAAATTTAAATTATTGATCTAACGCTCTTTTAAAAAAGCTAACGGTCGTCCCCATGTTATCACAAGGGGGTTTTTTAGCTCCTTTAGTTTTCAAGTAATCGTTAATGCTACGGATTTTCGCACCCAATTTTTTTACACTTCAAAAATTTTTACAGTCGGAACCAAAAAAGCTGGAGACTTAAAACCAATGGTCGTTGTAGGTAAATATGTCACCTACCTGAATTTAAAAAATTCAGGCCAATCCGTTCAACACAACTCTCGTAAGAAATTTTCAAGCAGGAAAAAATTGAAACTTATCGAAATATATAGCTTTTTTGGTTGTTAACAAAGGTAGCTCCTTCCTTGTTTTTTCGAAAAATTGGTGGATGGGCTAAAATTTAGATTAAAAAACTAATGCCGTTTTAAAAAAGCTAAAAGTCGTCCCCATGTTGTCACGAGGGGGTTTTTTTTAGCTCCTTTAGTTTTCGAGTAATCGTTAATGCTACGGATTTTCGCACCCAATTTTTTTACACTACAAAAATTTCTACCGTCGGAACCAAAAAAGCTGGAGAACTGAAACCAAACGCCGTCGTAAGAAGATATGTCACCTACTTATAATTAAAAACTTCCGGCCAATCCGTCCAATACAACTCTCGTAAGAAATTTTCACGCATGAAAAAAGTGAAACTTATCGAAATATATAGCTTTTTTGGCTGTTAACAAAGGTAGCTTCTTCCTTGTTTTTTCGAAAAATTGGCGGATGGACCGAAATTTAAATTGGAGAACTACTGTCCTTTTAAAATAACTAAAGGTGGTCCCCATGTTGTCACGAGGGGGTTTTTTAACTCCTTTAGTTTTCGAGTAATCGTTAATGCTACGGATTTTCAGACCCAATTTTTTTACACTTCAAAAATTTCTACCGTCGGAACCAAAGAAGCTGGAGACCTGAAACCAATGGCCGTTGTAGGTATATATGTCACCTACCTGGATTTTAGGCCAATCTGTTCAACACTACTCTCGTAAGAAATTTTCACGCATGAAAAAAGTGAAACTTATCGAAATATATAGCTTTTTTGGCTGTTAACAAAGGTAGCTCCTTCCTTGTTTTTTCGAAAAATTGGCAGATGGATCAAAATTTAAATTAAGGAACTAATGGCCTTTTAAAATAGCTAAAATTTGTCCCCATGTTGTCACGAGGGGGTTTTTTTTAGCTCCTATAGTTTTCGAGTAATCGTTAATGCTACGGATTTTCGCACCCAATTTTTTTACACTTCAAAAATTTCTACCGTCGGAACCAAAGAAGCTGGAGACTTGAAACCAATGGTCGTTGTAGGCAGATATGTCACCTACCTGGATTTTAAATTTTTGAAGAAATTTTCACGCATGAAAAAAGTGAAACTTATCGAAATATATAGCTTTTTTGGCTGTTAACAAAGGTAGCAGCTACCTTCCTTGTTTTTTCGAAAAATTGGCGGATGGGCTGAAATTTTGATTAGAAATTTAATGCCGTTTTAAAAAAGCTAAAGGTCGTTCCCATGTTGTCACGAGGGGGTTTTTTTAGCTCCTTTAGTTTTCGAGTAATCGTTAATGCTACGGATTTTCGCACCCAATTTTTTTACACTTCAAAAATTTCTACCGTCGGAACCAAAAAAGCTGGAGACTTTATCGAAATATATAGAAATATATAGCTTTTTTGGCTGTTAACAAAGTAAGCAGCTACCTTCCTTGTTTTTCGAAAAATTGGCGGATGGGCTGAAATCTTGATTAGAGATTTAATGCCGTTTTTAAATAGCTAAAGGTCGTTCCCATGTTGTCACGAGTTACACATCAAAAATTTCTACCGTCGGAACCAAAGAAGCTGGAGACAGACCTGAAACCAATGGTCGTCGTAGGTAGATATGTCACCTACCTGGATTTAAATTCAGGTCAATCCGTCTAACACAACTCTCGTAAGAATATTTCACGCATGAAAAAAGTGAAACTTATCGAAATATATAGCTTTTTTGGCTGTTAACAAAGGTAGCTCCTTCCTTGTTTTTTCGAAAAATTGGCGGATGGACCAAAATTTAAATTAAAAAACTAATGTACTTTAAAAGTAGCTAACGGTCGTCCCCATGTGGTCACAAGGGGGGGTTTTTAGCTCCTTTAGTTTTCGAGTAATCGATAATGCTACGGATTTTCGCATCCAATTTTTGTACACTTCAAAAATTTCTACAGTCGGAACCATAAAAACTGGAGACCTGAAACCAATGGTCGTTGTAGGTAGGTATGTCACCTACCTGGATTTTTAAAATATAGGCCAATCTGTTGAACACAACTCTCGTAAAAAATTTTCACGCAGGAAAAAAGTGAAACTTATCGAAATATATAGCTTTTTTGGCTGTTAACAAAGGTAGCTCCTTCCTTGTTTTTTCGAAAAATTGGCGGATGGACCAAAATTTAAATTAAGTTACTAATGTTCTTTTAAAATAGCTTAAGGTCGTCCCCATGTTGTCACGAGGGGGTTTTTTTTAGCTTCTTTAGTTTTCGAGTAATCGTTAATGCTACGGATTTTCGCACCCAATTTTTTAACACTACAAAAATTTCTACCGTCGGAACCAAAGAAGCTGGAGAACTGAAACCAGAGGCCGTTGTAGGTAGATATGTCACCTACTTGAAATTAAAAATTTTTGGCCAATCCGTCTATTACAACTCTCGTAAGAAATTTTCACGCATGAAAAAAGTGAAACTTATCGAAATATATAGCTTTTTTGGCTGTTAACAAAGGTAGCTCCTTCCTTGTTTTTTCGAAAAATTGGCGGATAGACCAAAATTTAAATTGAAAAACTAATGTCCTTTTAAAATAACTAAGGGTGGTCCCCATGTTGTCACGAGGGGTTTTTTTTAACTCCTTTAGTTTTCGAGTAATCGTTAATGCTACGGATTTTCGCACCCAATTTTTTTACACTTCAAAAATTTCTACCGTCGGAACCAAAAAAGCTGGAGACCTGAAACCAATGGCCGTTGTAGGTATATATGTCACCTACCTGGATTTTAGGCCAATCCGTTCAACACTACTCTCGTAAGAAATTTTCACGCATGAAAAAAGTGAAACTTATCGAAATATATAGCTTTTTTGGCTGTTAACAAAGGTAGCTCCTTCCTTGTTTTTTCGAAAAATTGGCAGATGGATCAAAATTTAAATTAAGGAACTAATGTCCTTTTAAAATAGCTAAAATTCGTCCCCAGGTTGTCACGAGGTGGTTTTTTTTAGCTCCTTTAGTTTTCGAGTAATCGTTAATGCTACGGATTTTTGCACCCAATTTTTTTACACTTCAAAAATTTCTACCATCGGAACCAAAAAAGCTGGAGACTTGAAACAGATGGTCGTTGTAGGCAGATATATCACCTTTTTTTTAACTCCTATAATTTCCAAGTAATCGTTAATGCTACGGATTTTCGCAACCAATTTTTTTACACTTCAAAAATTTCTACCGTCGGAACCAAAGAAGCTGGAGACTTGAAACCAATGGTCGTCGTAGGCAGATATGTTACTTATCTGGATTTTAGGCCAATCCGATCAACACTACTCTCGTAAGAAATTTTCACGCATGAAAAAAGTGAAACTTATCGAAATATATAGCTTTTTTGGCTGTTAACAAAGGTAGCTCCTTCCTTGTTTTTTCGAAAAATTGGCGGATGGACCGAAATTTAAATTGAAGAACTAATGTCCTTTTAAAATAACTAAGGGTGGTCCCCATGTTGTCACGAGGGGGTTTTTTTTAACTCCTTTAGTTTTCGAGTAATCGTTAATGCTACGGATTTTCGCACCCAATTTTTTTACACTTCAAAAATTTCTACCGTCGGAACCAAAAAAGCTGGAGACTTTATCGAAATATATAGAAATATAAAGCTTTTTTGGCTGTTAACAAAGTAAGCAGCTACCTTCCTTGTTATTTCGAAAAATTGCCGGATGGGCTGAAATCTTGATTAGAGATTTAATGCCGTTTTTAAATTCCTAAAGGTCGTTCCCATGTTGTCACGAGTTACAATTCAAAAATTTCTACCGTCGGAACCAAAGAAGCTGGAGACAGACCTGAAACCAATGGTCGTCGTAGGTAGATATGTAACCTACCTGGATTTAAATTCAGGTCAATCCGTCTAACACAACTCTCGTAAGAATATTTCACGCATGAAAAAAGTGAAACTTATCGAAATATATAGCTTTTTTGGCTTTTAACAAAGGTAGCTCCTTCCTTGTTTTTTCGAAAAATTGGCGGATGGACCAAAATTTAAATTATTGATCTAATGCCCTTTTAAAAAAGCTAACGGTCGTCCCCATGTTATGACAAGGGGGTTTTTTAGCTCCTTTAGTTTTCAAGTAATCGTTAATGCTACGGATTTTCGCACCCAATTTTTTGCACTTCAACAATTTTTACAGTCGGAATCAAAAAAGCTGGAGACCTGAAACCAATGGCCGTTGTAGGTAGATATGTCACCTACCTGAATTTAAAAAATTCAGGCTAATCCGTTCAACACAACTCTCGTAAGAAATTTTCACGCAGGAAAAAATTGAAACTTATCGAAATATATAGCTTTTTTGGTTGTTAACAAAGGTAGCTCCTTCCTTGTTTTTTCGAAAAATTGGTGGATGGGCTAAAATTTAGATTACAAAACTAATGCCGTTTTAAAAAAGCTAAAAGTCGTCCCCATGTTGTCACGAGGGGGTTTTTTTTAGCTCCTTTATTTTTCGAGTAATCGTTAATGCTACAGATTTTCGCACCAAATTTTTTTAAATTTAAAAAATTTCTCCCGTCGGAACCAAAAAACCTGGAGACCTTAAACCAATGATTTTTGTAAGAAGATATGTCAACTACTTGGATTTAGAAAATTCAGGCTAATCCGTCAAACACAACTCTCGTAAGAAATTTTCACGCATGAAAAAAGTGAAACTTATCGAAATATATAGCTTTTTTGGCTGTTAACAAAGGTAGCTCCTTCCTTGTTTTTTCGAAAAATTGGCGGATGGACCAAAATTTAAATTGAAGAACTAATGTCCTTTTAAAATAACTAAGGGTGGTCCCCATGTTGTCACGAGGGGGTTTTTTTTAACTCCTTTAGTTTTCGAGTAATCGTTAATGCTACGGATTTTCGCACCCAATTTTTTTACACTTCAAAAATTTCTACCGTCGGAACCAAAGAAGCTGGAGACCTGAAACCAATGGCCGTTGTACGTATATATGTCTCCTACATGGATTTTAGGCCAATCTGTTCAACACTACTCTTGTAAGAAATTTTCACGCATGAAAAAAGTGAAACTTATCGAAATATATAGCTTTTTTGGATGTTAACAAAGGTAGCTCCTTCCTTGTTTTTTCGAAAAATTGGCAGATGGATCAAAATTTAAATTAAGGAACTAATGTCCTTTTAAAATAGCTAAAATTCGTCCCCATGTTGTCACGAGGGGGTTTTTTTTAGCTCCTATAGTTTTCGAGTAATCGTTAATGCTACCGATTTTCGCACCCAATTTTTTTACACTTCAAAAATTTCTACCGTCGGAACCAAAGAAGCTGGAGACTTGAAACCAATGGTCGTTGTAGGCAGATATGTCACCTACCTGGATTTTAAATTTTTGAAGAAATTTTCACGCATGAAAAAAGTGAAACTTATCGAAATATATAGCTTTTTTGGCTGTTAACAAAGGTAGCAGCTACCTTCCTTGTTTTTTCGAAAAATTGGCGGATGGGCTGAAATTTTGATTAGAAATTTAATGCCGTTTTAAAAAAGCTAAAGGTCGTTCCCATGTTGTCACGAGGGGGTTTTTTTAGCTCCTTTAGTTTTCGAGTAATCGTTAATGCTACGGATTTTCGCACCCAATTTTTTTACACTTCAAAAATTTCTACCGTCGGAACCAAAAAAGCTGGAGACTTTATCGAAATATATAGAAATATATAGCTTTTTTGGCTGTTAACAAAGTAAACAGCTACCTTCCTTGTTTTTTCGAAAAATTGGCGGATGGGCTGAAATCTTGATTAGAGATTTAATGCCGTTTTTAAATAGCTAAAGGTCGTTCCCATGTTGTCACGAGTTACACTTCAAAAATTTCTACCGTCGGAACCAAAGAAGCTGGAGACAGACCTGAAACCAATGGTCGTCGTAGGTAGATATGTCACCTACCTGGATTTAAATTCAGGTCAATCCGTCTAACACAACTCTCGTAAGAATATTTCACGCATGAAAAAAGTGAAACTTATCGAAATATATAGCTTTTTTGGCTGTTAACAAAGGTAGCTCCTTCCTTGTTTTTTCGAAAAATTGGCGGATGGACCAAAATTTAAATTATTGATCTAATGCCCTTTTAAAAAAGCTAAAGGTTGTCCCCATGTTATCACAAGGGGGTTTTTTAACTCCTTTAGTTTTCGAGTAATCGTTATTGCTATGGATTTTCGCACCCAATTTTTTTACACTTCAAAAATTTTTACAGTCGGAACCAAAAAAGCTGGAGACCTGAAACCAATGGCCGTTGTAGGTAAATATGTCACCTACCTGGATTTTACAAATTTTGGCCAATTTGTTCAACACAACTCTCGTAAGAAATTTTCACGCAGGAAAAAATTGAAACTTATCGAAATATATAGCTTTTTTGGTAGTTAGCAAAGGTAGCAGCTACCTTCCTTGTTTTTTCGAAAAATTGGCGGATGGGCTAAAATTTAGATTAAAAAACTAATGCCGTTTTAAAATAGCTAAAAGTCGTCCCCATGTTGTCACGAGGGGGTTTTTTTTAGCTCCTTTAGTTTTCGAGTAATCGTTAATGCTACGGATTTTCGCACCAAATTTTTTTACATTTAAAAAATTTCTCCCGTCGGAACCAAAAAACCTGGAGACCTGAAACCAATAGCCGATTTTAGAAGATATGTCAACTACTTGAATTTAGAAAATTTAGGCTAATCCGTCCATCACAACTCTCGGAAGAAATTTTCACGCATGAAAAAAGTGAAACTTATCGAAATATATAGCTTTTTTGGCTGTTAACAAAGGTAGCTCCTTCCTTGTTTTTTCGAAAAATTGGCGGATGGACCAAAATTTAAATTAAAAAACTAATGCACTTTAAAAATAGCTAATGGTCGTCCCAATGTGGTCACAAGGGGGGGTTTTTAGCTCCTTTAGTTTTCGAGTAATCGATAATGCTACGGATTTTCGCATCCAATTTTTGTACACTTCAAAAATTTCTACAGTCGGAACCATAAAAACTGGAGACCTACAACAAATGGCCGTTGCAGGTTGATATGTCACCTACCTGGATTTACAAAATATAGGCCAATCTGTTGAACACAACTCTCGTAAAAAATTTTCACGCAGGAAAAAAGTGAAACTTATCGAAATATATAGCTTTTTTGGCTGTTAACAAAGGTAGCTCCTTCCTTGTTTTTTCGAAAAATTGGCGGATGGACCAAAATTTAAATTAAGTTACTAATGTTCTTTTAAAATAGCTTAAGGTCGTCCCCATGTTGTCACGAGGGGGTTTATTTTAGCTTCTTTAGTTTTCGAGTAATCGTTAATGCTACGGATTTTCGCACCCAATTTTTTTACACTACAAAAATTTCTACTGTCGGAACCAAAAAAGCTGGAGAATTGAAACCAGAGGCCGTCGTAGGTAGATATGTCACCTCTTGGAATTAAAAATTTCCGGCCAATCCGTTTAATACAACTCTCGTAAGAAATTTTCACGCATGAAAAAAGTGAAACTTATCGAAATATATAGCTTTTTTGGCTGTTAACAAAGGTAGCTCCTTCCTTGTTTTATCGAAAAATTGGCGGATGGACCGAAATTTAAATTGAAAAACTAATGTCCTTTTAAAATAACTAAGGGTGGTCCCCATGTTGTCACGAGGGGTTGTTTTTAACTCCTTTAGTTTTCGAGTAATCGTTAATGCTACGGATTTTCGCACCCAATTTTTTTACACTTCAAAAATTTCTACCGTCGGAACCAAAGAAGCTGGAGACCTGAATCTAATGGCCGTTGTAGGTATATATGTCACCTACCTGGATTTTAGGCCAATCCGTTCAACACTACTCTCGTAAGAAATTTTCACGCATGAAAAAAAAGAAACTTATCGAAATATATAGCTTTTTTGGCTGTTAACAAAGGTAGCCCCTTCCTTGTTTTTTCGAAAAATTGGCAGATGGATCAAAATTTAAATTAAGGAACTAATGTCCTTTTAAAATAGCTAAAATTCGTCCCCATGTTGTCACGAGGTAGTTTTTTTTAGCTCCTTTAGTTTTCGAGTAATCGTTAATGCTACGGATTTTTGTACCCAATTTTTTTACACTTCAAAAATTTCTACCATCGGAACCAAAGAAGCTGGAGACTTGAAACAGATGGTCGTTGTAGGCAGATATATCACCTTTTTTTAGCTCCTATAATTTCCAAGTAATCGTTAATGCTACGGATTTTCGCACCCAATTTTTTTACACTTCAAAAATTTCTACCGTCGGAACCAAAGAAGCTGGAGACTTGAAACCAATGGTCGTCGTAGGCAGATATGTTACTTATCTGGATTTTAGGCCAATCCGTTCAACACTACTCTCGTAAGAAATTTTCACGCATGAAAAAGTAAAACTTATCGAAATATATAGCTTTGTTGGCTGTTAACAAAGGTAGCCCCTTCCTTGTTTTTTCGAAAAATTGGCAGATGGATCAAAATTTAAATTAAGGAACTAAAGTCCTTTTAAAATAGCTAAAATTCGTCCCCATGTTGTAACGAGGGGGTTTTTTTTAGCTCCTTTAGTTTTCGAGTAATCGTTAATGCTACGGATTTTCGCACCCAATTTTTTTACACTTCAAAAATTTCTACCATCGGAACCAAAGAAGCTGGAGACTTGAAACAGATGGTCGTTGTAGGCAGATATGTCACTTTTTTTTTAGCTCCTTTAGTTTTCGAGTAATCGTTTTTGCTATGGATTTTCGCACCCAATTTTTTTACACTTCAAAAATTTTTACAGTCGGAACCAAAAAAGCTGGAGACCTGAAACCAATGGCCGTTGTAGGTAAATATGTCACCTACCTGGATTTTAAAAATTTTGGCCAATTTGTTCAACACAACTCTCGTAAGAAATTTTCACGCAGGAAAAAATTGAAACTTATCGAAATATATAGCTTTTTTGGTAGTTAGCAAAGGTAGCAGCTACCTTCCTTGTTTTTTCGAAAAATTGGCGGATGGGCTAAAATTTAGATTAAAAAACTAATGCCGTTTTAAAATAGCTAAAAGTCGTCCCCATGTTGTCACGAGGGGGTTTTTTTTAGCTCCTTTAGTTTTCGAGTAATCGTTAATGCTACGGATTTTCGCACCAAATTTTTTTACATTTAAAAAATTTCTCCCGTCGGAACCAAAAAACCTGGAGACCTGAAACCAATAGCCGATTTTAGAAGATATGTCAACTACTTGGATTTAGAAAATTTAGGCTAATCCGTCCATCACAACTCTCGGAAGAAATTTTCACGCATGAAAAAAGTGAAACTTATCGAAATATATAGCTTTTTTGGCTGTTAACAAAGGTAGCTCCTTCCTTGTTTTTTCGAAAAATTGGCGGATGGACCAAAATTTAAATTAAAAAACTAATGCACTTTAAAAATAGCTAATGGTCGTCCCAATGTGGTCACAAGGGGGGGTTTTTAGCTCCTTTAGTTTTCGAGTAATCGATAATGCTACGGATTTTCGCATCCAATTTTTGTACACTTCAAAAATTTCTACAGTCGGAACCATAAAAACTGGAGACCTGAAACAAATGGCCGTTGCAGGTTGATATGTCACCTACCTGGATTTACAAAATATAGGCCAATCTGTTGAACACAACTCTCGTAAAAAATTTTCACGCAGGAAAAAAGTGAAACTTATCGAAATATATAGCTTTTTTGGCTGTTAACAAAGGTAGCTCCTTCCTTGTTTTTTCGAAAAATTGGCGGATGGACCAAAATTTAAATTAAGTTACTAATGTTCTTTTAAAATAGCTTAAGGTCGTCCCCATGTTGTCACGAGGGGGTTTATTTTAGCTTCTTTAGTTTTCGAGTAATCGTTAATGCTACGGATTTTCGCACCCAATTTTTTTACACTACAAAAATTTCTACTGTCGGAACCAAAAAAGCTGGAGAACTGAAACCAGAGGCCGTCGTAGGTAGATATGTCACCTCTTGGAATTAAAAATTTCCGGCCAATCCGTTTAATACAACTCTCGTAAGAAATTTTCACGCATGAAAAAAGTGAAACTTATCGAAATATATAGCTTTTTTGGCTGTTAACAAAGGAAGCTCCTTCCTTGTTTTTTCGAAAAATTGGCGGATGGACCGAAATTTAAATTGAAAAACTAATGTCCTTTTAAAATAACTAAGGGTGGTCCCCATGTTGTCACGAGGGGTTGTTTTTAACTCCTTTAGTTTTCGAGTAATCGTTAATGCTACGGATTTTCGCACCCAATTTTTTTACACTTCAAAAATTTCTACCGTTGGAACCAAAGAAGCTGGAGACCTGAATCCAATGGCCGTTGTAGGTATATATGTCACCTACCTGGATTTTAGGCCAATCCGTTCAACACTACTCTCGTAAGAAATTTTCACGCATGAAAAAAAAGAAAGTTATCGAAATATATAGCTTTTTTGGCTGTTAACAAAGGTAGCTCCTTCCTTGTTTTTTCGAAAAATTGGCAGATGGATCAAAATTTAAATTAAGGAACTAATGTCCTTTTAAAATAGCTAAAATTCGTCCCCATGTTGTCACGAGGTAGTTTTTTTTAGCTCCTTTAGTTTTCGAGTAATCGTTAATGCTACGGATTTTTGCACCCAATTTTTTTACACTTCAAAAATTTCTACCATCGGAACCAAAGAAGCTGGAGACTTGAAACAGATGGTCGTTGTAGGCAGATATATCACCTTTTTTTTAGCTCCTATAATTTCCAAGTAATCGTTAATGCTACGGATTTTCGCACCCAATTTTTTTACACTTCAAAAATTTCTACCGTCGGAACCAAAGAAGCTGGAGACTTGAAACCAATGGTCGTCGTAGGCAGATATGTTACTTATCTGGATTTTAGGCCAATCCGTTCAACACTACTCTCGTAAGAAATTTTCACGCATGAAAAAGTAAAACTTATCGAAATATATAGCTTTTTTGGCTGTTAACAAAGGTAGCCCCTTCCTTGTTTTTTCGAAAAATTGGCAGATGGATCAAAATTTAAATTAAGGAACTAAAGTCCTTTTAAAATAGCTAAAATTCGTCCCCATGTTGTAACGAGGGGGTTTTTTTTAGCTCCTTTAGTTTTCGAGTAATCGTTAATGCTACGGATTTTCGCACCCAATTTTTTTACACTTCAAAAATTTCTACCATCGGAACCAAAGAAGCTGGAGACTTGAAACAGATGGTCGTTGTAGGCAGATATGTCACTTTTTTTTTAGCTCCTTTAGTTTTCGAGTAATCGTTAATGCTACGGATTTTCACACCCAATTTTTTTACACTTCAAAAATTTCTACCGTCGGAACCAAAGAAGCTGGAGACCTGAAACCAATGGCCGTTGTAGGTATATATGTCACTTACCTGGATTTCAGGCCAATCCGTTCAACACAACTCTCGTAAGAAATTTTCTCGCATGAAAAAAGTGAAACTTATCGATATATATAGCTTTTATGGCTGTTAAGAAAGGTAGCAGCTACCTTCCATGTTTTTTCGAAAAATTGGCGGATGGGCTGAAATTTAGATTAGAGATTTTATGCCGTTTTAAAATAGCTAAGGGTCGTCCCCATGTTGTCTCGAGGGGGGTTTTTTTAGCTCCTTTAGTTTTCGAGTAATCGTTAATGCTACGGATTTTCGCACCCAAATTTTTTACACCTCAAAAATTTCTACCGTCGGAACCAAAAAAGCTGGAGATCTGAAACCAATTGTCTTTGTAGGTAGATAAGTCGTTTACATAAAATCGAAAAATTCAGGCCAATCCGTTCAAAACAACTCCCGTAAGAAATTTTCACGCATGAAAAAAGTGGAACTTATCGAAATATATAGCTTTTTTGGCTGTTAACAAAGATAGCAGCTACCTTCTTTGTTTTTTCGAAAAATTGGTGGATGGGCTGAAATTTAGATTGGAAATTTAATGCCGTTTTAAAATAGCTAAGGGTCGTCCCCATGTTGTCACAAGGGGGTTTTTTTAGCTCCTTTAGTTTTCGAGTAATCGTTAATGCTACGGATTTTCGCACCCAATTTTTTTACACTTCAAAAATTTCTACCGTCGGAACCACAGAAGCTGGAGAACTGAAACCAAAGGCCGTTGTAGGTAGATATGTCACCTACCTGGAATTAAAAATTTCCGGCCAATCCGTCTAATACTCTCGTAAGAAATTTTCACGCATGAAAAAAGTGAAACTTATCGAAATATATAGCTTTTTTGGCTGTTAACAAAGGTAGCTCCTTCCTTGTTTTTTCGAAAAATTGGCAGAAGGACCGAAATTTAAAATGAAGAACTAATGTCCTTGTAAAATAACTAAGGGTGGTCCCCATGTTGTCACGAGGGGTTTTTTTTTAACTCCTTTAGTTTTAGAGTAATCGTTAATGCTACGGATTTTCGCACCCAATTTTTTTACACTTCAAAAATTTCTACCGTCGGAACCAAAGAAGCTGGAGACCTGATATCAATGGCCGTTGTAGGTATATATGTCACCTACCTGGATTTAAGGCCAATCCGTTCAACTCAACTCTCGTAAGAAATTTTCACGCATGAAAAAAGTGAAACTTATCGAAATATATAGCTTTTTTGGCTGTTAACAAAGGTAGCTCCTTCCTTGTTTTTTCGAAAAATTGGCAGATGGATCAAAATTTAAATTAAGGAAATAATGTCCTTTTAAAATAGCTAAAATTCGTCCCCATGTTGTAACGAGGGGGTTTTTTTTAGCTCCTTTAATTTTCGAGTAATCGTTAATGCTACGGATTTTCGCACCCAATTTTTTACAATTCAAAAATTTCTACCATCGGAACCAAAGAAGCTGGAGACTTGAAACAGATGGTCGTTGTAGGCAGATATTTCACCTTTTTTTTAGCTCCTTTAGTTTTCGAGTAATCGTTAATGCTACGGATTTTCGCACCCAATTTTTTTACACTTCAACAATTTCTACCTTCGGAACCAAAAAAGCTGGAGACCTGAAACCAATAGTCTTTGTAGGTAGTTATATCAGCTACTATATTTAAAAAAATTCAGGCCAATCCGTCCAACACAACTCTCGTAAGAAATTTTCACGCATGAAAAAAGTGAAACTTATCGAAATATATAGCTTTTTTGGCTGTTAAGAAAGGTAGCAGCTACCTTCCATGTTTTTTCGAAAAATTGGCGGATGGGCTGAAATTTAGATTAGAGATTTAATGCCGTTTTAAAATAGTTAAGGGTCGTCCCCATGTTGTCATGAGAGTTTTTTTTTAGCTCCTTTAGTTTTCGAGTAATCGTTAATGCTACGGATTTTCGCACCAAAATTTTTTACACTTCAAAAATTTCTACCGTCGGAACCAAAGAAGCTGGAGACCTGAAACCAATGGCCGTTGTAGGTATATATGTCACCTACCTGGATTTTAGGCCAATCCGTTCAACACTACTCTCGTAAGAAATTTTCACGCATGAAAAAAGTGAAACTTATCGAAATATATAGCTTTTTTGGCTGTTAACAAAGGTAGCCCCTTCCTTTTTTTTTCAAAAAATTGGCAGATGGATCACAATTTAAATTAAGGAACTAATGTCCTTTTAAAATAGCTAAAATTCGTCCCCATGTTGTCACGAGGTAGTTTTTTTTAGCTCCTTTAGTTTTCGAGTAATCGTTAATGCTACGGATTTTTGCACCCAATTTTTTTACACTTAAAAAATTTCTACCATCGGAACCAAAGAAGCTGGAGACTTGAAACAGATGGTCGTTGTAGGCAGATATATCACCTTTTTTTTAGCTCCTATAATTTCCAAGTAATCGTTAATGCTACGGATTTTCGCACCCAATTTTTTTACACTTCAAAAATTTCTACCGTCGGAACCAAAGAAGCTGGAGACTTGAAACCAATGGTCGTCGTAGGCAGATATGTTACTTATCTGGATTTTAGGCCAATCCGTTCAACACTACTCTCGTAAGAAATTTTCACGCATGAAAAAAGTGAAACTTATCGAAATATATAGCTTTTTTGGCTGTTAACAAAGGTAGCCCCTTCCTTGTTTTTTCGAAAAATTGGCAGATGGATCAAAATTTAAATTAAGGAACTAAAGTCCTTTTAAAATAGCTAAAATTCGTCCCCATGTTGTAACGAGGGGTTTTTTTTTAGCTCCTTTAGTTTTCGAGTAATCGTTAATGCTACGGATTTTCGCTACCAATTTTTTAACACTTCAAAAATTTCTACCATCGGAATAAAAAAAGCTGGAGACTTGAAACAGATGGTCGTTGTAGGCAGATATGTCTCTTTTTTTTTAGCTCCTTTAGTTTTCGAGTAATCGTTAATGCTACGGATTTTCACACCCAATTTTTTTATACTTCAAAAATTTCTACCGTCGGAACCAAAGAAGCTGAAGACCTGAAACCAATGGCCGTTGTGTGTATATATGTCACTTACCTGGATTTCAGGCCAATCCGTTCAACACCACTCTCGTAAGAAATTTTCTCGCATGAAAAAAGTGAAACTTATCGATATATATAGCTTTTATGGCTGTTAAGAAAGGTAGCAGCTACCTTCCATGTTTTTTCGAAAAATTGGCGGATGGGCTGAAATTTAGATTAGAGATTTTATGCCGTTTTAAAATAGCTAAGGGTCGTCCCCATGTTGTCTCGAGGGGGTTTTTTTTAGCTCCTTTAGTTTTCGAGTAATCGTTAATGCTACGGATTTTCGCACCCAAATTTTTTACACCTCAAAAATTTCTACCGTCGGAACCAAAATAGCTGGAGATCTGAAACCAATTTTCTTTGGAAGTAGATATGTCGTTTACATAAAATCGAAAAATTCAGGCCAATCCGTTCAAAACAACTCCCGTAAGAAATTTTCACGCATGAAAAAAGTGGAACTTATCGAAATATATAGCTTTCTTGGCTGTTAACAAAGATAGCAGCTACCTTCCTTGTTTTTTCGAAAAATTGGCGGATGGGCTGAAATTAAGATTAGAAATTTAATTTTGTTTTAAAATAGCTAAAAGTCGCCCCCATGTTATCACGAGCGGGTTTTTTTAGCTCTTTTAGTTTTCGAGTAATCGTTAATGCTACAGTTTTCGCACCTAATTTTTTTAAACTTCAAATATTTCTACCGTCGGAACCAAAAAAGCTGGAGATCTGAAACAAATGGCTTTTGTAGGTAGATATGTCATCTACATAAAATCGAAAAAGTCAGGCCAATCCGTTCAAAACAACTCCCGTAAGAAATTTTCACGAATGAAAAAAGTGGAACTTATCGAAATATATAGCTTTTTTGGCTGTTAACAAAGATAGCAGCTACCTTCTTTGTTTTTTCGAAAAATTGGTGGATGGGCTGAAATTTAGATTGGAAATTTAATTGCGTTTTAAAATAGCTAAGGGTCGTCCTCATGTTGTCACAAGGGGGTTTTTTTAGCTCCTTTAGTTTTCGAGTAATCGTTAATGCTACGGATTTTCGCACCCAATTTTTTTACACTTCAAAAATTTCTACCGTCGGAACCACAGAAGCTGGAGAACTGAAACCAAAGGCCGTTGTAGGTAGATATGTCACCTACCTGGAATTAAAAATTTCCGGCCAATCCGTCTAATACTCTCGTAAGAAATTTTCACGCATGAAAAAAGTGAAACTTATCGAAATATATAGCTTTTTTGGCTGTTAAAAAAAGGTAGCTCCTTCCTTGTTTTTTCGAAAAATTGGCAGATGGACCGAAATTTAAAATGAAGAACTAATGTCCTTTTTAAATAACTAAGGGTGGTCCCCATGTTGTCACGAGGGGTTTTTTTTTAACTCCTTTAGTTTTCGAGTAATCGTTAATGCTACGGATTTTCGCACCCAATTTTTTTACACTTCAAAAATTTCTACCGTCGGAACCAAAGAAGCTGGAGACCTGATATTAATGGCCGTTGTAGGTATATATGTCACCTACCTGGATTTTAGGCCAATCCGTTCAACACAACTCTCGTACTAAATTTTCACGCATGAAAAAAGTGAAACTTATCGAAATATATAGCTTTTTTGGCTGTTAACAAAGGTAGCTCCTTCCTTGTTTTTTCGAAAAATTGGCAGATGGATCAAAATTTAAATTAAGGAAATAATGTCCTTTTAAAATAGCTAAAATTCGTCCCCATTTTGTAACGAGGGGGTTTTTTTTAGCTCCTTTAGTTTTCGAGTAATCGTTAATGCTACGGATTTTCGCACCCAATTTTTTACAATTCAAAAATTTCTACCATCGGAACCAAAGAAGCTGGAGACTTGAAACAGATGGTCGTTGTAGGCAGATATGTCACCTTTTTTTAACTCCTTTAGTTTTCGAGTAATCGTTAATGCTACGGATTTTCGCACCCAATTTTTTTACACTTCAAAAATTTCTACCGTCGGAACCAAAGAAGCTGGAGACCTGAAACCAATAGTCTTTGTAGGTAGTTATATCAGCTACTATATTTAGAAAAATTCAGGCCAATCCGTCCAACACAACCCTCGTAAGAAATTTTCACGCATGAAAAAAGTGAAACTTATCGAAATATATAGCTTTTTTGGCTGTTAAGAAAGGTAGCAGCTACCTTCCATGTTTTTTCGAAAAATTGGCGGATGGGCTGAAATTTAGATTAGAGATTTAATGCCGTTTTAATATAGTTAAGGGTCGTCCCCATGTTGTCATGAGGGGTTTTTTTTAGCTCCTTTATTTTTCGAGTAATCGTTAATGCTACGGATTTTCGCACCAAAATTTTTTACACTTCAAAAATTTCTACCGTCGGAACCAAATAAGCCGGAGACTTTAAACTAATGGTCTTTGTAGGTAAATATATCAACTACTATATTTAAAAAAATTCAGGCCAATCCGTTCAACACAACCCTCGTAAGAAATTTTCACGCATGAAAAAAGTGAAACTTATCGAAATATATAGCTTTTCTGGCTGTTAACAAAGATAGCAGCTACCTTCTTTGTTTTTTCGAAAAATTGGCGGATGGGCTGAAATTTAGATTAGAAATTTAATGCCGTTTTAAAATAGCTAAGGGTCGTCCCCATGTTGTCACGAAGGGTTTTTTTTAGCTCCTTTAGTTTTCAAGTAATCGTTAATGCTACGGATTTTCGCACTTAATTTTTTTACACTTCAAAAATTTCTACCGTCGGAACTAAAAAAGCTGGAGATCTTAAACCAATGGCCGTTATAGGTAGATATGCCACCTACCTGGATTTAAAAAGTTCAGGCCAATCCGTTTAACACAACTCTCGTAAGAAATTTTCACGCATGTAAAAAGTGAAACTTATCGAAATATATAACTTTTTTGGCTGTTAAGAAAGGTTTCCTTGTTTTTCGAAAAATTGGCGGATGTATTGAAATTTAAATTTGGGAATTAATCTCTTTTAAAATAGCTAAGGGTCGTCCCCATGTTGTCACGAGGGGGTTTTTTTAAGCTCCTGTAGTTTTCGCGTAATTGTTAATGCTACGGATTTTCGCACCCAATTTTTTACACTTCAAAAATTTCTACCGTTGGAACCAAAGAAGCAGAAGACCTACAACCAATGGCCGATGTAGGAAGATATGTCACCTACCTGGAATTAAAAATTCAGGCCAATCCAACTAACACAACTCTCGTAAGAAATTTTCACGCATGAAAAAAGTGAAACTTATCGAAATATATAGCTTTTTTGGCTGTTAACAAAGATAGCTCCTTCCTTGTTTTTCCGAAAAATTGACGGATGGAACGAAATTTAAATTAAGGAACTAATGCCGTTTTAAAATAGCTAAGAGTCGTTCCCATGTTTTCACGAGAAGGTTTTTTTTAGCTCCTTTAGTTTTCGAGTAATCGTTAATGCTACGGATTTTCGCACCCAAATTTTTTACACTTCAAAAATTTCTACCGTCGGAACCATTATTGCTGGAGACCTGAAACCTATGGCCATTGTAGGTAGTTATGTCACCTACTTAAACTTTAAAAATTTAGGACAATTCGTCCAACAAAACTTTCGTAAGAAATTTTCACGCATGAAAAAACTTATCGGAATATATAGCTTTTTTGGCTGTTAACAAAGGTAGCTCCTTCCTTGTTTTTTTTCGAAAAATTGGCGGATGGACCGAAATTTAAATTAATGAACTAATGTCCTTTTAAAATAGCAAAGGGTCGTCCCCATGTTGTCACGAGGGGGTTTTTTTTAGCTCCTTTAGTTTTTGAGTAATCGTTAATGCTACGGATTTTCGCACCCAATTTTTTTACAATTTAAAAATTTTTACCGTCGGAACGAAAGAAGCTGGAGACCTGAAACCAATGGCCGTCGTAGGAAGATATGTAACCTACCTAAACTTTAAAAATCCAGGCCAATCCGTCTAACGCAACTCTCGTAAGAAATTTTCACGCATGAAAAAAGTGAAACTTATCCAAATATATAGCTTTTTTGGCTGTTAACAAAGCTCTTTCCTTGTTTTTTCGAAAAATTGGCGGATGGACCAAAATTTAAATTAAGGAACTAATGTCCTTTCAAAATAGCTAAAATTCGTCCCCATGTTGTCACGAGGGGTTTTTTTTTAGCTCCTTTAGTTTTTGGGTAATCGTTAATGCTACGGATTTTTGCACCAAATTTTTTTACACTTCAAAACTTTCTACCGTCGGAACCAAAAAAGCTGGAGATCTGAAACCAATGGCTTTTGTAGATAGATATGTCACCTACATAAAATATAAAAAATCGGGCCAATCCGTTCAAAACAACTCTCGTAAGAAATTTTCACGCATGAAAAAAGTGGAACTTATCGAAATATATAGCTTTTTTGGCTGTTAACAAAGGTAGCAGCTACTTTCTTTGTTTTTCGAAAAATTGCCGGATGGGCTGAAATTTTGATTAAAGATTAAATGCCGTTTTAAAATAGCTACGGGTCGTCTCTATGTTGTCACGAGGGGGTATATTTTAGCTCCTTTAGTTTTCGAGTAATCGTTAATGCTACGGATTTTCGCACCCAATTTTTTGACAATTCAAAAATTTCTACCGTCGCAACCAAAGATGCTAGAGACTTGAAACCAATTGTCGATGTAGGTAGATATGTCACCTACTTGGATTTTAAAAATTCAGGCCAATCCATGCAACACAACTCTCGTAAGAAATTTTCACGCATGAAAAAAGTGAAACTTATCGAAATATATAGCTTTTTTGGCTGTTAACAAAGGTAGCCACTACCTTCCTTGTTTTTTTCGAAAAATTGGCGGATGGGCTGAAATGTAGATTAGAAATTTAAAGCCGTTTTAAAATAGCTAAGGGTCGTCCCCATGTTGTCACGAGGGGGTTTTTTTAGCTCCTTTAGTTTTCGAGTAATCGTTAATGCTACGGATTTTCGCACCCAATTTTTTTACACTTCAAAATATTCTACCGTCGGAACCAAAAAAGCTGGAAACCTCAAACCAACGGCTGTTGTAGGTAGATATGTCACCTACCTGGATTTAAAAAATTCAGGCCAATTTGTTCAACACAACTCTCGTAAGAAATTTTCACGCAGGAAAAAATTGAAACTTATCGAAATATATAGCTTTTTTGGCTGTTAACAAAGGTAGCAGCTACCTTCCTTGTTTTTTCGAAAAATTAGCGGATGGGCTAAAATTTAGATTTAAAAACTAATGCCGTTTTAAAATAGCTGGAGGTCCACCCTATGTTGTGAAAAAAAGTGAAACTTATCGAAATATATAGCTTTTTTGGATGTTAACAAAGGTAGCTCCTTCCTTGTTTTTTCGAAAAATTGGCGGATGGGCTAAAATTTAGATTAAAAAACTAATGTTGTTTTAAAATAGCTAAGGGTCGTCCCTATGTTGTCACGAGGGGTTTTTTTTAGATCCTTTAGTTTTCGAGTAATCGTTAATGCTACGGATTTTCGCACACAATTTTTTTACTAATTCAGGCCAATTCGTCAATCGCAACTCTCTTAGGAAGTTTTTACGCATGAAAAAAGTGAAACTTATCGAAATATATAGCTTTTTTGGCTGTTAACAAAGGTAGCAGCTACCTTCCTTGTTTTTTCGAAAAATTGGCGGATGGACCAAAATTTAAATTAAGAAAATAATGCCCTTTTAAAATAGCTAAAGGTTTTCCCCTTAAAATAGCTAAAGGTTGATAGACTACGAAAAAGTGTTACAAAGCATAATAAACAAACACACAGTAGAAATTAAAAATAAAAATAAATACATACCAAAAATATGGTGAACTGATAAAATCAGATTACTATGGGATATCAAGAAACAAAAACTTAAACTTTATAACATCAATATAAGAAACAAATACACAGAAGTGGAGCTAAAAAAGCAACAAGTTAACTGTAACTCGAAATAAGAAGAGAAAAAAGAAATCTTGGCAGGAGTTTATCAATGGAATCAATTCAAAAGATTTATGGAGAAAAATACGAATATTCAACAACAAGAAAATAATCAGGCTAATCCGTCCTACACCACTCTCGTAAGAAATTTTCACGCATGAAAAAAGTGAAACTTATCGAAATATATAGCTTTTTTGGCTGTTAACAAAGGTACCAGCTACCTTGTTTTTTCGAAAAATTGGCGGATGGGCTAATATTTAGATTAAAAAACTAATGCCGTTTTAAAATAGCTAAAGGTCGTCCCTATGTTGTCACGACGGGTTTTTTTTAAAACTCCTTTAGTTTTCGAGTAATCGTTAATGCTACGGATTTTCGCACACAATTTTTTTACACTTCAAAAATTTCTACCGTCGGAACCAAAAAAGCTGGAGACCTAAAACCAATAGCCGTTGTAGGTAGATATATCACCTACCTAGATTTAGAAGACTAATCCGTTTTACACAACTCTCGTAAGAAATTTTCACGCATGAAAAAAGTGAAACTTATCGAAATATATAGCTTTTTTGGCTGTTAACAAAGGTAGCTCCTTCCTAGTTTTTTCGAAAAATCGGCGGAAGAACTGAAATTTAAATTAAGGAACTAATGTCCTTTTGAAATAGCTAAAGGTCGTCCCCATTTTGTCACGAGGGGGTTTTTTTATCTTCTTTAGTTTTCGAGTAATCGTTAATGCTACGGATTTTCGCACCCAATTTTTTTACACTTCAAAAATTTCTACCGTTGGAATTAAAGAAGCTGGTTACCTGAAACCAATGGCCGTTGTAGGTAGATATGTCACCTACATGGACTTAAAAAATTCAGGCCAATCCGTTCAACACAACTCTCGTAAGAAATTTTCACGCAGGAAAAAAGTGAAACTTATCGAAATATATAGCTTTTTTGGATGTTAACAAAGGTAGCTCCGTCCTTGTTTTTTCGAAAAATTGGCGGATGGACCAAAATTTAAATTAAGAAACTAATGCCGTTTTAAAATAGCTAAGGGTATTCCCCATGTTGTCACGAGGGGGTTTTTTTTAGCTCCTTTAGTTTTCGAGTAATCGTTAATGCTACGGATTTTCGCACCCAATTTTTTTACACTTCAAAAATTTTTACCGTCGGAACCAAAAAGCTGGAGAACTGAAACCAATGGCCGTTTTAGGTAGATATATCACCTACCTGGATTTAAAAAATTCAGGTCAATCCGTCTAACACAACTCTCGTAAGAAATTTTCACGCATGAAAAAAGTGAAACTTATCGAAATATATAGTTTTTTGGCTGTTAACAAAGGTAGCTCCATCCTTGTTTTTTCGAAAAATTGGCGGATGTACCAAAATTTAAATTAAGAAACTAATGCCCTTTTAAAATAGCTAAAAGTCGTCCCCATGTTATAACAAGGGGGTTTTTTTAGCTCCTTTAGTTTTCGAGTAATCGTTAATGCTACGGATTTTCGCACCCAATTTTTTTACACTTCAAAAATTTCTACAGTCTGAACCAAATAAGCTTGAGACTTGAAACCAATGGCCGTTATAGGTAGATATGTCACCTACCATGATTTAAAAAATTCAAGCCAATTTGTCAAACACAACTCTCGTAAGAAATTTTCACGCAGGAAAAAAGTGAAACTTATCGAAATATATAGCTTTTTTGGATGTTAACAAAGGTAGCTCCTTCCTTGTTTTTTCGAAAAATTTGCGGATGGAATGAAATTTAGATTAAAGATTTAATGCCGTTTTAAAATAACTAAGGGTCGTCCCCATGTTATCACGAGGGGGTTTTTTTTAGCTCCTTTAGTTTTCGAGTAATCGTTAATGCTACGGATTTTCGCACCCAATTTTTTTACAATTCAAAAATTTCTACCGTCTGAATTAAACAAGCTGGAGACCTGAAACCAATGGCCGTTGTAGGTAGATATGTCACCTACCTGGATTTAAAAAATTCAGGTCAATCCGTCTAACACAACTCTCGTAAGAAATTTTCACGCATGAAAAAAGTGAAACTTATCGAAATATATAGCTTTTTTGGATGTTAACAAAGGTAGCACCTTCCTTGTTTTTTCGAAAAATTGGCGGATGGGCTAAAATTTAGATTAAAAAACTAATGCCGTTTAAAAATAGCTAAAGGTCGTCCCTATGTTGTCACGAGGGGGTTTGTTTTAGCTCCTTTAGTTTTTGAGTAATCGTTAATGCTACGGATTTTCGCACACAATTTTTTTACACTTAAAAAATTTCTACCGTCGGAACCAAAAAAGCTGGAGACCTAAAACAAATGATTGTTGTAGGAAGATATATCACCTACCTAGATTTAGAAAATGCAGGCTAATCCGTCCTACACAACTCTCGTAAGAAATTTTCACGCATGAAAAAATTGAAACTTATCGAAATATATAGCTTTTTTGGATGTTAACAAAGGTAGCAGCTATCTTCCTTGTTTTTTCGAAAAATTGGCGGATGGGCTGAAATTTAGATTAGAAATTTAATGCCGTTTTAAAATAGCTAAAATTCGTCCCCATGTTGTCACGAGGGGGTATATTTTAGCTCCTTTAGTTTTCGAGTAATCGTTAATGCTACGGATTTTCGCACCCAATTTTTTTACACTTCAAAAATTTCTACCGTCTGAACCAAACAAGCTGGAGAACTGAAACCAATGGCCGTTGTAGGTAGATATGTCACCTACCTGGATTTAAAAAATTCAGGCCAGCCCGTACAACACAACTCTCGTAAGAAATTTTCACGCATGAAAAAAGTGAAACTTATCGAAATATATAGCTTTTTTGGATGTTAACAAAGGTAGCACCATCCTTGTTTTTTCGAAAAATTGGCGGATGGGCTAAAATTTAGATTACAAAACTAATGCCGTTTAAAAATACCTAAAGGTCGTCCCTATGTTGTCACGAGGGAGTTTTTTTTAGCTCCTTTAGTTTTTGAGTAATCGTTAATGCTACGGATTTTCACACACAATTTTTTTACACTTAAAAAATTTCTACCGTCGGAACCAAAAAAGCTGGAGACCTAAAACAAATGATTGTTGTAGGAAGATATATCACCTACCTAGATTTAGAAAATGCAGGCTAATCCGTCCTACACAACTCTCGTAAGAAATTTTCACGCATGAAAAAATTGAAACTTATCGAAATATATAGCTTTTTTGGCTGTTAACAAAGGTAGCAGCTATCTTCCTTGTTTTTTCGAAAAATTGGCGGATGGGCTGAAATTTAGATTAGAAATTTAATGCCGTTTTAAAATAGCTAAAATTCGTCCCCATGTTGTCACGAGGGGGTATATTTTAGCTCCTTTAGTTTTCGAGTAATCGTTAATGCTACGGATTTTCGCACCCAATTTTTTTACATTTCAAAAATTTCTACAGTCGGAACCAAAGAAGCTGGAGAACTAAAACCAATGGCCGTCTTAGGTAGATATGTCACCTACCTGGATTTAAAAAAATTCAGGTCAATCCGTCTAACACAACTCTCGTAAGAAATTTTCACGCATGAAAAAAGTGAAACTTATCGAAATATATAGCTTTTTTGGATGTTAACAAAGGTAGCACCTTTAAATCTAAAACCTGGAGATCTAAAACCAATGGCTGTTGTAGGTAGATATATCACCTACCTAGATTAAGAAAATTCAGGCTAATATGTTCTACACAACTCTCGTAAGAAATTTTCACGCATGAAAAAAGTTAAACTTATCGAAATATATAGCTTTTTTGGCTGTTAACAAAGGTAGCTCCTTCCTTGTTTTTTCGAAAAATTGGCGGAAAGACCAAAATTTAAATTAAGAAACTAATGCATTTTTTAAATAGCTAAAGGTCGTCCCCATTTTGTCACGAGGGGGTTTTTTTTAGCTCCTTTAGTTTTCGAGTAATCGTTAATGCTACGGATTTTCGCACCCAATTTTTTTACACTTCAAAAATTTCTACCGTTGGAGTTAAAGAAGCTGGATCCCTGAAACCAATAGCCGTTGTAGGTAGATATGTCACCTACTTGGATTTAAAAAATTCAGACCAATCCGTTGAACACAACTCTCGTAAGAAATTTTCACGCAGGAAAAAAGTGAAACTTATCGAAATATATAGCTTTTTTGGATGTTAACAAAGGTAGCTCCGTCCTTGTTTTTTCGAAAAATTGATAAAAGACCGACATTTAAATTGAAGAACTAATGCCCTTTTAAAATAGCGAAGGGTCGTCCTTATGTTGTCACGAGGGGGTTTGTTTTAGCTCCTTTAGTTTTCGAGTAATCGTTAATGCTACGGATTTTCGCACACAATTTTTTTACACTTCAAAAATTTCTACCGTCGGAACCAAACTAGCTGGAGAACTGAAAACAATGACCTTCTTAGGTAGATATGTCACCTAACTGGATTTAATAAATTCAGGTCAATCCGTTAAACACAACTCTCGTAAGAAATTTTCACGCATGAAAAAAGTGAAACTTATCGAAATATATAGCTTTTTTGGCTGTTAACAAAGGTAGCAGCTACCTTCCTTGTTTTTTCGAAAAATTGGCGGATGGACCAAAATTTAAATTTAAAAAATAATGCCCTTTTAAAATAGCTAAAGGTCGTCCCCATGTTGCCACAAGGGGTTTTTTTAGCTCCTTTAGTTTTCGAGTAATCGTTAATGCTACGGATTTTCGCACACAATTTTTTTACACTTCAAAAATTTCTACCGTCGGAACCAAACAAGCTGGAGAACTGAAACCAATGGCCGTCTTAGGTAGATATGTCACCTAACTGGATTTAATAAATTCAGGTCAATCCGTTTAACACAACTCTCGTAAGAAATTTTCACGCATGAAAAAAGTGAAACTTATCGAAATATATAGCTTTTTTGGATGTTAACAAAGGTAACACCTTCCTTGTTTTTTCGAAAAATTGACAGATGGACAAAAATTTAAATTGCGGAACTAATGTTCTTTTAAAATAGCTAAAGGTCGTCCATATGTTGTCACGAGGGCGTTTTTTTTAGCTCCTTTAGTTTTCGAGTAATCGTTAATGCTACGGATTTTCGCACCCAATTTTTTTACACTTCAAAAATTTCTACCGTTGGAGTTAAAGAAGCTGGATCCCTGAAACCAATGGCCGTTGTAGGTAAATATGTCACCTACTTGGATTTAAAAAATTCAGACCAATCCGTTGAACACAACTCTCGTAAGAAATTTTCACGCAGGAAAAAAGTGAAACTAATCGAAATATATAGCTTTTTTGGATGTTAACAAAGGTAGCTCCGTCCTTGTTTTTTCGAAAAATTGGTGGATGGACCGACATTTAAATTGAAGAACTAATGCCCTTTTAAAATAGCGAAGGGTCGTCCTTATGTTGTCACGAGGGGTTTTTTTTTAGCTCCTTTAGTTTTCGAGTAATCGTTAATGCTACGGATTTTCGCACACAATTTTTTTACACTTCAAAAATTTCTACCGTCGGAACCAAACTAGCTGGACAACTGAAACCAATGGCCGTCTTAGGTAAATATGTCACCTAACTGGATTTAATAAATTCAGGTCAATCCGTTCAACACAACTCTCGTAAGAAATTTTCACGAATGAAAAAAGTGAAACTTATCGAAATATATAGCTTTTTTGGCTGTTAACAAAGGTAGCAGCTACCTTCCTTGTTTTTTCGAAAAATTGGCGGATGGACCAAAATTTAAATTTAGAAAATAATGCCCTTTTAAAATAGCTAAAGGTTGTCCCCATGTTGCCACAAGGGTTTTTTTTAGCTCCTTTAGTTTTCGAGTAATCGTTAATGCTACGGATTTTCGCACACAATTTTTTTACACTTCAAAAATTTCTACCGTCGGAACCAAACAAGCTGGAGAACTGAAAACAATGGCCGTCTTAGGTAGATATGTCACCTAACTGGATTTAATAAATTCAGGTCAATCCGTTAAACACAACTCTCGTAAGAAATTTTCACGCATGAAAAAAGTGAAACTTATCGAAATATATAGCTTTTCTGGATGTTAACAAAGGTAACACCTTCCTTGTTTTTTCGAAAAATTGACAGATGGACCAAAATTTAAATTGCGGAACTAATGTTCTTTTAAAATAGCTAAAGGTCGTCCATATGTTGTCACGAGGGCGTTTTTTTTAGCTCCTTTAGTTTTCGAGTAATCGTTAATGCTACGGATTTTCGCACCCAATTTTTTTACACTTCAAAAATTTCTACCGTTGGAGTTAAAGAAGCTGGATCCCTGAAACCAATGGCCGTTGTAGGTAGATATGTCACCTACTTGGATTTAAAAAATTCAGACCAATCCGTTGAACACAACTCTCGTAAGAAATTTTCACGCAGGAAAAAAGTGAAACTAATCGAAATATATAGCTTTTTTGGATGTTAACAAAGGTAGCTCCGTCCTTGTTTTTTCGAAAAATTGGTGGATGGACCGACATTTAAATTGAAGAACTAATGCCCTTTTAAAATAGCGAAGGGTCGTCCTTATGTTGTCACGAGGGGTTTTTTTTTAGCTCCTTTAGTTTTCGAGTAATCGTTAATGCTACGGATTTTCGCACACAATTTTTTTACACTTCAAAAATTTCTACCGTCGGAACCAAACTAGCTGGACAACTGATACCAATGGCCGTCTTAGGTAAATATGTCACCTAACTGGATTTAATAAATTCAGGTCAATCCGTTCAACACAACTCTCGTAAGAAATTTTCACGAATGAAAAAAGTGAAACTTATCGAAATATATAGCTTTTTTGGCTGTTAACAAAGGTAGCAGCTACCTTCCTTGTTTTTTCGAAAAATTAGCGGATGGACCAAAATTTAAATTTAGAAAATAATGCCCTTTTAAAATAGCTAAAGGTTGTCCCCATGTTGCCACAAGGGTTTTTTTTAGCTCCTTTAGTTTTCGAGTAATCGTTAATGCTACGGATTTTCGCACACAATTTTTTTACACTTCAAAAATTTCTACCGTCGGAATCAAACAAGCTGGAGAACTGAAAACAATGGCCGTCTTAGGTAGATATGTCACCTAACTGGATTTAATAAATTCAGGTCAATCCGATCAACACAACTCTCGTAAGAAATTTTCACGCATGAAAAAAGTGAAACTTATCGAAATATATAGCTTTTTTGGATGTTAACAAAGGTAACACCTTCCTTGTTTTTTCGAAAAATTGACAGATGGACCAAAATTTAAATTGCGGAACTAATGCCGTTTTAAAATAGCTAAAGGTCGTCCCTTTGTTGTCACGAGGGGGTTTTTTTTAGCTCCTTTAGTTTTCGAGTAATCGTTAATGCTACGGATTTTCGCACCCAATTTGTTTACACTTAAAAAATTTCTACCGTTGGAACCAAAGAAGCTGGAGACCTGAAACCAATGGCCGTTGTAGGTAGATATATCACCTACTTGAATTTAGGCTAATCCGTTAAACAAAACTCTCGTAAGAAATTTTCACGCATGAAAAAAGTGAAACTTATCGAAATATATAGCTTTTTTGGCTGTTAACAAAGGTAGCAGCTACCTTCCTTGTTTTTTCGAAAAATTGGCGGATGGGCTAAAATTTAGATTAAAGATTTAATGCCGTTTTAAAATAGCTAAAATTCGTCCCCATGTTGTCATGAGGGGGTATATTTTAGCTCCTTTAGTTTTCGAGTAATCGTTAATGCTACGGATTTTCGCACTTAAAAAATTTCTACCGTCGGAACCAAAGAAGCTGGAGAATTGAAACCAATGGTCGTTGTAAATAGATTTGTCACCTACCTGAATTTATAAAATTCAAGCCAATCCGTCCAACACAACTCTCGTAAGAAATTTTCACGCATGAAAAAAGTGAAACTTATCGAAATATATAGCTTTTTTGGCTGTTAACAAAGGTAGCAGCTACCTTCCTTGTTTTTTCGAAAAATTAGCGGATGGGCTAAAATTTAGATTAAAAAACTTATGCCGTTTTAAAATAGCTAAAGGTCCACCCTATGTTGTCACGAGGGGGTTTTTTGGCTCCTTTAGTTTTTGAGTAATCGTTAATGCTACGGATTTTCGCACACAATTTGTTTACACTTAAAAAATTTCTACCGTCGGAACCAAAAAAGCTGGAGATCTAAAACCTATGGCCGTTGTAGGTAGATATATCACCTACCTAGTTTTAGAAAATTCAGGCTAATCCGTCTAACACAACTCTCGGAAGAAATTTTCACGCATGAAAAAAGTAGAACTTATCGAAATATATAGCTTTTTTGTCTGTTAACAAAGGTAGCAGCTACCTTCCTTGTTTTTTCGAAAAATTGGCGGTTGGGCTGAAATTAAGATTGGAAATTTAATGTTGTTTTAAAAAAGCTAAAATTCGTCCCCATGTTGTCACGAGGGGGTATATTTTAGCTCCTTTAGTTTTCGAGTAATCGTTAATGCTACGGATTTTCGCACCCAATTTTTTTACACTTCAAAAATTTCTACCGTCGGAATCAAAAAAGCTGGACACCTGAAACCAATGGCCGTTGTAGGTAGATATATCATTTACCTGGATTTAAAAAATTCAGGCCAATTAAATATGTCACCTAACTGGATTTAATAAATTCAGGTCAATCCGTTCAACACAACTCTCGTAAGAAATTTTCACGCATGAAAAAAGTGAAACTTATCGAAATATATAGCTTTTTTGGCTGTTAACAAAGGTAGCAGCTACCTTCCTTGTTTTTTCGAAAAATTGGCGGATGGACCAAAATTTAAATTTAGAAAATAATGCCCTTTTAAAATAGCTAAAGGTCGTCCCCATGTTGCCACAAGGGGTTTTTTTAGCTCCTTTAGTTTTCGAGTAATCGTTAATGCTACGGATTTTCGCACACAATTTTTTTACACTTCAAAAATTTCTACCGTCGGAACCAAACAAGCTGGAGAACTGAAACCAATGGCCGTCTTAGGTAGATATGTCACCTAACTGGATTTAATAAATTCAGGTCAATCCGTTCAACACAACTCTCGTAAGAAATTTTCACGCATGAAAAAAGTGAAACTTATCGAAATATATAGCTTTTTTGGATGTTAACAAAGGTAACACCTTCCTTGTTTTTTCGAAAAATTGACAGATGGACCAAAATTTAAATTGCGGAGGGTTTTTTTTAGCTCCTTTAGTTTTCGAGTAATCGTTAATGCTACGGATTTTCGCACCCAATTTTTTTACACTTAAAAAATTTCTACCGTCGGAACCAAAGAAGCTGGAGACCTGAAACCAATGGCCGTTGTAGGTAGATATATCACCTACTTGAATTTAGGCTAATCCGTTAAACAAAACTCTCGTAAGAAATTTTCACGCATGAAAAAAGTGAAACTTATCGAAATATATAGCTTTTTTGGCTGTTAACAAAGGTAGCAGCTACCTTCCTTGTTTTTTCGAAAAATTGGCGGTTGGGCTGAAATTAAGATTGGAAATTTAATGTTGTTTTAAAATAGATAAAATTCGTCCCCATGTTGTCATGAGGGGGTATATTTTAGCTCCTTTAGTTTTCGAGTAATCGTTAATGCTACGGAATTTCGCACCCAATTTTTTGACAATTCAAATATTTCTACCGTCGCCATAAAAGATGCTAGAGACTTGAAACCAATAACCGATGTAGGTAGATATGTCACCTACTTGGATTTTAAAAATTCAGGCCAATCTATGCAACAAAACTCTCGTAAGAAATTTTCACGCATGAAAAAAGTGAAACTTATCGAAATATATAGCTTTTTTGGCTGTTAACAAAGGTAGCAACTACTTTCCTTGTTTTTTTCGAAAAATTGGCGGATGGGCTGAAATCTAGATTAGAAATTTAAAGCCGTTTTAAAATAGCTAAAAGTCGTCCCCATGTTGTCACGAGGGGGTTTTTTTTAGCTCCTTTAGTTTTCGAGTAATCGTTAATGCTACGGATTTTCGCACCCAATTTTTTTACACTTAAAAAATTTCTACCGTCGGAACCAAAGAAGCTGGAGACCTGAAACCAATGACCGTTGTAGGTAGATATGTTACCTATTTGGTTTAAAAAAACTCAGGCCAATTTGTCCCACATAACTCTCGTAAGAAATTTTCACGCAGGAAAAAAGTGAAACTTATCGAAATATATAGCTTTTTTGGATGTTAACAAAGGTAGATCCTTCCTTGTTTTTTCGAAAAATTGCCGGATGGGCTAAAATTTAGATTTAAAAACTAATGCCGTTTTAAAAAAGCTAAGGGTCGTCCCTATGTTGTCACGAGGGGTTTTTTTTAGCTCCTTTAGTTTTCGAGTAATCGTTAATGCTACGGATTTTCGCACCCAATTTTTTACACTTCAAAAATTTCTATCGTCGGAACCAAATAAGCTGGAGAACTGAAACTAATGGTCGTTGTTGGTAGATATATCACCTACTTGAATTTATGAAAAAAGTGAAAATTATCGAAATATATAGCTTTTTTGGCTGTTAACAAAGGTAGTAGCTACCTTCCTTGTTTTTTCGAAAAATTGGCGGATGGGCTAAAATTTAGATTAAAGATTTAATGCCGTTTTAAAATAGCTAAAATTCGTCCCCATGTTGTCATGAGGGGGTATATTTTAGCTCCTTTAGTTTTCGAGTAATCGTTAATGCTACGGATTTTCGCACCCAATTTTTTGACAATTCAAAGCTAAGGGTCGTCCCTTTGTTGTCACGAGGGGGTTTTTTTTAGCTCCTTTAGTTTTCTTGTAATCGTTAATGCTACGGATTTTCGCACCCAATTTTTTTAACACTTAAAAAATTTCTACCGTAGGAACCAAAGAAGCTGGAGACCTGAAACCAATGGCCGTTGTAGGTAGATATATCACCTACTTGAATTTATGAAAAAAGTAAAACTTATCGAAATATATAGCTTTTTTGGCTGTTAACAAAGGTAGCAGCTACCTTCCTTGTTTTTTCGAAAAATTGGCGGATGGGCTAAAATTTAGATTAAAGATTTAATGCCGTTTTAAAATAGCTAAAATTCGTCCCCATGTTGTCATGAGGGGGTATATTTTAGCTCCTTTAGTTTTCGAGTAATCGTTAATGCTACGGATTTTCGCACCCAATTTTTTGACAATTCAAATATTTCTACCGTCGCAACCAAAGATGCTAGAGACTTGAAACCAATGGCCGATGTAGGTAGATATGTCACCTTCTTTAATTTTAAAAATTCAGGCCAATCCATGCAACAAAACTCTCGTAAGAAATTTTCACGCAGGAAAAAAGTGAAACTTATCGAAATATATAGCTTTTTTGGCTGTTAACAAAGGTAGCAACTACTTTCCTTGTTTTTTTCGAAAAATTGGCGGATGGGCTGAAATTTAGATATGAAATTTAAAGCCGTTTTAAAATAGCTTAAAGTCGTCCCCATGATGTCACGAGGGGGTTATTTTTAGCTCCTTTAGTTTTCGAGTAATCGTTAATACTACGGATTTTCGCACCCAATTTTTTACACTTCAAAAATTTCTACCGTCAAAACCAAAGAAGCTGGAGACCTGAAACCAATGACCGTTGTAGGTAGATATGTCACCTATTTGGTTTAAAAAAATTCAGGCCAATTTGTCCCACACAACTCTCGTAAGAAATTTTCACGCAGGAAAAAAGTGAAACTTATCGAAATATATAGCTTTTTTGGCTGTTAACAAAGGTAGCTCCTTCCTTGTTTTTTCAAAAAATTGACAGATGGACCAAAATTTAAATTAAGAAACTAATGTCCTTTTAAAATAGCTAAGGGTCGTCCCCATGTTGTCACGAGGGGTTTTTTTTAGCTCCTTTAGTTTTCGAGTAATCGTTAATGCTACGGATTTTCGCACCCAATTTTTTACACTTAAAAAATTTCTACCGTCGGAACCAAAGAAGCTGGAGACCTGAAACCAATGGCCGTTGTAGGTAGATATGTCACCTATTTGGTTTATTAAAATTCAGGACAATTTGTCTCACACAACTCTCGTAAGAAATTTTCACGCAGGAAAAAAGTGAAACTTATCGAAATATATAGCTTTTTTGGATGTTAACAAAGGTAGCTCCTTCCTTGTTTTTTCAAAAAATTAGCAGATGGGCTGAAATTTAGATTAGTGATTTAATGCCGTTTTTAAAATAGCTAAAATTCGTCCCCATGTTGTCATGAGGGGGTATATTTTAGCTCCTTTAGTTTTCGAGTAATCGTTAATGCTACGGATTTTCGCACTTAAAAAATTTCTACCGTCGGAATTAAAAAAGCTGGAGACCTAAAACCAATGGCCGTTGTAAGTACATATGTCACCTACCTGAATTTAAAAAATTCAGGCCAATTCGTCCAACACAACTCTCGTAAGAAATTTTCACGCATGAAAAAAGTGAAATTTATCGAAATATATAGCTTTTTTGGCTGTAACTGGATTAAAAAAATTCAGGCCAATTTGTCCAACACAACTCTCGTAAGAAATTTTCACGCAGGAAAAAAGTTAAACTTATCGAAATATATAGCTTTTTTGGATGTTAACAAAGGTAGCTCCTTCCTTGTTTTTTCAAAAAATTGGCAGATGGGCTGAAATTTAGATTAGAGATTTAATGCCGTTTTAAAAAAGCTAAAATTCGTCCCCATGTTGTCATGAGGGGGTATATTTTAGCTCCTTTATTTTTCGAGTAATCGTTAATGCTACGGATTTTCGCACTTAAAAAATTTCTACCGTCGGAATTAAAGAAGCTGGAGAACTGAAACCAATGGTCGTTGTAAATAGATATGTCACCTACCTGAATTTATAAAATTCAAGCCAATCCGTCCAACACAACTCTCGTAAGAAATTTTCACGCATGAAAAAAGTGAAACTTATCGAAATATATAGCTTTTTTGGCTGTTAACAAAGGTAGCAGCTACCTTCCTTGTTTTTTCGAAAAATTAGCGGATGGGCTAAAATTTAGATTAAAAAACTTATATCGTTTTAAAATAGCTAAAGGTCCACCCTATGTTGTCACGAGGGGGTTTTTTTGGCTCCTTTAGTTTTTGAGTAATCGTTAATGCTACGGATTTTCGCACACAATTTGTTTACACTTAAACAATTTCTACCGTCGGAACCAAAAAAGCTGGAGATCTAAAACCAATGGCCGTTGTAGGTAGATATATCACCTACCTAGTTTTAGAAAATTCAGGCTAATCCGTCTAACACAACTCTCGGAAGAAATTTTCACGCATGAAAAAAGTAGAACTTATCGAAATATATAGCTTTTTTGTCTGTTAACAAAGGTAGCAGCTACCTTCCTTGTTTTTTCGAAAAATTGGCGGTTGAGCTGAAATTAAGATTGGAAATTTAATGTTGTTTTAAAATAGCTAAAATTCGTCCCCATGTTGTCACGAGGGGGTATATTTTAGCTCCTTTAGTTTTCGAGTAATCGTTAATGCTACGGATTTTCGCACCCAATTTTTTTACACTTCAAAAATTTCTACCGTCGGAATCAAAAAAGCTGGACACCTGAAACCAATGGCCGTTGTAGGTAGATATATCATTTACCTGGATTTAAAAAATTCAGGCCAATTCGTCAAACTCAGCTTTCTTAGGAAATTTTCACGCATGAAAAAAGTGAAACTTATCGAAATATATAGCTTTTTTGGCTGTTAACAAAGGTAGCAGCTACCTTCCTTGTTTTTTCGAAAAATTGGCGGATGGACCAAAATTTAAATTAAGAAAATAATGCCCTTTTAAAATAGCTAAAGGTTGTTCCCATGTTGTCACAAGGGGTTTTTTTTAGCTCCTTTAGTTTTCGAGTAATCGTTAATGCTACGGATTTTCGCACCCTATTTTTTTACACTTCCAAAATTTCTACAGTCGGAACCAAATAAGCTGGAGAACTAAAACCAATGGCCGTCTTAGGTAGATATGTCTCCTATCTGGATTTAAAAAATTAAGGTCAATATGTCCAACACAACTCTCGTAAGAAATTTTCACGCATGAAAAAAGTGAAACTTATTGAAATATATAGCTTTTTTGGCTGTTAACAAAGGTAGCTCCTTCCTTGTTTTTTCGAAAAATTGGCGGATGGACTAAAATTTAAATAAATAAATTAATGGTCTTTTCAAATAGCTAAAGGTTGTCCCCATGTTGTCACAAGGGGTTTTTTTTAGCTCCTTTAGTTTTCGAGTAATCGTTAATGCTATAGACTTTCGCACCCAATTTTTTTACACTTAAAAAATTTCTACCGTCGGAATCAAAAAAGCTGGAGACTTGAAACCAATGGCCGTTGAAGGTAGATATATCACCTACATAGATTTAGAAAATTCAGGCTAATCCGTCCTGCACATTTCTCGTAAGAAATTTTCACGCATGAAAAAAGTGAAACTTATCGAAATATATATATATCCTTGTTTTTTCGAAAAATTGGCGGATGGACTTAAATTTAAATTAAGAAAATAATAACCTTTTAAAATAGCTAAAGGTTGTCCCCATGTTGTCACAAAGGGGTTTTTTTAGCTCCTTTAGTTTTCGAGTAATCGTTAATGCTATGGATTTTCGCACCCAATTTTTTTACACTTCAAAAATGTCTACAGTCGGAACCAAAGAAGCTGGAGAACTGAAACCAATGGCCGTTGTAGGTAAATATGTCACCTACCTGGATTTAAAAAATTCAGGTCAATCCGTCTAACACAACTCTCGTAAGAAATTTTCACGCCATATTTTTTACACTTCAAAAATGTCTACAGTCGGAACCAAAGAAGCTGGAGAACTGAAACCAATGGCCGTTGTAGGTAGATATGTCACCTACTTAGATTTAGAAAATTCAGGCTAATCCGTCTTTCACACCTCTCGTAAGAAATTTTCAAGCATGAAAAAAGTGAAACTTATCGAAATATATAGCTTTTTTGGCTGTTAACAAAGGTAGCTCCTTCTTGTTTTTTCGAAAAATTGGCGGAAGGACAGAATATTAAATTAAGAAACTAATGTTCTTTTTAAATAGCTAAAGGTCGTCCCATATTTGTCACGAGGGGGTTTTTTTATCTTCTTTATTTTTTGAGTAATCGTTAATGCTTCGGATTTTCACACCCAATTTTTTTACACTTCAAAAATTTCTACCGTTGGAACCAAAGAAGCTGGAGTCCTTAAACCAATGGCCGTTGTAGGTAGATATATCGCCTACCTAGATTAAGAAAATTCAGGCTAATCCGTTCAACACAACTCTCGTAAGAAATTTTCACGCATGAAAAAAGTGAAACTTATCGAAATATATAGCTTTTTTGGCTGTTAACAAAGGTAGCAGCTACCTTCCTTGTTTTTTCGAAAAATTGGCGGATGGGATGAAATTTAGATTTAAAAACTAATGCCGTTTTAAAATAGCTAAGGGTCGTCCCTATGTTGTCACGAGGGGTTTTTTTTAGCTCCTTTAGTTTTCGAGTAATCGTTAATGCTACGGATTTTCGCACCCAATTTTTTAAACTTCAAAAATTTCTACCGTCGGAACCAAAGAAGCTGGAGAACTGAAAACAATGGTCGTTGTAGGTAGATATGTCACCTACCTGGATTTTAAAAATTCAGGCCAATTCGTTGAACACAACTCTCGTAAGAAATTTTCACGCAGTAAAAAAGTGAAACTTATCGAAATATATAGCTTTTTTGGATGTTAACAAAGGTAGCTCCTTCCTTGTTTTTTCGAAAAATCGGCGGATGGGCTAAAATTTAGATTAAAAAACTAATGCCGTTTTAAAATAGCTAAGGGTCGTCCCTTTGATGTCACGAGGGGGGTTTTTTTAGCTCCTTTCGTTTTCGAGTAATCGTTAATGCTACGGATTTTCGCACCCAATTTTTTTACACTTAAAAAATTTCTACCGTAGGAACCAAAGAAGCTGGAGACCTGAAACCAATGGCCGTTGTAGGTAGATATATCACCTACTTGAATTTATGAAAAAAATGAAACTTATCGAAATATATAGCTTTTTTGGCTGTTAACAAAGGTAGCAGCTACCTTCCTTGTTTTTTCGAAAAATTGGCGGATGGGCTAAAATTTAGATTAAAGATTTAATGCCGTTTAAAAAAAGCTAAAATTCGTCCCCATGTTGTCATGAGGGAGTATATTTTAGCTCCTTTAGTTTTCGAGTAATCGTTAATGCTACGAATTTTCGCACCCAATTTTTTGACAATTCAAATATTTCTACCGTCGCAACCAAAGATGCTAGAGACTTGAAACCACCCGATGTAGGTAGATATGTCACCTACTTGGATTTTAAAAATTCAGGCCAAGCCATGCAACAAAACTCTCGTAAGAAATTTTCACGCAGGAAAAAAGTGAAACTTATCGAAATATATAGCTTTTTTGGCTGTTAACAAAGGTAGCAACTACTTTCCTTGTTTTTTTCGAAAAATTGGCGGATGGGCTGAAATTTAGATTAGAAATTTAAAGCCGTTTTAAAATAGCTAAAAGTCGTCCCCATGTTGTCACGAGGGGGTTATTTTTAGCTCCTTTAGTTTTCGAGTAATCGTTAATACTACGGATTTTCGCACCCAATTTTTTACATTTCAAAAATTTCTACCGTCGGAACCAAAGAAGCTGGAGAACTGAAACCAATGGTCGTTGTAGGTAGATATGTCACCTACATGAATTTAAAAAATTCAGGCCAATTTGTCTAACACAACTCTCGTAAGAAATTTTCACGCAGGAAAAAAGTGAAACTTATCGAAATATATAGCTTTTTTGGCTGTTAACAAAGGTAGCTCCTTCCTTGTTTTTTCAAAAAATTGACAGATGGACCAAAATTTAAATTAAGAAACTAATGTCCTTTTAAAATAGCTAAAGGTCGTCCCCATGTTGTCACGAGGGGTTTTTTTAGCTCCTTTAGTTTTCGAGTAATCGTTAATGCTACGGATTTTCGCACCCAATTTTTTACACTTAAAAAATTTCTACCGTCGGAACCAAAGAAGCTGGAGACCTGAAACCAATGACCGTTGTAGGTAGATATGTCACCTATTTGGTTTATTAAAATTCAGGCCAATTTGTTTCACACAACTCTCGTAAGAAATTTTCACGCAGGAAAAAAGTGAAACTTATCGAAATATATAGCTTTTTTGGATGTTAACAAAGGTAGCTCCTTCCTTGTTTTTTCGAAAAATTGCCGGATGGGCTAAAATTTAGATTTAAAAACTAATGCCGTTTTAAAAAAGCTAGGGGTCGTCCCTATGTTGTCACGAGGGGTTTTTTTTAGCTCCTTTAGTTTTCGAGTAATCGTTAATGCTACGGACTTTCGCACCCAATTTTTTTACACTTCAAAAATTTCTACAGTCGGAATTAAAAAAGCTGGAGACCTGAAACCAATGGTTGTTGTAGGTAGATATAACACCTACCTGGATTAAAAAAATTCAGGCCAATTTGTCCAACACAACTCTCGTAAGAAATTTTCACGCAGGAAAAAAGTGAAACTTATCGAAATATATAGCTTTTTTGGATGTTAACAAAGGTAGCTCCTTCCTTGTTTTTTCAAAAAATTGGCAGATGGGCTGAAATTTAGATTAGAGATTTAATGCCGTTTTAAAATAGCTAAAATTCGTCCCCATGTTGTCATGAGGGGGTATATTTTAGCTCCTTTAGTTTTCGAGTAATCGTTAATGCTACGGATTTTCGCACTTAAAAAATTTCTACCGTCGGAACCAAAGAAGCTGGAGAACTGAAACCAATGGTCGTTGTAAATAGATATGTCACCTACCTGAATTTATAAAATTCAGGCCAATCCGTCCAACACAACTCTCGTAAGAAATTTTCACGCATGAAAAAAGTGAAACTTATCGAAATATATAGCTTTTTTGGCTGTTAACAAAGGTAGCAGCTACCTTCCTTGTTTTTTCGAAAAATTGGCGGATGGACCAAAATTTAAATTAAGAAAATAATGCCCTTTTAAAATAGCTAAAGGTTGTTCCCATGTTGTCACAAGGGGTTTTTTTTAGCTCCTTTAGTTTTCGAGTAATCGTTAATGCTACGGATTTTCGCACCCTATTTTTTTACACTTCCAAAATTTCTACAGTCGGAACCAAATAAGCTGGAGAAATAAAACCAATGGCCGTCTTAGGTAGATATGTCACCTATCTGGATTTAAAAAATTAAGGTCAATCCGTCCAACACAACTCTCGTAAGAAATTTTCACGCATGAAAAAAGTGAAACTTATTGAAATATATAGCTTTTTTGGCTGTTAACAAAGGTAGCTCCTTCCTTGTTTTTTCGAAAAATTGGCGGATGGACCAAAATTTAAATAAAGAAACTAATGGTCTTTTCAAATAGCTAAAGGTTGTCCCCATGTTGTCACAAGGGGTTTTTTTTAGCTCCTTTAGTTTTCAAGTAATCGTTAATGCTACAGACTTTCGCACCCAATTTTTTTACACTTAAAAAATTTCTACCGTCGGAATCAAAAAAGCTGGAGACTTGAAACCAATGGCCGTTGAAGGTAGATATATCACCTACATAGATTTAGAAAATTCAGGCTAATCCGTCCTGCACATTTCTCGTAAGAAATTTTCACGCATGAAAAAAGTGAAACTTATCGAAATATATATATATCCTTGTTTTTTCGAAAAATTGGCGGATGGACTTAAATTTAAATTAAGAAAATAATAACCTTTTAAAATAGCTAAAGGTTGTCCCCATGTTGTCACAAAGGGGTTTTTTTAGCTCCTTTAGTTTTCGAGTAATCGTTAATGCTATGGATTTTCGCACCCAATTTTTTTACACTTCAAAAATGTCTACAGTCGGAACCAAAGAAGCTGGAGAACTGAAACCAATGGCCGTTGTAGGTATATATGTCACCTACCTGGATTTAAAAAATTCAGGTCAATCCGTTTAACACAACTCTCGTAAGAAATTTTCACGCCATATTTTTTACACTTCAAAAATGTCTACAGTCGGAACCAAAGAAGCTGGAGAACTGAAACCAATGGCCGTTGTAGGTAGATATGTCACCTTCTTAGATTTAGAAAATTCAGGCTAATCCGTCTTTCACACCTCTCGTAAGAAATTTTCAAGCATGAAAAAAGTGAAACTTATCGAAATATATAGCTTTTTTGGCTGTTAACAAAGGTAGCTCCTTCCTTGTTTTTTCGAAAAATTGGCGGAAGGACAGAATATTAAATTAAGGAACTAATGTTCTTTTTAAATAGCTAAAGGTCGTCCCACTTTTGTCACGAGGGGGTTTTTTTATCTTCTTTATTTTTCGAGTAATCGTTAATGCTTCGGATTTTCACACCCAATTTTTTTACACTTCAAAAATTTCTACCGTTGGAACCAAAGAAGCTGGAGACCTTAAACCAATGGCCGTTGTAGGTAGATATATCGCCTACCTAGATTAAGAAAATTCAGGCTAACCTGTTCAACACAACTCTCGTAAGAAATTTTCACGCATGAAAAAAGTGAAACTTATCGAAATATATAGCTTTTTTGGCTGTTAACAAAGGTAGCAGCTACCTTCCTTGTTTTTTCGAAAAATTGGCGGATGGGCTAAAATTTAGATTTAAAAACTAATGCCGTTTTAAAATAGCTAAGGGTCGTCCCTATGTTGTCACGAGGGGTTTTTTTTAGCTCCTTTAGTTTTCGAGTAATCGTTAATGCTACGGATTTTCGCACCCAATTTTTTAAACTTCAAAAATTTCTACCGTCAGAACCAAAGAAGCTGGAGAACTGAAAACAATGGTCGTTGTAGGTAGATATGTCACCTACCTGGATTTAAAAAATTCAGGCCAATTCGTTCAACACAACTCTCGTAAGAAATTTTCACGCAGTAAAAAAGTGAAACTTATCGAAATATATAGCTTTTTTGGATGTTAACAAAGGTAGCTCCTTCCTTGTTTTTTCGAAAAATCGGCGGATGGGCTAAAATTTAGATTAAAAAACTAATGCCGTTTTAAAATAGCTAAGGGTCGTCCCTTTGATGTCACGAGGGGGGTTTTTTTAGCTCCTTTAGTTTTCGAGTAATCGTTAATGCTACGGATTTTCGCACCCAATTTTTTTACACTTAAAAAATTTCTACCGTAGGAACCAAAGAAGCTGGAGACCTGAAACCAATGGCCGTTGTAGGTAGATATATCACCTACTTGAATTTATGAAAAAAATGAAACTTATCGAAATATATAGCTTTTTTGGCTGTTAACAAAGGTAGCAGCTACCTTCCTTGTTTTTTCGAAAAATTGGCGGATGGGCTAAAATTTAGATTAAAGATTTAATGCCGTTTAAAAAAAGCTAAAATTCGTCCCCATGTTGTCATGAGGGGGTATATTTTAGCTCCTTTAGTTTTCGAGTAATCGTTAATGCTACGAATTTTCGCACCCAATTTTTTGACAATTCAAATATTTCTACCGTCGCAACCAAAGATGCTAGAGACTTGAAACCACCCGATGTAGGTAGATATGTCACCTACTTGGATTTTAAAAATTCAGGCCAATCCATGCAACAAAACTCTCGTAAGAAATTTTCACGCAGGAAAAAAGTGAAACTTATCGAAATATATAGCTTTTTTGGCTGTTAACAAAGGTAGCAACTACTTTCCTTGTTTTTTTCGAAAAATTGGCGGATGGGCTGAAATTTAGATTAGAAATTTAAAGCCGTTTTAAAATAGCTAAAAGTCGTCCCCATGTTGTCACGAGGGGGTTATTTTTAGCTCCTTTAGTTTTCGAGTAATCGTTAATACTACGGATTTTCGCACCCAATTTTTTACACTTCAAAAATTTCTACCGTCGGAACCAAAGAAGCTGGAGAACTGAAACCAATGGTCGTGTAAATAGGCATGTCACCTACCTGAATTTAAAAAATTCAGGCCAATTTGTCTAACACAACTCTCGTAAGAAATTTTCACGCAGGAAAAAAGTGAAACTTATCGAAATATATAGCTTTTTTGGCTGTTAACAAAGGTAGCTCCTTCCTTGTTTTTTCAAAAAATTGACAGATGGACCAAAATTTAAATTAAGAAACTATCGTCCTTTTAAAAAAGCTAAAGGTCGTCCCCATGTTGTCACGAGGGGTTTTTTAAGCTCCTTTAGTTTTCGAGTAATCGTTAATGCTACGGATTTTCGCACCCAATTTTTTACACTTAAAAAATTTCTACCGTCGGAACCAAAGAAGCTGGAGAACTGAAACCAATGACCGTTGTAGGTAGATATGTCACCTATTTGGTTTATTAAAATTCAGGCCAATTTGTCTCACACAACTCTCGTAAGAAATTTTCAAGCATGAAAAAAGTGAAACTTATCGAAATATATAGCTTTTTTGGCTGTTAACAAAGGTAGCTCCTTCCTTGTTTTTTCGAAAAATTGGCGGAAAGACAGAATATTAAATTAAGGAACTAATGTTCTTTTTAAATAGCTAAAGGTCGTCCCACTTTTGTCACGAGGGGGTTTTTTTATCTTCTTTATTTTTCGAGTAATCGTTAATGCTTCGGATTTTCACACCCAATTTTTTTACACTTCAAAAATTTCTACCGTTGGAACCAAAGAAGCTGGAGACCTGAAACCAATGGTTGTTGTAGGTAGATATAACACCTACCTGGATTAAAAAAATTCAGGCCAATTTGTCCAACACAACTCTCGTAAGAAATTTTCACGCAGGAAAAAAGTGAAACTTATCGAAATATATAGCTTTTTTGGATGTTAACAAAGGTAGCTCCTTCCTTGTTTTATCAAAAAATTGGCAGATGGGCTGTAATTTAGATTAGAGATTTAATGCCGTTTTAAAATAGCTAAAATTCGTCCCCATGTTGTCATGAGGGGGTATATTTTAGCTCCTTTAGTTTTCGAGTAATCGTTAATGCTACGGATTTTCGCACTTAAAAAATTTCTACCGTCGGAACCAAAGAAGCTGGAGAACTGAAACCAATGGTCGTTGTAAATAGATATGTCACCTACCTGAATTAATAAAATTCAGGCCAATCCGTCCAACACAACTCTCGTAAGAAATTTTCACGCATGAAAAAAGTGAAACTTATCGAAATATATAGCTTTTTTGGCTGTTAACAAAGGTAGCAGCTACCTTCCTTGTTTTTTCGAAAAATTAGCGGATGGGCTAAAATTTAGATTAAAAAACTTATGCCGTTTTAAAATAGCTGAAGGTCCACCCTATGTTGTCACGAGGGGGTTTTTTTAGCTCCTTTAGTTTTTGAGTAATCGTTAATGCTACGGATTTTCGCACACAATTTGTTTACACTTAAAAAATTTTTACCGTCGGAACCAAAAAAGCTGGAGACTTGAAACCAATGGCCGTTGAAGGTAGATATATCACATACATAGATTTAGAAAATTCAGGCTAATCCGTCCTGCACATTTCTCGTAAGAAATTTTCACGCATGAAAAAAGTGAAACTTATCGAAATATATATATATCCTTGTTTTTTCGAAAAATTGGCGGATGGACTTAAATTTAAATTAAGAAAATAATAACCTTTTAAAATAGCTAAAGGTTGTCCCCATGTTGTCACAAAGGGGTTTTTTTAGCTCCTTTAGTTTTCGAGTAATCGTTAATGCTATGGATTTTCGCACCCAATTTTTTTACACTTCAAAAATGTCTACAGTCGGAACCAAAGAAGCTGGAGAACTGAAACCAACGGCCGTTGTAGGTAAATATGTCACCTACCTGGATTTAAAAAATTCAGGTCAATCCGTCTAACACAACTCTCGTAAGAAATTTTCACGCCATATTTTTTACACTTCAAAAATGTCTACAGTCGGAACCAAAGAAGCTGGAGAACTGAAACCAATGGCCGTTGTAGGTAGATATGTCACCTACTTAGATTTAGAAAATTCAGGCTAATCCGTCTTTCACACCTCTCGTAAGAAATTTTCAAGCATGAAAAAAGTGAAACTTATCGAAATATATAGCTTTTTTGGCTGTTAACAAAGGTAGCTCCTTCCTTGTTTTTTCGAAAAATTGGCGGAAGGACAGAATATTAAATTAAGGTACTAATGTTCTTTTTAAATAGCTAAAGGTCGTCCCACTTTTGTCACGAGGGGTTTTTTTTATCTTCTTTATTTTTCGAGTAATCGTTAATGCTTCGGATTTTCACACCCAATTTTTTTACACTTCAAAAATTTCTACCGTTGGAACCAAAGAAGCTGGAGACCTTAAACCAATGGCCGTTGTAGGTAGATATATCGCCTACCTAAATTAAGAAAATTCAGGCTAATCCGTTCAACACAACTCTCGTAAGAAATTTTCACGCATGAAAAAAGTGAAACTTATCGAAATATATAGCTTTTTTGGCTGTTAACAAAGGTAGCAGCTACCTTCCTTGTTTTTTCGAAAAATTGGCGGATGGGCTAAAATTTAGATTTAAAAACTAATGCCGTTTTAAAATAGCTAAGGGTCGTCCCTATGTTGTCACGAGGGGTTTTTTTTAGCTCCTTTAGTTTTCGAGTAATCGTTAATGCTACGGATTTTCGCACCCAATTTTTTAAACTTCAAAAATTTCTACCGTCGGAACCAAAGAAGCTGGAGAACTGAAAACAATGGTCGTTGTAGGTAGATATGTCACCTACCTGGATTTAAAAAGTTCAGGCCAATTCGTTCAACACAACTCTCGTAAGAAATTTTCACGCAGTAAAAAAGTGAAACTTATCGAAATATATAGCTTTTTTGGATGTTAACAAAGGTAGCTCCTTCCTTGTTTTTTCGAAAAATCGGCGGATGGGCTAAAATTTAGATTAAAAAACTAATGCCGTTTTAAAATTGCTAAGGGTCGTCCCTTTGATGTCACGAGGGGGGTTTTTTTAGCTCCTTTAGTTTTCGAGTAATCGTTAATGCTACGGATTTTCGCACCCAATTTTTTTACACTTAAAAAATTTCTACCGTAGGAACCAAAGAAGCTGGAGACCTGAAACCAATGGCCGTTGTAGGTAGATATATCGCCTACTTGAATTTATGAAAAAAATGAAACTTATCGAAATATATAGCTTTTTTGGCTGTTAACAAAGGTAGCAGCTACCTTCCTTGTTTTTTCGAAAAATTAGCGGATGGGCTAAAATTTAGATTAAAAAACTTATGCCGTTTTAAAATAGCTGAAGGTCCACCCTATGTTGTCACGAGGGGGTTTTTTTAGCTCCTTTAGTTTTTGAGTAATCGTTAATGCTACGGATTTTCGCACACAATTTGTTTACACTTAAAAAATTTTTACCGTCGGAACCAAAAAAGCTGGAGATCTAAAACCAATGGCCGTTGTAGGTAGATATATCACCTACCTAGTTTTAGAAAATTCAGGCTAATCCGTCTAACACAACTCTCGGAAGAAATTTTCACGCATGAAAAAAGTAGAACTTATCGAAATATATAGCTTTTTTGTCTGTTAACAAAGGTAGCAGCTACCTTCCTTGTTTTTTCGAAAAATTGGCGGATGGGCTGAAATTAAGATTGGAAATTTAATGTTGTTTTAAAATAGCTAAAATTCGTCCCCATGTTGTCACGAGGGGGTATATTTTAGCTCCTTTAGTTTTCGAGTAATCGTTAATGCTACGGATTTTCGCACCCAATTTTTTTACACTTCAAAAATTTCTACCGTCGGAATCAAAAAAGCTGGACACCTGAAACCAATGGCCGTTGTAGGTAGATATATCATTTACCTGGATTTAAAAAATTCAGGCCAATTCGTCAAACTCAACTCTCTTAGGAAATTTTCACGCATGAAAAAAGTGAAACTTATCGAAATATATAGCTTTTTTGGCTGTTAACAAAGGTAGCAGCTACCTTCCTTGTTTTTTCGAAAAATTGGCGGATGGACCAAAATTTAAATAAAGAAACTAATGGTCTTTTAAAATAGCTAAAGGTTGTCCCCATGTTGTCACAAGGGTTTTTTTTTTTAGCTCCTTTAGTTTTCGAGTAATCGTTAATGCTACGGATTTTCGCACCCTGTTTTTTTACACTTCCAAAATTTCTACAGTCGGAACCAAAGAAGCTGGAGAACTAAAACCAATGGCCGTCTTAGGTAGATATGTCACCTATCTGGATTTAAAAAATTCAGGTTAATCCGTCCAACACAACTCTCGTAAGAAATTTTCACGCATGAAAAAAGTGAAACTTATTGAAATATATAGCTTTTTTGGCTGTTAACAAAGGTAGCTCCTTCCTTGTTTTTTCGAAAAATTGGCGGAAGGACCAAAATTTAAATTAAAAAACTAATGGTCTTTTAAAATAGCTAAAGGTTGTCCCCATGTTGTCACAAGGGTTTTTTTTTAGCTCCTTTAGTTTTCGAGTAATCGTTAATGCTACAGACTTTCGCACCCAATTTTTTTACACTTAAAAAATTTCTACCGTCGGAATCAAAAAAGCTGGAGACTTGAAACCAATGACCGTTGAAGGTAGATATATCACCTACATAGATTTAGAAAATTCAGGATAATCCGTCCTGCACATTTCTCGTAAGAAATTTTCACGCATGAAAAAAGTGAAACTTATCGAAATATATATATATCCTTGTTTTTTCGAAAAATTGGCGGATGGACTTAAATTTAAATTAAGAAAAAAATAACCTTTTAAAATAGCTAAAGGTTGTCCCCATGTTGTCACAAGGGGGTTTTTTTAGCTCCTTTAGTTTTCGAGTAATCGTTAATGCTATGGATTTTCGCACCCAATTTTTTTACACTTCAAAAATGTCTACAGTCGGAACCAAAGAAGCTGGAGAACTGAAACCAATGACCGTTGTAGGTAAATATGTCACCTACCTGGATTTAGAAAATTCAGGCTAATCCGTCCTGCACATTTCTCGTAAGAAATTTTCACGCATGAAAAAAGTGAAACTTATCGAAATATATATATATATATATATATATCCTTGTTTTTTCGAAAAATTGGCGGATGGACTTAAATTTAATTTAAGAAAAAAATAACCTTTTAAAATAGCTAAAGGTTGTCCCCATGTTGTCACAAGGGGGTTTTTTTAGCTCCTTTAGTTTTCGAGTAATCGTTAATGCTATGGATTTTCGCACCCAATTTTTTTACACTTCAAAAATGTCTACAGTCGGAACCAAAGAAGCTGGAGAACTTAAACCAATGACCGTTGTAGGTAAATATGTCACCTACCTGGATTTAAAAAATTCAGGTCAATCCGTCTAACACAACTCTCGTAAGAAATTTTCACGCCATATTTTTTACACTTCAAAAATGTCTACAGTCGGAAACAAAGAAGCTGGAGAACTGAAACCAATGGCCGTTGTAGGTAGATATGTCACCTACTTAGAATAAGTAAATTCAGGCTAATCCGTCTTTCACACCTCTCGAAAGAAATTTTCAAGCATGAAAAAAGTGAAACTTATCGAAATATATAGCTTTTTTGGCTGTTAACAAAGGTAGCTCCTTCCTTGTTTTTTCGAAAAATTGGCGGAAGGACAGAATATTAAATTAAGGAACTAATGCCCTTTTTAAATAGCTAAAGGTCGTCCCACTTTTGTCACGAGGGGGTTTTTTTATCTTCTTTAGTTTTCGAGTAATCGTTAATGCTACGGATTTTTGCACCCAATTTTTTTACACTTCAAAAATTTCTACCGTTGGAACCAAAGAAGCTGGAGACCTTAAACCAATGGCTGTTGTAGGTAGATATATCGCCTACCTAGATTAAGAAAATTCAGGCTAATCCGTTACACAACTCTCGTAAGAAATTTTCACGCATGAAAAAAGTGAAACTTATCGAAATATATAGCTTTTTTGGCTGTTAACAAAGGTAGCAGCTACCTTCCTTGTTTTTTCGAAAAATTAGCGGATGGGCTGAAATTTAGATTAGAAATTTAATGCCGTTTAAAAATAGCTAAAATTCGTCCGCATGTTGTCACGAGGGGGTATATTTTAGCTCCTTTAGTTTACGAGTAATCGTTAATGCTACGGATTTTCGCACCCAATTTTTTTACACTTCAAAAATTTCTACAGTCGGAACCAAAGAAAATGGAGAACTAAAACCAATGGCCGTCTTAGGTAGATATGTCACCTACCTGGATTTATAATTTATTATTTATTATTATAGATATGTAACCTACCTGGAGTAATCGTTAATGCTACGGATTTTCGCACCCTATTTTTTACACTTCCAAAATTTCTACAGTCGGAACCAAAGAAGCTGGAGAACTAAAACCAATGGCCGTCTTAGGTAGATATGTCACCTATCTGGATTTAAAAAATTCAGGTCAATCCGTCCAACACAACTCTCGTAAGAAATTTTCACGCATGAAAAAAGTGAAACTTATTGAAATATATAGCTTTTTTGGCTGTTAACAAAGGTAGCTCCTTCCTTGTTTTTTCGAAAAATTGGCGGATGGACCAAAATTTAAATAAAGAAACTAATGGTCTTTTTAAATAGCTAAAGGTTGTCCCCATGTTGTCACAAGTGGTTTTTTTTAGCTCCTTTAGTTTTCGAGTAATCGTTAATGCTACAGACTTTCGCACCCAATTTTTTTACGCTTAAAAAATTTCTACCGTCGGAATCAAAAAGCTGGAAACTTGAAACCAATGGCCGTTGAAGGTAGATATATCACCTACATAGATTTAGAAAATTCAGGCTAATCCGTCCTGCACATTTCTCGTAAGAAATTTTCACGCATGAAAAAAGTGAAACTTATCGAAATATATATATATCCTTGTTTTTTCGAAAAATTGGCGGATGGACTTAAATTTAAATTAAGAAAATAATAACCTTTTAAAAAAGCTAAAGGTTGTCCCCATGTTGTCACAAGAGGGTTTTTTAAGCTCCTTCAGTTTTCGAGTAATCGTTAATGCTATGGATTTTCGCACCCAATTTTTTTACACTTCAAAAATGTCTACAGTCGGAACAAAAGAAGCTGGAGAACTGAAACCAATGGCCGTTGTAGGTAGATATGTCACCTACCTGGATTTAGAAAATTCAGGCTAATCCGTCCTTCACACCTCTCGTAAGAAATTTTCAAGCATGAAAAAAGTGAAACTTATCGAAATATATAGCTTTTTTGGCTGTTAACAAAGGTAGCTCCTTCCTTGTTTTTTCGAAAAATTGGCGGAAGGACAGAATATTAAATTAAGAAACTAATGTTTTTTTTAAATAGCTAAAGGTCGACCCACTTTTGTCACGAGGGGGTTTTTTTATCTTCTTTAGTTTTCGAGTAATCGTTAATGCTACGGATTTTCGCACCCAATTTTTTTACACTTCAAAAATTTCTACCGTTAGAACCAAAGAAGCTGGAGACCTTAAACCAATGGCTGTTGTAGGTAGATATCTTGTTTACCTATATTAAGAAAATTCAGGCTAATCCGTTCAATACAACTCTCGTAAGAAATTTTCACGCATGAAAAAAGTGAAACTTATCGAAATATATAGCTTTTTTGGCTGTTAACAAAGGTAGCTCCTTCCTTGTTTTTTCGAAAAATTGGCGGATGGACCAAAATTTAAATTAAAAAACTAATGCCGTTTTAAAATAGCTGAAGGTCCACCCTATGTTGTCACGAGGGGGTTTTTTTAGCTCCTTTAGTTTTTGAGTAATCGTTAATGCTACGGATTTTCGCACACAATTTGTTTACACTTAAAAAATATTCTACCGTCGGAACCAAAAAAGCTGGAGACCAAAAACCAATGGCCGTTATAGGTAGATATGTCACCTACCTAGATTTAGTAAATTCAGGCTAATCCGTCCAACACAACTCTCGTAAGAAATTTTCACGCATGAAAAAAGTGAAACTTATCGAAATATATAGCTTTTTTGGCTGTTAACAAAGGTAGCAGCTACCTTCCTTGTTTTTTCGAAAAATTGGCGGGTGGGCTGAAATTTAGATTAGAAATTTAAAGCCGTTTTAAAATAGCTAAAAGTCGTTCCCATGTTGTCACGAGGGGTTTTTTTTTAAGCTCCTTTAGTTTTCGAGTAATCGTTAATGCTACGGATTTTCGCACCCAATTTTTTTACACTTAAAAAATTTCTACCGTCGGAACCAAAGAAGCTGGAGACCTGAAACCAATGACCCTTGTAGGTAGATATGTCACCTATTTGGTTTAAAAAAACTCAGGCCAATTTGTCCCCACAACTCTCGTAAGAAATTTTCACGCAGGAAAAAAGTGAGACTTATCGAAATATATAGCTTTTTTGGATGTTAACAAAGGTAGCTCCTTCCTTGTTTTTTCGAAAAATTGCCGGATGGGCTAAAATTTAGATTTAAAAACTAATGCCGTTTTCAAATAGCTATGGTTCGTCCCTATGTTGTCACGAGGGGTTTTTTTAGCTCCTTTAGTTTTCGAGTAATCGTTAATGCTACGGATTTTCGCACCCAATTTTTTACATTTCAAAAATTTCTACCGTCGGAACCAAAGAAGCTGGAAAACTGAAACCAATGGTCGTTGTAGGTAGATATATCACCTACCTGGATTTAAAAAATTCAGGCCAATTTGTTCAACACAACTCTCGTAAGAAATTTTCACGCAGGAAAAAAGTGAAACTTATCGAAATATATAGCTTTTTTGGATGTTAACAAAGGTAGCTCCTTCCTTGTTTTTTCAAAAAATTGGCAGATGGGCTGAAATTTAGATTAGAGATTTAATGCCGTTTTAAAATAGCTAAAATTCGTCCCCATGTTGTCATGAGGGGGTATATTTTAGCTCCTTTAGTTTTCGAGTAATCGTTAATGCTACGGATTTTCGCACTTAAAAAATTTCTACCGTCGGAATTAAAAAAGCTGGAGACCTAAAACCAATGGCCGTTGTAGGTACATATGTCACTTACATGGATTTAAAAAATTCAGGCCAATTTGTCCAACACAACTCTCGTAAGAAGTTTTCACGCATGAAAAAAGTGAAACTTATCGAAATATATAGCTTTTTTGGCTGTTAACAAAGGTAGCAGCTACCTTCCTTGTTTTTTCGAAAAATTGGCAGATGGGCTGAAATTTAGATTAGAGATTTAATGCCGTTTTAAAATAGCTAAAATTCGTCCCCATGTTGTCATGAGGGGGTATATTTTAGCTCCTTTAGTTTTCGAGTAATCGTTAATGCTACGGATTTTCGCACCCAATTTTTTTACACTTCAAAAATTTCTACCGTCGGAATCAAAAAAGCTGGACACCTGAAACCAATGGCCGTTGTAGGTAGATATATCATTTAACTGGATTTAAAAAATTCAGGCCAATTCGTTAAACTCAACTCTCTTAGGAAATTTTCACGCATGAAAAAAGTGAAACTTATCGAAATATATAGCTTTTTTGGCTGTTAACAAAGGTAGCAGCTACCTTCCTTGTTTTTTCGAAAAATTGGCGGATGGACTAAAATTTAAATTAAGAAAATAATGCCCTTTTAAAATAGCTAAAGGTTGTCCCCATTTTGTCACAAGGGGTTTTTTTTAGCTCCTTTAGTTTTCGAGTAATCGTTAATGCTACGGATTTTCGCACCCAATTTTTTTACACTTCCAAAATTTCTACAGTCGGAACCAAAGAAGCTGGAGAACTAAAACCAATGGCCGTCTTAGGTAGATATGTCCCCTATCTGGATTTAAAAAATTCAGGTCAATCCGTCCAACACAACTCTCGTAAGAAATTTTCACGCATGAAAAAAGTGAAACTTATTGAAATATATAGCTTTTTTGGCTGTTAACAAAGGTAGCTCCTTCCTTGTTTTTTCGAAAAATTGGCGGATGGACCAAAATTTAAATAAAGAAACTAATGCCCTTTTAAAATAGCTAAAGGTCGTCCCCATGTTGTCACAAGGGGTTTTTTTTAGCTCCTTTAGTTTTCGAGTAATCGTTAATGCTACGGACTTTCGCACCCAATTTTTTTACACTTAAAAATTTTCTACCGTCGGAACCAAAAAAGCTGGAGACTTTAAACCAATGGCCGTTGAAGGTAGATATATCACCTACATAGATTTGGAAAATTCAGGCTAATCCGTCCTGCACATTTCTCGTAAGAAATTTTCACGCATGAAAAAAGTGAAACTTATCGAAATATATATATATCCTTGTTTTTTCGAAAAATTGGCGGATGGACTTTAATTTAAATTAAGATAATAATGCCCTTTTAAAATAGCTAAAGGTTGTCCCCATGTTGTCACAAGGGGGTTTTTTTGGCTCCTTTAGTTTTCGAGTAATCGTTAATGCTATGGATTTTCGCACCCAATTTTTTTACACTTCAAAAATGTCTACAGTCGGAACCAAAGAAGCTGGAGAACTGAAACCAATGGCCGTTGTAGGTAAATATGTCACCTACCTGGATTTAAAAAATTCAGGTCAATCCGTCTAACACAACTCTCGTAAGAAATTTTCATGCCATATTTTTTACACTTCAAAAATGTCTACAGTCGGAACCAAAGAAGCTGGAGAACTGAAACCAATGGCCGTTGTAGGTAGATATGTCACCTACTTAGATTTAGAAAATTCAGGCTAATCCGTCCTTCACACCTCTCGTAAGAAATTTTCAAGCATGAAAAAAGTGAAACTTATCGAAATATATAGCTTTTTTGGCTGTTAACAAAGGTAGCTCCTTCCTTGTTTTTTCGAAAAATTGGCGGAAGGACAGAATATTAAATTAAGGAACTTATGCCCTTTTTAAATAGCTTAAGGTCGCCCCACTTTTGTCACGAGGGGGTTTTTTTATCTTCTTTAGTTTTCGAGTAATCGTTAATGCTACGGATTTTCGCACCCAATTTTTTTACACTTCAAAAATTTCTACCGTTGGAACCAAAAAAGCTGGAGACCTTAAACCAATGGCTGTTGTAGGTAGATATAACACCTACCTAGATTAAGAAAATTCAGGCTAATCCGTTCAACACAACTCTCGTAAGAAATTTTCACGCATGAAAAAAGTGAAACTTATCGAAATATATAGCTTTTTTGGCTGTTAACAAAGGTAGCAGCTACCTTCCTTGTTTTTTCGATAATTGGCGGATGGGCTAAAATTTAGATTAAAAAACTAATGCCGTTATAAAATAGCTAAGGGTCGTCCCCATGTTGTCACGAGGGGGTATATTTTAGCTCCTTTAGTTTTCGAGTAATCGTTAATGCTACGGATTTTCGCACCCAACTTTTTTACACTTCCAAAATTTCTACAGTCGGAACCAAAGAAGCTGGAGAACTAAAACCAATGGCCGACTTAGGTAGATATGTCACCTATTTAAAAAATTCAGGTCAATCCGTCCAACACAACTCTCGTAAGAAATTTTCACGCATGAAAAAAGTGAAACTTATCGAAATATATAGCTTTTTTGGCTGTTAACAAAGGTAGCTCCTTCCTTGTTTTTTCGAAAAATTGGCGGATGGACCAAAATTTAAATAAAGAAACTAATGCTCTTTTAAAATAGCTAAAGGTCGTCTTCATGTTATCACAAGGGGGTTTTTTTAGCTCCTTTAGTTTTCGAGTAATCGTTAATGCTACGGATTTTCGCACCCAATTTTTTTACACTTCAAAAATTTCTACAGTCGGAACCAAAAAAAGCTGGAGACCTGAAACCAATGGCCGTTATAAGAAGATATGTCACCTACCTGGATTTAAAAAATTTAGGCCAATTTGTCCAACACAACTCTCGTAAAAAATTTTCACGCAGGAAAAAAGTGAAACTTATCGAAATATATAGCTTTTTTGGATGTTAACAAAGGTAGCACCTTCCTTGTTTTTTCGAAAAATTGGCGGATGGGCTAAAATTTAGATTAAAAAACTAATGCCGTTTTAAAATAGCTAAAGGTCGTCCCTATGTTGTCACGAGGGGATTTTTTTAGCTCCTTTAGTTTTTGAGTAATCGTTAATGCTACGGATTTTCGCACCAAATTTTTTTACACTTCAAAAATTTCTACCGCTGGAATTAAAGAAGCTGGTTACCTGAAACCAATGGCCGTTGTAGGTAGATATGTCACCTACCTTAATTTAAAAAATTTAGGCCAATCCGTCAAACACAACTCTCGTTAGAAATTTTCACGCATGAAAAAAGTGAATCTTATCGAAATATATAGCTTTTTTGGCTGTTAACAAAGGTAGGATTTTTAAAATTCAGGCCAATTTGTTCAACACAACTCTCGTAAGAAATTTTCACGCAGGAAAAAAGTGAAACTTATCGATATATATAGCTTTTTTGGATGTTAACAAAGGTAGCTCCTTCCTTGTTTTTTCGAAAAATTGCCGGATGGGCTAAAATTTAGATTTAAAAACTAATGCCGTTTTAAAAAAGCTAAGGGTTGTCCCTATGTTGTCACGAGGGGTTTTTTTTAGCTCCTTTAGTTTTCGAGTAATCGTTAATGCTACGGACTTTCGCACCCAATTTTTTTACACTTCAAAAAATTCTACAGTCGGAATTAAATAATCTGGAGACCTGAAACCAATGGCCGTTGTAGGTAGATATAACACCTACCTGGATTAAAAAAATACAGGCCAATTTGTCCAACACAACTCTCGTAATAAATTTTCACGCAGGAAAAAATTGAAACTTATCGAAATATATAGCTTTTTTGGATGTTAACAAAGGTAGCTCCTTCCTTGTTTTTTCAAAAAATTGGCAGATGGGCTGAAATTTAGATTAGAGATTTAATGCCGTTTTAAAATAGCTAAAATTCGTCCCCATGTTGTTATGAGGGGGTATATTTTAGCTCCTTTAGTTTTCGAGTAATCATTAATGCTACGGATTTTCGCACTTAAAAAATTTCTACCGTCGGAACCATAAAAGCTGGAGATCTAAAACCAATGGCCGTTGTAGGTAGATATATCACCTACTTAGATTTAAAAAATTCAGGCTAATCCGTCCAACACAACTCTCGGAAGAAATTTTCACGCATGAAAAAAGTGAAACTTATCGAAATATATAGCTTTTTTGTCTGTTAACAAAGGTAGCAGCTACCTTCCTTTTTTTTTCGAAAAATTGGCGGATGGGCTGAAATTAAGATTGGAAATTTAATGTTGTTTAAAATAGCTAAAATTCGTCCCCATGTTGTCACGAGGGGGTATATTTTAGCTCCTTTAGTTTTCGAGTAATCGTTAATGCTACGGATTTTCGCACCCAATTTTTTTATACTTCCAAAATTTTTACAGTCGGAACTAAAGAAGCTGGAGAACTAAAACCAATGGCCGTCTTAGGTAGATATGTCATTTATCTGGATTTAAAAAATTCAGGCCAATTTGTCCAACACAACTCTCGTAAGAAATTTTCACGCATGAAAAAAGTGAAACTTATTGAAATATATAGCTTTTTTGGCTGTTAACAAAGGTAGCTCCTTCCTTGTTTTTTCGAAAAATTGGCGGATGGACCAAAATTTAAATAAAGAAACTAATGCCCTTTTAAAATAGCTAAAGGTTGTCCCCATGTTGTCACAAGGGGTTTTTTTTAGCTCCTTTAGTTTTCGAGTAATCGTTAATGCTACGGACTTTCGCACCCAATTTTTTTACACTTAAAAAATTTCTACCGTCGGAACCAAAAAAACTGGAGACCTTAAACCATTGGCCGTTGAAGGTAGATATATCACCTTCATAGATTTAGAAAATTCAGGCTAATCCGTCCTGCACATTTCTCGTAAGAAATTTTCACGCATGAAAAAAGTGAAATTTATCGAAATATATATATATCCTTGTTTTTTCGAAAAATTGGCGGATGGACTTAAATTTAAATTAAGAAAATAATGCCCTTTTAAAAAAGCTAAAGGTTGTCCCCATGTTATCACAAGGGGGTTTTTTTAGCTCCTTTAGTTTTCGAGTAATCGTTAATGCTACGGATTTTCGCACCCAATTTTTTTACACTTCAAAAATGTCTACAGTCGGAACCAAAGAAGCTGGAGAACTGAAACCAATGGCCGTTGTAGGTAAATATGTCACCTACCTGGATTTAAAAAATTCAGGTCAATCCGTCTAACACAACTCTCGTAAGAAATTTTCACGCCATATTTTTTACACTTCAAAAATGTCTACAGTCGGAACCAAAGAAGCTGGAGAACTGAAACCAATGGCCGTTGTAGGTAGATATGTCACCTACTTAGATTTAAAAAATTCAGGCTAATCCGTCCTTCACATCTCTCGTAAGAAATTTTCAAGCATGAAAAAAGTGAAACTTATCGAAATATATAGCTTTTTTGGCTGTTAACAAAGGTAGCTCCTTCCTTGTTTTTTCGAAAAATTGGCGAAAAGACAAATTATTAAATTAAGAAACTAATGCCCTTTTTAAATAGCTAAAGGTCGTCCCACTTTTGTCACGAGGGGGTTTTTTTATCTTCTTTAGTTTTCGAGTAATCGTTAATGCTACGGATTTTCGCACCCAATTTTTTTACACTTCAAAAATTTCTACCGTTGGAACCAAAGAAGCTGGAGACCTTAAACCAGTGGCTGTTGTAGGTAGATATGTCACCTACCTTAATTTAAAAAATTTAGGCCAACCCGTTAAACTCAACTCTCTTAGGAAATTTTCACGCATGAAAAAAGTGAAACTTATCGAAATATATAGCTTTTTTGGCTGTTAACAAAGGTAGCAGCTACCTTCCTTGTTTTTTCGAAAAATTGGCGGATGGGGTAAAATTTAGATTGAAAAACTAATGCCGTTTTAAAATAGCTAAGGGTTGTCCCCATGTTGTCACAAGGGGTTTTTTTTAGCTCCTTTAGTTTTCGAGTAATCGTTAATGCTACGGATTTTCGCACCCAACTTTTTTAACACTTCCAAAATTTCTACAGTCGGAACCAAAGAAGCTGGAGAACTAAAACCAATGGCCGTCTAAGGTAGATATGTCACCTTTTTAAAAAATTCAGGTCAATCCGTCCAACACAACTCTCGTAAGAAATTTTCACGCATGATAAAAGTGAAACTTATCGAAATATATAGCTTTTTTGGCTGTTAACAAAGGTAGCTCCTTCCTTGTTTTTTCGAAAAATTGGCGGATGGACCAAAATTTAAATAAAGAAATTAATGCTCTTTTAAAATAGCTAAAGGTCGTCCCATTGTTATCACAAGGGGGTTTTTTTAGCTCCTTTAGTTTTCGAGTAATCGTTAATGCTACGGATTTTCGCACCCAATTTTTTTACAATTCAAAAATTTCTACAGTCGGAACCAAAAAAAGCTGGAGACCTGAAACCAATGGCCGTTATAAGTAGATATGTCACCTACCTGGATTTAAAAAATTTAGGCCAATTTGTCCAACACAACTCTCGTAAAAAATTTTCACGCAGGAAAAAAGTGAAACTTATCGAAATATATAGCTTTTTTGGATGTTAACAAAGGTAGCTCCTTCCTTGTTTTTTCGAAAAATTGGCGGATGGGCTAAAATTTAGATTAAAAAACTAATGCCGTTTTAAAATAGCTAAGGGTCGTCCCTATGTTGTCACGAGGGGTTTTTTTTTAGATCCTTTAGTTTTCGAGTAATCGTTAATGCTACGGATTTTCGCACACAATTTTTTTACACTTAAAACATTTCTACCGTCGGAACCAAAAAAAACTGGAGACCTAAAACCAATGGCCGTAATAGGTAAATATGTCACCTACCTAGATTTAGAAAAGTCAGACCAATCCGTTCAACACAACTCTCGTAAGAAATTTTCACGCATGAAAAAAGAGAAACTTATCGAAATATATAGCTTTTTTGGCTGTTAACAAAGGTAGCAGCTACTTTCCTTGTTTTTTCGAAAAATTGGCGGATGGGCTAAAATTAAGATTAAAAATTGAATGCCGTTTTAAAATAGCTAAGGGTCCTCCCCATGTTGTCACGAGGGGGTTTTTTTTAGCTCCTTTAGTTTTCGAGTAATCGTTAATGCTACGGATTTTCGCACCCAATTTTTTTACACTTCAAAAATTTCTACCGTCGGAACCAAAAAAAACGGATAACTGAAACCAATGGCCGTCTTAGGTAGATATGTCACCTACCTGGATTTAAAAAATTCAGGCCAATTTGTCCAATACAACTCTCGTAAGAAATTTTCACGCATGAAAAAAGTGAAACTTATCGAAATATATAGCTTTTTTGGATGTTAACAAAGGTAGCACCTTCCTTGTTTTTTCGAAAAATTGGCGGACGGGCTAAAATTTAGATTAAAAAACTAATGCCGTTTTAAAAAAGCTAAGGGTCGTCCCTATGTTATTACGAGGGGGTTTTTTTTAGATCCTTTAGTTTTTGAGTAATCGTTAATGCTACGGATTTTCGCACCCAATTTTTTTACACTTAAAAAATTTCTACCGTCGGAACCAAAATAACTGGAGACCTAAACCCAATGGCCGTTGTAGGTAGATATATCACCTACCTAGATTTAGAAAATTCAGGCTAATCCGTCCTACACAACTCTCGTAAGAAATTTTCACGCATGAAAAAAGTGAAACTTATCGAAATATATAGCTTTTTTGGCTGTTAACAAAGGTAGCAGCTACCTTCCTTGTTTTTTCGAAAAATTGGCCGATGGGCTGAAATTTAGATTAATTTAATGCCGTTTTAAAATAGCAAAAATTCGTCCCCATGTTGTCACGAGGGGGTATATTTTAGCTCCTTTAGTTTTCGAGTAATCGTTAATGCTACGGATTTTCGCACCCAATTTTTTTACACTTCAAAAATTTCTACCGTCAGAATCAAGAAAGCTGGACACCTGAAACCAATGGCCGTTGTAGGTAAATATATCATTTACCTGGATTTAAAAAATTCAGGCCAATTCGTCAAACACAACTCTCTTAGGAAATTTTCACGCATGAAAAAAGTGAAACTTATCGAAATATATAGCTTTTTTGGCTGTTAACAAAGGTAGCAGCTACCTTCCTTGTTTTTTCGAAAAATTGGTGGATGGACCAAAATTTAAATTAGGAAAATAATGCTCTTTTAAAATAGCTAAAGGTTGTCCCCATGTTGTCACAAGGGGGTTTTTTAGCTCCTTTAGTTTTCGAGTAATCGTTAATGCTACGGATTTTCGCACTCAATTTTTTTACACTTCTACCGTTGGAATTAAAAAAGCTGGTTACCTGAAACCAATGGCCGTTGTAGGTAGATATGTCACCTACCTTAATTTAAAAAATTTAGGCCAATCCGTCTAACACAACTCTCGTAAGAAATTTTCACGCATGAAAAAAGTGAATCTTATCGAAATATATAGCTTTTTTGGCTGTTAACAAAGGTAGCTCCTTCCTTGTTTTTTCGAAAAATTGGTAGATGGGCTGAAATTTAGATTAAAGATTTAATGCCGTTTTCAAATAGCTAAGGGTCGTCCCCATGTTGTCACGAGGGGGTTTTTTTTAGCTCCTTTAGTTTTCGAGTAATCGTTAATGCTACGGATTTTCGCACCCAATTTTTTTACACTTCAAAAATTTCTACCGTCGGAACCAAAAAAAATGGATAACTGAAACCAATGGCCGTCTTAGGTAGATATGTCACCTACCTGGATTTAAAAAATTCAGGCCAATTTGTCCAATACAACTCTCGTAAGAAATTTTCACGCATGAAAAAAGTGAAACTTATCGAAATATATAGCTTTTTTGGATGTTAACAAAGGTAGCACCTTCCTTGTTTTTTCGAAAAATTGGCGGACGGGCTAAAATTTAGTTTAAAAAACTAATGCCGTTTTAAAAAAGCTAAGGGTCGTCCCTATGTTATTACGAGGGGGTTTTTTTTAGATCCTTTAGTTTTTGAGTAATCGTTAATGCTACGGATTTTCGCACCCAATTTTTTTACACTTAAAAAATTTCTACCGTCGGAACCAAAATAACTGGAGACCTAAACCCAATGGCCGTTGTAGGTAGATATATCACCTACCTAGATTTAGAAAATTCAGGCTAATCCGTCCTACACAACTCTCGTAAGAAATTTTCACGCATGAAAAAAGTGAAACTTATCGAAATATATAGCTTTTTTGGCTGTTAACAAAGGTAGCAGCTACCTTCCTTGTTTTTTCGAAAAATTGGCCGATGGGCTGAAATTTAGATTAATTTAATGCCGTTTTAAAATAGCAAAAATTCGTCCCCATGTTGTCACGAGGGGGTATATTTTAGCTCCTTTAGTTTTCGAGTAATCGTTAATGCTACGGATTTTCGCACCCAATTTTTTTACACTTCAAAAATTTCTACCGTCAGAATCAAGAAAGCTGGACACCTGAAACCAATGGCCGTTGTAGGTAAATATATCATTTACCTGGATTTAAAAAATTCAGGCCAATTCGTCAAACACAACTCTCTTAGGAAATTTTCACGCATGAAAAAAGTGAAACTTATCGAAATATATAGCTTTTTTGGCTGTTAACAAAGGTAGCAGCTACCTTCCTTGTTTTTTCGAAAAATTGGTGGATGGACCAAAATTTAAATTAGGAAAATAATGCTCTTTTAAAATAGCTAAAGGTTGTCCCCATGTTGTCACAAGGGGGTTTTTTAGCTCCTTTAGTTTTCGAGTAATCGTTAATGCTACGGATTTTCGCACTCAATTTTTTTACACTTCTACCGTTGGAATTAAAAAAGCTGGTTACCTGAAACCAATGGCCGTTGTAGGTAGATATGTCACCTACCTTAATTTAAAAAATTTAGGCCAATCCGTCTAACACAACTCTCGTAAGAAATTTTCACGCATGAAAAAAGTGAATCTTATCGAAATATATAGCTTTTTTGGCTGTTAACAAAGGTAGCTCCTTCCTTGTTTTTTCGAAAAATTGGTAGATGGGCTGAAATTTAGATTAAAGATTTAATGCCGTTTTAAAATAGCTAAGGGTCGTCCCCATGTTGTCACGAGGGGGTTTTTTTTAGCTCCTTTAGTTTTCGAGTAATCGTTAATGCTACGGATTTTCGCACCCAATTTTTTTACACTTCAAATATTTCTACAGTCGGAACCAAAAAAGCTGGACACCTGAAACCAATGGCCGTTGTAGGTAGATATATCACCTACCTGGATTTAAAAAATTTTGGCCAATTCGTCAAACACAACTCTCTTAGGAAATTTTCACGCATGAAAAAAGTGAAACTTATCGAAATATATAGCTTTTTTGGCTGTTAACAAAGGTAGCAGCTACCTTCCTTGTTTTTTCGAAAAAATAGCGGATGGACCAAAATTTAAATTGAGAAACTAATGCCCCTTTAAAATAGCTAAAGGTTGTCCCCATGTTGTCACAAGGGGGTTTTTTTAGCTCCTTTAGTTTTCGAGTAATCGTTAATGCTATGGATTTTCGCACCCAATTTTTTTACACTTAAAAAATGTCTACAATCGAAATTAAAGAAGCTGGAGAACTGAAACCAATGGCCGTTGTAGGTAAATATGTCACCTACCTGGATTTAAAAAATTCAGGTCAATCCGTCTAACACAACTCTCGTAAGAAATTTTCACGCCATATTTTTTACACTTAAAAAATTTCTACCGTCGGAACCAAAATAGCTGGAGACCTAAAACCAATGGCCGTTGAAGATAGATATGTCACCTACTTAGATTTAGAAAATTCAGGCTAATCCATCCTTCATACCTCTCTTAAGAAATTTTCAAGCATGAAAAAAGTGAAACTTATCGAAATATATAGCTTTTTTGGCTGTTAACAAAGGTAGCTCCTTCCTTGTTTTTTCGAAAAATTGGCGGAAGAACCAAAATTTAAATAAAGGATCTAATGCCCTTTTTAAATAGCTAAAGGTCGTCCCCATTTTGTTTTTTTATCTTCTTTAGTTTTCGAGTAATCGTTAATGCTACGGATATTCGCACCCAATTTTTTTACACTTCAAAAATTTCTACCGTTGGAATCAAAAAAGCTGGAGACTTCAAACCAATTACTGTTGTAGGAAGATATATCGCCTACCTAGATTAAGAAAATTAAGGCTAATCCGTTCAACACAACTCTCGTAAGAAATTTTCACGCATGAAAAAAGTGAAACTTATCGAAATATATAGCTTTTTTGGCTGTTAACAAAGGTAGCAGCTACCTTCCTTGTTTTTTCGAAAAATTGGCGGATGGACCCAAATTTAAATTAAGAAAATAATGCCCTTTTAAAATAGCTATAATTCGTCCCCATGTTTTCACGAGGGGGTATATGTTAGCTCCTTTAGCTTTCGAGTAATCGTTAATGCTACGGATTTTAGCACCCAATTTTTTTACATTTAAAAAATTTCTACCGTCGGAATCAAAAAAGCTGGACACCTGAAACCAATGGCCGTTGTAGGTAGATATATCATTTACCTGGATTTAAAAAATTAAGGCCAATCCGTCAAACACAACTCTCGTAAGAAATTTTCACGCATGAAGAAAGTGAAACTTATCGAAATATATAGCTTTTTTGGCTGTTAACAAAGGTAGCTCCTTCCTTGTTTTTTCGAAAAATTGGCGGAAGAACCGAAATTTAAATTAAGAAACTAATGCCGTTTTAAAATAGCTAAGGGTCGTCCCCATGTTGTCGCGAGGGGTTTTTTTTTAGCTCCTTTAGTTTTCCAGTAATCGTTAATGCTACGGATTTTCGCACCCAATTTTTTTACACTTCAAAAATTTCTACCGTCGGAACCAAAAAAGCAGGAGAACTGAAACAAACGGCCGTTTTAGGTAGATATGTCGCCTACTTGGATTTAAAAAATTCAGGTCAATCCGTCTAACACAACTCTCGTAAGAAATTTTCACGCATGAAAAAAGTGAAACTTATCGAAATATATAGCTTTTTTGGATGTTAACAAAGGTAGCAGCTACCTTCCTTGTTTTTTCGAAAAATTGGCGGATGGACCAAAATTTAAAATAAAGAAACTAATGTCCCTTTAAAATAGCTAAAGGTTGTCCCCATGTTGTCACAAGGGGGTTTTTTTAGCTCCTTTAGTTTTCGAGTAATCGTTAATGCTACGGATTTTCGCACCCAATTTTTTTACACTTCAAAAATTTCTACAGTCGGAACCAAATAAAGCTGGAGAACTGAAACCAATGGCCGTCTTAGGTAGATATGTCACCTTTTTAAAAAATTCAGGTCAATCCGTCCAACACAACTCTCGTAAGAAATTTTCACGCATGAAAAAAGTGAAACTTATCGAAATATATAGCTTTTTTGGCTGTTAACAAAGGTAGCTCCTTCCTTGTTTTTTCGAAAAATTGGCGGATGGACCAAAATTTAAATAAAGAAATTAATGCTCTTTTAAAATAGCTAAAGGTCGTCCCCATGTTATCACAAGGGGGTTTTTTTAGCTCCTTTAGTTTTCGAGTAATCGTTAATGCTACGGATTTTCGCACCCAATTTTTTTACAATTCAAAAATTTCTACAGTCGGAACCAAAAAAAGCTGGAGACCTGAAACCAATGGCCGTTATAAGTAGATATGTCACCTACCTGGATTTAAAAAATTTAGGCCAATTTGTCCAACACAACTCTCGTAAAAAATTTTCACGCAGGAAAAAAGTGAAACTTATCGAAATATATAGCTTTTTTGGATGTTAACAAAGGTAGCTCCTTCCTTGTTTTTTCGAAAAATTGGCGGATGGGCTAAAATTTAGATTAAAAAACTAATGCCGTTTTAAAATAGCTAAGGGTCGTCCCTATGTTGTCACGAGGGGGTTTTTTTTAGATCCTTTAGTTTTCGAGTAATCGTTAATGCTACGGATTTTCGCACACAATTTTTTTACACTTAAAACATTTCTACCGTCGGAACCAAAAAAACTGGAGACCTAAAACCAATGGCCGTAATAGGTAAATATGTCACCTACCTAGATTTAGAAAAGTCAGACCAATCCGTTCAACACAACTCTCGTAAGAAATTTTCACGCATGAAAAAAGAGAAACTTATCGAAATATATAGCTTTTTTGGCTGTTAACAAAGGTAGCAGCTACTTTCCTTGTTTTTTCGAAAAATTGGCGGATGGGCTAAAATTAAGATTAAAAATTGAATGCCGTTTTAAAATAGCTAAGGGTCCTCCCCATGTTGTCACGAGGGGGTTTTTTTTAGCTCCTTTAGTTTTCGAGTAATCGTTAATGCTACGGATTTTCGCACCCAATTTTTTTACACTTCAAAAATTTCTACCGTCGGAACCAAAAAAAATGGATAACTGAAACCAATGGCCGTCTTAGGTAGATATGTCACCTACCTGGATTTAAAAAATTCAGGCCAATTTGTCCAATACAACTCTCGTAAGAAATTTTCACGCATGAAAAAAGTGAAACTTATCGAAATATATAGCTTTTTTGGATGTTAACAAAGGTAGCACCTTCCTTGTTTTTTCGAAAAATTGGCAGATGGACCAAAATTTTGATTAAAAAACTAATGCCGTTTTAAAAAAGCTAAGGGTCGTCCCTATGTTATTACGAGGGGTTTTTTTTTAGATCCTTTAGTTTTTGAGTAATCGTTAATGCTACGGATTTTCGCACCCAATTTTTTTACACTTAAAAAATTTCTACCGTCGGAACCAAAATAACTGGAGACCTAAACCCAATGGCCGTTGTAGGTAGATATATCACCTACCTAGACTTAGAAAATTCAGGCTAATCCGTCCTACACAACTCTCGTAAGAAATTTTCACGCATGAAAAAAGTGAAACTTATCGAAATATATAGCTTTTTTGGCTGTTAACAAAGGTAGCAGCTACCTTCCTTGTTTTTTCGAAAAATTGGCCGATGGGCTGAAATTTAGATTAGAAATTTAATGCCGTTTTGAAATAGCAAAAATTCGTCCCCATGTTGTCACGAGGGGGTATATTTTAGCTCCTTTAGTTTTCGAGTAATCGTTAATGCTACGGATTTTCGCACCCAATTTTTTTACACTTCAAAAATTTCTACCGTCAGAATCAAGAAAGCTGGACACCTGAAACCAATGGCCGTTGTAGGTAAATATATCATTTACCTGGATTTAAAAAATTCAGGCCAATTCGTCAAACACAACTCTCTTAGGAAATTTTCACGCATGAAAAAAGTGAAACTTATCGAAATATATAGCTTTTTTGGCTGTTAACAAAGGTAGCAGCTACCTTCCTTGTTTTTTCGAAAAATTGGTGGATGGACCAAAATTTAAATTAGGAAAATAATGCTCTTTTAAAATAGCTAAAGGTTGTCCCCATGTTGTCACAAGGGGGTTTTTTAGCTCCTTTAGTTTTCGAGTAATCGTTAATGCTACGGATTTTCGAACTCAATTTTTTTACACTTCTACCGTTGGAATTAAAAAAGCTGGTTACCTGAAACCAATGGCCGTTGTAGGTAGATATGTCACCTACCTTAATTTAAAAAATTTAGGCCAATCCGTCTAACACAACTCTCGTAAGAAATTTTCACGCATGAAAAAAGTGAATCTTATCGAAATATATAGCTTTTTTGGCTGTTAACAAAGATAGCTCCTTCCTTGTTTTTTCGAAAAATTGGTAGATGGGCTGAAATTTAGATTAAAGATTTAATGCCGTTTTAAAATAGCTAAGGGTCGTCCCCATGTTGTCACGAGGGGGTTTTTTTTAGCTCCTTTAGTTTTCGAGTAATCGTTAATGCTACGGATTTTCGCACCCAATTTTTTTACACTTCAAATATTTCTACAGTCGGAACCAAAAAAGCTGGACACCTGAAACCAATGGCCGTTGTAGGTAGATATATCACCTACCTGGATTTAAAAAATTTTGGCCAATTCGTCAAACACAACTCTCTTAGGAAATTTTCACGCATGAAAAAAGTGAAACTTATCGAAATATATAGCTTTTTTGGCTGTTAACAAAGGTAGCAGCTACCTTCCTTGTTTTTTCGAAAAAATAGCGGATGGACCAAAATTTAAATTGAGAAACTAATGCCCCTTTAAAATAGCTAAAGGTTGTCCCCATGTTGTCACAAGGGGGTTTTTTTAGCTCCTTTAGTTTTCGAGTAATCGTTAATGCTATGGATTTTCGCACCCAATTTTTTTACACTTCAAAAATGTCTACAATCGGAATTAAAGAAGCTGGAGAACTGAAACCAATGGCCGTTGTAGGTAAATATGTCACCTACCTGGATTTAAAAAATTCAGGTCAATCCGTCTAACACAACTCTCGTAAGAAATTTTCACGCCATATTTTTTACACTTAAAAAATTTCTACCGTCGGAACCAAAATAGCTGGAGACCTAAAACCAATGGCCGTTGAAGGTAGATATGTCACCTACTTAGATTTAGAAAATTCAGGCTAATCCATCCTTCATACCTCTCGTAAGAAATTTTCAAGCATGAAAAAAGTGAAACTTATCGAAATATATAGCTTTTTTGGCTGTTAACAAAGGTAGCTCCTTCCTTGTTTTTTCGAAAAATTGGCGGAAGAACCAAAATTTAAATAAAGGATCTAATGCCCTTTTTAAATAGCTAAAGGTCGTCCCCATTTTGTTTTTTTATCTTCTTTAGTTTTCGAGTAATCGTTAATGCTACGGATATTCGCACCCAATTTTTTTACACTTCAAAAATTTCTACCGTTGGAATCAAAAAAGCTGGAGACTTTAAACCAATTACTGTTGTAGGAAGATATATCGCCTACCTAGATTAAGAAAATTAAGGCTAATCCGTTCAACACAACTCTCGTAAGAAATTTTCACGCATGAAAAAAGTGAAACTTATCGAAATATATAGCTTTTTTGGCTGTTAACAAAGGTAGCAGCTACCTTCCTTGTTTTTTCGAAAAATTGGCGGATGGACCCAAATTTAAATTAAGAAAATAATGCCCTTTTAAAATAGCTATAATTCGTCCCCATGTTTTCACGAGGGGGTATATGTTAGCTCCTTTAGCTTTCGAGTAATCGTTAATGCTACGGATTTTCGCACCCAATTTTTTTACATTTCAAAAATTTCTACCGTCGGAATCAAAAAAACTGGACACCTGAAACCAATGGCCGTTGTAGGTAGATATATCATTTACCTGGATTTAAAAAATTAAGGCCAATCCGTCAAACACAACTCTCGTAAGAAATTTTCACGCATGAAGAAAGTGAAACTTATTGAAATATATAGCTTTTTTGGCTGTTAACAAAGGTAGCTCCTTCCTTGTTTTTTCGAAAAATTGGCGGAAGAACCGAAATTTAAATTAAGAAACTAATGCCGTTTTAAAATAGCTAAGGGTCGTCCCCATGTTGTCGCGAGGGGTTTTTTTTAGCTCCTTTAGTTTTCCAGTAATCGTTAATGCTACGGATTTTCGCACCCAATTTTTTTACACTTCAAAAATTTCTACCGTCGGAACCAAAAAAGCAGGAGAACTGAAACAAACGGCCGTTTTAGGTAGATATGTCGCCTACTTGGATTTAAAAAATTCAGGTCAATCCGTCTAACACAACTCTCGTAAGAAATTTTCACGCATGAAAAAAGTGAAACTTATCGAAATATATAGCTTTTTTGGATGTTAACAAAGGTAGCAGCTACCTTCCTTGTTTTTTCGAAAAATTGGCGGATGGACCAAAATTTAAAATAAAGAAACTAATGTCCCTTTAAAATAGCTAAAGGTTGTCCCCATGTTGTCACAAGGGGGTTTTTTTAGCTCCTTTAGTTTTCGAGTAATCGTTAATGCTACGGATTTTCGCACCCAATTTTTTTACACTTCAAAAATGTCTACAGTCGGAACCAAATAAAGCTGGAGAACTGAAACCAATGGCCGTCTTAGGTAGATATGTCGCCTACCTGGATTTAAAAAATTCAGGTCAATCCGTCCAACACAACTCTCGTAAGAAATTTTCACGCATGAAAAAAGTGAAACTTATCGAAATATATAGCTTTTTTGGCTGTTAACAAAGGTAGCTCCTTCCTTGTTTTTTCGAAAAATTGGCGGATGGACCAAAATTTAAATTAAAAAACTAATGCCCTTTTAAAATAGCTAAGGGTCGTCCCCATGTTATCACAAGGAGGTTTTTTTAGCTCCTTTAGTTTTCGAGTAATCGTTAATGCAACAGATTTTCGCACCCATTTTTTTTACACTTAAAAAATTTCTACAGTCGGAACCAAAAAAGCTGGAGACCTGAAACCAATGGCCGTTATAGGTAGATATGTCACCTACCTGGATTTGAATTCAGGCCAATTTGTCCAATACAACTCTCGTAAGAAATTTTCACGCAGAAAAAAAGTGAAACTTATCGAAATATATAGCTTTTTTGGCTGTTAACAAAGGTAGCAGCTACTTTCCTTGTTTTTTCGAAAAATTGGCGGATGGGCTAAAATTTAGATTAAAAAACTAATGCCGTTTTAAAATAGCTAAGGGTTGTCCCTATGTTGTCACGAGGGGTTTTTTTTTAGATTCTTTAGTTTTCGAGTAATCGTTAATGCTACGGATTTTCGCACGCAATTTTTTTACACTTAAAAAATTTCTACCGTCGGAACCAAAAAAGCTGGAGACCTAAAACCAATGATTGTTGTAGGTAGATATATCACCTACCTAGATTTAGAAAATTCAGGCTAATCCGTCCTACACAACTCTCGTAAGAAATTTACACGCATGAAAAAAGTGAAACTTATCGATATATATAACTTTTTTGGCTGTTAACAAAGGTAGCTCCTTCCTTGTTTTTTCGAAAATTTGGCGGAAGGACCGAAATTTAAATTAAGAAATTATTGTTTTTTTGAAATAGCTAAAGGTCATCCCCATGTTATCACAAGGGGGTTTTTTTAGCTCCTTTAGTTTTTGAGTAATCGTTAATGCTACTGATTTTCGCAAACAATTTTTTTACACTTAAAAAATTTCTACCGTCGGAACTAAAAAAGCTGGAGACCTGAAACCAATGGCCGTTGTAGGTAGATATATCATTTACCTGGATTTAAAAAATTTAGGCCAATCCGTTTAACACAACTCTCGTAAGAAATTTTCACGCATGAAAAAAGTGAATCTTATTTCGATATATTTTATCGAATATATTGATATATTTTATATTTCGATATATAGCTTTTTTGGCTGTTAACAAAGGTAGCTCCTTCCTTGTTTTTTCGAAAAATTGGCGGATGGACCGAAATTTAAATTAAAAAACTAATGCCGTTTTAAAATAGCTAAGGGTCGTCCTTATGTTGTCACAAGGGGGTTTTTTTTAGCTCCTTTAGTTTTCGAGTAATCGTTAATGCTACGGATTTTCGCACCCAATTTTGTTACACTTCAAAAATTTCTACCGTCGGAACCAAAAAAGCTGGAGACCTGAAACCAATGGCCGTCTTAGGAAGATATGTCACCTACCTGGATTTAAAAAATTCAGGTCAATCCGTCTAACACAACTCTCGTAAGAAATTTTCACGCATGAAAAAAGTGAAACTTATCGAAATATATAGCTTTTTTGGATGTTAACAAAGGTAGCACCTTCCTTGTTTTTTCGAAAAATTGGCAGATGGACCAAAATTTTGATTAAAAAACTAATGCCGTTTTAAAATAACTAAAGGTCGTCACTATGTTGTCACGAGGGGGTTTTTTTAGCTCCTTTAGTTTTTGAGTAATCTTTAAGGCTACGGATTTTCGCACACAATTTTTTTACACTTCAAAAATTCCTACCGTCGGAACCAAAAAAGCTGGAGACCTGAAACCAATGGCCGTTGTAGGTAAATATATCACCTACCTAGATTTAGAAAATTCAGGCTAATCCGACCTACACAACTCTCGTAAGAAATTTTCACTCATGAAAAAAGTTAAACTTATCGAAATATATAGCTTGTTTGGCTGTTAACAAAGGTAGCTCCTTCCTTGTTTTTTCGAAAAATTGGCGAAAGGACCGAAATTTAAATTAAGGAACTAATGCCGTTTTAAAATAGCTAAGGGTCGTTCCAATGTTGTCACGAGGAATTTTTTTTTAGCTCCTTTAGTTTTCGAGTAATCGTTAATACTACGGATTTTCGCACCCAATTTTTATACACTTCAAAAATTTCTACCGTCGGAACCAAAAAAGCTGGAGAACTGAAACCAATGGCCGTCTTAGATAAATTAGTCGCCTACCTAGATTTAAAAAATTCAGGTCAATCCGTCTTACACAACTCTCGTAAGAAATTTTCACGCATGAAAAAAGTGAAACTTATCGAAATATATAGCTTTTTTGGCTGTTAACAAAGGTAGCAGCTAACTTCCTTGTTTTTTCGAAAAATTGGCGAATGGGCTAAAATTTAGATTAAAAATTTACTGCCGTATTAAAATAGCTAAGACTCGATCCCATGTTGTCACGAGGGGGTTTTTTTTAGCTCCTTTAGTTTTCGAGTAATCGTTAATGCTACGGATTTTCGCACCCAATTTTTTTACACTTCAAAAATTTCTACCGTCGGAACCAAAAAAGCTGGAGACCTGAAACCAATGGCCGTTTTAGGTAGATATGTTACCTACCTGGATTTAAAAAATTTAGGCCAATCCGTTCAACACAACTCTCGTAAGAAATTTTCACGCAGAAAAAAAGTGAATCTTATCGAAACATATAGCTTTTATGGCTGTTAACAAAGGTAGCTCCTTCCTTGTTTTTTCGAAAAATTGGCGGATGGACCGAAATTTAAATTAAAAAACTAATGCCGTTTTAAAATAGCTAAGGGTCGTCCTTATGTTGTCACGAGGGGGTTTTTTTTAGCTCCTTTAGTTTTTGAGTAATCGTTAATGCTACGGATTTTCGCACCCAGTTTTTTTACACTTCAAAAATTTCTACCGCCGGAACCAAAAAAGCTGGAGACCTAAAAATGATTTGGAAAATTCAATTTAATCCGTCCTACACAACTCTCGTAAGAAATTTTCACGCAGAAAAAAAGTGAATCTTATCGAAATATATAGCTTTTTTGGCTGTTAACAAAGGTAGCTCCTTCCTTGTTTTTTCGAAAAATTGGCGGATGAACCGAAATTTAAATTAAAAAACTAATGCCGTTTTAAAAAAGCTAAAATTCGTCCCCATGTTGTCACGAGGGGGTATATTTTAGCTCCTTTAGTTTTCGAGTAATCGTTAATGCTACGGATTTTCGCACCCAATTTTTTTACATTTTAAAAATTTCTACTGTCGGAATCAAAAAAGCTGGACATCTGAAACCAATGGCCGTTGTAGGTAGATATATCATTTACCTGAATTTAAAAAATTAAGGCCAATCCGTCCAACACAACTCTCGTAAGAAATTTTCACGCATGAAAAAAGTGAATCTTATCGAAATATATAGCTTTTTTGGCTGTTAACAAAGGTAGCTCCTTCCTTGTTTTTTCGAAAAATTGGCGGATGGACCCAAATTTAAATTAAGGAACTAATGCCGTTTTAAAATAGCTAAGGGTCGTCCCCATGTTGTCACGAGGGGGTTTTTTTTAGCTCCTTTAGTTTTCGAGTAATCGTTAATGCTACGGATTTTCGCACCCAATTTTTTTACACTTCAAAAATTTCTACCGTCGGAACCAAAAAAGCTGGAGAACTGAAACCAATCACCGTCTTAGGTAGATATGTCACCTACTTGGATTTAAAAAATTCAGGTCAATCCGTCTAACACAACTCTCGCAAGAAATTTTCACGCATGAAAAATGTGAAACTTATCGAAATATATATTTTTTTTGGCTGTTAACAAAGGTAGCAGCTTCCTTACTTGTTTTTTCGAAAAATTGGTGGATGGGATGAAATTTAGATTAAAGATTTAATGCCGTTTTAAAATAGCTAAGGGTCGTCTCCATGATGTCACGAGGGGGTTTTTTTTAGCTCCTTTAGTTTTCGAGTAATCGTTAATGCTACGGATTTTCGCGACCAATTTTTTTACATTTCAAAAATTTCTACCGTCGGAACCAAAAAAGCTGGAGAACTAAAACCAATGGCCGTCTTAGGTAGATATGTCACCTACTTGAATTTAAAAAATTCAGGCCAATTTGTCCAACACAACTTTCGTAAGAAATTTTCACGCAGGAAAAAAGTGAAACTTATTGAAATTTATAGCTTTTTTGGATGTTAACAAAGGTAGTCCCTTCCTTGTTTTTTCGAAAAATTGGCGGATGGGCTGAAATTTAGATTAGAAATTTAATGTTGTTTTAAAATAGCTAAAGGTCGTCCCCGTGTTGTCACGAGGGGTTTTTTTTTAGCTCCTTTAGTTTTCGAGTAATCGTTAATGCTACGGATTTTCGCACCCAATTTTTTTACACTTCAAAAATTTCTACCGCCGGATTAAAAAAAGCTGGAGACCTAATAATAATGGCCGTTGTAGGTAGATATATCACCTACCTAGATTTAGAAAATTTAGGCTAATCCGTCATACACAACTCTCGTAAGAAATTTTCACGCATGAAAAAAGTGAAACTTATCGAAATATATAGCTTTTTTGGCTGTTAACAAAGGTAGCAGCTACCTTCCTTGTTTTTTCGAAAAATTGGCGGATGGGCTAAAATTTAGATTAGAAATTTAATGTTGTTTTAAAATAGCTATAATTCGTCCCCATGTTGTCACGAGGGGGTATATGTTAGCTCCTTTAGCTATCGAGTAATCGTTAATGCTACGGATTTTCGCACCCAATTTTTTTACATTTCAAAAATTTCTACCGTCGGAATCAAAAAAACTGGACACCTGAAACCAATGGCCGTTGTAGGTAGATATATCATTTACCTGGATTTAAAAAATTAAGGCCAATCCGTCCAACACAACTCTCGTAAGAAATTTTCACGCATGAAGAAAGTGAAACTTATCGAAATATATAGCTTTTTTGGCTGTTAACAAAGGTAGCTCCTTCCTTGTTTTTTCGAAAAATTGGCGGAAGAACCGAAATTTAAATTAAGGAACTAATGCCGTTTTAAAATAGCTAAGGGTCGTCCCCATGTTGTCACGAGGGGTTTTTTTTTAGCTCCTTTAGTTTTCGAGTAATCGTTAATGCTACGGATTTTCGTACCCAATTTTTTTACACTTCAAAAATTTCTACCGTCGGAACCAAAAAAGCAGGAGAACTGAAACCAATGGCCGTTTTAGGTAGATATGTCGCTTACCTGGATTTAAAAAATTCAGGTCAATTTGTCTAACACAACTCTCGTAAGAAATTTTCACGCATGAAAAAAGTGAAACTTATCGAAATATATAGCTTTTTTGGATGTTAAAAAAGGTAGCAGCTACCTTCCTTGTTTTTTCGAAAAATTGGCGGATGGGATGAAATTTAGATTAAAGATTTAATGCCGTTTTAAAATAGCTAAGGGTCGTCCCCGTGTTGTCACGAGGGGGTTTTTTTTAGCTCCTTTAGTTTTCGAGTAATCGTTAATGCTACGGATTTTCGCACCCAATTTTTTTACACTTCAAAAATTTTTATCGTCGGAACCAAAAAAGCTGGAGAACTGAAACCAATGGCCGTATTAGGTAGATATGTCGCCTACCTGGATTTAAAAAATTCAGGTCAATCCGTCTAACACAACTCTCGTAAGAAATTTTCACGCATGAAAAAAGTGAAACTTATCGAAATTTATAGCTTTTTTGGATGTTAACAAAGGTAGCTCCTTCCTTGTTTTTTCGAAAAATTGGTGGGTGGATCGAAATTTAAATAAAAGATCTAATGCCGTTTTAAAATAGCTAAGGGTCGTCCCCATGTTGTCACGAGGGGGTTTTTTTTAGCTCGAGTTTTCGAGTAATCGTTAATGCTACGGATTTTCGCACCCAATTTTTTTACACTTCAAAAATTTCTACCGTCGGAACCAAAAAAGCTGGACACCTGAAACCAATGGCCGTCTTAGGTAGATTTGTCACCTACTTGGATTTAAAAAATTCAGGTCAATCCGTCTAACACAACTCTCGTAAGAAATTTTCACGCATGAAAAAAGTGAAACTTATCGAAATATATAGCTTTTTTGGCTGTTAACAAAGGTAGCAGCTACCTTCCTTGTTTTTTCGAAAAATTGGCGGATGGGATGAAATTTAGATTAAAGATTTAATGCCGTTTTAAAATAGCTAAGGGTCGTCCCCATGTTGTCACGAGGGGTTTTTTTTTAGCTCCTTTAGTTTTCGAGTAATCGTTAATGCTACAGATTTTCGCACCCAATTTTTTTACACTTCAAAAATTTCTACCGTCGGAACCAAAAAAGCTGGAGAACTAAAACCAATGGCCGTTTTAGGTAGATATGTCACCTACCTGGATTTAAAAAATTCAGGTCAATCCGTCAAACACAACTCTCGTAAGAAATTTTCACGCATGAAAAAAGTGAAACTTATCGAAATATATAGCTTTTTTGGCTGTTAACAAAGGTAGCAGCTACCTTCCTTGTTTTTTCGAAAAATTGGCAGATGGGATGAAATTTAGATTAAAAATTTAATGCCGTTTTAAAATAGCTAAGGGTCGTCCCCATGTTGTCACGAGGGGGTTTTTTTTAGCTCCTTTAGTTTTCGAGTAATCGTTAATGCTACGGATTTTCGCACACAATTTTTTTACACTTAAAAAATTTCTACAGTCGGAACCAAAAAAGCTGGAGACCTAAAACCAATGATTGTTGTAGGTAAATATATCAACTACCTAGATTTAGGAAATTCAGGCTAATTCGTCCTACACAACTCTCGTAAGAAATTTACACGCATGAAAAAAGTGAAACTTATCGATATATATAACTTTTTTGGCTGTTAACAAAGGTAGCTCCTTCCTTGTTTTTTCGAAAAATTGGCGGAAGGACCGAAATTTAAATTAAGGAATTATTGTTTTTTTGAAATAGCTAAAGGTCATCCCCATGTTATCACAAGGGGGTTTTTTTAGCTTCTTTAGTTTTCGAGTAATCGTTAATGCTAGGGATTTTCGCACCCAATTTTTTTACACTTCAAAAATGTCTACCGTCGGAACCAAAAAAGCTGGAGAACTGAAACCAATGGCCGTTGTAGGTAGATATGTCACCTACCTGAATTTAAAAAATTCATGTCAATCCGTCTAACACAACTCTCGTAAGAAATTTTCACGCATGAAAAAAGTGAAACTTATCGAAATATATAGATTTTTTGGATGTTAACAAAGGTAGCACCTTCCTTGTTTTTTCGAAAAATTGGCGGATGGATCAAAATTTAGATTAAAAAACTAATTCCGTTTTAAAATAGCTAAGGGTCGTCCCTATGTTGTCACGAGGGGGTTTTTTTAGCTCCTTTAGTTTTTGAGTAATCGTTAATGCTACTGATTTTCGCAAACAATTTTTTTACAATTAAAAAATTTCTACCGTCGGAACTAAAAAAACTGGAGACCTGAAACCAATGGCCGTTGTAGGAAGATATATCACCTACTTAGATTTAGAAAATTCAGGCTAATCCGTTTTACACAACTCTCGTAAGAAATTTTCACGCATGAAAAAATTGAAACTTATCGAAATATATAGCTTTTTTGGCTGTTAACAAAGGTAGCAGCTACCTTCCTTGTTTTTTCGAAAAACTGGCGGATGGGCGGAAATTTAGATTAGAAATTTAATGCCGTTTTAAAATAGCTAAAATTCGTCCCCATGTTGTCACGAGGGGGTTTATTTTAACTCCTTTAGTTTTCGAGTAATCGTTAATTCTACGGATTTTAGCAACCAATTTTTTTACATTTCAAAAATTTCTACCGTTGGAATCAAAAAAGCTGGACACCTGAAACCAATGGCCGTTGTAGGTAGATATATCATTTACCTGGATTTAAAAAATTTAGGCCAATCCGTGTAACACAACTCTCGTAAGAAATTTTCACGCATGAAAAAAGTGAATCTTATTTCGATATATTTTATCGAATATATTGATATATTTTATATTTCGATATATAGCTTTTTTGGCTGTTAACAAAGGTAGCTCCTTCCTTGTTTTTTCGAAAAATTGGCGGATGGAACGAAATTTAAATTAAAAAACTAATGCCGTTTTAAAATAGCTAAGGGTCGTCCTTATGTTGTCACAAGGGGGTTTTTTTTAGCTCCTTTAGTTTTCGAGTAATCGTTAATGCTACGGATTTTCGCACCCAATTTTTTTACACTTCAAAAATTTCTACCGTCGGAACCAAAAAAGCTGGAGACCTGAAACCAATGGCCGTTTTAGGTTGATATGTTACCTACCTGGATTTAAAAAATTTAGGCCAATCCGTTCAACACAACTCTCGTAAGAAATTTTCGTTAATGCTTCGAATTTTCGCACCCAATTTTTTTAAACTTCAAAAATTTCTGCTGTCGCAACCAAAGTAGCTGGAGACCTAAAACCAATGGCCTTTGTAGGTAGATATGTTACCTAGATGGATTTAAAAAATTTAGGCCAATCCGTTCAACACAACTCTCGTAAGAAATTTTCACGCAGAAAAAAAGTGAATCTTATCGAAATATATAGCTTTTTTGGCTGTTAACAAAGGTAGCTCCTTCCTTGTTTTTTCGAAAAATTGGCGGATGAACCGAAATTTAAATTAAAAAACTAATGCCGTTTTAAAATAGCTAAAATTCGTCCCCATGTTGTCACGAGGGGGTATATTTTAGCTCCTTTAGTTTTCGAGTAATCGTTAATGCTACGGATTTTCGCACCCAATTTTTTTACATTTTAAAAATTTCTACTGTCGGAATCAAAAAAGCTGGACATCTGAAACCACTGGCCGTTGTAGGTAGATATATCATTTACCTGAATTTAAAAAATTAAGGCCAATCCGTCCAACACAACTCTCGTAAGAAATTTTCACGCATGAAAAAAGTGAATCTTATCGAAATATATAGCTTTTTTGGCTGTTAACAAAGGTAGCTCCTTCCTTGTTTTTTCGAAAAATTGGCGGATGGACCGAAATTTAAATTAAGGAACTAATGCCATTTTAAAATAGCTAAAGGTCGTCCCCATGTTGTCACGAGGGGGGTTTTTTTAGCTCCTTTAGTTTTCGAGTAATCGTTAATGCTACGGATTTTCGCACCCAATTTTTTTACACTTCAAAAATTTTTACCGTCGGAACCAAAAAAGCTGGAGAATTGAAACCAATCACCGTCTTAGGAAGATATATCACCTACTTGGATTTTAAAAATTCAGGTCAATCCGTCTAACACAACTCTCGTAAGAAATTTTCACGCATGAAAAATGTGAAACTTATCGAAATATATAGCTTTTTTGGATGTTAACAAAGGTAGCTCCTTCCTTGTTTTTTCGAAAAATTGGTGGGTGGACCGAAATTTAAATAAAAGATCTAATGCCGTTTTAAAATAGCTAAAGGTCGTCTCCATGATGTCACGAGGGGGTTTTTTTTAGCTCCTTTAGTTTTCGAGTAATCGTTAATGCTACGGATTTTCGCACCCAATTTTTTTACATTTCAAAAATTTCTACCGTCGGAACCAAAAAAGCTGGAGACCTAAAACCAATGGCCGTTGTAGGTAGATATATCACCAGGCTAATCCGTCCTACACAACTCTCGTAAGAAATTTTCACGCATGAAAAAAGTGAAACTTATCGAAATATATAGCTTTTTTGCCTGTTAACAAAGGTAGCAGATACCTTCCTTGTTTTTTCGGAAAATTGGCGGATGGGCTGAAGTTTAGATTAGAGATTTAATGCCGTCTTAAAATAGCTAAAAGTCGTCCCCATGTTGTCACGAGGGGGTTTTTTTTAGCTCCTTTAGTTCTCGAGTAATCGTTAATGCTACGGATTTTCGCACCCAATTTTTTTAACACTTCAAAAATTTCGACTGTCGCCACCAAAAAAGCTGGAGACCTAAAACCAATGGTCGTTGTAGGTAGATATGTAACCTACCTGGATTTAAAAAACACAGGCCAATTCGTTAAACAAAACTCTCGTAAGAAATTTTCACGCATGAAAAAAGTGAAACTTATCGAAATATATAGCTTTTTTGGCTGTTAACAAAGGTAGCAGCTACCTTCCTTGTTTTTTCGAAAAATTGGCGGATGGACCAAAATTTAAATTTAGTAAATAAAGCCCTTTTAAAATAGCTAATGGTTGTCCCCATGTTGTCACAAGGGGGTTTTTTTAGCTACTTTAGTTTTCGAGTAATCATTAATGCTACGGATTTTCGCACCCAATTTTTTTACACTTCAAAAATTTCTACCGTTGGAATATAAAAAGCTGGTTACCCGAAAGCAATGGATATTGTAGGTAGATATGTCACCTACCTGGATTTAAAAAATTTAGGCCAATCCGTCAAACACAACTCTCGTAAGAAATTTTCACGCATGAAAAAAGTGAATCTAATCGAAATATATAGCTTTTTTGGCTGTTAACAAAGGTAGCAGCTACCTTTCTTGTTTTTTCGAAAAATTGGCAGATGGGCTAAAATTTAGATTAAAAATTTAATGCCATTTTAATTTGCTAAGAGTCGTCCCCATGTTGTCACGAGGGGTTTTTTTTTTAGCTCCTTTAGTTTTCGAGTAATCGTTAATGCTACGGATTTTCGCACCCAATTTTTTTACATTTAAAAAATTTCTACCGTCGGAATTAAAAAAGCTGGAGACCTGAAACCAATGGCCGTTATAGGTAGATATGTCACCTACCTGGATTTAGAGAATTCAGGCTAATCCGTTCAATACAACTCTCGTAAGAAATTTTCACGCATGAAAAAAGTGAAACTTATCGAAATATATAGCTTTTTTGGCTGTTAACAAAGGTAGCAGCTACCTTCCTTGTTTTTTCGAAAAATTGGCGGATGGGATGAAATTTAGACTAGAGATTTAATGCCGTTTTAAAATAGCTAAAATTCGTCCTCATGTTGTCACGAGGGGGTATATTTTAGCTCCTTTAGTTTTCGAGTAATCGTTAATGCTACGGATTTTCGCACCCAATTTTTTTACACTTCAAAAATTTCTAAATTTGGAATCAAAGAAGCTGGACACCTGAAACCAATGGCCGTTGTAGGTAGATATATCATTTACCTGGATTTAAAAAATTCAGGCCAATTCGTCAAACACAACTCTCTTAGGAAATTTTCTCGCATGAAAAAAGTGAAACTTATCGAAATATATAGCTTTTTTGGCTGTTAGCAAAGGTAGCAGCTACCTTCCTTGTTTTTTCGAAATATTGGCGGATGGGCTAAAATTTAGACTAGAGATTTAATGCCGTTTTAAAATAGCTAAGAGTCGTCCCCATGTTGTCACGAGGGGGTTTTTTTTAGCTCCTTTAGTTTTCGAGTAATCGTTAATGCTACGGATTTTCGCACCCAATTTTTTTACACTTAAAAAATTTTTACCGTCGGCACCAAAAAAGCTGGAGACCTGAAACCAATGGCCGTTGTAGGTTGATATGTCACCTACATGGATTTTAAATTTTTGAAGAAATTTTCAAGCAGGAAAAAAGTGAAACTTATCGAAATATATAGCTTTTTTGGCTGTTAACAAAGGTAGCAGCTACCTTCCTTGTTTTTTCGAAAAATTGGCAGATGGGCTAAAATTTAGATTAAAAATTTAATGCCATTTTAAATTGCTAAGAGTCGTCCCCAGGTTGTCGCGAGGGGGTTTTTTTTAGCTCCTTTAGTTTTCGAGTAATCGTTAATGCTACGGATTTTCGCAACCAATTTTTTTACACTTCAAAAATTTCTACCGTCGGAACCAAAAAAGCTAGAAAACTGAAACCAATGGCCATTTTAGGTAGATATGTCACCTACTTGGATTTAAAAAATTTAGGTCAATCCGTCTAACACAACTCTCGTAAGAAATTTTCACGCATGAAAAAAGTGAAACTTATCGAAATATATAGCTTTTTTGGCTGTTAAAAAAGGTAGCAGCTACCTTCCTTGTTTTTTCGAAAAATTGGCGGATGGGATGAAATTTAGATTTAATATTTCATGCCGTTTTAAAATAGCTAAAGGTCGTCCCCGTGTTGTCACGAGGGGGTTTTTTTTAGCTCCTTTAGTTTTCGAGTAATCGTTAATGCTACGGATTTTCGCACCCAATTTTTTTACACTTCAAAAATTTTTATCGTCGGAACCAAAAAAGCTGGAGAACTGAAACCAATGGCCGTATTAGGTAGATATGTCACCTACCTGGATTTAAACAATTCAGGTCAATCCGTTTAACACAACTCTCGTAAGAAATTTTCACGCATGAAAAAAGTGAAACTTATCGAAATATATAGCTTTTTTGGATGTTAACAAAGGTAGCTCCTTCCTTGTTTTTTCGACAAATTGGTGGGTGGACCGAAATTTAAATAAAAGATCTAATGCCGTTTTAAAATAGCTAAGGGTCGTCCCCATGTTGTCACGAGGGGGTTTTTTTTTTAGCTCGAGTTTTCGAGTAATCGTTAATGCTACGGATTTTCGCACCCAATTTTTTTACACTTCAAAAATTTCTACCGTCGGAACCAAAAAAGCTGGAGAACTGAAACCAATGGCCGTCTTAGGTAGATATGTCACCTACTTGAAAAATTCAGGCCAATTTGTCCAACACAACTCTCGTAAGAAATTTTCACGCATGAAAAAAGTGAAACTTATTGAAATATATAGCTTTTTTGGATGTTAACAAAGGTAGCTCCTTCCTTGTTTTTTCGAAAAATTGGCGGATGGGCTAACATTTATATTAAAAAACTTATGCCGTTTTAAAATAGCTTAGGGTCGTCCCTATGTTGTCAAGACGGGGTTTTTTTTAAACTCCTTTAGTTTTCGAGTAATCGTTAATGCTACGGATTTTCGCACACAATTTTTTTACACTTAAAATATTTCTACCGTCGGAACCAAAAAAGCTGGAGAACTGAAACCAATGGCCGTCGATATATCACCTATCAAGATTTAGAAAATTCAGGCTAATCCGTCCTAGACAACTCTCGTAAGAAATTTTCACGCATGAAAAAAGTGAAACTTATCGAAATATATAGCTTTTTTGGCTGTTAACAAAGGTAGCTCCTTCCTTGTTTTTTCGAAAAATTGGCGGAAGGACCGAAATTTAAATTAAGGAACTAATGCCGTTTTAAAAAAAACGAAGGGTCGTCCCCATGTTGTCACGAGGAATTTTTTTTTAGCTCCTTTAGTTTTCGAGTAATCGTTACTGCTACGGATTTTCACACCCAATTTTTTTACACTTCAAAAATTTCTACCGTCGGAACCAAAAAAGCTGGAGAACTGAAACCAATGGCCGTCTTAGGTAGATATGTCGCCTACCTGGATTTAACAAAATTCAGGTCAATCCGTCTAACACAACTCTCGTAAGAAATTTTCACGCATGAAAAAAGTGAAACTTATCGAAATATATAGCATTTTTGGCTCGTTAAAAAAGGTAGCAGCTACCTTCCTTGTTTTTTCGAAAAATTGGCGGATGAGATGAAATTTAGATTAAAGATTTACTGCCGTTTTAAAATAGCTAAGGGTCGTCCCCATGTTGTCACGAGAAGGTTTTTTTTAGATCCTTTAGTTTTCGAGTAATCGTTAATGCTACGGATTTTCGCACCCAATTTTTTTACACTTCAAAAATTTCTACCGTCGGAACCAAAAAAGCTGGACACCTGAAACAAATGGCCGTTTTAGGTAGATATGTCACCTACCTGGATTTAAAAACTACAGGTCAATTTGTCAAACACAACTTTCGTAAGAAATTTTCACGAATGAAAAAAGTGAAACTTATCGAAATATATAGCTTTTTTGGAAGTTAACAAAGGTAGCTCCTTCCTTGTTTTTTCGAAAAATTGGCGGATGGGCTAAAATTTAGATTAAAAAACTAATGCCGTTTTAAAATAGCTAAAGGTCGTCCCTATGTTGTCACGAGGGGTTTTTTTTAGCTCCTTTAGTTTTTGAGTAATCGTTAATGCTACGGATTTTCGCACCCAATTTTTTTACACTTAAAAAATTTCTACCGCCGGATTAAAAAAAGCTGGAAACCTAACACTAATGGCCGTTGTAGGTAGATATATCACCTACCTAGATTTAGAACATTAAGGCTAATCCGTCTTACACAACTCTCGTAAGAAATTTCACGCATGAAAAAAGTGAAACTTATCGAAATATATAGCTTTTTTGGATGTTAACAAAGGTAGCAGCTACCTTCCTTGTTTTTTCGAAAAATTGGCGGATGGGATAAAATTTAGATTAAAAATTTACTGCCGTTTTAAAATAGCTAAGGGTCGTCCCCATGTTTTCACGAGGAGGTTTTTTTTAGCTCCTTTAGTTTTCGAGTAATCGTTACTGCTACGGATTTTCACACCCAATTTTTTTACACTTCAAAAATTTCTACCGTCGGAACCAAAAAAGCAGGAGATTTGAAACCAATGGCCGTCTTAGGTAGATATGTCGCCTACATGGTGTTAAAAAATTCAGGTCAATCCGTCTAACACAACTCTCGTAAGAAATTTTCACGCATGAAAAAAGTGAAACTTATCGAAATATATAGCTTTTTTGGATGTTAACAAAGGTAGCAGCTACCTTCCTTGTTTTTTCGAAAAATTGGCGGATGGGATAAAATTTAGATTAAAAATTTACTGCCGTTTTAAAATAGCTAAGGGTCGTCCCCATGTTTTCACGAGGAGGTTTTTTTTAGCTCCTTTAGTTTTCGAGTAATCGTTAATGCTACGGATTTTCGCACCCTATTTTTTACACTTTAAAAATTTCTACCGTCGGAACCAAAAAAGCTGGACACCTGAAACCAATGGCCGTCTTAGGTAGATATGTCACCTACTTGGATTTAAAAAATTCAGGTCAATCCGTCTAACACAACTCTCGTAAGAAATTTTCACGCATGTAAAAAGTGAAACTTATCGAAATATATAGCTTTTTTGGCTGTTAAAAAAGGTAGCAGCTAACTTCCTTGTTTTTTCGAAAAATTGGCGGATGGGATAAAATTTAGATTAAAGATTTAATGCCGTTTTAAAATAGCTAAGGGTCGTCCCCGTGTTGTCACGAGGGGGTTTTTTTTAGCTCCTTTAGTTTTCGAGTAATCGTTAATGCTACGGATTTTCGCACCCAATTTTTTTACACTTCAAAAATTTTTATCGTTTGAACCAAAAAAGCTGGAGAACTGAAACCAATGGCCGTATTAGGTAGATATGTCGCCTACCTGGATTTAAAATTTCAGGTCAATTGTCTAACACAACTCTCGTAAGAAATTTTCACGCATGAAAAAAGTGAAACTTATCGAAATATATAGCTTTTTTGGATGTTAACAAAGGTAGCTCCTTCCTTGTTTTTTCGAAAAATTGGTGGGTGTACCGAAATTTAAATTAAAGATCTAATGCCGTTTTAAAATAGCTAAGGGTCGTCCTCATGTTGTCACGAGGGGGTTTTTTTTAGCTCGAGTTTTCGAGTAATCGTTAATGCTACGGATTTTCGCACCCAATTTTTTTACACTTCAAAAATTTCTACCGTCGGAACCAAAAAAGCTGGACACCTGAAACCAATGGCCGTCTTAGTTAGATATGTCACCTACCTGGATTTAAAAAATTCAGGCCAATTTGTCCAACACAACTCTCGTAAGAAATTTTCATGCATGAAAAAAGTGAAACTTATCGAAATATATAGCTTTTTTGGCTGTTAAAAAAGGTAGCATCTACCTTCCTTGTTTTTTCGAAAAATTGGCGGATGGGCTAAAATTTAGATTAGAGATTTAATGCCGTTTTAAAATAGCTAAGGGTCGTCCCCATGTTGTCACGAGGGGGTTTTTTTTAGCTCCTTTAGTTTAAGAGTAATCGTTAATGCTACGGATTTTCGCACCCAATTTTTTTACACTTCAAAAATTTTTACCATCGCAATCAAAGAAGCTGGAGACCTGAAACCAAAGGTTGTTGTAGGTAGATATTAAATCTACCTGGATTTAATAAAATTTAGGCCAATTCGTCCAACACAACTCTCGTAAGAAATTTTCACGCATGAAAAAAGTGAAACTTATCGAAATATATAGCTTTTTTGGCTGTTAACAAAGGTAGCAGCTACCTTCCTTGTTTTTTCGAAAAATTGGCGGATGGGCCAAAATTTAGATTAGAGATTTAATGCCGTTTTAAAATAGCTAAGAGTCGTCCCCATGTTGTCACGAGGGGGTTTTTTTAGCTCCTTTAGTTTTCGAGTAATCGTTAATGCTACGGATTTTCGCACACAATTTTTTTACACTTCAAAAATTTTTACCACGCAATCAAAGAAGCTGGAGACCTGAAACCAATGGCCGTCGATATATCACCTATCAAGATTTAGAAAATTCAGGCTAATCCGTCCTAGACAACTCTCGTAAGAAATTTTCACGCATGAAAAAAGTGAAACTTATCGAAATATATAGCTTTTTTGGCTGTTAACAAAGGTAGCTCCTTCCTTGTTTTTTCGAAAAATTGGCGGAAGGACCGAAATTTAAATTAAGGAACTAATGCCGTTTTAAAAAAAACGAAGGGTCGTCCCCATGTTGTCACGAGGAATTTTTTTTTAGCTCCTTTAGTTTTCGAGTAATCGTTACTGCTACGGATTTTCACACCCAATTTTTTTACACTTCAAAAATTTCTACCGTCGGAACCAAAAAAGCTGGAGAACTGAAACCAATGGCCGTCTTAGGTAGATATGTCGCCTACCTGGATTTAACAAAATTCAGGTCAATCCGTCTAACACAACTCTCGTAAGAAATTTTCACGCATGAAAAAAGTGAAACTTATCGAAATATATAGCATTTTTGGCTCGTTAAAAAAGGTAGCAGCTACCTTCCTTGTTTTTTCGAAAAATTGGCGGATGAGATGAAATTTAGATTAAAGATTTACTGCCGTTTTAAAATAGCTAAGGGTCGTCCCCATGTTGTCACGAGAGGGTTTTTTTTAGATCCTTTAGTTTTCGAGTAATCGTTAATGCTACGGATTTTCGCACCCAATTTTTTTACACTTCAAAAATTTCTACCGTCGGAACCAAAAAAGCAGGAGATTTGAAACCAATGACCGTTGTAGGTAAATATATCAATTACTTGGATTTAAAAAATTAAGGCCAATCCGTCTAACACAACTCTCGTAAGAAATTTTCACGCATGAAGAAAGTGAAACTTATCGAAATATATAGCTTTTTTGGCTGTTAACAAAGGTAGCTCCTTCCTTGTTTTTTCGAAAAATTGGCGGAAGAACCGAAATTTAAATTTAGAAACTAATGCCGTTTTAAAATAGCTAAAATTCGTCCCCATGTTGTCACGAGGGGTTTTTTTTTAGCTCCTTTAGTTTTCGAGTAATCGTTAATGCTTCGGATTTTCGCACCCAATTTTTTTACACTTCAAAAATTTCTACCGTCGGAACCAAAAAAGCAGGAGATTTGAAACCAATGGCCGTCTTAGGTAGATATGTCGCCTACCTGGATTTAAAAAATTCAGGTCAATCCGTCTAACACAACTCTCGTAAGAAATTTTCACGCATGAAAAAAGTGAAACTTATCGAAATATATAGCTTTTTTGGATGTTAACAAAGGTAGCAGCTACCTTCCTTGTTTTTTCGAAAAATTGGCGGATGGGATAAAATTTAGATTAAAAATTTACTGCCGTTTTGAAATAGCTAAGGGTCGTCCCCATGTTTTCACGAGGAGGTTTTTTTTAGCTCCTTTAGTTTTCGAGTAATCGTTAATGCTACGGATTTTCGCACCCAATTTTTTACACTTTAAAAATTTCTACCGTCGGAACCAAAAAAGCTGGACACCTGAAACCAATGGCCGTCTTAGGTAGATATGTCACCTACTTGGATTTAAAAAATTCAGGTCAATCCGTCTAACACAACTCTCGTAAGAAATTTTCACGCATGAAAAAAGTGAAACTTATCGAAATATATAGCTTTTTTGGCTGTTAAAAAAGGTAGCAGCTAACTTCCTTGTTTTTTCGAAAAATTGGCGGATGGGATAAAATTTTTTTACACTTAAAAATTTCTACCGTCGGAACCAAAAAAGCTGGACACCTGAAACCAATGGCCGTCTTAGGTAGATATGTCACCTACTTGGATTTAAAAAATTCAGGTCAATCCGTCTAACACAACTCTCGTAAGAAATTTTCAGGCATGAAAAAAGTGAAACTTATCGAAATATATAGCTTTGTTGGCTGTTAACAAAGGTAGCAGCTACCTTCCTTGTTTTTTCGAAAAATTGGCGGATGGGATGAAATTTAGATTAAAAATTTAATGCCGTTTTAAAATAGCTAAGGGTCGTCCCCATGTTGTCACGAGGGGTTTTTTTTTAGCTCCTTTAGTTTTCGAGTAATCGTTAATGCTACGGATTTTCGCACCCAATTTTTTTACATTTTAAAAATTTCTACTGTCGGAATCAAAAAAGCTGGACATCTGAAACCAATGGCCGTCTTAGGTAGATATGTCACCTACTTGGATTTAAAAAATTCAGGTCAATCCGTCTAACACAACTCTCGTAAGAAATTTTCAGGCATGAAAAAAGTGAAACTTATCGAAATATATAGCTTTTTTGGCTGTTAACAAAGGTAGCAGCTACCTTCCTTGTTTTTTCGAAAAATTGCCGGATGGGCTAAAATTTAGATTCAAAAACTAATGCCGTTTTAAAATAGCTAAGGGTTGAACCTATGTTGTCACGAGGGGTTTTTTTTAGCTCCTTTAGTTTTCGAGTAATCGTTAATGCTACGGACTTTCGCACCCAATTTTTTTACACTTCAAAAAATTCTACAGTCGGAATTAAAAAATCTGGAGACCTGAAACCAATGGCCGTTGTAGGTAGATATAACACCTACCTGGATTAAAAAAAAACAGGCCAATTTGTCCAACACAACTCTCGTAATAAATTTTCACGCAGGAAAAAATTGAAACTTATCGAAATATATAGCTTTTTTGGATGTTAACAAAGGTAGCTCCTTCCTTGTTTTTTCAAAAAATTGGCAGATGGGCTGAAATTTAGATTAGAGATTTAATGCCGTTTTAAAAAAGCTAAAATTCGTCCCCATGTTGTTATGAGGGGGTATATTTTAGCTCCTTTAGTTTTCGAGTAATCATTAATGCTACGGATTTTCGCACTTAAAAAATTTCTACCGTCGGAACCATAAAAGCTGGAGATCTAAAACCAATGGCCGTTGTAGGTAGATATATCACCTACTTAGATTTAAAAAATTCAGGCTAATCCGTCCAACAAAACTCTCGGAAGAAATTTTCACGCATGAAAAAAGTGAAACTTATCGAAATATATAGCTTTTTTGTCTGTTAACAAAGGTAGCAGCTACCTTCCTTGTTTTTTCGAAAAATTGGCGGATGGGCTGAAATTAAGATTGGAAATTTAATGTTGTTTTAAAAAAGCTAAATGTCGTCCCCATGTTGTCACGAGGGGGTATATTTTAGCTCCTTTAGTTTTCGAGTAATCGTTAATGCTACGGATTTTCGCACCCAATTTTTTTACACTTCAAAAATTTCTACCGTCGGAATCAAAAAAGCTGGACACCTGAAACCAATGGCCGTTGTAGGTAGATATATCATTTACCTGGATTTAAAAAATTCAGGTCAATTCGTCAAACTCAACTCTCTTAGGAAATTTTCACGCATGAAAAAAGTGAAACTTATCGAAATATATAGCTTTTTTGGCTGTTAACAAAGGTAGCAGCTACCTTCCTTGTTTTTTCGAAAAATTGGCGGATGGACCAAAATTTAAATTTAGAAAATAATGCCCTTTTAAAATAGCTAAAGGTCGTCCCCATGTTGCCACAAGGGTTTTTTTTAGCTCCTTTAGTTTTCGAGTAATCGTTAATGCTACGGATTTTCGCACCCAATTTTTTTATACTTCCAAAATTTCTACAGTCGGAACCAAAGAAGCTGGAGAACTAAAACCAATGGCCGTCTTGGGAGATATGTCATTTATCTGGATTTAAAAAATTCAGGTCAATCCGTCCAACACAACTCTCGTAAGAAATTTTCACGCATGAAAAAAGTGAAACTTATTGAAATATATAGCTTTTTTGGCTGTTAACAAAGGTAGCTCCTTCCTTGTTTTTTCGAAAAATTGGCGGATGGACCAAAATTTAAATAAAGAAACTAATGCCCTTTTAAAATAGCTAAAGGTTGTCCCCATGTTGTCACAAGGGGTTTTTTTTAGCTCCTTTAGTTTTCGAGTAATCGTTAATGCTACGGACTTTCGAACCCAATTTTTTTACACTTAAAAAATTTCTACCGTCGGAACCAAAAAAGCTGGAGACCTAAAACCAATGGTCGTTGAAGGTAGATATGTCACCTACCTGGATTTAAAAAACTCAGGTCAATCCGTCTAACACAACTCTCGTAAGAAATTTTCACGCCATATTTTTTACACTTCAAAAATGTCTACAGTCGGAACCAAAGAAGCTGGAGAACTGAAACCAATGGCCGTTGTAGGTAGATATGTCACCTACTTAGATTTAGAAAATTCAGGCTAATCCGTCCTTCACATCTCTCGTAAGAAATTTTCAAGCATGAAAAAAGTGAAACTTATCGAAATATATAGCTTTTTTGGCTGTTAACAAAGGTAGCTCCTTCCTTGTTTTTTCGAAAAATTGGCGAAAAGACAAATTATTAAATTAAGAAACTAATGCCCTTTTTAAATAGCTAAAGGTCGTCCCACTTTTGTCACGAGGGGGTTTTTTTATCTTCTTTAGTTTTCGAGTAATCGTAAATGCTACGGATTTTCGCACCCAATTTTTTTACACTTCAAAAATTTCTACCGTTGGAACCAAAGAAGCTGGAGACTTTAAACCATTGGCTGTTGTAGGTAGATATGTCACCTACCTTAATTTAAAAAATTTAGGCCAACCCGTTAAACTCAACTCTCTTAGGAAATTTTCACGCATGAAAAAAGTGAAACTTATCGAAATATATAGCTTTTTTGGCTGTTAACAAAGGTAGCAGCTACCTTCCTTGTTTTTTCGAAAAATTGGCGGATGGGGTAAAATTTAGATTGAAAAACTAATGCCGTTTTAAAATAGCTAAGGGTTGTCCCCATGTTGTCACAAGGGGTTTTTTTTAGCTCCTTTAGTTTTCGAGTAATCGTTAATGCTACGGATTTTCGCACCCAACTTTTTTAACACTTCCAAAATTTCTACAGTCGGAACCAAAGAAGCTGGAGAACTAAAACCAATGGCCGTCTTAGGTAGATATGTCACCTTTTTAAAAAATTCAGGTCAATCCGTCCAACACAACTCTCGTAAGAAATTTTCACGCATGAAAAAAGTGAAACTTATCGAAATATATAGCTTTTTTGGCTGTTAACAAAGGTAGCTCCTTCCTTGTTTTTTCGAAAAATTTGCGGATGGACCGAAATTTAAACTGAAAAACTAATGTCCTTTTAAAATAACTAAGGGTGGTCCCCATGTTATCACAAGGGGGTTTTTTTAGCTGCTTTAGTTTTCGAGTAATCGTTAATGCTACGGATTTTCGCACCCAATTTTTTTACACTTCAAAAATTTCTACAGTCGGAACCAAAAAAAGCTGGAGACCTGAAACCAATGGCCGTTATAAGTAGATATGTCACCTACCTGGATTTAAAAAATTTAGGCCAATTTGTCCAACACAACTCTCGTAAAAAATTTTCACGCAGGAAAAAAGTGAAACTTATCGAAATATATAGCTTTTTTGGATGTTAACAAAGGTAGCTCCTTCCTTGTTTTTTCGAAAAATTGGCGGATGGGCTAAAATTTAGATTAAAAAACTAATGCCGTTTTAAAATAGTTAAGGGTCGTCCCTATGTTTTCACGAGGGGGTTTTTTTTAGATCCTTTAGTTTTCGAGTAATCGTTAATGCTACGGATTTTCGCACACAATTTTTTTACACTTAAAATATTTCTACCGTCGGAACTAAAAAAACTGGAGACCTAAAACCAATGGCCGTAATAGGTAGATATGTCACCTACCTAGATTTAGAAAAGTCAGACCAATCCGTTCAACACAACTCTCGTAAGAAATTTTCACGCATGAAAAAAGAGAAACTTATCGAAATATATAGCTTTTTTGGCTGTTAACAAAGGTAGCAGCTACTTTCCTTGTTTTTTCGAAAAATTGGCGGATGGGCTAAAATTTAGATTAAAAATTGAATGCCGTTTTAAAATAGCTAAGGGTCCTCCCCATGTTGTCACGAGGGGGTTTTTTTTAGCTCCTTTAGTTTTCGAGTAATCGTTAATGCTACGGATTTTCGCACCCAATTTTTTTACACTTCAAAAATTTCTACCGTCGGAACCAAAAAAAATGGAGAACTGAAACCAATGGCCGTCTTAGGTAGATATGTCACCTACTTGGATTTAAAAAATTCAGGCCAATTTGTCCAATACAACTCTCGTAAGAAATTTTCACGCATGAAAAAAGTGAAACTTATCGAAATATATAGCTTTTTTGGATGTTAACAAAGGAAGCACCTTCCTTGTTTTTTCGAAAAATTGGCGGACGGGCTAAAATTTAGATTAAAAAACTAATGCCGTTTTAAAAAAGCTAAGGGTCGTCCCTATGTTATTACGAGGGGGTTTTTTTTAGATCCTTTAGTTTTTGAGTAATCGTTAATGCTACGGATTTTCGCACCCAATTTTTTTACACTTAAAAAATTTCTACCGTCGGAAATAAAAAAACTGGAGACCTAAACCCAATGGCCGTTGTAGGTAGATATATCACCTACCTAGACTTAGAAAATTCAGGCTAATCCGTCCTACACAACTCTCGTAAGAAATTTTCACGCATGAAAAAAGTGAAACTTATCGAAATATATAGCTTTTTTGGCTGTTAATAAAGGTAGCAGCTACCTTCCTTGTTTTTTCGAAAAATTGGCGGATGGGCTGAAATTTAGATTAAAAATTTAATGCCGTTTTAAAATAGCAAAAATTCGTCCCCATGTTGTCACGAGGGGGTATATTTTAGCTCCTTTAGTTTTCGAGTAATCGTTAATGCTACGGATTTTCGCACCCAATTTTTTTACACTTCAAAAATTTCTACCGTCAGAATCAAGAAAGCTGGACACCTGAAACCAATGGCCGTTGTAGGTAAATATATCATTTACCTGGATTTAAAAAATTCAGGCCAATTCGTCAAACACAACTCTCTTAGGAAATTTTCACGCATGAAAAAAGTGAAACTTATCGAAATATATAGCTTTTTTGGCTGTTAACAAAGGTAGCAGCTACTTTCCTTGTTTTTTCGAAAAAATGGTGGATGGACCAAAATTTAAATTAGGAAAATAATGCTCTTTTAAAATAGCTAAAGGTTGTCCCCATGTTGTCACAAGGGGGTTTTTTAGCTCCTTTAGTTTTCGAGTAATCGTTAATGCTACGGATTTTCGCACTCAATTTTTTTACACTTCTACCGTTGGAATTAAAAAAGCTGGTTACCTGAAACCAATGGCCGTTGTAGGTAGATATGTCACCTACCTTAATTTAAAAAATTTAGGCCAATCCGTCTAACACAACTTTCGTAAGAAATTTTCACGCATGAAAAAAGTGAATCTTATCGAAATATATAGCTTTTTTGGCTGTTAACAAAGGTAGCTCCTTCCTTGTTTTTTCGAAAAATTGGTAGATGGGCTGAAATTTAGATTAAAGATTTAATGCCGTTTTAAAATAGCTAAGGGTCGTCCCCATGTTGTCACGAGGGGTTTTTTTTTAGCTCCTTTAGTTTTCGAGTAATCGTTAATGCTACGGATTTTCGCACCCAATTTTTTTACACTTCAAATATTTCTACAGTCGGAACCAAAAAAGCTGGACACCTGAAACCAATGGCCGTTGTAGGTAGATATATCACCTACCTGGATTTAAAAAATTTTGGCCAATTCGTCAAACACAACTCTCATAGGAAATTTTCACGCATGAAAAAAGTGAAACTTATCGAAATATATAGCTTTTTTGGCTGTTAACAAAGGTAGCAGCTACCTTCCTTGTTTTTTCGAAAAATTAGCGGATGGACCAAAATTTAAATTGAGAAACTAATGCCCCTTTAAAATAGCTAAAGGTTGTCCCCATGTTGTCACAAGGGGGTTTTTTTAGCTCCTTTAGTTTTCGAGTAATCGTTAATGCTATGGATTTTCGCACCCAATTTTTTTACACTTCAAAAATGTCTACAATCGGAATTAAAGAAGCTGGAGAACTAAAACCAATGGCCGTTGTAGGTAAATATGTTACCTACTTGGATTTAAAAAATTCAGGTCAATCCGTCTAACACAACTCTAGTAAGAAATTTTCACGCCATATTTTTTACACTTAAAAAATTTCTACCGTCGGAACCAAAAAAGCTGGAGACCTAAAACCAATGGCCGTTGAAGGTAGATATGTCACCTACTTAGATTTAGAAATTCAGGCTAATCCATCCTTCATACCTCTCGTAAGAAATTTTCAAGCATGAAAAAAGTGAAACTTATCGAAATATATAGCTTTTTTGGCTGTTAACAAAGGTAGCTCCTTCCTTGTTTTTTCGAAAAATTGGCGGAAGAACCAAAATTTAAATAAAGAATCTAATGCCCTTTTTAAATAGCTAAAGGTCGTCCCCATTTTGTTTTTTTATCTTCTTTAGTTTTCGAGTAATCGTTAATGCTACGGATATTCGCACCCAATTTTCTTACACTTCAAAAATTTCTACCGTTGGAATCAAAAAAGCTGGAGACTTTAAACCAATTACTGTTGTAGGAAGATATATCGCCTACCTAGATTAAGAAAATTAAGGCTAATCCGTTCAACACAACTCTCGTAAGAAATTTTCACGCATGAAAAAATTGAAACTTATCGAAATATATAGCTTTTTTGGCTGTTAACAAAGGTAGCAGCTACCTTCCTTGTTTTTTCGAAAAATTGGCGGATGGACCAAAATTTAAATTAAGAAAATAATGCCCTTTTAAAATAGCTATAATTCGTCCCCATGTTGTCACGAGGGGGTATATGTTAGCTCCTTTAGCTTTCGAGTAATCGTTAATGCTACGGATTTTCGCACCCAATTTTTTTACATTTCAAAAATTTCTACCGTCGGAATCAAAAAAGATGGACACCTGAAACCAATGGCCGTTGTAGGTAGATATATCATTTACCTGGATTTAAAAAATTAAGGCCAATCCGTCAAACACAACTCTCGTAAGAAATTTTCACGCATGAAGAAAGTGAAACTTATCGAAATATATAGCTTTTTTGGCTGTTAACAAAGGTAGCTCCTTCCTTGTTTTTTCGAAAAATTGGCGGAAGAACCGAAATTTAAATTAAGGAACTAATGCCGTTTTAAAATAGCTAAGGGTCGTCCCCATGTTGTCGCGAGGGGTTTTTTTTTAGCTCCTTTAGTTTTCGAGTAATCGTTAATGCTACGGATTTTGGCACCCAATTTTTTTACACTTCAAAAATTTCTACCGTCGGAACCAAAAAAGCAGGAGAACTGAAACAAATGGCCGTTTTAGGTAGATATGTCGCCTACTTGGATTTAAAAAATTCAGGTCAATCCGTTTAACACAACTCTCGTAAGAAATTTTCACGCATGAAAAAAGTGAAACTTATCGAAATATATAGCTTTTTTGGATGTTAACAAAGGTAGCAGCTACCTTCCTTGTTTTTTCGAAAAATTGGCGGATGGACCAAAATTTAAATTAAGAAACTAATGTCCCTTTAAAATAGCTAAAGGTTGTCCCCATGTTGTCACAAGGGGGTTTTTTTAGCTCCTTTAGTTTTCGAGTAATCGTTAATGCTACGGATTTTCGCACCCAATTTTTTTACACTTCAAAAATTTTTACAGTCGGAACCAAAGAAGCTGGAGAACTGAAACCAATGGCCGTCTTAGGTAGATATGTCGCCTACCTGGATTTAAAAAATTCAGGTCAATCCGTCCAACACAACTCTCGTAAGAAATTTTCACGCATGAAAAAAGTGAAACTTATCGAAATATATAGCTTTTTTGGCTGTTAACAAAGGTAGCTCCTTCCTTGTTTTTTCGAAAAATTGGCGGATGGACCAAAATTTAAATTAAGAAACTAATGCCGTTTTAAAAAAGCTAAGGGTCGTCCCCATGTTATCACAAGGAGGTTTTTTTAGCTCCTTTAGTTTTCGAGTAATCGTTAATGCAACAGATTTTCGCACCCATTTTTTTTACACTTAAAAAATTTCTACAGTCGGAACCAAAAAAGCTGGAGACCTGAAACCAATGGCCGTTATAGATAGATATGTCACCTACCTGGATTTTAATTCAGGCCAATTTGTCCAATACAACTCTCGTAAGAAATTTTCACGCAGAAAAAAAGTGAAACTTATCGAAATATATAGCTTTTTTGGCTGTTAACAAAGGTAGCAGCTACTTTCCTTGTTTTTTCGAAAAATTGGCGAATGGGCTAAAATTTAGATTAAAAAACTAATGCCGTTTTAAAATAGCTAAGGGTCGTCCCTATGTTGTCACGAGGGGTTTTTTTTTAGATTCTTTAGTTTTCGAGTAATCGTTAATGCTACGGATTTTCGCACGCAATTTTTTTACACTTAAAAAATTTCTACCGTCGGAACCAAAAAAGCTGGAGAACTAAAACTTATAGTCGTCGTAGGTAGATATGTCACCTACCTGGATTTAAAAAATTCAGGCTAATCCGTCCTGCACATTTCTCGTAAGAAATTTTCACGCATGAAAAAAGTGAAACTTATCGAAATATATAGCTTTTTTGGCTGTTAACAAAGGTAGCAGCTACTTTCCTTGTTTTTTCGAAAAATTGGCGGATGGGCTAAAATTTAGATTAAAAAACTAATGCCGTTTTAAAATAGCTAAAGGTCGTCCCCATGTTGTCACGAGGGGGTATATTTTAGCTCCTTTAGTTTTCGAGTAATCGTTAATGCTACGGATTTTCGCACCAAATTTTTTTAAACTTCAAAAATTTCTACCGCTGGAATTAAAGAAGCTGGTTACCTGAAACCAATGGCCTTTGTAGGTAGATATGTCACCTACCTTAATTTAAAAAATTTAGGCCAATCCGTCTAACACAACACTCGTAAGAAATTTTCACGCATGAAAAAAGTGAATCTTATCGAAATATATAGCTTTTTTGGCTGTTAACAAAGGTAGCTCCTTCCTTGTTTTTTCGAAAAATTGGTGGATGGGCTGAAATTTAGATTAAAGATTTAATGCCATTTTAAAATAGCTAAGGGTCGTCCCCATGTTGTCACGAGGGGGTTTTTTTAGCTCCTTTAGTTTTTGAGTAATCTTTAAGGCTACGGATTTTCGAACACAATTTTTTTACACTTCAAAAATTTCTACCGTCGGAACCAAAAAAGCTGGAGACCTAAAACCAATGGCCGTTGTAGGTAGATATGTTACCTGCATGGATTTAAAAAATTTAGGCCAATCCGTTCAACACAACTCTCGTAAGAAATTTTCACGCAGAAAAAAAGTGAATCTTATCGAAATATATAGCTTTTTTGGCTGTTAACAAAGGTAGCTCCTTCCTTGTTTTTTCGAAAAATTGGCGGATGAACCGAAATTTAAATTAAAAAACTAATGCCGTTTTAAAATAGCTAAAATTCGTCCCCATGTTGTCACGAGGGGGTATATTTTAGCTCCTTTAGTTTTCGAGTAATCGTTAATGCTACGGATTTTCGCACCTAATTTTTTTACATTTTAAAAATTTCTACTGTCGGAATCAAAAAAGCTGGACATCTGAAACCAATGGCCGTTGTAGGTAGATATATCATTTACCTGAATTTAAAAAATTAAGGCCAATCCGTCCAACACAACTCTCGTAAGAAATTTTCACGCATGAAAAAAGTGAATCTTATCGAAATATATAGCTTTTTTGGCTGTTAACAAAGGTAGCTCCTTCCTTGTTTTTTCGAAAAATTGGCAGATGGACCCAAATTTAAATTAAGGAACTAATGCCGTTTTAAAATAGCTAAGGGTCGTCCCCATGTTGTCACGAGGGGGTTTTTTTTAGCTCCTTTAGTTTTCGAGTAATCGTTAATGCTACGGATTTTCGCACCCAATTTTTTTACACTTCAAAAATTTCTACCGTCGGAACCAAAAAAGCTGGAGAACTGAAACCAATCACCGTCTTAGGTAGATATGTCACCTACTTGGATTTAAAAAATTCAGGTCAATCCGTCTAACACAACTCTCGTAAGAAATTTTCACGCATGAAAAATGTGAAACTTATCGAAATATATAGCTTTTTTGGCTGTTAACAAAGGTAGCAGCTTCCTTCCTTGTTTTTTCGAAAAATTGGTGGATGGGATGAAATTTAGATTTAAGATTTAATGCCGTTTTAAAATAGCTAAGGGTCGTCTCCATGATGTCACTAGAGGGTTTTTTTTAGCTCCTTTAGTTTTCGAGTAATCGTTAATGCTACGGATTTTCGCACCCAATTTTTTTACATTTCAAAAATTTTTACCGTCGGAACCAAAAAAGCTGGAGAACTGAAACCAATGGCCGTCTTAGGTAGATATGTCACCTACTTGAATTTAAAAAATTCAGGCCAATTTGTCCAACACAACTTTCGTAAGAAATTTTCACGCAGGAAAAAAGTGAAACTTATTGAAATTTATAGCTTTTTTGGATGTTAACAAAGGTAGTCCCTTCCTTGTTTTTTCGAAAAATTGGCGGATGGGCTGAAATTTAGATTAGAAATTTAATGTTGTTTTAAAATAGCTAAAGGTCGTCCCCGTGTTGTCACGAGGGGGTTTTTTTTAGCTCCTTTAGTTTTCGAGTAATCGTTAATGCTACGGATTTTCGCACCCAATTTTTTTACACTTCAAAAATTTCTACCGCCGGATTAAAAAAAGCTGGAACCCTAATAATAATGGCCGTTGTAGGTAGATATGTCACCTACCTTAATTTAAAAAATTTAGGCCAATCCGTCTAACACAACACTCGTAAGAAATTTTCACGCATGAAAAAAGTGAATCTTATCGAAATATATAGCTTTTTTGGCTGTTAACAAAGGTAGCTCCTTCCTTGTTTTTTCGAAAAATTGGTGGATGGGCTGAAATTTAGATTAAAGATTTAATGCCGTTTTAAAATAGCTAAGGGTTGTCCCCATGTTGTCACGAGGGGGTTTTTTTAGCTCCTTTAGTTTTCGAGTAATCGTTAATGCTACGGATTTTCGCACCCAATTTTTTTACACTTAAAAAAATTCTACCGTCGGAACCAAATATGCTAGAGACTTAGATCCAATAGCCGTTTTAGGTAGATATGTCACCTACCTGGGTTTTTGAAAATTCAGGCTAATACGTCCTGCACATTTCTCGTAAGAAATTTGCACGCATGAAAAAAGTGAAACTTATCGAAATATATAGCTTTTTTGGCTGTTAACAAAGGTAGCAGCTACTTTCCTTGTTTTTTCGAAAAATTGGCGGATGGGCTAAAATTTAGATTAAAAAACTAATGCCGTTTTAAAATAGCTAAGGGTCGTCCCCATGTTGTCACGAGGGGGTATATTTTAGCTCCTTTAGTTTTCGAGTAATCGTTAATGCTACGGATTTTCGCACCCAATTTTTTTACACTTCAAAAATTTCTACAGTCGGAACCAAAAATACTGGAGACCTGAAACCAATGGTCGTTGTAGGTAGATATGTCACCTACCTGGATTTAAAAAATTCAGGTCAATCCGTTCTACACAACTCTCGTAAGAAATTTTCACGCATTTAAAAATTGAAACTTATCGAAATATATAGCTTTTTTGGCTGTTAACAAAGGTAGCTCCTTCCTTGTTTTTTCGAAAAATTGGCGGAAGAACTGAAATTTAAATTAAGGAATTATTGTTTTTTTGAAATAGCTAAAGGTCATCCCCATGTTATCACAAGGGGGTTTTTTTAGCTCCTTTAGTTTTCGAGTAATCGTTAATGCTAGGGATTTTCGCACCCAATTTTTTTACACTTCAAAAATGTCTACCGTCGGAACCAAAAAAGCTGGAGAACTGAAACCAATGGCCGTCTTAGGTAGATATGTCACCTACCTGGATTTAAAAAATTCAGGTCAATCCGTCAAACACAACTCTCGTAAGAAATTTTCACGCATGAAAAAAGTGAAACTTATCGAAATATATAGATTTTTTGGATGTTAACAAAGGTAGCACCTTCCTTGTTTTTTCGAAAAATTGGCGGATGGACCAAAATTTAGATTAAAAAACTAATTCCGTTTTAAAATAGCTAAGGGTCGTCCCTATGTTGTCACGAGGGGGTTTTTTTAGCTCCTTTAGTTTTTGAGTAATCGTTAATGCTACTGATTTTCGCAAACAATTTTTTTACACTTAAAAAATTTCTACCGTCGGAACTAAAAAAGCTGGAGACCTGAAACCAATGGCCGTTGTAGGAAGATATATCACCTACTTAGATTTCGAAAATTCAGGCTAATCCGTTTTACACAACTCTCGTAAGAAATTTTCACGCATGAAAAAATTGAAACTTATCGAAATATATAGCTTTTTTGGCTGTTAACAAAGGTAGCAGCTACCTTCCTTGTTTTTTCGAAAAATTGGCGGATGGGCGGAAATTTAGATTTCGCACCCAATTTTGTTAAAATAGCTAAGGGTCGTCCCCGTGTTGTCACGAGGGGGTATATTTTAGCTCCTTTAGTTTTCGAGTAATCGTTAATGCTACGGATTTTCGCACCCAATTTTTTTACACTTCAAAAATTTCTACAGTCGGAACCAAAAAAGCTGGAGAACTGAAACCAATGGTCGTTGTAGGTAGATATGTCACCTACCTGGATTTAAAAAATTCAGGTCAATCCGTTCTACACAACTCTCGTAAGAAATTTTCACGCATTTAAAAATTGAAACTTATCGAAATATATAGCTTTTTTGGCTGTTAACAAAGGTAGCTCCTTCCTTGTTTTTTCGAAAAATTGGCGGATGGACCAAAATTTAAATTAAGAAACTAATGCCCTTTTAAAATAGCTAAGGGTCGTCCCTATGTTGTCACGACGGGGTTTTTTTTAAACTCCTTTAGTTTTCGAGTAATCGTTAATGCTACGGATTTTCGCACACAATTTTTTTACACTTCAAAAATTTCTACCGTTGGAATTAAAGAAGCTGGTTACCTGAAACCAATGGTTGATGTAGGTGGATATGTCACCTACCTGGATTTAAAAAATGTAGGCCAATCCGTCTAACACAACTCTCGTAAGAAATTTTCACGCATGAAAAAAGTGAATCTTATCGAAATATATAGCTTTTTTGGCTGTTAACAAAGGTAGCTCCTTCCTTGTTTTTTCGAAAAATTGGCGGATGGACCAAAATTTAAATTAAAAAACTAATGCCGTTTTAAAATAGCTAAGGGTCGTCCCCATGTTGTCACGAGGGGGTTTTTTTTAGCTCCTTTAGTTTTCGAGTAATCGTTAATGCTACGGATTTTCGCACAAAATTTTTTTACACTTAAAAAATTTCTACCGTCGGAACCAAAAAAGCTGGAGACCTAAAACCAATGATTGTTGTAGGTAGATATATCACCTACCTAGATTTAGAAAATTCAGGCTAATCCGTCCTACACAACTCTCGTAAGAAATTTTCACGCATTTAAAAATTGAAACTTATCGAAATATATAGCTTTTTTGGCTGTTAACAAAGGTAGCTCCTTCCTTGTTTTTTCGAAAAATTGGCGGATGGACCAAAATTTAAATTAAGAAACTAATGCCCTTTTAAAATAGCTAAGGGTCGTCCCTATGTTGTCACGACGGGGTTTTTTTTAAACTCCTTTAGTTTTCGAGTAATCGTTAATGCTACGGATTTTCGCACACAATTTTTTTACACTTCAAAAATTTCTACCGTTGGAATTAAAGAAGCTGGTTACCTGAAACCAATGGTTGATGTAGGTGGATATGTCACCTACCTGGATTTAAAAAATGTAGGCCAATCCGTTTAACACAACTCTCGTAAGAAATTTTCACGCATGAAAAAAGTGAATCTTATCGAAATATATAGCTTTTTTGGCTGTTAACAAAGGTAGCTCCTTCCTTGTTTTTTCGAAAAATTGGCGGATGGACCAAAATTTAAATTAAAAAACTAATGCCGTTTTAAAATAGCTAAGGGTCGTCCCCATGTTGTCACGAGGGGGTTTTTTTTAGCTCCTTTAGTTTTCGAGTAATCGTTAATGCTACGGATTTTCGCACAAAATTTTTTAACACTTAAAAAATTTCTACCGTCGGAACCAAAAAAGCTGGAGACCTAAAACCAATGATTGTTGTAGGTAGATATATCACCTACCTAGATTTAGGAAATTCAGGCTAATCCGTCCTACACAACTCTCGTAAGAAATTTACACGCATGAAAAAAGTGAAACTTATCGATATATATAACTTTTTTGGCTGTTAACAAAGGTAGCTCCTTCCTTGTTTTTTCGAAAAATTGGCGGAAGGACCGAAATTTAAATTGAGGAATTATTGTTTTTTTGAAATAGCTAAAGGTCATCCCCATGTTATCACAAGGGGGTTTTTTAGCTCCTTTAGTTTTCGAGTAATCGTTAATGCTAGGGATTTTCGCACCCAATTTTTTTACACTTCAAAAATGTCTACCGTCGGAACCAAAAAAGCTGGAGAACTGAAACCAACGGCCGTCTTAGGTAGATATGTCACCTACCTGGATTTAAAAAATTCAGGTCAATCCGTCTAACACAACTCTCGTAAGAAATTTTCACGCATGAAAAAAGTGAAACTTATCGAAATATATAGATTTTTTGGATGTTAACAAAGGTAGCACCTTCCTTGTTTTTTCGAAAAATTGGCGGATGGACCAAAATTTAGATTAAAAAACTAATTCCGTTTTAAAATAGCTAAGGGTCGTCCCTATGTTGTCACGAGGGGGTTTTTTTAGCTCCTTTAGTTTTTGAGTAATCGTTAATGCTACTGATTTTCGCAAACAATTTTTTTACACTTAAAAAATTTCTACCGTCGGAACTAAAAAAGCTGGAGACCTGAAACCAATGGCCGTTGTAGGAAGATATATCACTTACTTAGATTTAGAAAATTCAGGCTAATCCGTTTTACGGATAGGTAGATATGTCACCTACCTGGATTTAAAAAATTCAGGTAAATCCGTTCTACACAACTCTCGTAAGAAATTTTCACGCATTTAAAAATTGAAACTTATCGAAATATATAGCTTTTTTGGCTGTTAACAAAGGTAGCTCCTTCCTTGTTTTTTCGAAAAATTGGCGGATGGACCAAAATTTAAATTAAGAAACTAATGCCCTTTTAAAATAGCTAAGGGTCGTCTCTATGTTGTCACGACGGGGTTTTTTTTAAACTCCTTTAGTTTTCGAGTAATCGTTAATGCTACGGATTTTCGCACACAATTTTTTTACACTTCAAAAATTTCTACCGTTGGAATTAAAGAAGCTGGTTACCTGAAACCAATGGTTGATGTAGGTGGATATGTCACCTACCTGGATTTAAAAAATGTAGGCCAATCCGTCTAACACAACTCTCGTAAGAAATTTTCACGCATGAAAAAAGTGAATCTTATCGAAATATATAGCTTTTTTGGCTGTTAACAAAGGTAGCTCCTTCCTTGTTTTTTCGAAAAATTGGCGGATGGACCAAAATTTAAATTAAAAAACTAATGCCGTTTTAAATTAGCTAAGGGTCGTCCCCATGTTGTCACGAGGGGGTTTTTTTTAGCTCCTTTAGTTTTCGAGTAATCGTTAATGCTACGGATTTTCGCACAAAATTTTTTTACACTTAAAAAATTTCTACCGTCGGAACCAAAAAAGCTGGAGACCTAAAACCAATGATTGTTGTAGGTAGATATATCACCTACCTAGATTTAGAAAATTCAGGCTAATCCGTCCTACACAACTCTCGTAAGAAATTTACACGCATGAAAAAAGTGAAACTTATCGATATATATAACTTTTTTGGCTGTTAACAAAGGTAGCTCCTTCCTTGTTTTTTCGAAAAATTGGCGGAAGGACTGAAATTTAAATTAAGGAATTATTGTTTTTTTGAAATAGCTAAAGGTCATCCCCATGTTATCACAAGGGGGTTTTTTTAGCTCCTTTAGTTTTCGAGTAATCGTTAATGCTAGGGATTTTCGCACCCAATTTTTTTACACTTCAAAAATGTCTACCGTCGGAACCAAAAAAGCTGGAGAACTGAAACCAATGGCCGTCTTAGGTAGATATGTCACCTACCTGGATTTAAAAAATTCAGGTCAATCCGTCAAACACAACTCTCGTAAGAAATTTTCACGCATGAAAAAAGTGAAACTTATCGAAATATATAGATTTTTTGGATGTTAACAAAGGTAGCACCTTCCTTGTTTTTTCGAAAAATTGGCGGATGGACCAAAATTTAGATTAAAAAACTAATTCCGTTTTAAAATAGCTAAGGGTCGTCCCTATGTTGTCACGAGGGGGTTTTTTTAGCTCCTTTAGTTTTTGAGTAATCGTTAATGCTACTGATTTTCGCAAACAATTTTTTTACACTTAAAAAATTTCTACCGTCGGAACTAAAAAAGCTGGAGACCTGAAACCAATGGCCGTTGTAGGAAGATATATCACCTACTTAGATTTCGAAAATTCAGGCTAATCCGTTTTACACAACTCTCGTAAGAAATTTTCACGCATGAAAAAATTGAAACTTATCGAAATATATAGCTTTTTTGGCTGTTAACAAAGGTAGCAGCTACCTTCCATGTTTTTTCGAAAAATTGGCGGATGGGCGGAAATTTAGATTTCGCACCCAATTTTGTTAAAATAGCTAAGGGTCGTCCCCGTGTTGTCACGAGGGGGTATATTTTAGCTCCTTTAGTTTTCGAGTAATCGTTAATGCTACGGATTTTCGCACCCAATTTTTTTACACTTCAAAAATTTCTACAGTCGGAACCAAAAAAGCTGGAGAACTGAAACCAATGGTCGTTGTAGGTAGATATGTCACCTACCTGGATTTAAAAAATTCAGGTCAATCCGTTCTACACAACTCTCGTAAGAAATTTTCACGCATTTAAAAATTGAAACTTATCGAAATATATAGCTTTTTTGGCTGTTAACAAAGGTAGCTCCTTCCTTGTTTTTTCGAAAAATTGGCGGATGGACCAAAATTTAAATTAAGAAACTAATGCCCTTTTAAAATAGCTAAGGGTCGTCCCTATGTTGTCACGACGGGGTTTTTTTTAAACTCCTTTAGTTTTCGAGTAATCGTTAATGCTACGGATTTTCGCACACAATTTTTTTACACTTCAAAAATTTCTACCGTTGGAATTAAAGAAGCTGGTTACCTGAAACCAATGGTTGATGTAGGTGGATATGTCACCTACCTGGATTTAAAAAATGTAGGCCAATCCGTCTAACACAACTCTCGTAAGAAATTTTCACGCATGAAAAAAGTGAATCTTATCGAAATATATAGCTTTTTTGGCTGTTAACAAAGGTAGCTCCTTCCTTGTTTTTTCGAAAAATTGGCGGATGGACCAAAATTTAAATTAAGAAACTAATGCCCTTTTAAAATAGCTAAGGGTCGTCCCTATGTTGTCACGACGGGGTTTTTTTTAAACTCCTTTAGTTTTCGAGTAATCGTTAATGCTACGGATTTTCGCACAAAATTTTTTTACACTTAAAAAATTTCTACCGTCGGAACCAAAAAAGCTGGAGACCTAAAACCAATGATTGTTGTAGGTAGATATATCACCTACCTAGATTTAGGAAATTCAGGCTAATCCGTCCTACACAACTCTCGTAAGAAATTTACACGCATGAAAAAAGTGAAACTTATCGATATATATAACTTTTTTGGCTGTTAACAAAGGTAGCTCCTTCCTTGTTTTTTCGAAAAATTGGCGGAAGGACCGAAATTTAAATTGAGGAATTATTGTTTTTTTGAAATAGCTAAAGGTCATCCCCATGTTATCACAAGGGGGTTTTTTAGCTCCTTTAGTTTTCGAGTAATCGTTAATGCTAGGGATTTTCGCACCCAATTTTTTTACACTTCAAAAATGTCTACCGTCGGAACCAAAAAAGCTGGAGAACTGAAACCAACGGCCGTCTTAGGTAGATATGTCACCTACCTGGATTTAAAAAATTCAGGTCAATCCGTCTAACACAACTCTCGTAAGAAATTTTCACGCATGAAAAAAGTGAAACTTATCGAAATATATAGATTTTTTGGATGTTAACAAAGGTAGCACCTTCCTTGTTTTTTCGAAAAATTGGCGGATGGACCAAAATTTAGATTAAAAAACTAATTCCGTTTTAAAATAGCTAAGGGTCGTCCCTATGTTGTCACGAGGGGGTTTTTTTAGCTCCTTTAGTTTTTGAGTAATCGTTAATGCTACTGATTTTCGCAAACAATTTTTTTACACTTAAAAAATTTCTACCGTCGGAACTAAAAAAGCTGGAGACCTGAAACCAATGGCCGTTGTAGGAAGATATATCACCTACTTAGATTTAGAAAATTCAGGCTAATCCGTTTTACACAACTCTCGTAAGAAATTTTCACGCATGAAAAAATTGAAACTTATCGAAATATATAGCTTTTTTGGCTGTTAACAAAGGTAGCAGCTACCTTCCTTGTTTTTTCGAAAAATTGGCGGAAGGACTGAAATTTAAATTGAGGAATTATTGTTTTTTTGAAATAGCTAAAGGTCATCCCCATGTTATCACAAGGGGGTTTTTTTAGCTCCTTTAGTTTTCGAGTAATCGTTAATGCTAGGGATTTTCGCACCCAATTTTTTTACACTTCAAAAATGTCTACCGTCGGAACCAAAAAAGCTGGAGAACTGAAACCAATGGCCGTCTTAGGTAGATATGTCACCTACCTGGATTTAAAAAATTCAGGTCAATCCGTCAAACACAACTCTCGTAAGAAATTTTCACGCATGAAAAAAGTGAAACTTATCGAAATATATAGATTTTTTGGATGTTAACAAAGGTAGCACCTTCCTTGTTTTTTCGAAAAATTGGCGGATGGACCAAAATTTAGATTAAAAAACTAATTCCGTTTTAAAAAAGCTAAGGGTCGTCCCTATGTTGTCACGAGGGGGTTTTTTTAGCTCCTTTAGTTTTTGAGTAATCGTTAATGCTACTGATTTTCGCAAACAATTTTTTTACACTTAAAAAATTTCTACCGTCGGAACTAAAAAAGCTGGAGACCTGAAACCAATGGCCGTTGTAGGAAGATATATCAACTACTTAGATTTTGAAAATTCAGGCTAATCCGTTTTACACAACTCTCGTAAGAAATTTTCACGCATGAAAAAATTGAAACTTATCGAAATATATAGCTTTTTTGGCTGTTAACAAAGGTAGCAGCTACCTTCCATGTTTTTTCGAAAAATTGGCGGATGGGCGGAAATTTAGATTTCGCACCCAATTTTGTTAAAATAGCTAAGGGTCGTCCCCGTGTTGTCACGAGGGGGTATATTTTAGCTCCTTTAGTTTTCGAGTAATCGTTAATGCTACGGATTTTCGCACCCAATTTTTTTACACTTCAAAAATTTCTACAGTCGGAACCAAAAAAGCTGGAGAACTGAAACCAATGGTCGTTGTAGGTAGATATGTCACCTACCTGGATTTAAAAAATTCAGGTCAATCCGTTCTACACAACTCTCGTAAGAAATTTTCACGCATTTAAAAATTGAAACTTATCGAAATATATAGCTTTTTTGGCTGTTAACAAAGGTAGCTCCTTCCTTGTTTTTTCGAAAAATTGGCGGATGGACCAAAATTTAAATTAAGAAACTAATGCCCTTTTAAAATAGCTAAGGGTCGTCCCTATGTTGTCACGACGGGGTTTTTTTTAAACTCCTTTAGTTTTCGAGTAATCGTTAATGCTACGGATTTTCGCACACAATTTTTTTACACTTCAAAAATTTCTACCGTTGGAATTAAAGAAGCTGGTTACCTGAAACCAATGGTTGATGTAGGTGGATATGTCACCTACCTGGATTTAAAAAATGTAGGCCAATCCGTCTAACACAACTCTCGTAAGAAATTTTCACGCATGAAAAAAGTGAATCTTATCGAAATATATAGCTTTTTTGGCTGTTAACAAAGGTAGCTCCTTCCTTGTTTTTTCGAAAAATTGGCGGATGGACCAAAATTTAAATTAAAAAACTAATGCCGTTTTAAAATAGCTAAGGGTCGTCCCCATGTTGTCACGAGGGGGTTTTTTTTAGCTCCTTTAGTTTTCGAGTAATCGTTAATGCTACGGATTTTCGCACAAAATTTTTTTACACTTAAAAAATTTCTACCGTCGGAACCAAAAAAGCTGGAGACCTAAAACCAATGATTGTTGTAGGTAGATATATCACCTACCTAGATTTAGGAAATTCAGGCTAATCCGTCCTACACAACTCTCGTAAGAAATTTACACGCATGAAAAAAGTGAAACTTATCGATATATATAACTTTTTTGGCTGTTAACAAAGGTAGCTCCTTCCTTGTTTTTTCGAAAAATTGGCGGAAGGACCGAAATTTAAATTGAGGAATTATTGTTTTTTTGAAATAGCTAAAGGTCATCCCCATGTTATCACAAGGGGGTTTTTTAGCTCCTTTAGTTTTCGAGTAATCGTTAATGCTAGGGATTTTCGCACCCAATTTTTTTACACTTCAAAAATGTCTACCGTCGGAACCAAAAAAGCTGGAGAACTGAAACCAACGGCCGTCTTAGGTAGATATGTCACCTACCTGGATTTAAAAAATTCAGGTCAATCCGTCCAACACAACTCTCGTAAGAAATTTTCACGCATGAAAAAAGTGAAACTTATCGAAATATATAGATTTTTTGGATGTTAACAAAGGTAGCACCTTCCTTGTTTTTTCGAAAAATTGGCGGATGGACCAAAATTTAGATTAAAAAACTAATTCCGTTTTAAAATAGCTAAGGGTCGTCCCTATGTTGTCACGAGGGGGTTTTTTTAGCTCCTTTAGTTTTTGAGTAATCGTTAATGCTACTGATTTTCGCAAACAATTTTTTTACAATTAAAAAATTTCTACCGTCGGAACTAAAAAAGCTGGAGACCTGAAACCAATGGCCGTTGTAGGAAGATATATCACCTACTTAGATTTAGAAAATTCAGGCTAATCCGTTTTACACAACTCTCGTAAGAAATTTTCACGCATGAAAAAATTGAAACTTATCGAAATATATAGCTTTTTTGGCTGTTAACAAAGGTAGCAGCTACCTTCCTTGTTTTTTCGAAAAATTGGCGGATGGGCGGAAATTTAGATTTCGCACCCAATTTTGTTAAAATAGCTAAGGGTCGTCCCCGTGTTGTCACGAGGGGGTTTTTTTTAGCTCCTTTAGTTTTCGAGTAATCGTTAATGCTACGGATTTTCGCACCCAATTTTTTTACACTTCAAAAATTTTTATCGTCGGAACCAAAAAAGCTGGAGAACTGAAACCAATGGCCGTATTAGGTAGATATGTCGCCTACCTGGATTTGAAAAATTCAGGTCAATCCGTCTAACACAACTCTCGTAAGAAATTTTCACGCATGAAAAAAGTGAAACTTATCGAAATTTATAGCTTTTTTGGATGTTAACAAAGGTAGCTCCTTCCTTGTTTTTTCGAAAAATTGGTTAGTGGACCGAAATTTAAATAAAAGATCTAATGCCGTTTTAAAATAGCTAAGGGTCGTCCCCATGTTGTCACGAGGGGGTTTTTTTTAGCTCGAGTTTTCGAGTAATCGTTAATGCTACGGATTTTCGCACCCAATTTTTTTACACTTCAAAAATTTCTACCGTCGGAACCAAAAAAGCTGGACACCTGAAACCAATGGCCGTTTTAGGTAGATTTGTCACCTACTTGGATTAAAAAAATTCAGGTCAATTCGTCTAACACAACTCTCGTAAGAAATTTTCACGCATGAAAAAAGTGAAACTTATCGAAATATATAGCTTTTTTGGCTGTTAACAAAGGTAGCAGCTACCTTCCTTGTTTTTTCGAAAAATTGGCGGATGGGATGAAATTTAGATTAAAAATTTAATGCCGTTTAAAAATAGCTAAGGGTCGTCCCCATGTTGTCACGAGGGGTTTTTTTTTAGCTCCTTTAGTTTTCGAGTAATCGTTAATGCTACAGATTTTCGCACCCAATTTTTTTACACTTCAAAAATTTCTACCGTCGGAACCAAAAAAGCTGGAGAACTAAAACCAATGGCCGTTTTAGGTAGATATGTCACCTACCTAGATTTAAAAAATTCAGGTCAATCCGTCAAACACAACTCTCGTAAGAAATTTTCACGCATGAAAAAAGTGAAACTTATCGAAATATATAGCTTTTTTGGCTGTTAACAAAGGTAGCAGCTACCTTCCTTGTTTTTTCGAAAAATTGGCGGATGGGATGAAATTTAGATTAAAAATTTAATGCCGTTTTAAAATAGCTAAGGGTCGTCCCCATGTTGTCACGAGGGGGTTTTTTTTAGCTCCTTTAGTTTTCGAGTAATCGTTAATGCTACGGATTTTCGCACCCAATTTTTTTACACTTCAAAAATTTCTACCGTCGGAACCAAAAAAGCTGGAGAACTGAAACTAATGCCTGTCTTAGGTTGATATGTCACCTACCTGGATTTAAAAAATTCAGGCTAATCCGTCCTGCACATTTCTCGTAAGAAATTTTCACGCATGAAAAAAGTGAAACTTATCGAAATATATAGCTTTTTTGGCTGTTAACAAAGGTAGCAGCTACTTTCCTTGTTTTTTCGAAAAATTGGCGGATGGGCTAAAATTTAGATTAAAAAACTAATGCCGTTTTAAAATAGCTAAAGGTCGTCCCCATGTTGTCACGAGGGGGTATATTTTAGCTCCTTTAGTTTTCGAGTAATCGTTAATGCTACGGATTTTCGCACCAAATTTTTTTACACTTCAAAAATTTCTACCGCTGGAATTAAAAAAGCTGTATACCTGAAACCAATGGCCGTTGTAGGTAGATATGTCACCTACCTTAATTTAAAAAATTTAGGCCAATCCGTCTAACACAACACTCGTAAGAAATTTTCACGCATGAAAAAAGTGAATCTTATCGAAATATATAGCTTTTTTGGCTGTTAACAAAGGTAGCTCCTTCCTTGTTTTTTCGAAAAATTGGTGGATGGGCTGAAATTTAGACTAGAGATTTAATGCCGTTTTAAAATAGCTAAGGGTCGTCCCCATGTTGTCACGAGGGGGTTTTTTTAGCTCCTTTAGTTTTCGAGTAATCGTTAATGCTACGGATTTTCGCACCCAATTTTTTTACACTTAAAAAAATTCTACCGTCGGAACCAAATATGCTAGAGACTTAGATCCAATAGCCGTTTTAGGTAGATATGTCACCTACCTGGGTTTTCGAAAATTCAGGCTAATACGTCCTGCACATTTCTCGTAAGAAATTTGCACGCATGAAAAAAGTGAAACTTATCGAAATATATAGCTTTTTTGGCTGTTAACAAAGGTAGCAGCTACTTTCCTTGTTTTTTCGAAAAATTGGCGGATGGGCTAAAATTTAGATTAAAAAACTAATGCCGTTTTAAAATAGCTAAAGGTCGTCCCCATGTTGTCACGAGGGGGTATATTTTAGCTCCTTTAGTTTTCGAGTAATCGTTAATGCTACGGATTTTCGCACCCAATTTTTTTACACTTCAAAAATTTCTACAGTCGGAACCAAAAAAGCTGGAGAACTGAAACCAATGGTTGTTGTAGGTAGATATGTCACCTACCTGGATTTAAAAAATTCAGGTCAATCCGTTCTACACAACTCTCGTAAGAAATTTTCACGCATTTAAAAATTGAAACTTATCGAAATATATAGCTTTTTTGGCTGTTAACAAAGGTAGCTCCTTCCTTGTTTTTTCGAAAAATTGGCGGATGGACCAAAATTTAAATTAAGAAACTAATGCCCTTTTAAAATAGCTAAGGGTCGTCCCTATGTTGTCACGACGGGGTTTTTTTTAAACTCCTTTAGTTTTCGAGTAATCGTTAATGCTACGGATTTTCGCACACAATTTTTTTACACTTCAAAAATTTCTACCGTTGGAATTAAAGAAGCTGGTTACCTGAAACCAATGGTTGATGTAGGTGGATATGTCATCTACCTGGATTTAAAAAATGTAGGCCAATCCGTCTAACACAACTCTCGTAAGAAATTTTCACGCATGAAAAAAGTGAATCTTATCGAAATATATAGCTTTTTTGGCTGTTAACAAAGGTAGCTCCTTCCTTGTTTTTTCGAAAAATTGGCGGATGGACCAAAATTTAAATTAAAAAACTAATGCCGTTTTAAAATAGCTAAGGGTCGTCCCCATGTTGTCACGAGGGGGTTTTTTTTAGCTCCTTTAGTTTTCGAGTAATCGTTAATGCTACGGATTTTCGCACAAAATTTTTTTACACTTAAAAAATTTCTACCGTCGGAACCAAAAAAGCTGGAGACCTAAAACCAATGATTGTTGTAGGTAGATATATCACCTACCTAGATTTAGGAAATTCAGGCTAATCCGTCCTACACAACTCTCGTAAGAAATTTACACGCATGAAAAAAGTGAAACTTATCGATATATATAACTTTTTTGGCTGTTAACAAAGGTAGCTCCTTCCTTGTTTTTTCGAAAAATTGGCGGAAGGACCGAAATTTAAATTGAGGAATTATTGTTTTTTTGAAATAGCTAAAGGTCATCCCCATGTTATCACAAGGGGGTTTTTTTAGCTCCTTTAGTTTTCGAGTAATCGTTAATGCTAGGGATTTTCGCACCCAATTTTTTTACACTTCAAAAATGTCTACCGTCGGAACCAAAAAAGCTGGAGAACTGAAACCAACGGCCGTCTTAGGTAGATATGTCACCTACCTGGATTTAAAAAATTCAGGTCAATCCGTCTAACACAACTCTCGTAAGAAATTTTCACGCATGAAAAAAGTGAAACTTATCGAAATATATAGATTTTTTGGATGTTAACAAAGGTAGCACCTTCCTTGTTTTTTCGAAAAATTGGCGGATGGACCAAAATTTAGATTAAAAAACTAATTCCGTTTTAAAATAGCTAAGGGTCGTCCCTATGTTGTCACGAGGGGGTTTTTTTAGCTCCTTTAGTTTTTGAGTAATCGTTAATGCTACTGATTTTCGCAAACAATTTTTTTACACTTAAAAAATTTCTACCGTCGGAACTAAAAAAGCTGGAGATCTGAAACCAATGGCCGTTGTAGGAAGATATATCACCTACTTAGATTTAGAAAATTCAGGCTAATCCGTTTTACACAACTCTCGTAAGAAATTTTCACGCATGAAAAAATTGAAACTTATCGAAATATATAGCTTTTTTGGCTGTTAACAAAGGTAGCAGCTACCTTCCTTGTTTTTTCGAAAAATTGGCGGATGGGTGAAAATTTAGATTAGAAATTTAATGCCGTTTTAAAATAGCTAAAATTCGTCCCCATGTTGTCACGAGAGGGTTTATTTTAACTCCTTTAGTTTTCGAGTAATCGTTAATTCTACGGATTTTCGCAACCAATTTTTTTACATTTCAAAAATTTCTACCGTTGGAATCAAAAAAGCTGGACACCTGAAACCAATGGCCGTTGTAGGTAGATATATCATTTACCTGGATTTAAAAAATTTAGGCCAATCCGTGTTACACAACTCTCGTAAGAAATTTTCACGCATGAAAAAAGTGAATCTTATTTCGATACATTTTATCGAATATATTGATATATTTTATATTTCGATATATAGCTTTTTTGGCTGTTAACAAAGGTAGCTCCTTCCTTGTTTTTTCGAAAAATTGGCGGATGGACCGAAATTTAAATTAAAAAACTAATGCCGTTTTAAAATAGCTAAGGGTCGTCCTTATGTTGTCACAAGGGTGTTTTTTTTAGCTCCTTTAGTTTTCGAGTAATCGTTAATGCTACGGATTTTCGCAAACAATTTTTTTACACTTCAAAAATTTCTACCGTCGAACCAAAAAAAGCTGGAGACCTGAAACCAATGGCCGTTTTAGGGAGATATGTAACCTACCTGGATTTTAAAAACACAGGCCAATTCGTTAAACAAAACTCTCGTAAGAAATTTTCACGCATGAAAAAAGTGAAACTTATCGAAATATATAGCTTTTTTGGCTGTTAACAAAGGTAGCAGCTACCTTCCTTGTTTTTTCGAAAAATTGGCGGATGGACCAAAATTTAAATTTAGTAAATTAAGCCCTTTTAAAATAGCTAATGGTTGTCCCCATGTTGTCACAAGGGGGTTTTTTTAGCTACTTTAGTTTTCGAGTAATCATTAATGCTACGGATTTTCGCACCCAATTTTTTTACACTTCAAAAATTTCTACCGTTGGAATATAAAAAGCTGGTTACCCGAAAGCAATGGCCGTTGTAGGTAGATATGTCACCTACCTGGATTTAAAAAATTTAGGCCAATCCGTCAAACACAACTCTCGTAAGAAATTTTCACGCATGAAAAAAGTGAATCTAATCGAAATATATAGCTTTTTTGGCTGTTAACAAAGGTAGCAGCTACCTTTCTTGTTTTTTCGAAAAATTGGCAGATGGGCTAAAATTTAGATTAAAAATTTAATGCCATTTTAATTTGCTAAGAGTCGTCCCCATGTTGTCACGAGGGGTTTTTTTTTTAGCTCCTTTAGTTTTCGAGTAATCGTTAATGCTACGGATTTTCGCACCCAATTTTTTTACATTTAAAAAATTTCTACCGTCGGAATTAAAAAAGCTGGACACCTGAAACCAATGGCCGTTGTAGGTAGATATGTCACCTACCTGGATTTAAAGAATTCAGGCTAATCCGTTCAATACAACTCTCGTAAGAAATTTTCACGCATGAAAAAAGTGAAACTTATCGAAATATATAGCTTTTTTGGCTGTTAACAAAGGTAGCAGCTACCTTCCTTGTTTTTTCGAAAAATTGGCGGATGGACCAAAATTTAGATAAGAAATTTAATGCCGTTTTAAAATAGCTAAAAATCGTCCCCATGTTGTCACGAGGGGGTTTTTTTTAGCTCCTTAAGTTTTCGAGTAATCGTTAATGCTACGAATTTTCGCACCCAATTTTTTTACACTTCAAAAATTTCTGCTGTCGCAACCAAAGTAGCTGGAGACCTGAAACACATGATTGTTGTAGGTAGTTATGTAACCTACCTGGATTTAAAAAATACAGGTCAATCCGTCCAACACAACTCTCGTAAGAAATTTTCACGCATGAAAAAAGTGAAACTTATCGAAATATATAGCTTTTTTGGCTGTTAACAAAGGTAGCAGCTACCTTCCTTGTTTTTTCGAAAAATTGGCGGATGGACCAAAATTTAAATTAAGTAAATAAAGCCCTTTTAAAATAGCTAAAGGTTGTCCCCATGTTGTCACAAGGGGGTTTTTTTAGCTACTTTAGTTTTCGAGTAATCGTTAATGCTACGGATTTTCGCACCCAATTTTTTTACACTTCAAAAATTTCTACCGTCGGAACCAAAAAAGCTGGACACCTGAAACAAATGGCCGTTTTAGGTAGATATGTCACCTACCTGGATTTAAAAACTTCAGGTCAATTCGTCAAACACAACTTTCGTAAGAAATTTTCACGAATGAAAAAAGTGAAACTTATCGAAATATATAGCTTTTTTGGATGTTAACAAAGGTAGCTCCTTCCTTGTTTTTTCGAAAAATTGGCGGATGGGCTAAAATTTAGATTAAGAATTTAATGCCGTTTTAAAATAGCTAAAGGTCGTCCCTATGTTGTCACGAGGGGTTTTTTTTAGCTCCTTTAGTTTTTGAGTAATCGTTAATGCTACGGATTTTCGCACACAATTTTTTTACACTTAAAAAATTTCTACCGCCGGATTAAAAAAAGCTGGAGACCTAACACTAATGGCCGTTGTAGGTAGATATATCACCTACCTAGATTTAGAACATTAAGGCTAATCCGTCTTACACAACTCTCGTAAGAAATTTCACGCATGAAAAAAGTGAAACTTATCGAAATATATAGCTTTTTTGGCTGTTAAAAAAGGTAGCAGCTACCTTCCTTGTTTTTTCGAAAAATTGGCGGATGGGATGAAATTTAGACTAGAGATTTAATGCCGTTTTAAAATAGCTAAAATTCGTCCTCATGTTGTCACGAGGGGGTATATTTTAGCTCCTTTAGTTTTCGAGTAATCGTTAATGCTACGGATTTTCGCACCCAATTTTTTTACACTTCAAAAATTTCTAAATTTGGAATCAAAGAAGCTGGACACCTGAAACCATTGACCGTTGTAGGTAGATATATCATTTACCTGGATTTAAAAAATTCAGGCCAATTCGTCAAACACAACTCTCTTAGGAAATTTTCACGCATGAAAAAAGTGAAACTTATCGAAATATATAGCTTTTTTGGCTGTTAGCAAAGGTAGCAGCTACCTTCCTTGTTTTTTCGAAATATTTGCGGATGGGCTAAAATTTAGACTAGAGATTTAATGCCGTTTTAAAATAGCTAAGAGTCGTCCCCATGTTGTCACGAGGGGGTTTTTTTTAGCTCCTTTAGTTTTCGAGTAATCGTTAATGCTACGGATTTTCGCACCCAATTTTTTTACACTTAAAAAATTTTTACCGTCGGCACCAAAAAAGCTGGAGACCTGAAACCAATGGCCGTTGTAGGTTGATATGTCACCTACATGGATTTTAAATTTTTGAAGAAATTTTCAAGCAGGAAAAAAGTGAAACTTATCGAAATATATAGCTTTTTTGGCTGTTAACAAAGGTAGCAGCTACCTTCCTTGTTTTTTCGAAAAATTGGCAGATGGGCTAAAATTTAGATTAAAAATTTAATGCCATTTTAAATTGCTAAGAGTCGTCCCCAGGTTGTCGCGAGGGGGTTTTTTTTAGCTCCTTTAGTTTTCGAGTAATCGTTAATGCTACGGATTTTCGCAACCAATTTTTTTACACTTCAAAAATTTCTACCGTCGGAACCAAAAAAGCTAGAAAACTGAAACCAATGGCCATTTTTGGTAGATATGTCACCTACTTGGATTTAAAAAATTTAGGTCAATCCGTCTAACACAACTCTCGTAAGAAATTTTCACGCATGAAAAAAGTGAAACTTATCGAAATATATAGCTTTTTTGGCTGTTAAAAAAGGTAGCAGCTACCTTCCTTGTTTTTTCGAAAAATTGGCGGATGGGATGAAATTTAGATTTAATATTTCATGCCGTTTTAAAATAGCTAAAGGTCGTCCCCGTGTTGTCACGAGGGGTTTTTTTTTAGCTCCTTTAGTTTTCGAGTAATCGTTAATGCTACGGATTTTCGCACCCAATTTTTTTACACTTCAAAAATTTTTATCGTCGGAACCAAAAAAGCTGGAGAACTGAAACCAATGGCCGTATTAGGTAGATATGTCACCTACCTGGATTTAAAAAATTCAGGTCAATCCGTCTAACACAACTCTCGTAAGAAATTTTCACGCATGAAAAAAGTGAAACTTATCGAAATATATAGCTTTTTTGGATGTTAACAAAGGTAGCTCCTTCCTTGTTTTTTCGAAAAATTGGTGGGTGGACCGAAATTTAAATAAAAGATCTAATGCCGTTTTAAAATAGCTAAGGGTCGTCCCCATGTTGTCACGAGGGGGTTTTTTTTTAGCTCGAGTTTTCGAGTAATCGTTAATGCTACGGATTTTCGCACCCAATTTTTTTACACTTCAAAAATTTCTACCGTCGGAACCAAAAAAGCTGGAGAACTAAAACCAATGGCCGTCTTAGGTAGATATGTCACCTACTTGAATTTAAAAAATTCAGGCCAATTTGTCCAACACAACTCTCGTAAGAAATTTTCACGCATGAAAAAAGTGAAACTTATTGAAATATATAGCTTTTTTGGATGTTAACAAAGGTAGCTCCTTCCTTGTTTTTTCGAAAAATTGGCGGATGGGCTAACATTTATATTAAAAAACTAATGCCGTTTTAAAATAGCTTAGGGTCGTCCCTATGTTGTCAAGACGGGGTTTTTTTTAAACTCCTTTAGTTTTCGAGTAATCGTTAATGCTACGGATTTTCGCACACAATTTTTTTACACTTAAAATATTTCTACCGTCGGAACCAAAAAAGCTGGAGAACTGAAACCAATGGCCGTCGATATATCACCTATCAAGATTTAGAAAATTCAGGCTAATCCGTCCTAGACAACTCTCGTAAGAAATTTTCACGCATGAAAAAAGTGAAACTTATCGAAATATATAGCTTTTTTGGCTGTTAACAAAGGTAGCTCCTTCCTTGTTTTTTCGAAAAATTGGCGGAAGGACCGAAATTTAAATTAAGGAACTAATGCCGTTTTAAAAATAACGAAGGGTCGTCCCCATGTTGTCACGAGGAATTTTTTTTTAGCTCCTTTAGTTTTCGAGTAATCGTTAATGCTACGGATTTTCGCACCCAATTTTTTTACATTTTAAAAATTTCTACTGTCGGAATCAAAAAAGCTGGACATCTGAAACCACTGGCCGTTGTAGGTAGATATATCATTTACCTGAATTTAAAAAATTAAGGCCAATCCGTCCAACACAACTCTCGTAAGAAATTTTCACGCATGAAAAAAGTGAATCTTATCGAAATATATAGCTTTTTTGGCTGTTAACAAAGGTAGCTCTTTCCTTGTTTTTTCGAAAAATTGGCGGATGGACCGAAATTTAGATTAAGGAACTAATGCCATTTTAAAATAGCTAAGGGTCGTCCCCATGTTGTCACGAGGGGGGTTTTTTTAGCTCCTTTAGTTTTCGAGTAATCGTTAATGCTACGGATTTTCGCACCCAATTTTTTTACACTTCAAAAATTTCTACCGTCGGTATTAAAAAAGCTGGACACCTGAAACAAATGGCCGTCTTAGGTAGATTTGTCACCTACTTGGATTCAAAAAATTCAGTTCAATCCGTCTAACACAACTCTCGTAAGAAATTTTCACGCATGAAAAATGTGAAACTTATCGAAATATATAGCTTTTTTGGATGTTAACAAAGGTAGCTCCTTCCTTGTTTTTTCGAAAAATTGGTGGGTGGACCGAAATTTAAATAAAAGATCTAATGCCGTTTTAAAATAGCTAAGGGTTGTCTCCATGATGTCACGAGGGGGTTTTTTTTAGCTCCTTTAGTTTTCGAGTAATCGTTAATGCTACGGATTTTCGCACCCAATTTTTTTACATTTCAAAAATTTCTACCGTCGGAACCAAAAAAGCTGGAGACCTAAAACCAATGGTCGTTGTAGGTAGATATATCACCAGGCTAATCCGTCCTACACAACTCTCGTAAGAAATTTTCACGCATGAAAAAAGTGAAACTTATCGAAATATATAGCTTTTTTGCCTGTTAACAAAGGTAGCAGATACCTTCCTTGTTTTTTCGGAAAATTGGCGGATGGGCTGAAGTTTAGATTAGAGATTTAATGCCGTCTTAAAATAACTAAAAGTCGTCCCCATGTTGTCACGAGGGGTTTTTTTTTAGCTCCTTTTGTTCTCGAGTAATCGTTACTGCTACGGATTTTCGCACCCAATTTTTTTAACACTTCAAAAATTTCTACTGTCGCCACCAAAGAAGCTGGAGACCTAAAACCAATGGTCGTTGTAGGTAGATATGTAACCTACCTGGATTTAAAAAACACAGGCCAATTCGTTAAACAAAACTCTCGTAAGAAATTTTCACGCATGAAAAAAGTGAAACTTATCGAAATATATAGCTTTTTTGGCTGTTAACAAAGGTAGCAGCTACCTTCCTTGTTTTTTCGAAAAATTGGCGGATGGACCAAAATTTAAATTTAGTAAATAAAGCCCTTTTAAAAAAGCTAATGGTTGTCCCCATGTTGTCACAAGGGGGTTTTTTTAGCTACTTTAGTTTTCGAGTAATCATTAATGCTACGGATTTTCGCACCCAATTTTTTTACACTTCAAAAATTTCTACCGTTGGAATATAAAAAGCTGGTTACCCGAAAGCAATGGCCGTTGTAGGTAGATATGTCACCTACCTGGATTTAAAAAATTTAGGCCAATCCGTCAAACACAACTCTCGTAAGAAATTTTCACGCATGAAAAAAGTGAATCTAATCGAAATATATAGCTTTTTTGGCTGTTAACAAAGGTAGCAGCTACCTTTCTTGTTTTTTCGAAAAATTGGCAGATGGGCTAAAATTTATATTAAAAATTTAATGCCATTTTAATTTGCTAAGAGTCGTCCCCATGTTGTCACGAGGGGTTTTTTTTTTAGCTCCTTTAGTTTTCGAGTAATCGTTAATGCTACGGATTTTCGCACCCAATTTTTTTACATTTAAAAAATTTCTACCGTCGGAATTAAAAAAGCTGGACACCTGAAACCAATGGCCGTTGTAGGTAGATATGTCACCTACCTGGATTTAAAGAATTCAGGCTAATCCGTTCAATACAACTCTCGTAAGAAATTTTCACGCATGAAAAAAGTGAAACTTATCGAAATATATAGCTTTTTTGGCTGTTAACAAAGGTAGCAGCTACCTTCCTTGTTTTTTCGAAAAATTGGCGGATGGACCAAAATTTAGATAAGAAATTTAATGCCGTTTTAAAATAGCTAAAAGTCGTCCCCATGTTGTCACGAGGGGGTTTTTTTTAGCTCCTTTAGTTTTCGAGTAATCGTTAATGCTACGAATTTTCGCACCCAATTTTTTTACACTTCAAAAATTTCTGCTGTCGCAACCAAAGTAGCTGGAGACCTGAAACACATGATTTTTGTAGGTAGTTATGTAACCTACCTGGATTTAAAAAATACAGGTCAATCCGTCCAACACAACTCTCGTAAGAAATTTTCACGCATGAAAAAAGTGAAACTTATCGAAATATATAGCTTTTTTGGCTGTTAACAAAGGTAGCAGCTACCTTCCTTGTTTTTTCGAAAAATTGGCGGATGGACCAAAATTTAAATTAAGTAAATAAAGCCCTTTTAAAATAGCTAAAGGTTGTCCCCATGTTGTCACAAGGGGGTTTTTTTAGCTACTTTAGTTTTCGAGTAATCGTTAATGCTACGGATTTTCGCACCCAATTTTTTTACACTTCAAAAATTTCTACCGTCGGAACCAAAAAAGCTGGACACCTGAAACAAATGGCCGTTTTAGGTAGATATGTCACCTACCTGGGTTTAAAAACTTCAGGTCAATTCGTCAAACACAACTTTCGTAAGAAATTTTCACGAATGAAAAAAGTGAAACTTATCGAAATATATAGCTTTTTTGGATGTTAACAAAGGTAGCTCCTTCCTTGTTTTTTCGAAAAATTGGCGGATGGGCTAAAATTTAGATTAAAAAACTAATGCCGTTTTAAAATAGCTAAAGGTCGTCCCTATGTTGTCACGAGGGGTTTTTTTTAGCTCCTTTAGTTTTTGAGTAATCGTTAATGCTACGGATTTTCGCACACAATTTTTTTACACTTAAAAAATTTCTACCGCCGGATTAAAAAAAGCTGGAGACCTAACACTAATGGCCGTTGTAGGTAGATATATCACCTACCTAGATTTAGAACATTAAGGCTAATCCGTCTTACACAACTCTCGTAAGAAATTTCACGCATGAAAAAAGTGAAACTTATCGAAATATATAGCTTTTTTGGCTGTTAAAAAAGGTAGCAGCTACCTTCCTTGTTTTTTCGAAAAATTGGCGGATGGGATGAAATTTAGACTAGAGATTTAATGCCGTTTTAAAATAGCTAAAATTTGTCCTCATGTTGTCACGAGGGGGTATATTTTAGCTCCTTTAGTTTTCGAGTAATCGTTAATGCTACGGATTTTCACACCCAATTTTTTTACACTTCAAAAATTTCTAAATTTGGAATCAAAGAAGCTCAAAGAACCATTGACCGTTGTAGGTAGATATATCATTTACCTGGATTTAAAAAATTCAGGCCAATTCGTCAAACACAACTCTCTTAGGAAATTTTCTCGCATGAAAAAAGTGAAACTTATCGAAATATATAGCTTTTTTGGCTGTTAGCAAAGGTAGCAGCTACCTTCCTTGTTTTTTCGAAATATTTGCGGATGGGCTAAAATTTAGACTAGAGATTTAATGCCGTTTTAAAATAGCTAAGAGTCGTCCCCATGTTGTCACGAGGGGGTTTTTTTTAGCTCCTTTAGTTTTCGAGTAATCGTTAATGCTACGGATTTTCGCACCCAATTTTTTTACACTTAAAAAATTTTTACCGTCGGCACCAAAAAAGCTGGAGACCTGAAACCAATGGCCGTTGTAGGTTGATATGTCTCCTACATGGATTTTAAATTTTTGAAGAAATTTTCAAGCAGGAAAAAAGTGAAACTTATCGAAATATATAGCTTTTTTGGCTGTTAACAAAGGTAGCAGCTACCTTCCTTGTTTTTTCGAAAAATTGACAGATGGGCTAAAATTTAGATTAAAAATTTAATGCCATTTTAAATTGCTAAGAGTCGTCCCCAGGTTGTCGCGAGGGGGTTTTTTTTAGCTCCTTTAGTTTTCGAGTAATCGTTAATGCTACGGATTTTCGCAACCAATTTTTTTACACTTCAAAAATTTCTACCGTCGGAACCAAAAAAGCTAGAAAACTGAAACCAATGGCCATTTTAGGTAGATATGTCACCTACTTGGATTTAAAAAATTTAGGTCAATCCGTCTAACACAACTCTCGTAAGAAATTTTCACGCATGAAAAAAGTGAAACTTATCGAAATATATAGCTTTTTTGGCTGTTAAAAAAGGTAGCAGCTACCTTCCTTGTTTTTTCGAAAAATTGGCGGATGGGATGAAATTTAGATTTAATATTTCATGCCGTTTTAAAATAGCTAAAGGTCGTCCCCGTGTTGTCACGAGGGGGTTTTTTTTAGCTCCTTTAGTTTTCGAGTAATCGTTAATGCTACGGATTTTCGCACCCAATTTTTTTACACTTCAAAAATTTTTATCGTCGGAACCAAAAAAGCTGGAGAACTGAAACCAATGGCCGTATTAGGTAGATATGTCACCTACCTGGATTTAAAAAATTCAGGTCAATCCGTCTAACACAACTCTCGTAAAAAATTTTCACGCATGAAAAAAGTGAAACTTATCGAAATATATAGCTTTTTTGGATGTTAACAAAGGTAGCTCCTTCCTTGTTTTTTCGAAAAATTGGTGGGTGGACCGAAATTTAAATAAAAGATCTAATGCCGTTTTAAAATAGCTAAGGGTCGTCCCCATGTTGTCACGAGGGGGTTTTTTTTTAGCTCGAGTTTTCGAGTAATCGTTAATGCTACGGATTTTCGCACCCAATTTTTTTACACTTCAAAAATTTCTACCGTCGGAACCAAAAAAGCTGGAGAACTAAAACCAATGGCCGTCTTAGGTAGATATGTCACCTACTTGAATTTAAAAAATTCAGGCCAATTTGTCCAACACAACTCTCGTAAGAAATTTTCACGCATGAAAAAAGTGAAACTTATTGAAATATATAGCTTTTTTGGATGTTAACAAAGGTAGCTCCTTCCTTGTTTTTTCGAAAAATTGGCGGATGGGCTAACATTTATATTAAAAAACTAATGCCGTTTTAAAATAGCTTAGGGTCGTCCCTATGTTGTCAAGACGGGGTTTTTTTTAAACTCCTTTAGTTTTCGAGTAATCGTTAATGCTACGGATTTTCGCACACAATTTTTTTACACTTAAAATATTTCTACCGTCGGAACCAAAAAAGCTGGAGAACTGAAACCAATGGCCGTCGATATATCACCTATCAAGATTTAGAAAATTCAGGCTAATCCGTCCTAGACAACTCTCGTAAGAAATTTTCACGCATGAAAAAAGTGAAACTTATCGAAATATATAGCTTTTTTGGCTGTTAACAAAGGTAGCTCCTTCCTTGTTTTTTCGAAAAATTGGCGGAAGGACCGAAATTTAAATTAAGGAACTAATGCCGTTTTAAAAAAAACGAAGGGTCGTCCCCATGTTGTCACGAGGAATTTTTTTTTAGCTCCTTTAGTTTTCGAGTAATCGTTACTGATACGGATTTTCACACCCAATTTTTTTACACTTCAAAAATTTCTACCGTCGGAACCAAAAAAGCTGGAGAACTGAAACCAATGGCCGTCTCAGGTTGATATGTCGCCTACCTGGATTTAACAAATTTCAGGTCAATCCGTCTAACACAACTCTCGTAAGAAATTTTCACGCATGAAAAAAGTGAAACTTATCGAAATATATAGCATTTTTGGCTCGTTAAAAAAGGTAGCAGCTACCTTCCTTGTTTTTTCGAAAAATTGGCGAATGAGATGAAATTTAGATTAAAGATTTACTGCCGTTTTAAAATAGCTAAGGGTCGTCCCCATGTTGTCACGAGAGGGTTTTTTTTAGATCCTTTAGTTTTCGAGTAATCGTTAATGCTACGGATTTTCGCACCCAATTTTTTTACACTTCAAAAATTTCTACCGTCGGAACCAAAAAAGCTGGACACCTGAAACAAATGGCCGTCTTAGGTAGATATGTCACCTACCTGGATTTAAAAACTTCAGGTCAATTCGTCAAACACAACTTTCGTAAGAAATTTTCACGAATGAAAAAAGTGAAACTTATCGAAATATATAGCTTTTTTGGATGTTAACAAAGGTAGCTCCTTCCTTGTTTTTTCGAAAAATTGGCGGATGGGCTAAAATTTAGATTAAAAAACTAATGCCGTTTTAAAATAGCTAAAGGTCGTCCCTATGTTGTCACGAGGGGTTTTTTTTAGCTCCTTTAGTTTTTGAGTAATCGTTAATGCTACGGATTTTCGCACACAATTTTTTTACACTTAAAAAATTTCTACCGCCGGATTAAAAAAAGCTGGAGACCTAACACTAATGGCCGTTGTAGGTAGATATATCACCTACCTAGATTTAGAACATTAAGGCTAATCCGTCTTACACAACTCTCGTAAGAAATTTCACGCATGAAAAAAGTGAAACTTATCGAAATATATAGCTTTTTTGGCTGTTAACAAAGGTAGCAGCTACCTTCCTTGTTTTTTCGAAAAATTGGCGGATGGGTTGAAATTTAGATTAAAAATTTAATGCCGTTTTAAAATAGCTAAAATTCGTCCCCATGTTGTCACGAGGGGGTATATTTTAGCTCCTTTAGCTTTCGAGTAATCGTTAATGCTACGGATTTTCGCACCCAATTTTTTTACATTACAAAAATTTCTACCGTCGGAACAAAAAAAGCTGGACACCTGAAACCAATGACCGTTGTAGGTAAATATATCAATTACCTGGATTTAAAAAATTAAGGCCAATCCGTCTAACACAACTCTCGTAAGAAATTTTCACGCATGAAGAAAGTGAAACTTATCGAAATATATAGCTTTTTTGGCTGTTAACAAAGGTAGCTCCTTCCTTGTTTTTTCAAAAAATTGGCGGAAGAACCGAAATTTAAATTTAGAAACTAATGCCGTTTTTAGCACCTTCCTTGTTTTTTCGAAAAATTGGCGGATGGACCAAAATTTAGATTAAAAAACTAATTCCGTTTTAAAATAGCTAAGGGTCGTCCCTATGTTGTCACGAGGGGGTTTTTTTAGCTCCTTTAGTTTTTGAGTAATCGTTAATGCTACTGATTTTCGCAAACAATTTTTTTACACTTAAAAAATTTCTACCGTCGGAACTAAAAAAGCTGGAGACCTGAAACCAATGGCCGTTGTAGGAAGATATATCACCTACTTAGATTTAGAAAATTCAGGCTAATCCGTTTTACACAACTCTCGTAAGAAATTTTCACGCATGAAAAAATTGAAACTTATCGAAATATATAGCTTTTTTGGCTGTTAACAAAGGTAGCAGCTACCTTCCTTGTTTTTTCGAAAAATTGGCGGATGGGCGGAAATTTAGATTTCGCACCCAATTTTGTTAAAATAGCTAAGGGTCGTCCCCGTGTTGTCACGAGGGGGTTTTTTTTAGCTCCTTTAGTTTTCGAGTAATCGTTAATGCTACGGATTTTCGCACCCAATTTTTTTACACTTCAAAAATTTTTATCGTCGGAACCAAAAAAGCTGGAGAACTGAAACCAATGGCCGTATTAGGTAGATATGTCGCCTACCTGGATTTGAAAAATTCAGGTCAATCCGTCTTACACAACTCTCGTAAGAAATTTTCACGCATGAAAAAAGTGAAACTTATCGAAATTTATAGCTTTTTTTGATGTTAACAAAGGTAGCTCCTTCCTTGTTTTTTCGAAAAATTGGTGGGTGGACCGAAATTTAAATAAAAGATCTAATGCCGTTTTAAAATAGCTAAGGGTCGTCCCCATGTTGTCACGAGGGGGTTTATTTTAGCTCGAGTTTTCGAGTAATCGTTAATGCTACGGATTTTCGCACCCAATTTTTTTACACTTCAAAAATTTCTACCGTCGGAACCAAAAAAGCTGGAGACCTGAAACCAATGGCCGTCTTAGGTAGATTTGTCACCTACTTGGAATTAATAAATTCAGGTCAATCCGTCTTACACAACTCTCGTAAGAAATTTTCACGCATGAAAAAAGTGAAACTTATCGAAATATATAGCTTTTTTGGCTGTTAACAAAGGTAGCTCCTTCCTTGTTTTTTCGAAAAATTGGTGGGTGGACCGAAATTTAAATAAAAGATCTAATGCCGTTTTAAAATAGCTAAGGGTCGTCCCCATGTTGTCACGAGGGGGTTTTTTTTAGCTCGAGTTTTCGAGTAATCGTTAATGCTACGGATTTTCGCACCCAATTTTTTTACATTTTAAAAATTTCTACTGTCGGAATCAAAAAAGCTGGACATCTGAAACCACTGGCCGTTGTAGGTAGATATATCATTTACCTGAATTTAAAAAATTAAGGCCAATCCGTCCAACACAACTCTCGTAAGAAATTTTCACGCATGAAAAAAGTGAATCTTATCGAAATATATAGCTTTTTTGGCTGTTAACAAAGGTAGCTCCTTCCTTGTTTTTTCGAAAAATTGGCGGATGGACCGAAATTTAGATTAAGGAACTAATGCCATTTTAAAATAGCTAAGGGTCGTCCCCATGTTGTCACGAGGGGGGTTTTTTTAGCTCCTTTAGTTTTCGAGTAATCGTTAATGCTACGGATTTTCGCACCCAATTTTTTTACACTTCAAAAATTTCTACCGTCGGTATTAAAAAAGCTGGACACCTGAAACCAATGGCCGTCTTAGGTAGATTTGTCACCTACTTGGATTTAAAAAATTCAGGTCAATCCATCTAACACAACTCTCGTAAGAAATTTTCACGCATGAAAAATGTGAAACTTATCGAAATATATAGCTTTTTTGGATGTTAACAAAGGTAGCTCCTTCCTTGTTTTTTCGAAAAATTGGTGGGTGGACCGAAATTTAAATAAAAGATCTAATGCCGTTTTAAAATAGCTAAGGGTCGTCTCCATGATGTCACGAGGGGGTTTTTTTTAGCTCCTTTAGTTTTCGAGTAATCGTTAATGCTACGGATTTTCGCACCCAATTTTTTTACATTTCAAAAATTTCTACCGTCGGAACCAAAAAAGCTGGAGACCTAAAACCAATGGCCGTTGTAGGTAGATATATCACCAGGCTAATCCGTCCTACACAACTCTCGTAAGAAATTTTCACGCATGAAAAAAGTGAAACTTATCGAAATATATAGCTTTTTTGCCTGCTAACAAAGGTAGCAGATACCTTCCTTGTTTTTTCGGAAAATTAGCGGATGGGCTGAAGTTTAGATTAGAGATTTAATGCCGTCTTAAAATAGCTAAAAGTCGTCCCCATGTTGTCACGAGGGGGTTTTTTTTAGCTCCTTTAGTTCTCGAGTAATCGTTAATGCTACGGATTTTCGCACCCAATTTTTTTAACACTTCAAAAATTTCTACTGTCGCCACCAAAGAAGCTGGAGACCTAAAACCAATGGTCGTTGTAGGTAGATATGTAACCTACCTGGATTTAAAAAACACAGGCCAATTCGTTAAACAAAACTCTCGTAAGAAATTTTCACGCATGAAAAAAGTGAAACTTATCGAAATATATAGCTTTTTTGGCTGTTAACAAAGGTAGCAGCTACCTTCCTTGTTTTTTCGAAAAATTGGCGGATGGACCAAAATTTAAATTTAGTAAATAAAGCCCTTTTAAAATAGCTAATGGTTGTCCCCATGTTGTCACAAGGGGGTTTTTTTAGCTACTTTAGTTTTCGAGTAATCATTAATGCTACGGATTTTCGCACCCAATTTTTTTACACTTCAAAAATTTCTACCGTTGGAATATAAAAAGCTGGTTACCCGAAAGCAATGGCCGTTGTAGGTAGATATGTCACCTACCTGGATTTAAAAAATTTAGGCCAATCCGTCAAACACAACTCTCGTAAGAAATTTTCACGCATGAAAAAAGTGAATCTAATCGAAATATATAGCTTTTTTGGCTGTTAACAAAGGTAGCAGCTACCTTTCTTGTTTTTTCGAAATATTGGCAGATGGGCTAAAATTTAGATTAAAAATTTAATGCCATTTTAATTTGCTAAGAGTCGTCCCCATGTTGTCACGAGGGGTTTTTTTTTTAGCTCCTTTAGTTTTCGAGTAATCGTTAATGCTACGGATTTTCGCACCCAATTTTTTTACATTTAAAAAATGTCTACCGTCGGAATTAAAAAAGCTGGACACCTGAAACCAATGGCCGTTGTAGGTAGATATGTCACCTACCTGGATTTAAAGAATTCAGGCTAATCCGTTCAATACAACTCTCGTAAGAAATTTTCACGCATGAAAAAAGTGAAACTTATCGAAATATATAGCTTTTTTGGCTGTTAACAAAGGTAGCAGCTACCTTCCTTGTTTTTTCGAAAAATTGGCGGATGGACCAAAATTTAGATAAGAAATTTAATGCCGTTTTAAAATAGCTAAAAGTCGTCCCCATGTTGTCACGAGGGGGTTTTTTTTAGCTCCTTTAGTTTTCGAGTAATCGTTAATGCTACGGATTTTCGCACCCATTTTTTTTACACTTCAAAAATTTCTGCTGTCGCAACCAAAGTAGCTGGAGACCTGAAACACATGATTGTTGTAGGTAGTTATGTCACCTACCTGGATTTAAAAACTTCAGGTCAATTCGTCAAACACAACTTTCGTAAGAAATTTTCACGAATGAAAAAAGTGAAACTTATCGAAATATATAGCTTTTTTGGATGTTAACAAAGGTAGCTCCTTCCTTGTTTTTTCGAAAAATTGGCGGATGGGCTAAAATTTAGATTAAAAAACTAATGCCGTTTTAAAATAGCTAAAGGTCGTCCCTATGTTGTCACGAGGGGTTTTTTTTAGCTCCTTTAGTTTTTGAGTAATCGTTAATGCTACGGATTTTCGCACACAATTTTTTTACACTTAAAAAATTTCTACCGCCGGATTAAAAAAAGCTGGAGACCTAACACTAATGGCCGTTGTAGGTAGATATATCACCTACCTAGATTTAGAACATTAAGGCTAATCCGTCTTACACAACTCTCGTAAGAAATTTCACGCATGAAAAAAGTGAAACTTATCGAAATATATAGCTTTTTTGGCTGTTAAAAAAGGTAGCAGCTACCTTCCTTGTTTTTTCGAAAAATTGGCGGATGGGATGAAATTTAGACTAGAGATTTAATGCCGTCTTAAAATAGCTAAAATTCGTCCTCATGTTGTCACGAGGGGGTATATTTTAGCTCCTTTAGTTTTCGAGTAATCGTTAATGCTACGGATTTTCGCAACCAATTTTTTTACACTTCAAAAATTTCTAAATTTGGAATCAAAGAAGCTGGACACCTGAAACCATTGGCCGTTGTAGGTAGATATATCATTTACCTGGATTTAAAAAATTCAGGCCAATTCGTCAAACACAACTCTCTTAGGAAATTTTCTCGCATGAAAAAAGTGAAACTTATCGAAATATATAGCTTTTTTGGCTGTTAGCAAAGGTAGCAGCTACCTTCCTTGTTTTTTCGAAATATTTGCGGATGGGCTAAAATTTAGACTAGAGATTTAATGCCGTTTTAAAATAGCTAAGAGTCGTCCCCATGTTGTCACGAGGGGGTTTTTTTTAGCTCCTTTAGTTTTCGAGTAATCGTTAATGCTACGGATTTTCGCACCCAATTTTTTTACACTTAAAAAATTTTTACCGTCGGCACCAAAAAAGCTGGAGACCTGAAACCAATGGCCGTTGTAGGTTGATATGTCACCTACATGGATTTTAAATTTTTGAAGAAATTTTCAAGCAGGAAAAAAGTGAAACTTATCGAAATATATAGCTTTTTTGGCTGTTAACAAAGGTAGCAGCTACCTTCCTTGTTTTTTCGAAAAATTGGCAGATGGGCTAAAATTTAGATTAAAAATTTAATGCCATTTTAAATTGCTAAGAGTCGTCCCCAGGTTGTCGCGAGGGGGTTTTTTTTAGCTCCTTTAGTTTTCGAGTAATCGTTAATGCTACGGATTTTCGCAACCAATTTTTTTACACTTCAAAAATTTCTACCGTCGGAACCAAAAAAGCTAGAAAACTGAAACCAATGGCCATTTTAGGTAGATATGTCACCTACTTGGATTTAAAAAATTTAGGTCAATCCGTCTAACACAACTCTCGTAAGAAATTTTCACGCATGAAAAAAGTGAAACTTATCGAAATATATAGCTTTTTTGGCTGTTAAAAAAGGTAGCAGCTACCTTCCTTGTTTTTTCGAAAAATTGGCGGATGGGATGAAATTTAGATTTAATATTTCATGCCGTTTTAAAATAGCTAAAGGTCGTCCCCGTGTTGTCACGAGGGGGTTTTTTTTAGCTCCTTTAGTTTTCGAGTAATCGTTAATGCTACGGATTTTCGCACCCAATTTTTTTACACTTCAAAAATTTTTATCGTCGGAACCAAAAAAGCTGGAGAACTGAAACCAATGGCCGTATTAGGTAGATATGTCACCTACCTGGATTTAAAAAATTCAGGTCAATCCGTCTAACACAACTCTCGTAAGAAATTTTCACGCATGAAAAAAGTGAAACTTATCGAAATATATAGCTTTTTTGGATGTTAACAAAGGTAGCTCCTTCCTTGTTTTTTCGAAAAATTGGTGGATGGACCGAAATTTAAATAAAAGATCTAATGCCGTTTTAAAATAGCTAAGGGTCGTCCCCATGTTGTCACGAGGGGGTTTTTTTTTAGCTCGAGTTTTCGAGTAATCGTTAATGCTACGGATTTTCGCACCCAATTTTTTTACACTTCAAAAATTTCTACCGTCGGAACCAAAAAAGCTGGAGAACTGAAATCAATGGCCGTCTTAGGTAGATATGTCACCTACTTGAATTTAAAAAATTCAGGCCAATTTGTTCAACACAACTCTCGTAAGAAATTTTCACGCATGAAAAAAGTGAAACTTATTGAAATATATAGCTTTTTTGGATGTTAACAAAGGTAGCTCCTTCCTTGTTTTTTCGAAAAATTGGCGGATGGGCTAACATTTATATTAAAAAACTAATGCCGTTTTAAAATAGCTTAGGGTCGTCCCTATGTTGTCAAGACGGGGTTTTTTTTAAACTCCTTTAGTTTTCGAGTAATCGTTAATGCTACGGATTTTCGCACACAATTTTTTTACACTTAAAATATTTCTACCGTCGGAACCAAAAAAGCTGGAGAACTGAAACCAATGGCCGTCGATATATCACCTATCAAGATTTAGAAAATTCAGGCTAATCCGTCCTAGACAACTCTCGTAAGAAATTTTCACGCATGAAAAAAGTGAAACTTATCGAAATATATAGCTTTTTTGGCTGTTAACAAAGGTAGCTCCTTCCTTGTTTTTTCGAAAAATTGGCGGAAGGACCGAAATTTAAATTAAGGAACTAATGCCGTTTTAAAAAAAACGAAGGGTCGTCCCCATGTTGTCACGAGGAATTTTTTTTTAGCTCCTTTAGTTTTCGAGTAATCGTTACTGCTACGGATTTTCACACCCAATTTTTTTACACTTCAAAAATTTCTACCGTCGGAACCAAAAAAGCTGGAGAACTGAAACCAATGGCCGTCTTAGGTAGATATGTCGCCTACCTGGATTTAACAAATTTCAGGTCAATCCGTCTAACACAACTCTCGTAAGAAATTTTCACGCATGAAAAAAGTGAAACTTATCGAAATATATAGCTTTTTTGGCTCGTTAAAAAAGGTAGCAGCTACCTTCCTTGTTTTTTCGAAAAATTGGCGGATGAGATGAAATTTAGATTAAAGATTTACTGCCGTTTTAAAATGGCTAAGGGTCGTCCTCATGTTGTCACGAGAGGGTTTTTTTTAGATCCTTTAGTTTTCGAGTAATCGTTAATGCTACGGATTTTCGCACCCAATTTTTTTACACTTCAAAAATTTCTACCGTCGGAACCAAAAAAGCTGGACACCTGAAACAAATGGCCGTTTTAGGTAGATATGTCACCTACCTGGATTTAAAAACTTCAGGTCAATTCGTCAAACACAACTTTCGTAAGAAATTTTCACGAATGAAAAAAGTGAAACTTATCGAAATATATAGCTTTTTTGGATGTTAACAAAGGTAGCTCCTTCCTTGTTTTTTCGAAAAATTGGCGGATGGGCTAAAATTTAGATTAAAAAACTAATGCCGTTTTAAAATAGCTAAAGGTCGTCCCTATGTTGTCACGAGGGGTTTTTTTTAGCTCCTTTAGTTTTTGAGTAATCGTTAATGCTACGGATTTTCGCACACAATTTTTTTACACTTAAAAAATTTCTACCGCCGGATTAAAAAAAGCTGGAGACCTAACACTAATGGCCGTTGTAGGTAGATATATCACCTACCTAGATTTAGAACATTAAGGCTAATCCGTCTTACACAACTCTCGTAAGAAATTTCACGCATGAAAAAAGTGAAACTTATCGAAATATATAGCTTTTTTGGCTGTTAACAAAGGTAGCAGCTACCTTCCTTGTTTTTTCGAAAAATTGGCGGATGGGTTTAAATTTAGATTAAAAATTTAATGCCGTTTTAAAATAGCTAAAATTCGTCCCCATGTTGTCACGAGGGGGTATATTTTAGCTCCTTTAGCTTTCGAGTAATCGTTAATGCTACGGATTTTCGCACCCAATTTTTTTACATTACAAAAATTTCTACCGTCGGAACAAAAAAAGCTGGACACCTGAAACCAATGACCGTTGTAGGTAAATATATCAATTACCTGGATTTAAAAAATTAAGGCCAATCCGTCTAACACAACTCTCGTAAGAAATTTTCACGCATGAAGAAAGTGAAACTTATCGAAATATATAGCTTTTTTGGCTGTTAACAAAGGTAGCTCCTTCCTTGTTTTTTCGAAAAATTGGCGGAAGAACCGAAATTTAAATTTAGAAACTAATGCCGATTTAAAATAGCTAAGGGTCGTCCCCATGTTGTCACGAGGGGTTTTTTTTAGCTCCTTTAGTTTTCGAGTAATCGTTAATGCTTCGGATTTTCGCACCCAATTTTTTTACACTTCAAAAATTTCTACCGTCGGAACCAAAAAAGCAGGAGATTTGAAACCAATGGCCGTCTTAGGTAGATATGTCGCCTACCTGGATTTAAAAAATTCAGGTCAATCCGTATAACACAACTCTCGTAAGAAATTTTCACGCATGAAAAAAGTGAAACTTATCGAAATATATAGCTTTTTTGGATGTTAACAAAGGTAGCAGCTACCTTCCTTGTTTTTTCGAAAAATTGGCGGATGGGATAAAATTTAGATTAAAAATTTACTGCCGTTTTAAAATAGCTAAGGGTCGTCCCCATGTTTTCACGAGGAGGTTTTTTTTAGCTCCTTTAGTTTTCGAGTAATCGTTAATGCTACGGATTTTCGCACCCAATTTTTTACACTTTAAAAATTTCTACCGTCGGAACCAAAAAAGCTGGACACCTGAAACCAATGGCCGTCTTAGGAAGATATGTCACCTACTTGGATTTTAAAAATTTAGGTCAATCCGTCTAACACAACTCTCGTAAGAAATTTTCACGCCTGAAAAAAGTGAAACTTATCGAAATATATAGCTTTTTTGGCTGTTAAAAAAGGTAGCAGCTAACTTCCTTGTTTTTTCGAAAAATTGGCGGATGGGATAAAATTTAGATTAAAGATTTAATGCAGTTTTAAAATAGCTAAGGGTCGTCCCCGTGTTGTCACGAGGGGGTTTTTTTTAGCTCCTTTAGTTTTCGAGTAATCGTTAATGCTACGGATTTTCGCACCCAATTTTTTTACACTTCAAAAATTTTTATCGTCGGAACCAAAAAAGCTGGAGAACTGAAACCAATGGCCGTATTAGGTAGATATGTCGCCTACCTGGATTTAAAATTTCAGGTCAATTGTCTAACACAACTCTCGTAAGAAATTTTCACGCATGAAAAAAGTGAAACTTATCGAAATATATAGCTTTTTTGGATGTTAACAAAGGTAGCTCCTTCCTTGTTTTTTCGAAAAATTGGTGGGTGGACCGAAATTTAAATAAAAGATCTAATGCCGTTTTAAAATAGCTAAGGGTCGTCCTCATGTTGTCACGAGGGGGTTTTTTTTAGCTCGAGTTTTCGAGTAATCGTTAATGCTACGGATTTTCGCACCCAATTTTTTTACACTTCAAAAATTTCTACCGTCGGAACCAAAAAAGCTGGACACCTGAAACCAATGGCCGTCTTAGGTAGATATGTCACCTACTTGGATTTAAAAAATTCAGGTCAATCCGTCTAACACAACTCTCGTAAGAAATTTTCAGGCATGAAAAAAGTGAAACTTATCGAAATATATAGCTTTTTTGGCTGTTAACAAAGGTAGCAGCTACCTTCCTTGTTTTTTCGAAAAATTGGCGGATGGGATGAAATTTAGATTAAAAATTTAATGCCGTTTTAAAATAGCTAAGGGTCGTCCCCATGTTGTCACGAGGGGTTTTTTTTTAGCTCCTTTAGTTTTCGAGTAATCGTTAATGCTACGGATTTTCGCACCCAATTTTTTGACACTTCAAAAATTTCTACCGTCGGAACCAAAAAAGCTGGAGAAATAAAACCAATGACCGTTTTAGGTAGATATGTCACCTACCTGGATTTAAAAAATTCAGGTCAATCCGTCAAACACAACTCTCGTAAGAAATTTTCACGCATGAAAAAAGTGAAACTTATCGAAATATATAGCTTTTTTGGCTGTTAACAAAGGTAGCAGCTACCTTCCTTGTTTTTTCGAAAAATTGGCGGATGGGATGAAATTTAGATTAAAAATTTAATGCCGTTTTAAAATAGCTAAGGGTCGTCCCCATGTTGTCACGAGGGGGTTTTTTTTAGCTCCTTTAGTTTTCGAGTAATCGTTAATGCTACGGATTTTCGCACCCAATTTTTTTACACTTCAAAAATTTCTACCGTCGGAACCAAAAAAGCTGGAGAACTGAAACCAATGCCCGTCTTAGGATGATATGTCACCTACCTGGATTTAAAAAATTCAGGTCAATCCGTCTTACACAACTCTCGTAAGAAATTTTCACGCATGAAAAAAGTGAAACTTATCGAAATATATAGCTTTTTTAGATGTTAACAAAGGTAGCACCTTCCTTGTTTTTTCGAAAAATTGGCGGATGGGCTAAAATTTAGATTAAAAAACTAATGCCGTCTTAAAAAAGCTTAAAGTCGTCCCCATGTTGTCACGAGGGGTTTTTTTTTAGCTCCTTTAGTTCTCGAGTAATCGTTAATGCTACGGATTTTCGCACCCAATTTTTTTACACTTCAAAAATTTCTAAATTCGGAATCAAAGAAGCTGGACACCTGAAACCAATGGCCGTTGTAGGTAGATATATCATTTACCTGGATTTAAAAAATTCAGGCCAATCCGTCAAACAAAACTCTCGTAAGAAATTTTCACGCATGAAAAAAGTGAAACTTATCGAAATATATAGCTTTTTTGCCTGTTAACAAAGGTAGCAGATACCTTCCTTGTTTTTTCGAAATATTGGCGGATGGGCTAAAATTTAGACTAGAAATTTAATGCCGTTTTAAAATAGCTAAGAGTCGTCCCCATGTTGTCACGAGGGGGTTTTTTTAGCTCCTTTAGTTTTCGAGTAATCGTTAATGCTACGGATTTTCGCACCCAATTTTTTTACACTTCAAAAATTTCTACCGTTGGAACCAAAAAAGCTGGAGACCTGAAACCAATGGCCGTTGTAGGTTGATATGTCACCTACCTGGATTTTAAATTTTTGAAGAAATTTTCAAGCAGGAAAAAAGTGAAACTTATCGAAATATATAGCTTTTTTGGCTGTTAACAAAGGTAGCAGCTACCTTCCTTGTTTTTTCGAAAAATTGGCAGATGGGCTAAAATTTAGATTAAAAATTTAATGCCATTTTAAATTGCTAAGAGTCGTCCCCATGTTGTCACAATTTTTTTACACTTCAAAAATGTCTACCGTCGGAACCAAAAAAGCTGGAGAACTGAAACCAATGGCCGTTTTAGGTAGATATGTCACCTACCTGGATTTAAAAAATTAAGGTCAATCCGTCAAACAAAACTCTCGTAAGAAATTTTCACGCATGAAAAAAGTGAAACTTATCGAAATATATAGCTTTTTGGCTGTTAACAAAGGTAGCAGCTACCTTCCTTGTTTTTTCGAAAAATTGGCGGATGGGATGAAATTTAGATTAAAGATTTAATGCCGTTTTAAAATAGCTAAGGGTCGTCCCCATGTTGTCACGAGGGGTTTTTTTTTAGCTCCTTTAGTTTTCGAGTAATCGTTAATGCTACGGATTTTCGCACCCAATTTTTTTACACTTCAAAAATTTCTACCGTCGGAACCAATAAAGCTGGAGAACTGAAACCAATGCCCGTCTTAGGTTGATATGTCACCTATCTGGATTTAAAAAATTCAGTTCAATCCGTCTAACACAACTCTCGTAAGAAATTTTCGCGCATGAAAAAAGTGAAACTTATCGAAATATATAGCTTTTTTAGATGTTAACAAAGGTAGCACCTTCCTTGTTTTTTCGAAAAATTGGCGGATGGTCTAAAATTTAGATTAAAAAACTAATGCCGTTTTAAAATAGCTAAAGGTCGTCCCTATGTTGTCACGAGGGGGTTTTTTTTAGCTCCTTTAGTTTTTGAGTAATCGTTAATGCTACGGATTTTCGCAACCAATTTTTTTACACTTAAAAAATTTCTACCGTCGGAACCAAAAAAGCTGGAGACCTAAAACCAATGGCCGTTGTAGGTAGATATATCACCAGGCTAATCCGTCCTACACAACTCTCGTAAGAAATTTTCACGCATGAAAAAAGTGAAACTTATCGAAATATATAGCTTTTTTGCCTGTTAACAAAGGTAGCAGATACCTTCCTTGTTTTTTCGGAAAATTGGCGGATGGGCTGAAGTTTAGATTAGAGATTAAATGCCGTCTTAAAATAGCTAAAAGTCGTCCCCATGTTGTCACGAATGGGTTTTTTTTAGCTCCTTTAGTTCTCGAGTAATCGTTAATGCTACGGATTTTCGCACCCAATTTTTTTAACACTTCAAAAATTTCTACTGTCGCCACCAAAGAAGCTGGAGACCTAAAACCAATGGTCGTTGTAGGTAGATATGTAACCTACCTGGATTTTAAAAACACAGGCCAATTCGTAAAACAAAACTCTCGTAAGAAATTTTCACGCATGAAAAAAGTGAAACTTATCGAAATATATAGCTTTTTTGGCTGTTAACAAAGGTAGCAGCTACCTTCCTTGTTTTTTCGAAAAATTGGCGGATGGACCAAAATTTAAATTAAGTAAATAAAGCCCTTTTAAAATAGCTAAAGGTCGTCCCCATGTTGTCACAAGGGGGTTTTTTTAGCTACTTTAGTTTTCGAGTAATCGTTAATGCTAAGGATTTTCGCACCCAATTTTTTTACACTTCAAAAATTTCTACCGTTGGAATTTAAGAAGCTGGTTACCCGAAAGCAATGGTCGTTGTAGGTAGATATGTCACCTACCTGGATTTAAAAAATTTAAGCCAATCCGTCAAACACAACTCTCGTAAGAAATTTTCACGCATGAAAAAAGTGAATCTAATTGAAATATATAGCTTTTTTGGCTGTTAACAAAGGTAGCAGCTACCTTTCTTGTTTTTTCGAAAAATTGGCAGATGGGCTAAAATTTAGATTAAAAATTTAATGCCATTTTAAATTGCTAAGAGTCGTCCCCATGTTGTCACGAGGGGTTTTTTTTATAGCTCCTTTAGTTTTCGAGTAATCGTTAATGATACGGATTTTCGCACCCAATTTTTTTACATTTAAAAAATTTCTACCGTCGGAATTAAAAAAGCTGGAGACCTGAAACCAATGGCCTTTGTAGGTAGATATGTCAACTACCTGGATTAAGAGAATTCAGGCTAATCCGTTCAATACAACTCTCGTAAGAAATTTTCACGCATGAAAAAAGTGAAACTTATCGAAATATATAGCTTTTTTGGCTGTTTACAAAGGTAGCAGCTACCTTCCTTGTTTTTTCGAAAAATTGGCGGATGGACCAAAATTTAGATAAGAAATTTAATGCCGTTTTAAAATAGCTAAAAGTCGTCCCCATGTTGTCACGAGGGGGTTTTTTTTAGCTCCTTTAGTTTTCGAGTAATCGTTAATGCTACGAATTTTCGCACCCAATTTTTTACACTTCAAAAATTTCTGCTGTCGCAACCAAAGTAGCTGGAGACCTGAAACCAATGGTTGTTGTAGGTAGTTATGTAACCTACCTGGATTTAAAAAATACAGGTCAATCCGTCCAACACAACTCTCGTAAGAAATTTTCACGCATGAAAAAAGTGAAACTTATCGAAATATATAGCTTTTTTGGCTGTTAAAAAAGGTAGCAGCTACCTTCCTTGTTTTTTCGAAAAATTGGCGGATGTGATGAAATTTAGACTAGAGATTTAATGCCGTTTTAAAATAGCTAAAATTCGTCCTCATGTTGTCACGAGGGGGTATATTTTAGCTCCTTTAGTTTTCGAGTAATCGTTAATGCTACGGATTTTCGCACCCAATTTTTTTACACTTCAAAAATTTCTAAATTTGGAATCAAAGAAGCTGGACACCTGAAACCAATGGCCGTTGCAGGTAGATATATCATTTACCTGGATTTAAAAAATTCAGGCCAATTCGTCAAACACAACTCTCTTAGGAAATTTTCTCGCATTAAAAAAGTGAAACTTATCGAAATATATAGCTTTTTTGGCTGTTAGCAAAGGTAGCAGCTACCTCCCTTGTTTTTTCGAAATATTGGCGGATGGGCTAAAATTTAGACTAAAGATTTAATGCCGTTTTAAAATAGCTATGAGTCGTCCCCATGTTGTCACGAGGGGGTTTTTTTTAGCTCCTTTAGTTTTCGAGTAATCGTTAATGCTACGGATTTTCGCACCCAATTTTTTTAAACTTAAAAAATTTTTACCGTCGGCACCAAAAAAGCTGGAGACCTGAAACCAATGGCCGTTGTAGGTTGATATGTCACCTACCTGGATTTTAAATTTTTGAAGAAATTTTCAAGCAGGAAAAAAGTGAAACTTATCGAAATATATAGCTTTTTTGGCTGTTAACAAAGGTAGCAGCTACCTTCCTTGTTTTTTCGAAAAATTGGCGGATGGACATAAATTTAGATAAGAAATTTAATGCCGTTTTAAAATAGCTAAAAGTCGTCCCCATGTTGTCACGAGGGGGTTTTTTTTAGCTCCTTTAGTTTTCGAGTAATCGTTAATGCTACGAATTTTCGCACCCAATTTTTTTACACTTCAAAAATTTCTGCTGTCGCAACCAAAGTAGCTGAACACCTGAAACCAATGGTTGTTGTAGGTAGTTATGTAACCTACCTGGATTTAAAAATTACAGGCCAATCCATCCAACACAACTCTCGTAAGAAATTTTCACGCATGAAAAAAGTGAAACTTATCGAAATATATAGCTTTTTTGGCTGTTAACAAAGGTAGCAGCTACCTTCCTTATTTTTTCGAAAAATTGGCGGATGGGATAAAATTTAAATTAAAGATATAATGCCGTTTTAAAATAGCTAAGGGTCGTCCCCGTGTTGTCACGAGGGGGTTTTTTTTAGCTCCTTTAGTTTTCGAGTAATCGTTAATGCTACGGATTTTCGCACCCAATTTTTTTACACTTCAAAAATTTTTATCGTCGGAACCAAAATAGCTGGAGAACTGAAACCAATGGCCGTATTAGGTAGATATGTCCCCTACATGGATTTAAAAAATTCAGGTCAATCCGTTTAACACAACTCTCGTAAGAAATTTTCACGCATGAAAAAAGTGAAACTTATCGAAATATATAGCTTTTTTGGATGTTAACAAAGGTAGCTCCTTCCTTGTTTTTTCGAAAAATTGATAGGTGGACCGAAATTTAAATTAAAGATCTAATGCCGTTTTAAAATAGCTAAGGGTCGTCCCCATGTTGTCACGAGGGGGTTTTTTTTAGCTCGAGTTTTCGAGTAATCGTTAATGCTACGGATTTTCGCACCCAATTTTTTTACACTTCACAAATTTCTACCGTCGGAACCAAAAAAGCTGGAGTACTGAAACCATTGGCCGTTTTAGGTAGATATGTCACCTACCTGGAATTAAAAAATTCAGGTCAATCCGTCAAACAAAACTCTCGTAAGAAATTTTCACGCATGAAAAAAGTGAAACTTATCGAAATATATAGCTTTTTTGGCTGTTAACAAAGGTAGCAGCTACCATCCTTGTTTTTTCGAAAAATTGGCGGTTGAGATGAAATTTAGATTAAAAATTTAATGCCGTTTTAAAATAGCTAAGGGTCGTCCCCATGTTGTCACGAGGGGGTTTTTTTTAGCTCCTTTAGTTTTCGAGTAATCGTTAATGCTACGGATTTTCGCACCCAATTTTTTTAAACTTCAAAAATTTCTACCGTCGGAACCAAAAAAGCTGGAGAACTGAAACCAATGCCTGTCTTAGGTTGATATGTCACCTACCTTGATTTAAAAAATTCAGGTCAATCCGTTTAACACAACTCTCGTAAGAAATTTTCGCGCATGAAAAAAGTGAAACTTATCGAAATATATAGCTTTTTTAGATGTTAACAAAGGTAGCATCTTCCTTGTTTTTTCGAAAAATTGGCGGATGGGCTAAAATTTAGATTAAAAAACTAATGCCGTTTTAAAAAAGCTAAAGGTCGTCCCTATGTTGTCACGAGGGGGTTTTTTTTAGCTCCTTTAGTTTTTGAGTAATCGTTAATGCTACGGATTTTCGCAACCAATTTTTTTACACTTAAAAAATTTCTACCGTCGGAACCAAAATAGCTGGAGACCTTAAACCAATGGCCGTTGTAGGTAGATATATCACCAGGCTAAACCGTCCTACACAACTCTCGTAAGAAATTTTCACGCATGAAAAAAGTGAAACTTATCGAAATATATAGCTTTTTTGGCTGTTAACAAAGGTAGCAGCTACCTTCCTTGTTTTTTCGGAAAATTGGCGGATGGGCTGAAGTTTAGATTAGAGATTTAATGCCGTCTTAAAATAGCTAAAAGTCGTCCCCATGTTGTCACGAGGGGGTTTTTTTTAGCTCCTTTAGTTCTCGAGTAATCGTTATTGCTACGGATTTTCGCACCCAATTTTTTTAACACTTCAAAAATTTCTACTGTCGCCACCAAAGAAGCTGGAGACCTAAAACCAATGGTCGTTGTAGGTAGATATGTCACCTACCTGGATTTAGAAAATTAAGGCCATTAAAACTCTCGTAAGAAATTTTCACGCATGAAAAAAGTGAAACTTATCGAAATATATAGCTTTTTTGGCTGTTAACAAAGGTAGCAGCTACCTTCCTTGTTTTTTCGAAAAATTGGTAGATGGGCTCAAATTTAGATTAGAAATTTAATGCCGTTTTAAAATAGCTAAGAGTCGTCCCCATGTTGTCACGAGGGGGTTTTTTTTAGCTCCTTTAGTTTTCGAGTAATCGTTAATGCTACGGATTTTCGCACCCAATTTTTTTACACTTCAAAAATTTTTACCATCGCAATCAAAAAAGCTGGAGACCTGAAACCATAGGTTGTTGTAGGTAGATATGTAATCTACCTGGATTTAATAAATTCAGGCCAATGTGTCCAACACAACTCTCGTAAGAAATTTTCACGCATGAAAAAAGTGAAACTTATCAAAATATATAGCTTTTTTGGATGTTAACAAAGGTAGCTCCTTCCTTGTTTTTTCGAAAAATTGGCGGATGGACCGAAATTTAAATTGAGAAACTAATGCACTTTTAAAAAAGCTAAAAGTCGTCCCCATTTTGTCACGAGAAGTTTTTTTTAGCTTCTTTAGTTTTCGAGTAATCGTTAATGCTATGGATTTTCGCACCCCATTTTTTGACATTTCAAAAATTTCTACCATCGCAACCAAATAAGCTGGAGACCTGAAACCAATGGCCGTTGTAGGTAGATATGTCACCTACTTGAAATTAAAAAATTCCGGCCAATCCGTCCAATACAACTCTCGTAAGCAATTTTCACGCATGAAAAAAGTGAAACTTATCGAAATATATTGCTTTTTTGGATGTTAACAAAGGTAGCTCCTTCCTTGTTTTTTCGAAAAATTGGCGGATGAGCTACAATTAAGATTAAAAAACTAATGCCGTTTTAAAATAGCTAAGGGTCGTCCCCATGTTGTCACGAGGGGATTTTTTTAAGCCCCTTTAGTTTTCGAGTAATCGTTAATGCTACGGATTTTCGCACCCAATTTTTTTACACTTAAAAATTTTCTAACGTCGGAACCAAAAAAGCTGGAGACCTGAAACCAATGGCCGTTGTAGGTAGATATGTCACCTACCAGGATTTTGAAAATTCAGACTAATCCGTGCAACACAACTCTCGTAAGAAATTTTCACGCATGTAAAAAGTGAAACTTATCGAAATATATAGCTTTTTTGGCTGTTAACAATGGTAGCAGCTACCTATCTTGTTTTTTCGAAATATTGACGGATGGGCCGAAATTTAGATTAGAGATTTAATGCCGTTTTAAAATAGCTAAAATTCGTCCCCATGTTGTCAAGAGGGGGTATATTTTAGCTCGTTTAGTTTTCGAGTAATCGTTAATTCAGGCCAATTCGTCCAACTCAACTCTCGTAAGAAATTTTCACGCATGAAAAAAGTGAAACTTATCGAAATATATAGTTTTTTGGCTGTTAACAAAGGTAGCTCCTTCCTTGTTTTTTCGAAAATTTGGCGGATGGACCAAAATTTAAATTAAGGAGTAAATGTCCTTTTAAAAAAGCTAAAGGTCGTCCCCATTTTGTCACGAGGAGGTTTTTTTTAGCTTCTTTAGTTTTCGAGTAATTGTTAATGCTACGGATTTTCGCACCCAATTTTTTGACACTTCAAAAATTTCTACCGTCGCAACCAAAAAAGCTGGAGACCTGAAACCAATGGTTATTGTAGGTAGATATGTCACCTACGTTAAATTAAAAAATTAAGGCCAATCTGTCGATTACAACTCTCGTAAGAAATTTTCACGCATGAAAAAAGTGAAACTTATCGAAATATATAGCTTTTTTGGCTGTTAACAAAGGTAGCAGCTACCTTCCTTGTTTTTTCGAAAAATTGGCGGATGTACCAAAATTTAAATTAAGAAAATAATACCGTTTTAAAATAGCTAAAGGTTGTCCCCATGTTGTCACAAGGGGGTTTTTTTAGCTCCTTTAGTTTTCGAGTAATCGTTAATGCTACGGATTTTCGCACCCAATTTTTTTACACTTCAAAAATTTTTACTGTCGGAAATAAAAAAGCTGGAGACCAGAAACCAATGGTTGTTGTAGGTAGATATATCATCTACCTTGATTTAGAAAATTCAGGCCAATCCGTCTAACACAACTCTCGTAAGAAATTTTCACGCATGAAAAAAGTGAAACTTATCGAAATATATAGCTTTTTTGGCTGTTAACAAAGGTAGCAGCTACCTTCCTTGTTTTTTCGAAAAATTGGCGGATGGGTTAAAATTTAGATTAAAGATTTAATGCCGTTTTAAAATAGCTAAGAGTCGTCCCCATGTTGTCACGAGGGGGTTTTTTTTAGCTCCTTTAGTTTTCGAGTAATCGTTAATGCTACGGATTTTCGCACCCGATTTTTTTACACTTCAAAAATTTTTACCATCGCAATCAAAGTAGCTGGAGACCTGAAACCAAAAGTTGTTGTAGGTATATATGTAATCTACCTGGATTTAAAAAATTCAGGTCAATTCGTCCAACACAATTCTCGTAAGAAATTTTCACGCATGAAAAAAGTGAAACTTATCGAAATATATAGCTTTTTTGGCTGTTAACAAAGGTAGCAGCTACCTTCCTTGTTTTTTCGAAAAATTGGCGGATGGCCCAAATTTAAATTATTGATCTAATGCATTTTTAAAAAAGCTAAAGGTCGTCCCATGTTGTCACAAGGGGGTTTTTTAGCTCCTTTAGTTTTCGAGTAATCGTTAATGCTACGGATTTTCGCACCCAATTTTTTTACACTTCAAAAATTTCTACAGTCGGAACCAAAAAAGCTGGAGACCTGAAACCAATGGCCGATGTAGTTGATATGTCACCTACCTGGATTTAATTCAGGCCAATCCGTTCAAAACAACTCTCGTAAGAAATTTTCACGAAGGAAACAGTGAAACTTATCGAAATATATAGCTTTTTTGGCTGTGAACAAAGGTAGTTTTTTCCTTGTTTTTTCGAAAAATTGGCGAATGGACTAAAATTAAGATTAAAAAACTAATGCCGTTTTAAAATAGCTAAGGGTCGTCCCCATGTTGTCACGAGGGGGTTTTTTTTAGCTCCTTTAGTTTTCGAGTAATCGTTAATGCTACGGATTTTCGCACTAAATTTTTTTACAATTAAAAATTTCTACCGTCGGAACCAAAAAAACTGGAGACTTGAAACCAGCGGTCGCTGTAGGTAGATATGTCACCTACCTGGTTTAGAAAATTCAGGCTAATCCGTTCAACACAACTCTCGTAAGAAATTTTCACGCATGAAAAAAGTGAAACTTATCAAAATATATAGCTTTTTTGGCTGTTAACAAAGGTAGCTCCTTCCTTGTTTTTTCGAAAAATTGGCGGATGGACCAAAATTTAAATTAAGAAACTAATGCTCTTTTAAAAAAGCTAAAAGTCGTCTCCATTTTGTCACGAGAGGTTTTTTTTAGCTTCTTTAGTTTTCGAGTAATCGTTAATGCTACGGATTTTCGCACCCAATTTTTTTACACTTAAAAAATGTCTACCATCGCAACCAAAAAAGCTGGAGACCTGAAACTAATGGCCAATGTAGGTAGATATGTCACCTACCTGAAAATAAAAAATGTCGGCCAATCCGTCCAATACAACTCTCGTAAGAAATTTTCACGCCTGAAAAAAGTGAAACTTATCGAAATATATAGCTTTTTTGGCTGTTAACAAAGGTAGCTCCTTCCTTGTTTTTTCGAAAAATTGGCAGATGGACCAAAATTTAAATTAAGGAACTAATGCCGTTTTAAAATAGCTAAGGGTCGTCCCCATGTTGTCACGAGGGGGTTTTTTTTAGCTCCTTTAGTTTTCGAGTAATCGTTAGTGCTACGGATTTTCGCACCCAATTTTTTTACACTTAAAAAATTTCTACCGTCGGAAATAAAAAAGCTGGAGACCTAAAACCAATGGTTGTTGTAGGTAGATATGTCATCTACCTAGATTTAGAAAATTCAGGCCAATCCGTCCAACACAACTCTCGTAAGAAATTTTCACGCATGAAAAAAGTGAAACTTATCGAAATATATAGTTTTTTGGCTGTTAACAAAGGTAGCTCCTTCCTTGTTTTTTCGAAAAATTGGCGGATGGACCAAAATTTAAATTAAGGAGTAAATGTCCTTTTAAAATAGCTAAAGGTCGTCCCCATTTTGTCACGAGGGGGTTTTTTTAGCTTGTTTAGTTTTCGAGTAATTGTTAATTAAACGGATTTTCGCACACAATTTTTTGACACTTCAAAAATTTCTACCGTCGCAACCAAAAAAGCTGGAGACCTGAAACCAATGGATGTTGTAGGTAGATATGTCACCTACCTTAAATTAAAAAATTCAGGCCAATCTGTCGAACACAACTCTCGTAAGAAATTTTCACGCATGAAAAAAGTGAAACTTATCGAAATATATAGCTTTTTTGGCTGTTAACAAAGGTACCTTCCTTGTTTTTTCGAAAAATTGGCGGATGGACCAAAATTAAAATTAAGAAAATAATACCGTTTTAAAATAGCTAAAGGTTGTCCCCATGTTGTCACAAGGGGGTTTTTTTAGCTCCTTTAGTTTTCGAGTAATCGTTAATGCTACGGATTTTCGCACCCAATTTTTTGACACTTCAAAAATTTCTATCGTCGCAACCAAAAAAGCTGGAGACCTGAAACCAATGGCCGTTGTAGGAAGATATGTCTCCTACCTTAAATTAGAAAATTCAGGCCAATCTGTCGAACACAACTCTCGTAAGAAATTTTCACGCATGAAAAAAGTGAAACTTATCGAAATATATAGCTTTTTTGGATGTTAACAAAGGTAGCAGCTACCTTCCTTGTTTTTTTCGAAAAATTGGCGGATGGGCTAAAATTTAGATTAAAAAACTAATGCCGCTTTAAAATAGCTAAAGGTCGTCCCTATGTTGTCACGGGGGGTTTTTTTTAGCTCCTTTAGTTTTTGAGTAATCTTTAATGATACGGATTTTCGCACACAATTTTTTTACACTTCAAAAATTTCTACCGTTGGAGTTAAAAAAGCTGGAGACCTGAAACCAATAATCGTTGTAGGTAGATATATTACCTACCTTAAATTAAAAAATTCAGGCCAATCTGTGGAACACAACTCTCGTAAGAAATTTTCACGCATGAAAAAAGTGAAACTTATCGAAATATATAGCTTTTTTGGCTGTTAACAAAGGTAGCAGCTACCTTCCTTGTTTTTTCGAAAAATTGGCGGATAGACCAAAATTTAAATTTAGAAAATAATACCGTTTTAAAATAGCTAAAGGTTGTCTCCATGTTGTCACAAGGGGGTTTTTTTAGCTCCTTTAGTTTTCGAGTAATCGTTAATGCTTCGGATTTTCGCACCCAATTTTTTTACACTTCAAAAATTTCTACCGTCGGAACCAAAGAAGCTGGAGACCTGAAACCAATGGTTGTCGTAGGTAGATATGTCACCTACTTGAATTAAAAAATTCAGGCCAACGTTACCAACATAACTCTCGTAAGAAATTTTCACGAATGAAAAAAGAAAAACTTATCGAAATATATAGCTTTTTTGGCTGTTAACAAAGGTAGCTCCTTCCTTGTTTTTTCGAAATATTGGCGGATGGGCTTAAATTTAGATCAAAAAACTAATACCGTTTTAAAATAGCTAAGAGTCGTCCCCATGTTGTCACGAGGGTGTTTTTTTTAGCTCCTTTAGTTTTCGAGTAATCGTTAATACTACTGATTTTCGCACCCAATTTTTTTACACTTCAAAAATTTCTACCGTCGGAACCAAAAAAGCTGGAGACCTGAAACCAACGGCCGTTGTAGGTTGATATGTCAACTACCTGGATTTTAAATTTTTGAAAAAATTTTCACGCAGAAAAAAAGTGAAACTTATCGAAATATATAGCTTTTTTGGCTGTTAACAAAGGTAGCAGCTACCTTCCTTGTTTTTTCGAAAAATTGGCGGATGGGCTAAAATTTAGATAAAAGATTTAATGCCGTTTTAAAATAGCTAAAAGTGATCCCCATGTTGTCACGAGGGGGTTTTTTTTAGCTCCTTTAGTTTTCGAGTAATCGTTAATGCTACGGATTTTCGCACCCAATTTTTTTACACTTCAAAAATTTCTGCTGTCGCAACCAAAGTAGCTGGAGACCTGAAACCAATGGTTGTTGTAGGTAGATATGTCACCTACCTGGATTTAAAAAATACAGGTCAATCCGTATAACACAACTCTCGTAAGAAATTTTCTGTCGCAATTAAAGTAGCTGGAGACCTGAAACCAATGGTTGTCGTAGGTAGATATGTAACCTAACTGGATTTAAAAAATACAGGTCAATCCGTATAACACAACTCTCGTAAGAAATTTTCACGCATGAAAAAAGTGAAACTTATCGAAATATATAGCTTTTTTGGCTGTTAACAAAGGTAGCAGCTACCTTCCTTGTTTTTTCGAAAAATTGGCGGACGGACCAAAATTTAAATTAAGTAAATAATGCTCTTTTAAAATAGCTAAAGGTTGTCCCCATGTTGTCACAAAGGGGTTTTTTTAGCTCCTTTAGTTTTCGAGTAATCGTTAATGCTAAGGATTTTCGCAATCAATTTTTTTACACTTCAAAAATTTCTACCGTTGGAACCAATAAAGCTGGAGAACTGAAACCAATGGTCGTCGTAGGTAGATATGTCACCTACCTGGATTTAAAAAATTCAGGTCAATCCGTCTAACACAACTCTCGTAAGAAATTTTCACGCATGAAAAAAGTGAAACTTATCGAAATATATAGCTTTTTTGGCTGTTAACAAAGGTAGCAGCTACCTTCCTTGTTTTTTCGAAAAATTGGCGGATGGGCTAAAATTTCGATTAGAGATTTAATGCCGTTTTAAAATAGCTAAGAGTCGTCCCCATGTTGTCACGAGGGGGTTTTTTTTAGCTCCTTTAGTTTTCGAGTAATCGTTAATGCTACGGATTTTCGCACCCAATTTGTTTACACTTAAAAGATTTCTACCGTCGGAACCAAAAAAGCTGGAGACTTGAAACCAACGGTCGTTGTAGGTAAATATGTCATCTACCTGGATTTAAAAAATACAGGTCAATCTGTTCAACACAACTCTCGTAAGAAATTTTCACGAAGGAACCAGTGAAACTTATCGAAATATATAGCTTTTTTGGCTGTGAACAAAAGTAGCTTCTTCCTTGTTTTTTCGAAAAATTGGCGAATGGGCTAAAATTAAGATTAAAAAACTAATGCCGTTTTAAAATAGGTAAGGGTCGTCCCCATGTTGTCACGAGGGGGTTTTTTTAGCTCCTTTAGTTTTCGAGTAATCGTTAATGCTACGGATTTTCGCACCCAATTTTTTTAAACTTAAAAGATTTCTACCGTCGGAACCAAAAAAGCTGGAGACTTGAAACCAACGGTCGTTGTAGGTAAATATGTAATCTACCTGGATTAGAAAATTCAGGCTAATCCGTCCAACACAACTCTCATAAGAAATTTTCACGCATTAAATAAGTGAAACTTATCAAAATATATAGCTTTTTTGGCTGTTAACAAAGGTAGCTCCTTCCTTGTTTTTTCGAAAAATTGGCGGATGGACTGAAATTTAAATTAAGAAACTAATGCCCTTTTAAAATAGCTAAAAGTCGTCCCCATTTTGTCACGAGAGGTTTTTTTTAGCTTCTTTAGTTTTCGAGTAATCGTTAATGCTACGGATTTTCGCACCCAATTTTTTGACATTTCAAAAATTTCTACCATCGCAACCAAAAAAATTGGAGACCTGAAACCAATGGCCGTTGTAGGTAGATATATCACCTACTTGAAATTAAAAAATTCCGGCCAATCCGTCTAATACAACTCTCGTAAGAAATTTTCACGCATGAAAAAAGTGAAACTTATCGAAATATATAGCTTTTTTGGATGTTAACAAAGGTAGCTCCTTGCTTGTTTTTTCGAAAAATTAGCGGATGGGTTAAAATTAAGATTAAAAAACTAATGCCGTTTTAAAATAGCTAAGGGACGTTTCCATGTTGTCACGAGGGGATTTTTTTAAGCCCCTTTAGTTTTCGAGTAATCGTTAATGCTACGGATTTTCGCACCCAATTTTTTTACATTTAAAAAATTTCTACCGTCGGAACCAAAAAAGCTGGAGACCTGAAACCAATGGCCGTTGTAGGTAGATATGTCACCTACCAGGATTTTGAAAATTCAGGCTAATCCGTCCAACACAACTCTCGTAAGAAATTTTCACGCATGAAAAAAGTGAAACTTATCGAAATATATAGCTTTTTTGGCTGTTAACAATGGTAGCAGCTACATATCTTGTTTTTTCGAAATATTGACGGATGGGCCAAAATTTAGATTAGAGATTTAATGCCGTTTTAAAATAGCTAAAATTCGTCCCCATGTTGTCACGAGGGGGTATATTTTAGCTCGTTTAGTTTTCGAGTAATCGTTAATTCAGGCCAATTCGTCCAACACAACTCTCGTATGAAATTTTCACGCATGAAAAAAGTGAAACTTATCGAAATATATAGCTTTTTTGGCTGTTAACAAAGGTAGCTCCTTCCTTGTTTTTTCGAAAAATTGGCAGATGGACCGAAATTTAAATTAAGGATATAATGCCCTTTTAAAATAGCTAAGGGTCGTCCCCATGTTGTCACGAGGGGGTTTTTTTAGCTCCTTTAGTTTTCGAGTAATCGTTAGTGCAACGGATTTTCGCACCCAATTTTTTTACACTTAAAAAATTTCTACCGTCGGAAATAAAGAAGCTGGAGACCTGAAACCAATGGTTGTTGTAGGTAGATATATCATCTAGCTAGATTAGAAAAAAAATTCAGGCCAATTCGTCCAACACAACTCACGTAAGAAATTTTCACGCATGAAAAAAGTGAAACTTATCGAAATATATAGTTTTTTGGCTGTTAACAAAGGTAGCTCCTTCCTTGTTTTTTCGAAAAATTGGCGGATGGACCAAAATTTAAATTAAGGAGTTAATGTCCTTTTAAAATAGCTAAAGGTCGTCCCCATGTTGTCACAAAGGGGGTTTTTTTTAGCTTCTTTAGTTTTCGAGTAATTGTTAATGATACGGATTTTCGCACTCAATTTTTTGACACTTCAAAAATTTCTACCGTCGCAGCCAAAAAAGCTTGAGACCTGAAACCAATGGTTGTTGTAGGTAGATATGTCACCTACCTTTAATTAAAAAATTCCGGCCAATCTGTCGAACACAACTCTAGTAAGAAATTTTCACGCATGAAAAAAGTGAAACTTATCGAAATATATAGCTTTTTTGGCTGTTAACAAAGGTAACAGCTACCTTCCTTGTTTTTTCGAAAAATGGGCGGATGGACCAAAATTTAAATTAAGAAAATAATACCGTTTTAAAATAGCTAAAGGTTGGCCCCATGTTGTCACAAGGGGTTTTTTTTAGCTCCTTTAGTTTTCGAGTAATCGTTAATGCTACGGATTTTCGCACCCAATTTTTTTACACTTCAAAAATTTCTACCGTCGGAACCAAAAAAGCTGGAGACCTGAAACCAATGGTTTTCGTAGGTACATATGTCACCTACTTTAATTAAAAAAATTCAGGCCAACATGTCCAACACAACTCTCGTAAGAAATTTTCACGAATGAAAAAAGTGAAACTTATCGAAATATATAGCTTTTTTGGCTGTTAACAAAGGTAGCAGCTACCTTCCTTGTTTTTTTCGAAAAATTGGCGGATGGGCTGAAATTTAGATTAAAGATTTAATGCCGTTTTAAAATAGCTAAGGGTCGTCCCCATGTTGTCACAAGGGGGTTTTTTTAGCTCTTTTAGCTTTCGAGTAATCGTTAATGCTACGGATTTTCGCACCCAATTTTTTGACACTTCAAAAATTTCTACCGTCGCAACCAAAAAAGCTGGAGACCTGAAACCAATGGCCGTTGTAGGTAGATATGTCACCTACCTTAAATTAAAAAATTCAGGCCAATCTGTCGAACACAACTCTCGTAAGAAATTTTCACGCATGAAAAAAGTGAAACTTATCGAAATATATAGCTTTTTTGGCTGTTAACAAAGGTAGCAGCTACCTTCCTTGTTTTTTCGAAAAATTGGCGGATGTACCAAAATTTAAATTAAGAAAATAATACCGTTTTTAAATAGCTAAAGGTTGTCTCCATGTTGTCACAAGGGGGTTTTTTTAGCTCCTTTAGTTTTCGAGTAATCGTTAATGCTACAGATTTTCGCACCCAATTTTTTTACACTTCAAAAATTTCTACCGTCGGAACCAAAAAAGCTGGAGAACTGAAACCAATTGTTGTTGTAGGTAGATATGTCACCTACTTGGATTTAAAAAATTCAGGCCAACATGTCCAACATAACTCTCGTAAGAAATTTTCACGAATAAAAAAAGGTGAAACTTATCGAAATATATAGCTTTTTTGGCTGTTAACAAAGGTAGCTCCTTCCTTGTTTTTTCGAAAAATTGGCGGATGGGCTTAAATTTAGATTAAAAAACTAATGCCGTTTTAAAATAGCTAAGAGTCGTCCCCATGTTGTCACAAGGGTATTTTTCTTTATCTCCTTTAGTTTTCGAGTAATCGTTAATGCTACGGATTTTCGCACCCAATTTTTTTACACTTAAAAAATTTCTACCGTCGGAACCAAAAAAGCTGGAGACTTGAAACCAAAGGCCGTTGTAGGTAGGTATGTCACTTACTTTAAATTAAAAAATTCAGGCCAATCTGTCGAACACAACTCTCGTAAGAAGTTTTCACGCATGAAAAAAGTGAAACTTATCGAAATATATAGCTTTTTTGGATGTTAACAAAGGTAGCAGCTACCTTCCTTGTTTTTTTCGAAAAATTGGCGGATGGGCTAAAATTTAGATTAAAAAACCAATGCCGTTTTAAAATAGCTAAAGGTCGTCCCTATGTTGTCACGAGGGGGTTTTTTTTAGCTTCTTTAGTTTTTGAGTAATCGTTAATGCTACGGATTTTCGAACACAATTTTTTTACACTTCAAAAATTTCTACAGTCGGAACCAAATTACCTGGAGACCTGAAACCAATGGCCGTTGTAGGTTGATATGTCACTTACCTTAAATTAAAAAATGCAGGCCAATCTGTCGAACACAACTCTCGTAAGAAATTTTCACGCATGAAAAAAGTGAAACTTATCGAAATATATAGCTTTTTTGGCTGTTAACAAAGGTAGCAGCTACCTTCCTTGTTTTTTTCGAAAAATTGGCGGATGGGCTAAAATTTAGATTAAAAAACCAATGCCGTTTTAAAATAGCTAAAGGTCGTCCCTATGTTGTCACGAGGGGGTTTTTTTTAGCTTCTTTAGTTTTTGAGTAATCGTTAATGCTACGGATTTTCGAACACAATTTTTTTACACTTCAAAAATTTCTACCGTCGGAACCAAAGAAGCTGGAGACCTGAAACCAATGGTTGTCGTAGGGAGATATAATACCTACTTGGATTTAAAAAATTCAGGGCAACATGTCCAACATAACTCTCGTAAGAAATTTTCACGAATGAAAAAAGTGAAACTTATCGAAATATATAGCTTTTTTGGCTGTTAACAAAGGTAGCTCCTTCCTCTTTTTTTCGAAAAATTGGCGGATGGGCTTAAAATTAGATTAAAAAACTAATGCCGTTTTAAAAAAGCTAAGAGTCGTCCCCATGTTGTCACGAGGGTGTTTTTTTTAGCTCCTTTTGTTTTCGAGTAATCGTTAATGCTACGGATTTTCGCACTCAATTTTTTTACACTTAAAAAATTTCTACCGTCGGAACCAAAAAAGCTGGAGACTTGAAACCAAAGGCCGTTGTAAGTAGATATGTCAGTTATATAAATTTAGAAAATTCAGGCTAATCCGTCAAACACAACTCTCGTAAGAAATTTTCACGCATGAAAAAAGTGAAACTTATCGAAATATATAGCTTTTTTGGATGTTAACAAAGGTAGCACCTTCCTTGTTTTTTCGAAAAATTGGCGGATGGGCTAAAATTTAGATTAAAAAACTAATGCCGTTTTAAAATAGCTAAAGGTCGTCCCAATGTTGTCACGAGGGGGTTTTTTTTAGCTCCTTTAGTTTTTGAGTAATCGTTAATGCTACGGATTTTCGCACCCAATTTTTTTACAATTAAAAAATTTTTACCGTCGGAACCTAAAAAGCTGGAGACCTAAAACCAATGGCCGTTGTAGGTAGACATATTGCCTACCTAGATTTAGAAAATGTAGGCTAATCCATCCTACACAACTCTCGTAAGAAATTTTCACTCATGAAAAAAGTGAAACTTATCGAAATATATAGCTTTTTTGGATGTTAACAAAGGTAGCACCCTCCTTGTTTTTTCGAAAAATTGGCGGATGGGCTAAAATTTAGATTAAAAAACTAATGCCGTTTTAAAAAAGCTAAAGGTCGTCCCTAAGTTGTCACGAGGGGTTTTTTTTTAGCTCCTTTAGTTTTTGAGTAATCGTTAATGCTACGGATTTTCGCACACAATTTTTTTACACTTAAAAAATTTCTACAGTCGGAATGAAATAAGCTGGAGACCTGAAACCAATGGCCTTTATAGGTAGATATGTCACCTACTTGGATTTTAAAAATTCAGGCTAATCCGTCTTACACAACTCTCGTAAGAAATTTTCACGCATGAAAAAATTGAAACTTATCGAAATATATAGCTTTTTTGGCTGTTAACAAAGGTAGCAGCTACCTTCCTTGTTTTTTCGAAAAATTGGCGGATGGGCTAAAATTTAGATTAAAAATTTAATGCCGTTTTAAAATAGCTAAAATTCGTCCCCATGTTGTCACGAGGGGGTATATTTTAGCTCCTTTAGTTTTCGAGTAATCGTTAATGCTACGGATTTTCGCACCCAATTTTTTTACATTTCAAAAATTTTTACCGTCGGAAACAAAAAAGCTGAACACTTGAAACCAATGGATGTTGTAGGTAGATATATTATGTACCTTAATTTAAAAAATTTTGGCCAATCCGTCTAACACAACTCTCGTAAGAAATTTTCACGCATGAAAAAAGTGAATCTTATCGAAATATATAGCTTTTTTGGCTGTTAACAAAGGTAGCTCCTTAATTGTTTTTTCGAAAAATTGGCGGATGGACCGAAATTTAAATTAGAGAACTAATGCCGTTTTAAAATAGCTAAGGGTCGTCCCCATGTTGTCACGAGGGGTTTTTTTTAGCTCCTTTAGTTTTCGAGTAATCGTTAATGCGACGGATTTTCGCACCCAATTTTTTAACACTTAAAAAATTTCTACCGTCGGAACCAAATAAGCTGGAGAATTGAAACCAATGGCCGTCTTAGGTAGATATGTCACCTACCTGGATTTAAAAAATTCAGGTCAATCCGTCTAACACAACTCTCGTAAGAAATTTTCACGCATGAAAAAAGTGAAACTTATCGAAATATATAGCTTTTTTGGCTGTTAACAAAGGTAGCAGCTACCTTCCTTGTTTTTTCGAAAAATTGGCGGATGGGATGAAATTTAGATTAAAAATTTAATGTCGTTTTAAAATAGCTAAAGGTCGTCCCTATGTTGTCACGAGGGGTTTTTTTTTAGCTCCTTTAGTTTTCGAGTAATCGTTAATGATACGGATTTTCATACCCAATTTTTTTACACTTCAAAAATTTCTACCGTCGGAATCAAAAAAGCTGGACACCTGAAACCAATGGCCGTTGTAGGTAGATATATCATTTACCTGGATTTAGAAAATTCAGGCCAATTCGTCAAACACAACTCTCTTAGGAAATTTTCACGCATGAAAAAAGTGAAACTTATCGAAATATATAACTTTTTTGGCTGTTAACAATGGTAGCAGCTACCTTCCTTGTTTTTTCGAAAAATTGGCGGATGGACCAAAATTTAAATTAACAAAATAATGCCCTTTTAAAATAGCTAAAGGTTGTCCCCATGTTGTCACAAGGGGGTTTTTTTAGCTCCTTTAGTTTTCGAGTAATCGTTAATGCTACGGATTTTCGCACCCAATTATTTTACACTTCAAAAATTTCTACAGTCGGAACCAAAGAAGCTGGAGAACTAAAACCAATGGCCGTTTTAGGTAGATATGTCACCTACTTGGATTTAAAAAATTCAGGTCAATCAATCTATAACAACTCTCGTAAGAAATTTTCACGCCTGAAAAAAGTGAAACTTATCGAAATATATAGCTTTTTTGGCTGTTAACAAAATTAGCTCCTTCCTTGTTTTTTCGAAAAATTGGCAGATGGACCGAAATTTAAATTAAGGAACTAATGCCCTTTTAAAATAGCTAAAAGTCGTCCCCATGTTGTCACGAGGGGGTTTTTTTTAGCTCCTTTAGTTTTCGAGTAATCGTTAGTGCTACGGATTTTCGCACCCAATTTTTTTACACTTAAAAAATTTCTACCGTCGCAACCGAAAAAGCTGGAGACCTGAAACCAATGGTTGTTGTAGGTAGATATGTCACCTACCTTAAATTAAAAAATTCAGGCCAACATGTCCAACACAACTCTCGTAAGAAATTTTCACGAATGAAAAAAGTGAAACTTATCGAAATATATAGTTTTTTGGCTGTTAACAAAGGTAGCTCCTTCCTTGTTTTTTCGAAAAATTGGCGGATGGACCAAAATTTAAACTAAGAAGTTAATGTCATTTTAAAATAGCTAAAGGTCGTCCCTATTTTGTCACGAGGGGGTTTTTTTTAGCTTCTTTAGTTTTCGAGTAATTGTTAATGCTACGGATTTTCGCACCCAATTTTTTGACACTTCAAAAATTTCTACCGTCGCAACCGAAAAAGCTGGAGACCTGAACCCAATAGTTGTTGTAGGTAGATATGTCATCTACCTATATTTAGAAAATTCAGGCCAATCCGTCCAACACAACTCTCGTAAGAAATTTTCACGCATGAAAAAAGTGAAACTTATCGAAATATATAGTTTTTTGGCTGTTAACAAAGGTAGCTCCTTCCTTGTTTTTTCGAAAAATTGGCGGATGGACCAAAATTTAAACTAAGGAGTTAATGTCCTTTTAAAATAGCTAAAGGTCGTCCCTATTTTATCACGAGGGGGTTTTTTTTAGCTTCTTTAGTTTTCGAGTAATTATTAATGCTACGGATTTTCGCAACCAATTTTTTGACACTTCAAAAATTTCTACCGTCGCAACCAAAGAAGCTGGAGACCTGAAACCAATGGTTGTTGTAGGTAGATATGTCACCTACCTTAAATAAAAAAATTCAGGCCAATCTGTTGAACACAACTCTCGTAAGAAATTTTCACGCATGAAAAAAGTGAAACTTATCGAAATATATAGCTTTTTTGGCTGTTAACAAAGGTAGCAGCTACCTTCCTTGTTTTTTCGAAAAATTGGCGGATGGACCAAAATTTAAATTTAGAAAATAATACCGTTTTAAAATAGCTAAAGGTTGTCTCCATGTTTTCACAAGGAGGTTTTTTTAGCTCCTTTAGTTTTCGAGTAATCGTTAATGCTACGGATTTTCGCACCCAATTTTTTTACACTTCAAAAATGTCTACCGTCGGAACCAAATAAGCTGGAGACCTGTAACCAATTGTTGTTGTAGGTAGAAATGTCACCTACTTGGATTTAAAAAATTCAGGCCAACATGTCCAACATAACTCTCGTAAGAAATTTTCACGCATGAAAAAAGTGAAACTTATCGAAATATAAAGCTTTTTTGGCTGTTAACAAAGGTAGCAGCTACCCTCCTTGTTTTTTCGATAAATTGGGGGATGGACCAAAATTTAAATTAAGAAAATAATACCGTTTTAAAATAGCTAAAGGTTGGCCCCATGTTGTCACAAGGGGGTTTTTTTAGCTCCTTTAGTTTTCGAGTAATCGTTAATGCTACGGATTTTCGCACCCAATTTTTTTACACTTCAAAAATTTCTACCGTCGGAACCAAAGAAGCTGGAGACCTGAAACCAATGGTTGTCGTAGGTACATATGTAACCTACCTTTAATTAAAAAATTCAGGCCAATTTGTCGAACACAATTCTCGTAAGAAATTTTCACGCATGAAAAAAGTGAAACTTATCGAAATATATAGCTTTTTTGGCTGTTAACAAAGGTAGCAGCTACCTTCCTTGTTTTTTCGAAAAATTGGCGGATGGACCAAAATTTAAATTAAGAAAATAATACCGTTTTAAAATAGCTAAAGGTTGTCTCCATGTTGTCACAAGGGGGTTTTTTTAGCTCCTTTAGTTTTCGAGTAATCGTTAATGCTACGGATTTTCGCACCCAATTTTTTTACACTTCAAAAATTTCTACCGTCGCAACCAAAAAAGCTGGAGACCTGAAACCAATGGTTGTTGTAGGTAGATATGTCACCTACCTTTAATTAAAAAATTCAGGCCAACATGTCCATTACAACTCTCGTAAGAAATTTTCACGAATAAAAAAAATGAAACTTATCGAAATATATAGCTTTTTTGGCTGTTAACAAAGTTACCAGCTACCTTCCTTGTTTTTTTCGAAAAATTGGCGGATGGGCTGAAATTTAGATTAAAGATTTAATGTCGTTTTAAAATAGCTAAGGGTCGTCCCCATGTTGTCAAGAGGGGATTTTTTTAGCTTCTTTAGTTTTCGAGTAATCGTTAATGCTACGGATTTTCGCACCCAATTTTTTGACACTTCAAAAATTTCTACCGTCGCAACCAAAAAAGCTGGAGACCTGAAACCAATTGTTGTTGTAGGTAGATATGTCACCTACCTTAAATTAAAATTATCAGGCCAATCTGTTGAACACAACTCTCGTAAGAAATTTTCACGCATGAAAAAAGTGAAACTTATCGAAATATATAGCTTTTTTGGCTGTTAACAAAGGTAGCAGCTACCTTCCTTGTTTTTTCGAAAAATTGGAGGATGGGCTGAAATTTAAATTTAGAAAATAATACCGTTTTAAAATAGCTTAAGGTTGTCTCCATGTTGTCACAAGGAGGTTTTTTTAGCTCCTTTAGTTTTCGAGTAATCGTTAATGCTACGGATTTTCGCACCCAATTTTTTTACACTTCAAAAATTTCTACCGTCGGAACCAAAAAAGCTGGAGACCTGAAACCAATTGTTGTCGTAGGTAGATATGTCACCTACTTGGATTTAAAAAATTCAGGCCAACATGTCCAACATAACTCTCGTAAGAAATTTTCACGCATGAAAAAAGTGAAACTTATCGAAATATATAGCTTTTTTGGATGTTAACAAAGGTAGCTCCTTCCTTGTTTTTTCGAAAAATTGGCGGATGGGCTTAAATTAAGATTAAAAAACTAATGCCGTTTTAAAATAGCTAAGAGTCGTCCCCATGTTGTCACGAGGGTGTTTTTTTAGCCATTAGTTTTCGAGTAATCGTTAATGCTACGGATTTTCGCACACAATTTTTTTACACTTCAAAAATTTCTACCGTCGGAACCAAAAAAGCTGGAGACTTACAACCAAAAGCCGTTGTAGGAAGATATGTCAGTTACTTAAATTTAGAAAATTCAGGCTAATCCGTCAAACACAACTCTCGTAAGAAATTTTCACGCATGAAAAAAGTGAAACTTATCGAAATATATAGCTTTTTTGGATGTTAACAAAGGTAGCACCTTCCTTGTTTTTTCGAAAAATTGGCGGATGGGCTAAAATTTAGATTAAAAAACTAATGCCGTTTTAAAATAGCTAAAGGTCGTCCCTATGTTATCACGAGGGTTTTTTTTTAGCTCCTTTAGTTTTTGAGTAATCGTTAATGCTACGGATTTTCGCACCCAATTTTTTTACACTTCAAAAATTTCTACCGTCGGAACCAAAAAAGCTGGAGACCTAAAACCAATGGCTGTTGTTAGTAGATATATCGCCTACCTAGATTTAGAAAATTCAAGCTAATCCATCCTACACAACTCTCGTAAGAAATTTTCACGCATGAAAAAAGTGAAACTTATCGAAATATATAGCTTTTTTGGATGTTAACAAAGGTAGCACCTTCCTTGTTTTTTCGAAAAATTGGCGGATGGGGTAAAATTTAGATTAGAAATTGAATGCCGTTTTAAAAAAGCTAAAATTCGTCACCATGTTGTCACGAGGGGGTATATTTTAGCTCCTTTAGTTTTCGAGTAATCGTTAATGCTACGGATTTTCGCACCCAATTTTTTTACACTTCAAAAATTTCTACCGTCGGAATCAAAAAAGCTGGACACCTGAAACCAATGGCCGTTGTAGGTAGATATATCATTTACCTGGATTTAGAAAATTCAGGCCAATTCGTCAAACACAACTCTCTTAGAAAATTTTCACGCATGAAAAAAGTGAAACTTATCGAAATATATAACTTTTTTGGCTGTTAACAAAGGTAGCAGCTACCTTCCTTGTTTTTTCGAAAAATTGGCGGATGGGTTGAAATTTAGATTAAAAATTTAATGTCGTTTTAAAATAACTAAGGGTCGTCCCCATGTTGTCACGAGGGGGTATATTTTAGCTCCTTTAGTTTTCGAATAATCGTTAATGCTACGGATTTTCGCACCCAATTTTTTTACATTTCAAAAATTTCTACCGTCGGAATCAAAAAAGCTGGATACCTGAAACCAATGGCCGTTGTAGGTAGATATATCATTCACCTGGATTTAAAAAATTTAGGCCAATCCGTGCAACACAACTCTCGTAAGACATTTTCACGCATGAAAAAAGTGAATCTTATCGAAATATATAGCTTTTTTGGCTGTTAACAAAGGTAGCAGCTACCTCCCTTTTTTTTCGAAAAATTGGCGGATGGACCAAAATTTAAATTAAGAAAATAATGCCCTTTTAAAATAGTTAAAGGTTGTCCCCATGTTGTCACAAGGGTTTTTTTTTAGCTCCTTTAGTTTTCGAGTAATCGTTAATGCTACGGATTTTCGCACCCAATTATTTTACACTTCAAAAATTTCTACAGTCGGAACCAAAGAAGCTGGAGAATTGAAACCAATGGCAGTCTTAGGTTGATATGTCACCTACCTGGATTTAAGAAATTTAGGCTAATCCGTTCAACACAACTCTCGTAAGAAATTTTCACGCATGAAAAAAGTGAAACTTATCGAAATATATAGCTTTTTTGGCTGTTAACAAAGGTAGCAGCTACCTTCCTTGTTTTTTTCGAAAAATTGGCGGATGGGCTGAAATTTAGATTAAAGATTTAATGCCGTTTTAAAATAGCTAAGGGTCGTCCCCATGTTGTCAAGAGGGGATTTTTTTAGCTTCTTTAGTTTTCGAGTAATCGTTAATGCTACGGATTTTCGCACCCAATTTTTTGACACTTCAAAAATTTCTACCGTCGCAACCAAAAAAGCTGGAGACCTGAAACCAATGGCCGTTGTAGGTAGATATGTCACCTACCTTAAATTAAAATTATCAGGCCAATCTGTTGAACACAACTCTCGTAAGAAATTTTCACGCATGAAAAAAGTGAAACTTATCGAAATATATAGCTTTTTTGGCTGTTAACAAAGGTAGCAGCTACCTTCCTTGTTTTTTCGAAAAATTGGCGGATGGGCTGAAATTTAAATTTAGAAAATAATACCGTTTTAAAATAGCTAAAGGTTGTCTCCATGTTGTCACAAGGAGGTTTTTTTAGCTCCTTTAGTTTTCGAGTAATCGTTAATGCTACGGATTTTCGCACCCAATTTTTTTACACTTCAAAAATTTCTACCGTCGGAACCAAAAAAGCTGGAGACCTGAAACCAATTGTTGTCGTAGGTAGATATGTCACCTACTTGGATTTAAAAAATTCAGGCCAACATGTCCAACATAACTCTCGTAAGAAATTTTCACGCATGAAAAAAGTGAAACTTATTGAAATATATAGCTTTTTTGGATGTTAACAAAGGTAGCACCTTCCTTGTTTTTTCGAAAAATTGGCGGATGGGCTAAAATTAAGATTAAAAAACTAATGCCGTTTTAAAATAGCTAAGAGTCGTCCCCATGTTGTCACGAGGGTGTTTTTTTAGCCATTAGTTTTCGAGTAATCGTTAATGCTACGGATTTTCGCACACAATTTTTTTACACTTCAAAAATTTCTACCGTCGGAACCAAAAAAGCTGGAGACTTACAACCAAAAGCCGTTGTAGGAAGATATGTCAGTTACTTAAATTTAGAAAATTCAGGCTAATCCGTCAAACACAACTCTCGTAAGAAATTTTCACGCATGAAAAAAGTGAAACTTATCGAAATATATAGCTTTTTTGGATGTTAACAAAGGTAGCACCTTCCTTGTTTTTTCGAAAAATTGGCGGATGGGCTAAAATTTAGATTAAAAAACTAATGCCGTTTTAAAATAGCTAAAGGTCGTCCCTATGTTATCACGAGGGGTTTTTTTTTAGCTCCTTTAGTTTTTGAGTAATCGTTAATGCTACGGATTTTCGCACCCAATTTTTTTACACTTCAAAAATTTCTACCGTCGGAACCAAAAAAGCTGGAGACCTAAAACCAATGGTTGTTGTTAGTAGATATATCGCCTACCTAGATTTAGAAAATTCAAGCTAATCCATCCTACACAACTCTCGTAAGAAATTTTCACGCATGAAAAAAGTGAAACTTATCGAAATATATAGCTTTTTTGGATGTTAACAAAGGTAGCACCTTCCTTGTTTTTTCGAAAAATTGGCGGATGGGGTAAAATTTAGATTAGAAATTGAATGCCGTTTTAAAAAAGCTAAAATTCGTCACCATGTTGTCACGAGGGGGTATATTTTAGCTCCTTTAGTTTTCGAGTAATCGTTAATGCTACGGATTTTCGCACCCAATTTTTTTACACTTCAAAAATTTCTACCGTCGGAATCAAAAAAGCTGGACACCTGAAACCAATGGCCGTTGTAGGTAGATATATCATTTACCTGGATTTAGAAAATTCAGGCCAATTCGTCAAACACAACTCTCTTAGAAAATTTTCACGCATGAAAAAAGTGAAACTTATCGAAATATATAACTTTTTTGGCTGTTAACAAAGGTAGCAGCTACCTTCCTTGTTTTTTCGAAAAATTGGCGGATGGGTTGAAATTTAGATTAAAAATTTAATGTCGTTTTAAAATAACTAAGGGTCGTCCCCATGTTGTCACGAGGGGGTATATTTTAGCTCCTTTAGTTTTCGAATAATCGTTAATGCTACGGATTTTCGCACCCAATTTTTTTACATTTCAAAAATTTCTACCGTCGGAATCAAAAAAGCTGGATACCTGAAACCAATGGCCGTTGTAGGTAGATATATCATTCACCTGGATTTAAAAAATTTAGGCCAATCCGTCCAACACAACTCTCGTAAGACATTTTCACGCATGAAAAAAGTGAATCTTATCGAAATATATAGCTTTTTTGGCTGTTAACAAAGGTAGCAGCTACCTCCCTTTTTTTTCGAAAAATTGGCGGATGGACCAAAATTTAAATTAAGAAAATAATGCCCTTTTAAAATAGTTAAAGGTTGTCCCCATGTTGTCACAAGGGGGTTTTTTTAGCTCCTTTAGTTTTCGAGTAATCGTTAATGCTACGGATTTTCGCACCCAATTATTTTACACTTCAAAAATTTCTACAGTCGGAACCAAAGAAGCTGGAGAATTGAAACCAATGGCAGTCTTAGGTTGATATGTCACCTACCTGGATTTAAGAAATTTAGGCTAGTCCGTTCAACACAACTCTCGTAAGAAATTTTCACGCATGAAAAAAGTGAAACTTATCGAAATATATAGCTTTTTTGGCTGTTAACAAAGGTAGCAGCTACCTTCCTTGTTTTTTCGAAAAATTGGCGGATGGGGTGAAATTTAGATTAAAAATTTAATGCCGTTTTAAAATAGCTAAAATTCGTCCCCATGTTGTCACGAGGGGGTATATTTTAGCTCCTTTAGTTTTCGAGTAATCGTTAATGCTACGGATTTTCGCACCCAATTTTTTTACACTTCAAAAATTTCTACCGTCGGAATCAAAAAAGCTGGACACCTGAAACCAATGGCCGTTGTAGGTAGATATATCATTTACCTGGATTTAGATAATTCAGGCCAATTCGTCAAACACAACTCTCTTAGGAAATTTGCACGCATGAAAAAAGTGAAACTTATCGAAATATATAACTTTTTTGGCTGTTAACAATGGTAGCAGCTACCTTCCTTGTTTTTTCGAAAAATTGGCGGATGGACCAAAATTTAAATTAAGAAAATAATGCCCTTTTAAAATAGCTAAAGGTTGTCCCCATGTTGTCACAAGGGGGTTTTTTTAGCTCCTTTAGTTTTCGAGTAATCGTTAATGCTACGGATTTTCGCACCCAATTTTTTTACACTTCAAAAATTTCTACCGTCGCAACCAAAAAAGCTGGAGACCTGAAACCAATGGTTGTTGTAGGTAGATATGTCACCTACCTTTAATTAAAAAATTCAGGCCAACATGTCCAACACAACTCTCGTAAGAAATTTTCACGAATGAAAAAAGTGAAACTTATCGAAATATATAGCTTTTTTGGCTGTTAACAAAGGTACCAGCTACCTTCCTTGTTTTTTTTCGAAAAATTGGCGGATGGGCTGAAATTTAGATTAAAGATTTAATGCCGTTTTTAAATAGCTAAGGGTCGTCCCCATGTTGTCACGAGGGGATTTTTTTAGCTCCTTTAGTTTTCGAGTAATCGTTAATGCTACGGATTTTCGCACACAATTTTTTTACACTTCAAAAATTTCTACCGTCGGAACCAAAAAAGCTGGAGACTTGAAACCAAAGGCCGTTGTAGGTAGATATGTTAGTTACTTAAATTTAGAAAATTCAGTTTAATCCGTCAAACACAACTCTCGTAAGAAATTTTCACGCATGAAAAAAGTGAAACTTATCGAAATATATAGCTTTTTTGGATGTTAACAAAGGTAGCACCTTCCTTGTTTTTTCGAAAAATTGGCGGATGGGCTTAAATTAAGATTAAAAAACTAATGCCAATTTAAAATAGCTAAAGTCGTCCCCATGTTGTCACGAGGGTGTTTTTTTAGCCATTAGTTTTCGAGTAATCGTTAATGCTACGGATTTTCGCACACAATTTTTTTACACTTCAAAAATTTCTACCGTCGGAACCAAAAAAGCTGGAGACTTGAAACCAAAAGCCGTTGTAGGAAGATATGTCAGTTACTTAAATTTAGAAAATTCAGGCTAATCCGTCAAACACAACTCTCGTAAGAAATTTTCACGCATGAAAAAAGTGAAACTTATCGAAATATATAGCTTTTTTGGATGTTAACAAAGGTAGCACCTTCCTTGTTTTTTCGAAAAATTGGCGGATGGGCTAAAATTTAGATTAAAAAACTAATGCCGTTTTAAAATAGCTAAAAGTCGTCCCTATGTTATCACGAGGGGTTTTTTTTTTAGCTCCTTTAGTTTTTGAGTAATCGTTAATGCTACGGATTTTCGCACCCAATTTTTTTACACTTCAAAAATTTCTACCGTCGGAACCAAAAAAGCTGGAGACCTAAAACCAATGGTTGTTGTAGGTAGATATATTGCCTACCTAGATTTAGAAAATTCAAGCTAATCCATCTTACACAACTCTCGTAAGAAATTTTCACGCATGAAAAAAGTGAAACTTATCGAAATATATAGCTTTTTTGGATGTTAACAAAGGTAGCACCTTCCTTGTTTTTTCGAAAAATTGGCGGATGGGCTAAAATTTAGATTAAAAAACTAATGCCGTTTTAAAAGAGCTAAAGGTCGTCCCTATGTTGTCACGAGGGGGTTTTTTTTAGCTCCTTTAGTTTTTGAGTAATCGTTAATGCTACGGATTTTCGGACACAATTTTTTTACACTTAAAAAATTTCTACATTCGGAATTAAATAAGCTGGAGACCTGAAACCAATGGCCGTTATAGGTAGATATGTCACCTACCTGGATTTAAAAAATTCAGGTCAATCCGTCTAACACAACTCTCGTAAGAAATTTTCACGCATGAAAAAAGTGAAACTTATCGAAATATATAGCTTTTTTGGCTGTTAACAAAGGTAGCAGCTACCCTCCTTGTTTTTTCGAAAAATTGGTAAATGGAATGAAATTTAAATTAAAGATTTAATGCCGTTTTAAAATAGCTAAGGGTCGTCCCCATGTTGTCACGAGGGGGTTTTTTTTAGCTCCTTTAGTTTTCGAGTAATCGTTAATGCTACGGATTTTCGCACCCAATTTTTTTACACTTCAAAAATTTCTACCGTCGGAACCAAAAAAGCTGGAGACTTGAAACCAAAGGCCGTTGTAGGTAGATATGTTAGTTACTTAAATTTAGAAAATTCAGTTTAATCCGTCAAACACAACTCTCGTAAGAAATTTTCACGCATGAAAAAAGTGAAACTTATCGAAATATATAGCTTTTTTGGATGTTAACAAAGGTAGCACCTTCCTTGTTTTTTCGAAAAATTGGCGGATGGGCTAAAATTTAGATTAAAAAACTAATGCCGTTTTAAAATAGCTAAAGGTCGTCCCTATGTTGTCACGAGGGGGTTTTTTTTAGCTCCTTTAGTTTTTGAGTAATCGTTAATGCTACGGATTTTCGCACCCAATTTTTTTACACTTAAAAAATTTCTACCGTCGGAACCAAAAAAGCTGGAGACTTGAAACCAAAGGCCGTTGTAGGTAGATATGTCAGTTACTTAAATTTAGAAAATTCAGGCTAATCTGTCAAACACAACTCTCGTAAGAAATTTTCACGAATGAAAAAAGTGAAACTTATCGAAATATATAGCTTTTTTGGCTGTTAACAAAGGTAGCAGCTACCTTCCTTGTTTTTTTTGAAAAATTGGTGGATGGGCTGAAATTTAGATTAAAGATTTAATGCCGTTTAAAAATAGCTAAGGGTCGTCCCCATGTTGTCACGAGGGGATTTTTTTAGCTTCTTTAGTTTTCGAGTAATCGTTAATGCTACGGATTTTCGCACCCAATTTTTTGACACTTCAAAAATTTCTACCGTCGCAACCAAAAAAGCTGGAGACCTGAAACCAATGGCCGTTGTAGGTAGATATGTCACCTACCTTAAATTAAAAAATTCAGGCCAATCTGTCGAACACAACTCTCGTAAGAAATTTTCACGCATGAAAAAAGTGAAACTTATCGAAATATATAGCTTTTTTGGCTGTTAACAAAGGTAGCAGCTACCTTCCTTGTTTTTTCGAAAAATTGGCGGATAAACCAAAATTTAAATTTAGAAAATAATACCGTTTTAAAATAGCTAAAGGTTGTCTCCATGTTGTCACAAGGGGGTTTTTTTAGCTCCTTTAGTTTTCGAGTAATCGTTAATGCTACGGATTTTAACACCCAATTTTTTTACACTTCAAAAATTTCTACCGTCCGAACCAAAAAAGCTGGAGACCTGAAACCAATTGTTGTTGTAGGTAGATATGTCACCTACTTGGATTTAAAAAATTCAGGCCAACATGTCCACCATAACTCTCGTAAGAAATTTTCACGAATGAAAAAAGTGAAACTTATCGAAATATATAGCTTTTTTGGCTGTTAACAAAGGAAGCTCCTTCCTGCTTTTTTCGAAAAATTGGCGGATTGGCTAAAATTTAGATTAAAAAACTAATGCCGTTTTAAAAAAGCTAAGAGTCGTCCCCATGTTGTCACGAGGGGGTTTTTTTTAGCTCCTTTAGTTTTCGAGTAATCGTTAATGCTACGGATTTTCGCACCCAATTTTTTTACACTTAAAAAATTTCTACCGTCGGAACCAAAAAAGCTGGAGACTTGAAACCAATGGCCGTTGTAGGTAGATATGTCAATTACTTAAATTTAGAAAATTCAGGGTAATCGGTCAAACACAACTCTCGTAAGAAGTTTTCACGCATGAAAAAAGTGAAACATATCGAAATATATAGCTTTTTTGGATGTTACCAAAGGTAGCAGCTACCTTCCTTGTTTTTTTCGAAAAATTGGCGGATGGGCTAAAATTTAGATTAAAAAACTAATGCCGTTTTAAAATAGCTAAAGGTCGTCCCTATGTTGTCACGAGGGGGTATTTTTTAGCTCCTTTAGTTTTTGAGTAATCGTTAATGCTACGGATTTTCGCACAAAATTTTTTTACACTTAAAAAATTTCTACAGTTGGAACCAAATAAGCTGGAGACCTAAATTCAATGGTAGTTGTAGGTAGATATGTCACTTACTTTAAATTAAAAAATTCAGGCCAATCTGTCGAACACAACTCTCGTAAGAAATTTTCACGCATGAAAAAAGTGAAACTTATCGAAATATATAGCTTTTTTGGCTGTTAACAAAGGTAGCAGCTACCTTCCTTGTTTTTTCGAAAAATTGGCGGATGGACCAAAATTTAAATTTAGAAAATAATACCGTTTTAAAATAGCTAAAGGTTGTCCCCATGTTGTCACAAGGGGGTTTTTTTAGCCCTTTTGTTTTCGAGTAATCGTTAATGCTACGGATTTTCGCACCCAATTTTTTTACACTTCAAAAATTTCTACCGTCGGAACCAAAGAAGCTGGAGACCTGAAACCAATGGTTGTCGTAGGTAGATATGACACCTACTTTGATTTAAAAAATTCAGGCCAACATGTCCAACATAACTCTCGTAAGAAATTTTCACGAATGAAAAAAGTGAAACTTATCGAAATATATAGCTTTTTTGGCTGTTAACAAAGGGAGCTCCTTCCTTGTTTTTTCGAAAAATTGGCGGATGGGCTTAAATTTAGATTAAAAAAATTAAAAAACTAATGCCTTTTTAAAATAGCTAAGAGTCGTCCCCATGTTGTCACGAGGGTGTTTTTTTTAGCTCCTTTAGTTTTCGAGTAATCGTTAATGCTACGGATTTTCGCACCCAATTTTTTTACATTTAAAAAATTTCTACCGTCGGAACCAAAAAAGCAGGAGACTTGAAACCAAAGGCCGTTGTAGGTTAATATGTCAGTTACTTAAATTTAGAAAATATAAGCTAATCCGTCAAACACAACTCTCGTAAGAAATTTTCACGCATGAAAAAAGTGAAACTTATCGAAATATATAGCTTTTTTGGCTGTTAACAATGGTAGCAGCTACCTCCCTTTTTTTTCGAAAAATTGGTGGATGAGCGGAAATTTAGATTAGAAATTTCATTGCCGTTTTAAAATAGCTAAGGGTCATCTCCATGTTGTCACGAGGGGGTTTTTTTTAGCTCCTATAGTTTTCGAGTAATCGTTAATGCTACGGATTTTCGCACCCAATTTTTTTACACTTAAAAAATTTCTACAGTCGGAACCAAATAAGCTGGAGACCTGAAACCAATGGCCGTTGTAGGTAGATATGTCACTTACTTTAAATTAAAAAATTCAGGCCAATCTGTCGAACACAACTCTTGTAAGAAGTTTTCACGCATGAAAAAAGTGAAACATATCGAAATATATAGCTTTTTTGGATGTTAACAAAGGTAGCAGCTACCTTCCTTGTTTTTTTCGAAAAATTGGCGGATGGGCTAAAATTTAGATTAAAAAACTAATGCTGTTTTAAAATAGCTAAAGGTCGTCCCTATGTTGTCACGAGGGGGTATTTTTTAGCTCCTTTAATTTTTGAGTAATCGTTAATGCTACGGATTTTCGCACACAATTTTTTTACACTTAAAAAATTTCTACAGTCGGAACCAAATAAGCTGGAAACCTGAAACCAATGGCCGTTGTAGGTAGATATGTCATTGACTTTAAATTAAAAAATTCAGGCCAATCTGTCGAACACAACTCTCGTAAGAAATTTTCACGCATGAAAAAAGTGAAACTTATCGAAATATATAGCTTTTTTGGCTGTTAACAAAGGTAGCAGCTACCTTCCTTGTTTTTTCGAAAAATTGGCGGATGGGCTAAAATTTAGATTAAAAATTTAATGCCGTTTAAAAATAGCTAAAATTCGTCCCCATGTTGTCACGAGGGGGTATATTTTAGCTCCTTTAGTTTTTGAGTAATCGTTAATGCTACGGATTTTCGCAACCAATTTTTTTACATTTCAAAAATTTCTACCGTCGGAATAAAAACAGCTGGACACTTGAAACCAATGGCCGTTGTAGGTAGATATATCATGTACCTGGATTTAGAAAATTCAGGCCAATTCGTCAAACACAACTCTCTTAGGAAATTTTCACGCATGAAAAAAGTGAAACTTATCGAAATATATAACTTTTTTGGCTGTTAACATTGGTAGCAGCTACCTCCCTTTTTTTTCGAAAAATTGGCAGATGGACCAAAATTTAAATTCAGAAAATAATGCCCTTTTAAAATAGCTAAAGATTGTCCCCATGTTGTCACAAGGGGGTTTTTTTAGCTCCTTTAGTTTTCGAGTAATCGTTAATGCTACGGATTTTCGCACCCAATTATTTTACACTTCAAAAATTTCTGCAGTCGGAACCAAAGAAGCTGGAGAATTGAAACCAATGGCCGTCTTAGGTTGATATGTCACCTACCTGGATTTAAGAAATTTAGGCTAATCCGTTCAACACAACTCTCGTAAGAAATTTTCACGCATGAAAAAAGTGAAACTTATCGAAATATATAGCTTTTTTGGCTGTTAACAAAGGTAGCAGCTACCTTCCTTGTTTTTTCGAAAAATTGGCGGATGGGTTGATATTAAGATTAAAAATTTAATGTCGTTTTAAAATAACTAAGGGTCGTCCCCATGATGTCACGAGGGGGTATATTTTAGCTCCTTTAGTTTTCGAATAATCGTTAATGCTACGGATTTTCGCACCCAATTTTTTTACATTTCAAAAATTTCTACCGTCGGAATCAAAAAAGCTGGATACCTACAACCAATGGCCGTTGTAGGTAGATATATCATTTACCTGGATTTAAAAAATTTAGGCCAATCCGTCCAACACAACTCTCGTAAGACATTTTCACGCATGAAAGAAGTGAATCTTATCGAAATATATAGCTTTTTTGGCTGTTAACAAAGGTAGCTCCTTCCTTGTTTTTATCGAAAAATTGGCGGATGGACCAAAATTTAAATTAAAGAACTAATGCCGTTTTAAAAAAGCTAAGAGTCGTCCCCATGTTGTCACGAGGGGTTTTTTTTAGCTCCTTTAGTTTTCGAGTAATCGTTAATGCTACGGATTTTCGCACCCAATTTTTTTACACTTCAAAAATTTCTACCGTCGGAACCAAAAAAGCTGGAGAACTGAAACCAATGGCCGTCTTAGGTAGATATGACACCTATCTGGATTTAAAAAATGCAGGTCAATCCGTCTAACGCAACTCTCGTAAGAAATTTTAACGCATGAAAAAAGTGAAATCGATATATATAGCTTTTTTGGCTGTTAACAAAGGTAGCAGCTACCCTCCTTGTTTTTTCGAAAAACTGGTGGATGGGCTGAAATTTAGATTAAAAATTTAATGCCGTTTTAAAATAGCTAAAGGTCGTCCCCATGTTGTCACGAGGGGGTTTTGTTTAGCTCCTTTAGTTTTCGAGTAATCGTTAATGCTACGGATTTTCGCACCCAATTTTTTTACACTTCAAAAATTTCTACCGTCGGAACCAAAAAAGCTGGAGAATTGAAACCAATGGCCGTCTTAGGTTGATATGTCACCTACTTGGATTTAAGAAATTTAGGCTAATCCGTTCAACACAACTCTCGTAAGAAATTTTCACGCATGAAAAAAGTGAAACTTATCGAAATATATAGCTTTTTTGGCTGTTAACAAAGGTAGCAGCTACCTTCCTTGTTTTTTCGAAAAATTGGCATATGAGGTGAAATTTAGATTAGAAATTTAATGCCGTTTTAAAATAGCTTAAATTCGTCCCCATGTTGTTACGAGGGGGTATATTTTAGCTCCTTTAGTTTTCGAGTAATCGTTAATGCTACGGATTTTCGCACCCAATTTTTTTACACTTCAAAAATTTCTACCGTCGGAATCAAAAAGCTGGACACCTGAAACCAATGGCCGTTGTAGGTAGATATATCATTTACCTGGATTTAGAAAATTCAGGCCAATTCGTCAAACACAACTCTCTTAGGAAATTTGCACGCATGAAAAAAGTGAAAATTATCGAAATATATAACTTTTTTGGCTGTTAACAATGGTAGCAGCTACCTTCCTTGTTTTTTCGAAAAATTGGCGGATGGACCAAAATTTAAATTAAGAAAATAATGCCCTTTTAAAATAGCTAAAGGTTGTCCCCATGTTGTCACAAGGGGGTTTTTTTAGCTCCTTTAGTTTTCGAGTAATCGTTAATGCTACGGATTTTCGCACCCAATTTTTTTACACTTCAAAAATTTCTACCGTCGCAACCAAAAAAGCTGGAGACCTGAAACCAATGGTTGTTGTAGGTAGATATGACACCTACCTTTAATTAAAAAATTCAGGCCAACATGTCCAACACAACTCTCGTAAGAAATTTTCACGAATGAAAAAAGTGAAACTTATCGAAATATATAGCTTTTTTGGCTGTTAACAAAGGTACCAGCTACCTTCCTTGTTTTTTCGAAAAATTGGCGGATGGGCTGAAATTTAGATTAAAGATTTAATGCCGTTTTAAAATAGCTAAGGGTCGTCCCCATGTTGTCACGAGGGGATTTTTTTAGCTTCTTTAGTTTTCGAGTAATCGTTAATGCTACGGATTTTCGCACCCAATTTTTTGACACTTCAAAAATTTCTACCGTCGCAACCAAAAAAGCTGGAGACCTGAAACCAATGGCCGTTGTAGGGAGATATGTCACTTACCTTAAATTAAAAATATCAGGCCAATCTGTTGAACACAACTCTCGTAAGAAATTTTCACGCATGAAAAAAGTGAAACTTATCGAAATATATAGCTTTTTTGGCTGTTAACAAAGGTAGCAGCTACCTTCCTTGTTTTTTCGAAAAATTGGCGGATGGGCTGAAATTTAAATTAAGAAAATAATACCGTTTTAAAATAGCTAAAGGTTGTCTCCACGTTGTCACAAGGAGGTTTTTTTAGCTCCTTTAGTTTTCGTGTAATCGTTAATGCTACGGATTTTCGCACCCAATTTTTTTACACTTCAAAAATTTCTACCGTCGGAACCAAAAAAGCTGGAGACCTGAAACCAATTGTTGTCGTAGGTAGATATGTCACCTACTTGGATTTAAAAAATTCAGGCCAACATGTCCAACATAACTCTCGTAAGAAATTTTCACGAATGAAAAAAGTGAAACTTATCGAAATATATAGCTTTTTTGGCTGTTAACAACGGGAGCTCCTTCCTTGTTTTTTCGAAAAATTGGCGGATGGGCTTAAATTTAGATTAAAAAACTAATGCCGTTTTAAAATAGCTAAGAGTCGTCCCCATGTTGTCACGAGGGTGTTTTTTTTAGCTCCTTTAGTTTTCGAGTAATCGTTAATGCTACGGATTTTCGCACCCAATTTTTTTACATTTAAAAAATTTCTACCGTCGGAAGCAAAAAAGCAGGAGACTTGAAACTAAAGGCCGTTGTAGGTTAATATGTCAGTTACTTAAATTTAGAAAATAAAAGCTAACCCGTCAAACACAACTCTCGTAAGAAATTTTCACGCATGAAAAAAGTGAAACTTATCGAAATATATAGCTTTTTTGGATGTTAACAAAGGTAGCTCCTTCCTTGTTTTTTCGAAAAATTGGCGGATGGGCTTAAATTTAGATTAAAAAACTAATGCAGTTTAAAAATAGCTAAGAGTCGTCCCCATGTTGTCACGAGGGTGTTTTTTTAAGCTCCTTTAGTTTTCGGGTAATCGTTAATGCTACGGATTTTCGCACCCAATTTTTTTACACTTAAAAAATTTCTACCGTCGGAACCAAAAAAGCTGGAGACCTAAAATCAATGGCCGTTGTAGGTAAATATATCGCCTACCTAGATTTAGAAAATTCAGGCTAATTCATTCTACACAACTCTCGTAAGAAATTTTCACGCATGAAAAAAGTGAAACTTATCGAAATATATAGCTTTTTTGGATGTTAACAAAGGTAGCACCTTCCTTGTTTTTTCGAAAAATTGGCGGATGGGCTAAAATTTAGATTAAAAAACTAATGCCGTTTTAAAAAAGCTAAAGGTCGTCCCTATGTTGTCACGAGGGGGTTTTTTTTAGCTCCTTTAGTTTTTGAGTAATCGTTAATGCTACGGATTTTCGGACACAATTTTTTTACACTTCAAAAATTTCTACAGTCGGAACCAAATAAGCTGGAGACCTGAAACCAATGGCCGTTGTAGGTAGATATGTCAATTACTTAAATTTAGAAAATTCAGGGTAATCGGTCAAACACAACTCTCGTAAGAAGTTTTCACGCATGAAAAAAGTGAAACATATCGAAATATATAGCTTTTTTGGATGTTAACAAAGGTAGCAGCTACCTTCCTTGTTTTTTTCGAAAAATTGGCGGATGGGCTAAAATTTAGATTAAAAAACTAATGCCGTTTTAAAATAGCTAAAGGTCGTCCCTATGTTGTCACGAGGGGGTATTTTTTAGCTCCTTTAATTTTTGAGTAATCGTTAATGCTACGGATTTTCGCACACAATTTTTTTACACTTAAAAAATTTCTACAGTCGGAACCAAATAAGCTGGAGACCTGAAACCAATGGCCGTTGTAGGTAAATATGTCACTTACTTTAAATTAAAAAATTCAGTATAAGAATGAATAAATAAATAAATAAATAAATAAATAAAAAAAATAAATAAAAAAAGTGAAACTTATCGAAATATATAGCTTTTTTGGCTGTTAACAAAGGTAGCAGCTACCTTCCTTGTTTTTTCGAAAAATTGGCGGATGGACCAAAATTTAAATTTAGAAAATAATACCGTTTTAAAATAGCTAAAGGTTGTCCCCATGTTGTCACAAGGGGGTTTTTTTAGCCCTTTAGTTTTCGAGTAATCGTTAATGCTACGGATTTTCGCACCCAATTTTTTTACACTTCAAAAATTTCTACCGTCGGAACCAAAGAAGCTGGAGACCTGAAACCAATGGTTTTCGTAGGTAGATATGTCACCTACTTTGATTTAAAAAATTCAGGCCAACATGTCCAACATAACTCTCGTAAGAAATTTTCACGAATGAAAAAAGTGAAACTTATCGAAATATATAGCTTTTTTGGCTGTTAACAAAGGGAGCTCCTTCCTTGTTTTTTCGAAAAATTGGCGGATGGGCTTAAATTTAGATTAAAAAACTAATGCCGTTTTAAAATAGCTAAGAGTCGTCCCCATTTTGTCACGAGGGTGTTTTTTTTAGCTCCTTTAGTTTTCGAGTAATCGTTAATGCTACGGATTTTCGCACCCAATTTTTTTACATTTAAAAAATTTCTACCGTCGGAACCAAAAAAGCAGGAGACTTGAAACTAAAGGCCGTTGTAGGTTAATATGTCAGTTACTTAAATTTAGAAAATATAAGCTAATCCGTCAAACACAACTCTCGTAAGAAATTTTCACGCATGAAAAAAGTGAAACTTATCGAAATATATAGCTTTTTTGGCTGTTAACAAAGGTAGCAGCTACCTTCCTTGTTTTTTTTGAAAAATTGGTGGATGGGCTGAAATTTAGATTAAAGATTTAATGCCGTTTAAAAATAGCTAAGGGTCGTCCCCATGTTGTCACGAGGGGATTTTTTTAGCTTCTTTAGTTTTCGAGTAATCGTTAATGCTACGGATTTTCGCACCCAATTTTTTGACACTTCAAAAATTTCTACCGTCGCAACCAAAAAAGCTGGAGACCTGAAACCAATAGCCGTTGTAGGTAGATATGTCACTTACTTTAAATTAAAAAATTCAGGCCAATCTGTCGAACACAACTCTCGTAAGAAGTTTTCACGCATGAAAAAAGTGAAACATATCGAAATATATAGCTTTTTTGGATGTTAACAAAGGTAGCAGCTACCTTCCTTGTTTTTTTCGAAAAATTGGCGGATGGGCTAAAATTTAGATTAAAAAACTAATGCCGTTTTAAAATAGCTAAAGGTCGTCCCTATGTTGTCGCGAGGGGGTTTTTTTAGCCCTTTAGTTTTCGAGTAATCGTTAATGCTACGGATTTTCGCACCCAATTTTTTTACACTTAAAAAATTTCTACAGTCGGAACCAAATAAGCTGGAGACCTGAAACCAATGGCCGTTGTAGGTATATATGTCACTTACTTTAAATTAAAAAATTCAGGCCAATCTGTCGAACACAACTCTCGTAAGAAGTTTTCACGCATGAAAAAAGTGAAACATATCGAAATATATAGCTTTTTTAGATGTTAACAAAGGTAGCAGCTACCTTCCTTGTTTTTTTCGAAAAATTGGCGGATGGGCTAAAATTTAGATTAAAAAACTAATGCCGTTTTAAAATAGCTAAAGGTCGTCCCTATGTTGTCACGAGGGGGTATTTTTTAGCTCCTTTAATTTTTGAGTAATCGTTAATGCTACGGATTTTCGCACACAATTTTTTTACACTTAAAAAATTTCTACAGTCGGAACCAAATAAGCTGGAGACCTAAAACCAATGGCCGTTGTAGGTAGATATGTCACTTACTTTAAATTAAAAAAATTCAGGCTAATCTGTCGAACACAACTCTCGTAAGAAATTTTCACGCATGAAAAAAGTGAAACTTATCGAAATATATAGCTTTTGTGGCTGTTAACAAAGGTAGCAGCTACCTTCCTTGTTTTTTCGAAAAATTGGTGGATGGGCTAAAATTTAGATTAAAAAATTAATGCCGTTTAAAAATAGCTAAAATTCGTCCCCATGTTGTCACGAGGGGGTATATTTTAGCTCCTTTAGTTTTTGAGTACTCGTTAATGCTACGGATTTTCGCACCCAATTTTTTTACATTTCAAAAATTTCTACCGTCGGAATCAAAAAAGCTGGACACTTGAAACCAATGGCCGTTGTAGGTAGATATATCATGTACCTGGATTTAAAAAATTTAGGCCAATCCGTCTAACACAACTCTCGTAAGAAATTTTCACGCATGAAAAAAGTGAATCTTATCGAAATATATAGCTTTTTTGGCTGTTAACAAAGGTAGCTCCTTCCTTGTTTTTTCGAAAAATTGGCGGATGGACCGAAATTTAAATTAAGAAACTAATGCCGTTTTAAAATAGCTAAAATTCGCCCCCATGTTGTCACGAGGGGGTTTTTTTTAGCTCCTTTAGTTTTCGAGTAATCGTTAATGCTACGGATTTTCGCACCCAATTTTTTAACACTTAAAAAATTTCTACCGTCGGAACCAAAAAAGCTGGAGAATTAAAACCAATGGCCGTCTTAGGTAGATATGTCACCTACCTGGATTTAAGAAATTTAGGCTAATCCGTTCAACACAACTCTCGTAAGAAATTTTCACGCATGAAAAAAGTGAAACTTATCGAAATATATAGCTTTTTTGGCTGTTAACAAAGGTAGCAGCTACCCTCCTTGTTTTTTCGAAAAATTGGTGGATGGGATGAAATTTAAATTAAAGATTTAATGCCATTTTAAAATAGCTAAGGGTCGTCCCCATGTTGTCACGAGGGGGTTTTTTTTAGCTCCTTTAGTTTTCGAGTAATCGTTAATGCTACGGATTTTCGCACCCAATTTTTTTACACTTCAAAAATTTCTACCGTCGGAACCAAAAAAGCTGGAGACTTGAAACCAAAGGCCGTTGTAGGAAGATATGTCAGTTACTTAAATTTAGAAAATTTAGGCTAATCCGTCAAACACAACTCTCGTAAGAAATTTTCACGCATGAAAAAAGTGAAACTTATCGAAATATATAGCTTTTTTTGGCTGTTAACAAAGGTAGCAGCTACCTTCCTTGTTTTTTCGAAAAATTGGCGGATGGGCTGAAATTAAGATTAAAAATTTAATGTTGTTTTAAAATAGCTAAAATTCGTCACCATTTTGTCACGAGGGGGTATATTTTAGCTCCTTTAGTTTTCGAGTAATCGTTAATGCTACGGATTTTCGCACCCAATTTTTTTACACTTCAAAAATTTCTACCGTCGGAACCAAAAAAGCTGGAGAATTGAAACCAATGGTCGTCTTAGGCTGATATGTCACCTACCTGGATTTAAGAAATTTAGGCTAATCCGTTCAACACAACTTTCGTAAGAAATTTTCACGCATGAAAAAAGTGAAACTTATCGAAATATATAGCTTTTTTGGCTGTTAACAAAGGTAGCAGCTACCTTCCTTGTTTTTTCGAAAAATTGGCGGATGGGGTAAAATTTAGATTAGAAATTGAATGCCGTTTTAAAAAAGCTAAAATTCGTCACCATGTTGTCACGAGGGGGTATATTTTAGCTCCTTTAGTTTTCGAGTAATCGTTAATGCTACGGATTTTCGCACCCAATTTTTTTACACTTCAAAAATTTCTACCGTCGGAATCAAAAAAGCTGGACACCTGAAACCAATGGCCGTTGTAGGTAGATATATCATTTACCTGGATTTAGAAAATTCAGGCCAATTCGTCAAACACAACTCTCTTAGGAAATTTTCACGCATGAAAAAAGTGAAACTTATCGAAATATATAACTTTTTTGGCTGTTAACAATGGTAGCAGCTACCTCCCTTTTTTTTCGAAAAATTGGCGGATGAACCAAAATTTAAATTAAGAAAATAATGCCCTTTTAAAATAGCTAAAGGTTGTCCCCATGTTGTCACAAGGGGGTTTTTTTAGCTCCTTTAGTTTTCGAGTAATCGTTAATGCTCCGGATTTTCGCACCCAATTATTTTACACTTCAAAAATTTCTACAGTCGGAACCAAAGAAGCTAGAGAATTGAAACCAATGGCCGTCTTAGGATGATATGTCACCTACCTAAATTTAAGAAATTTAGGCTAATCCGTTCAACACAACTCTCGTAAGAAATTTTCACGCATGAAAAAAGTGAAACTTATCGAAATATATAGCTTTTTTGGCTGTTAACAAAGGTAGCAGCTACCTTCCTTGTTTTTTCGAAAAATTGGCGGATGGGTTGAAATTTAGATTAAAAATTTAATGTCGTTTTAAAATAACTAAGGGTCGTCCCCATGTTGTCACGAGGGGGTATATTTTAGCTCCTTTAGTTTTCGAATAATCGTTAATGCTACGGATTTTCGCATCCAATTTTTTTACATTTCAAAAATTTCTACCGTCGGAATCAAAAAAGCTGGAGACCTGAAACCAATGGCCGTTGTAGGTAGATATATTATTTACCTGGATTTAAAAAATTTAGGCCAATCCGTCCAACACAACTCTCGTAAGACATTTTCACGCATGAAAAAAGTGAATCTTATCGAAATATATAGCTTTTTTGGCTGTTAACAAAGGTAGCTCCTTCCTTGTTTTTTCGAAAAATTGGCGGATGGACCAAAATTTAAATTAAAAAACTAATGCCGTTTTAAAAAAGCTAAGAGTCGTCCCCATGTTGTCACAAGGAGGTTTTTTTAGCTCCTTTAGTTTCCGAGTAATCGTTAATGCTACGGATTTTCGCACCCAATTTTTTACACTTCAAAAATTTCTACCGTCGGAACCAAAAAAGCTGGAGAAGTAAAACCAATGGCCGTCTTAGGTAGATATGACGCCTACCTGGATTTAAAAAATTCAGGTCAATCCGTTTAACACAACTCTCGTAAGAAATTTTAACGCATGAAAAAAGTGAAATCGAAATATATAGCTTTTTTGGCTGTTAACAAAGGTAGCAGCTACCCTCCTTGTTTTTTCGAAAAATTGGTGGATGGGCTGAAATTTAGATTAAAAATTTAATGCCGTTTTAAAATAGCTAAAGGTCGTCCCCATGTTGTCACGAGGGGGTTTTTTTTAGCTCCTTTAGTTTTCGAGTAATCGTTAATGCTACGGATTTTCGCACCCAATTTTTTTACACTTCAAAAATTTCTACCGTCGGAACCGAAAAAGCTGGAGAATTGAAACCAATGGCCGTCTTAGGTTGATATGTCACCTACTTGGATTTAAGAAATTTAGGCTAATCCGTTCAACACAACTCTCGTAAGAAATTTTCACGCATGAAAAAAGTGAAACTTATCGAAATATATAGCTTTTTTGGCTGTTAACAAAGGTAGCAGCTACCTTCCTTGTTTTTTCGAAAAATTGGCGGATGGGGTGAAATTTAGATTAGAAATTTAATGCCGTTTTAAAATAGCTAAAATTCGTCCCCATGTTGTCACGAAGGGGTATATTTTAGCTCCTTTAGTTTTCGAGTAATCGTTAATGCTACGGATTTTCGCACCCAATTTTTTTACACTTCAAAAATTTCTACCGTCGGAATCAAAAAAGCAGGACACCTGAAACCAATGGCCGTTGTAGGTAGATATATCATTTACCTGGATTTAGAAAATTCAGGCCAATTTGTCAAACACAACTCTCTTAGGAAATTTGCACGCATGAAAAAAGTGAAACTTATCGAAATATATAACTTTTTTGGCTGTTAAAAATGGTAGCAGCTACCTTCCTTGTTTTTTCGAAAAATTGGCGAATGGACCAAAATTTAGATTAAGAAAATAATGCCCTTTTAAAATAGCTAAAGGTTGTCCCCATGTTGTCACAAGGGGTTTTTTTTAGCTCCTTTAGTTTTCGAGTAATCGTTAATGCTACGAATTTTCGCACCCAATTTTTTGACACTTCAAAAATTTCTACCGTCGCAACCAAAAAAGCTGGAGACCTGAAACCTTTGGCCGTTGTAGGTAGATATGTCACCTACCTTAAATTAAAAATATCAGGCCAATCTGTTGAACACAACTCTCGTAAGAAATTTTCACGCATGAAAAAAGTGAAACTTATCGAAATATATAGCTTTTTTGGCTGTTAACAAAGGTAGCAGCTACCTTCCTTGTTTTTTCGAAAAATTGGCGGATGGGCTGAAATTTAAATTTAGAAAATAATACCGTTTTAAAATAGCTAAAGGTTGTCTCCATGTTGTCACAAGGAGGTTTTTTTAGCTCCTTTAGTTTTCGAGTAATCGTTAATGCTACGGATTTTCGCACCCAATTTTTTGACAATTCAAATATTTATACCGTCGCAACCAAAGATGCTAGAGACTTGAAACCAATGGCCGATGTAGGTAGATATGTCACCTACTTGGATTTTAAAAATTCAGGCCAACATGTCCAACATAACTCTCGTAAGAAATTTTCACGCATGAAAAAAGTGAAACTTATTGAAATATATAGCTTTTTTGGATGTTAACAAAGGTAGCTCCTTCCTTGTTTTTTCGAAAAATTGGCGGATGGGCTTAAATTAAGATTAAAAAACTAATGCCGTTTTAAAATAGCTAAGAGTCGTCCCCATGTTGTCACGAGGGTGTTTTTTTAGCCATTAGTTTTCGAGTAATCGTTAATGCTACGGATTTTCGCACACAATTTTTTTACACTTCAAAAATTTCTACCGTCGGAACCAAAAAAGCTGGAGACTTGAAACCAAAAGTTGTTGTAGGAAGATATGTCAGTTACTTAAATTTAGAAAATTCAGGCTAATCCGTCAAACACAACTCTCGTAAGAAATTTTCACGCATGAAAAAAGTGAAACTTATCGAAATATATAGCTTTTTTGGATGTTAACAAAGGTAGCACCTTCCTTGTTTTTTCGAAAAATTGGCGGATGGGCTAAAATTTAGATTAAAAAACTAATGCCGTTTTAAAATAGCTAAAGGTCGTCCCTATGTTATCACGAGGGGTTTTTTTTTAGCTCCTTTAGTTTTTGAGTAATCGTTAATGCTACGGATTTTCGCACCCAATTTTTTTACACTTAAAATATTTCTACCGTCGGAACCAAAAAAGCTGGAGACCTAAAACCAATGGTTGTTGTAGGTAGATATATCGCCTACCTAGATTTTAAAAAATCTAAGCTAATCCATCCTACACAACTCTCGTAAGAAATTTTCACGCATGAAAAAAGTGAAACTTATCGAAATATATAGCTTTTTTGGATGTTAACAAAGGTAGCACCTTCCTTGTTTTTTCGAAAAATTGGCGGATGGGCTAAAATTTAGATTAAAAAACTAATGCCGTTTTAAAAAAGCTAAAGGTCGTCCCTATGTTGTCACGAGGGGGTTTTTTTTAGCTCCTTTAGTTTTTGAGTAATCGTTAATGCTACGGATTTTCGGACACAATTTTTTTACACTTAAAAAATTTCTACAGTCGGAATTAAATAAACTGGAGACCTGAAACCAATGGCCGTTATAGGTAGATATGTCACCTACCTGGATTTAACAAATTCAGGTCAATCCGTTCAACACAACTCTCGTAAGAAATTTTCACGCATGAAAAAAGTGAAACTTATCGAAATATATAGCTTTTTTGGCTGTTAACAAAGGTAGCAGCTACCCTCCTTGTTTTTTCGAAAAATTGGTAGATGGAATGAAATTTAAATTAAATATTTAATGCCGTTTTAAAATAGCTAGGGGTCGTCCCCATGTTGTCACGAGGGGGTTTTTTTTAGCTCCTTTAGTTTTCGAGTAATCGTTAATGCTACGGATTTTCGCACCCAATTTTTTTACACTTCAAAAATTTCTACCGTCGGAACCAGAAAAGCTGGAGACTTGAAACCAAAGGCCGTTGTAGGTAGATATGTTAGTTACTTAAATTTAGAAAATTCAGGCTAATCCGTCAAACACAACTCTCGTAAGAAATTTTCACGCATGAAAAAAGTGAAACTTATCGAAATATATAGCTTTTTTGGATGTTAACAAAGGTAGCAGCTACCTTCCTTGTTTTTTTCGAAAAATTGGTGGATGGGCTTAAATTTAGATTAAAAAACTAATGCCGTTTTAAAATAGCTAAAGGTCGTCCCTATGTTGTCACGAGGGGGTATTTTTTAGCTCCTTTAATTTTTGAGTAATCGTTAATGCTACGGATTTTCACACACAATTTTTTTACACTTAAAAAATTTCTACAGTCGGAACCAAATAAGCTGGAGACCTGAAACCAATGGCCGTTGTAGGTAGATATGTCACTCACTTTAAATTAAAAAATTCAGGCCAATCTGTCGAACACAACTCTCGTAAGAAATTTTCACGCATGAAAAAAGTGAAACTTATCGAAATATATAGCTTTTTTGGCTGTTAACAAAGGTAGCAGCTACCTTCCTTGTTTTTTCGAAAAATTGGCGGATGGATCAAAATTTAAATTTAAAAAATAATACCGTTTTAAAATAGCTAAAAATTGTCCCCATGTTGTCACAAGGGGTTTTTTTTAGCCCTTTAGTTTTTTTATTTTAAATTTTAAATTTATTTAAATTTTAAATTTTTTTTCATTCTTATACTGAGATAAGTAAGGCCAAAGGCCTTTTCAAAGTATATCTCAGCATTAATATAATTTTTTACATATACATAGTTTATTACAATACGATAAAAAAAAAAAAAAAAAAAAAATTAATATTAAAATTAAAATAAAATTAAAATTAACACCATTATAGGTGTGTTCCACTACAGTTAAATAAATAAAAATAAAAGTTCAAAATAATAAAATTCAAAACACACATTATGCATATATATACATACATACACACATATTTATATATATATACATATATATATATATATATATATATATATATATATACACATATATACATATATATATACACACATACAAATACATACATACAACATATATCTACATATACATACACACATACATACACATATATACACATATACATACATATATACATATATATACATATACACACATACATACATATATACATATATCTACATATACATACATACACATATATTTACATACACACACACATATATATATATATATATACATATATATATATATATATACATATATACATATATTTACATACACACACATACATATATATATATATATATATATATATATATATATATATATATATATATATATACATATATACATATACATACATACATACATATACACAAAGCCCTTTAGTTTTCGAGTAATCGTTAATGCTACGGATTTTCGCACCCAATTTTTTTACACTTCAAAAATTTCTACCGTCGGAACCAAAGAAACTGGAGACCTGAAACCAATGGTTGTCGTAGGTAGATATGTCACCTACTTTGATTTAAAAAATTCAGGCCAACATGTCCAACATAACTCTCGTAAGAAATTTTCACGAATGAAAAAAGTGAAACTTATCGAAATATATAGCTTTTTTGGCTGTTAACAAAGGGAGCTCCTTCCTTGTTTTTTCGAAAAATTGGCGGATGGGCTTAAATTTAGATTAAAAAACTAATGCCGTTTTAAAATAGCTAAGAGTTGTCCCCATGTTGTCACGAGGGTGTTTTTTTTAGCTACTTTAGTTTTCGAGTAATCGTTAATGCTACGGATTTTCGCACCCAATTTTTTTACATTTAAAAAATTTCTACCGTCGGAACCAAAAAAGCAGGAGACTTACAACTAAAGGCCGTTGTAGGTTAATATGTCAGTTACTTAAATTTAGAAAATATAAGCTAATCCGTCAAACACAACTCTCGTAAGAAATTTTCACGCATGAAAAAAGTGAAACTATCGAAATATATAGCTTTTTTGGATGTTAACAAAGGTAGCTCCTTCCTTGTTTTTTCGAAAAATTGGCGGATGGGCTTAAATTTAGATTAAAAAACTAATGCAGTTTAAAAATAGCTTAGAGTCGTCCCCATGTAGTCACGAGGGTGTTTTTTTAAGCTCCTTTAGTTTTCGGGTAATCGTTAATGCTACGGATTTTCGCACCCAATTTTTTTACACTTAAAAAATTTCTACCGTCGGAACCAAAAAAGCTGGAGACCTAAAATCAATGGCCGTTGTAGGTAAATATATCGCCTACCTAGATTTAGAAAATTCAGGCTAATTCATTCTACACAACTCTCGTAAGAAATTTTCACGCATGAAAAAAGTGAAACTTATCGAAATATATAGCTTTTTTGGATGTTAACAAAGGTAGCACCTTCCTTGTTTTTTCGAAAAATTGGCGGATGGGCTAAAATTTAGATTAAAAATTAATTGCCGTTTAAAAATAGCTAAAATTCGTCCCCATGTTGTCACGAGGGGGTTTTTTTAGCTCCTTTAGTTTTTGAGTAATCGTTAATGCTACGGATTTTCGCAACCAATTTTTTTACATTTCAAAAATTTCTACCGTCGGAATCAAACAAGCTGGACACTTGAAACCAATGGCCTTTGTAGGTAGATATATCATGTACCTGGATTTAAAAAATTTAGGCCAATCCGTCTAACACAACTCTCGTAAGAAATTTTCACGCATGAAAAAAGTGAATCTTATCGAAATATATAGCTTTTTTGGCTGTTAACAAAGGTAGCTCCTTCCTTGTTTTTTCGAAAAATTGGCAAATGGACCGAAATTTAAATTAAGAAACTAATGCCGTTTTAAAATAGCTAAGGGTCGCCCCCATGTTGTCACGAGGGGGTTTTTTTTAGCTCCTTTAGTTTTCGAGTAATCGTTAATGCTATGGATTTTCGCACCCAATTTTTTAACACTTAAAAAATTTCTACCGTCGGAACTAAAAAAGCTGGAGACTTAAAACCAATGGCCGTCTTAGGTAGATATGTCACCTACCTGGATTTAAAAAATTCAGGTCAATCCGTCTAACACAACTCTCGTAAGAAATTTTCACGCATGAAAAAAGTGAAACTTATCGAAATATATAGCTTTTTTGGCTGTTAACAAAGGTAGCAGCTACCCTCCTTGTTTTTTCGAAAAATTGGTGGATGGGATGAAATTTAAATTGTAGATTTAATGCCGTTTTAAAATAGCTAAGGGTCGTCCCCATGTTGTCACGAAGGGGTTTTTTTTAGCTCCTTTAGTTTTCGAGTAATCGTTAATGCTACGGATTTTCGCACCCAATTTTTTTACACTTCAAAAATTTCTACCGTCGGAACCAAAAAAGCTGGAGACTTGAAACCAAAGGCCGTTGTAGGTAGATATTTCAGTTACTTAAATTTAGAAAATTCAGGCTAATCCGTTAAACACAACTCTCGTAAGAAATTTTCACGCATGAAAAAAGTGAAACTTATCAAAATATATAGCTTTTTTTGGCTGTTAACAAAGGTAGCAGCTACCTTCCTTGTTTTTTCGAAAAATTGGCGGATGGGCTGAAATTTAGATTAAAAATTTAATGCCGTTTTAAAATAGCTAAAATTCGTCACCATTTTGTCACGAGGGGGTATATTTTAGCTCCTTTAGTTTTCGAGTAATCGTTAATGCTACGGATTTTCGCACCCAATTTTTTTACATTTCAAAAATTTCTACCGTCGGAATCAAAAAAGCTGGACACTTGAAACCAATGGCCGTTGTAGGTAGATATATCATGTACCTGGATTTAAAAAATTTAGGCCAATCCGTCTAACACAACTCTCGTAAGAAATTTTCACGCATGAAAAAAGTGAATCTTATCGAAATATATAGCTTTTTTGGCTGTTAACAAAGGTAGCTCCTTCCTTGTTTTTTCGAAAAATTGGCGGATGGACCGAAATTTAAATTAAGAAACTAATGCCGTTTTAAAATAGCTAAGGGTCGCCCCCATGTTGTCACGAGGGGGTTTTTTTTAGCTCCTTTAGTTTTCGAGTAATCGTTAATGCTACGGATTTTCGCACCCAATTTTTTAACACTTAAAAAATTTCTACCGTCGGAACCAAAAAAGCTGGGGAATTAAAACCAATGGCCGTCTTGGGTAGTTATGTCACCTACGTGGATTTAACAAATTCAGGTCAATCCGTCTAACACAACTCTCGTAAGAAATTTTCACGCATGAAAAAAGTGAAACTTATCGAAATATATAGCTTTTTTGGCTGTTAACAAAGGTAGCAGCTACCCTCCTTGTTTTTTCGAAAAATTGGTGGATGGGATGAAATTTAAATTAAAGATTTAATGCCGTTTTAAAATAGCTAAGGGTCGTCCCTATGTTGTCACGAGGGGGTTTTTTTTAGCTCCTTTAGTTTTTGAGTAATCGTTAATGCTACGGATTTTCGCACACAATTTTTTTACATTTAAAAAATTTCTACCGTCGGAACCAAAAAAGCTGGAGACCTAAAATCAATGGCCGTTGTAGGTAAATATATCACCTACCTAGATTTAGAAAATGTAGGCTAATCCATCCTACACAACACTCGTAAGAAATTTTCACGCATGAAAAAAGTGAAACTTATCGAAATATATAGCTTTTTTGGATGTTAACAAAGGTATTACCTTCCTTGTTTTTTCGAAAAATTGGCGGATGGGCTAAAATTTAGATTAAAAAACTAATGCCGTTTTAAAAAAGCTAAAGGTCGTCCCTATGTTGTCACGAGGGGGTATATTTTAGCTCCTTTAGTTTTCGAGTAATCGTTAATGCTACGGATTTTCGCACCTAATTTTTTTACATTTCAAAAATTTCTACCGTCGGAATCAAAAAAGCTGGATACCTGAAACCAATGGCCGTTGTAGGTAGATATATCATTTACCTGGATTTAAAAAATTCAGGCCAATTCGTCAAACACAACTCTCGTAAGACATTTTCACGCATGAAAAAAGTGAATCTTATCGAAATATATAGCTTTTTTGGCTGTTAACAAAGGTAGCTCCTTCCTTGTTTTTTCGAAAAATTGGCGGATGGACCGAAATTTAAATTAAGAAACTAATGCCGTTTTAAAATAGCTAAGAGTCGTCCCCATGTTGTCACGAGGGGGTTTTTTTAGCTCCTTTAGTTTTCGAGTAATCGTTAATGCTACGGATTTTCGCACCCAATTTTTTTACACTTCAAAAATTTCTACCGTCGGAACCATAAAACTGGAGAATTGAAACCAATGGTCGTCTTAGGTTAATATGTCACCTACCTGGATTTAAAAAATTCAGGTCAATCCGTCTAACACAACTCTCGTAAGAAATTTTCACGCATGAAAAAAGTGAAACTTATCGAAATATATAGCTTTTTTGGCTGTTAACAAAGGTAGCAGCTACCTTCCTTGTTTTTTCGAAAAATTGGCGGATGGGCTAAAATTTAGATTAGAAATTTAATGCCGTTTTAAAATAGCTAAAATTCGTCCCCATGTTGTCACGAGGGGGTATATTTTAGCTCCTTTAGTTTTCGAGTAATCTTTAATGCTACGGATTTTCGCACCCAATTTTTTTACACTTCAAAAATTTCTACCGTCGGAATCAAAAAAGCTGGACACCTGAAACCAATGGCCGTTGTAGGTAGTTATATCATTTACCTGGATTTAAAAAATTCAGGCCAATTCGTCAAACACAACTCTCTTAGGAAATTTTCACGCATGAAAAAAGTGAAACTTATCGAAATATATAACTTTTTAGGCTGTTAACAAAGGTAGCTCCTTCCTTGTTTTGTCGAAAAATTGGCAGATGAACCAAAATTTATATTAAAAAACTAATGTTCTTTTAAAATAGCTAAAAGTTGTCCCCATGTTATCACAAGGGGGTTCTTTTAGCTCCTTTAGTTTTCGAGTAATCGTTAATGCTACGGATTTTCGCACCCAATTTTTTTACACTTCAAAAATTTCTACAGTCGAAACCAAATAAGCTGGAGACCTGAAACCAATGGCCGTTATTGGTAGATATGTCACCTACATTGATTTAAAAAATTCAAGCCAATTTGTCTAACACAACTCTCGAAGGAAATTTTCACGCAGGAAAAAAGTGAAACTTATCGAAATATATAGCTTTTTTGGATGTTAACAAAGGTAGATCCTTCCTTGTTTTTTCGAAAAAATGGCGGATGGGCTAAAATTTAGATTAAAAAACTAATGCCGTTTTAAAATAGCTAAGAGTCGTCCCTATGTTGTCACGAGGGGGTTTTTTTTAGCTCCTTTAGTTTTCGAGTAATCGTTAATGCTACGGATTTTCGCATACAATTTTTTTACAATTAAAAAATTTCTACCGTCGGAACCAAAAAAGCTGGAGACCTAAAACCAATGGCCGTTGTAGGTAAATATATCAAATACTTAGATTTAGACAATTCAGGCTAATCCGTCTAACACAACTCTCGTAAGAAATTTTCACGCATGAAAAAAGTGAAACTTATCGAAATATATAGCTTTTTTGGCTGTTAACAAAGGTAGCAGCTACCTTCCTTGTTTTTTCGAAAAATTGGCGGATGGGATGAAATTTAGATTAAAAATTTAATGCTGTTTTAAAATAGCTAAGGGTCGTCCCCATGTTGTCACGAGGGGTTTTTTTTTAGCTCCTTTAGTTTTCGAGTAATCGTTAATGCTACGGATTTTCGCACCCAATTTTTTTACACTTCAAAAATTTCTACCGTCGGAACCAAAAAAGCTGGAGACCTAAAACCAATGGCCTATGTAGGTAAATATATCACCTACTTAGATTTAGACAATTTAGGCTAATCCGTTCAACACAAATCTCGTAAGAAATTTTCACGCATGAAAAAAGTGAAACTTATCGAAATATATAGCTTTTTTGGATGTTAACAAAGGTAGCACCTTCCTTGTTTTTTCGAAAAATTGGCGGATGGGCTAAAATTTAGATTTTTAAACTAATGCCGTTTTAAAATAGCTAAAATTCGTCCCTATGTTGTCACGAGGGGGTTTTTTTAGCTCCTTTAGTTTTCGAGTAATCGTTAATGCTACGGATTTTCGCACACAATTTTTTTACAATTAAAAAATTTTTACCGTCGGAATTAAAGAAGCTGGAGACCTAAAACCAATAGCCTTTGTAGGTAAATATATCACCTACTTAGGTTTAGAAAATTCAGGCTAATCCGTCTTACACAACTCTCGTAAGAAATTTTCACGCATGAAAAAATTGAAACTTATCGAAATATATAGCTTTTTTGGCTGTTAACAAAGGTAGCAGCTACCTTCCTTGTTTTTTCGAAAAATTGGCGGATGGGCTGAAATTTAGATTAAAAATTTAATGCCGTTTAAAAAGAGTTAAAATTCGTCCCCATGTTGTCACGAGGGGCTATATTTTAGCTCCTTTAGTTTTCGAGTAATCGTTAATGCTACGGATTTTCGCACCTAATTTTTTTACACTTCAAAAATTTCTACCGTCGGAATTAAAAACGCTGGACACCTGAAACCAATGGCCGTTATAGGTAGATATATCATTTACCTGGATTTAAAAAATTCAGGCCAATTCGTCAAACACAACTCTCTTAGGAAATTTTCACGCATGAAAAAAGTGAAACTTATCGAAATATATAGCTTTTTTGGCTGTTAACAAAGGCAGCTACCTTCCTTGTTTTTTCGAAAAATTGGCGGATGGACCAAAATCTAAATTAAAAAATAATGCCCTTTTAAAATAGCTAAAGATTGTCCCCTTGTTGTCACAAGGGGGTTTTTTTAGCTCCTTTAGTTTTCGAGTAATCGTTAATGCTACGGATTTTCGCACCCAATTTTTTTACACTTCAAAAATTTCTACCGTCGGAATCAAAGAAGCTGGAGACCTGAAACCAATGGCCGTTATAGGTAGATATGTCACCTATCTGGATTTAAAAAGTTCAGGCCAATTTGTCCAACCAACTCTCGTAAGAAATTTTCACGCAGGAAAAAAGTGAAACTTATTGAAATATATAGCTTTTTTGGATGTTAACAAAGGTAGCTCCTTCCTTGTTTTTTCGAAAAATTGGCGGATGGGCTAAAATTTAGATTAAAAAACTAATGCCGTTTTAAAATAGCTAAGGGTTGTCCCTATGTTGTCACCTACCTACCTAGATTTAGAAAATTCAGGCTAATCCGTCCTACACAACTCTCGTAAGAAATTTTCACGCATGAAAAAAGTGAAACTTATCGAAATATATAGCTTTTTTGGCTGTTAACAAAGGTAGCTCCTTCCTTGTTTTTTCGAAAAATTGGCGGAAGGACCGAAATTTAGACTAGAAATTTAATGCCGTTTTAAAATAGCTAAAATTCGTCCCCATGTTGTCACGAGGGGGTATATTTTAGCTCCTTTAGTTTTCGAGTAATCGTTAATGCTACGGAATTTCGCACCCAATTTTTTTACACTTCAAAAACTTCTGCTGTCGCAACCAAAGTAGCCGGAGGCCTGAAACCAATGGTTGTCGTAGGTAGATATGTAACCTACCTGGATTTAAAAAATACAGGCCAATCCGTCCAACACAACTCTCGTAAGAAATTTTCACGCATGAAAAAAGTAAAACTTATCGAAATATATAGCTTTTTTGGCTGTTAACAAAGGGAGCAGCTACCTTCCTTGTTTTTTCGAAAAATTGGCGGATGGACCAAAATTTAAATTAAGTTAATAATGCCCTTCTTATAATAATGCCCTACTTATTGAAATATATAGCTTTTCTGGATGTTAACAAAGGTAGCTCCTTCCTTGTTTTTTCGAAAAATTGGCGGATGTGCTAAAATTTAGATTAAAAAACTAATGCCGTTTTAAAATAACTAAGGGTTGTCCCTATGTTGTCACCTACCTACCCAAGTTTAGAAAATTCAGGCTAATCCGTCCTACACAACTCTCGTAAGAAATTTTCACGCATGAAAAAAGTGAAACTTATCGAAATATATAGCTTTTTTGGCTGTTAACATAGGTAGCAGCTACCTTCCTTGTTTTTTCGAAAAATTGGCGGATGGGCTAAAATTTAGATTAAAAAACTAATGCCGTTTTAAAAAAGCTAAGGGTTGTCCCTATGTCGTCACCTACCTACCTAGATTCAGAAAATTCAGGCTAATCCGTCCTACACAACTCTCGTAAGAAATTTTCACGCATGAAAAAAGTGAAACTTATCGAAATATATAGCTTTTTTGGCTGTTAACAAAGGTAGCTCCTTCCTTGTTTTTTCGAAAAATTGGCGGATGGGCTGAAATTTAGATTAAAAATTTAATGCCGTTTTTAATTTGCTAAGAGTCGTCCCCATGTTGTCACGAGGGGGTTTTTTATTAGCTCCTTTAGTTTTCGAGTAATCGTTAATGCTACGGATTTTCGCACCTAATTTTTTAAACTTCAAAAATTTCTACCGTCGGAATCAAAAACGCTGGACACCTGAAACCAAAGGCCGTTGTAGGTAGATATATCATTTACCTGGATTTAAAAAATTCAGGCCAATTCGTCAAACACAACTCTCTTAGGTTATTTTCACGCATGAAAAAAGTGAAACTTATCGAAATATATAGCTTTTTTGGCTGTTAACAAAGGTAGCACTACCCTCCTTGTTTTTTCGAAAAATAGGCGGATGGACCAAAATCTAAATTAAAAAAATAATGCCGTTTTAAAATAGCTAAAGATTGTCCCCATGTTGTCACAAGGGGGTTTTTTTAGCTCCTTTAGTTTTCGAGTAATCGTTAATGCTACGGATTTTCACACCCAATTTTTTTACACTTCAAAAATTTCTACAGTCGGAACCAAAGAAGCTGGAGAACTAAAACCAATTGCCGTCTTAGGGTAATATGTCACCTACCTGGATTTAAAAAACTCAGGTCAATCCGTCTAACACAACTCTCGTAAGAAATTTTCACGCATGAAAAAAGTGAAACTTATCGAAATATATAGCTTTTTTGGTTGTTAACAAAGGTAGCTCCTTCCTCGTTTTTTCGAAAAATTGGCGGATGGACCAAAATTTAAATTTAGGAGCTAATGTTCTTTTAAAATAGCTTAAGGTCGTCCCCATGTTATCACAAGGGGGTTTTTTTAGCTCCTTTAGTTTTCGAGTAATCGTTAATGCTACGGATTTTCGCACCCAATTTTTTTACACTTCAAAAATTTCTACAGTCGGAACCAAAGAAGCTGGAGAACTGAAACCAATGGCCGTCTTAGGTAAATATGTCACCTACCTGGATCTAAACAATTCAGGCCAATTTGTCCAACACAACTCTCGTAAGAAATTTTCACGCAGGAAAAAAGTGAAACTTATTGAAATATATAGCTTTTTTGGCTGTTAACAAAGGTAGCAGCTACCTTCCTTGTTTTTTCGAAAAATTGGCGGATGGGCTAAAATTTAGATTAAAAATTTAATGCCATTTTTAATTTGCTAAGAGTCGTCCCCATGTTGTCACGAGGGGGTTTTTTTATTAGCTCCTTTAGTTTTCGAGTAATCGTTAATGTTACGGATTTTCGCACCCAATTTTTTACACTTAAAAAATGTCTACCGTCGGAACCAAAGAAGCTGGACACCTGAAACCAATGGCCGTTGTAGGTAGATATGTCACCTACCTAGATTTAGAATTCAGGCCAATCCGTTTAACACAACTCTCGTAAGAAATTTTCACGCATGAAAAAAATGAAACTTATCGAAATATATAGCTTTTTTGGCTGTTAACAAAGGTAGCAGCTACCTTCCTAGTTTTTTCGAAAAATTGGCGGGTGGGCTGAAATTTAGATTAGAGATTTAATGCCGTTTTAAAATAGCTAAGAGTCGTCCCCATGTTGTCACGAGGGGGTTTTTTTTAGATCCTTTAGTTTTCGAGTAATCGTTAATGCTACGGATTTTCGCACCCAATTTTTTTACACTTCAAAAACTTCTGCTGTCGCAACCAAAATAGCCGGAGGCCTGAAACCAATGGTTGTCGTAGGTAGATATGTAACCTACCTGGATTTAAAAAATACAGGCCAATCCGTCTAACACAACTCTCGTAAGAAATTTTCACGCATGAAAAAAGTGAAACTTACCGAAATATATAGCTTTTTTGGCTGTTAACAAAGGGAGCAGCTACCTTCCTTGTTTTTTCGAAAAATTGGCGGATGGACCAAAATTTAAATTAAGTAAATAATGCCCTACTTATAATAATGCCCTACTTATTGAAATATATAGCTTTTTTGGATGTTAACAAAGGTAGCTCCTTCCTTGTTTTTTCGAAAAATTGGCGGATGGGCTAAAATTTAGATTAAAAAACTAATGCCGTTTTAAAAAAGCTAAGGGTTTTCCCTATGTTGTCACCTACCTACCTAGATTTAGAATATTCAGGCTAATCCGTCCTACACAACTCTCGTAAGAAATTTTCACGCATTGTTGTGTTACCAAAACAGTGAACGAATGGTTTGCAACAACAATTGTCCTGGTAACACAACAGACCGCATAAAGAACATTAAGCGGCGCCATAGTATTAAGACCTAATTTTAATTTCAATAGAATAACCATAAAAGAAAACAATAAAACCGACATATTTCCCCTTACATTGAAAACTAATTTCTCCATACCCTTTTTAATATCCATCATAAAACAAAAATACCTTTTTTCCTACCTTCCAAGAATCCCCAATCAAACAATTAAAAAGACATTAAACAAAAACCATTTTTTAGTATGTAAGAATTTTTTAGTATATAAGAGAAAAAACATTTTTGTATAAAGGAGTAGAAAAAGCGAAGAGCAAAGGAGAACAAATAAAATATTTAAAATTAAAATAAAATAAAAGCGTTCTTTTTCCACACAACACCAGAAGGAACAAAGTGACAAAATTGGTAAGTATTCTTTCCCAAAATATAATTAAATACACGATAGCAATATTTGCTTAAATGGTGTAAAACCCAAACAGGCCTATATTGAAAGCTATCATAACATAAAACGCCACAACCACTTACTAATCACCGCTACTGGAGCAAATTCAGTAGATCTCAACTCAAATTAATATTTACCGTCATAGCCCCTACCAGTGGCAAGCGGGTAAATATTATATAAAAAACGCGACCATTAAAAAACACAAAATAACATATAAAACAACAAACATATTATAAAACATTTATTATAAAACAGCATGAAAAAAGTGAAACTTATCGAAATATATAGCTTTTTTGGCTATTAACAAAGGTTGCTCCTTCCTTGTTTTTTTGAAAAATTGGCGGAAGAACCGAAATTTAGACTAGAGATTTATTGCCGTTTTAAAATAGCTAAAATTCGTCGTCATGTTGTCTCGAGGGGGTATATTTTAGCTCCTTTAGTTTTCGAGTAATCGTTAATGCTACGGATTTTCGCACCCAATTTTTTTACATTTCGAAAATTTTTACCGTTGGAATTAAAAAAGCTGGAGACATGAAACCAATGGCCGTTGTAGGTAGATATGTCACCTACATGGATTTAAAAAATTTAGACCATTTTGTCAAACACAACTCTCGTAAAAAATTTTCTCGCATGAAAAAAGTGAATCTAATCGAAATATATAGCTTTTTTGGCTGTTAACAAAGGTAGCTCCTTCCTTGTTTTTTCGAAAAATTGGCGGATAGGCTGAAATTTAGATTAAAGATTTAATGCCGTTTTAAAAAAGCTAAGGGTCGTCCCCATGTTGTCACGAGGGGGTTTTTTTTAGCTCCTTTAGTTTTCGAGTAATCGTTAATGCTACGGATTTTCGCACCCAATTTTTTTACACTTCAAAAATTTCTACCGTCGGAACCAAATAAGCTGGAGAACTGAAACCAATGTTCGTCTTAGGAAGATATGTCACCTACCTGGATTTAAAAAATTCAGGTCAATCCGTCTAACACAACTCTCGTAAGAAATTTTCACGCATGTAAAAAGGGAAACTTATCGAAATATATAGCTTTTTTGGCTGTTAACAAAGGTAGCTCCTTCCTTGTTTTTTCGAAAAATTGGCGGATGGGCTAAAATTTAGATTAAAAATTTAATGCCATTTTTAATTTGCTAAGAGTCGTCCCCATGTTGTCACGAGGGGGTTTTTTCATTAGCTCCTTTAGTTTTCGAGTAATCGTTAATGCTACGGATTTTCGCACCCAATTTTTTTACACTTAAAAAATTTCTACCGTCGGAACCAAAGAAGCTGGACACCTGAAACCAATGGCCGTTGTAGGTAGATATGTCACCTACCTAGATTTAGAATTCAGGCTAATCCGTTTAACACAACTCTCGTAACAAATTTTCACGCATGAAAAAAGTGAAACTTATCGAAATATATAGCTTTTTTGGCTGTTAACAAAGGTAGCAGCTACCTTCCTTGTTTTTTCGAAAAATTGGCGGATGGGCTAAAATTTAGATTAGAGATTAAATGCCGTTTTAAAATAGCTAAGAGTCGTCCCCATGTTGTCACGAGGGGGTTTTTTTTAGATCCTTTAGTTTTCGAGTAATCGTTAATGCTAAGGATTTTCGCACCCAATTTTTTTACACTTCAAAAACTTCTGCTGTCGCAACCAAAGTAGCCGGAGGCCTGAAACCAATGGTTGTCGTAGGAAGATATGTAACCTACCTGGATTTAAAAAATACAGGCCAATTCGTCTAACACAACTCTCGTAAGAAATTTTCACGCATGAAAAAAGTGAAACTTATCGAAATATATAGCTTTTTTGGCTGTTAACAAAGGAAGCAGCTACCTTCCTTGTTTTTTCGAAAAATTGGCGGATGGACCAAAATTTAAATTAAGTAAATAATGCCCTACTTATAATAATGCCCTACTTATTGAAATATATAGCTTTTTTGGATGTTAACAAAGGTAGCTCCTTCCTTGTTTTTTCGAAAAATTGGCGGATGGGCTAAAATTTAGATTAAAAAACTAATGCCGTTTTAAAATAGCTAAAGGTTGTCCCTATGTTGTCAAATACCTACCTAGATTTAGAAAATTCAGGCTAATCCGTCCTACACAACACTCTCATAAGAAATTTTCACGCATGAAAAAAGTGAAACTTATCGAAATATATAGCTTTTTTGGCTGTTAACAAAGGTTGCTCCTTCCTTGTTTTTTCGAAAAATTGGCGGAAGGACCAAAATTTAGACTAGAGATTTAATGCCGTTTTAAAAAAGCTAAACTTCGTCCTCATTTTGTCACGAGGGGGTATATTTTAGCTCCTTTAGTTTTCGAGTAATCGTTAATGCTACGGATTTTCGCACCCAATTTTTTTACACTTCAAAAATTTCTACCGTTGGAATTAAAAAAGCTGGAGACCTGAAACCAATGGCCGTTGTAGGTAGATGTGTCGCCTACCTGGATTTAAAAAATTTAGACCAATCCGTCAAACACAACTCTCGTAAAAAATTTTCACGCATGAAAAAAGTGAATCTAATCGAAATATATAGCTTTTTTGGCTGTTAACAAAGGTAGCTCCTTCCTTGTTTTTTCGAAAAATTGGCGGATAGGCTGAAATTTAGATTAAAGATTTAATGCCGTTTTAAAATAGCTAAGGGTCGTCCCCATGTTAACACGAGGGGGTTTTTTTTAGCTCCTTTAGTTTTCGAGTAATCGTTAATGCTACGGATTTTCACACCCAATTTTTTTACATTTCAAAAATTTCTACCGTCGGAACCAAAAAAGCTGGAGAACTGAAACCAATGTTCGTCTTAGGTAAATGTGTCACCTACCTGGATTTAAAAAATTCAGGTCAATCCGTTTAACACAACTCTCGTAAGAAATTTTCACGCATGTAAAAAGTGAAACTTATCGAAATATATAGCTTTTTTGGCTGTTAACAAAGGTAGCTCCTTCCTTGTTTTTTCGAAAAATTGGCGGATGGGCTAAAATTTAGATTAAAAAGCTAATGCCATTTTAAAATAGCTAAGGGTCGTCCCTATGTTGTCACGAGGGGGTTTTTTTTAGCTCCTTTAGTTTTCGAGTAATCGTTAATGCTACGGATTTTCGCACCCAATATTTTTACACTTAAAAAATTTCTACCGTCGGAATTAAAGAAGCTGGAGACCTGAAACCAATGGCCGTTGTAGGTAGAAATGTCACCTACCTAAACTTAGAGAATTCAGGCTATTCCGTTAAACACAACTCTCGTAAGAAATTTTCACGCATGAAAAAAGTGAAACTTATCGAAATATATAGCTTTTTTGGCTGTTAACAAAGGTAGCAGCTACCTTCCTTGTTTTTTCGAAAAATTGGCGGATGGGCTAAAATTTAGATTAGAGATTAAATGCCGTTTCAAAATAGCTAAAAGTCGTTATAGAGTCGTTAATATATAGCTTTTTTGGCTGTTAACAAAACTAGCTCCTTCCTTGTTTTTTCGAAAAATTGGCGGATGGGCTGAAATTTAGACTTAAAAACTAATGCCGTTTTAAAAAAGCTAAGAGTCGTCCCCATTTTGTCACGAGGGGGTTTTTTTTAGCTCCTTTAGTTTTCGAGTAATCGTTAATGCTACGGATTTTCGCACCTAATTTTTTTCCACTCAAAAAATTTCTACCGTCGGAAACAAAAAAGCTGGAGACCTGAAACCAATGGCCGTTGTAGGTAGAAATGTCACCTACCTAAACTTAGAGAATTCAGGCTATTCCGTTAAACACAACTCTCGTAAGAAATTTTCACGCATGAAAAAAGTGAAACTTATCAAAATATATAGCTTTTTTGGCTGTTAACAAAGGTACCAGCTACCTTCCTTGTTTTTTCGAAAAATTGGCGGATGGGCTGAAGTTTAGATTAGAGATTTAATGCCATTTTAAAATAGCTAAGGGTCGTCCCCATGTTGTCACGAGGGGGTTTTTTTTAGCTCCTTTAGTTCTCGAGTAATCGTTAATGCTACGGATTTTCGCACCCAATTTTTTACACTTCAAAAATTTCTACTGTCGCAACCAAAGAAGCTGGAGACCTGAAACCAATGGTTGTTGTAGGTAGATATGTATCCTACCTGGATTTAAAAAATACAGGCCAATTCGTTAAACACAACTCTCGTAAGAAATTTTCACGCATGAAAAAAGTGAAACTTATCGAAATATATAGCTTTTTTGGTTGTTAACAAAGGTAGCTCCTTCCTCGTTTTTTCGAAAAATTGGCGGATGGACCAAAATTTAAATTAAGAAGCTAATGTTCTTTTAAAATAGCTAAAGGTCGTCCCCATGTTATCACAAGGGGGTTTTTTTAGCTCCTTTAGTTTTCGAGTAATCGTTAATGCTACGGATTTTCGCACCCAATTTTTTTACACTTCAAAAATTTCTACAGTCGGAACCAAAGAAGCTGGAGACCTGAAAGCTATGGCCGTTATAGGTAGATATGTCACCTACCTGGATTTTTAAAAAATTCAGGCCAATTTGTCCAACACAACTCTCGTAAGAAATTTTCACGCAGGAAAAAATTGAAACTTATTGAAATATATAGCTTTTTTGGATGTTAACAAAGGTAGCTCCATCCTTGTTTTTTCGAAAAATTGGCGGATGGGCTAAAATTTAGATTAAAAAACTAATGCCGTTTTAAAATAGCTAAGGGTTGTCCCTATGTTGTCACCTACCTACCTAGATTTAGAAAATTCAGGCTAATCCGTTCTACACAACTCTCGTAAGAAATTTTCACGCATGAAAAAAGTAAAACTTATCGAAATATATAGCTTTTTTGGCTGTTAACAAAGGTTGCTCCTTCCTTGTTTTTTCGAAAAATTGGCGGATGGGCTAAAATTTAGATTAAAAAACTAATGCCGTTTTAAAATAGCTAAGGGTCGTCCCTATGTTGTCACGAGGGGGTTTTTTTTAGCTCCTTTAGTTTTCGAGTAATCGTTAATGCTACGGATTTTCGCAACCAATTTTTTTACACTTCAAAAATTTTTACCATCGCAATCAAAGAAGCTGGAGACCTGAAACCAAAGGTTGTTGTAGGTAGATATTAAATCTACCTGGATTTAATAAAATTCAGGCCAATTCGTCCAACACAACTCTCGTAAGAAATTTTCACGCATGAAAAAAGTGAAACTTATCGAAATATATAGCTTTTTTGGCTGTTAACAAAGGTAGCAGCTACCATCCTTGTTTTTTCGAAAAATTGGCGGATGGACCAAAATTTAAATAATTGATATAATGCCCTTTTAAAAAAGCTAAAGGTCGTCCCCATGTTGTCACAAGGGGATTTTTTTAGCTCCTTTAGTTTTCGAGTAATCGTTAATGCTACGGATTTTCGCACCCAATTTTTTTACACTTCAAAAATTTCTACAGTCAGAATCAAAAAAGCTGGAGACCTGAAACCAATGGCCGTTGTAGGTAAATATGTTACCTACCTGGTTTAGAAAATTCAGGCTTATCCGTATAACACAACTCTCGTAAGAAATTTTCACGCATGAAAAAAGTGAAACTTATCGAAATATATAGCTTTTTTGGCTGTTAACAAAGGTAGCTCCTTCCTTGTTTTTTCGAAAAATTGGCGGATGGACCGAAATTTAAATTTAGAATCTAATGCCCTTTTAAAATAGCTAAAAGTCGTCCCCATTTTGTCACGAGAGGTTTTTTTTAGCTTCTTTAGTTTTCGAGTAATCGTTAATGCTACGGATTTTCGCACCCAATTTTTTGACACTTCAAAAATTTCTACCATCGCAACCAAAGAAGCTGGAGACCTGAAACCAATGGCCGTTGTAGGAAGATATGTCACCTACCTGAAATTAAAAAATTCCGGCCAATTTAACCAATACAATTCTCGTAAGAAATTTTCACGCATGAAAAAAGTGAAACTTATCGAAATATATAGCTTTTTTGGATGTTAACAAAGGTAGCTCCTTCCTTGTTTTTTCAAAAAATTGGCGGATGGGCTAAAATTAAGATTAAAAAACTAATGCTGTTTTAAAATAGCTAAGGGTCGTCCCCATGTTGTCACGAGGGGATTTTTTTAAGCCCCTTTAGCTTTCGAGTAATCGTTAATGCTACGGATTTTCGCACCCAATTTTTTTACACTTAAAAAATTTCTACCGTCGGAACCAAAAAAGTTGGAAACCTGAAACCAATGGCCGTTGTAGGTAGATATATCACCTACCTGGATTTTGAAAATTTAGGCTAATTCGTCTAACACAACTCTCGTAAGAAATTTTCACGCATGAAAAAAGTGAAACTTATCGAAATATATAGCTTTTTTGGCTGTTAACAAAGGTAGCTCCTTCCTTGTTTTTTCGAAAAATTGGCGGATGGACCAAAATTTAAATTAAAGAGTTAATGTCCTTTTAAAATAGCTAAAGGTCGTTCCTATTTAGTCACGAGGTGGTTTTTTTTAGCTTCTTTAGTTTTCGAGTAATCGTTAATGCTACGGATTTTCGCACCCAATTTTTTGACACTTCAAAAATTTCTACCGTCGCAACCAAAAAAGCTGGAGACCTGAAACCAATGGATGTCGTAGGTAGATATGTCACCTACCTTAAATTAAAAAACTCAGGCCAATCTGTCGAACACAACTCTCGTTAGAAATTTTCACGCATGAAAAAAGTGAAACTTATCGAAATATATAGCTTTTTTGGCTGTTAACAAAGGGAGCAGCTACCTTCCTTGTTTTTTCGAAAAATTGGCGGATGGACCAAAATTTAAATTAAGTTAATAATGCCCTTCTTATAATAATGCCCTACTTATTGAAATATATAGCTTTTTTGGATGTTAACAAAGGTAGCTCCTTCCTTGTTTTTTCGAAAAATTGGCGGATGGGCTAAAATTTAGATTAAAAAACTAATGCCGTTTTAAAATAGCTAAGGGTTGTCCCTATGTTGTCACCTACTTACCTAGATTTAGAAAATTCAGGCTAATCCGTCCTACACAACTCTCGTAAGAAATTTTCACGCATGAAAAAAGTGAAACTTATCGAAATATATAGCTTTTTTGGCTGTTAACAAAGGTAGCTCCTTCCTTGTTTTTTCGAAAAATTGGCAGAAGGACCGAAATTTAGACTAGAAATTTAATGCCGTTTTAAAATAGCTAAAATTCGTCCTCATGTTGTCACGAGGGGGTATATTTTAGCTCCTTTAGTTTTCGAGTAATCGTTAATGCTACGGATTTTCGCACCCAATTTTTTTACACTTCAAAAACTTCTGCTGTCGCAACCAAAGTAGCCGGAGGCCTGAAACCAATGGTTGTCGTAGGTAGATATGTAACCTACCTGGACTTAAAAAATTCAGGTCAATCCGTCTAACACAACTCTCGTAAGAAATTTTCACGCATGAAAAAAGTGAAACTTATCGAAATATATAGCTTTTTTGGCTGTTAACAAAGGTAGCAGCTACCCTCCTTGTTTTTTCGAAAAATTGGCGGATGGGATGTAATTTAGATAAAAGATTTAATGCCGTTTTAAAATAGCTAAGGGTTGTCCCCATGTTGTCACGAGGGGGTTTTTTTTAGCTCCTTTAGTTTTCGAGTAATCGTTAATGCTACGGATTTTCGCATCAATTATTTTACACTTCAAAAATTTCTACCGTCGGAATCAAAACAGCTGGAGACCTGAAACAAATGGCCGTTTTAGGTTAATATGTCACCTACCTGGAGATAAAAAATTCAGGTCAATCCGTTTTACACAACTCTCGTAAGAAATTTTTCACGTATGAAAAAAGTGAAACTTATCGAAATATATAGCTTTTTTGGCTGTTAACAAAATTAGCTCCTTCCTTGTTTTTTCGAAAAACTGGCGGATGGACCGAAATTTAAATTAAGGAACTTATGCCGTTTTAAAATAGCTAAGGGTCGTCCTCATGTTGTCACGAGGGGTTTTTTTTTAGCTCCTTTAGTATTCGAGTAATCGTTAATGCTACGGATTTTCACACCCAATTTTTTTACACTTCAAAAATTTCTACCGTCGGAACCAAAAAAGCTGGAGAACTGAAACCAATAGCCGTCCTAGGGAAATATGTCACCTACCTGGATTTAAAAAATTCAGGTCAATCCGTCTAACACAACTCTCGTAAGAAATTTTCACGCATGAAAAAAGTGAAACTTATCGAAATATATAGTTTTTTGGCTGTTAACAAAGGTAGCTCCTTCCTTGTTTTTTCGAAAAATTGGCAGATGAACCAAAATTTAAATTAAAGAACTAATGCCTTTTTAAAATAGCTAAAAGTCGTCCCCATGTTATCACAAGGGGGTTCTTTTAGCTCCTTTAGTTTTCGAGTAATCGTTAATGCTACGGATTTTCGCACCCAATTTTTTTACACTTCAAAAATTTCTACAGTCGGAACCAAATAAGCTGGAGACCTGAAACCAATGGCCGTTATAGGTAGATATGTCACCTACCTGGATTTAAAAAATTCAAGCCAATTTGTCCAACACAACTCTCGAAGGAAATTTACACGCAGGAAAAAAGTGAAACTTATCGAAATATATAGATTTTTTGGTTGTTAACAAAGGTAGCTCCTTCCTTGTTTTTTCGAAAAATTGGCGGATGGACCAAAATTTAAATTTAGGAGCTAATGTACTTTTAAAAAAGCCAAAGGTCGCCCCGATGTTATCACAAGGGGGTTTTTTTAGCTCCTTTAGTTTTCGAGTAATCGTTAATGCTACGGATTTTCACACCCAATTTTTTTACACTTCAAAAATTTCTACAGTCGGAACCAAAGAAGCTGGAGACCTGAAACCAATGGCCGTTATAGATAAATATGTCACCTACTTAAATTTAAAAAATTCAGGCCAATTTGTCCAACATAACTCTCGTAAGAAATTTTCACGCAGGAAAAAAGTGAAACTTATCGAAATATATAGCTTTTTTGGCTGTTAACAAAGGTAGCAGCTACCTTCCTTGTTTTTTCGAAAAATTGGCGGATGGGCTAAAATTTAGATTAAAAATTGAATGCCGTTTTTAATTTGCTACGAGTCGTCCCCATGTTGTCACGAGGGGGTTTTTTATTAGCTCCTTTAGTTTTCGAATAATCGTTAATGCTACGGATTTTCGCACACAATTTTTTTACACTTAACAAATTTCTACCGTCGGAACCAAAGAAGCTGGACACCTGAAACCTATGGCCGTTGTAGGTAGATATGTACCTACCTGGATTTTAAATTTTTGAAGAAATTTTCAAGCAGGAAAAAAGTGAAACTTATCGAAATATATAGCTTTTTTGGCTGTTAACAAAGGTAGCAGCTACCTTCCTTGTTTTTTCGAAAAATTGGCGGATGGGCTAAAATTTAGATTAAAAATTTAATGCAGTTTTTAATTTGATAAGAGTCGTCCCCATGTTGTCACGAGGGGGTTTTTTATTAGCTCCTTTAGTTTTCGAGTAATCGTTAATGCTACGGATTTTCGCACCCAATTTTTTTACACTTAAAAAATTTCTACCGTCGGAACCAAAGAAGATGGACACCTGAAACCAATGGCCGTTGTAGGTAGATATGTCACCTACCTGGATTTTAAATTTTTGAAGAAATTTTCACGCAGGAAAAAAGTGAAACTTATCGAAATATATAGCTTTTTTGGCTGTTAACAAAGGTAGCAGCTACCTTCCTTGTTTTTTCGAAAAATTGGCGGATGGGCTAAAATTTAGATTAAAAATTTAATGCCGTTTTTAATTTGCTAAAAGTCGTCCCCATATTGTCACGAGGGGGTTTTTTATTAGCTCCTTTAGTTTTCGAGTAATCGTTAATGCTACGGATTTTCGCACCCAATTTTTTTACACTTAAAAAATTTCTACCGTCGGAACCAAAGAAGCTGGACACCTGAAACCAATGGCCGTTGTAGGTAAATATGTCACCTACCTAGATTTAGAAAATGTAGGCTAATCCGTCAAACACAACTCTCGTAAGAAATTTTCACGCATGAAAAAAGTGAAACTTATCGAAATATATAGCTTTTTTGGCTGTTAACAAAGGTAGCCGCTACCTTCCTTGTTTTTTCGAAAAATTGGCGGATGGGCTGAAATTTAGATTTGAGATTTAATGTCGTTTTAAAATAGCTAAGAGTCGTCCCCATGTTGTCACGAGGGGGTTTTTTTTAGCTCCTTTAGTTTTCGAGTAATCGTTAATGCTACGGATTTTCGCACCTAATTTTTTTACACTTCAAAAACTTCTGCTGTCGCAACCAAAGTAGCCGGAGGCCTGAAACCAATGGTTGTCGTAGGTAGATATGTAACCTACCTGGATTTAAAAAATACAGGCCAATCCGTCCAACACAACTCTCGTAAGAAATTTTCACGCATGAAAAAAGTGAAACTTATCGAAATATATAGCTTTTTTGGCTGTTAACAAAGGGAGCAGCTACCTTCCTTGTTTTTTCCAAAAATTGGCGGATGGACCAAAATTCAAATTAAGTAAATAATGCCCTGCTTATAATAATGCCCTACTTATTGAAATATATCGCTTTTTTGGATGTTAACAAAGGTAGCTCCTTCCTTGTTTTTTCGAAAAATTGGCGGATGGGCTAAAATTTAGATTAAAAGCTAATGCCGTTTTAAAATAGCTAAGGGTTGTCCCTATGTTGTCACTTACCTACCTAGATTTAGAAGATTCAGGCTAATCCGTCCTACACAACTCTCGTAAGAAATTTTCACGCATGAAAAAAGTGAAACTTATCGAAATATATAGCTTTTTTGGCTGTTAACAAAGGTAGCTCCTTCCTTGTTTTTTCGAAAAATTGGCGGAAGGACCCAAATTTAGACTTGAGATTTAGTGCCGTTTTAAAATAGCTAAAATTCGTCCTCATGTTGTCACGAGGGGGTATTTTTTAGCTCCTTTAGTTTTCGAGTAATCGTTAATGCTACGGATTTTCGCACCCAATTTTTTTACACTTCGAAAATTTCTACCGTTGGAATTAAAGAAGCTGGTTACCTGAAACCAATGGCCGTTGTAGGCAGATATGTCACCTACCTGGATTTAAAAAATTCAGGCCAATTCGTCAAACACAACTCTCTTAGGAAATTTTCACGCATGAAAAAAGTGAAACTTATCGAAATATATAGCTTTTTTGGCTGTTAACAAAGGTAGCAGCTACCTTCCTTGTTTTTTCGAAATATTGGCGGATGGGCTAAAATGTAGATTAGAGATTTAATGCCGTTTTAAAATAGCTAAGAGTCGTCCCCATGTTGTCACGAGGGGGTTTTTTTAGCTCCTTTAGTTTTCGAGTAATCGTTAATGCTACGGATTTTCGCACCCAATTTTTTTACACTTAAAAAATTTCTACCGTCGGAACCAAAAAGGCTGGAGACCTGAAACCAATGGCCGTTGTAGGTAGATATGTCACCTACCTGGATTTTAAATTTTTGAAGAAATTTTCACGCAGGAAAAAAGTGAAACTTATCGAAATATATAGCTTTTTTGGCTGTTAACAAAGGTAGCAGCTACCTTCCTTGTTTTTTCGAAAAATTGGCGGATGTGCTAAAATTTAGATTAAAAATTTAATGCCGTTTTTAATTTGTTAAGAGTCGTCCCCATGTTGTCACGAGGGGGTTTTTTATTAGCTCCTTTAGTTTTCGAGTAATCGTTAATGCTACGGATTTTCGCACCTAATTTTTTACACTTCAAAAATTTCTACCGTCGGAATCAAAAACGCTGGACACCTGAAACCAATGGCCGTTGTAGGTAGATATATCATTTACCTGGATTTAAAAAATTCAGGCCAATTCGTCAAACACAACTCTCTTAGGAAATTTTCACGCATGAAAAAAGTGAAACTTATCGAAATATATAGCTTTTTTGGCTGTTAACAAAGGTAGCAGCTACCTTCCTTGTTTTTTCGAAAAATTGGCGGATGGACCAAAATCTAAATTAAAAAAATAATGCCCTTTTAAAAAAGCTAAAGATTGTCCCCATGTTGTCACAAGGGGGTTTTTTTAGCTCCTGTAGTTTTCGAGTAATCGTTAATGCTACAGATTTTCACACCCAATTTTTTTACACTTCAAAAATTTCTACAGTTGGAACCAAAGAAGCTGGAGAACTGAACCCAATGGCCGTCTTAGGTAAATATGTCACCTACCTGGATTTAAAAAATTCAGGTCAATCCGTCTAACACAACTCTCGTAAGAAATTTTCACGCATGAAAAAAGTGAAACTTATCGAAATATATAGCTTTTTTGGTTGTTAACAAAGGTAGCTCCTTCCTCGTTTTTTCGAAAAATTGGCGGATGGACCAAAATTTAAATTAAGGAGCTAATGTTCTTTTAAAATAGCTAAAGGTCGTCCCCATGTTATCACAAGGGGGTTTTTTTAGCTCCTTTAGTTTTCGAGTAATCGTTAATGCTACGGATTTTCGCACCCAATTTTTTTACACTTCAAAAATTTCTACAGTCGGAACCAAAGAAGCTGGAAAACTGAAACCAATGGCCGTCTTAGGTAAATATGTCACCTATCTGGATCTAAAAAATTCAGGCCAATTTGTCCAACACAACTCTCGTAAGAAATTTTCACGCAGGAAAAAAGTGAAACTTATTGAAATATATAGCTTTTTTGGATGTTAACAAAGGTAGCTCCTTCCTTGTTTTTTCGAAAAATTGGCGGATGGGCTAAAATTTAGATTAAAAAACTAATGCCGTTTTAAACTAGCCAAGGGTTGTCCCTATGTTGTCACCTACCTACTTAAATTTAGAAAATTCAGGCTAATCCGTCCTACACAACTCTAGTAAGAAATTTTCACGCATGAAAAAAGTCAAACTTATCGAAATATATAGCTTTTTTGGCTGTTAACAAAGGTTGCTCCTTCCTTGTTTTTTCGAAAAATTGGGGGAAGGACCGAAATTTAGACTCGAGATTTAATGCCGTTTTAAAATAGCTAAAATTCGTCCTCATGTTGTCACGAAGGGGTATATTTTAGCTCCTTTAGTTTTCGAGTAATCGTTAATGCTACGGATTTTCGCACCCAATTTTTTCACACTTCGAAAATTTCTACCGTTGGAATTAAAGAAGCTGGTTACCTGAAACCAATGGCCGTTGTAGGTAGATATGTCACCTACCTGGATTTAAAAAATTCAGGCCAATTCGTCAAACACAACTCTTTTAGGAAATTTTCACGCATGAAAAAAGTAAAACTTATCGAAATATATAGCTTTTTTGGCTGTTAACAAAGGTAGCAGCTACTTTCCTTGTTTTTTCGAAATATTGGCGGATGGACCGAAATATAAATTAAGGAACTAATGCCGTTTTAAAATAGCTAAGTGTCGTCCCCATGTTGTCACGAGGGGGTTTTTTTTAGCTCCTTTAGTTTTCGAGCAATCGTTAATGCTACGGATTTTCGCACCCAATTTTTTTACACTTCAAAAATTTCTACCGTCGGAATTAAAAAAGCTGGAGAACTGAAACCAATGGCCGTTGTAGATAAATATGTCACCTACCTGGATTTAAAAAATTCAGGTCAATCCGTCTAACACAACTCTCGTAAGAAATTTTCACGCATGAAAAAAGTGAAACTTATCGAAATATGTAGCTTTTTTGGCTGTTAACAAAATTAGCTCCTTCCTTGTTTTTTCGAAAAATTGGCGGATGGACCTGAATTTAAATTAAGGAACTAATGCCGTTTAAAAATAGCTAAGGGTCTTCCCCATGTTGTCACGAGGGGTTTTTTTTTAGCTCCTTTAGTTTTCGAGTAATCGTTAATGCTACGGATTTTCGCACCCAATTTTTTTACACTTCAAAAATTTCTACCGTCGGAACCAAAAAAGCTGGAGAACTGAAACCAAAAGCCGTCTTAGGGAAATATGTCACCTACCTGGATTTAAAAATTTCAGGTCAATCCGTCTAACACAACTCTCGTAAGAAATTTTCACGCATGAAAAAAATGAAACTTATCGAAATATATAGCTTTTTTGGCTGTTAACAAAGGTAGCAGCTACCTTCCTTGTTTTTTCGAAAAATTGGCGGATGGGCTAAAATTTAGATTTAAAATTTAATGCCATTTTTAATTTGCTAAGAGTCGTCCCCATGTTGTCACGAGGGGGTTTTTTTATTAGCTCCTTTAGTTTTCGAGTAATCGTTCATGCTACGGATTTTCGCACCCAATTTTTTTACACTTAAAAAATTTCTACCGTCGGAACCAAAGAACCTGGACACCTGAAACCAATGGCCGTTGTAGGTAGATATGTCACCTACCTAGATTTAGAATTCAGGCTAATCCGTCCTACACAACTCTCGTAAGAAATTTTCACGCATGAAAAAAGTGAAACTTATCGAAATATATAGCTTTTTTGGCTGTTAACAAAGGTAGCAGCTACCTTCCTTGTTTTTTCGAAAAATTGGCGGATGGGCTGAAATTTAGATTAGAGATTTAATGCCGTTTTAAAATAGCTAAGAGTCGTCCCCATGTTGTCACGAGGGGGTTTTTTTTAGATCCTTTAGTTTTCGAGTAATCGTTAATGCTACGGATTTTCGCACCCAATTTTTTTACACTTCAAAAACTTCTGCTGTCGCAACCAAAGTAGCCGGAGGCCTTAAACCAATGGTTGTCGTAGGTAGATATGTAACCTACCTGGATTTAAAAAATACAGGCCAATCCGTCTAACACAACTCTCGTAAGAAATTTTCACGCATGAAAAAAGTGAAACTTATCGAAATATATAGCTTTTTTGGCTGTTAACAAAGGGAGCAGCTACCTTCCTTGTTTTTTCGAAAAATTGGCGGATGGACCAAAATTTAAATTAAGTAAATAATGCCCTACTCATAATAATGCCCTACTTATTGAAACATATAGCTTTTTTGGATGTTAACAATGGTAGCTCCTTCCTTGTTTTTTCGAAAAATTGGCGGATGGGCTAAAATTTAGATTAAAAAACTAATGCCGTTTTAAAATAGCTAAGGGTTGTCCCTATGTTGTCACCTACCTACCTAGATTTAGAAAATTCAGGCTAATCCGTCCTACACAACTCTCGTAAGAAATTTTCACGCATGAAAAAAGTGAAACTTATCGAAATATATAGCTTTTTTGGCTGTAAACAAAGGTTGCTCCTTCCTTGTTTTTTCGAAAAATTGGCGGAAGGACCCAAATTTAGACTAGAGATTTAGTGCCGTTTTAAAAAAGCTAAAATTCGTCCTCATGTTGTCACGAGGGGGTATATTTTAGCTCCTTTAGTTTTCGAGTAATCGTTAATGCTACGGATTTTCGCACCCAATTTTTTTACACTTCAAAAATTTCTACCGTTGGAATTAAAAAAGCTGGAGACCTGAAACCAATGGCCGTTGTAGGTCGATGTGTCACCTACCTGGATTTAAAATTTAGACCAATCCGTCAAACACAACTCTCGTAAAAAATTTTCACGCATGAAAAAAGTGAAACTTATCGAAATATATAGCTTTTTTGGCTGTTAACAAAGATAGCAGCTACCTTCTTTGTTTTTTCGAAAAATTGGCGGATGGGCTGAAATTTAGATTAGAGATTTAATGCCGTTTTAAAATAGCTAAGGGTCGTCCCTATGTTGTCACGAGGGGGTTTTTTTAGCTCCTTTAGTTTTCGAGTAATCGTTAATGCTACGGATTTTCGCACCCAATTTTTTTACACTTCAAAAATTTTTACCATCGCAATCAAAGAAGCTGGAGACCTGAAACCAAAGGTTGTTGTAGGTAGATATTAAATCTACCTGGAATTAATAAAATTCAGGCCAATTCGTCCAACACAACTCTCGTAAGAAATTTTCACGCATGAAAAAAGTGAAACTTATCGAAATATATAGCTTTTTTGGCTGTTAACAAAGGTAGCAGCTACCATCCTTGTTTTTTCGAAAAATTGGCGGATGGACCAAAATTTAAATTATTGATATAATGCCCTTTTAAAAAAGCTAAAGGTCGTCCCCATGTTGTCACAAGGGGGTTTTTTTAGCTCCTTTAGTTTTCGAGTAATCGTTAATGCTACGGATTTTCGCACCCAATTTTTTTACACTTCAAAAATTTCTACAGTCAGAATCAAAAAAGCTAGAAACCTGAAACCAATGGCCGTTGTAGGTAAATATGTTACCTACCTGGTTTAGAAAATTCAGGCTTATCCGTATAACACAACTCTCGTAAGAAATTTTCACGCATGAAAAAAGTGAAACTTATCGAAATATATAGCTTTTTTGGCTGTTAACAAAGGTAGCTCCTTCCTTGTTTTTTCGAAAAATTGGCGAATGGACCGAAATTTAAATTAAGAAACTAATGTGCTTTTAAAATAGCTAAAAGTCGTCCCCATTTTGTCACGAGAGGTTTTTTCTAGCTTCTTTAGTTTTCGCACCCAATTTTTTGACACTTCAAAAATTTCTACCATCGCAACCAAAGAAGCTGGAGACCTGAAACCAATGGCCGTTGTAGGAAGATATGTCACCTACCTGAAATTAAAAAATTCCGGCCAATTTGTCAAATACAACTCTCGTAAGAAATTTTCACGCATAAAAAAAGTGAAACTTATCGAAATATATAGCTTTTTTGGATGTTAACAAAGGTAGCTCCTTCCTTGTTTTTTTCGAAAAATTGGCGGATGGGCTAAAATTAAGATTAAAAAACTAATGCTGTTTTAAAAAAGCTAAAGGTCGTCCCCTTGTTGTCACGAGGGGATTTTTTTTAGCCCCTTTAGTTTTCGAGTAATCGTTAATGCTACGGATTTTCGCACCCAATTTTTTTACACTTAAAAAATTTCTACCGTCGGAACCAAAAAAGCTGGAGACCTGAAACCAATGGCCGTTGTAGGTTGATATATCACCTACTTGGTTTTAAAAAATTCAAGCCAATCCGTTCAACACAACTCTCGTAAGAAATTTTCACGCATGAAAAAAGTGAAACATATCGAAATATATAGCTTTTTTGGCTGTTAACAAAGGTAGCTCCTTCCTTGTTTTTTCGAAAAATTGGCAGATGGATCAAAATATAAATTAAGGAACTAATGTCCTTTTAAAATAGCAAAAATTCGTATCCATTTTGTCACCAGGGGGTTTTTTTTAGCTCCTTTAGTTTTCAAGTAATCGTTAATGCTACAGATTTTCGCACCCAATTTTTTTACACTTCAAAAATTTCTACCATCGGAACCAAAGAAGCTGGAAACCTGAAACCAATGGCCGGTGTAGGTAGAAATGTCACCTACCTGGTATTAAAAATTTCCGGCCAATCCGTCCAACACAACTCTCGTAAGAAATTTTCACGCATGAAAAAAGTGAAACTTATCGAAATATATAGCTTTTTTGGCTGTTAACAAAGGTAGCAGCTACCTTCCTTGTTTTTTCGAAAAATTGGCGGATGGGCTAAAATTTAGATAAGAGATTTAATGCCGTTTTAAAAAAGCTAAAAGTCTTCCCCATGTTGTCGCGGGGGGTTTTTTTTAGCTCCTTTAGTTTTCGAGTAATCGTTAATGCTACGGATTTTCGCACCCAATTTTTTTACACTTCAAAAAATTCTGCTGTCGCAACCAAAATAGCAGGAGACCTGAAACCAATGGTTGTCGTAGGCAGATATGTAACCTACCTGGATTTAAAAAAATACAGGCCAATCCGTCCAACACAACTCTCGTAAGAAATTTTCACGCATGAAAAAAGTGAAACTTATCGAAATATATAGCTTTTTTGGCTGTTAACAAAGGTAGCAGCTACCTTCCTTGTTTTTTCGAAAAATTGGCAGATGGACCAAAATTTAAATTAAGTACATAATGCCCTTTTAAAAGAGCTAAAAGTTGTCCCCATGTTGTCACAAGGGGGTTTTTTTAGCTCCTTTAGTTTTCGAGTAATCGTTAATGCTAAGGATTTTCGCACCCAATTTTTTTACACTTCAAAAATTTCTACAGTCGGAACCAAAGAAGCTGTTGAACTGAAACCAATAAATGTCGTAGGTAGATATGTCACCTACCTGGACTTGAAAAATTCAGGTCAATCCGTCTTACACAACTCTCGTAAGAAATTTTCACGCATGAAAAAAGTGAAACTTATCGAAATATATAGCTTTTTTGGCTGTTAACAAAACTAGCTCCTTCCTTGTTTTTTCGAAAAATTGGCGGATGGGCTGAAATTTAGACTAAAAAACTAATGCCGTTTTAAAATAGCTAAAAGTCGTCCCCATGTTGTCACGAGGGGGTTTTTTTTAGCTCCTTTAGTTTTCGAGTAATCGTTAATGCTACGGATTTTCGCACCTAATTTTTTTCCATTTAAAAAATTTCTACCGTCGGAAACAAAAAAGCTGGACACCTGAAACCAATGGCCGTTGTAGGTAGATATGTCACCTACCAGGATTTAGAAAATTCAGGCTAATCCGTCCATTACAACTCTCGTAAGAAATTTTCACGCATGAAAAAAGTGAAACTTATCGAAATATATAGCTTTTTTGGCTGTTAACAAAGGTAGCAGCTACCTTCCTTGTTTTTTCGAAAAATTGGCGGATGGGCTGAAGTTTAGATTAGAGATTTAATGCCATTTTAAAATAGCTAAGAGTCGTCCCCATGTTGTCACGAGGGGGTTTTTTTTAGCTCCTTTAGTTCTCGAGTAATCGTTAATGCTACGGATTTTCGCACCCATTTTTTTACACTTCAAAAATTTCTACTGTCGCAACCAAAGAAGCTGGAGACCTGAAACCAATGGTCGTTGTAGGTAGATATGTAACCTACCTGGATTTAAAAAATACAGGCCAAGTCGTTAAACACAACTCTCGTAAGAAATTTTCACGCATGAAAAAAGTGAAACTTATCGAAATATATAGCTTTTTTGGTTGTTAACAAAGGGAGCTCCTTCCTCGTTTTTCGAAAAATTGGCGGATGGACCAAAATTTAAATTTAGGAGCTAATGTTCTTATAAAATAGCTAAAGGTCGTCCCCATGTTATCACAAGGGGGTTTTTTTAGCTCCTTTAGTTTTCGAGTAATCGTTAAAGCTACGGATTTTCGCACCCAATTTTTTTACACTTCAAAAATTTCTACAGTCGGAACCAAAGAAGCTGGAAACCTGAAACCAATGGCTGTTATAGGTAGATATGTTACCTACCTGGATTTAAAAAATTCAGGCCAATTTGTCCAACACAACTCTCGTAAGAAATTTTCACGCAGGAAAAAAGTGAAACTTATTGAAATATATAGCTTTTTTGGATGTTAACAAAGGTAGCTCCTTCCTTGTTTTTTCGAAAATTTGGCGGATGGGCTAAAATTTAGATTAAAAAACTAATGCCGTTTTAAAATAGCTAAGGGTTGTCCCTTTGTTGTCACCTACCTACCTAGATTTAGAAAATTCAGGCTAATCCGTCCTACACAACTCTCGTAAGAAATTTTGACGCAAAAAATATTATTAAAATATTTATTTTATTTTTAAATAAAAAACAAACTTAATTTATTTATTTATTTTTTATTCAGACAACTCTTCAGAGTATCTGTTGGTAGTTATAGTATTAATGCTGCTCTTCAGAGTGCCAACTATATAATTACTACTATTTTATTCTTACAATTATTCTTATTTTATACTTTACAATTCTTTCCCTCTCCATAAAATATTCTTATTAGTTTATTTATATTTTATTTCTGATTTATATTCTAAGAATGAAATATGTTTGATAATCGATAATATGTTTGATACAATTTGTGATTCTAAGAAAATTAACATTTGGTAAGTAAAATATGGTAAGTAGTATTAAATATAATTCTATGAAAATATGTTTTATAAAAATTGTTATCATGTTTTAATTCTAAGAAAACTTATGGTAAGTTAAATGATATGGACTGCTTTTAATTCTGTGAAAACAAATGTTAAGTTATTTAATATAAGATTACGTTATGTGCATTATTGTTACTATTGTTACTATTGTTGTTTATGTCTACATTCTCATTCGTGGAATGGAATGTAACTCGCATGAAAAAAGTGAAACTTATCGAAATATATAGCTTTTTTGGCTGTTAACAAAGGTTGCTCCTTCCTTGTTTTTTCGAAAAATTGGCGGAAGGACCGAAATTTAGACTAGAGATTTAATGCCGTTTTAAAAAAGCTAAAATTCGTCCTCATGTTGTCACGAGGGGGTATATTTTAGCTCCTTTAGTTTTCGAGTAATCGTTAATGCTACGGATTTTCACACCCAATTTTTTTACACTTCAAAAATTTCTACCGTTGGAATTAAAAAAGCTGGAGACCTGAAACCAATGGCCGTTGTAGGTAGATGTGTCACCTACCTGGATTTAAAAAATTTAGACCAATCCGTCAAACACAACTCTCGTAAAAAATTTTCACGCATGAAAAAAGTGAAACTTATCGAAATATATAGCTTTTTTGGCTGTTTACAAAGATAGCAGCTACCTTCTTTGTTTTTTCGAAAAATTGGCGGATGGGCTGAAATTTAGATTAGAGATTTAATGCCGTTTTAAAATAGCTAAGGGTCGTCCCCATGTTGTCACGAGGGGGTTTTTTTTAGCTCCTTTAGCTTTCGAGTAATCGTTAATGCTACGGATTTTCGCACCTAATTTTTTTACACTTCAAAAATTCAAGATTGGAAAAAATAATATTATCCTGTAATTCGTTTATTATTCTGTCTAAATCTTGTATTTGTAGTTTAATGTCAATTGTTAATAATTTAATCGTTGTTTTATTTATTTTTTTATCTATAAATTCTTTAATGATTATTCGATCACTTTTAATTACCTCTAATAATATATTAATTGATTTGTTAAAATTATCATTTATCCTAATCTGATTATTCATATTTGTTATTATATTATTGTCATTAGATTCTATTATTTCAAAATGTTTATTAATTATTTGTCTGTCTTCGTCGTCCATAGTTCCTGCTATCCACTTGTCAATTGTTCCTAAAAAATTAATTAATCCTCGTTTGTGTATTACGTGATGTCCTGTTCTTAATGTTGTCAATTTATTTAATATTTTATTTAAGTCTTTTAATAACATAAAACTATCATTTCTTGAAAATTGTGACGTAGTTATTATTAATTCTTTTAATACGTTATCTAATTGTTGTATGTCAATGATATGTAAAGAGTAATTATATGATTTTGGTATTACTTGTTCTGATTCCTGTAAAATAGTATATCCTGTCTTCGATTCTACTTTGTCAACTTGTAATTGTGCTTGTATTGTTGTTGTTAGCATTAATAAAGTCAGTATTGTCATCATTATCTGTAAATTTTAATGGTCTCTTAATATTGATTGGATGTACATTGTCTAAATTGTATTTTCTAAATTTTGGTTCCTCTTTATGTCTTAATGATTTATAATTTTTTATATAACCTTGTTCTCTATGTTCTTCATATTCTTCTCTATCTTTGTTATATTTTTCTAATCTTTTATTCTGTGTTTCTGTTAAATTATTATAGATTTCTTCTTTATTAGTTGATTCTTCTGCTTGTAGTGGTGTACATTTGATTGTACTATGATATTGATTATTGTAAACTTTGATAGCTTCTAACATTTGAATACGTATTGGATTTAATTGTTCCAAGTTTAAAATTCTTAATTTTTCCGTTAAGGAATTGTTTAAACGTTCTACATCTGAGTTTCCTGTATGACTGTTAGGTTTCGCTAGATGTAATTCAACTTTTTGTTGCTTTAAAAATTCTTTAATATTAATGTGCTTAAATTCATTGTCAGCTACTAATTTGATTGGTTTTTTATGATTAAAATACATTTTTAGTTTTTCTATAATTTCTACATGAGTTCTATTTTCCAAAGGATAGGCTGTTGCGAATTTTGTAAACTTGTCTATAAAGACTAAGAATGGTTGTTTCCTATTAACATAAGTATCTATATGAACTATTTGATTTTTGTCATTAGGTAATTCAGTTTTTTGGAATTTGGGTTTGATTGGATTTCTATCGTATTTTGCTCTACTGCAAATATCACAATTATTAGTTACTTTAGTTATTATAATTTTTATATTTTTATTATATATTTTAAATTTTAGGTCTTCATATAATGCTAATATTCCAGGGTGATTTTGTTCTTTGTGTTGAATTGAAATGATTTTTATTAATTCATCTTCGGATTCTACATCTTGAGCAATTTTTGTACATTTTATGAATTTAATATTGGGGAATTCATTTGTTAATATTTGTTGAATTCTGTAAAACTCATGATCAGAAATTTGAGTATATATTGCTATTCTTGTATTTGTTAAATAACTTTTTAATTTATTAACTAACTGCTCTTCTGTTAAATTAGGATTTAAATTTATTCTTCTATTACCTAATACTTTTTCAATTTCCTGAGTAAAATTGTCTGTAAATATTAATTGGGTTTTGAACCTATTTGCTATTGTTTCTAAAATTGATATATTGTTATTTAAATTTTCTTCTTGTGAATGTATTGTCCCTTGCATTGAATCATTGTTTTGATTTTCATTTTCATTATCATTAATTTGAATTGAAGGGTTTCTCCCTTCGTTTGACTCGACTATTTCATTAATTTCATGATTATCTGTATTTATTCTACTAAGAAAATCAGCAATTTTGTTCTCTTTACCTTTTAAATATTGAACCTTAATATTATATTCTCCTAGAGATAATATCCATCTCTGAAGTCTAGAATTTAAATTTTTACCTAAATATTTAGAATGTAACCATGTCAATGCCTGATGGTCTGTTTTTAATTCGAAAGATTTTCCATATATGTATGGTCTGAAATATTTTACTGCCCAAACAACGGCTAGTAATTCTTTTTCTGTAGTGCTATAGTTGATTTCATGATTATTTAAAGTTCTGCTAGCAAATGCTACAGGATGCTTGTCCTGGAGTAATACAGCTCCTACTGCATATTGGCTTGCATCTGTATTTAATATAAATGATTTATTGAAGTCAGGATATTTGAGAATAGGATGAGAAGTAAGTATTGTTTTAAGTTGTTCGAAAGCGTGAATATAAGAAGGGTCAAGTTTATTTACTTTAACATCTTTTTTTAAATATTTGGTCATTGGTTGTGCTATTTTAGCATAATCTTTTATAAATTTTCTATAATATCCTGTAATTCCCAAGAATGATTTTATCTGTTTTTGTGTTTCCGGAAGTTTCAATTGAGTTATATCTTTAATTTTCTTTAAATTGGGTTTTACTCCTTCAGTAGTTAAAAGATGACCTAGATATTCTGTTTCTTTACAGAAAAAGTTACATTTGTCGATTTGAATTTTTAATCTTGCTTCTCGCAATCTGTTAAATACCTGTTTTATACTGTTTATATGCTCTTCTAATGAAGTACTAAAAATAAGTATATCATCCAAATATACTACACAAATTTTATTTATAAAATCTCTTAAAACAGAGTTCATTAATCTTTGGAATGTGGCTGGGGCGTTTTTTAATCCAAAGGGCATTCTTACATATTCGAAATGTCCAAATGGAGTAGAAAATGCTGTTTTACTTTGATCCTCTTTATTCACTAAGATTTGGTGAAACCCTTTAGCCAAATCTAGTGTTGTAAAATATTGAGCTCTGCCCAATTTATCCAAAATGGTTTCAATATTTGGGATAGGAAACTTGTCATCTATTGTGATTTCATTTAATTTTCGATAATCGATAACTATCCTCCATTTTTTCTCATTTGAATTGTCTATTTTTTTTGGTACAATCCACAAAGGTGAATTATAGGGTGAATTTGATTCCCTTATGATTCCTTGTTTTAACATATCCCCTATTTGTCTTTCAATTTCTTCTTCATGTATTTTAGGGTATCTATATAATTTACTATATATTGCATTGTCATGTTTTAACGTAATTCCATGAGTTATCTCATGAGTGAAGGTCAAATTGTCACCTTCATTATAAAACAAATCTTTATGCTTTGATAATAAGTGTTTTAAATTTTCTTTCTCTTCAAAGTTTAAAAATTCTTTATTTATTTTGTTAAATATTTCTAGTTTTGAATCAATTGGCTCCAATTGGTTTACTTCGGTAAGCTCTCTGGGATAAGCAATATTAATAAAAGGAATAATGTGTTTATTGAATATCTTTAGATATTCATTTTTTGTATCAATGATACCTTCGAATGGCTTTAAAAAATTAATACCTATAATTGCATCATATTTTTCACTCTTAAGAGGAAATATTTTCCATTCTAAGGTTCCTTTTTTTATTAATTCGTTTGGGATGGGAGTAATGATTTTCTCAGTGACGTAATTCGGTCCACCAAGAGAATTATAAATAATTGGTTTTTCAAGTTTTATAGTTTTATAATTTAAAATATGGGGTTTTATAAGACTTGTATCCGAACCAGTGTCTATAAGACAATTTAAAGTTCGGTTATTAAAGGTTAGTTGTATTATGGGTAATTGGTTTCCTGAGGCTCTTCTATAAAATTTACCTCATGATTTAGTGAATTGATTTGATTAATGTTATCTACTTCCATCGGTTCAGGATTTCTATTACTTCTAAATTGTCCTGAATTATTATTATTAAAGTATCTATTATTATTGTTATTATTATTCTGTTGTCTAAACTGTCCAGTAGTGTGATTTCTGTCCTTGTTAAAACTAATATGGTTATTACTATTATAAAATCTATGATTATTACGATAACCTTGATTGTCCGTAAATTTATGTATTTGATTTGGTTTTTCCTGAATAATTTTGTGATTATAATTATTATTATAATTATTATTATAATTATTATTATTATAATTATTGAATTTTTTATTGCGAGATGTATAGTTATTTTCCCTAAACTTTAAATCTTTATTTCTATGAATTTTATATTCATTTTTTATTATATCTTCTGCCATGTATATTTCTGACTGACAGAAAATATTATCTAATTCGAACAATGATTTATTTATATCAACTTGTGTTTGCATTATTGGAACTAACTTTGATTTTAAAACCTGTACTAATTCTTTATCTATAGAATTATATGTAAAAATTCCTTCATCATCGAAGTCACAGATTTCACTACATTTACTCTTAATACTATTTAATTTATTAAATAAGTCCTTAAAATTAAATACCTTTAATTCTTTTGCGTAGTACAGCAACTGATGGATTGTCGATTTTGGTCTGAATCTTAACCTTAACTGTTGAACCACATTTATCCAATTTCTATGTTGATCCGGGATTTCCATTATTACGTTTCTGGCATCTCCAATAATTTTGTTATTTATTAACTTCTTTAGGCAATATTGTTTGAGTTCCTCGTTGTTTTGCCCACACAAATTTTCGACATCTTCCACTGATTTCAAAAATGATTTTAGTTTATAACTGTCTTCTCCCGAGAATGGATTAATCTCGTTGAAGTTTCTTATTATTTGGTCGGAAGTTAGGTCGAATTTTGTAGCTTTCACTTTATTTAATTTAATTTCTTGAACAACTAATTGTTGTTGCAAATATTGAATTTGTTCATTTTGTTTTTGTAATTGTTTCACTATTTCGGGATCCATAATGGAACGATTTTTATCAAATAATTGTTCCCGTTTGGATTCCGTTTTTGTTTTTTTTTTTTTTTTTTTTTTTTTTTCACTTTATTTATTTATATTTTATTATTTGTTATAATTTTGTTTTGGTTATTTTATTTTAATTGATTTGATTCACAAGATTTTTACTTTTAATTTTTTATTCATTTATTTTAATTTACTTTTTTCTTCACTTCGTATTTTCTTTAATTTTACTTTTTACTTTTATTAGCTTAAACACTTATTCACTGTGATTTTAATTCACAAAAAAAAAATTGGTTTTTTCAAAAAATCAATTTTTGGATTTTTCTGTTCCGAATTTTTTTTTTTTTCAGGTTTTTTTTTTTTTTTTTTTTTTTTTTTTAAAGTCCGTTTCACTGGATTCTTTTCTTTGGAAAAGTAATCCTATCAACTGCGCCAAAAATATTATTAAAATATTTATTTTATTTTTAAATAAAAAACAAACTTAATTTATTTATTTATTTTTTATTCAGACAACTCTTCAGAGTATCTGTTGGTAGTTATAGTATTAATGCTGCTCTTCAGAGTGCCAACTATATAATTACTACTATTTTATTCTTACAATTATTCTTATTTTATACTTTACAATTCTTTCCCTCTCCATAAAATATTCTTATTAGTTTATTTATATTTTATTTCTGATTTATATTCTAAGAATGAAATATGTTTGATAATCGATAATATGTTTGATACAATTTGTGATTCTAAGAAAATTAACATTTGGTAAGTAAAATATGGTAAGTAGTATTAAATATAATTCTATGAAAATATGTTTTATAAAAATTGTTATCATGTTTTAATTCTAAGAAAACTTATGGTAAGTTAAATGATATGGACTGCTTTTAATTCTGTGAAAACAAATGTTAAGTTATTTAATATAAGATTACGTTATGTGCATTATTGTTACTATTGTTACTATTGTTGTTTATGTCTACATTCTCATTCGTGGAATGGAATGTAACTCGCATGAAAAAAGTGAAACTTATCGAAATATATAGCTTTTTTGGCTGTTAACAAAGGTTGCTCCTTCCTTGTTTTTTCGAAAAATTGGCGGAAGGACCGAAATTTAGACTAGAGATTTAATGCCGTTTTAAAAAAGCTAAAATTCGTCCTCATGTTGTCACGAGGGGGTATATTTTAGCTCCTTTAGTTTTCGAGTAATCGTTAATGCTACGGATTTTCACACCCAATTTTTTTACACTTCAAAAATTTCTACCGTTGGAATTAAAAAAGCTGGAGACCTGAAACCAATGGCCGATGTAGGTAGATGTGTCACCTACCTGGATTTAAAAAATTTAGACCAATCCGTCAAACACAACTCTCGTAAAAAATTTTCACGCATGAAAAAAGTGAAACTTATCGAAATATATAGCTTTTTTGGCTGTTTACAAAGATAGCAGCTACCTTCTTTGTTTTATCGAAAAATTGGCGGATGGGCTGAAATTTAGATTAGAGATTTAATGCCGTTTTAAAATAGCTAAGGGTCGTCCCCATGTTGTCACGAGGGGGTTTTTTTTAGCTCCTTTAGCTTTCGAGTAATCGTTAATGCTACGGATTTTCGCACCTAATTTTTTTACACTTCAAAAATTTCTACCGTCGGAACCAAAAAAACTGGAGACCTGAAACCAATGGTCGTTGTAGGTAGATATGTCACCTACCTGAATTTAAATCCGTCCAACACAACTCTCCAATCCGTCCAACACAACTCTCGTAAGAAATTTTCACGCATGAAAAAAGTGAAACTTATCGAAATATATAGCTTTTTTGGCTGTTAACAAAGATAGCAGCTACCTTCTTTGTTTTTTCGAAAAATTGGCGGATGAGCTGAAAATTAAAATAGAAATTTAATGCCGTTTTCAAATAGCTAAAATTCGTCCCCATTTTGTCACGAGGGGGGTTTGTTTAACTTCTTTAGTTTTTGAGTAATCGTTAATGTTACGGATTTTCGCACCCAATTTTTTAACACTACAAAATATTCTACCGTCGGAACCAAAAAAGCTGGAGACCTGAAACCAATGGTCGTTGTAGGTAGATACGTCAGCTACTTTATCTTAAATAATTCAGGCCAATTTGTCCAACGAAACCCTCGTAAGAAATTTTCACGCATGAAACAAGTGAAACTTATCGAAATATATAGCTTTTTTGGCTGTTAACAAAGGTAGCTCCTTCCATGTTTTTTCGAAAAATTGGCGGATGGGCTAAAATTTAGATTAAAAAACTAATGCCGTTTTAAAATAGCTAAGGGTCGTCCCTATGTTGTCACGAGGGGGTTTTTTTTAGCTCCTTTAGTTTTCGAGTAATCGTTAATGCTACGGATTTTCGCACCCAATTTTTTTACACTTAAAAAATTTTTACCATCGCAATCAAAGAAGCTGGAGACCTGAAACCAAAGGTTGTTGTAGGTAGATATTAAATCTACCTGGATTTAATAAAATTCGGGCCAATTCGTCCAACACAACTCTCGTAAGAAATTTTCACGCATGAAAAAAGTGAAACTTATCGAAATATATAGCTTTTTTGGCTGTTAACAAAGGTAGCAGCTACCATCCTTGTTTTTTCGAAAAATTGGCGGATGGACCAAAATTTAAATTATTGATATAATGCCCTTTTAAAAAAGCTAAAGGTCGTCCCCATGTTAACACAAGGGGGTTTTTTTAGCTCCTTTAGTTTTCGAGTAATCGTTAATGCTACGGATTTTCGCACCCAATTTTTTTACACTTCAAAAATTTCTACAGTCAGAATCAAAATAGCTGGAGACATGAAATTAATGGCCGTTGTAGGTAGATATGTTACCTACCTGGTTTAGAAAATTCAGGCTTATCCGTATAACACAACTCTCGTAAGAAATTTTCACGCATGAAAAAAGTGAAACTTATCGAAATATATAGCTTTTTTGGCTGTTAACAAAGGTAGCTCCTTCCTTGTTTTTTCGAAAAATTGGCGGATGGACCAAAATTTAAATTAAGGAGCTAATGTTCTTTTAAAATAGCAAAAGGTCGTCCCCATGTTATCACAAGGGGGTTTTTTTAGCTCCTTTAGTTTTCGAGTAATCGTTAATGCTACGGATTTTCGCACCCAATTTTTTTACACTTCAAAAATTTTTACAGTCGGAACCAAAGAAGCTGGAGACCTGAAACCAATGGCCGTTATAGGTAGATATGTCACCTACCTGGATTTAAAAAATTCAGGCCAATTTGTCCAACACAACTCTCGTAAGAAATTTTCACGCAGGAAAAAAGTGAAACTTATTGAAATATATAGCTTTTTTGGATGTTAACAAAGGTAGCTCCTTCCTTGTTTTTTTGAAAAATTGGCGGATGGGCTAAAATTTAGATTAAAAAACTAATGCCGTTTTAAAATAGCTAAGGGTTGTCCCTATGTTGTCACCTACCTACCTAGATTTAGAAAATTCAGGCTAATCCGTCCTACACAACTCTCGTAAGAAATTTTCACGCATGAAAAAAGTGAAACTTATCGAAATATATAGCTTTTTTGGCTGTTAACAAAGATAGCAGCTACCTTCTTTGTTTTTTCGAAAAATTGGCGAATGGGCTGAAATTTAGATTAGAGATTTAATGCCGTTTTAAAATAGCTAAGGGTCGTCCCCATTTTGTCACGAGAGGTTTTTTTTAGCTTCTTTAGTTTTCGCACCCAATTTTTTGAAACTTCAAAAATTTCTACCATCGCAACCAAGAAAGCTGGAGACCTGAAACCAATGGCCGTTGTAGGAAGATATGTCACCTACCTGAAATTAAAAAATTCCGGCCAATTTGTCCAATACAACTCTCGTAAGAAATTTTCACGCATGAAAAAAGTGAAACTTATCGAAATATATAGCTTTTTTGGATGTTAACAAAGGTAGCTCCTTCCTTGTTTTTTCGAAAAATTGGCAGATGGATCAAAATATAAATTAAGGAACTAATGTCCTTTTAAAATAGCTAAAATTCATCCCCATGTTCTCACGAGGGGGTTTTTTTTAGCTCCTTTAGTTTTCAAGTAATCGTTAATGCTACGGATTTTCGCACCCAATTTTTTTACACTTCAAAAATTTCTACCATCGGAACCAAAGAAGCTGGAGACTTGAAACAGATGGTCGTTGTAGGCAGATATGTCACCTTTTTTTTAAGTTCCTTTAGTTTTCGAGTAATCGTTAATGCTACGGATTTTCGCACCCAATTTTTTTACACTTAAAAAATTTCTACCGTCGGAACCAAAGAAGCTGGAGACTTGAAACCAATGGTCGTCGTAGGCAGATAAGTTACCTACCTGAATTTAAAAAATTTAGGCAAATCCGTTCAACGCAACTCTCGTAAGAAATTTTCACGCATGAAAAAGTGAAACTTATCGAAATATATAGCTTTTTTGGCTGTTAACAAAGGTAGCAGCTACCTTCCTTGTTTTTTCGAAAAATTGGCAGATGGGCTAAAATTTAGATTAGAGATTTATTGCCGTTTTAAAATAGCTAAGAGTCGTCCTCATGTTGTCACGAGGGGGTTTTTTTAGCTCCTTTAATTTTTGAGTAATCGTTAATGCTACAGATTTTCGCACCCAATTTTTTTACACTTAAAAAATTTCTACCGTCGGAACCAAAGAAGCTGGAGACCTGAAACCAATGGCTTTTGTATATAGATATATCACCTACATACAATTGTACAAATCAGGCCAATCTAATCAATACAACTCCCGTAAGAAATTTTCACGCATGAAAAAAGTGAAACTTATCGAAATATATAGCTTTTTTGGCTGTTAACAAAGGTAGCTCTTTCCTTGTTTTTTCGAAAAATTGGCAGATGGGCTGAAATTTAGATTAGAGATTTATTGCCGTTTTAAAATAGCTAAGGGTCGCCCCCATGTTATTACGAGGGGGTTTTTTTTGCTCCTTTAGTTTTCGAGTAATCGTTAATGCTACGGATTTTCGCACCCAATTTTTTTACACTTCAAAAATTTCTACTGTCGGAACCAAAAAAACTGGAGACCTGAAATCAATTTCCGCCTTAGGTAGATATGTCACCTATTTGAATTAAAAAAATTCAGGCCAATCTGTTTAACACAACTCTCGTAAGAAATTTTCACGCATGAAAAAAGTGAAATTTATCGAAATATATAGCTTTTTTGGCTGTTAACAAAGGTAGCAGCTACCTTCCTTGTTTTTTCGAAAAATTGGCGGATGAGCTGAAATTTAAAATAAAAATTTAATGCCGTTTTAAAATAGCTAAGGATCGTCCCCTATTTTGTCACGAGGGGGGTTTTTTTAGCTCCTTTAGTTTTTGAGTAATCGTTAATGCTATGGATTTTCACACCCAATTTTTTTACACTTCAAAAACTTCTACCGTCGGAACCAAAAAAGCTGGAGACCTGAAACCAATGGTCGTTATAGGGAGATATGTCAGCTACTTTATCTCAAATAATTCAGGCCAATTTGTTCAACAAAACCCTCGTATGAAATTTGCATGCATGAAAAAAGTGAAACTTATCGAAATATATAGCTTTTTGGCTGTTAACAAAGGTAGCTCCTTCCTTGTTTTTTCGAAAAATTGGCAGATGGGCTAAAATTTAGATTAGAGATTTAATGCCGTTTTAAAATAGCTAAGGGTCGCCCTAATGTTATTAAGAGGGGGTTTTTGTGGCTCCTTTAATTTTCGAGTAATCGTTAATGCTACGGATTTTCGCAACCAATTTTTTTACACTTCAAAAATTTCTACCGTCGGAACCAAAAAAGCTGGAGACTAAAAACCAATTGTTTTTGTAGTAAAATATTCCAGCTACTATATTTCAAAAATTTCAGGCCAATCCGTCTAACACAACTCTCGTAAGAAATTTTCACGCATGAAAAAGTGAAACTTATCGAAATATATAGCTTTTTTGGCTGTTAACAAAGGTAGCAGCTACCTTCCTTGTTTTTTCGAAAAATTGGCGGATGGGCTAAAATTTTGACTAAAAATTTAATGCCGTTTTAAAAAAGCTAAAGGTCGTCCCCATGTTGTCACAAGGGGTTTTTTTTAGCTCCTTTAGTTTTCGAGTAATCGTTAATGCTACGGATTTTCGCACCCAATTTTTTTACACTTCAAAAATTTCTACCGTCGGAACCAAAAAAGCTGGAGACCTGAAACCAATTGTTTTTGTAGTAAGATATTCCAGCTACTATTTTTCAAAAAATTCAGGCCAATCCGTCCAACACAACCCTCGTAAGAAATTTTCACGCATGAAAAAAGTGAAACTTATCGAAATATATAGCTTTTTTGGCTGTTAACAAAGATAGCAGCTACCTTCTTTGTTTTTTCGAAAAATTGGCGGATGGGCTGAAATTTAGATTAAAGATTTAATGCCGTTTTAAAATAGCTAAGGGTCGTCCCCATGTTGTCACGAGGGGGTTTTTTTTAGCTCCTTTAGTTTTCGAGTAATCGTTAATGCTACGGATTTTCGCACCCAAATTTTTTACACTTCAAAAATTTCTACCGTCGGAACCAAAAAAACTGGAGACCTGAAACCAATGGCCGTTGTAGGTAGATATGTCACCTACCTGAATTTAAATCCGTCCAACACAACTCTCCAATCCGTCCAACACAACTCTCGTAAGAAATTTTCACGCATGGAAAAAGTGAAACTTATCGAAATATATAGCTTTTTTGGCTGTTAACAAAGGTAGCAGCTACCTTCCTTGTTTTTTCGAAAAATTGGCGGATGAGCTGAAATTTAAAATAAAAATTTAATGCCGTTTTAAAATAGCTAAGGATCGTCCCCATTTTGTCACGAGGGGGGTTTTTTTAGCTCCTTTAGTTTTTGAGTAATCGTTAATGCTACGGATTTTCACACCCAATTTTTTTACACTTCAAAAACTTCTACCGTCGGAACCAAAAAAGCTGGAGACCTGAAACCAATGGTCGTTGTAGGGAGTTATGTCAGCTACTTTATCTCAAAAAATTCAGGCCAATTTGTTCAACAAAACCCTCGTAAGAAATTTTCACGCATGAAAAAAGTGAAACTTATCGAAATATATAGCTTTTTTGGCTGTTAACAAAGGTAGCTCTTTCCTTGTTTTTTCGAAAAATTGGCAGATGGGCTGAAATTTAGATTAGAGATTTATTGTCGTTTTAAAATAGCTAAGGGTCGCCCCCATGTTATTACGAGGGGGTTTTTTTTGCTCCTTTAGTTTTCGAGTAATCGTTAATGCTACGGATTTTCGCACCCAATTTTTTTACACTTCAAAAATTTCTACCGTCGGAACCAAAAAAGCTGGAGACCTGAAACCAATGGCCGCCTTAGGTAGATATGTCACCTATTTGAATTAAAAAAATTCAGGCCAATCTGTTTAACACAACTCTCGTAAGAAATTTTCACGCATGAAAAAAGTGAAACTTATCGAAATATATAGCTTTTTTGGCTGTTAACAAAGGTAGCAGCTACCTTCCTTGTTTTTTCGAAAAATTGGCGGATGAGCTGAAATTTAAAATAAAAATTTAATGCCGTTTTAAAATAGCTAAGGATCGTCCCCTATTTTGTCACGAGGGGGGTTTTTTTAGCTCCTTTAGTTTTTGAGTAATCGTTAATGCTACGGATTTTCACACCCAATTTTTTTACACTTCAAAAACTTCTACCGTCGGAACCAAAAAAGCTGGAGTCCTGAAACCAATGGTCGTTGTAGGGAGATATGTCAGCTACTTTATCTCAAAAAATTCAGGCCAATTTGTTCAACAAAACCCTCGTAAGAAATTTTCACGCATGAAAAAAGTGAAACTTATCGAAATATATAGCTTTTTTGGCTGTTAACAAAGGTAGCTCCTTCCTTGTTTTTTCGAAAAATTGGCAGATGGGCTAAAATTAAGATTAGAGATTTAATGCCGTTTTAAAATAGCTAAGGGTCGCCCCCATGTTATTACGAGGGGGTTTTTGTGGCTCCTTTAGTTTTCGAGTAATCGTTAATGCTACGGATTTTCACACCCAATTTTTTTACACTTCAAAAATTTCTACCGTCGGAACCAAAGAAGCTGGAGACCTGAAACCAATGGCCGTTGTAGGTATATATGTCACTTACTTGAATTTCAGGCCAATCCGTCCAATACAACTCTCGTAAGAAATTTTCACGCATGAAAAAAGTGAAACTTATCGAAATATATAGCTTTTTTGGCTGTTAAGAAAGGTAGCAGCTACCTTCCTTGTTTTTTCGAAAAATTGGCGGATGGGCTGAAATTTAGATTAAAGATTTAATGCCGTTTTAAAAAAGCTAAAGGTCGTCTCCATGTTGTCACAAGGGGTTTTTTTTTAGCTCCTTTAGTTTTTGAGTAATCGTTAATGCTACGGATTTTCGCACCCAATTTTTTTACACTTCAAAAATTTCTACCGTCGGAACCAAAAAAGCTGGAGACCTTAAACCAATGGTTTTGGTAGGTAGATATGTTAACTACTATATCTCAAATAATTCAGTCCAATCCGTTTAACACAACCCTCGTAAAAAATTTTTACGCATGAAAAAAGTGAAACTTATCGATATATATAGCTTTTTTGGCTGTTAACAAAGGTAGCAGCTACCTTCCTTGTTTTTTCGAAAAATTGGCAGATGGGCTAAAATTTAGATTAGAGATTTAATGCCATTTTAAAATAGCTAAGGGTCGTCCCCATTTTGTCACGAGGGGGTTTTGTTTAGCTCCTTTAGTTTTTGAGTAATCGTTAATGCTACAGTTTTCGCACCCAATTTTTTTACACTTCAAAAATTTCTACCGTCGGAACCAAAGAAGCTGGAGACTTAAAACCAATGATTGTCGTAGGAAGATATGTCACCTACCTGGTATTTAAAAAATTTAGGCCAATCCGTCTAACACAACTCTCGTAAGAAATTTTCAAGCATGAAATAAGTGAAACTTATCGAAATATATAGCATTTTTGGATGTTAACAAAGGTAGCTCCTTCCTTGTTTTTTCGAAAAATTGGCAGATGGATCAAAATTTTAATTAAGGAATTAATGTCCTTTTAAAATATCTAAAATTCATCCCCATGTTGTCACGAGGGAGTTTTTTTTAGCCCCTTTAGTTTTCGAGTAATCGTTAATGCTACGGATTTTCGCACCCAATTTTTTTACACTTCAAAAATTTCTACCATCGGAACCAAAGAAGCTGGAGACCTGAAACCAATGGCCGTTGTAGGTAGATATGTCACCTACCTGGATTTTAGGCCAATCCGTTCAACACTACTCTCGTAAGAAATTTTCACGCATGAAAAAAGTGAAACTTATCGAAATATATAGTTTTTTGGCTGTTAACAAAGGTAGCTCCTTCCTTGTTTTTTCGAAAAATTGGCAGATGGATCAAAATTTAAATTAGGGACTAATGTCCTTTTAAAATAGCTAAAATTCATCCCCATGTTGTCACGAGGGAGTTTTTTTTAGCTCCTTTAGTTTTCGAGTAATCGTTAATGCTACGGATTTTCGCAACCAATTTTTTTACACTTCAAAAATTTCTACCATCGGAACCAAAGAAGCTGGAGACTTAAAACAGAAGATCGTTGTAGGCAGATATGTCACCATTTTTTTAGTTCCTTTAGTTTTCGAGTAATCGTTAATGCTACGGATTTTCGCACCCAAATTTTTACACTTCAAAAATTTCTACCGTCGGAACCAAAGAAGCTGGAGACCTAATAGCAATGGCCGTTGTAGGTATATATGTCACTTACCTGAAATTCAGGCCAATCCGTTCAACACAACTCTCGTAAGAAATTTTCACGCATGAAAAAAGTGAAACTTATCGAAATATATAGCTTTTTTGGCTGTTAACAAAGGTAGCTCCTTCCTTGTTTGTTCGAAAAATTGGCAGATGGATCAATATTTAAATTAAGAAACTAATGGCCATTTTAAATAGCTAAAATTCGTTCCCATGTTGTCACGAGGGGGTTTGTTTTAGCTCCTTTAGTTTTCGAATAATCGTTAATGCTACGGATTTTCGCACCCAATTTTTTTACACTTCAAAAATTTCTACCATCGGAACCAAAAAAGCTGGAGACTTGAAACAGATGGTCGTTGTAGGCAGATATGTCACCTATTTGAATTAAAAAAATTCAGGCCAATATGTTTAACACAACTCTCGTAAGAAATTTTCACGCATGAAAAAAGTGAAACTTATCGAAATATATAGCTTTTTTGGCTTATAACAAAGGTAGCAGCTACCTTCCTTGTTTTTTCGAAAAATTGGCGGATGGGCTGAAATTTAGATTAGAAATTTAATGCCGTTTTAAAATAGCTAAGGGTCGTCCCCATGTTGTCATGAGGGGTTTTTTTTTAGCTCCTTTAGTTTTCGAGTAATCGTTAATGCTACGGATTTTCGCACCCAAATTTTTTACACTTCAAAAATTTCTACCGTCGGAACCAAAAAAACTGGAGACCTGAAACCAATGGCCGCTGTAGGTAGATATGTCACCTACCTGAATTTAAATCCGTCCAATACAACTCTCCAATCCGTCCAACACACCTCTCGTAAGAAATTTTCACGCATGAAAAAAGTGAAACTTATCGAAATATATAGCTTTTTTGGCTGTTAACAAAGGTAGCAGCTACCTTCCTTGTTTTTTCGAAAAATTGGCGGATGAGCTTAAATTTAGATTAGAGATTTAATGCCGTTTTAAAATAGCTAAGGATCGTCCCCATTTTAACACGAGGGGGGTTTTTTTAGCTCCTTTAGTTTTTGAGTAATCGTTAATGCTACGGATTTTCGCACCCAATTTTTTTACACTTAAAAAATTTTTACCGTCAGAACCAAAAAAGCTGGAGACCTGAAACCAATGGTCGTTTTAGGTAGATATGTCAGCTACTTTATCTCAAATAATTCAGGCCAATCTGTCCAACACAACCCTGTAAGAAATTTTCACGCATGAAAAAAGTGAAACTTATCGAAATATATAGCTTTTTTGGCTGTTAATAAAGGTAGCTCCTTCCTTGTTTTTTCGAAAAATTAACAGATGGGCTAAAATTTAGATTAGAGATTTAATGCCGTTTTAAAATAGCTAAGGGTCGCCCCCATGTTATTACGAGGGGGTTTTTTTGGCTCCTTTAGTTTTCGAGTAATCGTTAATGCTACGGATTTTCGCACACAATTTTTTTACACTTCAAAAATTTCTACCGTCGGAACCAAACAAGCTGGAGACCTCAAACCAATGGCCGTTGTAGGTATATATGTCACTTACCTGGATTTCAGGCCAATCCGTCCAATACAACTCAACTCTCGTAAGAAATTTTCACGTATGAAAAAAGTGAAACTTATCGAAATATATAGCTTTTTTGGCTGTTAACAAAGGTAGCTCCTTCCTAGTTTTTTCGAAAAATTGGCGGATGGACCGAAATTGAAATTGAAGAACTAATGTCCTTTTTAAATAACTAAAGGTGGTCCCCATGTTGTCACGAGGGGGTTTTTTTTAACTCCTTTAGTTTTCGAGTAATCGTTAATGCTACGGATTTTCGCACCCAATTTTTTTACACTTCAAAAATGTCTACCGTCGGAACCAAAGGAGCTGCGGACTTGAATCCAATAACTTTTGTAGGTAGATATGTCACCTACCTACACCAAAAAAAATCAGGTCAATTTCTTTAACACAACTCTCGTAAGAAATCGTTAATGCTACGGATTTTCGCACCCAATTTTTTTACACTTCAAAAATTTCTACCATCGGAACCAAAGAAGCTGGAGACCTCAAACCAATGGCCGTTGTAGTTAGATATGTCACCTACCTGGATTTTAGGCCAATCCGTTCAACACTACTCTCGTAAGAAATTTTCACGCATGAAAAAAGTGAAACTTATCGAAATATATAGCTTTTTTGGCTGTTAACAAAGGTAGCTCCTTCCTAGTTTTTTCGAAAAATTGGTGGATGGACCGAAATTTAAATTGAAGAACTAATGTCCTTTTAAAATAACTAAAGGTGGTCCCCATGTTGTCACGAGGGGGTATATTTTAGCTCCTTTAGTTTTCGAGTAATCGTTAATGCTACGGATTTTAGCACCCAATTTTTTTACACTTCAAAAATTTCTACCATCGGAACCAAAGAAGCTGGAGACCTAAAACCAATGGCCGTTGTAGGTAGATATGTCGCCTACCTGGATTTTAGGCCAATCCGTTCAACACTACTCTCGTAAGAAATTTTCACGCATGAAAAAAGTGAAACTTATCGAAATATATAGCTTTTTTGACTGTTAACAAAGGTAGCTCCTTCCTTGTTTTTTCGAAAAATTGGCAGATGGATCAAAATTTAAATTAAGGAACTAATGTCCATTTAAAATATCTAAAATTCATCCCCATGTTGTCACGAGGGAGTTTTTTTTAGCTCCTTTAGTTTTCGAGTAATCGTTAATGCTACGGATTTTCGCACCCAATTTTTTTACACTTCAAAAATTTCTACCATCGGAACCAAAGAAGCTGGAGACCTGAAACCAATGGCCGTTGTAGGTAGATATGTCACCTACCTGGATTTTAGGCCAATCCGTTCAACACTACTCTCGTAAGAAATTTTCACGCATGAAAAAAGTGAAACTTATCGAAATATATAGCTTTTTTGGCTGTTAACAAAGGTAGCTCCTTCCTTGTTTTTTCGAAAAATTGGCAGATGGATCAAAATTTAAATTAGGGACTAATGTCCTTTTAAAATAGCTAAAATTCATCCCCATGTTGTCACGAGGGAGTTTTTTTTAGCTCCTTTAGTTTTCGAGTAATCGTTAATGCTACGGATTTTCGCACCCAATTTCTACCATCAGAACCAAAGAAGCTGGAGACTAAAAACAGAAGATCGTTGTAGGCAGATATGTCACCTTTTTTTTAGTTCCTTTAGTTTTCGAGTAATCGTTAGTGCTACGGATTTTCGCACCCAAATTTTTACATTTCAAAAATTTCTACCGTCGGAACCAAAGAAGCTGGAGACCTAATAGCAATGGCCGTTGTAGGTATATATGTCACTTACCTGAATTTCAGGCCAATCCGTTCAACACAACTCTCGTAAGAAATTTTCACGCATGAAAAAAGTGAAACTTATCGAAATATATAGCTTTTTTGGCTGTTAACAAAGGTAGCTCCTTCCTTGTTTTTTCGAAAAATTGGCAGATGGATCAAAATTTAAATTAAGAAACTAATGTCCTTTTAAAATATCTAAAATTCATCCCCATGTTGTCACGAGGGAGTTTTGTTTAGCTCCTTTAGTTTTCGAGTAATCGTTAATGCTACGGATTTTCGCACCCAATTTTTTTACACTTCAAAAATTTCTACCATCGGAACCAAAGAAGCTGGAGACCTGAAACCAATGGCCGTTGTAGGTAGATATGTCACCTACCTGGGATTTAGGCCAATCCGTTCATTACTACTCTCGTAAGAAATTTTCAAGCATGAAAAAAGTGAAACTTATCGAAATATATAGCTTTTTTGGCTGTTAACAAAGGTAGCTCCTTCCTTGTTTTTTCGAAAAATTGGCAGATGAATCAAAAAATTTAAATTAAGAAACTAATGTCCATTTAAAATAGCTAAAATTCGTCCCCATGTTGTCACGAGGGGGTTTGTTTTAGCTCCTTTAGTTTTCGAATAATCGTTAATGCTACGGATTTTCGCACCCAATTTTTTTACACTTCAAAAATTTCTACCATCGGAACCAAAAAAGCTGGAGACTTGAAACAGATGGTCGTTGTAGGCAGATATGTCACCTATTAGAATTTAAAAAATTCAGGCCAATATGTTTAACACAACTCTCGTAAGAAATTTTCACGCATGAAAAAAGTGAAACTTATCGAAATATATAGCTTTTTTGGCTGTTAACAAAGGTAGCAGCTACCTTCCTTGTTTTTTCGAAAAATTGGCGGATGGGCTGAAATTTAGATTAGAAATTTAATGCCGTTTTAAAATAGCTAAGGGTCGTCCCCATGTTGTCACGAGGGGTTTTTTTTAGCTCCTTTAGTTTTCGAGTAATCGTTAATGCTACGGATTTTCGCACCAAAATTTTTTACACTTCAAAAATTTCTACCGTCGGAACCAAAAAAACTGGAGACCTGAAACCAATGGCCGTTGTAGGTAGATATGTCACCTACCTGAATTTAAATCCGTCCAACACAACTCTCCAATCCGTCCAACACACCTCTCGTAAGAAATTTTCACGCATGAAAAAAGTTAAACTTATCGAAATATATAGCTTTTTTGGCTGTTAACAAAGGTAGCAGCTACCTTCCTTGTTTTTTCGAAAAATTGGCGGATGAGCTGAAATTTAGATTAGAGATTTAATGCCGTTTTAAAATAGCTAAGGATCGTCCCCATTTTAACACGAGGGGGGTTTTTTTAGCTCCTTTAGTTTTTAAGTAATCGTTAATGCTACGGATTTTCGCACCCAATTTTTTTACACTTAAAAAATTTTTACCGTCGGAACCAAAGAAGCTGGAGATCTGAAACCAATGGTCGTTGTAGGTAGATATGTCAGCTACTTTATCTCAAATAATTCAGGCCAATATGTTCAACACAACCCTCGTAAGAAATTTTCACGCATGAAAAAAGTGAAACTTATCGAAATATATAGCTTTTTTGGCTGTTAACAAAGGTAGCTCCTTCCTTGTTTTTTCGAAAAATTGGCAGATGGGCTAAAATTTAGATTTGAGATTTAATGCCGTTTTAAAATAGCTAAGGGTCGCCCCCATGTTATTACGAGGGGGTTTTTTTGGCTCCTTTAGTTTTCGAGTAATCGTTAATGCTACGGATTTTCGCACCCAATTTTTTTACACTTCAAAAATTTCTACCGTCGGAACCAAAGAAGCTGGAGACCTCAAACCAATGGCCGTTGTAGGTATATATGTCACTTACCTGGATTTCAGGCCAATCCGTCCAATACAACTCTCGTAAGAAATTTTCACGTATGAAAAAAGTGAAACTTATCGAAATATATAGCTTTTTTGGCTGTTAACAAAGGTAGCTCCTTCCTAGTTTTTTCGAAAAATTGGCGGATGGACCGAAATTGAAATTGAAGAACTAATGTCCTTTTAAAATAACTAAAGGTGGTCCCCATGTTGTCACGAGGGGGATTTTTTTAACTCCTTTAGTTTTCGAGTAATCGTTAATGCTACGGATTTTCGCACCAAATTTTTTTACACTTCAAAAATTTCTACCGTCGGAACCAAAGAAGCTGGAGACCTGAAACCAATGGCCGTTGTAGGTAGATATGTCACCTACCTGGATTTTAGGCCAATCCGTTCAACACTACTCTCGTAAGAAATTTTCACGCATGAAAAAAGTGAAACTTATCGAAATATATAGCTTTTTTGGCTGTTAACAAAGGTAGCTCCTTCCTTGTTTTTTCGAAAAATTGGCAGATGGATCAAAATTTAAATTAAGGAACTAATGTCCTTTTAAAATATCTAAAATTCATCCCCATGTTGTCACGAGGGAGTTTTTTTTAGCTCCTTTAGTTTTCGAGTAATCGTTAATGCTACGGATTTTCGCACCCAATTTTTTTACACTTCAAAAATTTCTACCATCGGAACCAAAGAAGCTGGAGACCTGAAACCAATGGCCGTTGTAGGTAGATATGTCACCTACCTGGATTTCAGGCCAATCCGTTCAACACTACTCTCGTAAGAAATTTTCACGCATGAAAAAAGTGAAACTTATCGAAATATATAGCTTTTTTGGCTGTTAACAAAGGTAGCTCCTTCCTTGTTTTTTCGAAAAATTGGCAGATGGATCAAAATTTAAATTAGGGACTAATGTCCTTTCAAAATAGCTAAAATTCACCCCCATGTTGTCACGAGGGAGTTTTTGTTAGCTCCTTTAGTTTTCGAGTAATCGTTAATGCTACGGATTTTCGCACCCAATTTTTTTACACTTCAAAAATTTCTACCGTCGGAATTAAAGAAGCTGGAGACTTGAAACCAATGGTCGTCGTGGGCAGATAAGTCACCTACCTGGTTTTAAAAAATTCAGGGCAGCCCGTTCAACACAACTCTCGTAAGAAATTTTCACGCATGAAAAAAGTGAAACTTATCGAAATATATAGCTTTTTTGGCTGTTAACAAAGGTAGCAGCTACCTTCCTTGTTTTTTCGAAAAATTGGCGGATGGGCTGAAATTTTGATAAGAGATTTAATGCCGTTTTAAAAAAGCTAAAGGTCGTTCCCATGTTGTCACGAGGGGTTTTTTTTAGCTCCTTTAGTTTTCGAGTAATCGTTAATGCTACGGATTTTCGCAACAAATTTTTTTACACTTCAAAAATTTCTAAAGATCTTTTTTCTACCAAAAAAGCTAAAGATCAAAAACCAATGGTCGTCGTGGGCAGATAAGTCACCTACCTGGTTTTAAAAAATTCAGGCCAGCCCGTTCAACACAACTCTCGTAAGAAATTTTCACGCATGAAAAAAGTGAAACTTATCGAAATATATAGCTTTTTTGGCTGTTAACAAAGGTAGCTCCTTCCTTGTTTTTTCGAAAAACTGGCAGATGGATCAAAATTTAAATTAAGGAACTAATGTTGTTTTAAAATAGCTAAAATTCGTCACCATGTTGTCACGAGGGGGTTTTTTTTAGCTCTTTTAGTTTTCGAGTAATCGTTAATGCTACGGATTTTCGCACCCAATTTTTTTACACTTCAAAAATTTCTACCATCGGAACCAAAGAAGCTGGAGACTTGAAACAGATGGTCGTTGTAGGCAGATATGTCACCTTTTTTTTAGTTCCTTTAGTTTTCGAGTAATCGTTAATGCTACGGATTTTCGCAACCAATTTGTTTACACTTCAAAAATTTCTACCGTCGGAACCAAAGAAGCTGGAGACTTGAAACCAATGGTCGTCGTGGGCAGATAAGTTACCTACCTGAATTTAAAAAATTCAGGCTAATCCGTTCAACACAACTCTCGTAAGAAATTTTCACGCATGAAAAAGTGAAACTTATCGAAATATGTAGCTTTTTTGGCTGTTAACAAAGGTAGCAGCTACCTTCCTTGTTTTTTCGAAAAATTGGCGGATGGGCTGAAATTTTGATAAGAGATTTAATGCCGTTTTAAAAAAGCTAAAGGTCGTCCCCATGTTAGTAGGTATTGGGACGGTATAGCGTGGGAACTTTTTTTAAAAAAAATTCCCACGCTGTCAAGGACAGGTGTACAGGTGTAAAGGTGTGATTGACTGTGATTTTTTTTTTTTAGGTCAAGGTCACACGTGATTGACTGTGATTTTTTTTTTTTTTTAGGTCAAGGTCACACGTGATTGACTGTGATTTTTTTTTCGGGTCATGGTCACACGTGATTGACTGTGTTTTTTTTTTTTAGGTCAAGGTCAAGGTCACACGTGATTGACTGTGATTTATTTTTTTCGGCGCCAAACAGGTGTACAGGTGATTGACAGATGATTGATTGATGTGTGGGTGACAGGTGATCGATTGATAGGTGACAGGTGATTGGTTTATAGATAACAGGTGATTGATGAAGGGTGATTAGTAATTGATGACAGGTCAAGGTCAAGGTAACACCTTGTTTTTGTTTTTGTTTTTGTTTTTGTTTTTGTTTTTGTTTTTGTTTTTGTTTTTGTTTTTGTTTTTGTTTTTGTTTTTGTTTTTGTTTTTGTTTTTGTTTTTGTTTTTGTTTTTGTTTTTGTTTTTGTTTTTGTTTTTGTTTTTGTTTTTGTTTTTGTTTTTGTTTTTGTTTTTGTTTTTGTTTTTGTTTTTGTTTTTGTTTTTGTTTTTGTTTTTGTTTTTGTTTTTGTTTTTGTTTTTGTTTTTGTTTTTGTTTTTGTTTTTGTTTTTGTTTTTGTTTTTGTTTTTGTTTTTGTTTTTGTTTTTGTTTTTGTTTTTGTTTTTGTTTTTGTTTTTGTTTTTGTTTTTGTTTTTGTTTTTGTTTTTGTTTTTGTTTTTGTTTTTGTTTTTGTTTTTGTTTTTGTTTTTGTTTTTGTTTTTGTTTTTGTTTTTGTTTTTGTTTTTGTTTTTGTTTTTGTTTTTGTTTTTGTTTTTGTTTTTGTTTTTGTTTTTGTTTTTGTTTTTGTTTTTGTTTTTGTTTTTGTTTTTGTTTTTGTTTTTGTTTTTGTTTTTGTTTTTGTTTTTGTTTTTGTTTTTGTTTTTGTTTTTGTTTTTGTTTTTGTTTTTGTTTTTGTTTTTGTTTTTGTTTTTGTTTTTGTTTTTGTTTTTGTTTTTGTTTTTGTTTTTGTTTTTGTTTTTGTTTTTGTTTTTGTTTTTGTTTTTGTTTTTGTTTTTGTTTTTGTTTTTGTTTTTGTTTTTGTTTTTGTTTTTGTTTTTGTTTTTGTTTTTGTTTTTGTTTTTGTTTTTGTTTTTGTTTTTGTTTTTGTTTTTGTTTTTGTTTTTGTTTTTGTTTTTGTTTTTGTTTTTGTTTTTGTTTTTGTTTTTGTTTTTGTTTTTGTTTTTGTTTTTGTTTTTGTTTTTGTTTTTGTTTTTGTTTTTGTTTTTGTTTTTGTTTTTGTTTTTGTTTTTGTTTTTGTTTTTGTTTTTGTTTTTGTTTTTGTTTTTGTTTTTGTTTTTGTTTTTGTTTTTGTTTTTGTTTTTGTTTTTGTTTTTGTTTTTGTTTTTGTTTTTGTTTTTGTTTTTGTTTTTGTTTTTGTTTTTGTTTTTGTTTTTGTTTTTGTTTTTGTTTTTGTTTTTGTTTTTGTTTTTGTTTTTGTTTTTGTTTTTGTTTTTGTTTTTGTTTTTGTTTTTGTTTTTGTTTTTGTTTTTGTTTTTGTTTTTGTTTTTGTTTTTGTTTTTGTTTTTGTTTTTGTTTTTGTTTTTGTTTTTGTTTTTGTTTTTGTTTTTGTTTTTGTTTTTGTTTTTGTTTTTGTTTTTGTTTTTGTTTTTGTTTTTGTTTTTGTTTTTGTTTTTGTTTTTGTTTTTGTTTTTGTTTTTGTTTTTGTTTTTGTTTTTGTTTTTGTTTTTGTTTTTGTTTTTGTTTTTGTTTTTGTTTTTGTTTTTGTTTTTGTTTTTGTTTTTGTTTTTGTTTTTGTTTTTGTTTTTGTTTTTGTTTTTGTTTTTGTTTTTGTTTTTGTTTTTGTTTTTGTTTTTGTTTTTGTTTTTGTTTTTGTTTTTGTTTTTGTTTTTGTTTTTGTTTTTGTTTTTGTTTTTGTTTTTGTTTTTGTTTTTGTTTTTGTTTTTGTTTTTGTTTTTGTTTTTGTTTTTGTTTTTGTTTTTGTTTTTGTTTTTGTTTTTGTTTTTGTTTTTGTTTTTGTTTTTGTTTTTGTTTTTGTTTTTGTTTTTGTTTTTGTTTTTGTTTTTGTTTTTGTTTTTGTTTTTGTTTTTGTTTTTGTTTTTGTTTTTGTTTTTGTTTTTGTTTTTGTTTTTGTTTTTGTTTTTGTTTTTGTTTTTGTTTTTGTTTTTGTTTTTGTTTTTGTTTTTGTTTTTGTTTTTGTTTTTGTTTTTGTTTTTGTTTTTGTTTTTGTTTTTGTTTTTGTTTTTGTTTTTGTTTTTGTTTTTGTTTTTGTTTTTGTTTTTGTTTTTGTTTTTGTTTTTGTTTTTGTTTTTGTTTTTGTTTTTGTTTTTGTTTTTGTTTTTGTTTTTGTTTTTGTTTTTGTTTTTGTTTTTGTTTTTGTTTTTGTTTTTGTTTTTGTTTTTGTTTTTGTTTTTGTTTTTGTTTTTGTTTTTGTTTTTGTTTTTGTTTTTGTTTTTGTTTTTGTTTTTGTTTTTGTTTTTGTTTTTGTTTTTGTTTTTGTTTTTGTTTTTGTTTTTGTTTTTGTTTTTGTTTTTGTTTTTGTTTTTGTTTTTGTTTTTGTTTTTGTTTTTGTTTTTGTTTTTGTTTTTGTTTTTGTTTTTGTTTTTGTTTTTGTTTTTGTTTTTGTTTTTGTTTTTGTTTTTGTTTTTGTTTTTGTTTTTGTTTTTGTTTTTGTTTTTGTTTTTGTTTTTGTTTTTGTTTTTGTTTTTGTTTTTGTTTTTGTTTTTGTTTTTGTTTTTGTTTTTGTTTTTGTTTTTGTTTTTGTTTTTGTTTTTGTTTTTGTTTTTGTTTTTGTTTTTGTTTTTGTTTTTGTTTTTGTTTTTGTTTTTGTTTTTGTTTTTGTTTTTGTTTTTGTTTTTGTTTTTGTTTTTGTTTTTGTTTTTGTTTTTGTTTTTGTTTTTGTTTTTGTTTTTGTTTTTGTTTTTGTTTTTGTTTTTGTTTTTGTTTTTGTTTTTGTTTTTGTTTTTGTTTTTGTTTTTGTTTTTGTTTTTGTTTTTGTTTTTGTTTTTGTTTTTGTTTTTGTTTTTGTTTTTGTTTTTGTTTTTGTTTTTGTTTTTGTTTTTGTTTTTGTTTTTGTTTTTGTTTTTGTTTTTGTTTTTGTTTTTGTTTTTGTTTTTGTTTTTGTTTTTGTTTTTGTTTTTGTTTTTGTTTTTGTTTTTGTTTTTGTTTTTGTTTTTGTTTTTGTTTTTGTTTTTGTTTTTGTTTTTGTTTTTGTTTTTGTTTTTGTTTTTGTTTTTGTTTTTGTTTTTGTTTTTGTTTTTGTTTTTGTTTTTGTTTTTGTTTTTGTTTTTGTTTTTGTTTTTGTTTTTGTTTTTGTTTTTGTTTTTGTTTTTGTTTTTGTTTTTGTTTTTGTTTTTTGATTTTGTTTTTGTTTTTTTTTTTTTTTTTTTGGTAACATTTTCTTTTGCGCCATTGTTTCATAATTTTTTGTTCGTAATTTTTTCGTGGATTAATTTTTTTTTTAAATTGTTTTTCGTAATTAGTTTTCGCGCCAAGATTTTTCAATTTTTGTTTGCGACCCTATTCCAACACATGATCATAAGAGATCATAATTTTACCCTAAATAAAATCTTAAATTTTTTTAGTCATCTTCATCAATTTTTTTTTTTGCGAAATTGTGCAATTAATTAATTAAAAAGCTTTTAGGGGGAATAAATAATATAATTTACGTATAGTTTTATAATTTTACCCCTTTTTATTACTAATAAGATTATGATGCCCCTATTCTAACACATGATCATAAGAGATCATAATTTTACCATAATAAAATCTTATTAGTCATCTTCATCAATTTTTTTTTGCGAAATTGTGCAATTAATTAAAAACTTATGATCGTTATCAGCTGAAAAATAAAATCGCCCCTATACTAACACATGATCATAAGAGATCATAATTTTAACCTACATTCGTCATCTTCATCAAATTTTGTATTGATAAAATAAGCGTACAAAGAATGAAAAAAATTATGCGATGTTCTAAAGTTTAATATTTTAATTCGTTGGTTTCCCTCAGTCAGTGTGATTGTTAAAGTCAATTATTTTTAAAAAAGAAAAATGAGTTTTCATGCAATTTCAAAGGACATTGAAGGGCAGGAAGCTGTGGCTGTCTGGCAACCTGAGACATTACAATATCATTGTATTGATGTTATACTTTGTACACAAATGTTCAAGTCGCGTGACATGAACTATAATATAAATACACATAGTATACTACCATCATAAGAAAAAAAAACAGTTTCCCATTGATGTTCCAGATTTCGGGTCGATAGAATATGGTCAACATTTAGTATAAATATACGACATTTAGGCGATTATACATATACAAATATTTTGATTATTTTAAAACGATACCAGTAGCGACATCTAACATACCATGGTAGTATTATGTGTATTTATATTATGCATGAACGATGCTCCTAACTATATGGAGATATTGGTATTATCCCCAATTGCAAATCCTTTCGAATAAATTGTTAGTGACTGTATGGTTGTTGGTTTAAAGTAACTTATAATTGCTCGTCAACACGGTTTTCATAAAACACATTCTACGGTATCTAACTTGATTGAGTTCTCGAGACGAGCCATGGAAGTAATTGAGGCAAAATGCTCAATTAAATATCATTTATACTAAGTTTAAGGTACATTGAGGTGTGCCTAAAGTTTCTCACCTAGACCACTCATTTGCCTATACTGTTTATCAACAATATTATTATAGTTAATAAATCTGCTTGCTGGCTAATTTATGCAGATTACTTAAATATATTTTCTCCTATTCGCTACAAATCTGGCGCAGTTATAATTTGCAGAAAGATATTGATGCAAATTATTTATAGTCTAAGAAAAATGTATTATTTTAAGGAACTGAAGGATCTTGGTATAATGTTTGGCATATTGCCTTCATCACGGCTTGAGCTTACTTTATGCTTAGTCGCATATACTTTAAAAGAATTTACCAGTTCAAGAGCATTTAACACCTTGTATCAATATTTGGTCCAGTCACAGCTCAAATATGCATCATGGTGTGGTCTCCGCTTTCTACTCGTACTGCGATTTTAATAAGACAAAGTATTAAATCAGATAAATTAACTTTTGTTTTAGTAATTTCCGAAAGTGTATACCAACTTAAATTTTAATTTTATTATTATAGTTTACGCAGTACATTGCGAAAAAGACCGATTTACAGGGTAATAATTGAACAAATAAGACATGTAATCTGAGGCAACGATCTTATATCTTATTATATTTTTATTGAAGAATGGTACAGGAATAAAGTTTTAGACATTTTCGTCCGGGAATTGAACGGAAATTTGTCTAAGATGCTTGTAATCCAAAAACCAATCACGCTACCAAAGGCATACGCATTCCATTTAGAGACTCAAAATTTAAATTTCAGAAACCTGTTGATACACAAAAGAAATATCAACAGCGTTATAACAGCTCCAATAAACCAATTTTAATACAACAACTCACCAAATCCCCGAATAAACGAAGGTACAATACATCGGAGAAACATGGCTTACAATATACAACACCAAAATTACTTTATATTATGTCAATCAAAATCAAAATATCTTACCCCCATCATTACCATTAACGCCAATGGATATTGAACCACCAATACAAAAGAGACAGGTAAACTACATCAACCGTTCAACTAGTCAAGATAATCAAATATCTAAATGAGATTTTTCTAACCATAACGAATCAATGAGACAAGAGAAGATCAACCACATAGAAACTTAACCAGAAGAAGACTATTATAACCAATAAAAGAAAAAATATCCAATGACGATCGTAGTATACTGAAAATGTTTCTGAGGTAAATGTTATGCAGAAGCCTCTCTAGCGTAATATACCTAAAGTATAGGCTAAAAATCGGCAATATCGGCATCAATCAGCATCAACAATACTATTGAATTCTTCATTCTATCGGGATTAAAATCATTTGAAACGATATACATTGAAGTAACTTGGAGCAATAATTTATAGGAAAAACCACATATTAATGATAATACCAAACACTACAATTTTCATTACGAGAAAAACCTGAAAAATTTTCATTACTGATACTACCCATATATAGTGTGAGATAGGAGGTAAGAGAGATAAATAAGCCAGCTCTTCGAAATGCCCATATAACACACCTATCCGGGTTGTCGACAGTAAATTAAACGCATCAGAAACAAAACTAGAGACTTCAAACGGTTCAAGGTCATAGACTTCAAAAGGCTGAGCGCTAACTATTTCCCACGAATGGCTAGCTTAACAAAGATGTGTACAAAGCTGTACAAAACCTGTTACATCAACAAACATGACAGACATCTAAGCTGCGTCGAAATCCAGGAAACACCCATCTTGAATTATCCGACAGACATACTTCACATTGATGTAATGGATATCAAAAATGAAAAGTTCATCTTATGTTTGGACATTCGGTATCATTTAAATTATGTACTCTGCTGAAATGATTATATCTAGATCGGTTTCAGGTTTTAAATTGTCTTATTTAGCGAGTGTATAAAACAGTTTCCATGATGTAACCCACGTTTCTGATGCTCAATCACCTACACCTAAATATACTTCACTCACACGACATTTCAAAAAATTTTCCGTTCTACGATATAGCACTAAGGATTTCCGGCAATTCTAACCTGCAATTTTAAATTAAATACTCGGGTTATGATATCAAAACGATCGGAAGAATTTTAGAAAGTTTTAAGTTCTGACTTTAATTTACACCTTGTCGAATTACACGTAGAAGTAATAAATAAGTCTGGAAGGCCAAACTTCCTAACAATAGTCATATTATATTGGTATAATTTTGATATGAACCGTGGAAGTCCGATAAATCAAGACAGCATAATATAAAAATTACTAACTCTTGTATTATTTTCAAGACCATCCCTATTTGAATTGGTTGGTCGGTTGAATGGAATTTCTATCTGAGACGGAGTTTTTCTATAAGTTTTTTTTTTTAATATAATGGTAAACTCGTTCAGCTTTTAATATAATGGTAAACTCGTTCAGTCTACTACCTGTTAGATAACCTGGAACTCTCAGTAATGCAATTTAATAACCTGACGACTAAATGATAATAACAAGGCGATTACGAATGTAATTCTCAAACTCAAACCCTTGAGAGACATTACCTTTGACACATATTATATATTTTGTACGAATTAAAGTGTTATCGACCATATCAAAAGGCTACGTAACAAAAAAAAAACTAAAAATAGAGCCGTATATTTCTATAAATTGTTTATGACTAAATAAATGCTACTTAAGTTCATTGATCCATACATCCCAGAGGAACAGTTCGGCTTTCGTGCCGGACACTCCGCTACCCAAGCAGTCCTAGGGCTGAAAAATTCGATTAAAAACGCCAAACGATTCGGTCGTTCAACCATCGCAGCATTTCTGGATATAGAAAAAGCTTTTGACACAGTCTGGCATAAAGGTTTGGTCTATAAGCTCATTCAACGTGGTATTCCTCACTACCTTATTAAGTTAATCGAGTCATATCTTACAAATAGGAATTTCTACGTTTCTCTGAATCAACATAGTTCAAGTTCCAAACCAATAGCTGCAGGAGTCGCTCAAGGCTCAATCCTAGGTCCACACCTTTTCTCATTCTTCTATCATGATATCCCTAAGCCTGATAACAAAGATACTAAAATCCAAATATACGCCGATGACACGGCTATTTTCACATCTTCAATTAGCGCACGCAAATCGAGCGAGAGGCTTTCTAAATACCTTAACCAGTATTCTATATATGCAAGGAAATGGAAGATTAAAGTCAACTCGTCTAAAACTGAAATCATTCATTTCCACCCCAACCAATATAGCAAAATGCCCAAAGCTGACCCTATTTCGTTCGAAGGCAGCATCTTAGAATACAAATCTCAAGTCAAACATCTCGGTGTAATTATAGATAGCAAGCTATCACCTGTTGCTCACATTAAGATTATTCGAAAAAAGGTTTTTGCGGCACGCCGCCTTCTATACCAGTTTCTCAAACGAAATAGTGGAGTTTCCCCTAAAAACAAGCTAAGACTTTACAAGGCATATCTGAGGCCCATTATAACCTATGCCATCCCTGCATGGATGGGAGAATTGTCCTTAAGCCACTGGAAACAAATTGTCCCTTTGCAATCTACCAGCCTTCGATTTGTATTTGATGATTGGCCTAAACCTCCAACCTACAAATGCACAAGTAATTTAGATCTCGAAAAACGCGCGAATCTAGAGAGCCTCATTAGTTTCGCTAGGCGACTCCAATCAAAATTCATCGATAGGATATCAAATTCTGAGACACTATCCCTTCGCGAAATTCCTCACTCATGGGACCTGGAACTCGCGGGAGAGTATAACAAATAAATATGTCACCTATGCCATACATTTCCATTTCAATTTTAATTTTTAATAAAATCTTAATTCTAAATAAATGAATCAAATAAATTAACAGTTTCCAAGATACAAAATAAAAATGTATAATCAAATAAATCATGTATATATGTAAATAAATTAGAATAAGTAGTTAAAATTAGTTAAAATAAATATAAGTAGTATAAGTAGCCAAAAATAGTTTAAGCCAATAGTTTTAAGTCAATCACTCAAGATAAAAGATGATAAAGTTTAGGCTAAGAATCTTAGTTAAGGAAATAATGTATGTAAATATCAACTAAATGAATAATTTTTTAATTTAAAAAAAAAAAAAAAATATTATGAACCTGTAAACATCTGTATATAAAATAATTTAAATAAATGTTGTATATATGTATATAGTTTAGGTTAAGTAGATAATAGTAGTTTAATTAATTAAAATAGTTTTAAGCCAATAAATATATCTCAAATACTTAAGAAATTTAACTAAAATACTTATTAATAATAGATGATAAAGTTTAGGCTAAGAATCTTAACTAAGAAAATTTATGGAAATATTGACTAAATAAAAAATTTTTATTTATAAAAAAATGACGTTATTGTAGTTTGGTCTCTGTAGCCTGATGAGAGAGTGAATTTTTTAATTTGTACATCAAATTTAATTCACATATTATTCTGATGAGCTCGATCGAAACCGAACTGAATGCTATTCTTGAACTATGGCGAAAATTTTCGGTATCTTAAATTTTCGTAACGCTGTTTTCGTAATCGTAATGGAGAAATCATTAATTGATATTCTTGAAACTATTACGGAAACAAACCCGTGGTGAATAAAAAAAAAAAAAAAAAAATATATATATATATATATATATATATATATATATATATATATATATATATATATATATATATATATATATATATATATATATATATATATATATATATATATATATATATATATATATATATATATATATATATATATATATATATATTTAGAGAGAGAGAAAAAGAGAGAGAATTGCTATCTTGAAAGAAGACGCTCCATATTAGTACTAAACTGAAAGCTCTATCTTGATCAGCTCTCTCATTGCAGTATTCCTCCACCATATACAATTAAAAAAAGAAATATAATGCTTCGTTTCATTGTAACAGTTCGGTTTCGATCGAGCTTATAATGTAATTAATATAATGCTTCGTTTCATTGTAACCGAACTGTTACAATGAAACGAACCATTATATTTCTTTTTTTAATTGTATATGGTGGAGGAATACTGCAATGAGAGAGCTGATCAAGATAGAGCTTTCAGTTTTGTACTAATATGGAGCGTCTATATATATATATATATATATTATATATATATATATATATATATATATATATATATATATATATATATATATATATATATATATATATATATATATTTTTTTTATTTTTTATTCACCACGGGTTTGTTTCCGTAATAGTTTCAAGAATATCAATTAATGATTTCTCCATTACGATTACGAAAACAGCGTTACGAAAATTTAAGATACCGAAAATTTTCGCCATAGTTCAAGAATAGCATTCAGTTCGGTTTCGATCGAGCTCATCAGAATAATATGTGAATTAAATTTGATGTACAAATTAAAAAATTCACTCTCTCATCAGGCTACAGAGACCAAACTACAATAACGTCATTTTTTTATAAATAAAAATTTTTTATTTAGTCAATATTTCCATAAATTTTCTTAGTTAAGATTCTTAGCCTAAACTTTATCATCTATTATTAATAAGTATTTTAGTTAAATTTCTTAAGTATTTGAGATATATTTATTGGCTTAAAACTATTTTAATTAATTAAACTACTATTATCTACTTAACCTAAACTATATACATATATACAACATTTATTTAAATTATTTTATGATACAGATGTTTACAGGTTCATAATATTTTTTTTTTTTTTTTAAATTAAAAAATTATTTATTTAGTTGATATTTACATACATTATTTCCTTAACTAAGATTCTTAGCCTAAACTTTATCATCTTTTATCTTGAGTGATTGACTTAAAACTATTGGCTTAAACTATTTTTGGCTACTTATACTACTTATATTTATTTTAACTAATTTTAACTACTTATTCTAATTTATTTACATATATACATGATTTATTTGATTATACATTTTTATTTTGTATCTTGGAAACTGTTAATTTATTTGATTCATTTATTTAGAATTAAGATTTTATTAAAAATTAAAATTGAAATGGAAATGTATGGCATAGGTGACATATTTATTTGTTATACTCTCCCGCGAGTTCCAGGTCCCATGAGTGAGGAATTTCGCGAAGGGATAGTGTCTCAGAATTTGATATCCTATCGATGAATTTTGATTGGAGTCGCCTAGCGAAACTAATGAGGCTCTCTAGATTCGCGCGTTTTTCGAGATCTAAATTACTTGTGCATTTGTAGGTTGGAGGTTTAGGCCAATCATCAAATACAAATCGAAGGCTGGTAGATTGCAAAGGGACAATTTGTTTCCAGTGGCTTAAGGACAATTCTCCCATCCATGCAGGGATGGCATAGGTTATAATGGGCCTCAGATATGCCTTGTAAAGTCTTAGCTTGTTTTTAGGGGAAACTCCACTATTTCGTTTGAGAAACTGGTATAGAAGGCGGCGTGCCGCAAAAACCTTTTTTCGAATAATCTTAATGTGAGCAACAGGTGATAGCTTGCTATCTATAATTACACCGAGATGTTTGACTTGAGATTTGTATTCTAAGATGCTGCCTTCGAACGAAATAGGGTCAGCTTTGGGCATTTTGCTATATTGGTTGGGGTGGAAATGAATGATTTCAGTTTTAGACGAGTTGACTTTAATCTTCCATTTCCTTGCATATATAGAATACTGGTTAAGGTATTTAGAAAGCCTCTCGCTCGATTTGCGTGCGCTAATTGAAGATGTGAAAATAGCCGTGTCATCGGCGTATATTTGGATTTTAGTATCTTTGTTATCAGGCTTAGGGATATCATGATAGAAGAATGAGAAAAGGTGTGGACCTAGGATTGAGCCTTGAGCGACTCCTGCAGCTATTGGTTTGGAACTTGAACTATGTTGATTCAGAGAAACGTAGAAATTCCTATTTGTAAGATATGACTCGATTAACTTAATAAGGTAGTGAGGAATACCACGTTGAATGAGCTTATAGACCAAACCTTTATGCCAGACTGTGTCAAAAGCTTTTTCTATATCCAGAAATGCTGCGATGGTTGAACGACCGAATCGTTTGGCGTTTTTAATCGAATTTTTCAGCCTTAGGACTGCTTGGGTAGCGGAGTGTCCGGCACGAAAGCCGAACTGTTCCTCTGGGATGTATGGATCAATGAACTTAAGTAGCATTTATTTAGTCATAAACAATTTATAGAAATATACGGCTCTATTTTTAGTTTTTTTTTTGTTACGTAGCCTTTTGATATGGTCGATAACACTTTAATTCGTACAAAATATATAATATGTGTCAAAGGTAATGTCTCTCAAGGGTTTGAGTTTGAGAATTACATTCGTAATCGCCTTGTTATTATCATTTAGTCGTCAGGTTATTAAATTGCATTACTGAGAGTTCCAGGTTATCTAACAGGTAGTAGACTGAACGAGTTTACCATTATATTAAAAGCTGAACGAGTTTACCATTATATTAAAAAAAAAAACTTATAGAAAAACTCCGTCTCAGATAGAAATTCCATTCAACCGACCAACCAATTCAAATAGGGATGGTCTTGAAAATAATACAAGAGTTAGTAATTTTTATATTATGCTGTCTTGATTTATCGGACTTCCACGGTTCATATCAAAATTATACCAATATAATATGACTATTGTTAGGAAGTTTGGCCTTCCAGACTTATTTATTACTTCTACGTGTAATTCGACAAGGTGTAAATTAAAGTCAGAACTTAAAACTTTCTAAAATTCTTCCGATCGTTTTGATATCATAACCCGAGTATTTAATTTAAAATTGCAGGTTAGAATTGCCGGAAATCCTTAGTGCTATATCGTAGAACGGAAAATTTTTTGAAATGTCGTGTGAGTGAAGTATATTTAGGTGTAGGTGATTGAGCATCAGAAACGTGGGTTACATCATGGAAACTGTTTTATACACTCGCTAAATAAGACAATTTAAAACCTGAAACCGATCTAGATATAATCATTTCAGCAGAGTACATAATTTAAATGATACCGAATGTCCAAACATAAGATGAACTTTTCATTTTTGATATCCATTACATCAATGTGAAGTATGTCTGTCGGATAATTCAAGATGGGTGTTTCCTGGATTTCGACGCAGCTTAGATGTCTGTCATGTTTGTTGATGTAACAGGTTTTGTACAGCTTTGTACACATCTTTGTTAAGCTAGCCATTCGTGGGAAATAGTTAGCGCTCAGCCTTTTGAAGTCTATGACCTTGAACCGTTTGAAGTCTCTAGTTTTGTTTGTGATGCGTTTAATTTACTGTCGACAACCCGGATAGGTGTGTTATATGGGCATTTCGAAGAGCTGGCTTATTTATCTCTCTTACCTCCTATCTCACACTATATATGGGTAGTATCAGTAATGAAAATTTTTCAGGTTTTTCTCGTAATGAAAATTGTAGTGTTTGGTATTATCATTAATATGTGGTTTTTCCTATAAATTATTGCTCCAAGTTACTTCAATGTATATCGTTTCAAATGATTTTAATCCCGATAGAATGAAGAATTCAATAGTATTGTTGATGCTGATTGATGCCGATATTGCCGATTTTTAGCCTATACTTTAGGTATATTACGCTAGAGAGGCTTCTGCATAACATTTACCTCAGAAACATTTTCAGTATACTACGATCGTCATTGGATATTTTTTCTTTTATTGGTTATAATAGTCTTCTTCTGGTTAAGTTTCTATGTGGTTGATCTTCTCTTGTCTCATTGATTCGTTATGGTTAGAAAAATCTCATTTAGATATTTGATTATCTTGACTAGTTGAACGGTTGATGTAGTTTACCTGTCTCTTTTGTATTGGTGGTTCAATATCCATTGGCGTTAATGGTAATGATGGGGGTAAGATATTTTGATTTTGATTGACATAATATAAAGTAATTTTGGTGTTGTATATTGTAAGCCATGTTTCTCCGATGTATTGTACCTTCGTTTATTCGGGGATTTGGTGAGTTGTTGTATTAAAATTGGTTTATTGGAGCTGTTATAACGCTGTTGATATTTCTTTTGTGTATCAACAGGTTTCTGAAATTTAAATTTTGAGTCTCTAAATGGAATGCGTATGCCTTTGGTAGCGTGATTGGTTTTTGGATTACAAGCATCTTAGACAAATTTCCGTTCAATTCCCGGACGAAAATGTCTAAAACTTTATTCCTATACCATTCTTCATTAAAAATATAATAAGATATAAGAGCGTTGCCTCAGATTACATGTCTTATTTGTTCAATTATTACCCTGTAAATCGGTCTTTTTCGCAATGTACTGCGTAAACTATAATAATAATATTAAAATTTAAGTTGGTATACACTTTCGGAAATTACTAAAACAAAAGTTAATTTATCTGATTTAATACTTTGTCTTATTAAAATCGCAGTACGAGTAGAAAGCGGAGACCACACCATGATGCATATTTGAGCTGTGACTGGACCAAATATTGATACAAGGTGTTAAATGCTCTTGAACTGGTAAATTCTTTTAAAGTATATGCGACTAAGCATAAAGTAAGCTCAAGCCGTGATGAAGCCAATATGCCAAACATTATACCAAGATCCTTCAGTTCCTTAAAATAATACATTTTTCTTAGACTATAAATAATTTGCATCAATATCTTTCTGCAAATTATAACTGCGTCAGATTTGTAGCGAATAGGAGAAAATATATTTAAGTAATCTGCATAAATTAGCCAGCAAGCAGATTTATTAACTATAGTAATATTGTTGATAAACAATATAGGCAAATGAGTGGTCTAGGTGAGAAACTTTAGGCACACCTCAATGTACCTTAAACTTAGTATAAATGATATTTAATTGAGCATTTTGCCTCAATTACTTCTATGGCTCGTCTCGAGAACACAATCAAGTTAGATACCGTAGAATGTGTTTTATGAAAACCGTGTTGACGAGCAATTATAAGTTACTTTAAACCAACAACCATACAGTCACTAACAATTTATTCGAAAGGCTTTGCAATTGGGGATAATACCAATATCTCCATATAGTTAGGAGCATCGTTCATGCATAATATAAATACACATAATACTACCATGGTATGTTAGATGTTGCTACTGGTATCGTTTTAAAATAATCAAAATATTTGTATATGTATAATCGCCTAAATGTCGTATATTTATACTAAATGTTGACCATATTCTATCGACCCGAAATCTGGAACATCAATGGGAAACTGTTTTTTTTTTCTTATGATGGTAGTATACTATGTGTATTTATATTATAGTTCATGTCACGCGACTTGAACATTTGTGTACAAAGTATAACATCAATACAATGATATTGTAATGTCTCAGGTTGCCAGACAGCCACAGCTTCCTGCCCTTCAATGTCCTTTGAAATTGCATGAAAACTCATTTTTCTTTTTTAAAAATAATTGACTTTAACAATCACACTGACTGAGGGAAACCAACGAATTAAATTATTAAACTTTAGAACATCGCATAATTTTTTTCATTCTTTGTACGCTTATTTTATCAATACAAAATTTGATGAAGATGACGAATGTAGGTTAAAATTATGATCTCTTATGATCATGTGTTAGTATAGGGGCGATTTTATTTTTCAGCTGATAACGATCATAAGTTTTTAATTAATTGCACAATTTCGCAAAAAAAAATTGATGAAGATGACTAATAAGATTTTATTATGGTAAAATTATGATCTCTTATGACCATGTGTTAGAATAGGGGCATCATAATTTTATTAGTAATAAAAAGGGGTAAAATTATAAAACTATACGTAAATTATATTATTTATTCCCCCTAAATTAAAAATTAATTTTTTTTTTGTTTCAACTGATAATGATCATAAGCTTTTTAATTAATTAATTGCACAATTTCGCAAAAAAAAAATTGATGAAGATGACTAATAAAATTTAAGATTTTATTTAGGGTAAAATTATGATCTCTTATGATCATGTGTTGGAATAGGGTCGCAACAAAAATTAAAAAATTTTGGCGCGAAAACTAATTACGAAAAACAATTTAAAAAAAATTAATCCACGAAAAAATTACGAACAAAAAATTATGAAACAATGGCGCAAAAGAAAATGTTACCAAAAAAAAAAAAAAAAAAACAAAAACAAAAACAAAAACAAAAACAAAAACAAAAACAAAAACAAAAACAAAAACAAAAACAAAAACAAAAACAAAAACAAAAACAAAAACAAAAACAAAAACAAAAACAAAAACAAAAACAAAAACAAAAACAAAAACAAAAACAAAAACAAAGAAAAACAAAAACAAAAACAAAAACAAAAACAAAAACAAAAACAAAAACAAAAACAAAAACAAAAACAAAAACAAAAACAAAAACAAAAACAAAAACAAAAACAAAAACAAAAACAAAAACAAAAACAAAAACAAAAACAAAAACAAAAACAAAAACAAAAACAAAAACAAAAACAAAAACACAAAACAAAAACAAAAACAAAAACAAAAACAAAAACAAAAACAAAAACAAAAACAAAAAACAAAAACAAAAACAAAAACAAAAACAAAAACAAAAACAAAAACAAAAACAAAAACAAAAACAAAAACAAAAACAAAAACAAAAACAAAAACAAAAACAAAAACAAAAACAAAAACAAAAACAAAAACAAAAACAAAAACAAAAACAAAAACAAAAACAAAAACAAAAACAAAAACAAAAACAAAAACAAAAACAAAAACAAAAACAAAAACAAAAACAAAAACAAAAACAAAAACAAAAACAAAAACAAAAACAAAAACAAAAACAAAAACAAAAACAAAAACAAAAACAAAAACAAAAACAAAAACAAAAACAAAAACAAAAACAAAAACAAAAACAAAAACAAAAACAAAAACAAAAACAAAAACAAAAACAAAAACAAAAACAAAAACAAAAACAAAAACAAAAACAAAAACAAAAACAAAAACAAAAACAAAAACAAAAACAAAAACAAAAACAAAAACAAAAACAAAAACAAAAACAAAAACAAAAACAAAAACAAAAACAAAAACAAAACAAAAACAAAAACAAAAACAAAAACAAAAACAAAAACAAAAACAAAAACAAAAACAAAAACAAAAACAAAAACAAAAACAAAAACAAAAACAAAAACAAAAACAAAAACAAAAACAAAAACAAAAACAAAAACAAAAACAAAAACAAAAACAAAAACAAAAACAAAAACAAAAACAAAAACAAAAACAAAAACAAAAACAAAAACAAAAACAAAAACAAAAACAAAAACAAAAACAAAAACAAAAACAAAAACAAAAACAAAAACAAAAACAAAAACAAAAACAAAAACAAAAACAAAAACAAAAACAAAAACAAAAACAAAAACAAAAACAAAAACAAAAACAAAAACAAAAACAAAAACAAAAACAAAAACAAAAACAAAAACAAAAACAAAAACAAAAACAAAAACAAAAACAAAAACAAAAACAAAAACAAAAACAAAAACAAAAACAAAAACAAAAACAAAAACAAAAACAAAAACAAAAACAAAAACAAAAACAAAAACAAAAACAAAAACAAAAACAAAAACAAAAACAAAAACAAAAACAAAAACAAAAACAAAAACAAAAACAAAAACAAAAACAAAAACAACAAAAACAAAACAAAAACAAAAACAAAAACAAAAACAAAAACAAAAACAAAAACAAAAACAAAAACAAAAACAAAAACAAAAACAAAAACAAAAACAAAAACAAAAACAAAAACAAAAACAAAAACAAAAACAAAAACAAAAACAAAAACAAAAACAAAAACAAAAACAAAAACAAAACAAAAACAAAAACAAAAACAAAAACAAAAACAAAAACAAAAACAAAAACAAAAACAAAAACAAAAACAAAAACAAAAACAAAAACAAAAACAAAAACAAAAACAAAAACAAAAACAAAAACAAAAACAAAAACAAAAACAAAAACAAAAACAAAAACAAAAACAAAAACAAAAACAAAAACAAAAACAAAAACAAAAACAAAAACAAAAACAAAAACAAAAACAAAAACAAAAACAAAAACAAAAACAAAAACAAAAACAAAAACAAAAACAAAAACAAAAACAAAAACAAAAACAAAAACAAAAACAAAAACAAAAACAAAAACAAAAACAAAAACAAAAACAAAAACAAAAACAAAAACAAAAACAAAAACAAAAACAAAAACAAAAACAAAAACAAAAACAAAAACAAAAACAAAAACAAAAACAAAAACAAAAACAAAAACAAAAACAAAAACAAAAACAAAAACAAAAACAAAAACAAAAACAAAAACAAAAACAAAAACAAAAACAAAAACAAAAACAAAAACAAAAACAAAAACAAAAACAAAAACAAAAACAAAAACAAAAACAAAAACAAAAACAAAAACAAAAACAAAAACAAAAACAAAAACAAAAACAAAAACAAAAACAAAAACAAAAACAAAAACAAAAACAAAAACAAAAACAAAAACAAAAACAAAAACAAAAACAAAAACAAAAACAAAAACAAAAACAAAAACAAAAACAAAAACAAAAACAAAAACAAAAACAAAAACAAAAACAAAAACAAAAACAAAAACAAAAACAAAAACAAAAACAAAAACAAAAACAAAAACAAAAACAAAAACAAAAACAAAAACAAAAACAAAAACAAAAACAAAAACAAAAACAAAAACAAAAACAAAAACAAAAACAAAAACAAAAACAAAAACAAAAACAAAAACAAAAACAAAAACAAAAACAAAAACAAAAACAAAAACAAAAACAAAAACAAAAACAAAAACAAAAACAAAAACAAAAACAAAAACAAAAACAAAAACAAAAACAAAAACAAAAACAAAAACAAAAACAAAAACAAAAACAAAAACAAAAACAAAAACAAAAACAAAAACAAAAACAAAAACAAAAACAAAAACAAAAACAAAAACAAAAACAAAAACAAAAACAAAAACAAAAACAAAAACAAAAACAAAAACAAAAACAAAAACAAAAACAAAAACAAAAACAAAAACAAAAACAAAAACAAAAACAAAAACAAAAACAAAAACAAAAACAAAAACAAAAACAAAAACAAAAACAAAAACAAAAACAAAAACAAAAACAAAAACAAAAACAAAAACAAAAACAAAAACAAAAACAAAAACAAAAACAAAAACAAAAACAAAAACAAAAACAAAAACAAAAACAAAAACAAAAACAAAAACAAAAACAAAAACAAAAACAAAAACAAAAACAAAAACAAAAACAAAAACAAAAACAAAAACAAAAACAAAAACAAAAACAAAAACAAAAACAAAAACAAAAACAAAAACAAAAACAAAAACAAAAACAAAAACAAAAACAAAAACAAAAACAAAAACAAAAACAAAAACAAAAACAAAAACAAAAACAAAAACAAAAACAAAAACAAAAACAAAAACAAAAACAAAAACAAAAACAAAAACAAAAACAAAAACAAAAACAAAAACAAAAACAAAAACAAAAACAAAAACAAAAACAAAAACAAAAACAAAAACAAAAACAAAAACAAAAACAAAAACAAAAACAAAAACAAAAACAAAAACAAAAACAAAAACAAAAACAAAAACAAAAACAAAAACAAAAACAAAAACAAAAACAAAAACAAAAACAAAAACAAAAACAAAAACAAAAACAAAAACAAAAACAAAAACAAAAACAAAAACAAAAACAAAAACAAAAACAAAAACAAAAACAAAAACAAAAACAAAAACAAAAACAAAAACAAAAACAAAAACAAAAACAAAAACAAAAACAAAAACAAAAACAAAAACAAAAACAAAAACAAAAACAAAAACAAAAACAAAAACAAAAACAAAAACAAAAACAAAAACAAAAACAAAAACAAAAACAAAAACAAAAACAAAAACAAAAACAAAAACAAAAACAAAAACAAAAACAAAAACAAAAACAAAAACAAAAACAAAAACAAAAACAAAAACAAAAACAAAAACAAAAACAAAAACAAAAACAAAAACAAAAACAAAAACAAAAACAAAAACAAAAACAAAAACAAAAACAAAAACAAAAACAAAAACAAAAACAAAAACAAAAACAAAAACAAAAACAAAAACAAAAACAAAAACAAAAACAAAAACAAAAACAAAAACAAAAACAAAAACAAAAACAAAAACAAAAACAAAAACAAAAACAAAAACAAAAACAAAAACAAAAACAAAAACAAAAACAAAAACAAAAACAAAAACAAAAACAAAAACAAAAACAAAAACAAAAACAAAAACAAAAACAAAAACAAAAACAAAAACAAAAACAAAAACAAAAACAAAAACAAAAACAAAAACAAAAACAAAAACAAAAACAAAAACAAAAACAAAAACAAAAACAAAAACAAAAACAAAAACAAAAACAAAAACAAAAACAAAAACAAAAACAAAAACAAAAACAAAAACAAAAACAAAAACAAAAACAAAAACAAAAACAAAAACAAAAACAAAAACAAAAACAAAAACAAAAACAAAAACAAAAACAAAAACAAAAACAAAAACAAAAACAAAAACAAAAACAAAAACAAAAACAAAAACAAAAACAAAAACAAAAACAAAAACAAAAACAAAAACAAAAACAAAAACAAAAACAAAAACAAAAACAAAAACAAAAACAAAAACAAAAACAAAAACAAAAACAAAAACAAAAACAAAAACAAAAACAAAAACAAAAACAAAAACAAAAACAAAAACAAAAACAAAAACAAAAACAAAAACAAAAACAAAAACAAAAACAAAAACAAAAACAAAAACAAAAACAAAAACAAAAACAAAAACAAAAACAAAAACAAAAACAAAAACAAAAACAAAAACAAAAACAAAAACAAAAACAAAAACAAAAACAAAAACAAAAACAAAAACAAAAACAAAAACAAAAACAAAAACAAAAACAAAAACAAAAACAAAAACAAAAACAAAAACAAAAACAAAAACAAAAACAAAAACAAAAACAAAAACAAAAACAAAAACAAAAACAAAAACAAAAACAAAAACAAAAACAAAAACAAAAACAAAAACAAAAACAAAAACAAAAACAAAAACAAAAACAAAAACAAAAACAAAAACAAAAACAAAAACAAAAACAAAAACAAAAACAAAAACAAAAACAAAAACAAAAACAAAAACAAAAACAAAAACAAAAACAAAAACAAAAACAAAAACAAAAACAAAAACAAAAACAAAAACAAAAACAAAAACAAAAACAAAAACAAAAACAAAAACAAAAACAAAAACAAAAACAAAAACAAAAACAAAAACAAAAACAAAAACAAAAACAAAAACAAAAACAAAAACAAAAACAAAAACAAAAACAAAAACAAAAACAAAAACAAAAACAAAAACAAAAACAAAAACAAAAACAAAAACAAAAACAAAAACAAAAACAAAAACAAAAACAAAAACAAAAACAAAAACAAAAACAAAAACAAAAACAAAAACAAAAACAAAAACAAAAACAAAAACAAAAACAAAAACAAAAACAAAAACAAAAACAAAAACAAAAACAAAAACAAAAACAAAAACAAAAACAAAAACAAAAACAAAAACAAAAACAAAAACAAAAACAAAAACAAAAACAAAAACAAAAACAAAAACAAAAACAAAAACAAAAACAAAAACAAAAACAAAAACAAAAACAAAAACAAAAACAAAAACAAAAACAAAAACAAAAACAAAAACAAAAACAAAAACAAAAACAAAAACAAAAACAAAAACAAAAACAAAAACAAAAACAAAAACAAAAACAAAAACAAAAACAAAAACAAAAACAAAAACAAAAACAAAAACAAAAACAAAAACAAAAACAAAAACAAAAACAAAAACAAAAACAAAAACAAAAACAAAAACAAAAACAAAAACAAAAACAAAAACAAAAACAAAAACAAAAACAAAAACAAAAACAAAAACAAAAACAAAAACAAAAACAAAAACAAAAACAAAAACAAAAACAAAAACAAAAACAAAAACAAAAACAAAAACAAAAACAAAAACAAAAACAAAAACAAAAACAAAAACAAAAACAAAAACAAAAACAAAAACAAAAACAAAAACAAAAACAAAAACAAAAACAAAAACAAAAACAAAAACAAAAACAAAAACAAAAACAAAAACAAAAACAAAAACAAAAACAAAAACAAAAACAAAAACAAAAACAAAAACAAAAACAAAAACAAAAACAAAAACAAAAACAAAAACAAAAACAAAAACAAAAACAAAAACAAAAACAAAAACAAAAACAAAAACAAAAACAAAAACAAAAACAAAAACAAAAACAAAAACAAAAACAAAAACAAAAACAAAAACAAAAACAAAAACAAAAACAAAAACAAAAACAAAAACAAAAACAAAAACAAAAACAAAAACAAAAACAAAAACAAAAACAAAAACAAAAACAAAAACAAAAACAAAAACAAAAACAAAAACAAAAACAAAAACAAAAACAAAAACAAAAACAAAAACAAAAACAAAAACAAAAACAAAAACAAAAACAAAAACAAAAACAAAAACAAAAACAAAAACAAAAACAAAAACAAAAACAAAAACAAAAACAAAAACAAAAACAAAAACAAAAACAAAAACAAAAACAAAAACAAAAACAAAAACAAAAACAAAAACAAAAACAAAAACAAAAACAAAAACAAAAACAAAAACAAAAACAAAAACAAAAACAAAAACAAAAACAAAAACAAAAACAAAAACAAAAACAAAAACAAAAACAAAAACAAAAACAAAAACAAAAAACAAAAACAAAAACAAAAACAAAAACAAAAACAAAAACAAAAACAAAAACAAAAACAAAAACAAAAACAAAAACAAAAACAAAAACAAAAACAAAAACAAAAACAAAAACAAAAACAAAAACAAAAACAAAAACAAAAACAAAAACAAAAACAAAAATCAAAACAAAAACAAAAACAAAAACAAAAACAAAAACAAAAACAAAAACAAAAACAAAAACAAAAATCAAAACAAAAACAAAAACAAAAAAATCACAGTCAATCACGTGTGACCTTGACCTTGACCTTGACCTAAAAAAGAAAATCACAGTCAATCACGTGTGACCTTGACCTTGACCTGTCATCAATTACTAATCACCCTTCATCAATCACCTGTTATCAATAAACCAATCACCTGTCACCTATCAATCGATCACCTGTCACCCACACATCAATCAATCATCTGTCAATCACCTGTACACCTGTTTGGCGCCGAAAAAAAAATCACAGTCAATCACGTGTGACCTTGACTTTGACCTTGACCTGTCAATCAATTACTAATCACCCTTCATCAATCACCTGTTATCTATAAACCAATCACCTGTCACCTATCAATCGATCACCTGTCACCCACACATCAATCAATCATCTGTCAATCACCTGTCACCTATCAATCGATCACCTGTCACCCACACATCAATCAATCATCTGTCAATCACCTGTACACCTGTTTGGCGCCGAAAAAAATAAATCACAGTCAATCACGTGTGACCTTGACCTTGACCTAAAAAAAAAAAATCACAGTCAATCACGTGTGACCTTGACCCGAATTAAAAAATCACAGTCAATCACGTGTGACCTTGACCTAAAAAAAAAAAATCACAGTCAATCACGTGTGACCTTGACCTAAAAAAAAAAAAAATCACAGTCAATCACACCTTTACACCTGTACACCTGTCCTTGACAGCGTGGGAATTTTTTTAAAAAAAAGTTCCCACGCTATACCGTCCCAATACCTACTAACATGGGGACGACCTTTAGCTTTTTTAAAACGGCATTAAATCTCTTATCAAAATTTCAGCCCATCCGCCAATTTTTCGAAAAAACAAGGAAGGTAGCTGCTACCTTTGTTAACAGCCAAAAAAGCTATATATTTCGATAAGTTTCACTTTTTCATGCGTGAAAATTTCTTACGAGAGTTGTGTTGAACGGATTAGCCTGAATTTTTTAAATTCAGGTAGGTAACTTATCTGCCCACGACGACCATTGGTTTCAAGTCTCCAGCTTCTTTGGTTCCGACGGTAGAAATTTTTGAAGTGTAAACAAATTGGGTGCGAAAATCCGTAGCATTAACGATTACTCGAAAACTAAAGGAACTAAAAAAAAGGTGACATATCTGCCTACAACGACCATCTGTTTCAAGTCTCCAGCTTCTTTGGTTCCGATGGTAGGAATTTTTGAAGTGTAAAAAAATTGGGTGCGAAAATCCGTAGCATTAACGATTACTCGAAAACTAAAGGAGCTAAAAAAACCCCCTCGTGACAACATGGTGACGAATTTTAGCTATTTTAAAAGGACATTAGTTCCTTAATTTAAATTTTGATCCATCTGCCAGTTTTTCGAAAAAACAAGGAAGGAGCTACCTTTGTTAACAGCCAAAAAAGCTATATATTTCGATAAGTTTCACTTTTTTCATGCGTGAAAATTTCTTGCGAGAGTTGTGTTGGACGGATTGGCTTGAATTTTTTAAAACCATGTAGGTGACATATCTACCTACATCGACCATTGGTTTTTGATCTTTAGCTTTTTTGGTTCTGACGGTAGAAATTTTTGAAGTGTAAAAAAATTTGTTGCTAAAATCCGTAGCATTAACGATTACTCGAAAACTAAAGGAGCTAAAAAAAACCCCCTCGTGACAACATGGGAACGACCTTTAGCTTTTTTAAAACGGCATTAAATCTCTTATCAAAATTTCAGCCCATCCGCCAATTTTTCGAAAAAACAAGGAAGGTAGCTGCTACCTTTGTTAACAGCCAAAAAAGCTATATATTTCGATAAGTTTCACTTTTTTCATGCGTGAAAATTTCTTACGAGAGTTGTGTTGAACGGGCTGGCCTGAATTTTTTAAAACCAGGTAGGTGACTTATCTGCCCACGACGACCATTGGTTTCAAGTCTCCAGCTTCTTTGGTTCCGACGGTAGAAATTTTTGAAGTGTAAAAAAATTGGGTGCGAAAATCCGTAGCATTAACGATTACTCGAAAACTAAAGGAACTAAAAAAAAGGTGACATATCTGCCTACAACGACCATCTGTTTCAAGTCTCCAGCTTCTTTGGTTCCGATATATATTTCGATAAGTTTCACTTTTTTCATGCGTGAAAATTTCTTACGAGAGTTGTGTTGGACGGATTGGCTTGAATTTTTTAAAACCAGGTAGGTGACGTATCTACCTACAACGACCATTGGTTTTTGATCTTTAGCTTTTTTGGTTCCGACGGTAGAAATTTTTAAAGTGTAAAAAAATTTGTTGCGAAAATCCGTAGCATTAACGATTACTCGAAAACTAAAGGAGCTAAAAAAAACCCCCTCGTGAAAACATGGGAACGACCTTAAGCTATTTTAAAACGGCATTAAATCTTAAATCTAAATTTCAGCCCATCTGCCAATTTTTCGAAAAAACAAGGAAGGTAGCTGCTACTTTGTTAACAGCCAAAAAAGCTATATATTTCGATAAGTTCCACTTTTTTCATGCGTGAAAATTTCTTACGGGAGTTGTGTTCAACGGATTGGCCTGATTTTTTCGATCGTATGTAGGTGACATATCTATCTACAAAAACCATTGGTTTCAGGTCTCCAGCTTTTTTGGTTCCGACGGTAGAAATTTTTGAAGTGTAAAAAAATTGGGTGCGAAAACTGTAGCATTAACGATTACTCAAAAACTAAAGGAGCCAAAAAAAAACCCTCGTAATAACATGGGGGCGACCCTTAGCCATTTTAAAACGGCATTAAATCTCTATTCTAAATTTTAGCCCATCTGCCAATTTTTCGAAAAAACAAGGAAGGAGCTACCTTTGTTAACAGCCAAAAAAGCTATATATTTCGATAAGTTTCACTTTTTTCATGCGTGAAAATTTCTTACGAGGGTTGTGTTGAACAGATTGGCCTGAATTATTTGAGATAAAGTAGCTGATATATCTAACTACAACGACCATTGGTTTCAGGTCTCCAGCTTTTTTGGTTCCGACGGTAGAAATTTTTGAAGTGTAAAAAAATTGGGTGCGAAAATCCGTAGCATTAACGATTACTCGAAAATTAAAGGAGCTAAAAAAAAACCCCTCGTGACAACATGGGGACGAATCTTAGCTATTTTAAAACGGCATTAAATCTTTAATCTAAATTTCAGCCCATCCGCCAATTTTTCGAAAAAACAAAGAAGGTAGCTGCTATCTTTGTTAACAGCCAAAAAAGCTATATATTTCGATAAGTTTCACTTTTTTCATGCGTGAAAATTTCTTACGAGAGTTGTGTTGGGCGAATTGGCCTGTGGTTTTTAAATCCAGGTAGGTTACGAATTTTCTAAATCCAAGTAGTTGACATATCTACCTACAACGGCCATTGGTTTCAGGGCTCCAGTTTTTTTGGTTCCGACGGTAGAAATTTTTGAAGTGTAAAAAATTGGGGTGCGAAAATCCGTAGCATTAACGATTACTCGAAAACTAAAGGAGCTAAAAAAAAACCCCTCGTGACAACATGGGGACGACCCTTAGCTATTTTAAAACGGCATTAAATCTTTAATCTAAATTTCAGCCCATCCGCCAATTTTTCGAAAAAACAAAGAAGGTAGCTGCTATCTTTGTTAACAGCCAAAAAAGCTATATATTTCGATAAGTTTCACTTTTTTCATGCGTGAAAATTTCTTACGGGAGTTGTGTTAATTGGATTGGCCTGATTTTTACAATTGTAAGTAGGTGACATATCTATCTACAAAAACCATTGGTTTCAGGTCTCCAGCTTTTTTGGTTCCAACGGTAGAAATTTTTGAAGTGTAAAAAAATTGGGTGCGAAAATCCGTAGCATTAACGATTACTCAAAAACTAAAGGAGCTAAAAAAACCCCCCTCGTGACAAAATAGGGGACGATCCTTAGCTATTTTAAAACGGCATTAAATTTTAATTTTAAATTTCAGCTCATCCGCCAATTTTTCGAAAAAACAAGGAAGGAGCTACCTTTGTTAACAGCCAAAAAAGCTATATATTTCGATAAGTTTCACTTTTTTCATGCGTGAAAATTTCTTACGAGAATTGTGTTGAACGGATTGGTCTAAAATCCAGGTAAGTGACATTTATACCTACAACGGCCATTTGTTTCAGGTCTCCAGCTTCTTTGGTTCCGACGGTAGAAATTTTTGAAGTGTAAAAAAATTGGGTGCGAAAATCCGTAGCATTAACGATTACTCGAAAATTAAAGGAGCCAAAAAAACCCCCTCGTAATAACATGGGGGCGACCCTTAGCTATTTTAAAACGGCATTAAATTTCTATTCTAAATTTTAGCCCATCTCCCAATTTTTCGAAAAAACAAGGAAGGAGCTACCTTTGTTAACAGCCAAAAAAGCTATATATTTCGATAAGTTTCACTTTTTTCATGCGTGAAAATTTCTTACGAGGGTTTTGTTGAACAAATTGGCCTGAATTTTTTGAGATAAAGTAGCTGACATAACTCCCTACAACGACCATTGGTTTCAGGTCTCCAGCTTTTTTGGTTCCGACGGTAGAAATTTTTGAAGTGTAAAAAAATTGGGTGCGAAAACTGTAGCATTAACGATTACTCAAAAACTAAAGGAGCCAAAAAAAACCCCTCGTAATAACATGGGGGCGACCCTTAGCTATTTTAAAACGGCATTAAATCTCTAATCTAAATTTTAGCCCATCTGCCAATTTTTCGAAAAAACAAGGAAGGAGCTACCTTTGTTAACAGCCAAAAAAGCTATATATTTCGATAAGTTTCACTTTTTTCATGCGTGAAAATTTCTTACGAGGGTTGTGTTGAACAGATTGTCCTGAATTATTTGAGATAAAGTAGCTGACATATTTAACTACAACGACCATTGGTTTCAGGTCTCCAGCTTTTTTGGTTCCGACGGTAGAAATTTTTGAAGTGTAAAAAAATTGGGTGCGAAAATCCGTAGCATTAACGATTACTCGAAAATTAAAGGAGCCAAAAAAACCCCCTCGTAATAACATGGGGGCGACATTTAGCTATTTTAAAACGGCAATAAATCTCTAATCTAAATTTCAGCCCATCTGCCAATTTTTCGAAAAAACAAGGAAGGAGCTACCTTTGTTAACAGCCAAAAAAGCTATATATTTCGATAAGTTCCACTTTTTTCATGCGTGAAAATTTCTTACGGGAGTTGTGTTGACCGGATTGGCCTGATTTTTTCGATTGTATGTAGGTGACATATCTATCTACAAAAGCCATTGGTTTCAAGTCTCCAGCTTTTTTGGTTCCGACGGTAAAAATTTTTGAAGTGTAAAAAAATTGGGTGCGAAAACTGTAGCATTAACGATTACTCAAAAACTAAAGGAGCCCAAAAAACCCCCTCGTAATTACATGTGGGCGACCCTTAGCTATTTTAAAACGGCATTAAATCTCTAATCTAAATTTTAGCCCATCTGCCAATTTTTCGAAAAAACAAGGAAGGAGCTACCTTTGTTAACAGCCAAAAAAGCTACATATTTCGATAAGTTTCACTTTTTTCATGCGTGAAAATTTCTTACGAGAGTTGTGTTGGGCGAATTGGCCTGTGGTTTTTAAATCCAGGTAGGTTACGAATTTTCTAAATCCAAGTAGTTGACATATCTACCTACAACGGCCATTGGTTTCAGGGCTCCAGTTTTTTTGGTTCCGACGGTAGAAATTTTTGAAGTGTAAAAAATTGGGGTGCGAAAATCCGTAGCATTAACGATTACTCGAAAACTAAAGGAGCTAAAAAAAAACCCCTCGTGACAACATGGGGACGACCCTTAGCTATTTTAAAACGGCATTAAATCTTTAATCTAAATTTCAGCCCATCCGCCAATTTTTCGAAAAAACAAAGAAGGTAGCTGCTATCTTTGTTAACAGCCAAAAAAGCTATATATTTCGATAAGTTTCACTTTTTTCATGCGTGAAAATTTCTTACGGGAGTTGTGTTAATTGGATTGGCCTGATTTTTAAAATTGTATGTAGGTGACATATCTATCTACAAAAACCATTGGTTTCAGGTTTCCAGCTTCTTTGGTTCCGACGGTAGAAATTTTTGAAGTGTAAAAAAATTGGTTGCGAAAATCTGTAGCATTAACGATTACTCAAAAATTAAAGGAGCTAAAAAAACCCCCTCGTGACAACATGGGGACAACTTTTAGCTATTTTAAAACGGCATTAAATCTCTAATCTAAATTTCAGCCCATCTGCCAATTTTTCGAAAAAACAAGGAAGGTAGCTGCTACCTTTGTTTACAGCCAAAAAAGCTATATATTTCGATAAGTTTCACTTTTTTCATGCGTGAAAATTTCTTACGAGAGTTGTGATGGACGGATTGGAGAGTTGTGTTGGACGGATTTAAATTCAGGTAGGTGACATATCTACCTACAACGGCCATTGGTTTCAGGTCTCCAGTTTTTTTGGTTCCGACGGTAGAAATTTTTGAAGTGTAAAAAATTTGGGTGCGAAAATCCGTAGCATTAACGATTACTCGAAAACTAAAGGAGCTAAAACAAACCCCCTCGTGACAACATGGGGACGAATTTTAGCTATTTTAAAAGGACATTAGTTCCTTAATTTAAATTTTGATCCATCTGCCAATTTTTCGAAAAAACAAGGAAGGAGCTACCTTTGTTAACAGCCAAAAAAGCTATATATTTCGATAAGTTTCACATTTTTCATGCGTGAACATTTCTTACGAGAATTGTGTTGAACGGATTGGTCTAAAATCCAGGTAAGTGACATATATACCTACAACGGCCATTGCTATTAGGTCTCCAGCTTCTTTGGTTCATACGGTAGAAATTTTTGAAGTGTAAAAAATTTGGGTGCGAAAATCCGTAGCATTAACGATTACTCAAAAACTAAAGGAGCTAAAAAAAACCCCTCGTGACAACATGGAGACGACCTTTAGCTATTTTAAAACGGCATTAAATCTCTAATCTAAATTTCAGCCCATCCGCCAATTTTTCGAAAAAACAAGGAAGGTAGCTGCTACCTTACTTAACAGCCAAAAAAGCTATATATTTCGATAAGTTTCACTTTTTTCATGCGTGAAAATTTCTTACGAGAATTGTGTTGAACGGATTGGTCTAAAATCCAGGTAAGTGACATATATACCTACAACGGCCATTGGTTTCAGGTCTCCAGCTTCTTTGGTTCCGACGGTAGAAATTTTTGAAGTGTAAAAAAATTGGGTGTGAAAATCCGTAACCTTAACGATTACTCGAAAACTAAAGGATCCACAAAAACCCCCTCGTAATAACATGGGGGCGACCCTTAGCTATTTAAAAACGGCATTAAATCTCTAATCTAAATTTTAGCCCATCTGCCAATTTTTCGAAAAAACAAGGAAGGAGCTACCTTTGTTAACAGCCAAAAAGCTATATATTTCGATAAGTTTCACTTTTTTCATGCGTGAAAATTTCTTACGAGGGTTTTGTTGAACAAATTGGCCTGAATTATTTGAGATAAAGTAGCTGACATATCTCCCTATAACGACCATTGGTTTCAGGTCTCCAGCTTTTTTGGTTCCGACGGTAGAAGTTTTTGAAGTGTAAAAAAATTGGGTGTGAAAATCCGTAGCATTAACGATTACTCAAAAACTAAAGGAGCTAAAAAAACCCCCCTCGTGACAAAATAGGGGACGATCCTTAGCTATTTTAAAACGGCATTAAATTTTAATTTTTAATTTCAGCTCATCCGCCAATTTTTCGAAAAAACAAGGAAGGTAGCTGCTACCTTTGTTAACAGCCAAAAAAGCTATATATTTCGATAAGTTTCACTTTTTTCATGCGTGAAAATTTCTTACGAGAGTTGTGTTAAACAGATTGGCCTGTATTTTTTTAATTCAAATAGGTGACATATCTACCTAAGGCGGCCATTGGTTTCAGGTCTCCAGCTTTTTTGGTTCCGACGGTAGAAATTTTTGAAGTGTAAAAAAATTGGGTGCGAAAATCCGTAGCATTAACGATTACTCGAAAACTAAAGGAGCAAAAAAAAACCCCCTCGTAATAACATGGGGGCGACCCTTAGCTATTTTAAAACGGCAATAAATTTCTAATCTAAATTTCAGCCCATCTGCCAATTTTTCGAAAAAACAAGGAAAGAGCTACCTTTGTTAACAGCCAAAAAAGCTATATATTTCGATAAGTTTCACTTTTTTCATGCGTGAAAATTTCTTACGAGGGTTTTGTTGAACAAATTGGCCTAATTTTTTGAGATAAAGTAGCTGATATATCTCCCTACATCGACCATTGGTTTCAGGTCTCCAGCTTTTTTGGTTCCGACGGTAGAAGTTTTTGAAGTGTAAAAAAATTGGGTGTGAAAATCCGTAGCATTAACGATTACTCAAAAACTAAAGGAGCTAAAAAAACCCCCCTCGTGACAAAATGGGGACGATCCTTTGCTATTTTAAAACGGCATTAAATTTTTATTTTAAATTTCAGCTCATCCGCCAATTTTTCGAAAAAACAAGGAAGGTAGCTGCTACCTTTGTTAACAGCCAAAAAAGCTATATGTTTCGATAAGTTTCACTTTTTTCATGCGTGAAAATTTCTTACGAGAGTTGTGTTGGACGGATTGGAGAGTTGTGTTGGACGGATTTAAATCCAGGTAGGTGACATATCTACCTACAACGGCCATTGGTTTCAGGTCTCCAATTTTTTTGGTTCCGACGGTAGAAATTTTTGAAGTGTAAAAAATTTGGGTGCGAAAATCCGTAGCATTAACGATTACTCGAAAACTAAAGGAGCAAAAAAAAACCCCCTCGTAATAACATGGGGGCGACCCTTAGCTATTTTAAAACGGCAATAAATCTCTAATCTAAATTTCAGCCCATCTGCCAATTTTTCGAAAAAACAAGAAAAGAGCTACCTTTGTTAACAGCCAAAAAAGCTATATATTTCGATAAGTTTCACTTTTTTCATGCGTGAAAATTTCTTACGAGGGTTTTGTTGAACAAATTGGACTAATTTTTTGAGATAAAGTAGCTGATATATCTCCCTACATCGACCATTGGTTTCAGGTCTCCAGCTTTTTTGGTTCCGACGGTAGAAGTTTTTGAAGTGTAAAAAAATTGGGTGTGAAAATCCGTAGCATTAACGATTACTCAAAAACTAAAGGAGCTAAAAAAAACCCTTTCGTGACAAAATGGGGACGATCCTTAGCTATTTTAAAACGGCATTAAATTTTTATTTTAAATTTCAGCTCATCCGCCAATTTTTCGAAAAAACAAGGAAGGTAGCTGCTACCTTTGTTAACAGCCAAAAAAGCTATATATTTCGATAAGTTTCACTTTTTTCATGCGTGAAAATTTCTTACGAGAGTTGTGTTGGACGGATTGGAGAGTTGTGTTGGACGGATTTAAATTCAGGTAGGTGACATATCTACCTACAACGGCCATTGGTTTCAGGTCTCCAGTTTTTTTGGTTCCGACGGTAGAAATTTTTGAAGTGTAAAAAATTTGGGTGCGAAAATCCGTAGCATTAACGATTACTCGAAAACTAAAGGAGCTAAAAAAAAACCCCTCGTGACAACATGGGGACGACCCTTAGCTATTTTAAAACGGCATTAAATCTCTAATCTAAATTTCAGCCCATCCGCCAATTTTTCGAAAAAACAAGAAAAGAGCTACCTTTGTTAACAGCCAAAAAAGCTATATATTTCGATAAGTTTCACTTTTTTCATGCGTGAAAATTTCTTACGAGGGTTTTGTTGAACAAATTGGACTAATTTTTTGAGATAAAGTAGCTGATATATCTCCCTACATCGACCATTGGTTTCAGGTCTCCAGCTTTTTTGGTTCCGACGGTAGAAGTTTTTGAAGTGTAAAAAAATTGGGTGTGAAAATCCGTAGCATTAACGATTACTCAAAAACTAAAGGAGCTAAAAAAAACCCTTTCGTGACAAAATGGGGACGATCCTTAGCTATTTTAAAACGGCATTAAATTTTTATTTTAAATTTCAGCTCATCCGCCAATTTTTCGAAAAAACAAGGAAGGTAGCTGCTACCTTTGTTAACAGCCAAAAAAGCTATATATTTCGATAAGTTTCACTTTTTTCATGCGTGAAAATTTCTTACGAGAGTTGTGTTGGACGGATTGGAGAGTTGTGTTGGACGGATTTAAATTCAGGTAGGTGACATATCTACCTACAACGGCCATTGGTTTCAGGTCTCCAGTTTTTTTGGTTCCGACGGTAGAAATTTTTGAAGTGTAAAAAATTTGGGTGCGAAAATCCGTAGCATTAACGATTACTCGAAAACTAAAGGAGCTAAAAAAAAACCCCTCGTGACAACATGGGGACGACCCTTAGCTATTTTAAAACGGCATTAAATCTCTAATCTAAATTTCAGCCCATCCGCCAATTTTTCGAAAAAACAAAGAAGGTAGCTGCTATCATTGTTAACAGCCAAAAAAGCTATATATTTCGATAAGTTTCACTTTTTTCATGCGTGAAAATTTCTTACGGGAGTTGTATTTATTAGATTGGCCTGATTTTTACAATTGTATGTAGGTGATATATCTATCTACAAAAGCCATTGGTTTCAGGTCTCCAGCTTCTTTTGTTCCGAAGGTAGAAATTTTTTAATTGTAAAAAAATTGGGTGCGAAAATCTGTAGCATTAACGATTACTAAAAAATTAAAGGAGCTAAAAAAACCCCCTCGTGACAACATGAGGACGACCCTTAGCTATTTTAAAACGGCAATAAATCTCTAATCTAAATTTTAGCCCATCTGCCAATTTTTCGAAAAAACAAGGAAGGTAGCTGCTACCTTTGTTAACAGCCAAAAAAGCTATATATTTCGATAAGTTTCACTTTTTTCATGCGTGAAAATTTCTTACGAGGGTTGTGTTGGACGGATTGGCCTGAATTTTTTGAAACATAGTAGCTTTAATATTTTTCTACAAAAACAATTGGTTTTAGGTCTCCAGCTTTTTTGGTTCCGACGGTAGAAATTTTTGAAGTGTAAAAAAATTGGGTGCGAAAATCCGTAGCATTAACGATTACTCGAAAACTAAAGGAGCTAAAAAAAACCCCTTGTGACAACATGGGGACGACCTTTAGCTTTTTTAAAACGGCATTAAATCTTTAATCAAAATTTTAGCCCATCCGCCAATTTTTCGAAAAAACAAGGAAGGTAGCTGCTACCTTTGTTAACAGCCAAAAAAGCTATATATTTCGATAAGTTTCACTTTTTCATGCGTGAAAATTTCTAACGAGGGTTGTGTTGGACGGATTGGCCTGAATTTTTTGAAATATAGTAGCTGGAATATCTTACTACAAAAACAATTGGTTTTAGGTCTCCAGCTTCTTTGGTTCCGACGGTAGAAATTTTTGAAGTGTAAAAAAATTGGGTGCGAAAATCCGTAGCATTAACGATTACTCGAAAACTAAAGGAGTTAAAAAAAACCCCCTCGTGACAACATGGGGACCACCTTTAGTTATTTTAAAAGGACATTAGTTCTTCAATTTAAATTTCGGTCCATCCGCCAATTTTTCGAAAAAACAAGGAAGGAGCTACCTTTGTTAACAGTCAAAAAAGCTATATATTTCGATAAGTTTCACTTTTTTCATTCGTGAAAATTTCTTACGAGAGTTGTATTGGACGGATTGGCCTGAAATTCAAGTCAGTGACATATATACCTACAACGGCCATCGGTTTCAGGTCACCAGCTTCTTTGGTTCCGACGGTAGAAATTTTTGAAGTGTAAAAAAATTGGGTGCGAAAATCCGTAGCATTAACGATTACTCGAAAACTAAAGAAACTAAAAAAAGGTGACATATCTGCCTACAACGACCATCAGTTTCAAGTCTCCAGCTTCTTTGGTTCCGATGGTAGAAATTTTTGAAGTGTAAAAAAATTGGGTGCGAAAATCCGTAGCATTAACGATTACTCGAAAACTAAAGGAGCTAAAAAAAACCCCCTCGAGACAACATGGGGACGAATTTTAGCTTTTTTAAAAGGACATTAATTCCTCATTTTAAATATTGATCCATCTGCCAATTTTTCGAAAAAACAAGGAAGGAGCTACCTTTGTTAACAGCCAAAAAAGCTATATATTTCGATAAGTTTCACTTTTTTCATGCGTGAAAATTTCTTACGAGAGTAGTGTTGAACGGATTGGCCGAAAATTTTTAATTCCAGGTAGTTGACATATCTACCTACGTTGGCCTCTGGTTTCAGTTCTCCAGCTTCTTTGGTTCCGACGGTAGAAATTTTCGAAGTGTAAAAAAATTGGGTGCGAAAATCCGTAGCATTAACGATTACTCGAAAACTAAAGAAGCTAAAAAAAAACCTCTCGTGACAAAATGGGGACGACCTTAAGCTATTTTAAAAGAACATTAGTTACTTAATTTAAATTTTGGTCCATCCGCCAATTTTTCGAAAAAACAAGGAAGGAGCTACCTTTGTTAACAGCCAAAAAAGCTATATATTTCGATAAGTTTCACTTTTTTCATGCGTGAAAATTTCTTACGAGAGTTGTGTTAGACGGATTGACCTGAATTTTTTAAGTCCAGGTAGGTGACATATTTACCTACAACGGCCATTGTTTTCAGGTGTCCAACTTTTTTGGTTCCGACGGTAGAAATTTTTTAAGTGTAAAAAAATTGGGTGCGAAAATCCGTAGCATTAACGATTACTCGAAAACTAAAAAAGCTAAAAAAAACCCCCTCGTGACAAAATGGTAGAAATTTTTTAAGTGTAAAAAAATTGGGTGTGAAAATCCGTAGCATTAACGATTACTCGAAAACTAAAGGAACTAAAAAAAAGGTGACATATCTGCCTACAACGACCATCTGTTTCAAGTCTCCAGCTTCTTTGGTTCCGATGGTAGAAATTTTTGAAGTGTAAAAAAATTGGGTGCGAAAATCCGTAGCAGTAACGATTACTTGAAAACTAAAGGAGCTAAAATAGCCCCCTCTTGACAACATGGGGACGAATTTTAGCTATTTTAAAAGGACATTAGTTCCTTAATTTATATTTTGATCCATCTGCCAATTTTTCGAAAAAACAAGGAAGGAGCTACCTTTGTTAACAGCCAAAAAAGCTATATATTTCGATAAGTTTCACTTTTTTCATGCGTGAAAATTTCTTACGAGAGTTGTGTTGAACGGATTGGCTTGAATTTTTTAAAACCAAGTAGGTGACATATCTACCTACAACGACCATTGGTTTTTGATCTTTAGCTTTTTTGGTTCCAACGGTAGAAATTTTTGAAGTGTAAAAAAATTTGGTGCGAAAATCCGTAGCATTAACGATTACTCGAAAACTAAAGGAGCTAAAAAAAACCCCTCGTGACAACATGGGAACGACCTTAAGCTATTTTAAAACGGCATTTAATCTCTTATCAAAATTTCAGCCCACCCGACAATTCTTCGAAAAAACAAGGAAGGTAGCTGCTACCTTTGTTAACAGCCAAAAAAGCTATATATTTCGATAAGTTTCACTTTTTTCATGCGTGAAAATTTCTTACGAGAGTTGTGTTGAACGGATTGGCCTGAAATCCAGGTAGGTGACATATCTCCCTACAACGGCCATTGGTTTCAGGTCTCCAGCTTCTTTGGTTCCGACGGTAGAAATTTTTGAAGTGTAAAAAAATTGGGTGCGAAAATCCGTAGCATTAACGATTACTCGAAAACTAAAGGAGTTAAAAAAAACCCCCTCGTGACAACATGGGGACCACCTTTAGCTATTTTAAAAGGACATTAGTTCTTCAATTTAAATTTCGGTCCATCCGCCAATTTTTCGAAAAAACAAGGAAAGAGCTACCTTTGTTAACAGCCAAAAAAGCTATATATTTCGATAAGTTTCACTTTTTTCATTCGTGAAAATTTCTTACGAGAGTTGTATTGGACGGATTGGCCTGAAATTCAAGTAAGTGACATATATACCTACAACGGCCATCGGTTTCAGGTCTCCAGCTTCTTTGGTTCCGACGGTAGAAATTTTTGAAGTGTAAAAAAATTGGGTGCGAAAATCCGTAGCATTAACGATTACTCGAAAACTAAAGAAACTAAAAAAAGGTGACATATCTGCCTACAACGACCATCTGTTTCAAGTCTCCAGCTTCTTTGGTTCCGATGGTAGAAATTTTTGAAGTGTAAAAAAATTGGGTGCGAAAATCCGTAGCATTAACGATTACTCGAAAACTAAAGGAGCTAAAAAAAACCCCCTCGAGACAACATGGGGACGAATTTTAGCTTTTTTAAAAGGACATTAATTCCTCATTTTAAATATTGATCCATCTGCCAATTTTTCGAAAAAACAAGGAAGGAGCTACCTTTGTTAACAGCCAAAAAAGCTATATATTTCGATAAGTTTCACTTTTTTCATGCGTGAAAATTTCTTACGAGAGTAGTGTTGAACGGATTGGCCGAAAATTTTTAATTCCAGGTAGTTGACATATCTACCTACGTTGGCCTCTGGTTTCAGTTCTCCAGCTTCTTTGGTTCCGACGGTAGAAATTTTTGAAGTGTAAAAAAATTGGGTGCGAAAATCCGTAGCATTAACGATTACTCGAAAACTAAAGAAGCTAAAAAAAAACCCCTCGTGACAAAATGGGGACGACCTTAAGCTATTTTAAAAGAACATTAGTTACTTAATTTAAATTTTGGTCCATCCGCCAATTTTTCGAAAAAACAAGGAAGGAGTTACCTTTGTTAACAGCCAAAAAAGCTATATATTTCGATAAGTTTCACTTTTTTCATGCGTGAAAATTTCTTACGAGAGTTGTGTTAGACGGATTGACCTGAATTTTTTAAGTCCAGGTAGGTGACATATTTACCTACAACGGCCATTGTTTTCAGGTGTCCAACATTTTTGGTTCCGACGGTAGAAATTTTTTAAGTGTAAAAAAATTGGGTGCGAAAATCCGTAGCATTAACGATTACTCGAAAACTAAAAAAGCTAAAAAAAACCCCCTCGTGACAAAATGGTAGAAATTTTTTAAGTGTAAAAAAATTGGGTGCGAAAATCCGTAGCATTAACGATTACTCGAAAACTAAAGGAACTAAAAAAAAGGTGACATATCTGCCTACAACGACCATCTGTTTCAAGTCTCCAGCTTCTTTGGTTCCGATGGTAGAAATTTTTGAAGTGTAAAAAAATTGGGTGCGAAAATCCGTAGCAGTAACGATTACTTGAAAACTAAAGGAGCTAAAATAGCCCCCTCTTGACAACATGGGGACGAATTTTAGCTATTTTAAAAGGACATTAGTTCCTTAATTTATATTTTGATCCATCTGCCAATTTTTCGAAAAAACAAGGAAGGAGCTACCTTTGTTAACAGCCAAAAAAGCTATATATTTCGATAAGTTTCACTTTTTTCATGCGTGAAAATTTCTTACGAGAGTTGTGTTGAACGGATTGGCTTGAATTTTTTAAAACCAAGTAGGTGACATATCTACCTACAACGACCATTGGTTTTTGATCTTTAGCTTTTTCGGTTCCAACGGTAGAAATTTTTGAAGTGTAAAAAAATTTGGTGCGAAAATCCGTAGCATTAACGATTACTCGAAAACTAAAGGAGCTAAAAAAAACCCCTCGTGACAACATGGGAACGACCTTAAGCTATTTTAAAACGGCATTTAATCTCTAATCAAAATTTCAGCCCACCCGACAATTCTTCGAAAAAACAAGGAAGGTAGCTGCTACCTTTGTTAACAGCCAAAAAAGCTATATATTTCGATAAGTTTCACTTTTTTCATGCGTGAAAATTTCTTACGAGAGTTGTGTTGAACGGATTGGCCTAAATTTTTTAAATCCAGGTAGGTAACATATTTGCCCACAACGACCATTGGTTTCAAGTCTCCAGCTTCTTTGGTTCCGACGGTAGAAATTTTTGAAGTGTAAAAAAATTGGGTGCGAAAATCCGTAGCATTAACGATTACTCGAAAACTATAGGAACTAAAAAAAGGTGACATATCTGCCTACAACGACCATCTGTTTCAAGTCTCCAGCTTTTTTGGTTCCGATGGTAGAAATTTTTGAAGTGTAAAAAAATTGGGTGCGAAAATCCGTAGCATTAACGATTACTCGAAAACTAAAGGAGCTAAAAAAAACCCCCTCGTGACAACAAAGGGACGAATTTTAGCTATTTTAAAAGGACATTAGTTCCTTAATTTAAATTTTGATCCATCTGCCAATTTTTCGAAAAAACAAGGAAGGAGCTACCTTTGTTAACAGCCAAAAAAGCTATATATTTCGATAAGTTTCACTTTTTTCATGCGTGAAAATTTCTTACGAGAGTAGTGTTGAACGGATTGGCCTGAAATCCAGGTAGGTGACATATCTACCTACAACAGCCATTGGTTTCAGGTCTCCAGCTTCTTTGGTTCCGACGGTAGAAATTTTTGAAGTGTAAAAAAATTGGGTGCGAAAATCCGTAGCATTAACGATTACTCGAAAACTAAAGGAGTTAAAAAAAACCCCCTCGTGACAACATGGGGACCACCTTTAGTTATTTTAAAAGGACATTAGTTCTTCAATTTAAATTTAGGTCCATCCGCCAATTTTTCGAAAAAACAAGGAAGGAGCTACCTTTGTTAACAGCCAAAAAAGCTATATATTTCGATAAGTTTCACTTTTTTCATGCGTGAAAATTTCTTACGAGAGTTGTATTGGACGGATTGGCCTTAAATTCAAGTAAGTGACATATATACCTACAACGGCCATTGGTTTCAGGTCTCCAGCTTCTTTGGTTCCGACGGTAGAAATTTTTGAAGTGTAAAAAAATTGGGTGCGAAAATCCGTAGCATTAACGATTACTCGAAAACTAAAGGAGTTAAAAAAAAACCCCTCGTGACAACATGGGGACCACCTTTAGTTATTTTAAAAGGACATTAAATCTTCAATTTAAATTTCGGTCCATCCGCCAATTTTTCGAAAAAACAAGGAAGGAGCTACCTTTGTTAACAGCCAAAAAAGCTATATATTTCGATAAGTTTCACTTTTTTCATGCGTGAAAATTTCTTACGAGAGTTCTATTGGACGGATTGGCCGAAAGTTTTTAATTCCAAGTAGGTGATATATCTACCTACGACGGCCTCTGGTTTCAGTTCTCCACCTTCTTTGTTTCCGACGGTAGAAATTTTTGAAGTGTAAAAAAATTGGGTGCGAAAATCCGTAGCATTAACGATTACTCGAAAACTAAAAAGCTAAAAAAACCCCCTCGTGACAAAATGGGGACGGCCTTAAGCTATTTTAAAAGAACATTAATTACTAAATTTAAATTTTGGTCCATCCGCCAATTTTTCGAAAAAACAAGGAAGGAGCTACCTTTGTTAACAGACAAAAAAACTATATATTTCGATAAGTTTCACTTTTTTCATGCGTGAAAATTTCTTACGAGAGTTGTGTTAGACGGATTGACCTGAATTTTTTAGTCTTGGTAGGTGACATATCTACCTACAACGGCCATTGGTTTCTGGTCTCCAGCTTTCTTGGTTCCGACGGTAGAAATTTTTGAAGTGTAAAAAAATTTGGTGCGAAAATCCGTAGCATTAACGATTACTCGAAAACTAAAAGAGTTAAAAAAAACCCCCTCGTGACAACATGGGGACGACCCTTAGCTATTTTAAAACGGCATTAAATCTCTAATCTAAATTTCAGCCCATCCGCCAATTTTTCGAAAAAACAAAGAAGGTAGCTGCTATCATTGTTAACAGCCAAAAAAGCTATATATTTCGATAAGTTTCACTTTTTTCATGCGTGAAAATTTCTTACGGGAGTTGTATTTATTAGATTGGCCTGATTTTTACAATTGTATGTAGGAGATATATCTATCTACAAAAGCCATTGGTTTCAGGTCTCCAGCTTCTTTTGTTCCGACGGTAGAAATTTTTTAATTGTAAAAAAATTGGGTGCGAAAATCTGTAGCATTAACGATTACTAAAAAAATAAAGGTGCTAAAAAAAACCCCCTCGTGACAACATGAGGACGACCCTTAGCTATTTTAAAACGGCAATAAATCTCTAATCTAAATTTTAGCCCATCTGCCAATTTTTCGAAAAAACAAGGAAGGTAGCTGCTACCTTTGTTAACAGCCAAAAAAGCTATATATTTCGATAAGTTTCACTTTTTTCATGCGTGAAAATTTCTTACGAGGGTTGTGTTGGACGGATTGGCCTGAATTTTTTGAAACATAGTAGCTTTAATATCTTACTACAAAAACAATTGGTTTTAGGTCTCCAGCTTTTTTGGTTCCGACGGTAGAAATTTTTGAAGTGTAAAAAAATTGGGTGCGAAAATCCGTAGCATTAACGATTACTCGAAAACTAAAGGAGCTAAAAAAAACCCCTTGTGACAACATGGGGACGACCTTTAGCTTTTTTAAAACGGCATTAAATTTTTAATCAAAATTTTAGCCCATCCGCCAATTTTTCGAAAAAACAAGGAAGGTAGCTGCTACCTTTGTTAACAGCCAAAAAAGCTATATATTTCGATAAGTTTCACTTTTTCATGCGTGAAAATTTCTAACGAGGGTTGTGTTGGACGGATTGGCCTGAATTTTTTGAAATATAGTAGCTGGAATATCTTACTACAAAAACAATTGGTTTTAGGTCTCCAGCTTCTTTGGTTCCGACGGTAGAAATTTTTGAAGTGTAAAAAAATTGGGTGCGAAAATCCGTAGCATTAACGATTACTCGAAAACTAAAGGAGTTAAAAAAAACCCCCTCGTGACAACATGGGGACCACCTTTAGTTATTTTAAAAGGACATTAGTTCTTCAATTTAAATTTCGGTCCATCCGCCAATTTTTCGAAAAAACAAGGAAGGAGCTACCTTTGTTAACAGCCAAAAAAGCTATATATTTCGATAAGTTTCACTTTTTTCATTCGTGAAAATTTCTTACGAGAGTTGTATTGGACGGATTGGCCTGAAATTCAAGTAAGTGACATATATACCTACAACGGCCATCGGTTTCAGGTCACCAGCTTCTTTGGTTCCGACGGTAGAAATTTTTGAAGTGTAAAAAAATTGGGTGCGAAAATCCGTAGCATTAACGATTACTCGAAAACTAAAGAAACTAAAAAAAGGTGACATATCTGCCTACAAAGACCATCAGTTTCAAGTCTCCAGCTTCTTTGGTTCCGATGGTAGAAATTTTTGAAGTGTAAAAAAATTGGGTGCGAAAATCCGTAGCATTAACGATTACTCGAAAACTAAAGGAGCTAAAAAAAACCCCCTCGAGACAACATTGGGACGAATTTTAGCTTTTTTAAAAGGACATTAATTCCTCATTTTAAATATTGATCCATCTGCCAATTTTTCGAAAAAACAAGGAAGGATCTACCTTTGTTAACAGCCAAAAAAGCTATATATTTCGATAAGTTTCACTTTTTTCATGCGTGAAAATTTCTTACGAGAGTAGTGTTGAACGGATTGGCCGAAAATTTTTAATTCCAGGTAGTTGACATATCTACCTACGTTGGTGTTGAGAATATTAACTACAATGTCACAATCTTAATATCAACTACATCCACAATCCATATTGCGTTCCAGATAGCGTCGACTCCAACCCATAATTTAGTACTCATTCATAATATTAGTACTTGGTACACGTTTACATAATGTATTATTATGGAAGCTATACTTGGTACAAGTTTACAATATTAGTACTGGTTGGAACATATCCACGTCTATATAATCTTGACAAAGGTAAACGTCACTCTCTTATCAAAAAGGTGGTCAACACAAATAGTTTATTGTAAAGAAGTGCTCAACATAAAAATATCAATTATTAGCGAATAGAAGTCAAATAAAATATATATTATTTATAACAAGTGTATAATTAATTAATTAGAATAAAATTAATTATCAATTGTGTTTATATACCGGTGTTGTTGTTGTGTATACATAAATTTATTATCATAAAATAAAGATTAACAAAGTTGTTGTTGTGTATATACATAAACGAAATAAAACAAAATAAAGACGCCGAACATTTGGTCCTTCGAGCCGGATCCAGAAAATATAATACCGACAATTGGACCACGTGGAGGATTACCAGAATCATTGCCACGCGGACGGCCTATTGTTCGAGAAATTTCCTGGATACTAACAATATTAAGTGCCTATCGGACATTTAGCTAATTGGTCTATTGTATACCAATCGTCATAATACATCATGGAGGCTTTATTAAAAAGACGGTCTATAGTAAAAGGCCAAATAACTAAGTTGACCATATATGCTAAGATGTGCAAGGATACTACGCCGTATGACGAGATGCATACACGGCTAGAGAAACTAAAAGATCATTATAAAGCGTTTGTAAGTCTCGAAGCTGAGATTTTCACCCTTGATCCCGGAGCTCAATCCGACATCGATGCAATTGATGATAATTATTATCTTTGTGTATCAATCCTGCAGAGATGCATGAGAGAGAATAAAGGTCCAAGTTGCACACTAAACGATACCGCGTTAAATTCATCCGTCCATGGAATTTCGGGGGACTTCAAATTACCACGTTTAACATTACCAACATTCGACGGTAAAGCACGAGATTGGCAATCATTCTATGATTTATTCACGGCCACCGTGCATGAAAATCAAAACCTTTCGCCAGCACAGAAATTCAAATATTTGAAAGGTCAACTACGTGGTCCAGCAGAAGCATTAATTCGACATTTCCAAGTAGAAGATGCTAGTTACATCGAAGCCCTTCAGAGATTGGCAAAACGATACGATCGGAAGCGCAGCATAGTCAACGAGTTCATTGAGACATACCTGCAGCAACCTCAAATTACCAAGCCATCAACTGAAACAGTAAGCCAACTGCACGATGTGTGTGACGAGGTTATTCGTGGCCTAAAAACACTTGGGCCAAGTGCAGAGACAAGAGATTGTTGGTTGGTTTATTTAGCTGAAAGGAAATTAGACGAGGCCACACTGCAGCTATGGCGACAAGAATCATCGGAAAAGGATTTCCCGACAATGCAGGAGTTATTAGGGTTTTTAAACAAGAGGATGCACGCTCTGGAAGGCTTCAAGCAGCAAACCAACAAAATTCATAGCAAGTATAGTACACAAGTGAAAAGCTTTCTCACAGATCAAAAGCCACCTCCAAATTGCTCATTGTGCACCGAGCAACACCACCGTCTTAGCGATTGTGCTAAATTTTTACAAATGAGCTTAGAGCAACGTAGGCAATACGTGCAGAAGAGTTCCAGGTGTTATAACTGCCTAGCGGAAGGACATAGCGTATACGACTGTAGAACAAAGGGGCGATGCCATCAGTGTAGAAGAAGGCACCATACACTGGTCCATATAGAGCAAAATACCACTAATATGTCGTCGAAACCGAAATCAACTACCAGCACAAGTGTAAGCACTACACTTGCATTGTCCGAAGAACCTGAACCCATTAATTCTAATGTCGTTGCTAATTTACATTCATCAAATTCAAACGAGAGTGCTGATGCATTGTTACCAACTGCTCTGGTTGAAATTCGTGACAGATTTGGAATATGGCAATCCTGTCGAGCCCTGTTAGACTCCGCCTCAACAAGGTCCTACATAACCGAAAATCTGGTAAGGCGGCTTAGTCTTTCAAGATCCAATGCAAGGTTTCAAATTAATACCTTAAACGGTGGAAATGCTGGTAGAGTAAGAGGAGTATGCTCATTGGTGATGAGATCAAGATTCAATCCCCAGTTCAACATCGATCTCAATACATATGTAATATCCAAAATTACTTCAAACCTTCCATCGCACGTTATTGACCGCGATAAATTATCATATCTGAACCAGCTACCGCTAGCCGACCCCGATTTTCATATACCCGGCGGCATAGATCTTTTGATTGGATGTGATAGGTTTTTAATGCTAATATCCGATGGCCAAATAGCCGAAACAATAGAAAAGCCTGTTGCGCTCAATACAAAACTAGGATGGATTATAGGAGGAGTAAATCGAACACATGAGAAGCACCACGAAATCATAACTTGCCTTACCATCGACCAAGAAATTTGTATTGATCAATCACTCAGGAAATTGTGGGAAACCGAAGAAATACCAGCTGTCACACAAAACACTGACGAGGAGAAACAATGTATGGAACTATTCGATAAAAGCTTAAAAATAGATGAGTCAGGACGATTTATCGTCGCATTACCTTTCAAACCAAATAAACCCACGTTAGGAGATTCACTTACCCAAGCGCTCAGAAGATTCAGCTCGCTTGAACAGAAATTTACAAAAAACCCAGAACTGTACAGGGACTACACCAAATTCATGGTGGAATACAAAGAACTCGGTCATATGCAGTTGATACCACCAGATCAAATCGACCCATCAAACAATAGGAAATATTATTTACCACATCACCCTGTATTCAAAGAAGCCAGCACCACTACCAAGTTGCGCGTGGTGTTTGACGCTTCAGCCAGAACGACATCGGGTGTATCTCTTAATGAAACTTTGATGGTCGGACCGACAGTTCAACAGTCACTATTAGAGATACTGATTAGATTCCGTAAACAGCGTTACATGTTCACGGCGGACATCGAAAAAATGTTCCGTCAAGTTTGGATCGAGAAGACCGACACCGAATTCCTACGTATTGTTTGGCGAGACTCCCCGACATTATCGATAAACCATTATCGTCTCCTCACCAATACCTATGGCACAGCTTCAGCTTCATTCATAGCAACACAATCGCTTAGTAAATTGGCCCAGCTTCATTTTGAGACGCATCCAAACGCAGCAAGAGTGTTAACCAAAGATTTTTACATGGATGACTTAATGTCCGGAGCAAACACCATTGAAGAAGCTATATCAATACAAGCCGAGCTGAAATCTCTTTTGAGACTTGATAACTCCGGTATTTTGCGAGTAGGTGGCCGTCTGGAACATACAAGCAACCAATACGACCTGAAGCACTCCATAATATTATCAGGTCGACATGCTCTGGCATTTAAACTAGTACAAGAAGCACACGAAGAGCACCTACACGCAGGTCCCACCTTATTAATGTCAATCATCAAGCAACGATTTACGATATTAAGGTGTAAGGACTTGATTCGACGCATCATACATAGTTGCATCAAATGTTTCCGTCAAAAGAAGACTACCCAGCAACAACTAATGGGTCAATTACCACCACCAAGGGTCAATTTAGTAAAAGCATTTCTACAGACTAGCGTAGATTACGCTGGCCCGTATAATCTGAAGACCTGCAAGGCTCGAAAGGCTACGACCTACAAGGGCTATCTGGTTGTATTCACATGTATGGCAACTAAGGCCGTGCACCTAGAGTTGGCTTCAGATTTGACTTCGGATACATTTATCGCAGCGTTTAAAAGGTTCCAAAATCGCCGTGGTATCTGTACAGATATTTACAGTGACAACGGCACCAATTTCGTAGGAGCCGCCAAAGAGCTAGAATATTTTCGACAACTAATATCAAGGGAAACTAAGCAAATCATCAGCTGGACAACAATGAACAATACGAAATGGCATTTTGTGCCACCAGTATCACCACATTTCAATGGGCTTTGTGAGGCAGCTGTAAAGTCAACGAAGTATCATTTACGACGCGTGCTCGGTCAATCAAGTCTTAGGTACGAGGAGTTATACACATTGTTAACACAAGTCGAAGCCCTACTAAATTCTCGACCCTTGTGCGAATCGCCAGAGGATCACATCACGGCACTAACACCGGCGCATTTCAGCATTGGGCAACCAGTTACTATGATTCCGGAGCCAAATCTCACAAACCTAAAGGTCAATCGTCTATCGCGATGGCAAATGACACAGCAGATGTTTCAACACTTTGCCAAAAGATGGCAAGCAGAATACCTAACCACCTTGAATAGCCTATCAAGGTGGCAATATAAAACCAATAACATTAAGAGCGGCAATTTAGTTATATTAAAAGATGACAATATACCACCAGGACAATGGGCATTAGGACGCGTCACTGATGTACATCCTGGTCGTGATCAAATCGTCCGTGTAGTAACACTTAAGACAGCTAAAGGGACATATAAGCGACCAATCACCAAAATTTGTCGGCTTCCATTGCTTGATTCACCCAGTTCATCAACGGGGGCGACATGTTGAGAATATTAACTACAATGTCACAATCTTAATATCAACTACATCCACAATCCATATTGCGTTCCAGATAGCGTCGACTCCAACCCATAATTTAGTACTCATTCATAATATTAGTACTTGGTACACGTTTACATAATGTATTATTATGGAAGCTATACTTGGTACAAGTTTACAATATTAGTACTGGTTGGAACATATCCACGTCTATATAATCTTGACAAAGGTAAACGTCACTCTCTTATCAAAAAGGTGGTCAACACAAATAGTTTATTGTAAAGAAGTGCTCAACATAAAAATATCAATTATTAGCGAATAGAAGTCAAATAAAATATATATTATTTATAACAAGTGTATAATTAATTAATTAGAATAAAATTAATTATCAATTGTGTTTATATACCGGTGTTGTTGTTGTGTATACATAAATTTATTATCATAAAATAAAGATTAACAAAGTTGTTGTTGTGTATATACATAAACGAAATAAAACAAAATAAAGACGCCGAACAGTTGGCCTCTGGTTTCAGTTCTCCAGCTTCTTTGGTTCCGACGGTAGAAATTTTTGAAGTGTAAAAAAATTGGGTGCGAAAATCCGTAGCATTAACGATTACTCGAAAACTAAAGAAGCTAAAAAAAAACCCCTCGTGACAAAATGGGGACGACCTTAAGCTATTTTAAAAGAACATTAGTTACTTAATTTAAATTTTGGTCCATCCGCCAATTTTTCGAAAAAACAAGGAAGGAGCTACCTTTGTTAACAGCCAAAAAAGCTATATATTTCGATAAGTTTCACTTTTTTCATGCGTGAAAATTTCTTACGAGAGTTGTGTTAGACGGATTGACCTGAATTTTTTAAGTCCAGGTAGGTGACATATTTACCTACAACGGCCATTGTTTTCAGGTGTCGAACTTTTTTGGTTCCGACGGTAGAAATTTTTTAAGTGTAAAAAAATTGGGTGCGAAAATCCGTAGCATTAACGATTACTCGAAAACTAAAAAAGCTAAAAAAAACCCCCTCGTGACAAAATGGTAGAAATTTTTTAAGTGTAAAAAAATTGGGTGTGAAAATCCGTAGCATTAACGATTACTCGAAAACTAAAGGAACTAAAAAAAAGGTGACATATCTGCCTACAACGACCATCTGTTTCAAGTCTCCAGCTTCTTTGGTTCCGATGGTAGAAATTTTTGAAGTGTAAAAAAATTGGGTGCGAAAATCCGTAGCAGTAACGATTACTTGAAAACTAAAGGAGCTAAAATAGCCCCCTCTTGACAACATGGGGACGAATTTTAGCTATTTTAAAAGGACATTAGTTCCTTAATTTATATTTTGATCCATCTGCCAATTTTTCGAAAAAACAAGGAAGGAGCTACCTTTGTTAACAGCCAAAAAAGCTATATATTTCGATAAGTTTCACTTTTTTCATGCGTGAAAATTTCTTACGAGAGTTGTGTTGAACGGATTGGCTTGAATTTTTTAAAACCAAGTAGGTGACATATCTACCTACAACGACCATTGGTTTTTGATCTTTAGCTTTTTTGGTTCCAACGGTAGAAATTTTTGAAGTGTAAAAAAATTTGGTGCGAAAATCCGTAGCATTAACGATTACTCGAAAACTAAAGGAGCTAAAAAAAACCCCTCGTGACAACATGGGAACGACCTTAAGCTATTTTAAAACGGCATTTAATCTCTTATCAAAATTTCAGCCCACCCGACAATTCTTCGAAAAAACAAGGAAGGTAGCTGCTACCTTTGTTAACAGCCAAAAAAGCTATATATTTCGATAAGTTTCACTTTTTTCATGCGTGAAAATTTCTTACGAGAGTTGTGTTGAACGGATTGGCCTGAAATCCAGGTAGGTGACATATCTACCTACAACGGCCATTGGTTTCAGGTCTCCAGCTTCTTTGGTTCCGACGGTAGAAATTTTTGAAGTGTAAAAAAATTGGGTGCGAAAATCCGTAGCATTAACGATTACTCGAAAACTAAAGGAGTTAAAAAAAACCCCCTCGTGACAACATGGGGACCACCTTAAGTTATTTTAAAAGGACATTAGTTCTTCAATTTAAATTTCGGTCCATCCGCCAATTTTTCGAAAAAACAAGGAAGGAGCTACCTTTGTTAACAGCCAAAAAAGCTATATATTTCGATAAGTTTCACTTTTTTCATTCGTGAAAATTTCTTACGAGAGTTGTATTGGACGGATTGGCCTGAAATTCAAGTAAGTGACATATATACCTACAACGGCCATCGGTTTCAGGTCTCCAGCTTCTTTGGTTCCGACGGTAGAAATTTTTGAAGTGTAAAAAAATTGGGTGCGAAAATCCGTAGCATTAACGATTACTCGAAAACTAAAGAAACTAAAAAAAGGTGACATATCTGCCTACAACGACCATCTGTTTCAAGTCTCCAGCTTCTTTGGTTCCGATGGTAGAAATTTTTGAAGTGTAAAAAAATTGGGTGCGAAAATCCGTAGCATTAACGATTACTCGAAAACTAAAGGAGCTAAAAAAAACCCCCTCGAGACAACATGGGGACGAATTTTAGCTTTTTTAAAAGGACATTAATTCCTCATTTTAAATATTGATCCATCTGCCAATTTTTCGAAAAAACAAGGAAGGAGCTACCTTTGTTAACAGCCAAAAAAGCTATATATTTCGATAAGTTTCACTTTTTTCATGCGTGAAAATTTCTTACGAGAGTAGTGTTGAACGGATTGGCCGAAAATTTTTAATTCCAGGTAGTTGACATATCTACCTACGTTGGCCTCTGGTTTCAGTTCTCCAGCTTCTTTGGTTCCGACGGTAAAAATTTTTGAAGTGTAAAAAAATTGGGTGCGAAAATCCGTAGCATTAACGATTACTCGAAAACTAAAGAAGCTAAAAAAAAACCCCTCGTGACAAAATGGGGACGACCTTAAGCTATTTTAAAAGAACATTAGTTACTTAATTTAAATTTTGGTCCATCCGCCAATTTTTCGAAAAAACAAGGAAGGAGTTACCTTTGTTAACAGCCAAAAAAGCTATATATTTCGATAAGTTTCACTTTTTTCATGCGTGAAAATTTCTTACGAGAGTTGTGTTAGACGGATTGACCTGAATTTTTTAAGTCCAGGTAGGTGACATATTTACCTACAACGGCCATTGTTTTCAGGTGTCCAACATTTTTGGTTCCGACGGTAGAAATTTTTTAAGTGTAAAAAAATTGGGTGCGAAAATCCGTAGCATTAACGATTACTCGAAAACTAAAAAAGCTAAAAAAAACCCCCTCGTGACAAAATGGTAGAAATTTTTTAAGTGTAAAAAAATTGGGTGCGAAAATCCGTAGCATTAACGATTACTCGAAAACTAAAGGAACTAAAAAAAAGGTGACATATCTGCCTACAACGACCATCTGTTTCAAGTCTCCAGCTTCTTTGGTTCCGATGGTAGAAATTTTTGAAGTGTAAAAAAATTGGGTGCGAAAATCCGTAGCAGTAACGATTACTTGAAAACTAAAGGAGCTAAAATAGCCCCCTCTTGACAACATGGGGACGAATTTTAGCTATTTTAAAAGGACATTAGTTCCTTAATTTATATTTTGATCCATCTGCCAATTTTTCGAAAAAACAAGGAAGGAGCTACCTTTGTTAACAGCCAAAAAAGCTATATATTTCGATAAGTTTCACTTTTTTCATGCGTGAAAATTTCTTACGAGAGTTGTGTTGAACGGATTGGCTTGAATTTTTTAAAACCAAGTAGGTGACATATCTACCTACAACGACCATTGGTTTTTGATCTTTAGCTTTTTTGGTTCTAACGGTAGAAATTTTTGAAGTGTAAAAAAATTTGGTGCGAAAATCCGTAGCATTAACGATTACTCGAAAACTAAAGGAGCTAAAAAAAACCCCTCGTGACAACATGGGAACGACCTTAAGCTATTTTAAAACGGCATTTAATCTCTAATCAAAATTTCAGCCCACCCGACAATTCTTCGAAAAAACAAGGAAGGTAGCTGCTACCTTTGTTAACAGCCAAAAAAGCTATATATTTCGATAAGTTTCACTTTTTTCATGCGTGAAAATTTCTTACGAGAGTTGTGTTGAACGGATTGGCCTAAATTTTTTAAATCCAGGTAGGTAACATATTTGCCCACAACGACCATTGGTTTCAAGTCTCCAGCTTCTTTGGTTCCGACGGTAGAAATTTTTGAAGTGTAAAAAAATTGGGTGCGAAAATCCGTAGCATTAACGATTACTCGAAAACTATAGGAACTAAAAAAAGGTGACATATCTGCCTACAACGACCATCTGTTTCAAGTCTCCAGCTTTTTTGGTTCCGATGGTAGAAATTTTTGAAGTGTAAAAAAATTGGGTGCGAAAATCCGTAGCATTAACGATTACTCGAAAACTAAAGGAGCTAAAAAAAACCCCCTCGTGACAACAAAGGGACGAATTTTAGCTATTTTAAAAGGACATTAGTTCCTTAATTTAAATTTTGATCCATCTGCCAATTTTTCGAAAAAACAAGGAAGGAGCTACCTTTGTTAACAGCCAAAAAAGCTATATATTTCGATAAGTTTCACTTTTTTCATGCGTGAAAATTTCTTACGAGAGTAGTGTTGAACGGATTGGCCTGAAATCCAGGTAGGTGACATATCTACCTACAACGGCCATTGGTTTCAGTTCTCCAGCTTCTTTGGTTCCGACGGTAGAAATTTTTGAAGTGTAAAAAAATTGGGTGCGAAAATCCGTAGCATTAACGATTACTCGAAAACTAAAGGAGTTAAAAAAAAACCCCTCGTGACAACATGGGGACCACCTTTAGTTATTTTAAAAGGACATTAGTTCTTCAATTTAAATTTCGGTCCATCCGCCAATTTTTCGAAAAAACAAGGAAGGAGCTACCTTTGTTAACAGCCAAAAAAGCTATATATTTCGATAAGTTTCACATTTTTCATGCGTGAAAATTTCTTACGAGAGTTGTATTGGACGGATTGGCCTGAAATTCAAGTAAGTGACATATATACCTACAACGGCCATTGGTTTCAGGTCTCCAGCTTCTTTGGTTCCGACGGTAGAAATTTTTGAAGTGTAAAAAAATTGGGTGCGAAAATCCGTAGCATTAACGATTACTCGAAAACTAAAGGAGTTAAAAAAAAACCCCTCGTGACAACATGGGGACCACCTTTAGTTATTTTAAAAGGACATTAAATCTTCAATTTAAATTTCGGTCCATCCGCCAATTTTTCGAAAAAACAAGGAAGGAGCTACCTTTGTTAACAGCCAAAAAAGCTATATATTTCGATAAGTTTCACTTTTTTCATGCGTGAAAATTTCTTACGAGAGTTCTATTGGACGGATTGGCCGAAAGTTTTTAATTCCAAGTAGGTGATATATCTACCTACGACGGCCTCTGGTTTCAGTTCTCCACCTTCTTTGTTTCCGACGGTAGAAATTTTTGAAGTGTAAAAAAATTGGGTGCGAAAATCCGTAGAATTAACGATTACTCGAAAACTAAAGAAGCTAAAAAAACCCCCTCGTGACAAAATGGGGACGGCCTTAAGCTATTTTAAAAGAACATTAATTACTAAATTTAAATTTTGGTCCATCCGCCAATTTTTCGAAAAAACAAGGAAGGAGCTACCTTTGTTAACAGACAAAAAAACTATATATTTCGATAAGTTTCACTTTTTTCATGCGTGAAAATTTCTTACGAGAGTTGTGTTAGACGGATTGACCTGAATTTTTTAGTCTTGGTAGGTGACATATCTACCTACAAAGGCCATTGGTTTCAGGTCTCCAGCTTTCTTGGTTCCGACGGTAGAAATTTTTGAAGTGTAAAAAAATTGGGTGCGAAAATCCGTAGCATTAACGATTACTCGAAAACTAAAGGAGTTAAAAAAAACCCCCTCGTGACAACATGGGGACCACCTTTAGTTATTTTAAAAGGACATTAGTTCTTTAATTTAAATTTCGGTCCATCCGCCAATTTTTCGAAAAAACAAGGAAGGAGCTACCTTTGTTAACAGCCAAAAAAGCTATATATTTCGATAAGTTTCACTTTTTTCATGCGTGAAAATTTCTTACGAGAGTTCTATTGGACGGATTGGCCAAAAATTTTTAATTCCAAGTAGGTGATATATTTACCTACGACGGCCTCTGGTTTCAGTTCTCCACCTTCTTTGTTTCCGACGGTAGAAATTTTTGAAGTGTAAAAAAATTGGGTGCGAAAATCCGTAGCATTAACGATTACTCGAAAACTAAAGAAGCTAAAAAAAACCCCCTCGTGGCAAAATGGGGACGGCCTTAAGCTATTTTAAAAGAACATTAATTACTAAATTTAAATTTTGGTCCATCCGCCAATTTTTCGAAACAACAAGGAAGGAGCTACCTTTGTTAACAGACAAAAAAACTATATATTTCGATAAGTTTCACTTTTTTCATGCGTGAAAATTTCTTACGAGAGTTGTGTTAAAAGGATTGACCTGAATTTTTTAGTCCAGGTAGGTGATATATTTACCTACAACGGCCATTGGTTTCAGGTCTCCAGCTTCTTTGGTTCCGACTGTAGAAATTTTTGAAGTGTACAAAAATTGAATGCGAAAATCCGTAGCATTAACGATTACTCGAAAACTAAAGGAGTTAAAAAAAAACCCCTCGTGACAACATGGGGACCACTCTTAGTTATTTTAAAAGGACATTAGTTCTTCAATTTAAATTTCGGTCCATCCGCCAATTTTTCGAAAAAACAAGGAAGGAGCTACCTTTGTTAACAGCCAAAAAAGCTATATATTTCGATAAGTTTCACTTTTTTCATGAGTGAAAATTTCTTACGAGAGTTCTATTGGACGGATTGGCCGAAAGTTTTTAATTCCAAGTAGGTGATATATCTACCTACGACGGCCTCTGGTTTTAGTTCTCCACCTTCTTTGTTTCCGACGGTAGAAATTTTTGAAGTGTAAAAAAATTGGGTGCGAAAATCCGTAGCATTAACGATTACTCGAAAACTAAAGAAGCTAAAAAAAACCCCCTCGTGACAAAATGGGGACGGCCTTAAGCTATTTTAAAAGAACATTAATTACTAAATTTAAATTTTGGTCCATCCGCCAATTTTTCGAAAAAACAAGGAAGGAGCTACCTTTGTTAACAGACAAAAAAACTATATATTTCGATAAGTTTCACTTTTTTCATGCGTGAAAATTTCTTACGAGAGTTGTGTAAGACGGATTGACCTGAATTTTTTAGTCCAGGTAGATGTCATATTTATCTACAACGGCCATTGGTTTCAGGTCTCCAGCTATTTTAGTTCCGACGGTAGAAGTTTTTTAAGTGTAAAAAAATTGGGTGCGAAAATCCGTAGCATTAACGATTACTCGAAAACTAAAGGAGCTAAAAAAAACCCCCTCGTGACAACATGGGGACGACCTTAAGCTATTTCAAAACATCATTAGTTTTTTAATCTAAATTTTATCCCATCCGCCAATTTTTCGAAAAAACAAGGAAGGAGCTACCTTTGTTAACAGCCAAAAAAGCTATATATTTCGATAAGTTTCACTTTTTTCATGCGTGAAAATTTTTTACGAGAGTTGTGTTAAACGAATTGGCCTGAATTTTTTTAGTTTATGTAGGTGACATATCTACCTACAAAGGCCATTGGTTTCAGTTCTCCAGCTTCTTTGGTTCCGACTGTAGAAATTTTTGAAGTGTACAAAAATTGAATGCGAAAATCCGTAGCATTAACGATTACTCGAAAACTAAAGGAGTTAAAAAAAAACCCCTCGTGACAACATGGAAACCACTCTTAGTTATTTTAAAAGGACATTAGTTCCTAAATTTAAATTTTGGTCCATCCGCCAATTTTTCGAAAAAACAAGGAAGGAGCTACCTTTGTTAACAGACAAAAAAACTATATATTTCGATAAGTTTCACTTTTTTCATGCGTGAAAATTTCTTACGAGAGTTGTGTAAGACGGATTGACCTGAATTTTTTAGTCCAGGTAGGTGTCATATTTATCTACAACGGCCATTGGTTTCAGGTCTCCAGCTATTTTAGTTCCGACGGTAGAAGTTTTTTAAGTGTAAAAAAATTGGGTGCGAAAATCCGTAGCATTAACGATTACTCGAAAACTAAAGGAGCTAAAATAATCCCCCTCGTGACAACATGGGGACGAATTTCAGCTATTTTAAAACAACATTAAATCTCTAATCTAAATTTCAGCCCATCCGCCAATTTTTCGAAAAAACAAGGAAGGTAGCTGCTACCTTTGTTAACAGCCAAAAAAGCTATATATTTCGATAAGTTTCACTTTTTTCGTGCGTGAACATTTCTTACGAGAGTTGTGTTGGACGGGTTAGCCTGAATTTTCTAAATCCAAGTAGTTGACATATCTTTTTACAACGGTCATTGGTTTCAGGTCTCCAGCTTTTTTGGTTCCGACGGTAGAAATTTTTGAAGTGTAAAAAAATTGGGTGCGAAAATCCGTAGCATTAACGATTACTCGAAAACTAAAGGAGCTAAAAAAAACCCCCTCGTGACAACATGGGGATTACTTTTAGCTATTTTAAAACGTCATTAGTTTTTTAATCTAAATTTTAGCCCATCCGCCAATTTTTCGAAAAAACAAGGAAGGAGCTACCTTTGTTAACAACCAAAAAAGCTATATATTTCGATAAGTTTCAATTTTTTCCTGCGTGAAAAGTTCTTACGAGAGTTGTGTTGGACAAATTGGCTTGAATTTTTTAAATCAAGGTAGATGACATATCTTTCAGCTATTTTAAATTTAAAATTTTAAAATTTCAGCTATTTTAAAACAACATTAAATCTCTTATCTAAATTTCAGCCCATCCGCCAATTTTTCGAAAAAACAAGGAAGGTAGCTGCTACCTTTGTTAACAGCCAAAAAAGCTATATATTTCGATAAGTTTCACTATTATCATGCGTGAACATTTCTTACGAGAGTTGTGTTGGACGGATTAGCCTGAATTTTCTGAATCCAAGTAGTTGACATATCTATCTACAACGGCCATTGGTTTCAGGTCTCCAGCTTTTTTGGTTCCGACTGTAAAAATTTTTGAAGTGTAAAAAAATTGGGTGCGAAAATCCGTAGCATTAACGATTACTCGAAAACTAAAGGAGCTAAAAAACCCCCTTGTGATAACATGGGGACGACCTTTAGCTTTTTTTAAAAAGGCATTAGATCAATAATTTAAATTTTGATCCATGTGCCAATTTTTCGAAAAAACAAGGAAGGAGCTACCTTTGTTAACAGCCAAAAAAGCTATATATTTCGATAAGTTTCACTTTTTTCATGCGTGAAATATTCTTACAAGAGTTGTGTTAGACGGATTGACCTGAATTTAAATCCAGGTAAGTGACATATCTACTTCCGACGGCCATTGATTTCAGGTCTCCAGCTTCTTTGGTTCCGACGGTAGAAATTTTTGAAGTGTAAAACAATTGGGTGCGAAAATCCGTAGCATTAACGATTACTCGAAAACTAAAGGAGCTAAAAAAACCCCCTCGTGACAACATGGGGACGACCCTTAGCTATTTTATAACGGCATTAAATCTTTAATCTAATGTTCAGCCCATCCGCCAATTTTTCGAAAAATCAAGGAAGGTAGCTGCTACCGTTGTTAACAGCCAAAAAAGCTATGTATTTCGATAAGTTTCCCTTTTGTCATGCGTGAAAATTTCTTACGAGAGTTGTGTTGAACGGATTGGCCTGAATTTTTTAATAGATATGTCACCTACCTACAACGACCATTGGTTTCAGGTCTCCAGCATTTTTGGTTCCGACGGTAGAAATTTTTGAAGTGTACAAAAATTGGGTGCGAAAATCCGTAGCATTAACGATTACTCGAAAACTAAAGGAACTAAAAAAAACCCCTTGTGACAACATGGGGACGACCTTTATTTTTTTAAACTTCAAAAATTTCTACCGTCGGAACTAAAGAAGCTGGAGACCTTAAACCAATTGTCGTCGTAGGTAGATATGTCACCTACCTGGATTTAAAAAAGTTAGGCCAATCCGTCTAACACAACTCTCGTAAGAAATTTTCACGCATGAAAAAAGTGAATCTTATCGAAATATATAGCTTTTTTGGCTGTTAACAAAGGTAGCTCCTTCCTTGTTTTTTCGAAAAATTTGCAGATGTACCAAAATTTAAATTTAGAAACTAATGCCCTTTTAAAATAGCTAAAAGTCGTCCCCATGTTGTCACAAGGGTTTTTTTTAGCTCCTTTGGTTTTCGAGTAATCGTTAATGCTACGGATTTTCGCACCCAATTTTTTTACACTTCAAAAATTTCTACCGTCGGAACCAAAAAAGCTGGAGACTTTATCGAAATATATAGAAATATATAGCTTACTTGGTTGTTTACAAAGTAAACAGCTACCTTCCTTGTTTTTTCGAAAAATTGGCGGATGGGCTGAAATTTTGATTAGAGATTTAATGCCGTTTTTAAATAGCTAAAGGTCGTACCCATGTTGTTACGAGTTACACTTCAAAAATTTCTACCGTCGGAACCAAAGAAGCTGGAGACAGACCTGAAACCAATAATCGTCGTAGGTAGATATGTCACCTACCTGGATTTAAAAAATTCAGGCCAATCCGTCCAACACAACTCTCGTAAGAAATTTTCATGCATGAAAAAAGTGAAACTTATCGAAATATATAGCTTTTTTGGCTGTTAACAAAGGTAGCAGCTACCTTCCTTGTTTTTTCGAAAAATTGGCGGATGGGCTGAAATTTAGATTAAAAAACTAATGCCGTTTTAAAAAAACTAAAATTCGTCCCCATGTTGTCACGAGGGGGTTTATTTTAGCTCCTTTAGTTTTCGAGTAATCGATAATGCTACGGATTTTCGCACCCAATTTTTTTAAACTTCAAAAAATTCTACCGTCGGAACCAAAAGCTGGCCATTAGTTTCATTCGTGAAAATTTCTTACGAGAGTTGTATTGGACGGATTGGCCGGAATTTTTTAATTTCAGGTAGGTGACATATTGGTTTCAGGGTGACAACGGCCATTGGTTTCAGGTCTCCAGCTTCTTTGGTTGCGATGGTAGAAATTTTTGAAGTGTCAAAAAATTGGGTGCGAAAATCCGTAGCATTAACGATTACTCGAAAACTAAAGAAGCTAAAAAAAACCTCTCGTGACAAAATGGGGACCACCCTTAGCTTTTTTAAAAGGGCATTAGTTTCTTAATTTAAATTTCGGTCCATCCGCCAATTTTTTCGAAAAAACAAGGAAGGAGCTACCTTTGTTAACAGCCAAAAAAGCTATATATTTTGATAAGTTTCACTTTTTTCATGCGTGAAAATTTCTTACGAGAGTTGTGTTGGACGGATTAGCCTAAATTTTGTAAACCAAGTAGGTAACATATTTACCTACAACAGCCATTGGTTTCAGTTCTCCAGCTTTTTTGATTGCGACTGTAGAAATTTTTGAAGTGTAAAAAAATTGGGTGCGAAAATCCGTAGCATTAACGATTACTCGAAAACTAAAGGAGCTAAAAAAACCCCCTTGTGACAACATGGGGACGACCTTTAGCTTTTTTAAAAGGGCATTAGATCAATAATTTAAATTTTGGTCCATCGGCCAATTTTTCGAAAAAACAAGGAAGGTAGCTGCTACCTTTGTTAATAGCCAAAAAAGCTATATATTTCGATAAGTTTCACTTTTTTCATGCGTGGAAATTTCTTACGAGAGTTGTATTAGAATGATTGGCCAGAAATTTTTAATTCCATGTAGGTGACATATCTACCTACGACGACCTCTGGTTTAAGTTCTCCAGCTTCTTTAATTCCGATGGTAGAAATGTTTGAAGTGTAAAAAAATTGGGTGCGAAAATCCGTAGCATTAACGATTACTCGAAAACTAAAGAAGCTAAAAAAAACCCCCTCGTGACAAAATGGGGACGACCTTAAGCTTTTTTAAAAGAACATTAGTTACTAAATTTAAATTTTGGTCCATCCGCCAATTTTTCGAAAAAACAAGGAAGGAGCTACCTTTGTTAACAGCCAAGAAAGCTATATATTTCGATAAGTTTCACTTTTTTCATGCGTGAAATTCTTTTACGAAAGTTGTGTTAAACGGATTGACCTGAATTTTTTAAGTCCAGGTAGGTGACATATTTACCTACAACAAAAATTGGTTTCAAGTCTCCAACTTTTTTGGTTCCGGCGGTAGAAATTTTTTAAGTGTAAAAAAATTGGGTGCGAAAATCCGTAGCATTAACGATTACTCGAAAACTAAAGGAGCTAAAAAAACCCCCTTGTGACAACATGGGGACGACCATTAGCTTTTTTAAAAGTGCATTAGTTTTTTAATTTAAATTTTGGTCCATCCGCCAATTTTTCGAAAAAACAAGGAAGGAGCTACCTTTGTCAACAGCCAAAAAAGCTATATATTTCGATAAGTTTCACTTTTTTCATGCGTGAAAATTTCTTACGAGAGTTGTGTTAAACGGATTGACCTGAATTTTTTTTAATCCAGGTAGGTGACATATCTACCTACAACGGCCATTGGTTTTTGATCTTTAGCTTTTTTGGTTCCGACGGTAGAAATTTTTGAAATGTAAAAAAATTGGGTGCGAAAATCCGTAGCATTAACGATTACTCGAAAACTAAAGAAGCTAAAAAAAAACCCCTCGTGACAAAATGGGGATGACCTTTAACTATTTTAAAAGAACATTAGTTCCTTAATTTAAATTTTTGTCCATCCGCCAATTTTTCGAAAAAACAAGGAAGGAGCTACCTATGTTAACAGCCAAAAAAGCTATATATTTCGATAAGTTTCACTTTTTTCATGCGTGAAAATTTCTTACGAGAGTTGTGTTGAACGGATTTGCCTGAATTTTAATAATTCAGGTAGGTGACATATCTTCCTACAACAACCATTGGTTTCAGGTGTCCAGCTTAATTGGTTCCGACAGTAGAAATTTTTGAAGTGTAAAAAAATTGGGTGCGAAAATCCGTAGCATTAACGATTACTCGAAAACTAAAGGAGCTAAAATAATCCCCTACGTGACAACATGGGGACGAATTACAGCTATTTTAAAACAACATTAAATCTCTAATCTAAATTTCAGCCCATCCGCCAATTTATCGAAAAAACAAGGAAGGTAGCTGCTACCTTTGTTAACAGCTAAAAAAGCTATATATTTCGATAAGTTTCACTTTTTTCATGCGTGAACATTTCTTACGAGAGTTGTGTTGGACGGATTAGCCTGAATTTTCTAAATCCAAGTAGTTGACATATCTATTTACAATGGTCATTGGTTTCAGGTCTCCAGCTTTTTTGGTTCCGACGGTAGAAATTTTTGAATTGTAAAAAAATTGGGTGCGAAAATCCATAGCATTAACGATTACTCGAAAACTAAAGGAGCTAAAAAAAACCCCCTCGTGACAACATGGGGATTACTTTTAGCTATTTTAAAACGGCATTAGTTTTTTAATCTAAATTTTAGCCCATCCGCCAACTTTTCGAAAAAACAAGGAAGGAGCTACCTTTGTTAACAACCAAAAAAGCTATATATTTCGATAAGTTTCAATTTTTTCCTGCGTGAAAAGTTCTTACGAGAGTTGTGTTGGACAAATTGGCTTGAATTTTTTAAATCAAGGTAGATGACATATCTTTCAGCTATTTTAAATTTAAATTTTTAAAATTTCAGCTATTTTAAAACAACATTAAATCTCTAATCTAAATTTCAGCCCATCCGCCAATTTTTCGAAAAAACAAGGAAGGTAGCTGCTACCTTTGTTAACAGCCAAAAAAGCTATATATTTCGATAAGTTTCACTATTTTCATGCGTGAACATTTCTTACGAGAGTTGTGTTGGACGGATTAGCCTGAATTTTCTAAATCCAAGTAGTTGACATATCTATCTACAACGGCCATTGGTTTCAGGTCTCCAGCTTTTTTGGTTCCGACTGTAAAAATTTTTGAAGTGTAAAAAAATTGGGTGCGAAAATCCGTAGCATTAACGATTACTCGAAAACTAAAGGAGCTAAAAAACCTCCTTGTGATAACATGGGGACGACCTTTAGCTTTTTTAAAAAGGCATTAGATTAATAATTTAAATTTTGATCCATCCGCCAATTTTTCGAAAAAACAAGGAAGGAGCTACCTTTGTTAACAGCCAAAAAAGCTATATATTTCGATAAGTTTCACTTTTTTCATGCGTGAAATATTCTTACGAGAGTTGTGTTAGACGGATTGACCTGAATTTAAATCCAGGTAAGTGACATATCTACCTACGACGGCCATTGGTTTCAGGTCTCCAGCTTCTTTGGTTCCGACGGTAGAAATTTTTGAAGTGTAAAACAATTGGGTGCGAAAATCCGTAGCATTAACGATTACACGAAAACTAAAGGAGCTAAAAAAAACCCCCTCGTGACAACATGGGGACGACCCTTAGCTATTTTATAACGGCATTAAATCTTTAATCTAATGTTCAGCCCATCCGCCAATTTTTCGAAAAAAACAAGGAAGGTAGCTGCTACCTTTGTTAACAGCCAAAAAAGCTGTGTATTTCGATAAGTTTCCCTTTTGTCATGCGTGAAAATTTCTTACGAGAGTTGTGTTGAACGGATTGGCCTGAATTTTTTAAATTTAGGTAGGTGACATATCTACCTACAACGACCATTAGTTTCTGGTCTCCAGCATTTTTGGTTCCGACGGTAGAAATTTTTGAAGTGTACAAAAATTGGGTGCGAAAATCTGTAGCATTAACGATTACTCGAAAACTAAAGGAACTAAAAAAACCCCCTTGTGACAACATGGGGACGACCTTTATTTTTTTAAACTTCAAAAATTTCTACCGTCGGAACCAAAGAAGCTGGAGACCTGAAATCAATGGCCGTCGTAGGTAAATATGTCACTTACCTGGATTTAAATTCAGGTCAATCCGTCTAACACAACTCTCGTAAGAATATTTCACGCATGAAAAAAGTGAAACTTATCGAAATTTATAGCTTTTTTGGCTGTTAACAAAGGTAGCTCCTTCCTTGTTTTTTCGAAAAATTGGCGGATGGACCAAAATTTAAATTAAGGATTTAATGTTCTTTTAAAAAAGCCAAAGGTCATCCCAATTTTGTCACGAGGGGGTTTTTTTTAGCTCCTTTAGTTTTCGAGTAATCGTTAATGCTACGGATTTTCGCACCCAAATTTTTTTACATTTAAAAAATTTCTACCGTCGGAATTAAAAAAGCTGGAGACCTGAAACCAATGACCGTTGTAAATAGATATGTCAACTACTTGGATTTAGAAAATTCAGGCTAATCCGTCCAACACAACTCTCATAAGAAATGTTCACGCATGAAAAAAGTGAAACTTATCGAAATATATAACTTTTTTGGCTGTTAACAAAGGTAGCAGCTACCTTCCTTGTCTTTTCGAAAAATTGGCGGATGGGCTGAAATTTAGATTAAATATTTAATGTTTTTTTAAAATAGCTGAAATTCGTCCCCATGTTGTCACGAGGGGGATTATTTTAGCTCCTTTAGTTTTCGAGTAATCGTTAATGCTACGGATTTTCGCACCCAATTTTTTTACACTTCAAAAATTTCTACTGTCAGAACCAATAAAGCTGGAGACCTGAAACCAATGGTTGTTGTAGGAAGATATGTCACCTACCTGAATTATTCAAATTCAGGCCAATCCGTTCAACACAACTCTCGTAAGAAATTTTCACGCATGAAAAAAGTGAAACTTATCGAAATATATAGCTTTTTTGGCTGTTAACAAAGGTAGCTCCTTTCTTGTTTTTTTCGAAAAATTGGCGGATGGACCAAAATTTAAATTAAGGATTTAATGTTCTTTTAAAATAGCCAAAGGTCATCCCCATTTTGTCACGAGGGGGTTTTTTTTAGCTTCTTTAGTTTTCGAGTAATCGTTAATGCTACGGATTTTCGCACCCAATTTTTTTACATTTCAAAAATTTCTACCGTCGGAACCAAAGAAGCTGGAGAACTGAAACCAATGGCCGTTGTAGGTAAATATGTCACCTACCTGGATTAAAAAAAAATTCAGGTCAATCCGTTTAACACAACTCTCGTAAGAAATTTTCACGCATGAAAAAAGTGAAACTTATCGAAATATATAGCTTTTTTGGCTGTTAACAAAGGTAGCTCCTTCCTTGTTTTTTCGAAAAATTGGCGGATGGACCAAAATTTAAATTAAAAAACTAATGCACTTTTATAAAAGCTAATAATCGTCCCCATGTGGTCACAAGAAGGGGTTTTTAGCTCCTTTAGTTTTCGAGTAATCGTTAATGCTACGGATTTTCGCACCCAATTTTTTTACATTTAAAAAATTTCTACCGTCGGAACCAAAAAAGCTGGAGACCTAAAACCAATGGCCGTTGTAGGTAAATATGTCACCTACTTGGACTTAAAAAATTCAGGTCAATCCGTTTAACACAACTCTCGTAAGAAATTTTCACGCATGAAAAAAGTGAAACTTATCGAAATATATAGCTTTTTTGGCTGTTAACAAAGGTAGCTCCTTCCTTGGTTTTTCGAAAAATTGGCGGATGTGCTAAAATTTAGATTAAAAAACTAATGATGTTTTAAAATAGCTAAAGGTAGTCCCCATGTTGTCACGAGGGGGTCTTTTTTAGCTCCTTTAGTTTTCGAGTAATCGTTAATGCTACGGATTTTCGCACCCAATTTTTTTACACTTAAAAAATTTCTACCGTCGGAACCTAAAAAGTTGGAGACCTGAAACCAATGGCCGTTGTAGGTAATTATATCACCTACCTAAACTTAAAAAATTCAGGTCAATCCGTCTAACACAACTCTCGTAAGAAATTATCACGCATGAAAAAAGTGAAACTTATCGAAATATATAGCTTTTTTGGCTGTTAACAAAGGTAGCTCCTTCCTTGTTTTTTCGAAAAATTTGCGGATGGACCAAAATTTAAATTAAGTAATTAATGTTCTTTTAAAATAGCTTAAGGTCGTCCCCATTTTGTCACGAGGGGTTTTTTTTTAGCTTCTTTAGTTTTCGAGTAATCGTTAATGCTACGGATTTTCGCATCCAATTTTTTTACACTTCAAAAATTTCTACCGTCGGAAACAAAGAACCTGGACACCTAAAACCAATGGCCGTTGTAGGTATATCTGTCACCTTCCTGGATTTTAGGCCAATTCGTTCAACACAACTCTCGTAAGAAATTTTCACGCATGAAAAAAGTGAAACTTATCGAAATATATAGCTTTTTTGGCTGTTAACAAAGGTAGCTCCTTCCTTGTTTTTTTTGAAAAATTGGCAGATGGATCAAAATTTAAATTAAGGAACTAATGTCCTTTTAAAATAGCTAAAATTCGTCCCTATGTTGTCACGAGGGGGTTTATTTTAGCTCCTTTAGTTTACGAGTAATCGTTAATGCTACGGATTTTCGCACCCAATTTTTTAAAATTCAAAAATTTCTACCGTCGGAACTAAAAAAACTGGAGACCTGAAACCAATGGTCGTCGTAGGCAGATATGTCACCTACCTGGAATTAAAAAATTTAGGCCAATCCGTTCAACACAACTCTCGTAAGAAATTTTCACGCATGAAAAAAGTGAAACTTATCGAAATATATAGCTTTTTTGGCTGTTAACAAAGGTAGCTCCTTCCTTGTTTTTTCGAAAAATTGGCGGATGGACCAAAATTTAAATTATGTAACTAATGTTCTTTTAAAATATCTTAAAGTCGTCCCTATTTTGTCACGAGGGGGTTTTTTTTAGCTTCTTTAGTTTTCGAGTAATCGTTAATGCTACGGATTTTCGCACCCAATTTTTTACACTTCAAAAATTTCTACCATCGGAACCAAAGAAGCTGGAGACTTGAAACCGATGGTCGTTGTAGGCAAATATGTCACCTTTTTTTTAGCTCCTATAGTTTTCGAGTAATCGTTAATGCTACGGATTTTCACACCCAATTTTTTTACACTTCAAAAATTTCTACCGTCGGAACCAAAGAAGCTGGAGACTTGAAACCAATGATCGTCGTAGGCAGATATGTTACGTTTTTTTTAGCTCCTTTAGTTTTCGAGTAATCGTTAATGCTACGGATTTTCGCACCAAATTTTTTTACACTTCAAAAATTTCTACCGTCGGAACCAAAAAAGCTAAAGATCAAAAACCAATGGTCGTTGTATGTAGATATGTCACCTACATGGTTTTAAAAAATTCAAGCCAATCCGTCCAACACAACTCTCGTAAGAAATTTTCACGCATGAAAAAAGTGAAACTTATCGAAATATATAGCTTTTTTGGCTGTTAACAAAGGTAGCTCCTTCCTTGTTTTTTCGAAAAATTGGCAGACGGATCAAAATTTAAATTAAGGAACTAATGTCCTTTTAAAATAGCTAAAATTCGTCCCCATGTTGTCACGAGAGGTTTTTTTTTAGCTCCTTTAGTTTTCGAGTAATCGTTAATGCTACGGATTTTCGAACCCAATTTTTTTACACTTCAAAAATTTCTACCGTCTGAACCAAAGAAACTGGAGACTTGAAACCAATGGTTGTCGTAGGCAGATAAGTTACCTACCTGGATTTAAAAAATTCAGGCCAATCTGTTCAACACAACTCTCGTAAGAAATTTTCACGCATGAAAAAAGTGAAACTTATCGAAATATATAGCTTTTTTGGCTGTTAACAAAGGAAGCAGCTACCTTCCTTGTTTTTTCGAAAAATTGGCGGATGGGCTGAAATTTTGATTAGAGATTTAATGCCGTTTTGAAAAGGCTAAAGGTCGTCCCCATGATGTCACAAGGGGTTTTTTTTAGCACCTTTAGTTTTCGAGTAATCGTTAATGCTACGGATTTTCGCACCCAATTTTTTTACACTTAAAAAATTTCTACCGTCGGAACCATAAAAGCTGGTGAACTGAAACCAGAGGCCGTTGTAAGTAGATATGACACCTACCTGGATTTCGTAAGAAATTTTCACGCATGAAAAAAGTGAAACTTATCGAAATATATATCTTTTTTGGCTGTTAACAAAGGTAGCTCCTTCCTTGTTTTTTCGAAAAATTGGCAGGTGGATCAAAATTTAAATTGAAGAACAACTGTTCTTTTAAAAAAGCTTAAATTCGCCCCATGTTGTCACGAGGGGGTTTTTTTTAGCTCCTTTAGTTTTCGAGTAATCGTTAATGCTACGGATTTTCGCACCCAATTTTTTTACACTTCAAAAATTTCTACCATAGGAACCAAAGAAGCTGAAGACTTGAAACAGATGGTCGTTGTAGGCAGATATGTCACCTTTTTTTGGTTCCTTTAGTTTTCGGTAATCGTTAATGCTACGGATTTTCGCACCCAATTTTATTACACTTCAAAAATTTCTACCGTCGGAACCAAAGAAGCTAGAGACCTGAAACCAATGGCCTTTGTAGGTATATATGTCACTTACTTGGATTTCAGGCCAATCCGTCCAATACAACTCTCGTAAGATATTTTCACGCATGAAAAAAGTGAAACTTATCGAAATATATAGCTTTTTTGGCTGTTAACAAAGGTAGCTCCTTCCTTGTTTTTTCGAAAAATTGGCGGATGGACCGAAATTTAAATTGAAGAAATAATGTCCTTTTAAAATAATTAAAGGTGGTCCCCATGTTGTCACGAGGGGTTTTTTTTTAACTCCTTTAGTTTTCGAGTAATCGTTAATGATACGGATTTTCGCAACCAATTTTTTTACACTTCAAAAATTTCTACCGTCGGAACCAAAGAAGCTGGAGACCTGAAACCAATGGCCGTTGTAGGTAGATATGTCACCTACCTGGATTTTAGGCCAATCCGTTCAAAACTACTCTCGTAAGAAATTTTCACGCATGAAAAAAGTGAAACTTATCGAAATATATAGATTTTTTGGCTGTTAACAAAGGTAGCTCCTTCCTTGTTTTTTCGAAAAATTGGCAGATGGATCAAAATTTAAATTAAGGAACTAATGTCCTTTTAAAATAGCTAAAATTCGTACGCATGTTGTCACGAGGGTTTTTTTTTAGCTCCTTTAGTTTTCGAGTAATCGTTAATGCTACGGATTTTCGCACCCAATTTTTTTACACTTCAAAAATTTCTACCATCGGAACCAAAGAAGCTGGAGACTTGAAACAGATGGTCGTTGTAGGCAGATATGTCACCTTTTTTAAGCTCCTTTAGTTTTCGAGTAATCGTTAATGCTACGGATTTTCGCACCCAATTTTTTTACACTTCAAAAATTTCTACCGTCGGAACCAAAGAAGCTGGAGACCTGATAGCAATGGCCGTTGCAGGTATATATGACACTTACCTCGATTTCAGGCCAATCCGTTCAACACAACTCTCGTAAGAAATTTTCACGCATGAAAAAAGTGAAACTTATCGAAATATATAGCTTTTTTGGCTGTTAACAAAGGTAGCAGCTACCTTCCTTGTTTTTTCGAAGAATGGGCGGATGGGTTGTAATTTTGATTAGAAATTTAATACCGTTTTAAAATAGCTTAAAGTCGTTCCCATGTTGTCACGAGGGGTTTTTTTTAGCTCCTTTAGTTTTCGAGTAATCGTTAATGCTACGGATTTTCGCACCAAATTTTTTTACACTTCAAAAATTTCTACCGTCGGAACCGAAGAAGCTAAAGATCAAAAACCAATGATCGTTGTAGGTACATATGTCACCTACCTGGTTTTAAAAAATTCAAGCCAATCCGTTCAACACAACTCTCGTAAGAAATTTTCACGCATGAAAAAAGTGAAACTTATCGAAATATATAGCTTTTTTGGCTGTTAACAAAGGTAGCTCCTTCCTTGTTTTTTCGAAAAATTGGCAGATGGATCAAAATTTAAATTAAGGAACTAATGTCCTTTTAAAATAGCTAAAATTCGTCCCCATGTTGTCACGAGGGGGTTTTTTTAGCTCCTTTAGTTTTCGAGTAATCGTTAATGCTACGGATTTTCGCAACCAATTTTTTACACTTCAAAAATTTCTACCATCGGAACCAAAGAAGCTGGAGACTTGAAACAGATGGTCGTTTTAGGCATATATGTCACTTTTTTTTAGTTCCTTTAGTTTTCGAGTAATCGTTAATGCTACGGATTTTCGCACCCATTTTTTTTACACTTCAAAAATTTCTACCGTCGGAACCAAAGAAGCTGGAGACTTACAACCAATGGTCTTCGTAGGCAGATAAATTATTTACTTGAATTAAAAAAAATTCAGGTCAATCCGTTCAACACAACTCTCGTAAGAAATTTTCACGCATGAAAAAGTGAAACGTATCGAAATATATAGCTTTTTTGGCTGTTAACAAAGGTAGCAGCTACCTTCCTTGTTTTTGCGAAAAATTGGCGGATGGGCTAAAATTTTGATTAAAGATTTAATGCCGTTTTAAAAAAGCTAAAGGTCGTCCCCATGTTGTCACAAGGGGGTTTTTTTAGCTCCTTTAGTTTTCGAGTAATCGTTAATGCTACGGATTTTCGCACCCAATTTTTTTACACTTCAAAAATTTCTACCGTCGGAACCAAAAAAACTGGAGAACTGAAACCAGAGGCCGTTGTAGGTAGATATGTCACCTACTTGGAATTAAAAATTTCTGGCCAATCCGTCCAATACAACTCTCGTAAGAAATTTTCACGCATGAAAAAAGTGAAACTTATCGAAATATATAACTTTTTTGGCTGTTAACAAAGGTAGCTCCTTCCTTGTTTTTTCGAAAAATTGACAGATGGATCAAAATTTAAATTAAGGAACTAATGTCCTTTTAAAATAGCTAAAATTCATCACCATGTTGTCACGAGGGGGTTTATTTTAGCTCCTTTAGTTTTCGAGTAATCGTTAATGCTACGGATTTTCGCACCCAATTTTTTTACACTTCAAAAATTTCTACCGTCGGAACCAAAGAAGCTGGAGACCTGATAGCAATGGCCGTTGTAGGTATATATGTCACTAACCTCGATTTCAGGCCAATCCGTTCAACACAACTCTCGTAAGAAATTTTCACGCATGAAAAAAGTGAAACTTATCGAAATATATAGCTTTTTTGGCTGTTAACAAAGGTAGCAGCTACCTTCCTTGTTTTTTCGAAGAATGGGCTAATGGGCTGAAATTTTGATTAGAAATTTAATACCGTTTTAAAATAGCTTAAGGTCGTTCCCATGTTGTCACGAGGGGTTTTTTTTTAGCTCCTTTAGTTTTCGAGTAATCGTTAATGCTACGGATTTTCGCACCAAATTTTTTTACACTTCAAAAATTTCTACCGTCGGAACCGAAGAAGCTAAAGATCAAAAACCAATGATCGTTGTAGGTACATATGTCACCTACCTGGTTTTAAAAAATTCAAGCCAATCCGTTCAACACAACTCTCGTAAGAAATTTTCACGCATGAAAAAAGTGAAACTTATCGAAATATATAGCTTTTTTGGCTGTTAACAAAGGTAGCTCCTTCCTTGTTTTTTCGAAAAATTGGCAGATGGATCAAAATTTAAATTAAGGAAATAATGTCCTTTTAAAATAGCTAAAATTCGTCCCCATGTTGTCACGAGGGGGTTTTTTTTAGCTCCTTTAGTTTTCGAGTAATCGTTAATGCTACGGATTTTCGCAACCAATTTTTTTACACTTCAAAAATTTCTACTATCGGAACCAAAGAAGCTGGAGACTTGAAACAGATGGTCGTTGTAGGCAGATATGTCACTTTTTTTTAGTTCCTTTAGTTTTCGAGTAATCGTTAATGCTACGGATTTTCGCACCCAATTTTTTTACACTTCAAAAATTTCTACCGTCAAAACCAAAGAAGCTGGAGACTTAAAACCAATGGTCGTCGTAGGCAGATAAGTTATTAACCTGAATTAAAAAAAATTCAGGCCAATCCGTTCAACACAACTCTCGTAAGAAATTTTCACGCATGAAAAAGTGAAACTTATCGAAATATATAGCTTTTTTGGCTGTTAACAAAGGTAGCAGCTACCTTCCTTAATTTTGCGAAAAATTGGCGGATGGGCTAAAATTTTGATTAAAGATTTAATGCCGTTTTAAAAAAGCTAAAGGTCGTCCCCATGTTGTCACAAGGGGGTTTTTTTAGCTCCTTTAGTTTTCGAGTAATCGTTAATGCTACGGATTTTCGCACCCAATTTTTTTACACTTCAAAAATTTCTACCGTCGGAATCAAAGAAGCTGGAGAACTAAAACCAGAGGCCGTTGTAGGTAGATATGTCACCTACTTGGAATTAAAAATTTCCGGCCAATCCATCTAATACAACTCTCGTAAGAAATTTTCACGCATGAAAAAAGTGAAACTTATCGAAATATATAGCTTTTTTGGCTGTTAACAAAGGTATCTCCTTCCTTGTTTTTTCGAAAAATTGGCAGATGGATCAAAATTTAAATTAAGGAACTAATGTCCTTTTAAAATAGCTAAAATTCATCACCATGTTGTCACGAGGGGGTTTATTTTAGCTCCTTTAGTTTTCGAGTAATCGTTAATGCTACGGATTTTCGCACCCAATTTTTTTACACTTCAAAAATTTCTACCGTCGGAACCAAAGAAGCTGGAGACCTGATAGCAATGGCCGTTGTAGGTATATATGTCACTTACCTCGATTTCAGGCCAATCCGTTCAACACAACTCTCGTAAGAAATTTTCACGCATGAAAAAAGTGAAACTTATCGAAATATATAGCTTTTTTGGCTGTTAACAAAGGTAGCAGCTACCTTCCTTGTTTTTTCGAAGAATGGGCGGATGGGCTGAAATTTTGATTAGAAATTTAATACCGTTTTAAAATAGCTTAAGGTCGTTCCCATGTTGTCACGAGGGGTTTTTTTTTAGCTCCTTTAGTTTTCGAGTAATCGTTAATGCTACGGATTTTCGCACCAAATTTTTTTACACTTCAAAAATTTCTACCGTCGGAACCGAAAAAGCTAAAGATCAAAAACCAATGATCGTTGTAGGTACATATGTCACCTACCTGGTTTTAAAAAATTCAAGCCAATCCGTTCAACACAACTCTCGTAAGAAATTTTCACGCATGAAAAATGTGAAACTTATCGAAATATATAGCTTTTTTGGCTGTTAAGAAAGGTAGCAGCTACCTTGCTTGTTTTTTCGAAAAATTGGGGGATGGGCTGAAATTTAGATTAGAAATTTAATGCCGTTTTAAAATAGCTCTAGGTCGTCCCCATGTTGTCACGAGTGGGTTTTTTTTACCTCCTTTAGTTTTCGAGTAATCGTTAATGCTACGGATTTTCGCACCCAAATTTTTTACACTTCAAAAATTTCTACCGTCGGAACCAAAAAAGATGGAGACCTGAAACCAATGGCCGTTGTAGGCAGATATGTCACTAACCTAAATTTAAAATATTCAGGCCAATCCGTCTAACGCAACTCTCCTAAGAAATTTTGACGCATGAAAAAAGTGAAACTTATCGAAATATATAGCTTTTTTGGCTGTTAACAAAGGTAGCAGCTACCTTTGTCGGCACTTTTATTATGTGTCCAAACGAATGGCCATACACCAAATTAAAACAAATAATTATAATGCTTTATAAATTTTAAACTCACAAATTTATTGATTCACAAATTAACAATATATATTTTCATCCAGACCATCGGAGAGCAACTGATGCTACTTTTATATTTCTTTATTAAGTGCATTCGGTTGTTATATAATATCTTCTTTCGTGGTATGGTCCCGTGCAATAAACTTTATACATAACATAATTTTTCTATTTTCTATACATTTACATTTAACATTTATAACATGATTGATTACATAGATAATGCTAACACTTACTACAAATTTGTATATACCAATTATTATATACGTTTACATTTCTAATATTCATACTATTTTACTATATATTATATATGTGCATCGTGCGAACAATATAATAATATTACAATGCGGCGTTTCATTTAGGACAGGACCGCCACATCACTCCCCCTTCAGCGAAGCGCAACTCGAAAACACTACTCGACAACCGCGATCTGGTTTATTCTTGCCTAATGACACACTTAATATGCCATAAGCCGGCTTTAATCTATCGATTGATATAGACGAATGTTTCCCACCAACATCTACCACGAAATATTTACGCAGTCTTCGAATCACTTTAAAAGGACCGTCGTATGGAGGTTGAAGACCTTTCTTAATTTTATCAATTCTTACGAATACGAAGTCACAAAAATCGAGTGATTTGGGTATGAACACCGGCTGTGTAGATTGACGCGTATCAAACGATTTTACATTACGCATTCTTCGTTTAATGATATCTACGAAATCGCTTGGATCAGTTGAAGTTGGTATCTCTTCTTGGACGAAAAATTCTCCAGGTATAATCAGAGTTTGTCCGTACACCATTTCGGCAGGTGTGCAGTTTATGCCCTCCTTCACGGTTGTACGAATGCCAAGCAAGACAAATGGTATCTCGTCGCTCCAGTGAATCGTATTACATCGAGCCATCAATGATGCCTTAAGAACTCGGTGAAACCGTTCTACCATGCCGTTAGATTGTGGATGATACGCAGTGGTTCTTATACGATGTGCTCCTAAAAGTTTGGTCAAATCTGAAAATAACTTTGACTCAAATTGTGAGCCTTGGTCCGTTGTGATCTTCATTGGGATTCCAAAACGTGAAACATATTGGGAGACGAACGTTTTTGCGACCGTAGAAGCAGTCATTTCTGCAATAGGATACGCCTCAGGCCATCTTGTAAATCTGTCAACGATGGTAAGCAGGTAAGAAAATCCATTGGATTGTGGTAGAGGTCCCACCAAATCCATGTGTATATGTTCAAATCGTGATGGTGGTATTTCAAATCTGCCGTGCTCCGACTTGGTATGCCTGGTCACTTTTGACTTTTGACAACTTATGCATTCTCTCGCCCACTTATTGCAATCTTTGTTTAGTTGTGGCCAAAAATATCGCTGAGAAACAAGTTTTCTGGAAGCACGAATGCCGGGATGTGCTAATGAGTGAAGAGATTCAAAAACTGATTTTCTTAAATTTTTTGGTACATATGGACGTCTGCGCCCTGTTGAAATTTCACACAAAATGTTTCACCGGTGTCTGAAACTTTACATTTTTCTAATTTAACTGAAGATTTAGCGTTTCGTTTCTCGCTTGTTAATAACTGTATCAACTGGTCATCACTACCTTGAGTTCTTATTAATGTTTGCTGATTGACGGTTTCAACATCTAAAGACAGCTCCTCTGAACAACCAATCCTAGATAAACAGTCCGCAACTACATTATTTTTGCCACTGATGTGCCTGATATCACTTGTAAACTGTGCGATATAGTCCAGGTGTCGCGATTGCCTAGGGCTTCGTTCAGTTTTCGAAGTAATGGCTCGCGTAAGTGGTTTGTGGTCTGTATAAACTATAAACTGTCTGCCTTCTATAAAATAGCGGAAATGTTTCAGAGCTAGATAAATCCCTAAAAGCTCTCTGTCGAAAGCTGAGTACCTTGACTCTGCCGACGAAAGTTTCTTCGAGAAAAATGAGATCGGTTCCCAGGTTTCCTTATTTAGTTGTTCTAAAACGGCGCCAACGGCCCAACTAGATGCATCCGTAGTTATACTGAAAGTTCTGTCGTCATCAGGATGAACTAAAATGGTTGATGTTGCCAGAGCACGTTTGGCTTCATTGAAAAATTTGTCACATTCTTCTGGCCATAAGAAAATCCGAGGTTTATTTTTTAACCTTACCAGTGAGGCCAAATGCGAATGCAATGGTGAGAGATATTGTGCGATATTTCGAACGAACCTACTATAGTAATTAATCATACCTATAAACTGTTGTAATTGCCGAATCGAAGATGGCGCAGAAAAATTACAAATCGTTTCAACTCGACTAGCGTCTGGTGAGATTCCATTTTTTGAGATTATGTGTCCTAAAAAATTGAGGCTTTCGGCACCCAAAACACATTTTGACGTTTTAATGTTCACACCAAATTCCGCCAGTCTGCTAAAAAGTAGCCTTAAATGGTGTTTGTGCTGTTCAATATTCTCACTAGCCACCAGTATGTCGTCTATATACACAAAGACAAAATCTAGCCCTTGAACAACTGTATTCATAAACCGCTGGAATGTTTGACTCGCATTTCTCAGGCCAAAAGGCATACGAACAAACTCAAATAATCCAAACGGCGTAGTTATAGCAGTTTTGTGTATGTCTTCCGGTGCTACTGGTATATGATGGTACGCTTTCACTAAATCAATTTTCGAGAATATCTGGCAACCATTCAGCCCCATAGAAAAATTCTGGATATGAGGTATTGGGTACCTATCTGGCACCGTAATAGCATTTAACCGTCGGTAGTCACCGCAAGGGCGCCAATCCCCACTCTCTTTCTTCGATACCATATGTAGTGGAGAGGACACACTGGATTTTGACTGACGGCATATTCCAAGTTGTAACATATGATCGAATTCTATTTTGGCGGCTCTGTGTCTGGCGGGATCCAACCTTCTTGGATTACAAAAGGGTAGTGGACCACTTGTTTGAATATGGTGAACGACGCAATGATTTACAGGAAGTTTATAATCCGGTTCTTTTACAAGATCAGGAAACTCAGCTAAAATGAAATTAAAATCGTTATCAATCACGAAGTGTAGAGGAGTCGGTGTCTCATCTTGAACCGTTATCGTACTTATGCTCAGTTTTGTCTTTTTATCAATAAGACGTTTATTTTTGAGATCTACGAGAATGTCGAACTTGGTAAGGAAATCTGCTCCTAATATTGGTTTACTAACAGACGCCAAAACAAAAGGATGGATGAAACTACGTCTCAACCCTAAATCCACTTCTAACAACCTTGTGCCGAATGTGTCTATGTAAGTGCCATTAGCAGCAGATAAATGAAAATTTGGAGTTTTGCATCCATGATTGAATTTGTTACCTGGAATTACTGAGACGTCGGCACCTGTATCGACCAAGAACACTAACTTATTTCTAATATCTTTAATAAAAAGGCGATGTGTGGTACAAATACCAGTATTTGCTGCACTGGCAGCAGCGCTTACTGGTTTTTTGGATCGCTGATTTTGCTGGTTTGGTTTGACTGAGCATCAAAATTACAAGGCACCTCACATTTATGAGCCTTACTTCCATATTTAAAGTGATACCAGCACAGAGGATACTTTTCTACATTTCGAATTCTACGATTTGAGCTTTTGCTTCTAGATCGAAAATGGTGAGGACTCTGCGAACGATTATCATTTCTATGACGTGGTGCTGAAATGTTAAGTTGAAAATTACGCATCATGTTTTTCAACTCTGAAATTTCTTTCTCTAATCGAATAGTTCTATCGCTCGTTAAATTCCAAGGAGAACTGATTGTATTTACCGATTGGCCTGTGATAGATGCTTCATGTATTTTATCAGCTATATCTAATAATTCAGCTATTGCTTTGTTAGCCTGTGAAATTAGAGCAATATTCACCACCCGGGGTAACCTTCGAAGCCATAGTTTTTTTATTAAACCTTCGCTGAAAGTGCCTGAAAATCCCGCTAACTGATTTAAATGTCTATAAAATTCAGATGGTTTTTTATCACCCAATTCACTACTCGAAAGGAGTTCTTCTATACGACGTTCCTCACTAAGTGAATGTCGTTTGATTAGTTCTTCTTTTAGAGCTGTGTAAAGATTTGATGTTGGTGGATCTTGAATAAAATCTAAAATTGAATCGATTGCTGTTTGTGGTAATGCAGCTAAAACATAATGATATTTCGTACTGTCTGACGTGACCCGCCCAAGTATAAATTGTGACTCGGCTTGAATAAACCAGGTTCCTGGAGAGTTTGACCAAAATGCTGGTAGCTTCACGCTCATCGCAGATACTTGACTTCCGGATAATTGAATATTATCTTTACCATCGGTATCAGGCATAATTTAAGAATATTGTGTGAATTAAATTTTAAAATACGCTTCAATTCCCACAAGAAAGGAAATGAAAGGTTCACTATTAGCTAAAGTTCGCTCTGTGCACATATATTTACAGAATCTTATATAGATATTTAAATAAATCAATTATATATAAGTGACTAAGGTAGACTTATTCATTTAAACAAAACAAAGGGTTAACAATAAAACACCATATGAATACTCACAAATTTCAAAAACGGTTAAAACTATACCACATGTAATAATTTTTATCTTAAAACCCGTTGATTGATGATTGTACAAACGGTTAAGTTGAAATGCCTCCTTTTCTTTAGATTTGACCTTGAATCGTCTAACATAAATTTTATTTATGAACAGGAAAAGTAAATTTTTTTTTACCGCAGCGAAAATGTGCGTAGAACCGAAAAGTTGATATGGAACAACTAATTGTAATCCCGTTTATTCTCGAAACAACATAACGTAGTTTACAGCATCACATCAAACACATGGTTTTAAATTGACCACGTGGTTTTTAAATAACTTGATTACCAGTGTGTCGCATTGACGGTAAGAGTCTTAGCACTCTTAATAGTCTTAGCACTTGTTGTTTCACGTATAAAACCAATGTTAAAAAAAATTTTCTTCACCGGTGGCGATGTTAAAACTCCGGAATACACCTTGTTTTCAAACGTTAAATGCACTTTTACCGTTGTAATACTCAGCTTCCGGCTTTCGATGAACTGATTCTGTTATCAATGTGGACTTCAATAATAAAAATGCCTCCTTTTTTTATTCTTTAACTTCTACAGCCAATAATATAAATGTAGATCACGTCGGGGTCACCACTTGTCGGCACTTTTATTATGTGTCCAAACGAATGGCCATACACCAAATTAAAACAAATAATTATAATGCTTTATAAATTTTAAACTCACAAATTTATTGATTCACAAATTAACAATATATATTTTCATCCAGACCATCGGAGAGCAACTGATGCTACTTTTATATTTCTTTATTAAGTGCATTCGGTTGTTATATAATATCTTCTTTCGTGGTATGGTCCCGTGCAATAAACTTTATACATAACATAATTTTTCTATTTTCTATACATTTACATTTAACATTTATAACATGATTGATTACATAGATAATGCTAACACTTACTACAAATTTGTATATACCAATTATTATATACGTTTACATTTCTAATATTCATACTATTTTACTATATATTATATATGTGCATCGTGCGAACAATATAATAATATTACAATGCGGCGTTTCATTTAGGACAGGACCGCCACACCTTCCTTGTTTTTTCGAAAAATTGGCGGATGAGCTGAAATTTAAATTAAAAATTTAATGCCGTTTTAAAATAGCTAAGGGTCGTCCCCATTTTGTCACGAGGGGGGTTTTTTTAGCTCCTTTAGTTTTTGAGTAATCGTTAATGCTACGGATTTTCGCACCCAATTTTTTTACACTTCAAAAATTTCTACCGTCGGAACTAAAAAAGCTGGAGACCTTAAACCAATTGTTTTTGTAGGTTGATATTCCAGCTACTATATTTCAAAAAATTCAGGCCAATCGGTCTAACACAACCCTCGTAAGAAATTTTCACGCATGAAAAAAGTGAAACTTATCGAAATATATAGCTTTTTTGGCTGTTAACAAAGGTAGCAGCTACCTTCCTTGTTTTTTCGAAAAATTAGCAGATGGGCTGAAATTTAGATAAGAGATTTATTGCCGTTTAAAAATAGCTAAGGGTCGTCCCCATGTTGTCACGAGGGGGTTTTTTTAGCTCCTTTAATTTTTGAGTAATCGTTAATGCTACAGATTTTTGCACCCAATTTTTTTACACTTAAAAAATTTCTATCGTCGGAACCAAAGAAGCTGGACACCTGAAACCAATGGCTTTTGTAGATAGATATGTCACCTAAATACAATTGTAAAAATCAGGCCAATCCAATTAACAAAACTCCCGTAAGAAATTTTCACGCATGAAAAAAGTGAAACTTATCGAAATATATAGCTTTTTTGGCTGTTAACAAAGATAGCAGCTACCTTCTTTGTTTTTTCGAAAAATTGGCGGATGGGCTGAAATTTAGATAAGAGATTTAATGCCGTTTTAAAATAGCTAAGGGTCGTCCCCATGTTGTCACGAGGGGGTTTTTTTTAGCTCCTTTAGTTTTCGAGTAATCGTTAATGCTACGGATTTTCGCACCCAAATTTTTTACACATCAAAAACTTCTACCGTCGGAACCAAAAAAACTGGAGACCTGAAACCAATGGCCGTTGTAGGTAGATATGTCACCTACATGAATTTAAATCCGTCCAATACAACTCTACAATCCGTCCAACACAACTCTCGTAAGAAATTTTCACTCATGAAAAAAGTGAAACTTATCGAAATATATAGCTTTTTTGGCTGTTAACAAAGGTAGCAGCTACCTTCCTTGTTTTTTCGAAAAATTGGCAGATGAGCTCAAATTTAAAATAGAAATTTAATGCCGTTTTAAAATAGCTAAAATTTGTCCCCATTTTGTCACGAGGGGGGTTTTTTTAGCTCCTTTAGTTTTTGAGTAATCGTTAATGCTACGGATTTTCGCACCCAATTTTTTTACACTTCAAAAATTTCTACCGTCGGAACCAAAAAAGCTGGAAACCTGAAACCAATGGTCGTTGTAGGTAGATATGTCAGCTACTTTATCTCAAATAATTCAGGCCAATTTGTCCAACACAACCCTCGTAAGAAATTTTCACGCATGACAAAAGTGAAACTTATCGAAATATATAGCTTTTTTGGCTGTTAACAAAGGTAGCTCCTTCCTTGTTTTTTCGAAAAATTGGCAGATGGGCTAAAATTTAGATTAAAAATTTAAGGCCGTTTTAAAATAGCTAAGGGTCGCCCCCATGTTATTACGAGGGGGTTATTTTTGCTCCTTTAGTTTTCGAGTAATCGTTAATGCTACGGATTTTCGCACCCAATTTTTTTACACTTCAAAAATTTCTACCGTCGGAACCAAAGAACCTGGAGACCTGAAACCAATGGCCGTTGTAGGTAGATATGTCACCTACCTGAATTAATATCCGTCCAACACATTTCTCCAATCCGTCCAAAACAACTCTCGTAAGAAATTTTCACGCATGAAAAAAGTGAAACTTATCGAAATATATAGCTTTTTTGGCTGTTAACAAAGGTAGCAGCTACCTTCCTTGTTTTTTAGAAAAATTGCCGGATGAGCTGAAATTTAAAATAGAAATTTAATGCCGTTTTAAAATAGCTAAGGATCGTCCCCATTTTGTCACGAGGGGGGTTTTTTTAGCTCCTTTAGTTTTTGATTAATCATTAATGCTACGGATTTTCGCACCCAATTTTTTTACACTTCAAAAATTTGTACCGTCGGAACCAAAAAAGCTGGAGACCTGAAACCAATAGTCTTGGTAGGTAGATATGTCAGCTACTATATTTTAAATAATTCAGGCCAATCCGTTTAACAAAACCCTCGTAAAAAATTTTCACGCATGAAAAAAGTGAAACTTATCGAAATATATAGCTTTTTTGGATGTTAACAAAGGTAGCAGCTACCTTCCTTGTTTTTTCGAAAAATTGGCAGATGGGCTGAAATTTAGATTAGAGATTAAATGCCGTTTTAAATTAGCTAAATTTCGTCCCCATTTTGTCACGAGGGGGGTTTTTTTAGCTCCTTTAGTTTTTGATTAATCATTAATGCTACGGATTTTCGCACCCAATTTTTTTACACTTCAAAAATTTGTACCGTCGGAACCAAAAAAGCTGGAGACCTGAAACCAATAGTCTTGGTAGGTAGATATGTCAGCTACTATATTTTAAATAATTCAGGCCAATCCGTTTAACAAAACCCTCGTAAAAAATTTTCACGCATGAAAAAAGTGAAACTTATCGAAATATATAGCTTTTTTGGCTGTTAACAAAGGTAGCAGCTACCTTCCTTGTTTTTTCGAAAAATTGGCGGATGGGCTGAAATTTAGATTAAAGATTTAATGCCGTTTTAAAATAGCAAAGGGTCGTCCCCATTTTGTCACTAGGGGGGTTTTTTTTAGCTCCTTTAGTTTTTGAGTAATCGTTAATGCTACAGTTTTCGCACCCAATTTTTTTACATTTCAAAAATTTCTACCGTCGGAACCAAAAAAGCTGGAGACCTTAAACCAATGACTTTTGTAGATAGATATGTTTCCTACATACAATCGAAAAAATCAGGCCAATCCGTTCAACACAACTCCCGTAAGAAATTTTCACGCATGAAAAAAGTGGAACTTATCGAAATATATAGCTTTTTTGGCTGTTAACAAAGATAGCAGCTACCTTCTTTGTTTTTTCGAAAAATTGGCGGATGGGCTGAAATTTAGATTAGAGATTTCATGCCGTTTTAAAATAGCTAAGGGCTCCCCCATGTTATCACGAAGGGTTTTTTTTTAGCTCCTTTAGTTTTCGAGTAATCGCTAATGCTACGGATTTTCGCACTTAATTTTTTTACACTTCAAAAATTTTTACCGTCTAATACAACTCTCGTAAGAAATTTTCAAGCATGAAAAAAGTGAAACTTATCGAAATATATAGCTTTTTTGGCTGTTAACAAAGGTAGCAGCTACCTTCCTTGTTTTTTCGAAAAATTGGCAGATGGGCTGAAATTTAGATTAGAAATTTAATTTTGTTTTATAATAGCTAAGGGTTGCCCCCATGTTATCACGAGGGGGTTTTTTTAGCTCCTTTAGTTTTCGAGTAATCGTTAATGCTACGGATTTTCGCACCCAATTTTTTTACACTTCAAAAATTTCTACCGTCGGAACCAAAGAAACTGGAGACTTGAATCCAATAACTTATGTAGGTAGATATGTCATCTACCTACACCAAAAAAAATCAGGTCAATCCCTTTAACACAACTCTCGTAAGAAATCGTTAATACTACGGATTTTCGCACCCAATTTTTTTACACTTCAAAAATTTCTACCGTCGGAACCAAAGAAGCTGGAGACCTGAAACCAAAGGCCGTTGTAGGTATATATGTCACTTACCTGGATTTTAGGCCATTCCGTCCAATACAACTCTCGTAAGAAATTTTCACGAATGAAAAATGTGAAACTTATCGAAATATATAGCTTTTATGGCTGTTAACAAAGGTAGCTCCTTCCTTGTTTTTTCGAAAAATTGGCGGATGAACCGAAATTTAAATTGAAGAACTAATGTGCTTTTAAAATAACTAAAGGTGGTCCCCATGTTGTCACGAGGGGTTTTTTTTTAACTCCTTTAGTTTTCGAGTAATCGTTAATGCTACGGATTTTCGCACCCAATTTTTTTACACTTAAAAAATTTCTACCGTCGGAACCAATGAAGCTGGAGACCTGAAACCAATGGCTGTTGTAGGTAGATATGTCACCTACCTAGATCTTAGGCCAATCCGTTCAACACTACTCTCGTAAGAAATTTTCACGCATGAAAAAAGTGAAACTTATCGAAATATATAGCTTTTTTGGCTGTTAACAAAGGTAGCTCCTTCCTTGTTTTTTCGAAAAATTGGCAGATGGATCAAAATTTAAATTAAGGAACTAATGTCCTTTTCAAATAGCTAAAATTCGTCCCCATGTTGTCACGAGGGGGTTTTTTTTAGCTCCTTTAGTTTTCGAGTAATCGTTAATGCTACGGATTTTCGCACCCAATTTTTTTACACTTCAAAAATTTCTACCATCGGAACCAAAGAAGCTGGAGACTTAAAACAGATGGTCGTTGTAGGCAGATATGTCACCTTTTTTTTAACTCCTTTAGTTTTCGAGTAATCGTTAATGCTACGGATTTTCGCACCCAATTTTTTTACACTTCAAAAATTTCTACCGTCGGAACCAAAGAAGCTGGAGACCTGATAGCAATGGCCGTTGTTGGTATATATGTCACTTACCTGGATTACAGGCCAATCCGTTAAACACAACTCTCGTAAGAAATTTTCACGCATGAAAAAAGTGAAACTTATCGAAATATATAGCTTTTTTGGCTGTTAACAAAGGTAGCTCCTTCCTTGTTTTTTCGAAAAATTGGCAGATGGATCAAAATTTAAATTAAGGAACTAATGTCCTTTTCAAATAGCTAAAATTCGTCCCCATGTTGTCACGAGGGATTTTTTTTTAGCTCCTTTAGTTTTCGAGTAATCGTTAATGCTACGGATTTTCGCACCCAATTTTTTTACACTTCAAAAATTTCTACCATCGGAACCAAAGAAGCTGGAGACTTGAAACAGATGGTCGTTGTAGGCAAATATGTCACCATTTTTTTAATTCCTTTAGTTTTCGAGTAATCGTTAATGCTACGGATTTTCGCACCCAATTTTTTTTACACTTCAAAAATTTCTACCGTCGGAACCAAAGAAGCTGGAGACCTGAAACCAATGGCCGTTGTAGGTATAAATGTCACTTACCTGAATTTTAGACCAATCCATTCAACAAAATTCTCGTAAGAAATTTTCACGCATGAAAAATGTGAAACTTATCGAAATATATAGCTTTTTTAGCTGTTAAGAAAGGTAGCAGCTACCTTCCTTGTTTTTTCGAAAAATTGGCAGATGGGCTGAAATTTAGATTACAGATTTAATGTCGTTTTAAAATAGCTAAAAGTCGTCCCCATGTTGTCACGAGGGGGTTTTTTTTAGCTCCTTTAGTTTTCGAGTAATCGTTAATGCTACGGATTTTCGCACCCAAATTTTTTACATTTCAAAAATTTCTACCGTCTAAACCAAAAAAGCTGGAGACCTGAAACCAATGGCCGTTGTAGGAAAATATGTCACCTACTTAAATTTAAAAAATTCAGGCCAATCCGTCAAACACAACTCTCGTAAGAAATTTTCACGCATGAAAAAAGTGAAACTTATCGAAATATATAGCTTTTTTGGCTGTTAACAAAGATAGCAGCTACCTTCTTTGTTTTTTCGAAAAATTGGCGGATGGGCTGAAATTTTGATAAGAGATTTAATGCCGTTTTAAAATAGCTAAGGGTCGCTCCCATGGAGTCACGAGGGGGTTTTTTTTAGCTCCTTTAGTTTTTGAGTAATCGTTAATGCTACGGATTTTCGCACTCAAATTTTTTACACTTCAAAAATTTGTACCGTCGGAACCAAAAAATCTGGAGACCTGAAACCAATGGCCGTTGTAGGTAGATATGTCACCTACCTGAATTTAAATCCGTCCAACACAACTCTCCAATCCGTCCAACACAACTCTCGTAAGAAATTTTCACGCATGAAAAAAGTGAAACTTATCGAAATATATAGCTTTTTTGGCTGTTAACAAAGGTAGCAGCTACCTTCCTTGTTTTTTCGAAAAATTGGCGGATGGGCTGAAATTTAGATTAAAGATTTAATGCCGTTTTAAAATAGCTAAAGGTCGCCCCCATGTTATCACGAGGGGTTTTTTTTAGCTCCTTTAGTTTTCGAGTAATCGTTAATAGTACGGATTTTCGCACCCTATTTTTTTACATTTCAAACATTTCTACCGTCGGAACCAAAAAAGGTGAAGACCTGAAACCAATGGCCGTCGTAGGTAAATATATCACCAACCTGGATTTTAAAAATTCAGGCCAATTTGTCTAACACAACTCTCGTAAGAAATTTTCCCGCATGAAAAAAGTGAAACTTATCGAAATATATAGCTTTTTTGGCTAATAACAAAGGTAGCAGCTACCTTCCTTGTTTTTCCGAGGGGGTTTTTTTTAGCTCCTTTAGTTTTTGAGTAATCGTTAATGCTACTGATTTTCGCACCCAATTTTTTTACACTTCAAAAGTTTCTAACGTCGGAACCAAAAAAGCTGGAGACCTGAAACCAATGGCCGTCGTAGGTAAATATGTCACCTATCTGGATTTAAAAAATTCAGGAAAAAAGCGAAACTTTTCGAAATATATAGCTTTTTTGGCTGTTAACAAAGGTAGCTCCTTCCTTGTTTTTTCGAAAAATTGGCGGATGGATCGAAATTTAAATTGAAGAATTAATGTCCTTTTTAAAAAACTAAGGGTGGTCCCCATGTTGTCACGAGGGGTTTTTTTTTAGCTCCTTTAGTTTTCGAGTTATCGTTAATGCTACGGATTTTCGCACCCAATTTTTTACATTTCAAAAATTTCTACCGTCGGAACCAAAGAAGCTGAAGACTTGAAACCAATGGTCTTCGTAGGCAGATATGTCATTTACCTGGATTTAAAAAATTCAGGCCAATCCGTTTTACACAACTCATCAAAATATATAGCTATTTACTTATCGAAATATATAGCTGTTTTGGCTGTTAACAATTGTAGCAGCTACCTTCCATGTTTTTTCGAAAAATTGGCGAATAGGCTGAAATTTTGATTAGAGATTTAATGCCGTTTTAAAATAGCTAAAGGTCGTTCCCATGTTGTCACGAGGGGGTTTTTTTAGCTCCTTTAGTTTTCGAGTAATCGTTAATGCTACGGATTTTCGCACCAAATTTTTTTACACTTCAAAAATTTCTACCGTCGGAACCAAAAAAATTTTTGGTTGGAGACCTACAACCAAAAATCTTTGTAGGAAGATATGTCACCTACTTGGTTTTAAAAAATTCAGGCCAATCCGTCCAACACAACTCTCGTAAGAAATTTTCACGCATGAAAAAAGTGAAACTTATCGAAATATATAGCTTTTTTGGCTGTTAACAAAGGTAGCAGCTACCTTCCTTGTTTTACCGTCGGAAACAAAAAAACCCTGAAACCAATGGAGACCTGAAACCAATGGCCGTTGTAGGTATATATGTCACCTACTTGGTTTTAAAAAATTCAGGCCAATCCGTCCAACACAACTCTCGTAAGAAATGTTCACGCATGAAAAATGTGAAACTTATCGAAATATATAGCTTTTTTGGCTGTTAACAAAGGTAGCTCCTTCCTTGTTTTTTCGAAAAATTGGCGGATGGACCAAAATTTAAATTAAGGAAATAATGTCTTTTTAAAATAGCTAAAATTCGTCCCCATGTTGTCACGAGGGGGTTTATTTTAGCTCCTTTAGTTTTCGAGTAATCGTTAATGCTACAGATTTTCGCACCCAATTTTTTTACACTTCAAAAATTTCTACCGTCGGAACTAAAATAGCTGGAGACTTAAAACCAATGGTCGTTGTAGGTTGATATTTCACCTACCTGGATTTAAAAAATTTAGGCCAATCTGTCCAACACAACTCTCGTAAGAAATTTTCACGCATGAAAAAAGTGAATCTTATCGATATATATAGCTTTTTTAGCTGTTAACAAAGGTAGCTCCTTCCTTGTTTATTCGAAAAATCGGCTACAAAAAAGCTGGAGACCTGAAACCAATGGCCATTGTAGGTAGAAATGTCACCTCCCTGGATTTTAAAAAATTCAGGCCAATTTGTCCAACACAACTCTCGTAAGAAATTTTCACGCATGAAAAAAGTGAAACTTATCGAAATATATAGCTTTTTTGGCTGTTAACAAAGGTAGCTCCTTCCTTGTTTTTTCGAAAAATTGGCGGATGGACCAAAATTTAAATTAAGGAAATAATGTCTTTTTAAAATAGCTAAAATTCGTCCCCATGTTGTCACGAGGGGGTTTATTTTAGCTCCTTTAGTTTTCGAGTAATCGTTAATGCTACAGATTTTCGCACCCAATTTTTTTACACTTCAAAAATTTCTACCGTCGGAACTAAAAAAGCTGGAGACCTGAAACCAATGGTCGTTGTAGGTAGATATGTCACCTAATTGGATTTAAAAAATTTAGGCCAATCTGTCCAACACAACTCTCGTAAGAAATTTTCACGCATGCAAAAAGTGAATCTTATCGATATATATAGCTTTTTTGGCTGTTAACAAAGGTAGCTCCTTCCTTGTTTTTTCGAAAAATTGGCGGATGGATCGAAATTTAAATTGAAGAATTAATGTCCTTTTTAAATAACTAAGGGTGGTCCCCATGTTGTCACGAAGGGGTTTTTTTTAGCTCCTTTAGTTTTCGAGTTATCGTTAATGCTACGGATTTTCGCACCCAATTTTTTTACATTTCAAAAATTTCTGGCCGTTGTAGGTATATATGTCACCTACTTGGTTTTAAAAAATTCAGGCCAATCCGTCCAACACAACTCTCGTAAGAAATGTTCACGCATGAAAAATGTGAAACTTATCGAAATATATAGCTTTTTTGGCTGTTAACAAAGGTAGCTCCTTCCTTGTTTTTTCGAAAAATTGGCGGATGGACCAAAATTTAAATTAAGGAAATAATGTCTTTTTAAAATAGCTAAAATTCGTCCCCATGTTGTCACGAGGGGTTTTTTTTTAGCTCCTTTAGTTTTCGAGTAATCGTTAATGCTACGGATTTTCGCACCCAATTTTTTTACACTTCAAAATTTTCTACCGTCGGAACCAAAGAAGCTGGAGACTTGAAGCCACATGTCTTTGTAGGCATATATGTAATTTACCTGGATTTATAAAATTTAGGCCAATCCGTTCATCACAACTCTCGTAAGAAATTTTCACGCATGAAAATAGTGAAACTTATCGAAATATATAGCTTTTTTGGCTGTTAACAAAGGTAGCTCCTTCCTTGTTTTTTCGAAAAATTGGCGGATGGATCGAAATTTAAATTGAAGAATTAATGTCCTTTTTAAATAACTAAGGGTGGTCCCCATGTTGTCACGAAGGGGTTTTTTTTAGCTCCTTTAGTTTTCGAGTTATCGTTAATGCTACGGATTTTCGCACCCAATTTTTTTACATTTCAAAAATTTCTACCGTCGGAACCAAAGAAGCTGAAGACTTGAAACCAATGGTCGTCGTAGGCAGATATGTCATTTACCTGGATTTCAGGCCAATCCGTTCAACACAACTCATCGAAATATATAGCTATTTACTTATCGAAATATATAGCTTTTTTGGCTGTTAACAAAGGTAGCAGCTACCTTCCTTGTTTTTTCGAAAAATTGGCGAATAGGCTGAAATTTTGATTAGAGATTTAATGCCGTTTTAAAATAGCTTAAGGTCGTTCCCATGTTGTCACGAGGGGGTTTTTTTAGCTCCTTTAGTTTTCGAGTAATCGTTAATGCTACGGATTTTCGCACCTAATTTTTTTACACTTCAAAAATTTCTACCGTCGGAACCAAAAAAGCTGGAGACCTACAACCAAAAATCTTTGTAGGAAGATATGTCACCTACTTGGTTTTAAAAAATTCAGGCCAATCCGTCCAACACAACTCTCGTAAGAAATTTTCACGCATGAAAAAAGTGAAACTTATCGAAATATATAGCTTTTTTGGCTGTTAACAAAGGTAGCAGCTACCTTCCTTGTTTTACCGTCGGAACCAAAAAAACCCTGAAACCAATGGAGACCTGAAACCAATGGCCGTTGTAGGTATATATGTCACCTACTTGGTTTTAAAAAATTCAGGCCAATCCGTCCAACACAACTCTCGTAAGAAATGTTCACGCATGAAAAATGTGAAACTTATCGAAATATATAGCTTTTTTGGCTGTTAACAAAGGTAGCTCCTTCCTTGTTTTTTCGAAAAATTGGCGGATCGACCAAAATTTAAATTAAGGAAATAATGTCTTATTAAAATAGCTAAAATTCGTCCCCATGTTGTCACGAGGGGGTTTATTTTAGCTCCTTTAGTTTTCGAGTAATCGTTAATGCTACAGATTTTCGCACCCAATTTTTTTACACTTCAAAAATTTCTACCGTCGGAACTAAATAAACTGGAGACTTAAAACCAATGGTCGTTGTAGGTTGATATTTGACCTACCTGGATTTAAAAAATTTAGGCCAATCTGTCCAACACAACTCTCGTAAGAAATTTTCACGCATGAAAAAAGTGAATCTTATCGATATATATAGCTTTTTTGGCTGTTAACAAAGGTAGCTACCTTCCTTGTTTTTTCGAAAAAAATGGCAGATGGGCTGAAATTTTGATTTAAAATTTAATGCCGTTTTAAAATAGCTAAGGGTCGTCCCCATGTTGTCACGAGGGGGTTTTTTTTAGCTCCTTTGGTTTTCGAGTAATCGTTAATGATACGGATTTTCGCACCCAATTTTTTTAAATTTCAAAAATTTCTACCGTCGTAACCAAAGAAGCTGGAGACCTGAAACCAATGGCCGTTTTAGGAAGATATGACACCTATCTGGATTTAAAAAATTCAGGTCAATCCGTCCAACACAATTCTCGTAAGAAATTTTCACGCATGAAAAAAGGGAAACTTATGGAAATATATAGCTTTTTTGGCTGTTAACAAAGGTAGCTTCTTCCTTGTTTTTTCGAAAAATTGGCGGATGGACCAAAATTAAAATTAAAAAACTAATGTTTTTGTAAAAAAGCTAAAGGTCGTCCCCAAATTATCACAAGAGGGTTTTTTTAGCTCCTTTAGTTTTCGAGTAATCGTTAATGCTACGGATTTTCGCAACCAATTTTTTTACACTTCAAAAACTTCTACGAACCAAAAAAGCTGAAGACCTGAAACCAATGATCGTTGTAGGTAGATTTGTCACCTACTTGGCTGTTAACAAAGGTAGCAGCTACCTTCCTTGTTTTTTCGAAAAATTGGCGGATGGGCTGAAATTTAAATTAGAGATTTAATGCCATTTTAAAATAGCTAAGGGTCGTCCCCATGTTGTCACGAGGGGGGTTTTTTTAGCTCCTTCAGTTTTCGAGTAATCGTTAATGCTACGGATTTTCGCACCAAATTTTTTTACACTTCAAAAATTTCTACCGTCGGAACCAAAGAAGCTGGAGACTTGAAACCAAAGGTGGTCGTAAGCAGATGTATCACTTACCTATATTTAGAAAATTCAAGCCAATCCGTTCAACACAACTCTCGTAAGAAATTTTGACGTATGAAAAAAGTGAAACTTATCGAAATATATAGCTTTTTTGGCTGTTAACAAAGGTAGCTCCTTCCTTGTTTTTTCGAAAAATTTACAGATGGAACAAAATTTAAATTAAGGAACTAATGCCCTTTTAAAATAGCTAAAGGTCGTCCCCATGTTGTTACGAGGGGTTTTTTTCTAGCCCCTTTAGTTTTCGAGTAATCGTTAATGCTACGGATTTTCGCACAAAAATTTTTTACACTTCAAAAATTTCTACCGTCGGAACCAGAGAAGCTGGAGACCTGAAACCAATGGCCGTCTTAGGTAGATATGTCACCTCTATGGATTTAAAAAATTCAGGTCAATCCGTTAACACAACTCTCGTAAGAAATTTTCACGCATGAAAAAAGTGAAACTTATCGAAATATATAGCTTTTTTGGCTGTTAACAAAGGTAGCTTCTTCCTTGTTTTTTCGAAAAATTGGCGGATGGACCAAAATTTAAATTAAGAAACTAATGTTCTTTTAAAATAGCTAAAGGTCGTCCCCATATTATCACAAGGGGGTTTTTTTAGCTCCTTTTGTTTTCGAGTAATCGTTAATGCTTCGGATTTTCGCACCCAATTTTTTTACACTTCAAAAATTTCTACGAATCAAAAAAGCTGGAGACTTAAAACCAATGGTTGTTGTAGGTAGATATGTCACCTACCTGGATTTAAAAAATTCAGGCCAATTTAACCAACACAACTCTCGTTAGAAATTTTCACGCCTTAAAAAAGTGAAACTTATCGAAATATATAACTTTTTTGGCTGTTAACAAAGGTAGCTCCTTCCTTGTTTTTTCGAAAAATTGGCAGATGGGCTTAAATTTAGATTAAAAAACTAATGTCGTTTTAAAATAGCTAAAGGTCGTCCCCATGTTGTCACGAGGGGGTTTTTTTTAGCTCCTTTAGTTTTCGAGAATCGTTAATGCTACGGATTTTCGCACCAATTTTTTTACACTTAAATAATTTCTACCGTCGGAACCAAAAAAAATGGAGACCTGAAACCAATAGCCGTTGTAGGCAGATATGTCAAATACCTGAATTTAGAAAATTCAGGCCAATCCGTTCAACAAAACTCTCGTAAGAAATTTTCACGCATGAAAAAAGTGAAACTTATCGAAATATATAGCTTTTTTGGCTGTTAACAAAGGTAGCAGCTACCTTCCTTGTTTTTTTCGAAAAATTTGCGGATGGGCTGAAATTTAGATTAGAAATTTAAAGCCATTTTAAAATAGCTAAGGGTCGTCCCCATGTTGTCACGAGGGTTTTTTTTAGCTCCTTTAGTTTTCGAGTAATCGTTAATACATCGGATTTTCGCACCCAATTTTTTTACACTTCAAAAATTTCTACAGTCAGAACCAAAAAAGCTGGAGACCTTAAACCAATGGCCGTTGTAGGTAGATATGTCACCTACCAGGATTTAAAAAATTCAGGCCAATTTGTCCAACACAACTCTCGTTAGAAATTTTCACGCAGGAAAAAAGTTAAACTTATCGAAATATATAGCTTTTTTGGCTGTTAACAAAGGTAGCTCCTTCCTTGTTTTTTCGAAAAATTGGCGGATGGGCTACAATTTAGATTTAAAAACTAATGCCGTTTTAAAGTAGCTAAGGGTCGTCCCCATGTTGTCACGAGGTGGTTTTTTTTAGCTCCTTTAGTTTTCGAGTAATCGTTAATGCTACGGATTTTCGCACCAAATTTTTTTACACTTCAAAAATTTCTACCGTCGGAACCAAATAAGCTGGAGACCTGAAACCAATGGCCGTTGTAGGTAAATATGTCAACTACTTGGATTTAGAAAATTCAGGCTAATCCGTTTAACACAACTCTCGTAAGAAATTTTCACGCATGAAAAAAGTGAAACTTATCGAAATATATAGCTTTTTTGGCTGTTAACAAAGGTAGCTCCTTCCTTGTTTTTTCGAAAAATTGGCGAATGGGCTAAAATTTAGATTAGAAATTTAATGATGTTTTAAAATAACTAAGGGTCGTCCCCATGTTGTCACGAGGGGGTTTTTTTTAGCTCCTTTAGTTTTCGAGTAATCGTTAATGCTACGGATTTTCGCACCAAATTTTTTTACACTTAAAAATTTTCTACCGTCGGAAATAAAAAAGCTGGAGACCTGAAACCAATGGCCGTTGTAGGTAGATATGTCAAATACCTGGATTTAGAAAATTCAGGCCAATCCGTCCAACAAAACTCTCGTAAGAAATTTTCACGCATGAAAAATTGAAACTTATCGAAATATATAGCTTTTTTGGCTGTTAACAAAGGTAGCTCCTTCCTTGTTTTTTCGAAAAATTGGCAGATGGGCTAAAATTTAGATTAAAAAACTAATGCCGTTTTAAAAAAGCTAAGGGTCGTCCCCATGTTTTCACAAGGGGGTTTTTTTTTGCTCCTTTAGTTTTCGAGTAATCGTAAATGCTACGAATTTTCGCACCAAATTTTTTTACACTTAAAAAATTTCTACCGTCGGAACCAAAAAAGCTGGAGACCTGAAACCAATGGCCGTTGTAGGTAGATATGTCAACTACCTTAATTTAGAAAATTAAGGCTAATCCGTTCAACACAACTCTCGTAAGAAATTTACACGCATGAAAAAAGTGAATCTTATCGAAATATATAGCTTTTTTGGCTGTTAACAAAGGTAGCAGCTACCTCCCTTGTTTTTTTCGAAAAATTGGCAGATGGGCTGAAATTTAGATTATAAATTTTAAAGCCGTTTTAAAATAGCTAAGGGTCGTCCCCATGTTGTCACGAGGGGGTTTTTTTTAGCTCCTTTAGTTTTCGAGTAATCGTTAATGCTACGGATTTTCACAACCAATTTTCTTACACTTCAAAATATTCTACCGTCGGAACCAAACAAGCTGGAGACCTGAAACCAATGGCCGTTGTAGGTAGATATATCACCTACCTGGATTTAGAAAATTCAAGCCAATCCGTCTAACACAACTCTCGTAAGAAATTTTCACGCATGAAAAAAGTTAAACTTATCGAAATATATAGCTTTTTTGACTGTTAACAAAGGTAGCTCCTTCCTTGTTTATTCGAAAAATCGGCTACAAAAAAGCTGGAGACCTGAAACCAATGGCCGTTGTAGGTGGATATGTCACCTCCCTGGATTTTAAAAAATTCAGGCCAATTTGTCCAACACAACTCTCGTTAGAAATTTTCACGCAGGAAAAAAGTGAAACATATCGAAATATATAGCTTTTTTGGCTGTTAACAAAGGTAGCTCCTTCCTTGTTTTTTCGAAAAATTGGCGGATGGGCTACAATTTAGATTAAAAAACTAATGCCGTTTTAAAATAGCTAAGAGTCGTCCCCATGTTGTCACGAGGGGATTTTTTTTTGCTCCTTTAGTTTTCGAGTAATCGTTAATGCTACGGATTTTCGCACTAAATTTTTTTACACTTAAAAAATTTCTACCGTCGGAACCAAAAAAGCTGGAGACCTGAAACCAATGGCCGTTGTAGGTAGATATGTCAACTACTTGGATTAAGAAAATTCGTAACCTACCTGGATTTAAAAACCACAGGCCAATTCGCCCAACACAACTCTCGTAAGAAATTTTCACGCATGAAAAAAGTGAAACTTATCGAAAGATATAGCTTTTTTGGCTGTTAACAAAGGTAGCAGCTACCTTCCTTGTTTTTTTCGAAAAATTGGCGGATGGGCTGAAATTTAGATTAGAAATTTAAAGCCGTTTTAAAATAGCTAAGGGTCGTCCCCATGTTGTCACGAGGGTTTTTTTTAGCTCCTTTAGTTTTCGAGTTATCGTTAATGCTACGGATTTTCGCACCCAATTTTTTTACATTTCAAAAATTTCTACCGTCGGAACCAAAGAAGCTGAAGACTTGAAACCAAAGGACGTCGTAGGCAGATATGTCATTCACCTGGATTTAAAAAATTCAGGCCAATCCGTTCATGACAACTCATCGAAATATATAGCTATTTACTTATCGAAATATATAGCTTTTTTGGCTGTTAACAAAGGTAGCAGCTACCTTCCTTGTTTTTTCGAAAAATTGGGGAATAGGCTGAAATTTTGATTAGAGATTTAATGCCGTTTTAAAATAGCTAAAGGTCGTTCCCATGTTGTCACGAGGGGTCATTTTTAGCTCCTTTAGTTTTCGAGTAATCGTTAATGCTACGGATTTTCGCACCAAATTTTTTTACACTTCAAAAATTTCTACCGTCGGAACCAAAAAAGCTGGAGACCTGAAACCAAAAATCTTTGTAGGTAGATATGTCACCTACTTGGTTTTGAAAAATTCAGGCCAATCCGTCCAACACAACTCTCGTAAGAAATTTTCACGCATGAAAAAAGTGAAACTTATCGAAATATATAGCTTTTTTGGCTGTTAACAAAGGTAACAGCTACCTTCCTTGTTTTACCGTCGGAACCAAAAAAACCCTGAAACCAATGGAGACCTGAAACCAATGGCCGTTGTAGGTATATATGTCACCTACTTGGTTTTAAAAAATTCAGGCCAATCCGTCCAACACAACTCTCGTAAGAAATGTTCACGCATGAAAAATGTGAAACTTATCGAAATATATAGCTTTTTTGGCTGTTAACAAAGGTAGCTCCTTCCTTGTTTTTTCGAAAAATTGGCGGATGGACCAAAATTTAAATAAAGGAAATAATGTCTTTTTAAAATAGCTAAAATTCGTCCCCATGTTGTCACGAGGGGGTTTATTTTAGCTCCTTTAGTTTTCGAGTAATCGTTAATGCTACAGATTTTCGCACCCAATTTTTTTACACTTCAAAAATTTCTACCGTCGGAACTAAAAAGCTGGAGACTTGAAACCAATGGTCGTTGTAGGTAGATATGTCACCTACCTGGATTTAAAAAATTTAGGCCAATCTGTCCAACACAACTCTCGTAAGAAATTTTCACGCATGAAAAAAGTGAATCTTATCGATATATATAGCTTTTTTGGCTGTTAACAAAGGTAGCCTTGTTTTTTCGAAAAAAATGGCAGATGGGCTGAAATTTTGATGTAAAATTTAATGCCGTTTTAAAATAGCTAAGGGTCGTCCCCATGTTGTCACGAGGGGGTTTTTTTTAGCTCCTTTGGTTTTCGAGTAATCGTTAATGCTACGGATTTTCGCACCCAATTTTTTTAAATTTCAAAAATTTCTGGCCGTTGTAGGTATATATGTCACCTACTTGGTTTTAAAAAATTCAGGCCAATCCGTCCAACACAACTCTCGTAAGAAATGTTCACGCATGAAAAATGTGAAACTTATCGAAATATATAGCTTTTTTGGCTGTTAACAAAGGTAGCTCCTTCCTTGTTTTTTCGAAAAATTGGCGGATGGACCAAAATTTAAATTAAGGAAATAATGTCTTTTTAAAATAGCTAAAATTCGTCCCCATGTTGTCACGAGGGGGTTTTTTTTAGCTCCTTTAGTTTTCGAGTAATCGTCAGTCGCAATTGTGCTATGGCAGCGAATAAACATCAAAATATTAAGTGAATATAAATTAATAAATTTTTCTGTGTTTTTAGCTTAATAAGCAGAAACTTTAAAAAAAAATATATATAGTTATATATAAGTATAGTTTTATTATTTAATTCTCGTAATATAATGTAATACCATGGTGTTCAAGTCGCCAAGTGTGGTAGATAAAACTGGACTAAGTTCACAAAGGTCAACGTCTGTAGGTGATTTATCATCAATCGCCACAACGTCAACCAGAACATTTAAAGGTGTGCAACATAGTCCAAAAAAAAGTGCAAACGAAGTAGAAAGCAATTTGGTATCAAATTGTTTGCTTCAAAATAAAAATTTTTGTGATGATAATGACAAAAGTGCAATGAATAAAAATAAAATAAAAAGTGCCGTGTTGTTAAAAAACAATAATACTAATAATGATGTAGGTCAGTGTTCTACACAGTTAGTACAACGGGGTATCGACCGGTATATTACAGTGCAGCCGAAAAGAAAGAGAAGCCCAAGAGCTGCGCTAAACACTAGCATCAACAAATTTACAAGGCTCGCTAGTGTTGAACTTGCTCATGGCAATCGTTTCTCTAGCCTGGTAGAAACAGAGTGTATCGAAGATACCACATCTGCGGACAAACCTAAAATTGAAAAACCGCCGCCCATTTATTTGAGAGAAGAATCAAATAAAGAGCTTGTAAAAGCTATTGACACCTTAACAGAGGGAAAATATTATATTTCTGCTCTTAAAAGAGGTAATATCAAAGAAACCAAGATACAACCAATTAACATAGACGCGTACCGTGCATTAATAAAATATTTTGACCAGGTTGGTAAACGTTACTACACTTACCAACTAAAGAGCCAAAAAGGTTTGGTCGTTATTATTAAAGGAATAGAGAGCTTTGTAGAACCAAACGAAATACATGATGCTCTCACTGCCGAAGGTTTTAATGCAAAATCGATTACAAATATTATTAACCGGGAGAAGATACCACAACCACTATTTCGCCTGGAATTAGAGCCAGACAATAAACCTATGAAAGGCAAACACTCAATTTATAACATAAAATATTTAATGCACAGAAGGGTAACCGTTGAGGAACCTAAGAAAAGAATTGGGCCAATACAATGTATCAAGTGCCAAGAATACGGGCACTCAAAAGCATATTGCACACTAAATGACGTTTGTGTTATCTGTGGCGAACTTCATAATTCAAAACAGTGCAATAAAAGGAAAACTGATGCCTCCGTATTACGATGCAGCAACTGTAATGGCAATCATACTGCAAACTATAGAGGTTGTCCCATTTATATGGAATTAAAACGAAGAATTAACCCAAAACAACGAGCAGAGCAACGCATGCTTAATTTACATCCAGCAGTTAAACCTGAAGTACGACCAGAAGTTTCATTCACCAACTTTCCAAATATAACCCATAACGCAACCGTTAACAGCAGCATGCATCAAGGTGTTTCGTATGCCAGTATTCTTAAAGGCAACGCTCCAAAAGCTCAAGTAACTCAGGAAGGAAATGTTACCACAGCCTTAAACAAGCTAACAGACATGATGCAAAGCTTCATGACGATGATGGAGAGAACGATGGACTTGATGATGCAAAATATGAACGTGTTAATGCAGATAGTTGTTAAAAAATAAACATGACCGTTCTAAAAATAGCAGTTTGGAATGCAAACGGCTTAGCACAACACAGAGCAGAAGTTCAAGCATTTCTCATTGAGCACAATATTGACATAATGTTAATATCAGAAACACGTTTCACTAAAAAAAACTATTTTAAAATTAACGGGTACTCAGTATATGATACTAAGCATCCAGATGGTAAGGCGCATGGTGGTACAGAAATATTAATCAAGAGGCGATTAAAACACCACGAACATACAAAATATGAGGAACAACATATCCAATCGACCAGTATTTGTTTAGAAGAGTGGTCGGGAAAATTTATAATATCCGCAGTATACTGTCCACCAAAACATGCCATAAAAAAAGACCAGTTCGTGAATTATTTCAAACAGCTGGGTAAAAAATTTCTTGCGGGAGGCGATTACAACTGTAAACATGTTCACTGGGGTTCAAGACTAACATCGCCGAAAGGCAAACAGCTATATGAGGCCATGGAAGAACAAAGTTTGGATTATTTATCAGCTGGACATCCAACATACTGGCCCACGGATAGAAAAAAGATTCCTGACTTATTGGACTTCTGTATAACTAAAGGCATAGCACGCTCAAATGCAAAAGCCACAGATTGCTGTGATCTGTCTTCTGACCACTCACCTATAATAGTAACAGTTAGCACCGATGCCTTAGAGTCGGAAGCACCCAAACGTCTAACGAACACACGGACCAATTGGAATCAATATAAAAGATTAGTAGAAAAAAATTGTCGACTGGACATCCCACTTCACACCCAAGCAGATATTGATGTAGCAGCTGAACATCTAAAAGATATAATGAAATTAGCCGCAGAGAAGACCACGCCTATTATGAAAAATTCCGAAAAACTTAATAAAATTTCATTTAATATCCAGGAACTCATTCGGGACAAACGAAACATACGTCGGCAGTGGCAACAAATAAGATCACCGATATTAAAATGGAAATTAAACCGTGCAATAAAGACTCTAAAATTCGCTTTAAAAGAGGAAAACAACAAACAGACACAGAATTATTTAAGTGAGCTGTCCGCAACAAATAAAACAGAATATTCATTGTGGAAGGCAACGAAACATTTAAAGAGGCCGGCAAACCTAAATTCACCCATAAGATTACCAAATGGGGATTGGGCAAGAAGCGATGTAGAAAAAGCCAATACTTTTGCGTCCCATTTGGAGAAAGTGTTCTCTCCACATGATCCAATGAATAATTTCAGGCTACCAGAACAAAATGAAAATGATTCCACCAATAAACCGATAAAGTTTAAGTGGAAGGGGGTCAAGAGCACCATTAACAATTGCATTAACTACAAAAAAGCACCAGGGTATGATCTTATAACTGGAAAAATGTTAAGAGAGTTACCAGACATATGTATAAAACTAATAACATACATATTTATTGCAATCCTGCGAATTTGTTATATTCCTCAAGAATGGAAGATTTTTCAGATCACAATGATACACAAGCCTGGAAAACAAGAAACTCATATCTCGTCATACCGGCCAATTAGTATGCTACCCACAATTTCAAAGCTGTTTGAAAAAATGTTACTTACAAAACTAAAACCAGTTCTAGAAGAAAAACAGATTATACCAAACCATCAATTTGGATTCCGGAATCAACATGGCACCATAGAACAAGTACATAGAATTGTAAATGCGATCAAAGCTACCTTCGAGGAGAAAAAATATTGCTCTGCTATTTTTTTGGATGTTGCCCAGGCGTTTGATAAAGTCTGGCACGATGGCCTTATTTATAAAATAAAAGAGATGTTACCAAAAAATTTACACCTAATTCTAGAAAACTACTTGCTCCAAAGGCAATACCTAGTTAAGTACAATGATGCAGTCACTACTTTAAAACCCATACGCGCAGGAGTTCCTCAAGGCAGCGTTCTCGGACCTGTCCTATACTTACTGTATACAGCCGATTTGCCAACTACAAACCAAGTATTGATATCAACATTCGCTGATGATACGGCTATTTTGGTATCAAACAAAGATCCTGAAACGGCCTCTAGGAAATTGCAAAACCATTTATGCAAAATTGAAGATTGGCTACGTACATGGCGAATAAAAGTAAATGAAGAAAAATCAACCCACGTTACATTTACGCTGAACAAGTGCAACTGTCCTACGGTGGAATTAAATGGTGTCATTATACCGCAGCGAACTAAAGTTAAATACTTAGGTTTACATCTAGATAGGAGGCTGACATGGAAAGAGCATATAGAAACGAAGCGCCATCAAATAAAGATAACATTCTCCAAAATGTATTGGCTATTAGGCAGAAATTCAAAATTATCTCTAGAAAATAAAGTTCTCCTATATAAATCAATTATTATGCCAATATGGACATATGGCATTCAACTGTGGGGTTCTACTAGTGCATCAAATAAGGATATCCTGCAAAGATCTCAATCCAAAATACTAAGGAATATCACAAATGCTCCTTGGTATATTCGAAATGCGAACATACAAAGAGACCTTGGTGTTAAAACTGTGAACGAGATCATCAGGGAGTACAGCACGAAGTATTTTTCGAAACTAGAATCACATCCTAATGAATTGGCTAGGGATATTTTAAAACAGCCGAAGTATAGACGAATACAAAGAACAGATCCACTTGATTTAATGAATATATTATAAAAAAAAGTTGGTGTATAATATAGACTGTTATATAAATTAAATAATTGAGCCCATTAATAATAAGTATTAACATAGGTTAAGACTTAAAAAATGTAAATTAGTTTGTAAGATATGCGTACTTTTCGTTAGTTTCTTAAACAGAAAGATTCGAAAATAAAGCCATTGGCAGTAAAATTAAAAAAAAAAAAAAAAAATGCTACGGATTTTCGCACCCAATTTTTTTACACTTCAAAATTTTCTACCGTCGGAACCAAAGAAGCTGGAGACTTGAAGCCACATGTCTTTGTAGGCATATATGTAATTTACCTGGATTTACACAATTTAGGCCAATCCGTTCATCACAACTCTCGTAAGAAATTTTCACGCATGAAAATAGTGAAAATTATCGAAATATATAGCTTTTTTGGCTGTTAACAAAGGTAGCTCCTTCCTTGTTTTTTCGAAAAATTGGCGGATGGATCGAAATTTAAATTGAAGAATTAATGTCCTTTTTAAATAACTAAGGGTGGTCCCCATGTTGTCACGAGGGGGTTTTTTTTAGCTCCTTTAGTTTTCGAGTTATCGTTAATGCTACGGATTTTCGCACCCAATTTTTTTACATTTCAAAAATTTCTACCGTCGGAACCAAAGAAGCTGAAGACTTGAAACCAATGATCGTCGTAGGCAGATATGTCATTTACCTGGATTTAAAAAATTCAGGCCAATCCGTTCAACACAACTCATCGAAATATATAGCTATTTACTTATCGAAATATATAGCTTTTTTGGCTGTTAACAAAGGTAGCAGCTACCTTCCTTGTTTTTTCGAAAAATTGGCGAATAGGCTGAAATTTTGATTAGAAATTTAATGCCGTTTTAAAAAAGCTAAAAGTCGTTCCCATGTTGTCACGAGGGGGTTTTTTTAGCTCCTTAAGTTTTCGAGTGATCGTTAATGCTACGGATTTTCGCACCAAATTTTTTTACACTTCAAAAATTTCTACCGTCGGAACCAAAAAAGCTGGAGACCTACAACCAAAAAACTTTGTAGGTAGATATGTCACCTACTTGGTTTTAAAAAATTCAGGCCAATCCGTCTAACACAACTCTCGTAAGAAATTTTCACGCATGAAAAAAGTGAAACTTATCGAAATATATAGCTTTTTTGGCTGTTAACAAAGGTAGCAGCTACCTTCCTTGTTTTACCGTCGGAACCAAAAAAACCCTGAAACCAATGGAGACCTGAAACCAATGGCCGTTGTAGGTATATATGTCACCTACTTGGTTTTAAAAAATTCAGGCCAATCCGTCCAACACAACTCTCGTAAGAAATGTTCACGCATGAAAAATGTGAAACTTATCGAAATATATAGCTTTTTTGGCTGTTAACAAAGGTAGCTCCTTCCTTGTTTTTTCGAAAAATTGGCGGATGGACCAAAATTTAAATTAAGGAAATAATGTCTTTTTAAAATAGCTAAAATTCGTCCCCATGTTGTCACGAGGGGGTTTATTTTAGCTCCTTTAGTTTTCGAGTAATCGTTAATGCTACAGATTTTCGCACCCAATTTTTTTACACTTCAAAAATTTCTACCGTCGGAACTAAAAAAGCTGGAGACTTAAAACCAATGGTCGTTGTAGGTTGATATTTCACCTACCTGGATTTAAATTTTCACTCATGAAAAAAGTGAATCTTATCGATATATATAGCTTTTTTGGCTGTTAACAAAGGTAGCTACCTTCCTTGTTTTTTCGAAAAAAATGGCAGATGGGCTGAAATTTTGATTTAAAATTTAATGCCGTTTTAAAATAGCTAAGGGTCGTCCCCATGTTGTCACGAGGGGGTTTTTTTTAGCTCCTTTGGTTTTCGAGTAATCGTTAATGCTACGGATTTTCGCACCCAATTTTTTTAAATTTCAAAAATTTCTACCGTCGTAACCAAAGAAGCTGGAGACCTGAAACCAATGGCCGTTTTAGGTAGATATGACACCTATCTGGATTTAAAAAATTCAGGTCAATCCGTCTAACACAATTCTCGTAAGAAATTTTCACGCATGAAAAAAGTGAAACTTATGGAAATATATAGCTTTTTTGGCTGTTAACAAAGGTAGCTTCTTCCTTGTTTTTTCGAAAAATTGGCGGATGGACCAAAATTAAAATTAAAAAACTAATGTTCTTGTAAAATAGCTAAAGGTCGTCCCCAAATTATCACAAGAGGGTTTTTTTAGCTCCTTTAGTTTTCGAGTAATCGTTAATGCTACGGATTTTCGCAACCAATTTTTTTACACTTCAAAAACTTCTACGAACCAAAATAGCTGGAGACCTGAAACCAATGATCGTTGTAGGTAGATATGTCACCTACTTGGCTGTTAACAAAGGTAGCAGCTACCTTCCTTGTTTTTTCGAAAAATTGGCGGATGGGCTGAAATTTAAATTAGAGATTTAATGCCATTTTAAAAAAGCTAAGGGTCGTCCCCATGTTGTCACGAGGGGGGTTTTTTTAGCTCCTTCAGTTTTCGAGTAATCGTTAATGCTACGGATTTTCGCACCAAATTTTTTTACACTTCAAAAATTTCTACCGTCGGAACCAAAGAAGCTGGAGACTTGAAACCAAAGATGGTCGTAAGCAGATGTATCACTTACCTATATTTAGAAAATTCAAGCCAATCCGTTCAACACAACTCTCGTAAGAAATTTTGACGTATGAACAAAGTGAAACTTATCGAAATATATAGCTTTTTTGGCTGTTAACAAAGGTAGCTCCTTCCTTGTTTTTTCGAAAAATTTACAGATGGAACAAAATTTAAATTAAGGAACTAATGCCCTTTAAAAATAGCTAAAGGTCGTCCCCATGTTGTTACGAGGGGTTTTTTTCTAGCTCCTTTAGTTTTCGAGTAATCGTTAATGCTACGGATTTTCGCACCCAAATTTTTTACACTTCAAAAATTTCTACCGTCGGAACCAAAGAAGCTGGAGACCTGAAACCAATGGCCGTCTTAGGTAGATATGTCACCTACATGGATTTAAAAAATTCAGGTCAATCCGTTAACACAACTCTCGTAAGAAATTTTCACGCATGAAAAAAGTGAAACTTATCGAAATATATAGCTTTTTTGGCTGTTAACAAAGGTAGCTTCTTCCTTGTTTTTTCGAAAAATTGGCGGATGGACCAAAATTTAAATTTAAAAACTAATGTTCTTTTAAAATAGCTAAAGGTCGTCCCCATATTATCACAAGGGGGTTTTTTTAGCTCCTTTTGTTTTCGAGTAATCGTTAATGCTTCGGATTTTCGCACCCAATTTTTTTACACTTCAAAAATTTCTACGAATCAAAAAAGCTGGAGACTTGAAACCAATGGTTGTTGTAGGTAGATATGTCACCTACCTGGATTTAAAAAATTTCAGGCCAATTTAACCAACACAACTCTCGTTAGAAATTTTCACGCCTTAAAAAAGTGAAACTTATCGAAATATATAACTTTTTTGGCTGTTAACAAAGGTAGCTCCTTCCTTGTTTTTTCGAAAAATTGGCGGATGGGCTTAAATTTAGATTAAAAAACTAATGTCGTTTTAAAATAGCTAAGGGTCGTCCCAATGTTGTCACGAGGGGGTTTGTTTTAGCTCCTTTAGTTTTCGAGAATCGTTAATGCTACGGATTTTCGCACCAAATTTTTTTACACTTAAATAATTTCTACCGTCGGAACCAAAAAAAATAGAGACCTGAAACCAATGGCCGTTGTAGGTAGATATGTCAACTACTTATTATTTAGAAAATTCAGGCTAATCCGTTCAACACAACTCTCGTAAGAAATTTTCACGCCTTAAAAAAGTGAAACTTATCGAAATATATAGCTTTTTTGGCTGTTAACAAAGGTAGCAGCTACCTTCCTTGTTTTTTTCGAAAAATTGGCGGATGGGCTGAAATTTAGATTAGAAATTTAAAGCCGTTTTAAAATAGCTAAGGGTCGTCCCCATGTTGTCACGAGGGTTTTTTTTAGCTCCTTTAGTTTTCGAGTAATCGTTAATGCATCGGATTTTCGCACCCAATTTTTTTACACTTCAAAAATTTCTACAGTCAGAACCAAAAAAGCTGGAGACCTAAAACCAATGGTGGTTGTAGGTAGATATGTCACCTACCAGGATTTAAAAAATTCAGGCCAATTTGTCCAACACAACTCTCGTTAGAAATTTTCACGCAGGAAAAAAGTTAAACTTATCGAAATATATAGCTTTTTTGGCTGTTAACAAAGGTAGCTCCTTCCTTGTTTTTTCGAAAAATTGGCGGATGAGCTAAAATTTAGATTAAAAAACTAATGCCGTTTTAAAAAAGCTAAGGGTCGTCCCCATGTTTTCACAAGGGGGTTTTTTTTGCTCCTTTAGTTTTCGAGTAATCGTAAATGCTACGAATTTTCGCACCAAATTTTTTTACACTTAAAAAATTTCTACCGTCGGAACCAAAAAAGCTGGAGAACTGAAACCAATGGCCGTTGTAGGTAGATATGTCAACTACCTGGATTTAGAAAATTAAGGCTAATCCGTTCAACACAACTCTCGTAAGAAATTTACACGCATGAAAAAAGTGAATCTTATCGAAATATATAGCTTTTTTGGCTGTTAACAAAGGTAGCAGCTACCTCCCTTGTTTTTTTCGAAAAATTGGCAGATAGGCTGAAATTTAGATAAGAAATTTTAAAGCCGTTTTAAAATAGCTAAGGGTCGTCCCCATGTTGTCACGAGGGGTTTTTTTTTAGCTCCTTTAGTTTTCGAGTAATCGTTAATGCTACGGATTTTCACAACCAATTTTCTTACACTTCAAAAAATTCTACCGTCGGAACCAAAAAAGCTGGAGACCTGAAACCAATGGCCGTTGTAGGTAGATATATCACCTACCTGGATTTAGAAAATTCAAGCCAATCCGTTCAACACAACTCTCGTAAGAAATTTTCACGCATGAAAAAAGTTAAACTTATCGAAATATATAGCTTTTTTGACTGTTAACAAAGGTAGCTCCTTCCTTGTTTATTCGAAAAATCGGCTACAAAAAAGCTGGAGACCTGAAACCAATGGCCGTTGTAGGTAGAAATATCACCTCCCTGGATTTTAAAAAATTCAGGCCAATTTGTCCAACACAACTCTCGTTAGAAATTTTCACGCAGGAAAAAAGTGAAACATATCGAAATATATAGCTTTTTTGGCTGTTAACAAAGGTAGCTCCTTCCTTGTTTTTTCGAAAAATTGGCGGATGGGCTACAATTTAGATTAAAAAACTAATGCCGTTTTAAAAAAGCTAAGAGTCGTCCCCATGTTGTCACGAGGGGATTTTTTTTTGCTCCTTTAGTTTTCGAGTAATCGTTAATGCTACGGATTTTCGCACTAAATTTTTTTACACTTAAAAAATGTCTACCGTCGGAACCAAAAAAGCTGGAGACCTGAAACCAATGGCCGTTGTAGGTAGATATGTCAACAACTTGGATTAAGAAAATTCGTAACCTACCTGGATTTAAAAACCACAGGCCAATTCGCCCAACACAACTCTCGTAAGAAATTTTCACGCATGAAAAAAGTGAAACTTACCGAAATATATAGCTTTTTTGGCTGTTAACAAAGGGTACCAGCTACCTTCCTTGTTTTTTCGAAAAATTGACAGATGGACCAAAATTTAAATTAAGAAACTAATGCCGTTTTAAAATAGTAAAGGGTCGTCCCCATGTTGTCACGAGGGGGTTTTTTTTAGCTCCTTTAGTTTTCGAGTAATCGTTAATGCTACGGATTTTCGCACAAAATTTTTTGACACTTCAAAAATTTCTACCGTCGGAACCAAAAAAGCTGGAGACCTTAAACCAATGGCCGTTGTAGGTAGATATGTCAACTACCTAAATTTAGAAAATTCAGGCTAATCCGTCCAACACAACTCTCGTAAGAAATTTTCACGCATGAAAAAAGTGAAACTTATCGAAATATATAGCTTTTTTGGCTGTTAACAAAGGTAGCTCCTTCCTTGTTTTTTCGAAAAATTGGCGGATAGGCTAAAATTTAGATTAAAAATTTAATGCCGTTTTAAAATAGCTAGGGGTCGTCCCCATGTTGTCACGAGGGGTTTTCTTTTGCTCCTTTAGTTGTCGAGTAATCGTAAATGCTACGAGTTTTCGCACCAAATTTTTTTACAATTAAAAAATTTCTACCGTCGGAACCAAAAAAGCTGGAAACCTGAAACCAATGGCCGTTGTAGGTAGATATGTCAACTACTTGAATTTAAAAAATTTAGGCTAATCCGTTCAACACAACTCTCGTAAGAAGTTTTCACGCATGAAAAAAGTTAATCTTATCGAAATATATAGCTTTTTTGGCTGTTAGCAAAGGTAGCAGCTACCTTCCTTGTTTTTTTCGAAAAATTGGCGGATGGGCTGAAATTTAGATAAGAAATTTTAAAGCCGTTTTAAAATAGCTAAGGGTCGTCCCCATGTTGTCACGAGGGGGTTTTTTTTAGCTCCTTTAGTTTTCGAGTAATCGTTAATGCTACGGATTTTCGCACCCAATTTTTTTACAATTCAAAATATTCTACCGTCGGAAAAAAAGAAGCTGGAGACCTAAAGCCAATGGCCGTTGTAGGTAGATATATCACCTACATGAGTTTAGAAAATTCAAGCCAATCCGTTCAACACAACTCTCGTAAGAAATTTCCACGCATGAAAAAAGTGAAACTTATCGAAATATATAGCTTTTTTGGCTGTTAACAAAGGTAGCTCCTTCCTTGTTTTTTCGAAAAATTGGCGGATGGGCTAAAATTTAGATTTAAAAACTAATGCCGTTTTAAAATAGCTAAGGGTTTTCCCCATGTTGTCACGAGGGGGTTTTTTTTAGCTCCTTTAGTTTTCGAGTAATCGTTAATGCTACGGATTTTCGCACCAAATTTTTTTACACTTAAAAATTTTCTACCGTCGGAACCAAAAAAGCTGGAGACCTGAAACCAATGGCCGTTGTAGGTAGATATGTCAACTACCAGGATTTAGAAAATTTAGGCTAATCCGTTCAACACATCTCTCGTAAGAAATTTTCACGCATGAAAAAAGTGAAACTTATCGAAATATATAGCTTTTTTGGCTGTTAACAAAGGTAGCTCCTTCCTTGTTTTTTCGAAAAATTGGCCAATGGGCTAAAATTTAGATTAAAAAACTAATGCCGTTTTAAAATAGCTAAGGGTCGTCCCCATGTTGTCATAAGGGGGTATATTTTAGCTCCTTTAGTTTTCGAGTAATCGTTAATGCTACGGATTTTCGCACCCAATTTTTTTACACTTCAAAATATTCTACCGTCAAAACCAAAGAAGCCGGAGATCAAAGAAACCAATAGTCGTGGTAGGTAGATATATCACCTACCTAGGTTTAGAAAATTCAAGCCAATCCGTCCCACACAACTCTCGTAAGAAATTTTCACGCATGAAAAAAGTGAAACTTATCGAAATATATAGCTTTTTTGGCTGTTAACAAAGGTAGCAGCTACCTCCCTTGTTTTTTTCGAAAAATTGGCAGATAGGCTGAAATTTAGATTAGAAATTTTAAAGCCGTTTTAAAATAGCTAAGGGTCGTCCCCATGTTGTCACGAGGGGGTTTTTTTTAGCTCCTTTAGTTTTCGAGTAATCGTTAATGCTACGGATTTTCACAACCAATTTTCTTACACTTCAAAATATTCTACCGTCGGAACCAAAAAAGCTGGAGACCTGAAACCAATGGCCGTTGTAGGTAGATATATCACCTACCTGGATTTAGAAAATTCAAGCCAATCCGTTCAACACAACTCTCGTAAGAAATTTTCACGCATGAAAAAAGTTAAACTTATCGAAATATATAGCTTTTTTGACTGTTAACAAAGGTAGCTCCTTCCTTGTTTATTCGAAAAATCGGCTACAAAAAAGCTGGAGACCTGAAACCAATGGCCGTTGTAGGTAGAAATGTCACCTCCCTGGATTTTAAAAAATTCAGACCAATTTGTCCAACACAACTCTCGTTAGAAATTTTCACGCAGGAAAAAAGTGAAACATATCGAAATATATAGCTTTTTTGGCTGTTAACAAAGGTAGCTCCTTCCTTGTTTTTTCGAAAAATTGGCGGATGGGCTACAATTTAGATTAAAAAACTAATGCCGTTTTAAAATAGCTAAGAGTCGTCCCCATGTTGTCACGAGGGGATTTTTTTTGCTCCTTTAGTTTTCGAGTAATCGTTAATGCTACGGATTTTCGCACTAAATTTTTTTACACTTAAAAAATGTCTACCGTCGGAACCAAAAAAGCTGGAGACCTGAAACCAATGGCCGTTGTAGGTAGATATGTCAACAACTTGGATTAAGAAAATTCGTAACCTACCTGGATTTAAAAACCACAGGCCAATTCGCCCAACACAACTCTCGTAAGAAATTTTCACGCATGAAAAAAGTGAAACTTATCGAAATATATAGCTTTTTTGGCTGTTAACAAAGGGTACCAGCTACCTTCCTTGTTTTTTCGAAAAATTGACAGATGGACCAAAATTTAAATTAAGAAACTAATGCCGTTTTAAAATAGTAAAGGGTCGTCCCCATGTTGTCACGAGGGGGTTTTTTTTAGCTCCTTTAGTTTTCGAGTAATCGTTAATGCTACGGATTTTCGCACAAAATTTTTTTACACTTCAAAAATTTCTACCGTCGGAACCAAAAAAGCTGGAGACCTTAAACCAATGGCCGTTGTAGGTAGATATGTCAACTATCTAAATTTAGAAAATTCAGGCTAATCCGTCCAACACAACTCTCGTAAGAAATTTTCACGCATGAAAAAAGTGAAACTTATCGAAATATATAGCTTTTTTGGCTGTTAACAAAGGTAGCTCCTTCCTTGTTTTTTCGAAAAATTGGCGGATAGGCTTAAATTTAGATTAAAAAACTAATGCCGTTTTAAAATAGCTAGGGGTCGTCCCCATGTTGTCACGAGGGGTTTTTTTTTGCTCCTTTAGTTGTCGAGTAATCGTAAATGCTACGAATTTTCGCACCAAATTTTTTTACAATTAAAAAATTTCTACCGTCGGAACCAAAAAAGCTGGAAACCTGAAACCAATGGCCGTTGTAGGTAGATATGTCAACTACTTGAATTAAAAAATTTTGGCTAATCCGTTCAACACAACTCTCGTAAGTAGTTTTCACGCATGAAAAAAGTTAATCTTATCGAAATATATAGCTTTTTTGGCTGTTAGCAAAGGTAGCAGCTACCTTCCTTGTTTTTTCGAAAAATTGGCAGATGGGCTGAAATTTAGATTAGAAATTTTAAAGCCGTTTTAAAATAGCTAAGGGTCGTCCCCATGTTGTCACGAGGGGTTTTTTTTTAGCTCCTTTAATTTTCGAGTAATCGTTAATGCTACGGATTTTCGCACCCAATTTTTTTACAATTCAAAATATTCTACCGTCGGAAAAAAAGAAGCTGGAGACCTGAAGCCAATGGCCGTTGTAGGTAAATATATCACCTACATGAATTTAGAAAATTCAAGCCAATCCGTTCAACACAACTCTCGTAAGAAATTTTCACGCATGAAAAAAGTGAAACTTATCGAAATATATAGCTTTTTTGGCTGTTAACAAAGGTAGCTCCTTCCTTGTTTTTTCGAAAAATTGGCGGATGGGCTAAAATTTAGATTAGAAATTTAATAATGTTTTAAAATAACTAAGGGTCGTCCCCATGTTGTCACGAGGGGTTTTTTTTTAGCTCCTTTAGTTTTCGAGTAATCGTTAATGCTACGGATTTTCGCTCCAAATTTTTTTACACTTAAAAATTTTCTACCGTCGGAAATAAAAAAGCTGGAGACCTGAAACCAATGGCCGTTGTAGGTAGATATGTCAAATACCTGAATTTAGAAAATTCAGGCCAATCCGTCCAACAAAACTCTCGTAAGAAATTTTCACGCATGAAAAAAGTGAAACTTATCGAAATATATAGCTTTTTTGGCTGTTAACAAAGGTAGCTCCTTCCTTGTTTTTTCGAAAAATTGGCGGATGAGCTAAAATTTAGATTAAAAAACTAATGCCGTTTTAAAAAAGCTAAGGGTCGTCCCCATGTTTTCACAAGGGGGTTTTTTTTGCTCCTTAATTTTCGAGTAATCGTAAATGCTACGAATTTTCGCAAACAATTTTTTTACACTTAAAAAATTTCTACCGTCGGAACCAAAAAAGCTGGAGACCTGAAACCAATGGCCGTTGTAGGTAGATATGTCAACTACCTGGATTTAGAAAATTAAGGCTAATCCGTTCAACACAACTCTCGTAAGAAATTTACACGCATGAAAAAAGTGAATCTTATCGAAATATATAGCTTTTTTGGCTGTTAACAAAGGTAGCAGCTACCTCCCTTGTTTTTTTCGAAAAATTGGCAGATAGGCTGAAATTTAAATTAGAAATTTTAAAGCCGTTTTAAAATAGCTAAGGGTCGTCCCCATGTTGTCACGAGGGGGTTTTTTTTAGCTCCTTTAGTTTTCGAGTAATCGTTAATGCTACGGATTTTCACAACCAATTTTCTTACACTTCAAAATATTCTACCGTTGGAACCAAAAAAGCTGGAGACCTGAAACCAATGGCCGTTGTAGGTAGATATATCACCTACCTGGATTTAGAAAATTCAAGCCAATCCGTTCAACACAACTCTCGTAAGAAATTTTCACGCATGAAAAAAGTTAAACTTATCGAAATATATAGCTTTTTTGACTGTTAACAAAGGTAGCTCCTTCCTTGTTTATTCGAAAAATCGGCTACAAAAAAGCTGGAGACCTGAAACCAATGGCCATTGTAGGTAGAAATGTCACCTCCCTGGATTTTAAAAAATTCAGGCCAATTTGTCCAACACAACTCTCGTAAGAAATTTTCACGCATGAAAAAAGTGAAACTTATCGAAATATATAGCTTTTTTGGCTGTTAACAAAGGTAGCTCCTTCCTTGTTTTTTCGAAAAATTGGCGGATGGGCTAAAATTTAGATTAGAAATTTAATGATGTTGTAAAATAACTAAGGGTCGTCCCCATGTTGTCACGAGGGGGTTTTTTTTAGCTCCTTTAGTTTTCGAGTAATCGTTAATGCTACGGATTTTCGCACCAAATTTTTTTACACTTAAAAATTTTCTACCGTCGGAAATAAAAAAGCTGGAGACCTGAAACCAATGGTTGTTGTAGGTAGATATGTCAAATACCTGGATTTAGAAAATTCAGGCCAATCCGTCTAACAAAACTCTCGTAAGAAATTTTCACGCATGAAAAAAGTGAAACTTATCGAAATATATAGCTTTTTTGGCTGTTAACAAAGGTAGCTCCTTCCTTGTTTTTTCGAAAAATTGGCGGATGGGCTAAAATTTAGATTAAAAAACTAATGCCGTTTTAAAAAAGCTAAGGGTCGTCCCCATGTTGTCACGAGGGGGTTTTTTTTGCTCCTTTAGTTTTCGAGTAATCGTAAATGCTACGAATTTTCGCACCAAATTTTTTTACACTTAAAAAATTTCTACCGTCGGAACCAAAAAAGCTGGAGACCTGAAACCAATGGCCGTTGTAGGTAGATATGTCAACTACCTGGATTTAGAAAATTTAGGCTAATCCGTTCAACACAACTCTCGTAAGAAATTTACACTCATGAAAAAAGTGAATCTTATCGAAATATATAGCTTTTTTGGCTGTTAACAAAGGTAGCAGCTACCTCCCTTGTTTTTTTCGAAAAATTGGCAGATGGGCTAAAATTTAGATTAGAAATTTTAAAGCCGTTTTAAAATAGCTAAGGGTCGTCCCCATGTTGTCACGAGGGGGTTTTTTTTAGCTCCTTTAGTTTTCGAGTAATCGTTAATGCTACGGATTTTCGCAACCAATTTTCTGACACTTCAAAATATTCTACCGTCGGAACCAAAAAAGCTGGAGACCTGAAACCAATGGCCGTTGTAGGTAGATATATCACCTACCTGGATTTAGAAAATTCAAGCCAATCCGTTCAACACAACTCTCGTAAGAAATTTTCACGCATGAAAAAAGTTAAACTTATCGAAATATATAGCTTTTTTGACTGTTAACAAAGGTAGCTCCTTCCTTGTTTATTCGAAAAATCGGCTACAAAAAAGCTGGAGACCTGAAACCAATGGCCGTTGTAGGTAGATATGTCACCTCCCTGGATTTTAAAAAATTCAGGCCAATTTGTCCAACACAACTCTCGTTAGAAATTTTCACGCAGGAAAAAAGTGAAACTTATCGAAATATATAGCTTTTTTGGCTGTTAACAAAGGGAGCTCCTTCCTTGTTTTTTTCGAAAAATTGGCGGATGGGCTACAATTTAGATTTAAAAACTAATGCCGTTTTAAAATAGCTAAGAGTCGTCCCCATGTTGTCACGAGGGGATTTTTTTTTGCTCCTTTAGTTTTCGAGTAATCGTTAATGCTACGGATTTTCGCACTAAATTTTTTTACACTTAAAAAATTTCTACCGTCGGAACCAAAAAAGCTGGAGACCTGAAACCAATGGCCGTTGTAGGTAGATATGTCAACTACTTGGATTAAGAAAATTCGTAACCTACCTGGATTTAAAAACCACAGGCCAATTCGCCCAACACAACTCTCGTAAGAAATTTTCACGCATGAAAAAAGTGAAACTTATCGAAAGATATAGCTTTTTTGGCTGTTAACAAAGGTAGCAGCTACCTTCCTTGTTTTTTTCGAAAAATTGGCGGATGGGCTGAAATTTAGATTAGAAATTTAAAGCCGTTTTAAAATAGCTAAGGGTCGTCCCCATGTTGTCACGAGGTTTTTTTTTAGCTCCTTTAGTTTTCGAGTTATCGTTAATGCTACGGATTTTCGCACCTAATTTTTTTACATTTCAAAAATTTCTACCGTCGGAACCAAAGAAGCTGAAGACTTGAAACCAAAGGACGTCGTAGGCAGATATGTCATTCACCTGGATTTAAAAAATTCAGGCCAATCCGTTCATGACAACTCATCGAAATATATAGCTATTTACTTATCGAAATATATAGCTTTTTTGGCTTTTAACAAAGGTAGCAGCTACCTTCCTTGTTTTTTCGAAAAATTGGGGAATAGGCTGAAATTTTGATTAGAGATTTAATGCCGTTTTAAAATAGCTAAAGGTCGTTCCCATGTTGTCACGAGGGGTCATTTTTAGCTCCTTTAGTTTTCGAGTAATCGTTAATGCTACGGATTTTCGCACCAAATTTTTTTACACTTCAAAAATTTCTACCGTCGGAACCAAAAAAGCTGGAGACCTGAAACCAAAAATCTTTGTAGGTAGATATGTCACCTACTTGGTTTTGAAAAATTCAGGCCAATCCGTCCAACACAACTCTCGTAAGAAATTTTCACGCATGAAAAAAGTGAAACTTATCGAAATATATAGCTTTTTTGGCTGTTAACAAAGGTAACAGCTACCTTCCTTGTTTTACCGTCGGAACCAAAAAAACCCTGAAACCAATGGAGACCTGAAACCAATGGCCGTTGTAGGTATATATGTCACCTACTTGGTTTTAAAAAATTCAGGCCAATCCGTCCAACACAACTCTCGTAAGAAATGTTCACGCATGAAAAATGTGAAACTTATCGAAATATATAGCTTTTTTGGCTGTTAACAAAGGTAGCTCCTTCCTTGTTTTTTCGAAAAATTGGCGGATGGACCAAAATTTAAATAAAGGAAATAATGTCTTTTTAAAATAGCTAAAATTCGTCCCCATGTTGTCACGAGGGGGTTTATTTTAGCTCCTTTAGTTTTCGAGTAATCGTTAATGCTACAGATTTTCGCACCCAATTTTTTTACACTTCAAAAATTTCTACCGTCGGAACTAAAAAGCTGGAGACTTGAAACCAATGGTCGTTGTAGGTAGATATGTCACCTACCTGGATTTAAAAAATTTAGGCCAATCTGTCCAACACAACTCTCGTAAGAAATTTTCACGCATGAAAAAAGTGAATCTTATCGATATATATAGCTTTTTTGGCTGTTAACAAAGGTAGCCTTGTTTTTTCGAAAAAAATGGCAGATGGGCTGAAATTTTGATGTAAAATTTAATGCCGTTTTAAAATAGCTAAGGGTCGTCCCCATGTTGTCACGAGGGGGTTTTTTTTAGCTCCTTTGGTTTTCGAGTAATCGTTAATGCTACGGATTTTCGCACCCAATTTTTTTAAATTTCAAAAATTTCTGGCCGTTGTAGGTATATATGTCACCTACTTGGTTTTAAAAAATTCAGGCCAATCCGTCCAACACAACTCTCGTAAGAAATGTTCACGCATGAAAAATGTGAAACTTATCGAAATATATAGCTTTTTTGGCTGTTAACAAAGGTAGCTCCTTCCTTGTTTTTTCGAAAAATTGGCGGATGGACCAAAATTTAAATTAAGGAAATAATGTCTTTTTAAAATAGCTAAAATTCGTCCCCATGTTGTCACGAGGGGGTTTTTTTAGCTCCTTTAGTTTTCGAGTAATCGTCAGTCGCAATTGTGCTATGGCAGCGAATAAACATCAAAATATTAAGTGAATATAAATTAATAAATTTTTCTGTGTTTTTAGCTTAATAAGCAGAAACTTTAAAAAAAAATATATATAGTTATATATAAGTATAGTTTTATTATTTAATTCTCGTAATATAATGTAATACCATGGTGTTCAAGTCGCCAAGTGTGGTAGATAAAACTGGACTAAGTTCACAAAGGTCAACGTCTGTAGGTGATTTATCATCAATCGCCACAACGTCAACCAGAACATTTAAAGGTGTGCAACATAGTCCAAAAAAAAGTGCAAACGAAGTAGAAAGCAATTTGGTATCAAATTGTTTGCTTCAAAATAAAAATTTTTGTGATGATAATGACAAAAGTGCAATGAATAAAAATAAAATAAAAAGTGCCGTGTTGTTAAAAAACAATAATACTAATAATGATGTAGGTCAGTGTTCTACACAGTTAGTACAACGGGGTATCGACCGGTATATTACAGTGCAGCCGAAAAGAAAGAGAAGCCCAAGAGCTGCGCTAAACACTAGCATCAACAAATTTACAAGGCTCGCTAGTGTTGAACTTGCTCATGGCAATCGTTTCTCTAGCCTGGTAGAAACAGAGTGTATCGAAGATACCACATCTGCGGACAAACCTAAAATTGAAAAACCGCCGCCCATTTATTTGAGAGAAGAATCAAATAAAGAGCTTGTAAAAGCTATTGACACCTTAACAGAGGGAAAATATTATATTTCTGCTCTTAAAAGAGGTAATATCAAAGAAACCAAGATACAACCAATTAACATAGACGCGTACCGTGCATTAATAAAATATTTTGACCAGGTTGGTAAACGTTACTACACTTACCAACTAAAGAGCCAAAAAGGTTTGGTCGTTATTATTAAAGGAATAGAGAGCTTTGTAGAACCAAACGAAATACATGATGCTCTCACTGCCGAAGGTTTTAATGCAAAATCGATTACAAATATTATTAACCGGGAGAAGATACCACAACCACTATTTCGCCTGGAATTAGAGCCAGACAATAAACCTATGAAAGGCAAACACTCAATTTATAACATAAAATATTAAATGCACAGAAGGGTAACCGTTGAGGAACCTAAGAAAAGAATTGGGCCAATACAATGTATCAAGTGCCAAGAATACGGGCACTCAAAAGCATATTGCACACTAAATGACGTTTGTGTTATCTGTGGCGAACTTCATAATTCAAAACAGTGCAATAAAAGGAAAACTGATGCCTCCGTATTACGATGCAGCAACTGTAATGGCAATCATACTGCAAACTATAGAGGTTGTCCCATTTATATGGAATTAAAACGAAGAATTAACCCAAAACAACGAGCAGAGCAACGCATGCTTAATTTACATCCAGCAGTTAAACCTGAAGTACGACCAGAAGTTTCATTCACCAACTTTCCAAATATAACCCATAACGCAACCGTTAACAGCAGCATGCATCAAGGTGTTTCGTATGCCAGTATTCTTAAAGGCAACGCTCCAAAAGCTCAAGTAACTCAGGAAGGAAATGTTACCACAGCCTTAAACAAGCTAACAGACATGATGCAAAGCTTCATGACGATGATGGAGAGAACGATGGACTTGATGATGCAAAATATGAACGTGTTAATGCAGATAGTTGTTAAAAAATAAACATGACCGTTCTAAAAATAGCAGTTTGGAATGCAAACGGCTTAGCACAACACAGAGCAGAAGTTCAAGCATTTCTCATTGAGCACAATATTGACATAATGTTAATATCAGAAACACGTTTCACTAAAAAAAACTATTTTAAAATTAACGGGTACTCAGTATATGATACTAAGCATCCAGATGGTAAGGCGCATGGTGGTACAGAAATATTAATCAAGAGGCGATTAAAACACCACGAACATACAAAATATGAGGAACAACATATCCAATCGACCAGTATTTGTTTAGAAGAGTGGTCGGGAAAATTTATAATATCCGCAGTATACTGTCCACCAAAACATGCCATAAAAAAAGACCAGTTCGTGAATTATTTCAAACAGCTGGGTAAAAAATTTCTTGCGGGAGGCGATTACAACTGTAAACATGTTCACTGGGGTTCAAGACTAACATCGCCGAAAGGCAAACAGCTATATGAGGCCATGGAAGAACAAAGTTTGGATTATTTATCAGCTGGACATCCAACATACTGGCCCACGGATAGAAAAAAGATTCCTGACTTATTGGACTTCTGTATAACTAAAGGCATAGCACGCTCAAATGCAAAAGCCACAGATTGCTGTGATCTGTCTTCTGACCACTCACCTATAATAGTAACAGTTAGCACCGATGCCTTAGAGTCGGAAGCACCCAAACGTCTAACGAACACACGGACCAATTGGAATCAATATAAAAGATTAGTAGAAAAAAATTGTCGACTGGACATCCCACTTCACACCCAAGCAGATATTGATGTAGCAGCTGAACATCTAAAAGATATAATGAAATTAGCCGCAGAGAAGACCACGCCTATTATGAAAAATTCCGAAAAACTTAATAAAATTTCATTTAATATCCAGGAACTCATTCGGGACAAACGAAACATACGTCGGCAGTGGCAACAAATAAGATCACCGATATTAAAATGGAAATTAAACCGTGCAATAAAGACTCTAAAATTCGCTTTAAAAGAGGAAAACAACAAACAGACACAGAATTATTTAAGTGAGCTGTCCGCAACAAATAAAACAGAATATTCATTGTGGAAGGCAACGAAACATTTAAAGAGGCCGGCAAACCTAAATTCACCAATAAGATTACCAAATGGGGATTGGGCAAGAAGCGATGTAGAAAAAGCCAATACTTTTGCGTCCCATTTGGAGAAAGTGTTCTCTCCACATGATCCAATGAATAATTTCAGGCTACCAGAACAAAATGAAAATGATTCCACCAATAAACCGATAAAGTTTAAGTGGAAGGGGGTCAAGAGCACCATTAACAATTGCATTAACTACAAAAAAGCACCAGGGTATGATCTTATAACTGGAAAAATGTTAAGAGAGTTACCAGACATATGTATAAAACTAATAACATACATATTTATTGCAATCCTGCGAATTTGTTATATTCCTCAAGAATGGAAGATTTCTCAGATCACAATGATACACAAGCCTGGAAAACAAGAAACTCATATCTCGTCATACCGGCCAATTAGTATGCTACCCACAATTTCAAAGCTGTTTGAAAAAATGTTACTTACAAAACTAAAACCAGTTCTAGAAGAAAACCAGATTATACCAAACCATCAATTTGGATTCCGGAATCAACATGGCACCATAGAACAAGTACATAGAATTGTAAATGCGATCAAAGCTACCTTCGAGGAGAAAAAATATTGCTCTGCTATTTTTTTGGATGTTGCCCAGGCGTTTGATAAAGTCTGGCACGATGGCCTTATTTATAAAATAAAAGAGATGTTACCAAAAAATTTACACCTAATTCTAGAAAACTACTTGCTCCAAAGGCAATACCTAGTTAAGTACAATGATGCAGTCACTACTTTAAAACCCATACGCGCAGGAGTTCCTCAAGGCAGCGTTCTCGGACCTGTCCTATACTTACTGTATACAGCCGATTTGCCAACTACAAACCAAGTATTGATATCAACATTCGCTGATGATACGGCTATTTTGGTATCAAACAAAGATCCTGAAACGGCCTCTAGGAAATTGCAAAACCATTTATGCAAAATTGAAGATTGGCTACGTACATGGCGAATAAAAGTAAATGAAGAAAAATCAACCCACGTTACATTTACGCTGAACAAGTGCAACTGTCCTACGGTGGAATTAAATGGTGTCATTATACCGCAGCGAACTAAAGTTAAATACTTAGGTTTACATCTAGATAGGAGGCTGACATGGAAAGAGCATATAGAAACGAAGCGCCATCAAATAAAGATAACATTCTCCAAAATGTATTGGCTATTAGGCAGAAATTCAAAATTATCTCTAGAAAATAAAGTTCTCCTATATAAATCAATTATTATGCCAATATGGACATATGGCATTCAACTGTGGGGTTCTACTAGTGCATCAAATAAGGATATCCTGCAAAGATCTCAATCCAAAATACTAAGGAATATCACAAATGCTCCTTGGTATATTCGAAATGCGAACATACAAAGAGACCTTGGTGTTAAAACTGTGAACGAGATCATCAGGGAGTACAGCACGAAGTATTTTTCGAAACTAGAATCACATCCTAATGAATTGGCTAGGGATATTTTAAAACAGCCGAAGTATAGACGAATACAAAGAACAGATCCACTTGATTTAATGAATATATTATAAAAAAAAGTTGGTGTATAATATAGACTGTTATATAAATTAAATAATTGAGCCCATTAATAATAAGTATTAACATAGGTTAAGACTTAAAAAATGTAAATTAGTTTGTAAGATATGCGTACTTTTCGTTAGTTTCTTAAACAGAAAGATTCGAAAATAAAGCCATTGGCAGTAAAATTAAAAAAAAAAAAAAAAAATGCTACGGATTTTCGCACCCAATTTTTTTACACTTCAAAATTTTCTACCGTCGGAACCAAAGAAGCTGGAGACTTGAAGCCACATGTCTTTGTAGGCATATATGTAATTTACCTGGATTTACACAATTTAGGCCAATCCGTTCATCACAACTCTCGTAAGAAATTTTCACGCATGAAAATAGTGAAACTTATCGAAATATATAGCTTTTTTGGCTGTTAACAAAGGTAGCTCCTTCCTTGTTTTTTCGAAAAATTGGCGGATGGATCGAAATTTAAATTGAAGAATTAATGTCCTTTTTAAATAACTAAGGGTGGTCCCCATGTTGTCACGAGGGGGTTTTTTTTAGCTCCTTTAGTTTTCGAGTTATCGTTAATGCTACGGATTTTCGCACCCAATTTTTTTACATTTCAAAAATTTCTACCGTCGGAACCAAAGAAGCTGAAGACTTGAAACCAATGATCGTCGTAGGCAGATATGTCATTTACCTGGATTTAAAAAATTCAGGCCAATCCGTTCAACACAACTCATCGAAATATATAGCTATTTACTTATCGAAATATATAGCTTTTTTGGCTGTTAACAAAGGTAGCAGCTACCTTCCTTGTTTTTTCGAAAAATTGGCGAATAGGCTGAAATTTTGATTAGAAATTTAATGCCGTTTTTAAAAAAGCTAAAGGTCGTTCCCATGTTGTCACGAGGGGGTTTTTTTAGCTCCTTAAGTTTTCGAGTGATCGTTAATGCTACGGATTTTCGCACCAAATTTTTTTACACTTCAAAAATTTCTACCGTCGGAACCAAAAAAGCTGGAGACCTACAACCAAAAAACTTTGTAGGTAGATATGTCACCTACTTGGTTTTAAAAAATTCAGGCCAATCCGTCTAACACAACTCTCGTAAGAAATTTTCACGCATGAAAAAAGTGAAACTTATCGAAATATATAGCTTTTTTGGCTGTTAACAAAGGTAGCAGCTACCTTCCTTGTTTTACCGTCGGAACCAAAAAAACCCTGAAACCAATGGAGACCTGAAACCAATGGCCGTTGTAGGTATATATGTCACCTACTTGGTTTTAAAAAATTCAGGCCAATCCGTCCAACACAACTCTCGTAAGAAATGTTCACGCATGAAAAATGTGAAACTTATCGAAATATATAGCTTTTTTGGCTGTTAACAAAGGTAGCTCCTTCCTTGTTTTTTCGAAAAATTGGCGGATGGACCAAAATTTAAATTAAGGAAATAATGTCTTTTTAAAATAGCTAAAATTCGTCCCCATGTTGTCACGAGGGGGTTTATTTTAGCTCCTTTAGTTTTCGAGTAATCGTTAATGCTACAGATTTTCGCACCCAATTTTTTTACACTTCAAAAATTTCTACCGTCGGAACTAAAAAAGCTGGAGACTTAAAACCAATGGTCGTTGTAGGTTGATATTTCACCTACCTGGATTTAAATTTTCACGCATGAAAAAAGTGAATCTTATCGATATATATAGCTTTTTTGGCTGTTAACAAAGGTAGCTACCTTCCTTGTTTTTTCGAAAAAAATGGCAGATGGGCTGAAATTTTGATTTAAAATTTAATGCCGTTTTAAAATAGCTAAGGGTCGTCCCCATGTTGTCACGAGGGGGTTTTTTTTAGCTCCTTTGGTTTTCGAGTAATCGTTAATGCTACGGATTTTCGCACCCAATTTTTTTAAATTTCAAAAATTTCTACCGTCGTAACCAAAGAAGCTGGAGACCTGAAACCAATGGCCGTTTTAGGTAGATATGACACCTATCTGGATTTAAAAAATTCAGGTCAATCCGTCTAACACAATTCTCGTAAGAAATTTTCACGCATGAAAAAAGTGAAACTTATGGAAATATATAGCTTTTTTGGCTGTTAACAAAGGTAGCTTCTTCCTTGTTTTTTCGAAAAATTGGCGGATGGACCAAAATTAAAATTAAAAAACTAATGTTCTTGTAAAATAGCTAAAGGTCGTCCCCAAATTATCACAAGAGGGTTTTTTTAGCTCCTTTAGTTTTCGAGTAATCGTTAATGCTACGGATTTTCGCAACCAATTTTTTTACACTTCAAAAACTTCTACGAACCAAAATAGCTGGAGACCTGAAACCAATGATCGTTGTAGGTAGATATGTCACCTACTTGGCTGTTAACAAAGGTAGCAGCTACCTTCCTTGTTTTTTCGAAAAATTGGCGGATGGGCTGAAATTTAAATTAGAGATTTAATGCCATTTTAAAAAAGCTAAGGGTCGTCCCCATGTTGTCACGAGGGGGGTTTTTTTAGCTCCTTCAGTTTTCGAGTAATCGTTAATGCTACGGATTTTCGCACCAAATTTTTTTACACTTCAAAAATTTCTACCGTCGGAACCAAAGAAGCTGGAGACTTGAAACCAAAGATGGTCGTAAGCAGATGTATCACTTACCTATATTTAGAAAATTCAAGCCAATCCGTTCAACACAACTCTCGTAAGAAATTTTGACGTATGAACAAAGTGAAACTTATCGAAATATATAGCTTTTTTGGCTGTTAACAAAGGTAGCTCCTTCCTTGTTTTTTCGAAAAATTTACAGATGGAACAAAATTTAAATTAAGGAACTAATGCCCTTTAAAAATAGCTAAAGGTCGTCCCCATGTTGTTACGAGGGGTTTTTTTTTAGCTCCTTTAGTTTTCGAGTAATCGTTAATGCTACGGATTTTCGCACCCAAATTTTTTACACTTCAAAAATTTCTACCGTCGGAACCAAAGAAGCTGGAGACCTGAAACCAATGGCCGTCTTAGGTAGATATGTCACCTACATGGATTTTAAAAAATTCAGGTCAATCCGTTAACACAACTCTCGTAAGAAATTTTCACGCATGAAAAAAGTGAAACTTATCGAAATATATAGCTTTTTTGGCTGTTAACAAAGGTAGCTTCTTCCTTGTTTTTTCGAAAAATTGGCGGATGGACCAAAATTTAAATTAAAAAACTAATGTTCTTTTAAAATAGCTAAAGGTCGTCCCCATATTATCACAAGGGGGTTTTTTTAGCTCCTTTTGTTTTCGAGTAATCGTTAATGCTTCGGATTTTCGCACCCAATTTTTTTACACTTCAAAAATTTCTACGAATCAAAAAAGCTGGAGACTTGAAACCAATGGTTGTTGTAGGTAGATATGTCACCTACCTGGATTTAAAAAATTTCAGGCCAATTTAACCAACACAACTCTCGTTAGAAATTTTCACGCCTTAAAAAAGTGAAACTTATCGAAATATATAACTTTTTTGGCTGTTAACAAAGGTAGCTCCTTCCTTGTTTTTTCGAAAAATTGGCGGATGGGCTTAAATTTAGATTAAAAAACTAATGTCGTTTTAAAATAGCTAAGGGTCGTCCCAATGTTGTCACGAGGGGGTTTGTTTTAGCTCCTTTAGTTTTCGAGAATCGTTAATGCTACGGATTTTCGCACCAAAATTTTTTACACTTAAATAATTTCTACCGTCGGAACCAAAAAAAATAGAGACCTGAAACCAATGGCCGTTGTAGGTAGATATGTCAACTACTTATTATTTAGAAAATTCAGGCTAATCCGTCCAACACAACTCTCGTAAGAAATTTTCACGCCTTAAAAAAGTGAAACTTATCGAAATATATAGCTTTTTTGGCTGTTAACAAAGGTAGCAGCTACCTTCCTTGTTTTTTTCGAAAAATTGGCGGATGGGCTGAAATTTAGATTAGAAATTTAAAGCCGTTTTAAAATAGCTAAGGGTCGTCCCCATGTTGTCACGAGGGTTTTTTTTAGCTCCTTTAGTTTTCGAGTAATCGTTAATGCATCGGATTTTCGCACCCAATTTTTTTACACTTCAAAAATTTCTACAGTCAGAACCAAAAAAGCTGGAGACCTAAAACCAATGGTGGTTGTAGGTAGATATGTCACCTACCAGGATTTAAAAAATTCAGGCCAATTTGTCCAACACAACTCTCGTTAGAAATTTTCACGCAGGAAAAAAGTTAAACTTATCGAAATATATAGCTTTTTTGGCTGTTAACAAAGGTAGCTCCTTCCTTGTTTTTTCGAAAAATTGGCGGATGAGCTAAAATTTAGATTAAAAAACTAATGCCGTTTTAAAAAAGCTAAGGGTCGTCCCCATGTTTTCACAAGGGGGTTTTTTTTGCTCCTTTAGTTTTCGAGTAATCGTAAATGCTACGAATTTTCGCACCAAATTTTTTTACACTTAAAAAATTTCTACCGTCGGAACCAAAAAAGCTGGAGACCTGAAACCAATGGCCGTTGTAGGTAGATATGTCAACTACCTGGATTTAGAAAATTAAGGCTAATCCGTTCAACACAACTCTCGTAAGAAATTTACACGCATGAAAAAAGTGAATCTTATCGAAATATATAGCTTTTTTGGCTGTTAACAAAGGTAGCAGCTACCTCCCTTGTTTTTTTCGAAAAATTGGCAGATAGGCTGAAATTTAGATAAGAAATTTTAAAGCCGTTTTAAAATAGCTAAGGGTCGTCCCCATGTTGTCACGAGGGGTTTTTTTTTAGCTCCTTTAGTTTTCGAGTAATCGTTAATGCTACGGATTTTCACAACCAATTTTCTTACACTTCAAAAAATTCTACCGTCGGAACCAAAAAAGCTGGAGACCTGAAACCAATGGCCGTTGTAGGTAGATATATCACCTACCTGGATTTAGAAAATTCAAGCCAATCCGTTCAACACAACTCTCGTAAGAAATTTTCACGCATGAAAAAAGTTAAACTTATCGAAATATATAGCTTTTTTGACTGTTAACAAAGGTAGCTCCTTCCTTGTTTATTCGAAAAATCGGCTACAAAAAAGCTGGAGACCTGAAACCAATGGCCGTTGTAGGTAGAAATGTCACCTCCCTGGATTTTAAAAAATTCAGGCCAATTTGTCCAACACAACTCTCGTTAGAAATTTTCACGCAGGAAAAAAGTGAAACATATCGAAATATATAGCTTTTTTGGCTGTTAACAAAGGTAGCTCCTTCCTTGTTTTTTCGAAAAATTGGCGGATGGGCTACAATTTAGATTAAAAAACTAATGCCGTTTTAAAATAGCTAAGAGTCGTCCCCATGTTGTCACGAGGGGATTTTTTTTTGCTCCTTTAGTTTTCGAGTAATCGTTAATGCTACGGATTTTCGCACTAAATTTTTTTACACTTAAAAAATGTCTACCGTCGGAACCAAAAAAGCTGGAGACCTGAAACCAATGGCCGTTGTAGGTAGATATGTCAACAACTTGGATTAAGAAAATTCGTAACCTACCTGGATTTAAAAACCACAGGCCAATTCGCCCAACACAACTCTCGTAAGAAATTTTCACGCATGAAAAAAGTGAAACTTACCGAAATATATAGCTTTTTTGGCTGTTAACAAAGGGTACCAGCTACCTTCCTTGTTTTTTCGAAAAATTGACAGATGGACCAAAATTTAAATTAAGAAACTAATGCCGTTTTAAAATAGTAAAGGGTCGTCCCCATGTTGTCACGAGGGGGTTTTTTTTAGCTCCTTTAGTTTTCGAGTAATCGTTAATGCTACGGATTTTCGCACAAATTTTTTGACACTTCAAAAATTTCTACCGTCGGAACCAAAAAAGCTGGAGACCTTAAACCAATGGCCGTTGTAGGTAGATATGTCAACTACCTAAATTTAGAAAATTCAGGCTTATCCGTCCAACACAACTCTCGTAAGAAATTTTCACGCATGAAAAAAGTGAAACTTATCGAAATATATAGCTTTTTTGGCTGTTAACAAAGGTAGCTCCTTCCTTGTTTTTTCGAAAAATTGGCGGATAGGCTAAAATTTAGATTAAAAATTTAATGCCGTTTTAAAAAAGCTAGGGGTCGTCCCCATGTTGTCACGAGGGGTTTTCTTTTGCTCCTTTAGTTGTCGAGTAATCGTAAATGCTACGAATTTTCGCACCAAATTTTTTTACAATTAAAAAATTTCTACCGTCGGAACCAAAAAAGCTGGAAACCTGAAACCAATGGCCGTTGTAGGTAGATATGTCAACTACTTGAATTTAAAAAATTTAGGCTAATCCGTTCAACACAACTCTCGTAAGAAGTTTTCACGCATGAAAAAAGTTAATCTTATCGAAATATATAGCTTTTTTGGCTGTTAGCAAAGGTAGCAGCTACCTTCCTTGTTTTTTTCGAAAAATTGGCGGATGGGCTGAAATTTAGATAAGAAATTTTAAAGCCGTTTTAAAATAGCTAAGGGTCGTCCCCATGTTGTCACGAGGGGGTTTTTTTTAGCTCCTTTAGTTTTCGAGTAATCGTTAATGCTACGGATTTTCGCACCCAATTTTTTTACAATTCAAAATATTCTACCGTCGGAAAAAAAGAAGCTGGAGACCTAAAGCCAATGGCCGTTGTAGGTAGATATATCACCTACATGAGTTTAGAAAATTCAAGCCAATCCGTTCAACACAACTCTCGTAAGAAATTTCCACGCATGAAAAAAGTGAAACTTATCGAAATATATAGCTTTTTTGGCTGTTAACAAAGGTAGCTCCTTCCTTGTTTTTTCGAAAAATTGGCGGATGGGCTAAAATTTAGATTAAAAAACTAATGCCGTTTTAAAATAGCTAAGGGTTTTCCCCATGTTGTCACGAGGGGGTTTTTTTTAGCTCCTTTAGTTTTCGAGTAATCGTTAATGCTACGGATTTTCGCACCAAATTTTTTTACACTTAAAAATTTTCTACCGTCGGAACCAAAAAAGCTGGAGACCTGAAACCAATGGCCGTTGTAGGTAGATATGTCAACTACCAGGATTTAGAAAATTTAGGCTAATCCGTCCAACACATCTCTCGTAAGAAATTTTCACGCATGAAAAAAGTGAAACTTATCGAAATATATAGCTTTTTTGGCTGTTAACAAAGGTAGCTCCTTCCTTGTTTTTTCGAAAAATTGGCCAATGGGCTAAAATTTAGATTAAAAAACTAATGCCGTTTTAAAATAGCTAAGGGTCGTCCCCATGTTGTCATAAGGGGGTATATTTTAGCTCCTTTAGATTTCGAGTAATCGTTAATGCTACGGATTTTCGCACCCAATTTTTTTACACTTCAAAATATTCTACCGTCAAAACCAAAGAAGCCGGAGATCAAAGAAACCAATAGTCGTGGTAGGTAGATATATCACCTACCTAGGTTTAGAAAATTCAAGCCAATCCGTCCCACACAACTCTCGTAAGAAATTTTCACGCATGAAAAAAGTGAAACTTATCGAAATATATAGCTTTTTTGGCTGTTAACAAAGGTAGCAGCTACCTCCCTTGTTTTTTTCGAAAAATTGGCAGATAGGCTGAAATTTAGATTAGAAATTTTAAAGCCGTTTTAAAATAGCTAAGGGTCGTCCCCATGTTGTCACGAGGGGGTTTTTTTTAGCTCCTTTAGTTTTCGAGTAATCGTTAATGCTACGGATTTTCACAACCAATTTTCTTACACTTCAAAATATTCTACCGTCGGAACCAAAAAAGCTGGAGACCTGAAACCAATGGCCGTTGTAGGTAGATATATCACCTACCTGGATTTAGAAAATTCAAGCCAATCCGTTCAACACAACTCTCGTAAGAAATTTTCACGCATGAAAAAAGTTAAACTTATCGAAATATATAGCTTTTTTGACTGTTAACAAAGGTAGCTCCTTCCTTGTTTATTCGAAAAATCGGCTACAAAAAAGCTGGAGACCTGAAACCAATGGCCGTTGTAGGTAGAAATGTCACCTCCCTGGATTTTAAAAAATTCAGACCAATTTGTCCAACACAACTCTCGTTAGAAATTTTCACGCAGGAAAAAAGTGAAACATATCGAAATATATAGCTTTTTTGGCTGTTAACAAAGGTAGCTCCTTCCTTGTTTTTTCGAAAAATTGGCGGATGGGCTAAAATTTAGATTAAAAAACTAATGCCGTTTTAAAATAGCTAAGGGTTTTCCCCATGTTGTCACGAGGGGGTTTTTTTTAGCTCCTTTAGTTTTCGAGTAATCGTTAATGCTACGGATTTTCGCACCAAATTTTTTTACACTTAAAAATTTTCTACCGTCGGAACCAAAAAAGCTGGAGACCTGAAACCAATGGCCGTTGTAGGTAGATATGTCAACTACCAGGATTTAGAAAATTTAGGCTAATCCGTCCAACACATCTCTCGTAAGAAATTTTCACGCATGAAAAAAGTGAAACTTATCGAAATATATAGCTTTTTTGGCTGTTAACAAAGGTAGCTCCTTCCTTGTTTTTTCGAAAAATTGGCCAATGGGCTAAAATTTAGATTAAAAAACTAATGCCGTTTTAAAATAGCTAAGGGTCGTCCCCATGTTGTCATAAGGGGGTATATTTTAGCTCCTTTAGTTTTCGAGTAATCGTTAATGCTACGGATTTTCGCACCCAATTTTTTTACACTTCAAAATATTCTACCGTCAAAACCAAAGAAGCCGGAGATCAAAGAAACCAATAGTCGTGGTAGGTAGATATATCACCTACCTAGGTTTAGAAAATTCAAGCCAATCCGTCCCACACAACTCTCGTAAGAAATTTTCACGCATGAAAAAAGTGAAACTTATCGAAATATATAGCTTTTTTGGCTGTTAACAAAGGTAGCAGCTACCTCCCTTGTTTTTTTCGAAAAATTGGCAGATAGGCTGAAATTTAGATTAGAAATTTTAAAGCCGTTTTAAAATAGCTAAGGGTCGTCCCCATGTTGTCACGAGGGGGTTTTTTTTAGCTCCTTTAGTTTTCGAGTAATCGTTAATGCTACGGATTTTCACAACCAATTTTCTTACACTTCAAAATATTCTACCGTCGGAACCAAAAAAGCTGGAGACCTGAAACCAATGGCCGTTGTAGGTAGATATATCACCTACCTGGATTTAGAAAATTCAAGCCAATCCGTTCAACACAACTCTCGTAAGAAATTTTCACGCATGAAAAAAGTTAAACTTATCGAAATATATAGCTTTTTTGACTGTTAACAAAGGTAGCTCCTTCCTTGTTTATTCGAAAAATCGGCTACAAAAAAGCTGGAGACCTGAAACCAATGGCCGTTGTAGGTAGAAATGTCACCTCCCTGGATTTTAAAAAATTCAGACCAATTTGTCCAACACAACTCTCGTTAGAAATTTTCACGCAGGAAAAAAGTGAAACATATCGAAATATATAGCTTTTTTGGCTGTTAACAAAGGTAGCTCCTTCCTTGTTTTTTCGAAAAATTGGCGGATGGGCTACAATTTAGATTAAAAAACTAATGCCGTTTTAAAATAGCTAAGAGTCGTCCCCATGTTGTCACGAGGGGATTTTTTTTGCTCCTTTAGTTTTCGAGTAATCGTTAATGCTACGGATTTTCGCACTAAATTTTTTTACACTTAAAAAATTTCTACCGTCGGAACCAAAAAAGCTGGAGACCTGAAACCAATGGCCGTTGTAGGTAGATATGTCAACAACTTGGATTAAGAAAATTCGTAACCTACCTGGATTTAAAAACCACAGGCCAATTCGCCCAACACAACTCTCGTAAGAAATTTTCACGCATGAAAAATGTGAAACTTATCGAAATATATAGCTTTTTTGGCTGTTAACAAAGGGTACCCGCTACCTTCCTTGTTTTTTCGAAAAATTGACAGATGGACCAAAATTTAAATTAAGAAACTAATGCCGTTTTAAAATAGTAAAGGGTCGTCCCCATGTTGTCACGAGGGGGTTTTTTTTAGCTCCTTTAGTTTTCGAGTAATCGTTAATGCTACGGATTTTCGCACAAAATTTTTTTACACTTCAAAAATTTCTACCGTCGGAACCAAAAAAGCTGGAGACCTTAAACCAATGGCCGTTGTAGGTAGATATGTCAACTACCTAAATTTAGAAAATTCAGGCTAATCCGTCCAACACAACTCTCGTAAGAAATTTTCACGCATGAAAAAAGTGAAACTTATCGAAATATATAGCTTTTTTGGCTGTTAACAAAGGTAGCTCCTTCCTTGTTTTTTCGAAAAATTGGCGGATAGGCTAAAATTTAGATTAAAAAACTAATGCCGTTTTAAAATAGCTAGGGGTCGTCCCCATGTTGTCACGAGGGGTTTTTTTTTGCTCCTTTAGTTGTCGAGTAATCGTAAATGCTACGAATTTTCGCACCAAATTTTTTTACAATTAAAAAATTTCTACCGTCGGAACCAAAAAAGCTGGAAACCTGAAACCAATGGCCGTTGTAGGTAGATATGTCAACTACTTGAATTAAAAAATTTTGGCTAATCCGTTCAACACAACTCTCGTAAGAAGTTTTCACGCATGAAAAAAGTTAATCTTATCGAAATATATAGCTTTTTTGGCTGTTAGCAAAGGTAGCAGCTACCTTCCTTGTTTTTTCGAAAAATTGGCAGATGGGCTGAAATTTAGATTAGAAATTTTAAAGCCGTTTTAAAATAGCTAAGGGTCGTCCCCATGTTGTCACGAGGGGTTTTTTTTTAGCTCCTTTAATTTTCGAGTAATCGTTAATGCTACGGATTTTCGCACCCAATTTTTTTACAATTCAAAATATTCTACCGTCGGAAAAAAAGAAGCTGGAGACCTGAAGCCAATGGCCGTTGTAGGTAAATATATCACCTACATGAATTTAGAAAATTCAAGCCAATCCGTTCAACACAACTCTCGTAAGAAATTTTCACGCATGAAAAAAGTGAAACTTATCGAAATATATAGCTTTTTTGGCTGTTAACAAAGGTAGCTCCTTCCTTGTTTTTTCGAAAAATTGGCGGATGGGCTAAAATTTAGATTAGAAATTTAATGATGTTTTAAAATAACTAAGGGTCGTCCCCATGTTGTCACGAGGGGTTTTTTTTTAGCTCCTTTAGTTTTCGAGTAATCGTTAATGCTACGGATTTTCGCACCAAATTTTTTTACACTTAAAAATTTTCTACCGTCGGAAATAAAAAAGCTGGAGACCTGAAACCAATGGCCGTTGTAGGTAGATATGTCAAATACCTGAATTTAGAAAATTCAGGCCAATCCGTTCAACACAACTCTCGTAAGAAATTTACACGCATGAAAAAAGTGAAACTTATCGAAATATATAGCTTTTTTGGCTGTTAACAAAGGTAGCAGCTACCTCCCTTGTTTTTTTCGAAAAATTGGCAGATAGGCTGAAATTTAAATTAGAAATTTTAAAGCCGTTTTAAAATAGCTAAGGGTCGTCCCCATGTTGTCACGAGGGGGTTTTTTTTAGCTCCTTTAGTTTTCGAGTAATCGTTAATGCTACGGATTTTCACAACCAATTTTCTTACACTTCAAAATATTCTACCGTTGGAACCAAAAAAGCTGGAGACCTGAAACCAATGGCCGTTGTAGGTAGATATATCACCTACCTGGATTTAGAAAATTCAAGCCAATCCGTTCAACACAACTCTCGTAAGAAATTTTCACGCATGAAAAAAGTTAAACTTATCGAAACATATAGCTTTTTTGACTGTTAACAAAGGTAGCTCCTTCCTTGTTTATTCGAAAAATCGGCTACAAAAAAGCTGGAGACCTGAAACCAATGGCCATTGTAGGTAGAAATGTCACCTCCCTGGATTTTAAAAAATTCAGGCCAATTTGTCCAACACAACTCTCGTAAGAAATTTTCACGCATGAAAAAAGTGAAACTTATCGAAATATATAGCTTTTTTGGCTGTTAACAAAGGTAGCTCCTTCCTTGTTTTTTCGAAAAATTGGCGGATGGGCTAAAATTTAGATTAGAAATTTAATGATGTTGTAAAATAACTAAGGGTCGTCCCCATGTTGTCACGAGGGGGTTTTTTTTAGCTCCTTTAGTTTTCGAGTAATCGTTAATGCTACGGATTTTCGCACCAAATTTTTTTACACTTAAAAATTTTCTACCGTCGGAAATAAAAAAGCTGGAGACCTGAAACCAATGGTTGTTGTAGGTAGATATGTCAAATACCTGGATTTAGAAAATTCAGGCCAATCCGTCTAACAAAACTCTCGTAAGAAATTTTCACGCATGAAAAAAGTGAAACTTATCGAAATATATAGCTTTTTTGGCTGTTAACAAAGGTAGCTCCTTCCTTGTTTTTTCGAAAAATTGGCGGATGGGCTAAAATTTAGATTAAAAAACTAATGCCGTTTTAAAAAAGCTAAGGGTCGTCCCCATGTTGTCACGAGGGGGTTTTTTTTGCTCCTTTAGTTTTCGAGTAATCGTAAATGCTACGAATTTTCGCACCAAATTTTTTTACACTTAAAAAATTTCTACCGTCGGAACCAAAAAAGCTGGAGACCTGAAACCAATGGCCGTTGTAGGTAGATATGTCAACTACCTGGATTTAGAAAATTTAGGCTAATCCGTTCAACACAACTCTCGTAAGAAATTTACACTCATGAAAAAAGTGAATCTTATCGAAATATATAGCTTTTTTGGCTGTTAACAAAGGTAGCAGCTGCCTCCCTTGTTTTTTTCGAAAAATTGGCAGATGGGCTAAAATTTAGATTAGAAATTTTAAAGCCGTTTTAAAATAGCTAAGGGTCGTCCCCATGTTGTCACGAGGGGGTTTTTTTTAGCTCCTTTAGTTTTCGAGTAATCGTTAATGCTACGGATTTTCGCAACCAATTTTCTTACACTTCAAAATATTCTACCGTCGGAACCAAAAAAGCTGGAGACCTGAAACCAATGGCCGTTGTAGGTAGATATATCACCTACCTGGATTTAGAAAATTCAAGCCAATCCGTTCAACACAACTCTCGTAAGAAATTTTCACGCATGAAAAAAGTTAAACTTATCGAAATATATAGCTTTTTTGACTGTTAACAAAGGTAGCTCCTTCCTTGTTTATTCGAAAAATCGGCTACAAAAAAGCTGGAGACCTGAAACCAATGGCCGTTGTAGGTAGATATGTCACCTCCCTGGATTTTAAAAAATTCAGGCCAATTTGTCCAACACAACTCTCGTTAGAAATTTTCACGCAGGAAAAAAGTGAAACTTATCGAAATATATAGCTTTTTTGGCTGTTAACAAAGGGAGCTCCTTCCTTGTTTTTTTCGAAAAATTGGCGGATGGGCTACAATTTAGATTTAAAAACTAATGCCGTTTTAAAATAGCTAAGAGTCGTCCCCATGTTGTCACGAGGGGATTTTTTTTTGCTCCTTTAGTCCTTTAGTTTTCGAGTAATCGTTAATGCTACGGATTTTCGCACTAAATTTTTTTACACTTAAAAAATTTCTACCGTCGGAACCAAAAAAGCTGGAGACCTGAAACCAATGGCCGTTGTAGGTAGATATGTCAACTACTTGGATTTAGAAAATTCGTAACCTACCTGGATTTAAAAACCACAGGCCAATTCGCCCAACACAACTCTCGTAAGAAATTTTCACGCATGAAAAAAGTGAAATTTATCGAAATATATAGCTTTTTTGGCTGTTAACAAAGGTAGCAGCTACCTTCCTTGTTTTTTCGAAAAATTGACAGATGGACCAAAATTTAAATTAAGAAACTAATGCCGTTTTAAAATAGTAAAGGGTCGTCCCCATGTTGTCACGAGGGGGTTTTTTTTAGCTCCTTTAGTTTTCGAGTAATCGTTAGTGCTACGGATTTTCGCACAAAATTTTTTTACACTTCAAAAATTTCTACCGTCGGAACCAAAAAAGCTGGAGACCTTAAACCAATGGCCGTTGTAGGTAGATATGTCAACTACCTAAATTTAGAAAATTCAGGCTAATCCGTCCAACACAACTCTCTTAAGAAATTTTCACGCATAAAAAAAGTGAAACTTATCGAAATATATAGCTTTTTTGGCTGTTAACAAAGGTAGCTCCTTCCTTGTTTTTTCGAAAAATTGGCGGATAGGCTAAAATTTAGATTAAAAAACTAATGCCGTTTTAAAAAAGCTAGGGGTCGTCCCCATTTTGTCACGAGGGGGTTTTTTTTGCTCCTTTAGTTGTCGAGTAATCGTAAATGCTACGAATTTTCGCACCAAATTTTTTTACACTTAAAAAATTTCTACCGTCGGAACCAAAAAAGCTGGAAACCTGAAACCAATGGCCGTTGTAGGTATATATGTCAACTACTTGAATTTAAAAAATTTAGGCTAATCCGTTCAACACAACTCTCGTAAGAAGTTTTCACGCATGAAAAAAGTTAATCTTATCGAAATATATAGCTTTTTTGGCTGTTAGCAAAGGTAGCAGCTACCTTCCTTGTATTTTTCGAAAAATTGGCGGATAGGCTAAAATTTAGATAAAAAATTTAAAGCCGTTTTAAAATAGCTAAGGGTCGTCCCCATGTTGTCATGAGGGGGTATATTTTAGCTCCTTTAGTTTTCGAGTAATCGTTAATGCTACGGATTTTCGCACCCAATTTTTTTACACTTCAAAATATTCTACCGTCAAAACCAAAGAAGCTGGAGACCTGAAACCAATGGTCGTTGTAGGTAAATATATCACCTACCTAGGTTTAGAAAATTCAAGCCAATCCGTTCCACACAACTCTCGTAAGAAATTTTCACGCATGAAAAAAGTGAAACTTATCGAAATATATAGCTTTTTTGGCTGTTAACAAAGGTAGCTCCTTCCTTGTTTTTTCGAAAAATTGACAGATGGACCAAAATTTTAATTAAGAAACTAATGCCCTTTTAAAATAGCTAAGAGTCGTCCCCATGTTGTCACGAGGGGTTTTTTTTAGCTCCTTTAGTTTTCGAAAAATCGTTAATGCTTCGGATTTTCGCACCCAATTTTTTTACACTTCAAAAATTTCTACAGTCGGAACCAAAAAAGCTGGAGACCTGAAACCGTGTAAAGAGATATGTCACCTACCTGGATTTAAAAAATTCAGGCCAATTTGTCCAACACAACTCTCGTTAGAAATTTTCACGCAGGAAAAAAGTTAAACTTATCGAAATATATAGCTTTTTTGGCTGTTAACAAAGGTAGCTCCTTCCTTGTTTTTTCGAAAAATTGGCGGATGGGCTAAAATTTAGATTAAAAAACTAATGCCGTTTTAAAAAAGCTAAGGGTCGTCCCCATGTTGTCACGAAGTGGTTTTTTTTTGCGCCTTTAGTTTTCGAGTAATCGTAAATGCTACGAATTTTCGCACCAAATTTTTTTACACTAAAAAAATTTTTACCGTCGGAACCAAAGAAGCTGGAGACCTGAAACCAATAATTGTTGTAGGTAGATATGTCAGCTACTTGAATTTAGAAAATTTAGGCTAATCCGTTCAACACAACTCTCGTAAGAAATTTTCACGCATGAAAAAAGTGAATCTTATCGAAATATATAGCTTTTTTGGCTGTTAGCAAAGGTAGCAGCTACCTTCCTTGTTTTTTTTCGAAAAATAGGCGGATGAGCTGAAATTTAGATTAGAAATTTTAAAGCCGTTTTAAAATAGCTAAGGGTCGTCCCCATGTTGTCACGAGGGGTTTTTTTTAGCTCCTTTAGTTTTCGAGTAATCGTTAATGTTACGGATTTTCGCACTCAATTTTTTTACACTTCAAAATATTCTACCGTCGGAACCAAATAGCTGGAGACCTGAAACCAATGGCCGTTGTAGGATGATATATCACCTACATTAGATTAGAAAATTCAAGCCAATCCGTTCCACACAACTCTCGTAAGAAATTTTCACGCATGAAAAAAGTGAAACTTATCGAAATATATAGCTTTTTTGGCTGTTAACAAAGGTAGCTCCTTCCTTGTTTTTTCGAAAAATTGACAGAAGGACCAAAATTTAAATTAAGAAACTAATGCCCTTTTAAAATAGCTTAGAGTCGTCCCCATGTTGTCACGAGGGGTTTTTTTTAGCTCCTTTAGTTTTCGAAAAATCGTTAATGCTTCGGATTTTCGCACCCAATTTTTTTACACTTCAAAAATTTCTACAGTCAGAACCAAAAAAGCTGGAGACCTGAAACCAATTAACGTTGTAGGTAGATATGTCACCTACCTGGATTTAAAAAACTCAGGCCAATTTGTCCAACACAACTCTCGTTAGAAATTTTCATGCAGGAAAAAAGTTAAACTTATCGAAATATACAGCTTTTTTGGCTGTTAACAAAGGTAGCTCCTTCCTTGTTTTTTCGAAAAATTGGCGGATGGGCTACAATTTAGATTAAAAAACTAATGCCGTTTTAAAAAAGCTAAAGGTCGTTCCCATGTTGTCACGAGGGGGTTTTTTTTGCTCCTTTAGTTTTCGAGTAATCGTTAATGCTACGGATTTTCGCACCAAATTTTTTTACACTTCAAAAATTTCTACCGTCGGAACCAAAAAAGCTGGAGATCTACAACCATAAACCTTTGTAGGTAGATATGTCACCTACTTGGTTTTAAAATATTCAGGCCAATCCGTCCAACACAACTCTCGTAAGAAATTTTCACGCATGAAAAAAGTGAAACTTATCGAAATATATAGCTTTTTTGGATGTTAACAAAGGTAGCACCTTCCTTGTTTTTTCGAAAAATTGGCGGATGGGCTAAAATTTAGATTAAAAAACTAATGCCGTTTTAAAATAGCTAAAGGTCGTCCCTATGTTGTTACGAGGGGGTTTTTTTAGCTCAAAAAGTGAAACTTATCGAAATATATAGCTTTTTTGGCTGTTAACAAAGGTGGCTCCTTCCTTGTTTTTTCGATAAATTGGCGGAAGGACCGAAATTTAAATTAAGGAACTAATGCCCTTTTGAAATAGCTAAAGGTCGTCCCCATTTTGTCACGTGGGGTTTTTTTTATCTTCTTTAGTTTTCGAGTAATCGTTAATGCTACGGATTTTCGCACCCAATTTTTTTACACTTCAAAAATTTCTACAGTCGGAACCAAAAAAGCTGGAGACCTGAAACCGTGTAAGTAGATATGTCACCTACCTGGATTTAAAAAATTCAGGCCAATTTGTCCAACACAACTCTCGTTAGAAATTTTCACGCAGGAAAAAAGTTAAACTTATCGAAATATATAGCTTTTTTGGCTGTTAACAAAGGTAGCTCCTTCCTTGTTTTTTCGAAAAATTGGCGGATGGGCTACAATTTAGATTAAAAAACTAATGCCGTTTTAAAAAAGCTAAAGGTCGTTCCCATGTTGTCACGAGGGGGTTTTTTTAGCTCCTTTAGTTTTCGAGTAATCGTTAATGCTACGGATTTTCGCACCAAATTTTTTTACACTTCAAAAATTTCTACCGTCGGAACCAAAAAAGATGGAGATCTACAACCATAAACCTTTGTAGGTAGATATGTCACCTACTTGGTTTTAAAAAATTCAGGCCAATCCGTCCAACACAACTCTCGTAAGAAATTTTCACGCATGAAAAAAGTGAAACTTATCGAAATATATAGCTTTTTTGGATGTTAACAAAGGTAGCACCTTCCTTGTTTTTTCGAAAAATTGGCGGATGGGCTAAAATTTAGATTAAAAAACTAATGCCGTTTTAAAATAGCTAAAGGTCGTCCCTATGTTGTTACGAGGGGGTTTTTTTAGCTCAAAAAGTGAAACTTATCGAAATATATAGCTTTTTTGGCTGTTAACAAAGGTGGCTCCTTCCTTGTTTTTTCGATAAATTGGCGGAAGGACCGAAATTTAAATTAAGGAACTAATGCCCTTTTGAAATAGCTAAAGGTCGTCCCCATTTTGTCACGTGGGGGTTTTTTTATCTTCTTTAGTTTTCGAGTAATCGTTAATGCTACGGATTTTCGCACCCAATTTTTTTACACTTCAAAATATTCTACCGTCAAAACCAAAGAAGCTGGAGACCTGAAACCAATGGTCGTTGTAGGTAAATATATCACCTACCTAGGTTTAGAAAATTCAAGCCAATCCGTTCCACACAACTCTCGTAAGAAATTTTCACGCATGAAAAAAGTGAAACTTATCGAAATATATAGCTTTTTTGGCTGTTAACAAAGGTAGCTCCTTCCTTGTTTTTTCGAAAAATTGACAGATGGACCAAAATTTAAATTAAGAAACTAATGCCCTTTTAAAATAGCTAAGAGTCGTCCCCATGTTGTCACGAGGGGTTTTTTTTAGCTCCTTTAGTTTTCGAAAAATCGTTAATGCTTCGGATTTTCGCACCCAATTTTTTTACACTTCAAAAATTTCTACAGTCGGAACCAAAAAAGCTGGAGACCTGAAACCGTGTAAGAAGATATGTCACCTACCTGGATTTAAAAAATTCAGGCCAATTTGTCCAACACAACTCTCGTTAGAAATTTTCACGCAGGAAAAAAGTTAAACTTATCGAAATATACAGCTTTTTTGGCTGTTAACAAAGGTAGCTCCTTCCTTGTTTTTTCGAAAAATTGGCGGATGGGCTACAATTTAGATTAAAAAACTAATGCCGTTTTAAAAAAGCTAAAGGTCGTTTCCATGTTGTCACGAGGGGGTTTTTTTAGCTCCTTTAGTTTTCGAGTAATCGTTAATGCTACGGATTTTCGCACCAAATTTTTTTACACTTCAAAAATTTCTACCGTCGGAACCAAAAAAGCTGGAGATCTACAACCATAAACCTTTGTAGGTAGATATGTCACCTACTTGGTTTTAAAAAATTCAGGCCAATCCGTCTAACACAACTCTCGTAAGAAATTTTCACGCATGAAAAAAGTGAAACTTATCGAAATATATAGCTTTTTTGGATGTTAACAAAGGTAGCACCTTCCTTGTTTTTTCGAAAAATTGGCGGATGGGCTAAAATTTAGATTAAAAAACTAATGCCGTTTTAAAAAAGCTAAAGGTCGTCCCTATGTTGTTACGAGGGGGTTTTTTTAGCTCAAAAAGTGAAACTTATCGAAATATATAGCTTTTTTGGCTGTTAACAAAGGTGGCTCCTTCCTTGTTTTTTCGATAAATTGGCGGAAGGACCGAAATTTAAATTAAGGAACTAATGCCCTTTTGAAATAGCTAAAGGTCGTCCCCATTTTGTCACGTGGGGGTTTTTTTATCTTCTTTAGTTTTCGAGTAATCGTTAATGCTACGGATTTTCGCACCCAATTTTTTTACACTTCAAAAATTTCTACAGTCGGAACCAAAAAAGCTGGAGACCTGAAACCGTGTAAGTAGATATGTCACCTACCTGGATTTAAAAAATTCAGGCCAATTTGTCCAACACAACTCTCGTTAGAAATTTTCACGCAGGAAAAAAGTTAAACTTATCGAAATATATAGCTTTTTTGGCTGTTAACAAAGGTAGCTCCTTCCTTGTTTTTTCGAAAAATTGGCGGATGGGCTAAAATTTAGATTAAAAAACTAATGCCGTTTAAAAAAAGCTAAGGGTCGTCCCCATGTTGTCACGAAGGGGTTTTTTTTGCGCCTTTAGTTTTCGAGTAATCGTAAATGCTACGAATTTTCGCACCAAATTTTTTTACACTAAAAAAATTTTTACCGTCGGAACCAAAGAAGCTGGAGACCTGAAACCAATGGTTGTTGTAGGTAGATATGTCAGCTACTTGAATTTAGAAAATTTAGGCTAATCCGTTCAACACAACTCTCGTAAGAAATTTTCACGCATGAAAAAAGTGAATCTTATCGAAATATATAGCTTTTTTGGCTGTTAGCAAAGGTAGCAGCTACCTTCCTTGTTTTTTTTCGAAAAATTGGCGGATGAGCTGAAATTTAGATTAGAAATTTTAAAGCCGTTTTAAAATAGCTAAGGGTCGTCCCTATGTTGTCACGAGGGGTTTTTTTTAGCTCCTTTAGTTTTCGAGTAATCGTTAATGTTACGGATTTTCGCACTCAATTTTTTTACACTTCAAAATATTCTACCGTCGGAACCAAATAGCTGGAGACCTGAAACCAATGGCCGTTGTAGGTTGATATATCACCTACATTAGATTAGAAAATTCAAGCCAATCCGTTCCACACAACTCTCGTAAGAAATTTTCACGCATGAAAAAAGTGAAACTTATCGAAATATATAGCTTTTTTGGCTGTTAACAAAGGTAGCTCCTTCCTTGTTTTTTCGAAAAATTGACAGATGGACCAAAATTTAAATTAAGAAACTAATGCCCTTTTAAAATAGCTTAGAGTCGTCCCCATGTTGTCACGAGGGGTTTTTTTTAGCTCCTTTAGTTTTCGAAAAATCGTTAATGCTTCGGATTTTCGCACCCAATTTTTTTACACTTCAAAAATTTCTACAGTCAGAACCAAAAAAGCTGGAGACCTGAAACCAATTAACGTTGTAGGTAGATATGTCACCTACCTGGATTTAAAAAACTCAGGCCAATTTGTCCAACACAACTCTCGTTAGAAATTTTCACGCAGGAAAAAAGTTAAACTTATCGAAATATACAGCTTTTTTGGCTGTTAACAAAGGTAGCTCCTTCCTTGTTTTTTCGAAAAATTGGCGGATTGGCTACAATTTAGATTAAAAAACTAATGCCGTTTTAAAAAAGCTAAAGGTCGTTCCCATGTTGTCACGAGGGGGTTTTTTTAGCTCCTTTAGTTTTCGAGTAATCGTTAATGCTACGGATTTTCGCACCAAATTTTTTTACACTTCAAAAATTTCTACCGTCGGAACCAAAAAAGATGGAGATCTACAACCATAAACCTTTGTAGGTAGATATGTCACCTACTTGGTTTTAAAAAATTCAGGCCAATCCGTCCAACACAACTCTCGTAAGAAATTTTCACGCATGAAAAAAGTGAAACTTATCGAAATATATAGCTTTTTTGGATGTTAACAAAGGTAGCACCTTCCTTGTTTTTTCGAAAAATTGGCGGATGGGCTAAAATTTAGATTAAAAAACTAATGCCGTTTTAAAATAGCTAAAGGTCGTCCCTATGTTGTTACGAGGGGGTTTTTTTAGCTCAAAAAGTGAAACTTATCGAAATATATAGCTTTTTTGGCTGTTAACAAAGGTGGCTCCTTCCTTGTTTTTTCGATAAATTGGCGGAAGGACCGAAATTTAAATTAAGGAACTAATGCCCTTTTGAAATAGCTAAAGGTCGTCCCCATTTTGTCACGTGGGGGTTTTTTTATCTTCTTTAGTTTTCGAGTAATCGTTAATGCTACGGATTTTCGCACCCAATTTTTTTACACTTCAAAAATTTCTACAGTCGGAACCAAAAAAGCTGGAGAACTGAAACCAATGGCCGTTGTAGGTAGATATGTCACCTACCTGGATTTAGAAAATTCAGGCCAATCTGTCCAACATAACTCTCGTAAGAAATTTTCACCCATGAAAAAAGGGAAACTTATCGAAATATATAGCTTTTTTGGCTGTTAACAAAGGTAGCTCCTTCCTTGTTTTTTCGAAAAATTGGCAGATGGACCAAAATTTAAATTAAGGAACTAATGTCCTTTTAAAATAGCTAAAATTCGTCCCCATGTTGTCACGAGGGGTTTTTTTTTAGCTCCTTTAGTTTTCGAGTAATCGTTAATGCTACGGGTTTTCACACCCAATATTTTTACACTTCAAAAATTTCTACCGTCGGAACCAAAGAAGCTGGAAACCTGAAACCAATGGTTAGTGTAGGTAGATATGTCAGCTACCTGGATTTAAAAAATTCAGGCCAACCCGTGCAACACAACTCTCGTAAGAAATTTTCACGCATGACAAAAGGGAAACTTATCGAAATATATAGCTTTTTTGGCTGTTAACAAAGGTAGCAGCTACCTTCCTTGTTTTTTCGAAAAATTGGCGGATGGGCTGAAATTAAGATAAGAAATTTAATGCCGTTTTAAAATAGCTAAAATTTGTCCCCATGTTGCCACGAGGGGGTTTATTTAAGCTCCTTTAGTTTTCGAGTAATCGTTAATGCTACGGATTTTCGCACCCAATTTTTTTACAATTCAAAAATTTCTACCGTCGGAACCAAAAAAGCTGGAGACCTGAAACCAATGGTCGTCGTAGGTAGATATGTCAGCTACCTGGATTTAATAAATTGAGGCCAACCCGTCCAACACAACTCTCGTAAGAAATTTTCACGCATGACAAAAGGGAAACTTATCGAAATATATAGCTTTTTTGGCTGTTAACAAAGGTAGCAGCTACCTTCCTTGTTTTTTCAAAAAATTGGCGGAAGTACCGAAATTTAAATTAAAAAACTAATGCCCTTTGAAAATAGCTAAAGGTCGTCCCCATTTTGTGACGAGGGGGTTTTTTTTAGCTTCTTTAGTTTTCGAGTAATCGTTAATGCTACGGATTTTCGCACCCAATTTTTTTAAACTTCAAAAATTTCTACCGTCGAAACCAAGGAAGCTGGAGAACTGAAACCAATGGCCGTTGTAGGTAGATATGCCACCTACCAAAATTTAGAAAATTCAGGCCAATCCGTCCAGCACAACTCTCGTAAGAAATTTTCACGCATGAAAAAAGTGAAATTTATCGAAATATATAGCTTTTTTGGCTGTTAACCAAGGTAGCTCCTTTCTTGTTTTTTCGAAAAATTGGCGGAAGGACCGAAATTTAAATTTAAAAACTAATGCCTTTTGAAAATAGCTAAAAGTCGTCCCCATTTTGTCACAAGGGGTTTTTTTTAGCTTCTTTAGTTTTCGAGTAATCGTTAATGCTACGGATTTTCGCACCAAATTTTTTTACACTTAAAAAATTTCTACCGTCGGAACCAAAATAGCTGGAGACCTTAAACCAAAGGCCGTTGTAGGTAGATATGTCAACTACTTGAATTTAGAAAATTTAGGCTAATCCGTTCAACACAACTCTCGTAAGAAATTTTCACGCATGAAAAAAGTGAATCTTATCGAAATATATAGCTTTTTTGGCTGTTAGCTCCTTTAGTTTTCGAAAAATCGTTAATGCTTCGGGATTTCGCACCCAATTTTTTTACACTTCAAAAATTTCTACAGTTAGAACCAAAAAAGCTGGAGACCTGGAACCGATGGCCGTTGTAGGTAGATATGTCACCTACCTGGATTTTAAAAAATTCAGGCCAATTTGTCCAACACAACTCTCGTTAGAAATTTTCACGCAGGAAAAAAGTGAAACTTATCGAAATATATAGCTTTTTTGGCTGTTAACAAAGGTAGCTCCTTCCTTGTTTTTTCGAAAAATTGGCGGATGGGCTACAATTAAGATTAAAAAACTAATGCCGTTTTAAAATAGCTAAGAGTCGTCCCCATTATGTCACGAGGGGATTTTTTTTAGCTCCTTTAGTTTTCGAGTAATCGTTAATGCTACGGATTTTCGCACCAAATTTTTTTACACTTAAAAAATTTCTCCCGTCGGAACCAAAAAAGCTGGAGACCTGAAACCAATGGCCGTTGTAGGTAGATATGTCAACTACTTGGATTAAGAAAATTCGTAACCTACCTGGATTTAAAAACCACAGGCCAATTCGCCCAACACAACTCTCGTAAGAAATTTTCACGCATGAAAAAAGTGAAACTTATCGAAATATATAGCTTTTTTGGCTGTTAACAAAGGTAGCAGCTACCTTCCTTGTTTTTTCGAAAAATTGACAGATGGACCAAAATTTAAATTAAGAAACTTAAGCCGTTTTAAAATAGCTAAGGGTCGTCCCCATGTTGTCACGAGGGGGTTTTTTTTAGCTCCTTTAGTTTTCGAGTAATCGTTAATGCTACGGATTTTCGCACCAAATTTTTTTACACTTCAAAAATTTCTACCGTCGGAACCAAAGAAGCTGGATACCTAAAACCAATGGCCGTTGTAGGTAGATATGTCAACTACCTGGATTTAGAAAATTCAGGCTAATCCGTCCAACACAACTCTCGTAAGAAATTTTCACGCATGAAAAAAGTGAAACTTATCGAAATATATAGCTTTTTTGGCTGTTAACAAAGGTAGCTCCTTCCTTGTTTTTTCGAAAAATTGGCGGATAGGCTAAAATTTAGATTAAAAAACTAATGCCGTTTAAAAAAAGCTAAGGGTCGTCCCCATGTTGTCACGAGGGGGTTGTTTTTGCTCCTTTAGTTTTCGAGTAATCGTAAATGCTACGAATTTTCGCACCAAATTTTTTTACACTTAAAAAATTTCTACCGTCAGAACCAAAAAAGCTGGAAACCTGAAACCAATGGCCGTTGTAGGTAGATATGTCAACTACTTGAATTTAGAAAATTTAGGCTAATCCGTTCAACAAAACTCTCGTAAGAAATTTTCACGCATGAAAAAAGTGAATCTTATCGAAATATATAGCTTTTTTGGCTGTTAGCAAAGGTAGCAGCTACCTTCCTTAATTTTTTCGAAAAATTGGCGGATAGGCTGAAATTTAGATAAGAAATTTAAAGCCGTTTTAAAATAGCTAAGGGTCGTCCCCATGTTGTCATGAGGGGGTATATTTTAGCTCCTTTAGTTTTCGAGTAATCTAACTAATGCCCTTTTAAAATACCTTAGAGTCGTCCCCATGTTGTCACGAGGGGTTTTTTTTAGCTCCTTTGGTTTTCTAAAAATCGTTAATGCTACGGATTTTCGCACCCAATTTTTTTACAATTCAAAATATTCTACCGTCGGAAAAAAAGAAGCTGGAGACCTGAAACCAATGGCCGTTGTAGGTAGATATGTCACCTACCTGGATTTAAAAAATTCAGGCCAATTTGTCCAACACAACTCTCGTTAGAAATTTTCACGCAGGAAAAAAGTTAAACTTATCGAAATATATAGCTTTTTTGGCTGTTAACAAAGGTAGCTCCTTCCTTGTTTTTTCGAAAAATTGGCGGATGGGCTAAAATTTAGATTAAAAAACTAATGCCGTTTTAAAAAAGCTAAGGGTTGTCCCCATGTTGTCACGAGGGGGTTTTTTTTAGCTCCTTTAGTTTTCGAGTAATCGTTAATGCTACGTATTTTCGCACCAAATTTTTTTACAATTAAAAATTTTCTACCGTCGGAACCAAAAAAGCTGGAGACCTGAAACCAATGGCCGTTGTAAATAGATATGTCAACTACTTGGATTTAGAAAATTTAGGCTAATCTGTCCAACACATCTCTCGTAAGAAATTTTCACGCATGAAAAAAGTGAAACTTATCGAAATATATAGCTTTTTTGGCTGTTAACAAAGGTAGCTCCTTCCTTGTTTTTTCGAAAAATTGGCGAATGGGCTAAAATTTAGATTAAAAAATTAATGCCGTTTTAAAATAGCTAAAGGTCGTCCCCATGTTGTCACGAGGGGGTTTTTTTAGCTCCTTTAGTTTTCGAGTAATCGTTAATGCTACGGATTTTCGCACCAAATTTTTTTACACTTAAAAAATTTCTACCGTCGGAACCAAGAAAGCTGGAGACCTGAAACCAATGGCCGTTGTAGGTAAATATGTCAACACCTTGGATTTAGAAAATTTAGGCTAATCCGTTCCACACAACTCTCGTAAGAAAACTTCACGCATGAAAAAAGTGAAACTTATCGAAATATATAGCTTTTTTGGCTATTAACAAAGGTAGCAGCTACCTTCCTTGTTTTTTTCGAAAAATTGGCGGATATGCTGAAATTTAGATTAGAAATTTAAAGCCGTTTTAAAATAGCTAAGGGTCGTCCCCATGTTGTCATGAGGGGGTATATTTTAGCTCCTTTAGTTTTCGAGTAATCGTTAATGCTACGGATTTTCGCACCCAATTTTTTTACACTTCAAAATATTCTACCGTCAAAACCAAAGAAGCCGGAGATCAAAGAAACCAATAGTCGTGGTAGGTAGATATATCACCTACCTAGGTTTAGAAAATTCAAGCCAATCCGTCCCACACAACTCTCGTAAGAAATTTTCACGCATGAAAAAAGTGAAACTTATCGAAATATATAGCTTTTTTGGCTGTTAACAAAGGTAGCAGCTACCTTGTTTATTCGAAAAATCGGCTACAAAAAGCTGGAGACCTGAAACCAATGGCCGTTGTAGGTAGAAATGTCACCTCCCTGGATTTTAAAAAATTCAGACCAATTTGTCCAACACAACTCTCGTTAGAAATTTTCACGCAGGAAAAAAGTGAAACATATCGAAATATATAGCTTTTTTGGCTGTTAACAAAGGTAGCTCCTTCCTTGTTTTTTCGAAAAATTGGCGGATGGGCTAAAATTTAGATTAAAAAACTAATGCCGTTTTAAAAAAGCTAAGGGTTGTCCCCATGTTGTCACGAGGGGATTTTTTTTGCTCCTTTAGTTTTCGAGTAATCGTTAATGCTACGGATTTTCGCACTAAATTTTTTTACACTTAAAAAATTTCTACCGTCGGAACCAAAAAAGCTGGAGACCTGAAACCAATGGCCGTTGTAGGTAGATATGTCAACAATTTGGATTAAGAAAATTCGTAACCTACCTGGATTTAAAAACCACAGGCCAATTCGCCCAACACAACTCTCGTAAGAAATTTTCACGCATGAAAAAAGTGAAACTTATCGAAATATATAGCTTTTTTGGCTGTTAACAAAGGGTACCAGCTACCTTCCTTGTTTTTTCGAAAAATTGACAGATGGACCAAAATTTAAATTAAGAAACTAATGCCGTTTTAAAATAGTAAAGGGTCGTCCCCATGTTGTCACGAGGGGGTTTTTTTTAGCTCCTTTAGTTTTCGAGTAATCGTTAATGCTACGGATTTTCGCACAAAATTTTTTTACACTTCAAAAATTTCTACCGTCGGAACCAAAAAAGCTGGAGACCTTAAACCAATGGCCGTTGTAGGTAGATATGTCAACTACCTAAATTTAGAAAATTCAGGCTAATCCGTCCAACACAACTCTCGTAAGAAATTTTCACGCATGAAAAAAGTGAAACTTATCGAAATATATAGCTTTTTTGGCTGTTAACAAAGGTAGCTCCTTCCTTGTTTTTTCGAAAAATTGGCGGATAGGCTAAAATTTAGATTAAAAAACTAATGCCGTTTTAAAATAGCTAGGGGTCGTCCCCATGTTGTCACGAGGGGTTTTTTTTTGCTCCTTTAGTTGTCGAGTAATCGTAAATGCTACGAATTTTCGCACCAAATTTTTTTACAATTAAAAAATTTCTACCGTCGGAACCAAAGAAGCTGGAAACCTGAAACCAATGGCCGTTGTAGGTAGATATGTCAACTACTTGAATTTAAAAAATTTAGGCTAATCCGTTCAACACAACTCTCGTAAGAAGTTTTCACGCATAAAAAAAGTTAATCTTATCGAAATATATAGCTTTTTTGGCTGTTAGCAAAGGTAGCAGCTACCTTCCTTGTTTTTTCGAAAAATTGGCGGATGGGCTGAAATTTAGATTAGAAATTTTAAAGCCATTTTAAAATAGCTAAGGGTCGTCCCCATGTTGTCACGAGGGGGTTTTTTTTAGCTCCTTTAGATTTCGAGTAATCGTTAATGCTACGGATTTTCGCACCAAATTTTTTTACACTTAAAAATTTTCTACCGTCGGAAATAAAAAAGCTGGAGACCTGAAACCAATGGCCGTTGTAGGTAGATATGTCAAATACCTGGATTTAGAAAATTCAGGCCAATCCGTCCAACAAAACTCTCGTAAGAAATTTTCACGCATGAAAAAAGTGAAACTTATCGAAATATATAGCTTTTTTGGCTGTTAACAAAGGTAGCTCCTTCCTTGTTTTTTCGAAAAATTGGCGGATGAGCTAAAATTTAGATTAAAAACTAATGCCGTTTTAAAAAAACTAAGAGTCGTCCCCATGTTTTCACAAGGGGGTTTTTTTTGCTCCTTAATTTTCGAGTAATCGTAAATGCTACGAATTTTCGCACCAAATTTTTTTACACTTAAAAAATTTCTACCGTCGGAACCAACAAAGCTGGAGACCTGAAACCAATGGCCGTTGTAGGTAGATATGTCAACTACCTGGATTTAGAAAATTAAGGCTAATCCGTTCAACACAACTCTCGTAAGAAATTTACACGCATGAAAAAAGTGAATCTTATCGAAATATATAGCTTTTTTGGCTGTTAACAAAGGTAGCAGCTACCTCCCTTGTTTTTTTCGAAAAATTGGCAGATAGGCTGAAATTTAGATTAGAAATTTTAAAGCCGTTTTAAATAGCTAAAAGTCGTCCCCATGTTGTCACGAGGGGGTTTTTTTTAGCTCCTTTAGTTTTCGAGTAATCGTTAATGCTACGGATTTTCACAACCAATTTTCTTACACTTCAAAATATTCTACCGTTGGAACCAAAAAAGCTGGAGACCTGAAACCAATGGCCGTTGTAGGTAGATATATCACCTACCTGGATTTAGAAAATTCAAGCCAATCCGTTCAACACAACTCTCGTAAGAAATTTTCACGCATGAAAAAAGTTAAACTTATCGAAATATATAGCTTTTTTGACTGTTAACAAAGGTAGCTCCTTCCTTGTTTATTCGAAAAATCGGCTACAAAAAAGCTGGAGACCTGAAACCAATGGCCATTGTTGGAAGAAATGTCACCTCCCTGGATTTTAAAAAATTCAGGCCAATTTGTCCAACACAACTCTCGTAAGAAATTTTCACGCATGAAAAAAGTGAAACTTATCGAAATATATAGCTTTTTTGGCTGTTAACAAAGGTAGCTCCTTCCTTGTTTTTTCGAAAAATTGGCGGATAGGCTAAAATTTAGATTAAAAAACTAATGCCGTTTTAAAATAGCTAGGGGTCGTCCCCATGTTGTCACGAGGGGGTTTTTTTTGCTCCTTTAGTGTTCGAGTAATCGTAAATGCTACGAATTTTCGCACCAAATTTTTTTAAACTTAAAAATTTAGGCTATACCGTTCAACACAACTCTCGTAAGAAGTTTTCACGCATGAAAAAAGTTAATCTTATCGAAATATATAGCTTTTTTGACTGTTAGCAAAGGTAGCAGCTACCTTCCTTGTTTTTTTCGAAAAATTGGCGGATGGGCTGAAATTTAGATTAGAAATTTTAAAGCCGTTTTAAAATAGCTAAGGGTCGTCCCCATGTTGTCACGAGGGGGTTTTTTTTAGCTCCTTTAGTTTTCGAGTAATCGTTAATGCTACGGATTTTCGCACCCAATTTTTTTACAATTCAAAATATTCTACCGTCGGAAAAAAAGAAGCTGGAGACCTGAAACCAATGGCCGTTGTAGGTAGATATATCACCTACATGAGTTTAGAAAATTCAAGCCAATCCGTTCAACACAACTCTCGTAAGAAATTTCCACGCATGAAAAAAGTGAAACTTATCGAAATATATAGCTTTTTTGGCTGTTAACAAAGGTAGCTCCTTCCTTGTTTTTTCGAAAAATTGACAGATGGACCAAAATTTAAATTAAGAAACTAATGCCCTTTAAAAATAGCTAAGAGTCGTCCCCATGTTGTCACGAGGGGGTTTTTTTTAGCTCCTTTAGTTTTCGAGTAATCGTTAATGCTACGGATTTTCGCACCAAATTTTTTTACATTTAAAAATTTTCTACCGTCGAAAATAAAAAAGCTGGAGACCTGAAACCAATGGCCGTTGTAGGTAGATATGTCAAATACCTGGATTTAGAAAATTCAGGCCAATCCGTTCAACAAAACTCTCGTAAGAAATTTTCACGCATGAAAAAAGTTAAACTTATCGAAATATATAGCTTTTTTGACTGTTAACAAAGGTAGCTCCTTCCTTGTTTATTCGAAAAATCGGCTACAAAAAAGCTGGAGACCTGAAACCAATGGCCGTTGTAGGTAGATATGTCACCTCCCTGGATTTTAAAAAATTCAGGCCAATTTGTCCAACACAACTCTCGTTAGAAATTTTCACGCAGGAAAAAAGTGAAACTTATCGAAATATATAGCTTTTTTGGCTGTTAACAAAGGGAGCTCCTTCCTTGTTTTTTCGAAAAATTGGCGGATGGGCTACAATTTAGATTTAAAAACTAATGCCGTTTTAAAATAGCTAAGAGTCGTCCCCATGTTGTCACGAGGGGATTTTTTTTTGCTCCTTTAGTTTTCGAGTAATCGTTAATGCTACGGATTTTCGCACTAAATTTTTTTACACTTAAAAAATTTCTACCGTCGGAACCAAAAAAGCTGGAGACCTGAAACCAATGGCCGTTGTAGGTAGATATGTCAACTACTTGGATTAAGAAAATTCGTAACCTACCTGGATTTAAAAACCACAGGCCAATTCGCCCAACACAACTCTCGTAAGAAATTTTCACGCATGAAAAAAGTGAAATTTATCGAAATATATAGCTTTTTTGGCTGTTAACAAAGGTAGCAGCTACCTTCCTTGTTTTTTCGAAAAATTGACAGGTGGACCAAAATTTAAATTAAGAAACTAATGCCGTTTTAAAATAGTAAAGGGTCGTCACCATGTGGTCACGAGGGGGTTTTTTTTAGCTCCTTTAGTTTTCGAGTAATCGTTAATGCTACGGATTTTCGCACAAAATTTTTTTACACTTCAAAAATTTCTACCGTCGGAACCAAAAAAGCTGGAGACCTTAAACCAATGGCCATTGTAGGTAGATATGTCAACTACCTAAATTTAGAAAATTCAGGCTAATCCGTCCAACACAACTCTCGTAAGAAATTTTCACGCATAAAAAAAGTGAAACTTATCGAAATATATAGCTTTTTTGGCTGTTAACAAAGGTAGCTCCTTCCTTGTTTTTTCGAAAAATTGGCGGATAGGCCAAAATTTAGATTAAAAAACTAATGCCGTTTTAAAATAGCTAGGGGTCGTCCCCATGTTGTCACGAGGGGGTTTTTTTTGCTCCTTTAGTTGTCGAGTAATCGTAAATGCTACGAATTTTCGCACCAAATTTTTTTACATTTAAAAAATTTCTACCGTCGGAACCAAAAAAGCTGGAAACTTGAAACCAATGGCCGTTGTAGGTAGATATGTCAACTACTTGAATTTAAAAAATTTAGGCTAATCCGTTCAACACAACTCTCGTAAGAAGTTTTCACGCATGAAAAAAGTTTATCTTATCGAAATATATAGCTTTTTTGGCTGTTAGCAAAGGTAGCAGCTACCTTCCTTGTATTTTTCGAAAAATTGGCGGATAGGCTAAAATTTAGATAAAAAATTTAAAGCCGTTTTAAAATAGCTAAGGGTCGTCCCTATGTTGTCACGAGGGGTTTTTTTTAGCTCCTTTAGTTTTCGAGTAATCGTTAATGTTACGGATTTTCGCACTCAATTTTTTTACACTTCAAAATATTCTACCGTCGGAACCAAATAGCTGGAGACCTGTAAACCAATGGCCGTTGTAGGTTGATATATCTCCTACATTAGATTAGAAAATTCAAGCCAATCCGTTCCACACAACTCTCGTAAGAAATTTTCACGCATGAAAAAAGTGAAACTTATCGAAATATATAGCTTTTTTGGCTGTTAACAAAGGTAGCTCCTTCCTTGTTTTTTCGAAAAATTGACAGAAGGACCAAAATTTAAATTAAGAAACTAATGCCCTTTTAAAATAGCTTAGAGTCGTCCCCATGTTGTCACGAGGGGTTTTTTTTAGCTCCTTTAGTTTTCGAAAAATCGTTAATGCTTCGGATTTTCGCACCCAATTTTTTTACACTTCAAAAATTTCTACAGTCAGAACCAAAAAAGCTGGAGACCTGAAACCAATTAACGTTGTAGGTAGATATGTCACCTACCTGGATTTAAAAAATTCAGGCCAATTTGTCCAACACAACTCTCGTTAGAAATTTTCACGCAGGAAAAAAGTTAAACTTATCGAAATATACAGCTTTTTTGGCTGTTAACAAAGGTAGCTCCTTCCTTGTTTTTTCGAAAAATTGGCGGATGGGCTACAATTTAGATTAAAAAACTAATGCCGTTTTAAAAAAGCTAAAGGTCGTTCCCATGTTGTCACGAGGGGGTTTTTTTAGCTCCTTTAGTTTTCGAGTAATCGTTAATGCTACGGATTTTCGCACCAAATTTTTCTACACTTCAAAAATTTCTACCGTCGGAACCAAAAAAGCTGGAGATCTACAACCATAAACCTTTGTAGGTAGATATGTCACCTACTTGGTTTTAAAAAATTCAGGCCAATCCGTCCAACACAACTCTCGTAAGAAATTTTCACGCATGAAAAAAGTGAAACTTATCGAAATATATAGCTTTTTTGGATGTTAACAAAGGTAGCACCTTCCTTGTTTTTTCGAAAAATTGGCGGATGGGCTAAAATTTAGATTAAAAAACTAATGCCGTTTTAAAATAGCTAAAGGTCGTCCCTATGTTGTTACGAGGGGGTTTTTTTAGCTCAAAAAGTGAAACTTATCGAAATATATAGCTTTTTTGGCTGTTAACAAAGGTAGCTCCTTCCTTGTTTTTTCGAAAAATTGACAGATGGACCAAAATTTAAATTAAGAAACTAATGCTATTTTAAAATAGCTTAGAGTCGTCCCCATGTTGTCAAGAGGGGTTTTTTGTTAGCTCCTTTAGTTTTCGAAAAATCGTTAATGCTTCGGATTTTCGCACCCAATTTTTTTACACTTCAAAAATTTCTACAGTCAGAACCAAAAAAGCGGGAGACCTGAAACCAATTAACGTTGTAGGTAGATATGTCACCTACCTGGATTTAAAAAACTCAGGCCAATTTGTCCAACACAACTCTCGTTAGAAATTTTCACGCAGGAAAAAAGTTAAACTTATCGAAATATACAGCTTTTTTGGCTGTTAACAAAGGTAGCTCCTTCCTTGTTTTTTCGAAAAATTGGCGGATGGGCTACAATTTAGATTAAAAAACTAATGCCGTTTTAAAAAAGCTAAAAGTCGTTCCCATGTTGTCACGAGGGGGTTTTTTTAGCTCCTTTAGTTTTCGAGTAATCGTTAATGCTATGGATTTTCGCACCAAATTTTTTTACACTTCAAAAATTTCTACCGTCGGAACCAAAAAAGATGGAGATCTACAACCATAATTCTTTGTAGGTAGATATGTCACCTACTTGGTTTTAAAAAATTCAGGCCAATCCGTCCAACACAACTCTCGTAAGAAATTTTCACGCATGAAAAAAGTGAAACTTATCGAAATATATAGCTTTTTTGGATGTTAACAAAGGTAGCACCTTCCTTGTTTTTTCGAAAAATTGGCGGATGGGCTAAAATTTAGATTAAAAAACTAATGCCGTTTTAAAATAGCTAAAGGTCGTCCCTATGTTGTTACGAGGGGGTTTTTTTAGCTCAAAAAGTGAAACTTATCGAAATATATAGCTTTTTTGGCTGTTAACAAAGGTGGCTCCTTCCTTGTTTTTTCGATAAATTGGCGGAAGGACCGAATTTTAAATTAAGGAACTAATGCCCTTTTGAAATAGCTAAAGGTCGTCCCCATTTTGTCACGTGGGGGTTTTTTTATCTTCTTTAGTTTTCGAGTAATCGTTAATGCTACGGATTTTCGCACCCAATTTTTTTACACTTCAAAAATTTCTACAGTCGGAACCAAAAAAGCTGGAGAACTGAAACCAATGGCCGTTGTAGGTAGATATGTCACCTACCTGGATTTAGAAAATTCAGGCCAATCCGTCCAACATAACTCTCGTAAGAAATTTTCACCCATGAAAAAAGGGAAACTTATCGAAATATATAGCTTTTTTGGCTGTTAACAAAGGTAGCTCCTTCCTTGTTTTTTCGAAAAATTGGCAGATGGACCAAAATTTAAATTAAGGAACTAATGTCCTTTTAAAATAGCTAAAATTCGTCCCCATGTTGTCACGAGGGGTTTTTTTTTAGCTCCTTTAGTTTTCGAGTAATCGTTAATGCTACGGGTTTTCACACCCAATATTTTTACACTTCAAAAATTTCTACCGTCGGAACCAAAGAAGCTGGAAACCTGAAACCAATGGTTAGTGTAGGTAGATATGTCACCTACCTGGATTTAAAAAATTCAGGCCAACTAGTGCAACACAACTCTCGTAAGAAATTTTCACGCATGACAAAAGGGAAACTTATCGAAATATATAGCTTTTTTGGCTGTTAACAAAGGTAGCAGCTACCTTCCTTGTTTTTTCGAAAAATTGGCGGATGGGCTGAAATTAAGATAAGAAATTTAATGCCGTTTTAAAATAGCTAAAATTTGTCCCCATGTTGCCACGAGGGGGTTTATTTAAGCTCCTTTAGTTTTCGAGTAATCGTTAATGCTACGGATTTTCGCACCCAATTTTTTTACAATTCAAAAATTTCTACCGTCGGAACCAAAATAGCTGGAGACCTGAAACCAATGGTCGTCGTAGGTAGATATGTCAGCTACCTGGATTTAAAAAATTGAGGCCAACCCGTCCAACACAACTCTCGTAAGAAATTTTCACGCATGACAAAAGGGAAACTTATCGAAATATATAGCTTTTTTGGCTGTTAACAAAGGTAGCAGCTACCTTCCTTGTTTTTTCAAAAAATTGGCGGAAGTACCGAAATTTAAATTAAAAAACTAATGCCCTTTGAAAATAGCTAAGGGTCGTCCCCATTTTGTGACGAGGGGGTTTTTTTTAGCTTCTTTAGTTTTCGAGTAATCGTTAATGCTACGGATTTTCGCACCCAATTTTTTTAAACTTCAAAAATTTCTACCGTCGAAACCAAGAAAGCTGGAGAACTGAAACCAAATGTCGTCTTAGGTAGATATGCCACCTACCAAAATTTAGAAAATTCAGGCCAATCCGTCCAGCACAACTCTCGTAAGAAATTTTCACGCATGAAAAAAGTGAAATTTATCGAAATATATAGCTTTTTTGGCTGTTAACCAAGGTAGCTCCGTTCTTGTTTTTTCGAAAAATTGGCGGAAGGACCGAAATTTAAATTTAAAAACTAATGCCTTTTGAAAATAGCTAAAAGTCGTCCCCATTTTGTCACAAGTGGTTTTTTTTAGCTTCTTTAGTTTTCGAGTAATCGTTAATGCTACGGATTTTCGCACCAAATTTTTTTACACTTAAAAAATTTCTACCGTCGGAACCAAAATAGCTGGAGACCTTAAACCAAAGGCCGTTGTAGGTAAATATGTCAACTACTTGAATTTAGAAAATTTAGGCTAATCTGTTCAACACAACTCTCGTAAGAAATTTTCACGCATGAAAAAAGTGAATCTTATCGAAATATATAGCTTTTTTGGCTGTTAGCTCCTTTAGTTTTCGAAAAATTGTTAATGCTTCGGGATTTCGCACCCAATTTTTTTACACTTCAAAAATTTCTACAGTTAGAACCAAAAAAGCTGGAGACCTGGAACCGATGGCCGTTGTAGGTAGATATGTCACCTACCTGGATTTTAAAAAATTCAGGCCAATTTGTCCAACACAACTCTCGTTAGAAATTTTCACGCAGGAAAAAAGTGAAACTTATCGAAATATATAGCTTTTTTGGCTGTTAACAAAGGTAGCTCCTTCCTTGTTTTTTCGAAAAATTGGCGGATGGGCTACAATTAAGATTAAAAAACTAATGCCGTTTTAAAATAGCTAAGAGTCGTCCCCATTATGTCACGAGGGGATTTTTTTTAGCTCCTTTAGTTTTCGAGTAATCGTTAATGCTACGGATTTTCGCACCAAATTTTTTTACACTTAAAAAATTTCTCCCGTCGGAACCAAAAAAGCTGGAGACCTGAAACCAATGGCCGTTGTAGGTAGATATGTCAACTACTTGGTTTAAGAAAATTCGTAACCTACCTGGATTTAAAAACCACAGGCCAATTCGCCCAACACAACTCTCGTAAGAAATTTTCACGCATGAAAAAAGTGAAACTTATCGAAATATATAGCTTTTTTGGCTGTTAACAAAGGTAGCAGCTACCTTCCTTGTTTTTTCGAAAAATTGACAGATGGACCAAAATTTAAATTAAGAAACTAAAGCCGTTTTAAAATAGCTAAGGGTCGTCCCCATGTTGTTACGAGGGGGTTTTTTTTAGCTCCTTTAGTTTTCGAGTAATCGTTAATGCTACTGATTTTCGCACCAAATTTTTTTACACTTCAAAAATTTCTACCGTCGGAACCAAAGAAGCTGGATACCTAAAACCAATGGCCGTTGTAGGTAGATATGTCAACTACCTGGATTTAGAAAATTCAGGCTAATCCGTCCAACACAACTCTCGTAAGAAATTTTCACGCATGAAAAAAGTGAAACTTATCGAAATATATAGCTTTTTTGGCTGTTAACAAAGGTAGCTCCTTCCTTGTTTTTTCGAAAAATTGGCGGATAGGCTAAAATTTAGATTAAAAAACTAATGCCGTTTTAAAAAAGCTAAGGGTCGTCCCCATGTTGTCACGAGGGGGTTGTTTTTGCTCCTTTAGTTTTCGAGTAATCGTAAATGCTACGAATTTTCGCACCAAATTTTTTTACACTTAAAAAATTTCTACCGTCAGAACCAAAAAAGCTGGAAACCTGAAACCAATGGCCGTTGTAGGTAGATATGTCAACTACTTGAATTTAGAAAATTTAGGCTAATCCGTTCAACACAACTCTCGTAAGAAATTTTCACGCATGAAAAAAGTGAATCTTATCGAAATATATAGCTTTTTTGGCTGTTAGCAAAGGTAGCAGCTACCTTCCTTGTTTTTTTCGAAAAATTGGCGGATAGGCTGAAATTTAGATAAGAAATTTAAAGCCGTTTTAAAATAGCTAAGGGTCGTCCCCATGTTGTCATGAGGGGGTATATTTTAGCTCCTTTAGTTTTCGAGTAATCTAACTAATGCCCTTTTAAAATAGCTTAGAGTCGTCCCCATGTTGTCACGAGGGGTTTTTTTTAGCTCCTTTGGTTTTCGAAAAATCGTTAATGCTACGGATTTTCGCACCCAATTTTTTTACAATTCAAAATATTCTACCGTCGGAAAAAAAGAAGCTGGAGACCTGAAACCAATGGCCGTTGTAGGTAGATATGTCACCTACCTGGATTTAAAAAATTCAGGCCAATTTGTCCAACACAACTCTCGTTAGAAATTTTCACGCAGGAAAAAAGTTAAACTTATCGAAATATATAGCTTTTTTGGCTGTTAACAAAGGTAGCTCCTTCCTTGTTTTTTCGAAAAATTGGCGGATGGGCTAAAATTTAGATTAAAAAACTAATGCCGTTTTAAAAAAGCTAAGGGTTGTCCCCATGTTGTCACGAGGGGGTTTTTTTTAGCTCCTTTAGTTTTCGAGTAATCGTTAATGCTACGTATTTTCGCACCAAATTTTTTTACAATTAAAAATTTTCTACCGTCGGAACCAAAAAAGCTGGAGACCTGAAACCAATGGCCGTTGTAAATAGATATGTCAACTACTTGGATTTAGAAAATTTAGGCTAATCCGTCCAACACATCTCTCGTAAGAAATTTTCACGCATGAAAAAAGTGAAACTTATCGAAATATATAGCTTTTTTGGCTGTTAACAAAGGTAGCTCCTTCCTTGTTTTTTCGAAAAATTGGCGAATGGGCTAAAATTTAGATTAAAAACTAATGCCGTTTTAAAATAGCTAAAGGTCGTCCCCATGTTGTCACGAGGGGGTTTTTTTAGCTCCTTTAGTTTTCGAGTAATCGTTAATGCTACGGATTTTCGCACCAAATTTTTTTACACTTAAAAAATTTCTACCGTCGGAACCAAGTAAGCTGGAGACCTGAAACCAATGGCCGTTGTAGGTAAATATGTCAACACCTTGGATTTAGAAAATTTAGGCTAATCCGTTCCACACAACTCTCGTAAGAAATTTTCACGCATGAAAAAAGTGAAACTTATCGAAATATATAGCTTTTTTGGCTATTAACAAAGGTAGCAGCTACCTTCCTTGTTTTTTTCGAAAAATTGGCGGATATGCTGAAATTTAGATTAAAAATTTAAAGCCGTTTTAAAATAGCTAAGGGTCGTCCCCATGTTGTCATGAGGGGGTTTTTTTAGCTCCTTTAGTTTTCGAGTAATCGTTAATGCTACGGATTTTCGCACCCAATTTTTTTACACTTCAAAATATTCTACCGTCAAAACCAAAGAATCCGGAGACCTGAAACCAATAGTCGTTGTAGGTAGATATATCACCTACCTAGGTTTAGAAAATTCAAGCCAATCCGTTCCACACAACTCTCGTAAGAAATTTTCACGCATGAAAAAAGTGAAACTTATCGAAATATATAGCTTTTTTGGCTGTTAACAAAGGTAGCTCCTTCCTTGTTTTTTCGAAAAATTGACAGATGGACCAAAATTTAAATTAAAAAACTAATGCCCTTTTAAAATAGCTAAGAGTCGTCCCCATGTTGTCACGAGGGGGTTTTTTTTAGCTCCTTTAGTTTTCGAAAAATCGTTAATGCTTCGGATTTTCGCACCCAATTTTTTTACAATTCAAAAATTTCTACAGTCAGAACCAAAAAAGCTGGAGACCTGAAACCAATGGCCGTTGTAGGTAGATATGTCACCTACCTGGATTTTAAAAAATTCAGGCCAATTTGTCCAACACAACTCTCGTTAGAAATTTTCACGCAGGAAAAAAGTGAAACTTATCGAAATATATAGCTTTTTTGGCTGTTAACAAAGGTAGCTCCTTCCTTGTTTTTTCGAAAAATTGGCGGATGGGCTACAATTAAGATTAAAAAACTAATGCCGTTTTAAAATAGCTAAGAGTCGTCCCCATGTTGTCACGAGGGGATTTTTTTTAGCTCCTTTAGTTTTCGAGTAATCGTTAATGCTACGGATTTTCGCACCAAATTTTTTTACACTTAAAAAATTTCTACCGTCGGAACCAAAAAAGCTGGAGACCTGAAACCAATGGCCGTTGTAGGTAGATATGTCAACTACTTGGATTAAGAAAATTCGTAACCTACCTGGATTTAAAAACCACAGGCCAATTCGCCCAACACAACTCTCGTAAGAAATTTTCACGCATGAAAAAAGTGAAACTTATCGAAATATATAGCTTTTTTGGCTGTTAACAAAGGTAGCAGCTACCTTCCTTGTTTTTTCGAAAAATTGACAGATGGACCAAAATTTAAATTAAGAAACTAAAGCCGTTTTAAAATAGCTAAGGGTCGTCCCCATGTTGTCACGAGGGGGTTTTTTTTAGCTCCTTTAGTTTTCGAGTAATCGTTAATGCTACGGATTTTCGCACCAAATATTTTTACACTTCAAAAATTTCTACCGTCGGAACCAAAAAAGTTGGAGACCTGAAACCAATGGCCGTTGTAGGTAGATATGTCAACTACCTGGATTTAGAAAATTTAGGCTAATCCCTTCAACACAACTCTCGTAAGAAATTTTCACGCATGAAAAAAGTGAAACTTATCGAAATATATAGCTTTTTTGGCTGTTAACAAAGGTAGCTCCTTCCTTGTTTTTTCGAAAAATTAGCGGATAGGCTAAAATTTAGATTAAAAAACTAATGCCGTTTTAAAAAAGCTAAGGGTCGTCCCCATGTTGTCACGAAGGGGTTGTTTTTGCTCTTTAGTTTTCGAGTAATCGTAAATGCTACGAATTTTATCACCAAATTTTTTTACACTTAAAAAATTTCTACCGTCAGAACCAAAAAAGCTGGAGACCTGAAACCAATGGCCGTTGTAGGTAGATATGTCACCTACCTGGATTTTAAAAAATTCAGGCCAATTTGTCCAACTTAACTCTCGTTAGAAATTTTCACGCAGGAAAAAAGTGAAACTTATCGAAATATATAGCTTTTTTGGCTGTTAACAAAGGTAGCTCCTTCCTTGTTTTTTCGAAAAATTGGCAGATGGGCTACAATTAAGATTAAAAAACTAATGCCGTTTTAAAATAGCTAAGAGTCGTCCCCATGTTGTCACGAGGGGATTTTTTTTAGCTCCTTTAGTTTTCGAGTAATCGTTAATGCTACGGATTTTCGCACCAAATTTTTTTACACTTAAAAAATTTCTACCGTCGGAACCAAAAAAGCTGGAGACCTGAAACCAATGGCCGTTTTAGGTAGATATGTCAACTACTTGGATTAAGAAAATTCGTAACCTACCTGGATTTAAAAACCACAGGCCAATTTGTCCAACACAACTCTCGTTAGAAATTTTCACGCAGGAAAAAAGTTAAACTTATCGAAATATATAGCTTTTTTGGCTGTTAACAAAGGTAGCTCCTTCCTTGTTTTTTCGAAAAATTGGCGGATGGGCTAAAATTTAGATTAAAAAACTAATGCCGTTTTAAAAAAGCTAAGGGTTGTCCCCATGTTGTCACGAGGGGGTTTTTTTTAGCTCCTTTAGTTTTCGAGTAATCGTTAATGCTACGTATTTTCGCACCAAATTTTTTTACAATTAAAAATTTTCTACCGTCGGAACCAAAAAAGCTGGAGACCTGAAACCAATGGCCGTTGTAAATAGATATGTCAACTACTTGGATTTAGAAAATTTAGGCTAATCCGTTAAACACATCTCTCGTAAGAAATTTTCACGCATGAAAAAAGTGAAACTTATCGAAATATATAGCTTTTTTGGCTGTTAACAAAGGTAGCTCCTTCCTTGGTTTTTCGAAAAATTGGCGAATGGGCTAAAATTTAGATTAAAAAACTAATGCCGTTTTAAAATAGCTAAAGGTCGTCCCCATGTTGTCACGAGGGGGTTTTTTTAGCTCCTTTAGTTTTCGAGTAATCGTTAATGCTACGGATTTTCGCACCAAATTTTTTTACACTTAAAAAATTTCTACCGTCGGAACCAAGAAAGCTGGAGACCTGAAACCAATGGCCGTTGTAGGTAAATATGTCAACACCTTGGATTTAGAAAATTTAGGCTAATCCGTTCCACACAACTCTCGTAAGAAATTTTCACGAATGAAAAAAGTGAAACTTATCGAAATATATAGCTTTTTTGGCTATTAACAAAGGTAGCAGCTACCTTCCTTGTTTTTTTCGAAAAATTGGCGGATATGCTGAAATTTAGATTAGAAATTTAAAGCCGTTTTAAAATAGCTAAGGGTCGTCCCCATGTTGTCATGAGGGGGTTTTTTTAGCTCCTTTAGTTTTCGAGTAATCGTTAATGCTACGGATTTTCGCACCCAATTTTTTTACACTTCAAAATATTCTACCGTCAAAACCAAAGAAGCCGGAGACCTGAAACCAATAGTCGTTGTAGGTAGATATATCACCTACCTAGGTTTAGAAAATTCAAGCCAATCCGTTCCACACAACTCTCGTAAGAAATTTTCACGCATGAAAAAAGTGAAACTTATCGAAATATATAGCTTTTTTGGCTGTTAACAAAGGTAGCTCCTTCCTTGTTTTTTCGAAAAATTGGCGGATGGGCTACAATTAAGATTAAAAAACTAATGCCCTTTTAAAATAGCTAAGAGTCGTCCCCATGTTGTCACGAGGGGGTTTTTTTTAGCTCCTTTAGTTTTCGAAAAATCGTTAATGCTTCGGATTTTCGCACCCAATTTTTTTACATTTCAAAAATTTCTACAGTCAGAACCAAAAAAGCTGGAGACCTGAAACCAATGGCCGTTGTAGGTGAATATGTCACCTACCTGGATTTTAAAAAATTCAGGCCAATTTGTCCAACACAACTCTCGTTAGAAATTTTCACGCAGGAAAAAAGTGAAACTTATCGAAATATATAGCTTTTTTGGCTGTTAACAAAGGTAGCTCCTTCCTTGTTTTTTCAAAAAATTGGCGGATGGGCTACAATTAAGATTAAAAAACTAATGCCGTTTTAAAATAGCTAAGAGTCGTCCCCATGTTGTCACGAGGGGATTTTTTTTAGCTCCTTTAGTTTTCGAGTAATCGTTAATGCTACGGATTTTCGCACCAAATTTTTTTACACTTAAAAAATTTCTACCGTCGGAACCAAAAAAGCTGGAGACCTGAAACCAATGGCCGTTGTAGGTAGATATGTCAACTACTTGGATTAAGAAAATTCGTAACCTACCTGGATTTAAAAACCACAGGCCAATTCGCCCAACACAACTCTCGTAAGAAATTTTCACGCATGAAAAAAGTGAAACTTATCGAAATATATAGCTTTTTTGGCTGTTAACAAAGGTAGCAGCTACCTTCCTTGTTTTTTCGAAAAATTGACAGATGGACCAAAATTTAAATTAAGAAACTAAAGCCGTTTTAAAATAGCTAAGGGTCGTCCCCATGTTGTCACGAGGGGGTTTTTTTTAGCTCCTTTAGTTTTCGAGTAATCGTTAATGCTACGGATTTTCGCACCAAATATTTTTACACTTCAAAAATTTCTACCGTCGGAACCAAAAAAGTTGGAGACCTGAAACCAATGGCCGTTGTAGGTAGATATGTCAACTACCTGGATTTAGAAAATTTAGGCTAATCCGTTCAACACAACTCTCGTAAGAAATTTTCACGCATGAAAAAAGTGAAACTTATCGAAATATATAGCTTTTTTGGCTGTTAACAAAGGTAGCTCCTTCCTTGTTTTTTCGAAAAATTAGCGGATAGGCTAAAATTTAGATTTAAAAACTAATGCCGTTTTAAAAAAGCTAAGGGTCGTCCCCATGTGGTCACGAAGGGGTTGTTTTTGCTCCTTTAGTTTTCGAGTAATCGTAAATGCTACGAATTTTCGCACCAAATTTTTTTACACTTAAAAAATTTCTACCGTCAGAACCAAAAAAGCTGGAAACCTGAAACCAATGGCCTTTGTAGGTAGATATGTCAACTACTTGAATTTAGAAAATCTAGGCTAATCCGTTCAACACAACTCTCGTAAGAAATTTTCACGCATGAAAAAAGTGAATCTTATCGAAATATATAGCTATTTTGGCTGTTAGCAAAGGTAGCAGCTACCTTCCTTGTTTTTTTCGAAAAATTGGCGGATAGGCTGAAATTTAGATAAGAAATTTAAAGCCGTTTTAAAATAGCTAAGGGTCGTCCCCATGTTATCATGAGGGGGTATATTTTAGCTCCTTTAGTTTTCGAGTAATCGTTAATGCTACGGATTTTCGCACCCAATTTTTTTACACTTCAAAATATTCTACCGTCAAAACCAAAGAAGCTGGATACCTGAAACCAATGGTTGTTGTAGGTAAATATATCACCTACCTAGGTTTAGAAAATTCAAGCCAATCCGTTCAACACAATTCTCGTAAGAAATTTTCACGCATGAAAAAAGTGAAACTTATCGAAATATATAGCTTTTTTGGCTGTTAACAAAGGTAGCTCCTTCCTTGTTTTTTCGAAAAATTGACAGATGGACCAAAATTTAAATTAAAAAACTAATGTTCTTTTAAAATAGCTAAAAGTCGTCCCCATGTTGTCACGAGGGGTTTTTTTTTGATCCTTAATTTTCGAAAAATCGTTAATGCTTCGGATTTTCGCACCCAATTTTTTTACACTTCAAAAATTTCTACAGTCAGAATTAAATAAGCTGGAGACCTGAAACCAATTAACGTTGTAGGTAGATATGTCACCTACCTGGATTTAAAAAACTCAGGCCAATTTGTCCAACACAACTCTCGTTAGAAATTTTCACGCAGGAAAAAAGTTAAACTTATCGAAATATACAGCTTTTTTGGCTGTTAACAAAGGTAGCTCCTTCCTTGTTTTTTCGAAAAATTGGTGGATGGGCTACAATTTAGATTAAAAAACTAATGCCGTTTTAAAATAGCTAAGAGTCGTCCCCATGTTGTCACGAGGGGATTTTTTTTAGCTCCTTTAGTTTTCGAGTAATCGTTAATGCTACGGATTTTCGCACCAAATTTTTTTACACTTAAAAAATTTCTACCGTCGGAACCAAAAAAGCTGGAGACCTGAAACCAATGGCCGTTGTAGGTAGATATGTCAACTACTTGGATTTAGAAAATTCGTAACCTACCTGGATTTAAAAATTACAGGCCAATTCGCCCAACACAACTCTCGTAAGAAATTTTCACGCATGAAAAAAGTGAATCTTATCGAAATATATAGCTTTTTTGGCTGTTAGCAAAGGTAGCAGCTACCTTCCTGGTTTTTTTTCGAAAAATTGGCGGATGGGCTGAAATTTAGATTAGAAATTTTAAAGCCGTTTTAAAATAGCTAAGGGTCGTCCCCATGTTGTCACGAGGGGGTTTTTTTTAGCTCCTTTAGTTTTCGAGTAATCGTTAATGCTACGGATTTTCGCACCCAATTTTTTTACACTTCAAAATATTCTACCGTCGGAACCAAAATAGCTGGAGACCTGAAACTAATGGCCGTTGTAGGTAGATATATCACCTACATTAATTTAGAAAATTCAAGCCAATCCGTTCAACACAACTCTCGTAAGAAATTTTCACGCATGAAAAAAGTGAAACTTATCGAAATATATAGCTTTTTTGGCTGTTAACAAAGGTAGCTCCTTCATTGTTTTTTCGAAAAATTGGCGGATGGGCTAAAATTTAGATTAAAAAACTAATGCCGTTTTAAAAAAGCTAAGGGTTGTCCCCATGTTGTCACGAGAGGGTTTTTTAGCTCCTTTAGTTTTCGAGTAATCGTTAATGCTACGGATTTTCGCACCAAATTTTTTTACACTTAAAAAATTTCTACCGTCGGAACCAAAAAAGCTGGAGACCTGAAACCAATGGCCGTTGTAGGTAGATATGTCAACTACTTGGATTTAGAAAATTCGTAACCTACCTGGATTTAAAAATTACAGGCCAATTCGCCCAACACAACTCTCGTAAGAAATTTTCACGCATGAAAAAAGTGAATCTTATCGAAATATATAGCTTTTTTGGCTGTTAGCAAAGGTAGCAGCTACCTTCCTTGTTTTTTTCGAAAAATTGGCGGATAGGCTGAAATTTCGATAAGAAATTTAAAGCCGTTTTAAAATAGCTAAGGGTCGTCCCCATGTTGTCATGAGGGGGTATATTTTAGCTCCTTTAGTTTTCGAGTAATCTAACTAATGCCCTTTTAAAATAGCTAAGAGTCGTCCCATGTTGTCACGAGGGGTTTTTTTTAGCTCCTTTAGTTTTCGAAAAATCGTTAATGCTACGGATTTTCGCACCCAATTTTTTTACAATTCAAAATATTCTACCGTCGGAAAAAAAGAAGCTGGAGACCTGAAACCAATGGCCGTTGTAGGTAGATATGTCACCTACCTGGATTTAAAAAATTCAGGCCAATTTGTTTAACACAACTCTCGTTAGAAATTTTCACGCAGGAAAAAAGTTAAGCTTATCGAAATATATAGCTTTTTTGGTTGTTAACAAAGGTAGCTCCTTCCTTGTTTTTTCGAAAAATTGGCGGACGGGCTAAAATTTAGATTAAAAAACTAATGCCGTTTTAAAATAGCTAAGGGTTGTCCCCATGTTGTCACGAGGGGTTTTTTTTTAGCTCCTTTAGTTTTCGAGTAATCGTTAATGCTACGGATTTTCGCACCAAATTTTTTTACACTTAAAAATTGTCTACCGTCGGAACCAAAATAGCTGGAGACCTGAAACCAATGGCCGTTGTAGGTAGATATGTCAACTACCTGGATTTAGAAAATTTAGGCTAATCCGTCCAACACATCTCTCGTAAGAAATTTTCACGCATGAAAAAAGTGAAACTTATCGAAATATATAGCTTTTTTGGCTGTTAACAAAGGTAGCTCCTTCCTTGTTTTTTCGAAAAATTGGCGAATGGGCTAAAATTTAGATTAAAAAACTAATGCCGTTTAAAAAGAGCTAAGGGTCGTCCCCATGTTGTCACGAGGGGGTTTTTTTAGCTCCTTTAGTTTTCGAGTAATCGTTAATGCTACGGATTTTCGCACCAAATTTTTTTACACTTAAAAAATTTCTACCGTCGGAACCAAAAAAGCTGGAGACCTGAAACCAATGGCCGTTGTAGGTAAATATGTCAACACCTTGGATTTAGAAAATTTAGGCTAATCCGTTCAACACAACTCTCGTAAGAAATTTTCACGCATGAAAAAAGTGAAACTTATCGAAATATATAGCTTTTTTGGCTGTTAACAAAGGTAGCTCCTTCCTTGTTTTTTCGAAAAATTGACAGATGGACCAAAATTTAAATTAAGAAACTAATGCCCTTTTAAAATAGCTAAGAGTCGTCCCCATGTTGTCACGAGGGGTTTTTTTTTAGCTCCTTTAGTTTTCGAAAAATCGTTAATGCTTCGGATTTTCGCACCCAATTTTTTTACACTTCAAAAATTTCTACAGTCAGAACCAAAAAAGCTGGAGACCTGAAACCAATGGCCGTTGTAGGTAGATATGTCACCTACCAGGATTTTAAAAAATTCAGGCCAATTTGTCCAACACAACTCTCGTTAGAAATTTTCACGCAGGAAAAAAGTGAAACTTATCGAAATATATAGCTTTTTTGGCTGTTAACAAAGGTAGCTCCTTCCTTGTTTTTTCGAAAAATTGGCGGATGGGCTACAATTAAGATTAAAAAACTAATGATGTTTTAAAATAGCTAAGAGTCGTCCCCATGTTGTCACGAGGGGATTTTTTTTAGCTCCTTTAGTTTTCGAGTAATCGTTAATGCTACGGATTTTCGCACCAAATTTTTTTACACTTAAAAAATTTCTACCGTCGGAACCAAAAAAGCTGGAGACCTGAAACCAATGGCCGTTGTAGGTAGATATGTCAACTACTTGGATTAAGAAAATTCGTAACCTACCTGGATTTAAAAACCACAGGCCAATTCGCCCAACACAACTCTCGTAAGAAATTTTCACGAATAAAAAAAGTGAAACTTATCGAAATATATAGCTTTTTTGGCTGTTAACAAAGGTAGCAGCTACCTTCCTTGGTTTTTCGAAAAAATGACAGATGGACCAAAATTTAAATTAAGAAACTAAAGTCGTTTTAAAAAAGCTAAGGGTCGTCCCCATGTTGTCACGAAAGGGTTGTTTTTGCTCCTTTAGTTTTCGAGTAATCGTAAATGCTACGAATTTTCGCACCAAATTTTTTTACACTTAAAAAATTTCTACCGTCAGAACCAAAAAAGCTGGAAACCTGAAACCAATGGCCGTTGTAGGTAGATATGTCAACTATTTTAATTTAGAAAATTTAGGCTAATCCGTTCAACACAACTCTCGTAAGAAATTTTCACGCATGAAAAAAGTGAATCTTATCGAAATATATAGCTTTTTTGGCTGTTAGCAAAGGTAGCAGCTACCTTCCTTGTTTTTTTCGAAAAATTGGCGGATAGGCTGAAATTTAGATAAGAAATTTAAAGCCGTTTTAAAATAGCTAAGGGTCGTCCCCATGTTATCATGAGGGGGTATATTTTAGCTCCTTTAGTTTTCGAGTAATCGTTAATGCTACGGATTTTCGCACCCAATTTTTTTACACTTCAAAATATTCTACCGTCAAAACCAAAGAAGCTGGAGACCTGAAACCAATGGTTGTTGTAGGTAAATATATCACCTACCTAGGTTTAGAAAATTCAAGCCAATCCGTTCAACACAACTCTCGTAAGAAATTTTCACGCATGAAAAAAGTGAAACTTATCGAAATATATAGCTTTTTTGGCTGTTAACAAAGGTAGCTCCTTCCTTGTTTTTTCGAAAAATTGACAGATGGACCAAAATTTAAATTAAGAAACTAATGTTCTTTTAAAATAGCTAAGAGTCGTCCCCATGTTGTCACGAGGGGTTTTTTTTAGCTCCTTTAGTTTTCGAGTAATCGTTAATGCTTCGGATTTTCGCACCCAATTTTTTTACACTTCAAAAATTTCTACAGTCAGAATTAAATAAGCTGGAGACCTGAAACCAATTAACGTTGTAGGTAGATATGTCACCTACCTGGATTTAAAAAACTCAGGCCAATTTGTCCAACACAACTCTCGTAAGAAATTTTCACGCATGAAAAAAGTGAAACTTATCGAAATATATAGCTTTTTTGGCTGTTAACAAAGGTAGCTCCTTCACTGTTTTTTCGAAAAATTGGCGGATGGGCTAAAATTTAGATTAAAAAACTAATGCCGTTTAAAAAAAGCTAAGGGTTGTCCCCATGTTTACACGAGAGGGTTATTTAGCTCCTTTAGTTTTCGAGTAATCGTTAATGCTACGGATTTTCGCACCAAATTTTTTTACACTTAAAAAATTTCTACCGTCGGAACCAAAAAAGCTGGAGACCTGAAACCAATGGCCGTTGTAGGTAGGTATGTCAACTACTTGGATTTAGAAAATTCGTAACCTACCTGGATTTAAAAATTACAGGCCAATTCGCCCAACACAACTCTCGTAAGAAATTTTCACGCATGAAAAAAGTGAATCTTATCGAAATATATAGCTTTTTTGGCTGTTAGCAAAGGTAGCAGCTACCTTCCTTGTTTTTTTCGAAAAATTGGCGGATAGGCTGAAATTTAGATAAGAAATTTAAAGCCGTTTTAAAATAGCTAAGGGTCGTCCCCATGTTGTCATGAGGGGGTATATTTTAGCTCCTTTAGTTTTCGAGTAATCTAACTAATGCCCTTTTAAAATAGCTAAGAGTCGTCCCATATTGTCACGAGGGGTTTTTTTTAGCTCCTTTAGTTTTCGAAAAATCGTTAATGCTACGGATTTTCGCACCCAATTTTTTTACAATTCAAAATATTCTACCGTCGGAAAAAAAGAAGCTGGAGACCTGAAACCAATGGCCGTTGTAGGTAGATATGTCACCTACCTGGATTTAAAAAATTCAGGCCAATTTGTCCAACACAACTCTCGTAAGAAATTTTCACGCAGGAAAAAAGTTAAGCTTATCGAAATATATAGCTTTTTTGGTTGTTAACAAAGGTAGCTCCTTCCTTGTTTTTTCGAAAAATTGGCGGACGGGCTAAAATTTAGATTAAAAAACTAATGCCGTTTTAAAATAGCTAAGGGTTGTCCCCATGTTGTCACGAGGGGTTTTTTTTTAGCTCCTTTAGTTTTCGAGTAATCGTTAATGCTACGGATTTTCGCACCAAATTTTTTTACACTTAAAAAATTTCTACCGTCGGAACCAAAAAAGCTGGAGACCTGAAACCAATGGCCGTTGTAGGTAAATATGTCAACACCTTGGATTTAGAAAATTTAGGCTAATCCGTTCAACACAACTCTCGTAAGAAATTTTCACGCATGAAAAAAGTGAAACTTATCGAAATATATAGCTTTTTTGGCTGTTAACAAAGGTAGCAGCTACCTTCCTTGTTTTTTCGAAAAATTGACAGATGGACCAAAATTTAAATTAAGAAACTAAAGCCGTTTTAAAATAGCTAAGGGTCGTCCCCATGTTGTCACGAGGGAGTTTTTTTTAGCTCCTTTAGTTTTCGAGTAATCGTTAATGCTACGGATTTTCGCACCAAATTTTTTTACACTTCAAAAATTTCTACCGTCGGAACCAAAAAAGTTGGAGACTTGAAACCAATGGCCGTTGTAAGTAGATATGTCAACTACCTGAATTTAGAAAATTCAGGCTAATCCGACCAACACAACTCTCGTAAGAAATTTTCACGCATGAAAAAAGTGAAACTTATCGAAATATATAGCTTTTTTGGCTGTTAACAAAGGTAGCTCCTTCCTTGTTTTTTCGAAAAATTGGCAGATAGGCTTAAATTTAGATTAAGAAACTAATGCCGTTTTAAAAAAGCTAAGGGTCGTCCCCATGTTGTCACGAGGGGGTGGTTTTTGCTCCTTTAGTTTTCGAGTAATCGTAAATGCTACGAATTTTCGCACCCAATTTTTTTACACTTCAAAAATTTCTACCGTCAGAACAAAAAAAGCTGGAAACCTGAAACCAACTAACGTTGTAGGTAGATATGTCAACTACTTGAATTTAGAAAATTTAGGCTAATCCGTTTAACACAACTCTCGTAAGAAATTTTCACGCATGAAAAAATTGAATCTTATCGAAATATATAGCTTTTTTGGCTGTTAGCAAAGGTAGCAGCTACCTTCCTTATTTTTTCGAAAAATTGGCGGATAGGCTGAAATTTAGATAAGAAATTTAAAGCCGTTTTAAAATAGCTAAGGGTCGTCCCCATGTTGTCATGAGGGGGTATATTTTAGCTCCTTTAGTTTTCGAGTAATCGTTAATGCTACGGATTTTCGAACCCAATTTTTTTACACTTCAAAATATTCTACCGTCAAAACCAAAGAAGCTGGAGACCTGAAACCAATCGTCGTTGTAGGTAAATATATCACCTACCTAGGTTTAGAAAATTCAAGCCAATCCGTTCAACACAACTCTCGTAACAAATTTTCACGCATGAAAAAAGTGAAACTTATCGAAATATATAGCTTTTTTGGCTGTTACCAAAGGTAGCTCCTTCCTTGTTTTTTCGAAAAATTTACAGATGGACCAAAATTTAAATAAAGAAACTAATGCCCTTTTAAAATAGCTAAGAGTCGTCCCCATGTTGTCACGAGGGGTTTTTTTTAGCTCCTTTAGTTTTCGAGTAATCGTTAATGTTACGGATTTTCGCACTCAATTTTTTTACACTTCAAAATATTCTACCGTCGGAACCAAAATAGCTGGAGACCTGAAACCAATGGCCGTTGTAGGTAGATATATCGCCTACATTAGTTTAGAAAATTCAAGCCAATCCGTTCAACACAACTCTCGTAAGAAATTTTCACGCATGAAAAAAGTGAAACTTATCGAAATATATAGCTTTTTTGGCTGTTAACAAAGGCAGCTCCTTCCTTGTTTTTTCGAAAAATTGACAGATTGACCAAATTTTAAATTAAGAAACTAATGTCCTTTTAAAATAGCTAAGGGTCGTCCCCATGTTGTCACGAGGGGGTTTTTTTAGCTCCTTTAGTTTTCGAAAAATCGTTAATGCTTCGGATTTTCGCACCCAATTTTTTTACACTTCAAAAATTTCTACAGTCAGAACCAAAAAAGCTGGAGACCTGAAACCAATGGCCGTTGTAGGTAGATATGTCACCTACCTGGATTTAAAAAATTCAGGCCAATTTGTTGAACACAACTCTCGTTAGAAATTTTCACGCAGGAAAAAACTTAAACTTATCGAAATATATAGCTTTTTTGGCTGTTAACAAAGGTAGCTCCTTCCTTGTTTTTTCGAAAAATTGGCGGATGGGCTAAAATTTAGATTAAAAAACTAATGCCGTTTTAAAATAACTAAGGGTTGTCCCAATGTTGTCACGAGGGGGTTTTTTTAGCTCCTTTAGTTTTCGAGTAATCGTTAATGCTACGGATTTTCGCACCAAATTTTTTTACACTTAAAAAATTTCTACCGTCGGAACCAAAAAAGCTGGAGACCTGAAACCAATGGCCGTTGTAGGTAAATATGTCAACACCTTGGATTTAGAAAATTTAGGCTAATCCGTTCAACACAACTCTCGTAAAAAATTTTCACGCATGAAAAAAATGAAACTTATCGAAATATATAGCTTTTTTGGCTGTTAACAAAGGTAGCAGCTACCTTCCTTGTTTTTTTCGAAAAATTGGTGGATAGGCTGAAATTTAGATTAAAAATTTAAAGCCGTTTTAAAATAGCTAAGGGTCGTCCCCATGTTGTCATGAGGGGGTATATTTTAGCTCCTTTAGTTTTCGAGTAATCGTTAATGCTACGGATTTTCGCACCAAATTTTTTTACACTTCAAAATATTCTACCGTCGGAACCAAAGAAGCTGAAGACCTGAAGCCAATGGTTGTTGTAGGTAGATATATCACCTACCTAGGTTTAGAAAATTCAAGCCAATCCGTTCCACACAACTCTCGTAAGAAATTTTCACGCATGAAAAAAGTGAAACTTATCGAAATATATAGCTTTTTTGGCTGTTAACAAAGGTAGCTCCTTCCTTGTTTTTTCGAAAAATTTACAGATGGACCAAAATTTAAATTAAAAAACTAATGCCCTTTTAAAATAGCTAAGAGTCGTCCCCATGTTGTCACGAGGGGGTTTTTTTAGCTCCTTTAGTTTTCGAAAAATCGTTAATGCTTCTGATTTTCGCACCCAATTTTTTTACACTTCAAAAATTTCTACAGTCAGAATTAAATAAGCTGGAGACCTGAAACCAATTAACGTTGTAGGTAGATATGTCACCTACCTGGATTTAAAAAACTAAGGCCAATTTGTCCAACACAACTCTCGTTAGAAATTTTCACGCAGGAAAAAAGTTAAACTTATCGAAATATACAGCTTTTTTGGCTGTTAACAAAGGTAGCTCCTTCCTTGTTTTTTCGAAAAATTGGCGGATGGGCTACAATTTAGATTAAAAAACTACCGTTTTAAAATAGCTAAGTGTCGTCCCCATGTTGTCACGAGGGGATTTTTTTTAGCTCCTTTAGTTTTCGAGTAATCGTTAATGCTACGGATTTTCGCACCAAATTTTTTTACACTTAAAAAATTTCTACCGTCGGAACCAAAAAAGCTGGAGACCTGAAACCAATGGCCGTTGTAGGTAGATATGTCAACTACTTGGATTTAGAAAATTCGTAACCTACCTGGATTTAAAAATTACAGGCCAATTCGCCCAACACAACTCTCGTAAGAAATTTTCACGCATGAAAAAAGTGAATCTTATCGAAATATATAGCTTTTTTGGCTGTTAACAAAGGTAGCTCCTTCCTTGTTTTTTCGAAAAATTAGCGAATGGACCGAAATTTGAATTAAAGAACTAATGCCCTTTTAAAATAGTTAAAGGTCGTCACAATTTTGTCACGAGGGGGTTTTTTTTAGCTTCTTTCTAAAACTAAATGATCCAAAATAAAGGTGACATATCTGCCTACAACGACCATCTGTTTCAAGTCTCCAGCTTCTTTAGTTCCGACGGTAGAAATTTTTGAAATGTAAAAAAATTGGGTGCGAAAATCCGTAGCATTAACGATTACTCGAAAACTAAAGGAGCTAAAAAAAACCCCCTCGTGACAACATGGGGACGAATTTTATCTTTTTTAAAACGGCATTAAATCTCTAATCTAAATTTCAGCCCATCCGCGAATTTCTCGAAAAAACAAGGAAGGTAGCTGCTACCTTTGTTAACAGCCAAAAAATCTATATAATTCGATAAGTTTCACTTTTTTCATGCGTGAAAATTTCTTACGAGAGTTGTGTTGGACGGATTGGCCTGAATTTTTTAAATCCAGGTAGATGACATATCGACCTACGACGACCATTGGTTTCAGGTCTGTCTCCAGCTTTTTTGGTTCCGACGGTAGAAATTTTTGAAGTGTAAAAAAATGGGTGCGAAAATCCGTTGCATTAACGATAACTCGAAAACTAAAGGATGAAAAAAAAAGGTGACATATCTGCCTATGACGACCATTGGTTTCAAGTTTCCAGCTTCTTTGGTTCCAACGGTAGAAATTTTTGAAGTGTAAAAAAATTGGGTGCGAAAATCCGTAGCATTAACGATTACTCGAAAACTAAAGGAGCTAAAAAAAACCCCCTCGTGACAACATGGGGACGAATTTTAGCTATTTTAAAAGGACTTTTGTTCCATAATTTAAATTTTTCGAAAAAACAAGGAAGGAGCTACCTTTGTTAACAGCTAAAAAAGCTATATATTTCGATAAGTTTCACTTTTTTCATGCGTGAAAATTTCTTACGAGAGTTGTGTTGGACGGATTGGAGAGTTGTGTTGAACGGATTTAAATTCAGGTAGGTGACATATCTACCTACAACGACCATTGGTTTCAGGTCTCCAGTTTTTTTGGTTCCGACGGTAGAAATTTTTGAAGTGTAAAAAATTTGGGTGCGAAAATCCGTAGCATTAACGATTACTCGAAAACTAAAGGAGCTAAAAAAAACCCCCTCGTGACAACATGGGGACGACTCTTAGCTATTTTAAAACGGCATTAAATCTTTAATCTAAATTTCAGCCCATCCACCAATTTTTCGAAAAAACAAAGAAGGTAGCTGCTATCTTTGTTAACAGCCAAAAAAGCTATATATTTCGATAAGTTTCACTTTTTTCATGCGTGAAAATTTCTTACGGGAGTTGTGTTTATTAGATTGGCCTGATTTTTTCATTTCTATGTAGGTGACATATCTTTTTACAAAAGCCTATAATTTCAGGTCTCCAGCTTTTTTGGTTCCGACGGTAGAAATTTTTGAAGTGTAAAAAAATTGGGTGCGAAAATCTGTAGCATTAACGATTACTCAAAAATTAAAGGAGCTAAAAAAAAACCCCTCGTGACAACATGGGGACGACCCTTAGCTATTTTTAAACGGCATTAAATCTCTAATCTAAATTTCAGCCCATCCGCCAATTTTTCGAAAAAACATGGAAGGTAGCTGCTACCTTTCTTAACAGCCATAAAAGCTATATATATCGATAAGTTTCACTTTTTTCATGCGAGAAAATTTCTTACGAGAGTTGTGTTGAACGGATTGGCCTGAAATCCAGGTATGTGACATATATACCTACAACGGCCATTGGTTTCAGGTCTCCAGCTTCTTTGGTTCCGACGGTAGAAATTTTTGAAGTGTAAAAAAATTGGGTGTGAAAATCCGTAGCATTAACGAAAACTAAAGGAGCTTAAAAAAAAGTGACATATCTGCCTACAACGACCATCTGTTTCAAGTCTCCAGCTTCTTTGGTTCCGACGGTAGAAATTTTTGAAGTGTAAAAAAATTGGGTGTGAAAATCCGTAGCATTAACGAAAACTAAAGGAGCTTAAAAAAAAGTGACATATATACCTACAACGGCCATTGGTTTCAGGTCTCCAGCTTCTTTGGTTCCGACGGTAGAAATTTTTGAAGTGTAAAAAAATTGGGTGTGAAAATCCGTAGCATTAACGAAAACTAAAGGAGCTTAAAAAAAAGTGACATATCTGCCTACAACGACCATCTGTTTCAAGTCTCCAGCTTCTTTGGTTCCGATGGTAGAAATTTTTGAAGTGTAAAAAAATTGTGTGCGAAAATTCGTAGCATTAACGATTACTCGAAAACTAAAGGAGCTAAAAAAAACCCCCTCGTGACAACATGGGGACGAATTTTAGCTATTTTAAAATGACATTAGTTCCTTAATTTAAATTTTAATCCATCTGCCAAATTTTAAAAAAAAACAAGGAAGGAGCTACCTTTGTTAACAGCCAAAAAAGCTATATATTTCGATAAGTTTCACTTTTTTCATGCGTGAAAATTTCTTACGAGAGTAGTGTTGAACGGATTGGCCTAAAATCCAGGTAGGTGACATATATACCTACAACGGCCATTGGTTTCAGTTCTCCAGCTTCTCTGGTTCCGACGGTAGAAATTTTTGAAGTGTAAAAAAATTGGGTGCGAAAATCCGTAGCATTAACGATTACTCGAAAACTAAAGGAGTTAAAAAAAACCCCCTCGTGACAACATGGGGACCACCCTTAGTTATTTTAAAAGGACATTAAATCTTCAATTTAAACTTTGGTCCATCCGCCAATTTTTCGAAAAAACAAGGAAGGAGCTACCTTTGTTAACAGCCAAAAAAGCTATATATTTCGATAAGTTTCACTTTTTTCATGCGTAAAAATTTCTTACGAGAGTTGTATTGGACGGATTGGCCGTAAATTTTTAATTCCAGGTAGGTGAAATATCTACCTACAACGGCCTTTAGTTTCAGTTCTCCAGCTTCTTTGGTTCCGACGGTAGAAATTTTTGAAGTGTAAAAAAATTGGGTGCGAAAATCCGTAGCATTAACGATTACTCGAAAATTAAAGAAGCTAAAAAAAAACCCCTCGTGACAAAATGGGGACGACTTTTAGCTATTTTAAAAGAACATTAAATACTTAATTTAAATTTTGGTCCATCCGCCAATTTTTCGAAAAAACAAGGAAGGAGCTACCTTTGTTATCAGCCAAAAAAGCTATATATTTCGATAAGTTTCACTTTTTTCATGCGTGAAAATTTCTTACGAGAGTTGTGTTAGACGGATTGACATGAATTTTTTAAGTCCAGGTAGGTGACATATTTTCCTTTAACGGCCATTATTTTCAGGTCTCCAACTTTTTTGGTTCCGACGGTAGAAATTTTTTAAGTGTAAAAGAATTGGGTGCGTAAATCGGTAGCATTAACGATTACTCGAAAACTAAAGAAGCTAAAAAAAACCCCCTCGTGACAAAATGGGGACGACCTTAAGCTATTTTAAAAGAACATTAGTTACTTAATTTGAATTTTGGTCCATCCGCCAATTTTTCGAAAAAACAAGGAAGGAGCTACCTTTGTTAACAGCCAAAAAAGCTATATATTTCGATAAGTTTCACTTTTTTCATGCGTGAAAATTTCTTACGAGAGTTGTGTTGAACGGATTGGCCTTTATTAATTAATTCCAGGTAGGTAACTTATCTGCCTACGACGACCATTGGTTTCAAGTCTTCAGCTTCTTTGGTTCCGACGGTAGTAATTTTTGAAGTGTAAAAAAATTGGGTGCGAAAATCCGTAGCATTAACGATTACTCGAAAACTAAAGGAACTAAAAAAAAGTGACATATCTGCCTACAACGACCATCTGTTTCAAGTCTCCAGCTTTTTTGGTTCCGATTGTAGAAATTTTTTAAGTGTAAAAAAATTGGGTGCGAAAATCCGTAGCATTAACGATTACTCGAAAACTAAAGGACCTAAAAATAAACCCCTCGTGACAACATGGGGACGAATTTTAGCTATTTTAAAAGGACATTATTTCCTTAATTTGAATTTTGATCCATCTGCCAACTTTTCGAAAAAACAAGGAAGGAGCTACCTTTGTTAACAGCCAAAAAAGCTATATATTTCGATAAGTTTCCAGGTAGGTGACATATTTTCCTACAACGGCCATTGTTTTCAGGTCTCCAACTTTTTTGGTTCCGATTGTAGAAATTTTTGAAGTGTAAAAAAATTGGGTGCGAAAATCTGTAGCATTAACGATTACTCGAAAACTAAAGGACCTAAAAAAAACCCCCTATTGACAACATGGGGACGAATTTTAGCTATTTTAAAAGGACATTAGTTCCTTAATTTAAATTTTGATCCATCTGCCAATTTTTCGAAAAAACAAGGAAGGAGCTACCTTTGTTAACAGCCAAAAAAGCTATATATTTCGATAAGTTTCACTTTTTTCATGCGTGAAAATTTCTTACGAGAGTTGTGTTGGACGGATTGGCTTGAATTTTTTAAAACCAGGTAGGTGACATACAACGACCATTGGTTTTTGATCTTTTGCTTTTTTGGTTCCGACAGTAGAAATTTTTGAAGTGTAAAAAAATTTGGTGCGAAAATCCGTAGCATTAACGATTACTCGAAAACTAAAGGAGCTAAAAAAAACCCCCTCGTGACAACATTGGGACAAACCTTAGCTATTTTAAAAGAGCATTAGTTTCTTAATTTAAATTTCAGTCCATCTGCCAATTTTTCGAAAAAACAAGGAAGGTAGCTGCTACCTTTGTTAACAGCCAAAAAAGCTATATATTTCGATAAGTTTCACTTTTTTCATGCGTGAAAATTTCTTACGAGAGTTGTGTTGAACCGATTGGCCTGAATTTTTTAAATCCAGGTAGGTAACATATCTGCCTACAACGACCATTGGTTTTTAGTCTACAGCTTTTTTGGTTCTAACGGTAGAAATTTTTGAAGTGTAAAAAAATTGGGTGCGAAAATCCGTAGCATTAACGATAACTCAAAAACTATAGGAGCTAAAAAAAGGTGACATATCTGCCTACAACGACCATCTGTTTCAAATCTCTAGCTTCTTTGGTTCCGATGGTAGAAATTTTTGAAGTGTAAAAAAAGTGGGTGCGAAAATCCGTAGCATTAACGATTACTCGAAAACTAAAGGAGCTAAATAAAAACCCCTCGTGACAACATGGGGACGAATTATAGCTTTTTTAAAAGGATATTAGTTCCTTAATTTAAATTTTGGTCAATCTGCCAATTTTTCGAAAAAACAAGGAAGGAGCTACCTTTGTTAACAGCCAAAAAAGCTATATATTTCGATAAGATTCACTTTTTTCATGCGTGAAAATTTCTTACGAGAGTTGTGTTGAACGGATTGGCCTAAAATCCAGGTAAGTGACATATATACCTACAACGGCCATTGGTTTCAGGTCTCCAGCTTCTTTGGTTCCGACGGGAGAAATTTTTGAAGTGTAAAAAAATTTAGTGCGAAAATCCGTAGCATTATCGATTACTCGAAAACTAAAGGAGCTAAAAAAAAGGTGACATATCTGCCTACAACAACCATCTGTTTCAAGTCTCCAGCTTCTTTGGTTCCGATGGTAGAAATTTTAAAAGTGTAAAAAAATTGGGTTCGAAAATCCGTAGCATTAACGATTACTCGAAAACTAAAGGAGCTAAAAAAAACCCCCTCGTGACAACATGGGGACGAATTTTAGCTATTTTAAAAGGACATTAGTTCCTTAATTTAAATTTTGATCCATCTGCCAATTTTTCCAAAAAAACAAGGAAGGAGCTACCTTTGTTAACAGCCAAAAAAGCTATATATTTCGATAAGTTTCACTTTTTTCATGCGTGAAAATTTCTTACGAGAGTAGTGTTGAACGGATTGGCCTAAAATCCAGGTAGGTTACATATATACCTACAACGGCCATTGGTTTTAGGTCTCCAGCTTCTTTGGTTCCGACGGTAGAAATTTTTGAAGTGTAAAAAAATTGGGTGCGAAAATCCGTAGCATTAACGATTACTCGAAAACTAAAGGAGCTCAAAAAAACCCCCTCGTGACAACATGGGGACCACTTTTAGTTATTTTAAAAGGACATAAGTTCTTCAATTTAACTTTCGGTCAATCCGCCAATTTTTCGAAAAAACAAGGAAGGAGCTACCTTTGTTAACAGCCAAAAAAGCTATATATTTCGATAAGTTTCACTTTTTTCATGCGTGAAAATTTCTTACGAGAGTTGTATTGGACGGATTGGCCAAAAGTTTTTAATTCCAGGTAGGTGATATATCTACCTACGACGACCTTTGGTTTCAGTTCTCCACTTTCTTTGTTTCCGACGGTAGAAATTTTTGAAGTGTAAAAAAATTTGGTGCGAAAATCCGTAGCATTAACGATTACTCGAAAACTAAAGAAGCTAAAAAAAACCCCCTCGTGACAAAATGGGGACGGCTTTAAGCTATTTTAAAAGAACATTAATTACTTAATTTAAATTTTGGTCCATCCGCCAATTTTTCGAAAAAACAAGGAAGGAGCTACCTTTGTTAACAGCCAAAAAAACTATATATTTCGATAAGTTTCACTTTTTTCATGCGTGAAAATTTCTTACGAGAGTTGTATTGGACGGATTGGCCAGAAGTTTTCAATTCCATGTAGGTGACATATTTACCTACGACAACCTCTGGTTTCAGTTTTCCAGCTTCTTTGGTTCCGATGGTAGAAATTTTTGAAGTGTAAAAAAATTGGATGCGAAAATCCGAAGCATTAACGATTACTCGAAAACTAAAGGAGTTAAAAAAAGCCCCCTCGTCACAACATGGGGACCACTCTTAGTTATTTTAAAAGGACATTAGTTCTTCAATTTAAATTTTGGTCCATCCGCCAATTTTTCGAAAAAACTAGGAAGGAGCTACCTTTGTTAACAGCCAAAAAAGCTATATATTTCGATAAGTTTCACTTTTTTCATGCGTGAAAATTTCTTACGAGAGTTGTATTGGACGGATTGGCCAGAAGTTTTCAATTCCATGTAGGTGACATATTTACCTACGACAACCTCTGGTTTCAGTTTTCCAGCTTCTTTGGTTCCGATGGTAGAAATTTTTGAAGTGTAAAAAAATTGGGTACGAAAATCCGTAGCATTAACGATTACTCGAAAACTAAAGAAGCTAAAAAAACCCCCTCGTGACAAAATGGGGACGACCTTAAGCTATTTTAAAATAACATTAGTTACTTAATTTAAATTTTGGTCCATCCGTCAATTTTTCGAAAAAACAAGGAAGGAGCTACCTTTTTTAACAGCCAAAAAAGCTATATATTTCGATAAGTTTCACTTTTTTCATGCGTGAAAATCTTTTACGAGAGTTGTGTTGAACGGATTGACCTGAATTTTTTAAGTCCAGGTAGGTGACATATTTACCTACCACGGCCATTGGTTTCAAGTCTCCAACTTTTTTGGTTCCGACGGTAGAAATTTTTTAAGTGTAAAAAAATTGGGTGCGAAAATCCGTAGCATTAACGATTACTCGAAAACTAAAGGAGCTAAAAACCCCCCCTTGTGACCACATGGGGACGACCCTAAGCTATTTTAAAACGGCATTAGTTTTTTAATCTTAATTTTAGCCCATCCGCCAATTTTTCGAAAAAACAAGGAAGGAGCTACCTTTGTTAACATCCAAAAAAGCTATATATTTCGATAAGTTTCACTTTTTTCATGCGTGAAAATTTCTTACGAGAGTTGTATTAGACGGATTGGCCGGAATTTTTTAATTTCAGGTAGGTGACATATTTTCCTACAACGGCCATTGGTTTCAGGTCTCCAGCTTCTTTGGTTGCGATGATAGAAATTTTTGAAGTGTCAAAAAATTAGGTGCGAAAATCCGTAGCATTAACGATTACTCGAAAACTAAAGAAGCTAAAAAAAACCTCTCGTGACAAAATGGGGACGACTTTTAGCTATTTTAAAAGGGCATTAAATTCTAAATTTAAATTTCGGTCCATCCGCCAATTTTTCGAAAAAACAAGGAAGGAGCTACCTTTGTTAACAGCCAAAAAAGCTATATATTTTGATAAGTTTCACTTTTTTCATGCGTGAAAATTTCTTACGAGAGTTGTGTTGGACGGATTAGCCTGAATTTTCTAAAACAGGTAGGTAACATATTTACCTACAACGGCCATTGGTTTTAGGTCTCTAGCTTATTTAATTCCGACTGTAGACATTTTTGAAGTGTAAAAAAATTGGGTGCGAAAATCCGTAGCATTAACGATTACTCGAAAACTAAAGGAGCTAAAAAAACCCCCTTGTGACAACATGGGGATGACCTTTAGCTTTTTTAAAAGGGCATTAGATCAATAATTTAAATTTTGGTCCATCCGCCAATTTTTCGAAAAAACAAGGAAGGTAGCTGCTACCTTTGTTAATAGCCAAAAAAGCTATATATTTCGATAAGTTTCACTTTTTTCATGCGTGAAAATTTCTTACGAGAGTTGTGTTGGACGAATTGGCCTGAATTTTATTAAATCCAGGTAGATTTAATATCAACCTACAACAACTTTTGGTTTCAGGTCTCCAGCATCTTTGATTGCGAAGGTAAAAATTTTTGAATTGTAAAAAAATTGGGTGCGAAAATCCGTAGCATTAACGATTACTCGAAAACTAAAGGAGCTAAAAAAAACCCCCTCGTGACAACATGGGGACGACTCTTAGCTATTTTAAAACGGCATTAAATCTCTTATCTAAATTTTGGCCCATCCGCCAATTTTTCGAAAAAACAAGGAAGGTAGCTGCCACCTTTGTTAACAGCCAAAAAAGCTATATATTTCGATAAGTTTCACTTTTTTCATTCGTGAAAATTTCTTACGAGAGTTGTGTTGGACATGTTGGCCTGAATTTTTTAAATTCAAGTAGGTAACATATCTACCTACGACAACAATTGGTTTCAGGTCTCCAGTTTCTTTGGTTCCGACGGTAGAAATTTTTGAAGTGTAAAAAAATTGGGTACGAAAATCCGTAGCATTAAAGATTACTCGAAAACTAAAGGAGCAAAAAAACCCTCTTGTGACAACATGGGGACAACCTGTATTTATTTTAAAACGGTATTATTTTTTTAATTTAAATTTTGGTCCATCCGCCAATTTTTCGAAAAAACAAGGAAGGTAGCTGCTACCTTTGTTAACAGCCAAAAAAGCTATATATTTCGATAAGTTTCACTTTTTTCAAGCGTGAAAATTTCTTACGAGAGTTGTATTAGACGGATTGGCCGGAATTTTTTAATTTAAGTAGGTGACATATTTTCCTACAACGGCCATTGGTTTCAGGTCTCCAGCTTTTTTGGTTGCGATGGTAGAAATTTTTGAAGTGTCAAAAAATTGGGTGCGAAAATCCGTAGCATTAACGATTACTCGAAAACTAAAGGAGCTAAAAAAAACCCCCTCGTGACAACATGGGGACGACCCTTAGCTATTTTAAAAGGACATTAGTTTTTTAATCTAAATTTAAGCCCATCCGCCAATTTTTCGAAAAAACAAGGAAGGAGCTACCTTTGTTAACAGCCAAAAAAGTTATATATTTCGATAAGTTTCACTTTTTTCATGCGTGAAAATTTCTTACGAGAGTTGTGTGGGACGGATTAGCCTGAATTTTCAAAATTAGGTAGGTAACGTATTTACCTACAACGGCCATTGGTTGCAGGTCTCCAGTTTTTTTAATTCCGACTGTAGAAATTTTTGAAGTTTAAAAAAATTGGGTGCGAAAATCCGTAGCATTAACGATTACTCGAAAACTAAAGGAGCTAAAAAAACCCCCTTGTGACAACATGGGGACGACTTTTAGCTTTTTTAAAAGGGCATTAGATCAATAATTTAAATTTTGGTCCATCCGCCAATTTTTCGAAAAAACAAGGAAGGTAGCTGCTACCTTTGTTAATAGCCAAAAAAGCTATATATTTCGATAAGTTTCACTTTTTTCATGCGTGAAAATTTCTTACGAGAGTTGTGTTGGACGAATTAGCCTGAATTTTATTAAATCCAGATAGATTTAATATCTACCTACAACAACCTTTAGTTTCAGGTCTCCAGCTTCCTTAATTGCGAAGGTAAAAATTTTTGAATTGTAAAAAAATTGGGTGCGAAAATCCGTAGCATTAACGATTACTCGAAAACTAAAGGAGCTAAAAAAAACCCCCTCGTGACAACATGGGGACGACTCTTAGCTATTTTAAAACATCATTAAATCTCTTATCTAAATTTTGGCCCATCCGCCAATTTTTCGAAAAAACAAGGAAGGTAGCTGCTACCTTTGTTAACAGCCAAAAAAGCTATATATTTCGATAAGTTTCACTTTTTTCCAGTGTGAAAATTTCTTACGAGAGTTGTGTTGAACGGATTGTCCTGAATTTTTTAAATCCAGGTAGGTGACATATTTACCTACAATGGCCATTGGTTTCAGGTCTCCAGCTTTTTTGGTTCCGACTGTAGAAATTTTTGAAGTGTAAAAAAATTTGGTGTGAAAATCCGTAGCATTAACGATTACCCGAAAACTAAAGGAGCTAAAAAAACCCCCTTGTGACAACATGAGGACAACCTTTAGCTATTTTAAAAGGGCTTTATTTATTTAATTTAAATTTTGGTCTATCCGCCAATTTTTCGAAAAAACAAGGAAGGAGCTACCTTTGTTAACATCCAAAAAAGCTATATATTTCGATAAGTTTCACTTTTTTCATGCGTGAAAATTTCTTACGAGAGTTGTATTAGACGGATTGGCCGATATTTTTTAATTTCAGGTAGGTGACATATCTTCCTACAACGGCCATTGGTTTCAGGTCTCCAGCTTCTTTGGTTGCGATGGTAGAAATTTTTGAAGTGTCAAAAAATTGGGTGCGAAAATCCGTAGCATTAACGATTACTCGAAAACTAAAGAAGCTAAAAAAAACCTCTCGTGACAAAATGGGGACGACTTTTAGCTATTTTAAAAGGGCATTAGTTTCTTAATTTAAATTTCGGTCCATCCGCCAATTTTTCAAAAAAAACAAGGAAGGAGCTACCTTTGTTAACAGCCAAAAAAGCTATATATTTTGATAAGGTTCACTTTTTTCATGCGTGAAAATTTCTTACGAGAGTTGTGTTGGACGAATTGGCCTGAATTTTATTAAATCCAGGTAGATTTAATATCAACCTACAACAACCTTTGGTTTTAGGTCTCCAGCTTCTTTGATTGCGTGGTAAAAATTTTTGAAGTGTAAAAAAATTGGGTGCGAAAATCCGTAGCATTAACGATTACTCGAAAACTAAAGGAGCTAAAAAAAACCCCCTCGTGACAACATGGGGACAACTCTTAGCTATTTTAAAACGGCATTAAATCTTTAATCTTAATTTTGGCCCATCCGCCAATTTTTCGAAAAAACAAGGAAGGTAGCTGCTACCTTTGTTAACAGCCAAAAAAGCTATATATTTCGATAAGTTTCACTTTTTTCATGCGTGAAAATTTCTTACGAGAGTTGTGTTGGACAAATTGGCCTGAATTTTTTAAATCCAGGTAGATTTAATATCAACCTACAACAATTTTTGGTTTCAGGTCTCCAGCTTCTTTAATTGCGATGGTAAAAATTTTTGAAATGTAAAAAAATTGGGTGCGAAAATCCGTAGCATTAACGATTACTCGAAAACTAAAGGAGCTAAAAAAAACCCCCTCGTGACAACATGGGGACGACCCTTAGCTATTTTAAAACGGCATTAAATCTCTTATCTAAATTTTGGCCCATCCGCCAATTTTTCGAAAAAACAAGGAAGGTAGCTGCTACCTTTGTTAACAGCCAAAAAAGCTATATATTTCGATAAGTTTCACTTTTTTCAAACGTGAAAATTTCTTACGAGAGTTGTGTTAAACGGATTGTCCTGAATTTTTTAAATCCAGGTAGGTGACATATTTTTACTACAACGGCCATTGGTTTCAGGTCTCCAGCTTTTTTGGTTCCGACTGTAGAAATTTTTGAAGTGTAAAAAAATTGGGTGTGAAAATCCGTAGCATTAACGATTACCCGAAAACTAAAAAACCCCCTTGTGACAACATGGGGACAACCTTTAGCTATTTTAAAAGGGCTTTATTTATTTAATTTAAATTTTGGTCTATCCGCCAATTTTTCGAAAAAACAAGGAAGGAGCTACCTTTGTTAACATCCAAAAAAGCTATATATTTCGATAAGTTTCACTTTTTTCATGCGTGAAAATTTCTTACGAGAGTTGTGTTGAACGGATTAGCCTGAATTTTCTAACCTAGGTAGGTGACATATTTACCTACAACGGCCATTGGTTTCAGGTCTCCAGCTTCTTTGATTGCGTGGTAAAAATTTTTGAAGTGTAAAAAAATTGGGTGCGAAAATCCGTAGCATTAACGATTACTCGAAAACTAAAGGAGCTAAACAAAACCCCCTCGTGACAACATGGAGACAACCTTTAGCTATTTTAAAATGGCATTAAATCTCTAATCTAAATTTTGGCCCATCCGCCAATTTTTCGAAAAAACAAGGAAGGTAGCTGCTACCTTTGTTAACAGCCAAAAAAGCTATATATTTCGATAAGTTTCACTTTTTTCATGCGTGAAAATTTCTTACGAGAGTTGTGTTAGACGAATTGGCCTGAATTTTTAAAATCCAGGTAGATTTAATATCTACCTACAACAACCTTTGGTTTCAGGTCTCCAGCTTCATTAATTGCGATGGTAAAAATTTTTGAAATGTAAAAAAATTGGGTGCGAAAATCCGTAGCATTAACGATTACTCGAAAACTAAAGGAGCTAAAAAAAACCCCCTCGTGACAACATGGGGACGTCCTTTACCTATTTTAAAACGGCATTAAATCTCTAATCTACATTTTGGCCCATCCGCCAATTTTTCGAAAAAACAAGGAAGGTAGCTGCTACCTTTGTTAACAGCCAAAAAAGCTATATATTTCGATAAGTTTCACTTTTTTCAACCGTGAAAATTTCTTACGAGAGTTGTGTTAAACGGATTGACCTGAATTTTTTAAATCCAGGTAGGTGACATATCTTCCTACGATGGCCATTGGTTTCAGGTCTCCAGCTTCTTTGGTTCCGACGGTAGAAATTTTTGAAGTTTAAAAAAATTGGGTGCGAAAATCCTTAGCATTTACGATTACTCGAAAACTAAAGGAGCTAAAAAAACCCCCTTGTGACAACATGGGGACAACCTTTAGCTATTTTAAAACGGCATTAAATCTCTAATCTAAATTTAGGCCCATCCGCCAATTTTTCGAAAAAACAAGGAAGGTAGCTGCTACCTTTGTTAACAGCCAAAAGAGCTATATATTTCGATAAGTTTCATTTTTTTCCAGCGTGAAAACTTCTTACGAGAGTTGTGTTGAACGGATTGTCCTGAATTTTTTAAATCCAGGTAGGTGACATATTTACCTACAACGGCCATTGGTTGTAGGTTTCCAGCTTTTTTGGTTCCGACTGTAGAAATTTTTGAAGTGTAAAAAAATTGGGTGCGAAAATCCGTAGCATTAACGATTACCCGAAAACTAAAGGAGCTAAAAAAAACCCCCTCGTGACAACATGGGGACGACCTTTAGCTATTTTAAAACGGCATTAAATCTTTAATCTAAATTTTGGCCCATCCGCCAATTTTTCGAAAAAACAAGGAAGGTAGCTGCTACCTTTGTTAACAGCCAAAAAAGCTATATATTTCGATAAGTTTCATTTTTTTCCAGCGTGAAAACTTCTTACGAGAGTTGTGTTGAACGGATTGTCCTGAATTTTTTAATTCCAGGTAGGTGACATATTTACCTACAACGGCCATTGGTTGTAGGTTTCCAGCTTTTTTGGTTCCGACTGTAGAAATTTTTGAAGTGTAAAAAAATTGGGTGCGAAAATCCGTAGCATTAACGATTACCCGAAAACTAAAGGAGCTAAAAAAAACCCCCTCGTGACAACATGGGGACAACCTTCAGCTATTTTAAAAAGGCTTTATTTATTAAATTTAAATTGTGGTCTATCCGCCAATTTTTCGAAAAAACAAGGAAGGAGCTATCTTTGTTAACATCCAAAAAAGCTATATATTTCGATAAGTTTCACTTTTTTCATGCGTGAAAATTTCTTACGAGAGTTGTATAAGACGGATTGGCCAGAATTTTTTAATTTCAGGTAGGTGACATATCTTCCTACAACGGCCATTGGTTTCAGGTCTCCAGCTTCTTTGGTTGCTATGGTAGAAATTTTTGAATTGTCAAAAAATTGGGTGCGAAAATCCGTAGCATTAACGATTACTCGAAAACTAAAGAAGCTAAATAAAACCTCTCGTGACAAAATGGGGACGACTTTTAGCTATTTTAAAAGGGCATTAGTTTCTCAATTTAAATTTCGGTCCATCATCCAATTTTTCAAAAAAAACAAGGAAGGAGCTACCTTTGTTAACAGCCAAAAAAGCTATATATTTTGATAAGTTTCACTTTTTTCATGCGTGAAAATTTCTTACGAGAGTTGTGTTGAACGGATTAGCCTGAATTTTCTAACCCAGGTAGGTGACATATTTACCTACAACGGCCATTGGTTTCAGGTCTCCAGCTTCTTTGATTGCGTGGTAAAAATTTTTGAAGTGTAAAAAAATTGGGTGCGAAAATCCGTAGCATTAACGATTACTCGAAAACTAAAGGAGCTAAAAAAAACCCCCTCGTGACAACATGGGGACGACTCTTAGCTATTTTAAAACGGCATTAAATCTCTAATCTAAATTTTGGCCCATCCGCCAATTTTTCGAAAAAACAAGGAAGGTAGCTGCTACCTTTGTTAACAGCCAAAAAAGCTATATATTTCGATAAGTTTCACTTTTTTCATGCGTGAAAATTTCTTACGAGAGTTTTGTTTGACGAATTGGCCTGAATTTTTTAAATCCAGGTAGATTTAATATCTACCTACAACAACCTTTGATTTCAGGTCTCCAGCTTCATTAATTGCGATGGTAAAAATTTTTGAAATGTAAAAAATTGGGTGCGAAAATCCGTAGCATTAACGATTACTCTAAAACTAAAGGAGCTAAAAAAAACCCCCTCGTGACAACATGGGGACGACCTTTAGCTATTTTAAAACGGCATTAAATCTCTAATCTAAATTTTGGCCCATCCACCAATTTTTCGAAAAAACAAGGAAGGTAGCTGCTACCTTTGTTAACAGCCAAAAAAGCTATATATTTCGATAAGTTTCACTTTTTTCATGCGTGAAAATTTCTTTCGAGAGTTGTGTTAGACGGATTGACCTGAATTTTTTAAATCCAAGTAGGTGACATATCTGCCTACAACGGCCATTGGTTTCAGTTCTCCAGCTTCTTTGGTTCCGACGGTAGAAATTTTTGAAGTGTAAAAAAATTGGGTGCGAAAATCCTTAGCATTAACGATTACTCGAAAACTAAAGCAGCTAAAAAAACCCCCTTGTGACAACATAGGGACAACCTTTAGCTATTTTAAAAGAAAATTATTTACTTAATTTAAATAATGGTCCATCCATCAATTTTTCGAAAAAACAAGGAAGGTAGCTGCTACCTTTGTTAACAGCCAAAAAAGCTATATATTTCGATAAGTTTCACTTTTTTCATGCGTGAAAATTTCTTTCGAGAGTTGTGTTAGACGGATTGACCTGAATTTTTTAAATCCAAGTAGGTGACATATCTGCCTACAACGGCCATTGGTTTCAGGTCTCCAGCTTCTTTGATTGCGTGGTAAAAATTTTTGAAGTGTAAAAAAATTGGGTGCGAAAATCCGTAGCATTAACGATTACTCGAAAACTAAAGGAGCTAAAAAAAACCCCCTCGTGACAACATGGGGACGACTCTTAGCTATTTTAAAACGGCATTAAATCTTTAATCTAAATTTTGGCCCATCCGCCAATTTTTCGAAAAAACAAGGAAGGTAGCTGCTACCTTTGTTAACAGCCAAAAAAGCTATATATTTCGATAAGTTTCACTTTTTTCATGCGTGAAAATTTCTTACGAGAGTTTTGTTTGACGAATTGGCCTGAATTTTTTAAATCCAGGTAGATTTAATATCTACCTACAACAACCTTTGGTTTCAGGTCTCCAGCTTCTTTAATTGCGATGGTAAAAATTTTTGAAATGTAAAAAATTGGGTGCGAAAATCCGTTTCATTAACGATTACTCTAAAACTAAAGGAGCTAAAAAAAACCCCCTCGTGACAACATGGGGACGACCTTTAGCTATTTTAAAACGGCATTAAATCTTTAATCTAAATTTTGGCCCATCCGCCAATTTTTCGAAAAAACAAGGAAGGTAGCTGCTACCTTTGTTAACAGCCAAAAAAGCTATATATTTCGATAAGTTTCATTTTTTTCCAGCGTGAAAACTTCTTACGAGAGTTGTGTTGAACGGATTGTCCTGAATTTTTTAATTCCAGGTAGGTGACATATTTACCTACAACGGCCATTGGTTGTAGGTTTCCAGCTTTTTTGGTTCCGACTGTAGAAATTTTTGAAGTGTAAAAAAATTGGGTGCGAAAATCCGTAGCATTAACGATTACCCGAAAACTAAAGGAGCTAAAAAAAACCCCCTCGTGACAACATGGGGACAACCTTTAGCTATTTTAAAAAGGCTTTATTTATTAAATTTAAATTGTGGTCTATCCGCCAATTTTTCGAAAAAACAAGGAAGGAGCTACCTTTGTTAACATCCAAAAAAGCTATATATTTCGATAAGTTTCACTTTTTTCATGCGTGAAAATTTCTTACGAGAGTTGTATAAGACGGATTGGCCGGAATTTTTTAATTTCAGGTAAGTGACATATATACCTACAACGGCCATTGGTTTCAAATCTCCAGCTTTTTTGGTTCCGACGGTAGAAATTTTTGAAGTGTAAAAAAATTGGGTGCGAAAATCCGTAGCATTAACGATTACTCGAAAACTAAAGGAGCTAAAAAAACCCCCTCGTGACAACATGGGGACGAATTTTAGCTATTTTAAAACATCAATAAATCTCTAATCTAAATTTCAGCCCATCCGCGAATTTCTCGAAAAAACAAGTAAGGTAGCTGCTACCTTTGTTAACAGCCAAAAAAGCTATATAATTCGATAAGTTTCACTTTTTTCATGCGTGAAAATTTCTTAAGAGAGTTGTGTAGGACGGATTGGCCTGAATTTATCAAATCCAGGTAGATGACATATCGACCTACGACGACCATTGGTTTCAGGTCTGTCTCCAACTTCTTTGGTTCCGACGGTAGAAATTTTTGAAGTGTAAAAAAATTGGTGCGAAAATCCGTTGCATTAAAGATTACTCGAAAACTAAAGGAGTTAAAAAAAAGGTGACATATCTGCCTACGACGACCATTGGTTTCAAGTCTCCAGCTTCTTTGGTTCCAATGGTAGAAATTTTTGAAGTGTAAAATAATTGGGTGCGAAAATCCATAGCATTAACGATTACTCGAAAACTAAAGGAGCTAAAAAAAAACCCCTCGTGACAAGATGGGGACGAATTTTAGCTATTGTAAAAGGACATTAGTTCCGTAATTTAAATTTTGGTCCATCTGCCAATTTTTCGAAAAAACAAGGAAGGAGCTACCTTTGTTAACAGCCAAAAAAGCTATATATTTCGATAAGTTTTACTTTTTTCATGCGTGAAAATTTCTTACGAGAGTTGTGTTGGACGGATTGGCTTGAATTTTTAAAATCCCAGTAGGTGACATATCTGCCTACGACGACCATTCATTTCAAGTTTCCAACTTTTTTAGTTCCGACGGTAGAAATTTTTGAAGTTTAAAAAAATAAAGGTCGTTCCCATGTTGTCACAAGGGGGTTTTTTAGTTCCTTTAGTTTTCGAGTAATCGTTAATGCTTCGGATTTTCGCACCCAATTTTTTTACACTTAAAAAATTTCTACCGTCGGAACCAAAGAAGTTGGAGACCTGAAACCAATGGCCGTTGTAGGTATATATGTCACCTACCTGGATTTTAGGCCAATCCGTTCAACACTACTTTTGGATGGACCAAAATTTAAATTAAAGAACTAATGCCCTTTTAAAATAGCTAAAGGTCGTCCCAATGTTGTCACGAGGGGGTTTTTTTTAGCTCCTTTAGTTTTCGAGTAATCGTTAATGCTACGGATTTTCGCACCCAATTTTTTTACACTTAAAAAATTACTACCGTCGGAACCAAAGAAGTTGGAGACCTGAAACCAATGGCCGTTGTAGGTATATATGTCACCTACCTGGATTTTAGGCCAATCCGTTCAACACTACTTTTGGATGGACCAAAATTTAAATTAAAGAACTAATGCCCTTTTAAAATAGCTAAAGGTCGTCCCAATGTTGTCACGAGGGGGTTTTTTTTAGCTCCTTTAGTTTTCGAGTAATCGTTAATGCTACGGATTTTCGCACCCAATTTTTTTACACTTAAAAAATTTCTACCGTCGGAACCAAAGAAGTTGGAGACCTGAAACCAATGGCCGTTGTAGGTATATATGTCACCTACCTGGATTTTAGGCCAATCCGTTCAACACTACTTTTGGATGGACCAAAATTTAAATTAAAGAACTAATGCCCTTTTAAAATAGCTAAAGGTCGTCCCAATGTTGTCACGAGGGGGTTTTTTTTAGCTTCTTTCTAAGAAAATCCGTAGCATTAACGATTACTCGAAAACTAAAGGAGCTAAAATAAACCCCCTCGTGACAACATGGGGACGAATTTTAGCTTTTTTAAAACGGCATTAAATCTCTTATCTAAATTTTAACCCATCCGCCAATTTTTCGAAAAAACAAGGAAGGTAGCTGCTACCTTTGTTAACAGCCAAAAAAGCTATATATTTCGATAAGTTTCACTTTTTTCATGCGTGAAAATTTCTTACGAGAGTTGTGTTGGACGGATTGGCCTGAATTTTTTAAATCCAGGTAGGTGACATATCTACCTACGACTACCATTGGTTTCAGGTCTGTCTCCAGCTTCTTTGGTTCCGACGGTAGAAATTTTTGAAGTGTAACTCTTGACAACATGGGAACGACCTATAGCTATTTAAAAACGGCATTAAATCTCTAATCAAAATTTCAGCCCATCCGCCAATTTTTCGAAAAAACCAGGAAGGTAGCTGCTTACTTTGTAAACAGCAAAGAAAGCTATATATTTCTATATATTTCGATAAAGTCTCCAGCTTTTTTGGTTCCGACGGTAGAAATATTTGAAGTGTAAATAAATTGGGTGCGAAAATCCGTAGCATTAACGATTACTCGAAAACCAAAGGAGCAAAAAAAAAAACCCTTGTGACAACATGGGGACGACTTTTAGCTATTTTAAAAGGGCATTAGTTTCTAAATTTAAATTTTGGTACATCTGCAAATTTTTCGAAAAAACAAGGAAGGAGCTACCTTTGTTAACAGCCAAAAAAGCTATATATTTCGATAAGATTCACTTTTTTCATGCGTGAAAATTTCTTACGAGAGTTGTGTTAGACGGATTGGCCTAAATTTTTTAAATCCAGGTAGGTGACATATCTACCTACAACGACCATTGGTTTAAGGTCTCCAGCTTCTTTAGTTCCGACGGTAGAAATTTTTGAAGTTTAAAAAAATAAAGGTCGTCCCCATGTTGTCACAAGGGGTTTTTTTTAGTTCCTTTAGTTTTCGAGTAATCGTTAATGCTACGGATTTTCGCACCCAATTTTTGTACACTTCAAAAATTTCTACCGTCGGAACCAAAAACGCTGGAGACCTGAAACCAATGGTCGTTGTAGGTAGATATGTCACCTACCTAAATTAAAAATTCAGGCCAATCTGTTCAACACAACTCTCGTAAGAAATTTTCACGCATGAAAAAAGTGAAACTTATCGAAATATATAGCTTTTTTGGCTGTTAACAAAGGTAGCAGCTACCTTTCTTGTTTTTTTCGAAAAATTGGTGGATGGGCTGAAATTTAGATTAGAAATTTAAAGCCGTTTAAAAATAGCTAAGGGTCGTCCCCATGTTGTCACGAGGGGGTTTTTGTTAGCTCCTTTAGTTTTCGAGTAATCGTTAATGCTACGGATTTTCGCACCCAATTTTTTACACTTCAAAAATTTCTACAGTCGGAACCAAAAAAGCTGGAAACCTGAAACCAATGGCCGTTTTAGGTAGATATGTCACCTACTTGGATTAAGAAAATTCAGGCCAACCCGTCCAACACAACTATCGTAAGAAATTTTCACGTAAGAAACCAATGGCCGTTGTAGGTAGATATGTCACCTACCTTAAATTAAAAAATTCAGGCCAATCCGTCGAACACAACTCTCGTAAGAAATTTTCACGCATGAAAAAAGTGAAACTTATCGAAATATATAGCTTTTTTGGCTGTTAACAAAGGTAGCAGCTATCTTCCTTGTTTTTTTCGAAAAATTGGTGGATGGGCTGATATTTAGATTAGAAATTTAAAGCCGTTTTAAAATAGCTAAGGGTCGTCCCCATGTTGTCACGAGGGGGTTTTTTTTAGCTCCTTTAGTTTTCGAGTAGTCGTTAATATTACGGATTCTCGCACCAAATTTTTTTACACTTCAAAATATTCTACCGTCGGAATTAAAAAAGCTGGAGACCTGAAACCAATGGCTAATGTAGGTAGATATATAAACTACCTGGATTTAAAAAATTCAAGCCAATCCGTCTTACACAACTCTCGTAAGAAATTTTCACGCATGACAAAAGTGAAACTTATCGAAATATATAGCTTTTTTGGCTGTTAACAAAGGTAGCAGCTACCTTCCTTGTTTTTTCGAAAAATTGGCGGATGGATCAAAATTTAAATTAAGGAAATAATGTCCTTTTAAAATAGCTAAAATTCGTCCCCATGTTGTCACGAGGGGGTTTTTTTTAGCTCCTTTAGTTTTCGAGTAATCGTTAATGCTACGGATATTCGCACCCAACTTTTTTACACTTCAAAAATTTCTACCGTCGGAACCAAAAAAGCTTGGGACCTTAAACCTATGGCCGCAGTAGGTAGATATGTCACCTACATGGTTTTAAAAAATTCAGGCCAACCCGTCCAACACAACTCTCGTAAGAAATTTTCACGCATGAAAAAAGTGAAACTTATCGAAATATATAGCTTTTTTGGCTGTTAACAAAGGTAGCTCCTTCCTTGTTTTTTCGAGAAATTGACAGATGGACCGAAATTTAAATTTAGGATCTAATGCCTTTTTAAAATAGCTAAAGTTCTTCCCCATGTTGTCACGAGGGGGTTTTTTTTAGCTCCTTTAGTTTTCGAGTAATCGTTAATGCTACGGATTTTCGCACACAAATTTTACACTTAAAAAATTTCTACCGTCGGAACCAAAAAAGCTGGAAACCTGAAACCAATGGCCGTGTTAGGTAGATATGTCACCTACCTGGATTTAGAAATTTCAGGCCAATCCGTCTAACACAACTCTCGTAAGAAATTTTCACTCATGAAAAAAGTGAAACTTATCGAAATATATAGCTTTTTTGGCTGTTGACAAAGGTAGCTCCTTCCTTGTTTTTTCGAAAAATTGGCGGATGGACTAAAATTTAAATTAAAAAACTAATGCCCTTTTAAAAAAGCTAAGGGACGTCCCCATGTTGTCACGAGGGGGTTTTTTTAGCTTCTTTAGTTTTCGAGTAATCGTTAATGCTACGGATTTTCGCACCAAATTTTTTTACACTTCAAAAATTTCTACCGTCGAAATAATATAATTTGGAGACTTAAAACCAATGGTCGTCGGAAATAGATATGTCACCTACCTGGATTTAAAAAATTTAGGCCAATCCGTCTAACACAACTCTCGTAAGAAATTTTCATGCATGAAAAAAGTGAAACTTATCGAAAAATATAGCTTTTTTGGCTGTTAACAAAGATAGCTCCTTCCTTGTTTTTTCGAAAAATTGGCAGATGGACCGAAATTTAAATTAAGGAACTAATTTCCTTTTAAAGTAGCTAAAGGTCGTCCCCATGTTATCACAAGGGGATTTTTTTAGCTCCTTTAGTTTTCGAGTAATCGTTAATGCTACGGATTTTCGCACCCAATTTTTTTACACTTCAAAAATTTCTACCGTCGGAACCAAAAATACTGGAGAACTGAAACCAATGACTGTTTTAGGTAGATATGTCACCTACCTGGAATTAAAAAATTCAGGTCAATCCGTTTAACGCAACTCTCAGAAGAAATTTTCACGCATGAAAAAAATGAAACTTATCGAAATATATAGCTTTTTTGGCTGTTAACAAAGGTAGCTCCTTCCTTGTTTTTTCGAAAAATTGGCAGATAGATCAAAATTTAATTTAAGGAACTAATTTCCTTTTTAAATAGCTAAAGGTCGTCCTCATGTTATCACAACGGGGTTTTTTTAGCTCCTTTAGTTTTCGAGTAATCGTTAATGCTACGGATTTTCGCACCCAATTTTTTTACACTTCAAAAATTTCTACCGTTGGAAATAAAGAAGCTGGAGACCTGAAACCAATGGCCGTTGTAGGTAAATATATCACCTACCTGGATTTAAAAAATTCAGGCCAATTTGTCCAACAAAACTCTCGTAAGAAATTTTCATGCATGAAAAAAGTGAAACTTATCGAAATATATAGCTTTTTTGGCTGTTAAAAAAGGTAGCATCTACCTTCCTTGTTTTTTCGAAAAATTGGCGGATGGGCTGAAATTTAGATTATAAATTTAATGCCGTTTTAAAATAGCTAAAAGTCGTCTCCATTTTTTCACGAGGGGGTTTTTTTTAGCTCCTTTAGTTTTCGAGTAATCGTTAATGCTACGGATTTTCGAAACCAATTTTTTTACACTTCAAAAATTTCTACCGTCGGAACCAAAAAAGCTGGAGAACTGAAACAAATGGCCGTTTTAGGTAGATATGTCACCTACCCGGATTTAAACAATTCAGGTCAATTTGTTAAACGCAACTCTCGTAAGAAATTTTCACGCATGAAAAAAGTGAAACTTATCGAAATATATAGCTTTTTTGGCTGTTAACAAAGGTAGCTCCTTCCTTGTTTTTTCGAAAAATTGGCGGATGGACCAAAATTTAAATTAAGAAACTAATGTTCTTTTAAAATAGCTAAAGGTCGTCCCCATGTAATCACAAGGGGAATTATTTAGCTCCTTTAGTTTTCGAGTAATCGTTAATGCTACGGATTTTCGCACCCAATTTTTTTACACTTCTAAAATTTCTACAGTCGGAACCAAAAAAGCTGGAGATCTGAAACCAATGGCAGTTGTAGGTAGATATATCACCTACCTAAATTTAAAAAATTCAGGCCAATGTGTCTAACACAACTCTCATAAGAAATTTTCTCAAAGGTAGCTCCTTCCTTGTTTTTTCGAATAATTGGCGGATGGGCTAAAATTTAGATTAAAAAACTAATGCCGTTTTAAAAAAGCTAAGGGTCGTTCCCATGTTGTCACGAGGGGGTTTATTTTGCTCCTTTAGTTTTCGAGTAATCGTTAATGCTACGGATTTTCGCACCCAATTTTTTTACACCTAAAAAATTTCTACCGTCGGAACCAAAAAAACTGGAGTCCTGAAACCAATGGCCGTTGTAGGTAGATATATCACCTACCTGGATTTAGAAAATCTAGGCTAATCCGTCTATCACAACTCTCGTAAGAAATTTTCACGCATGAAAAAAGTGAAACTTATCGAAATAAATAGCTTTTTTGGCTGTTAACAAAGGTAGCAGCTACCGTCCTTGTTTTTGGCGGATGGGCTTAAATTTAGATTAGAGATTTAATGCCGTTTTAAAATAGCTAAAATTCGTCCCCATGTTGTCACGAGGACGGATATTTTAGCTCCTTTAGTTTTCGAGTAATCGTTAATTCAGGCCAATTCGTCCAACACAACTCTCGTAAGAAATTTTCACGCATGAAAAAAGTGAAACTTATCGAAATATATAGCTTTTTCGGCTGTTAACAAAGGTAGCTCCTTCCTTGTTATTTCGAAAAATTGGCAGATGGACCGAAATTTAAATTAAGGAAATAATTTCCTTTTAAAATAGCTAAGGGTCGACCCTATGTTGTTACGAGGGGGTTTTTTATAGCTCCTTTAGTTTTCGAGTAATGGTTAATGCTACGGATTTTCGCACCCAATTTTTTTACACTTAAAAAATTTCTCCCGTCGGAACTAAAAAAACTGGAGCCCTGAAACCAATAGATGTTGTAGGTAGATATGTCATCTACATGGATATAGAAATTTCAGGTCAATCCGTCTAACACAACTCTCGTAAGAAATTTTCACGCATGAAAAAAGTGAAACTTATCGAAATATATAGCTTTTTTGGCTGTTAACAAAGGTAGCTCCTTCCTTGTTTTTTCGAAAAATTAGCGGATGGGCTAAAATTTAGATTTAAAAACTAATGCCGTTTTAAAATAGCTAAGAGTCGTCCCCATGTTGTCACGAGGGGGTTTTTTTTAGCTCCTTTAGTTTTCGAGTAATCGTTAATGCTACGGATTTTCGCACCCAATTTTTTTACACTTAAAAAAGTTCTACCGTCGGAACCAAAAGAGCCGGAGACCTGAAACCTATGGCCGTTGTAGGTAGATATGTCACCTACTTAGATTTAGAAAATTCAGGCTAATCCGCTTAACACAACTCTCGTAAGAAATTTTCACGCATGAAAAAAGTGAAACTTTTCGAAATATATAGCTTTTTTGGCTGTTAACAAAGGTAGCTCCTTTCTTGTTTTTTCGAAAAATTGGCGGATGGACCAAAATTTAAATTAAGGAACTAATGCTCTTTTAAAATAGTTAAAGGTCGTTCCCATTTTGTCAAGAGGGGGTTTTTTTAAGCTCCTTTAATATTCGAGTAATCGTTAATGCTACGGATTTTTGCACCCAAGTTTTTTATACTTCAAAAATTTCTACCGTCGGAACCAATAAAGCTGGAGACCTGAAACCAATGGTCGTTGTAGGTAAATATGTCACCTACATGAATTTAAAAAATTCAGGCCAATCCGATCAAAATAACTCTCGTAAGAAATTTTCACGCATGAAAAAAGTGAAACTTATCGAAATATATAGCTTTTTTGGCTGTTAACAAAGGTAGCTCCTTCCTTGTTTTTTCGAAAAATTGGCAGATGGACCAAAATTTAAATTAAGGAATTAATGTCCTTTTAAAAAAGCTAAGGGTCTTCCCCATGTTGTCACGAGGGGGTTTTTTTTAGCTCCTTTAGTTTTCGAGTAATCGTTAATGCTACGGATTTTCGCACCCACTTTTTTTACACTTCAAAAATTTCTACCGTCGGAACCAAAGAAGCTGAAGACTTGAAACCAATAGTCGTTGTAGGCAGTCGTTGTAGGATTTACAAAATTTAGGCCAATCCGTTTAACTCAACTCTCGTAAGAAATTTTCACGCATGAAAAAAGTGAAACTTATCGAAATATATAGCTTTTTTGGCTGTTAACAAAGGTAGCTCTTTTCTTGTTTTTTCGAAAAATTGGCGGATGGGCTGAAATTTAGATTTAAAAACTAATGCCGTTTTAAAATAGCTAAGAGTCGTCTACATGTTGTCACGAGGGGGTTATTTTTAGCTCCTTTAGTTTTCGAGTAATCGTTAATGCTACGGATTTTCGCACCCAATTTTTTTACACTTAAAAAATTTCTACCGTCGGAACCAAAGAATCTGGAGACCTAAAACCAACGGACGTTGTAGGTAAATATGTCGCCTACTTAAATTTAGAAAATTCAGTCTAATCCGTCAAACACAACTCTCGTAAGAAATTTTCACGCATGAAAAAAGTGAAACTTATCGAAATATATAGCTTTTTTGGCTGTTAACAAAGGTAGCTCTTTCCTTGTTTTTTTGAAAAACTGGCAGATGGACCGAAATTTAAATTAAGGAACTAATGTCCTTTTAAAAGAGCTAAAGTTCGTCCCCATGTTGTCATGAGGGTTTTTTTTTAGCTCCTGTAGTTTTCGAGTAATCGTTAATGCTACGGATTTCGCACCCAATTTTTTTACACTTCAAAAATTTTTACCGTCTGAACCAAAGAGCTGAAGACTTGAAACCGATGGTCGTCGTAGGCAGATATGTCACCTTTTTTTTAGCTCCTTTAGTTTTCGAGTAATCGTTAATGCTACGGATTTTCGCATCCAATTTTTTTACACTTCAAAAATTTCTACCGTCGGAACTAAAGAAGCTGGAGACGTGAAACCAATGGTCGTCGTAGGCAGATATGTCATTAACTTGGATTTAAAAAATTAGGCATATCCGTTCAACACAACTCATCGAAATATATAGCTTTTTACTTATCGAAATATATAGCTTTTTTGGCTGTTAACAAAGGTAGCAGCTACCTTCCTTGTTTTTTCGAAAAATTGGCGGATGGGCTAAAATTGAGATTTAAAAACTAATGCCGTTTTAAAACAGCTAAAAGTCGTCCACATGTTGTCTCGAGGGGGTTTTTTTTAAGCTCCTTTAGTTTTCGAGTAATCGTTAATGCTACGGATTTTCGACCCAATTTTTTTACACTTAAAAAATTTCTACCGTCGGAACCAAAAAAGCTTGAGACCTGAAACCAATGGCCGTTGTAGGTAGATATGTTACCTACCTAAATTTAAAAAATTCAGGCCAATCCGATCAAAACACCTCTCGTAAGAAATTTTCACGCATGAAAAAAGTGAAACTTATCGAAATATATAGCTTTTTTGGCTGTTAACAAAGGTAGCAGCTACCTTCCTTGTTTTTTCGAAAAGTTGGCGGATGGGCTGAAATTAAGATAAAAGATTTAATGCCGTTTTAAAATAGCTAAGGATCGTCCCCATGTTGTCACGAGGGGGTTTTTTTAGCTCCTTTAGTTTTCGAGTAATCGTTAATGCTACGGATTTTCGCACTCAATTTTTTTACACTTCAAATTTCTACCGTCGGAACCAAAAAAGCTGGAGAACTGAAACCATTGGCCGTCGTAGGTAGATATGTCATCTACCTAAATTTAAAAAATTAAATCCAAAAAAGCTGGAGACCTGAAACCAATGGCCGTTGTAGGTGAATATGTCACCTACCTGGATTTAAAAAATTCAGGCCAATCCGATCAAAACAACTCTCGTAAGAAATTTTCACGCATGAAAAAAGTGAAACGTATCGAAATAAATAGCTTTTTTGGCTGTTAACAAAGGTAGCTCCTTCCTTGTTTTTTCGAAAAATTGGCAGATGGACCGAAATTTAAATTAAGAAACTAATGTCCTTTTGAAATAGCTAAAATTCGTCCCCATGTTGTCATGAGGGGGTTTTTTTTAGCTCCTTTAGTTTTCGAGTAATCGTTAATGCTACGGATTTTCGCACCCAATTTTTTTACATTTCAAAAATTTCTACCGTCGGAACCAAAGAAGCTGAAGACTTGAAACCAATGATTGTCGTTGGCAGATATGTCACTTACCTGGATTTAAAAAATTCAGGCCAATCCGTTCAACACAACTCATCGAAATATATAGCTATTTACTTATCGAAATATATAGCTTTTTTGGCTGTTAACAAAGGTAGCAGTTTCCTTCCTTGTTTATTCGAAAAATTGGCGGATGGGCTAAAATTTTGATTAAAGATTTAATGCCGTTTTAAAATAGATAAAGGTCGTCCCCATGTTGTCACGAGTTACACTTCAAAAATTTCTACCGTCGGAACCAAAGAAGCTGGAGACAGACCTGAAACCAATGGTCGTCGTAGGTAGATATGTCACCTACCTGGATTTAAAAAATTTAGACCAATCCGTCCACTACAACTCTCGTAAGAAATTTTCACGCATGAAAAAAGTGAAACTTATCGAAATATATAGCTTTTTTGGCTGTTAACAAAGGTAGCAGCTACCTTCCTTGTTTTTTCGAAAAATTGGCGGATGGGCTGAAATTTAGAATAGAGATTTAATGCCGTTTTAAAATAGCTAAAATTCGTCCCCATGTTGTCACGAAGGGGTTTATTTTAGCTCCTTTAGTTTACGAGTAATCGTTAATGCTACGGATTTTCGCACCCAATTTTTTTAAACTTCAAAAATTTCTACCGTCGGAACTAAATAAACTGGAAACCTGAAACCAAAGGTCGTCGTAGGCAGATATGTCACCTACCTGAATTTAAAAAATTCAAGCCAATCCGTTGAACTCAACTCTCGTAAGAAATTTTCACGCTTGAAAAAAGTGAAACTTATCGAAATATATAGCTTTTTTGGCTGTTAACAAAGGTAGCAGCTACCTTCCTTGTTTTTTTCGAAAAATTGGCAGATTGACCAAAATTTAAATTAAGAAACTAATGCCTTTTTAAAATAGCTAAAGGTCGTCCCCATGTTGTCACAAGGGGATTTTTTTAGCTCCTTTAGTTTTCGAGTAATCGTTAATGCTACGGATTTTCGCACCAAATTTTTTTACACTTCAAAAATTTCTACTGTCGGAATAAAAGAAGCTGAAGACCTGAAACCAATGGTCGTCGTAAAAAGATATGTCACCTACCTAAGCTTAAAAAATTCAGGCCAATCCGTCCAACACAACTCTCGTAAGAAATTTTCACGCATGAAAATAGTGAAACTTATCGAAATATATAGCTTTTTTGGCTGCTAACACAGGTAGCAGCTTCCTTCCTTGTTTTTTTCGAAAAATTGGCGAATGGGCTGAAATTTTCATTTGAAATTTAATGCCGTTTTAAAATAGCTAAGGGTCATCCTCATGTTGTCACGAGGGGTTTTTTTTAGCTCCTTTAGTTTTCGAGTAATCGTTAATGCTACGGATTTTCGCACCCAAGTTTTTTACACTTCAAAATATTCTACCGTCGGAACCAAAAAAGCTGGAGACCTAAAACCAATGGTCAATGTAAGTTGATATGTCACCTACTTGGATTTTTAAAATTCAGTCCAATTTGTCCAACACAACTCTCGTAAGAAATTTTCACGCATGAAAAAAGTGAAACTTATCGAAATATATAGCTTTTTTGGCTGTTAACAAAGGTAGCAGCTACCTTCCTTGTTTTTTTCGAAAAATTGGCGGATGGGCTGAAATTTAGATAAGAGATTTAATGCCGTTTTAAAATAGCTAAGGGTCGTCCCCATGTTGTCACGAGGGGGTTTTTTTTAGCTCCATTAGTTTTCGAGTAATCGTTAATGCTACGGATTTTCGCACCCAATTTTTTTACATTTCAAAATATTCTACCGTCGGAATTAAAGAAGCTGGAAACCTAAAACCTATGGCTGTTGTAGGTAGATATATCACCTAACTAAATTTAGAAAATTCAAGCCAATCCGTTCAAAACAACTCACGTAAGAAATTTTCACGCATGAAAAAAGTGAAACTTATCGAAATATATAGCTTTTTTGGCTGTTAACAATGGTAGCAGCTACCTTCCTTGTTTTTTCGAAAAATTGACAGATGGACCAAAATTTAAATTAAGGAACTAAATCCCTTTTAAAATAGCTAAGGGTCGTCCCCATGTTGTCATGAGGGGTTTTTTTTTAGCTCCTTTAGTTTTCGAGTAATCGTTAATGCTACGGATTTTCACACCCAATTTGTTTACATTTCAAAAATTTCTACCGTCGGAACCAAAGAAGCTGAAGACTTGAAACCAATGGTCGTCATAGGCAGATATGTCACCTTTTTATTAGTTCCTTTAGTTTTCGAGTAATCGTTAATGCTACGGATTTTCGCATCCAATTTTTTTACACTTCAAAAATTTCTACCGTAGGAACCAATAAAGCTGGAGACTTGAAACCAATGGTCGTCGTAGGCAGATATGTCATTTACCTGGATTTAAAAAATTCAGGCCAATCCGTTCAACACAACTCATCGAAATATATAGCTATTTACTTATCGAAATATATAGCTTTTTTGGCTGTTAACAAAGGTAGCAGCTACCTTCCTTGTTTTTTCGAAAAATTGGCGAATAGGCTGAAATTTTGATTAGAGATTTAATGCCGTTTTAAAATAGCTAAAGGTCGTTCCCATGTTGTCACGAGGGGGTTTTTTTAGCTCCTTTAGTTTTCGAGTAATCGTTAATGCTACGGATTTTCGCACCAAATTTTTTTACACTTCAAAAATTTCTACCGTCGGAATTAAAAAAGCTGGAGACCTGAAACCAAAAATCTTTGCAGGTAGATATGTCATTTACTTGGTTTTGAAAAATTCAGGCCAATCCGTCCAACACAACTCTCGTAAGAAATTTTCACGCATGAAAAAAGTGAAACTTATCGAAATATATAGCTTTTTTGGCTGTTAACAAAGGTAGCAGCTACCTTCCTTGTTTTACCGTCGGAACCAAAAAAACCCTGAAACCAATGGAGACCTGAAACCAATGGCCGTTGTAGGTATATATGTCACCTACTTGGTTTTAAAAAATTCAGGCCAATCCGTCCAACACAACTCTCGTAAGAAATGTTCACGCATGAAAAATGTGAAACTTATCGAAATATATAGCTTTTTTGGCTGTTAACAAAGGTAGCTCCTTCCTTGTTTTTTCGAAAAATTGGCAGATGGACCAAAATTTAAATTAAGGAAATAATGTCTTTTTAAAATAGCTAAAATTCGTCCCCATGTTATCACGAGGGGGTTTATTTTAGCTCCTTTAGTTTTCGAGTAATCGTTAATGCTACAGATTTTCGCACCCAATTTTTTTACACTTCAAAAATTTCTACCGTCGGAACTAAAAAAGCTGGAGACTTGAAACCAATGGTCGTTGTAGGTAGATATGTCACCTACCTGGATTTAAAAAATTTAGTCCAATTTGTCCAACACAACTCTCGTAAGAAATTTTCACGCATGAAAAAAGTGAATCTTATCGATATATATAGCTTATTTGGCTGTTAACAAAGGTAGCTACCTTCCTTGTTTTTTCGAAAAAAATGGCAGATGGGCTGAAATTTTGATTTAAAATTTAATGCCGTTTTAAAATAGCTAAGGGTCGTCCCCATGTTGTCACGAGGGGGTTTTTTTTAGCTCCTTTGGTTTTCGAGTAATCGTTAATGCTACGGATTTTCGCACCCAATTTTTTTAAATTTCAAAAATTTCCGGCCATTGTAGGTATATATGTCACCTACTTGGTTTTAAAAAATTCAGGCCAATCCGTCCAACACAACTCTCGTAAGAAATGTTCACGCATGAAAAATGTGAAACTTATCGAAATATATAGCTTTTTTGGCTGTTAACAAAGGTAGCTCCTTCCTTGTTTTTTCGAAAAATTGGCGGATGGACCAAAATTTAAATTAAGGAAATAATGTCTTTTTAAAAAAGCTAAAATTCGTCCCCATGTTGTCACGAGGGGATTTTTTTAGCTCCTTTAGTTTTCGAGTAATCGTTAATGCTACGGATTTTCGCACCCAATTTTTTTACACTTCAAAATTTTCTACCGTCGGAACCAAAGAAGCTGGAGACTTGAAGCCACATGTCTTTGTAGGCATATATGTAATTTACCTGGATTTACAAAATTTAGGCCAATCCGTTCATCACAACTCTCGTATGAAATTTTCACGCATGAAAATAGTGTAACTTATCGAAATATATAGCTTTTTTGGCTGTTAACAAAGGTAGCTCCTTCCTTGTTTTTTCGAAAAATTGGCGGATGGATCGAAATTTAAATTGAAGAATTAATGTCCTTTTTAAATAACTAAGGGTAGTCCCCATGTTGTCACGAGGGGTTTTTTTTTAGCTCCTTTAGTTTTCGAGTTATCGTTAATGCTACGGATTTTCGCACCCAATTTTTTTACATTTCAAAAATTTCTACCGTCGGAACCAAAGAAGCTGAAGACTTGAAACCAATGGTCGTCGTAGGCAGATATATCATTTACCTGGATTTAAAAAATTCAGGCCAATCCGTTCAACGCAACTCATCGAAATATATAGCTATTTACTTATCGAAATATATAGCTTTTTTGGCTGTTAACAAAGGTAGCAGATACCTTCCTTGTTTTTTCGAAAAATTGGCGAATAGGCTGAAATTTTGATTAGAGATTTAATGCCGTTTTAAAATAGCTAAAGGTCGTTCCCATGTTGTCACGAGGGGGTTTTTTTAGCTCCTTTAGTTTTCGAGTAATCGTTAATGCTACGGATTTTCGCACCAAATTTTTTTACACTTCAAAAATTTCTACCGTCGGAACCAAAAAAGCTGGAGACCTACAACCAAAAATTTTTGTAGGTAAATATGTCACCTACTTGGTTTTAAAAAATTCAGGCCAATCCGTCCAACACAACTCTCGTAAGAAATTTTCACGCATGAAAAAAGTGAAACTTATCGAAATATATAGCTGTTTTGGCTGTTAACAAAGGTAGCAGCTACCTTCCTTGTTTTACCGTTGGAACCAAAAAAACCCTGAAATCAATGGAGACCTGAAACCAATGGCCGTTGTAGGTATATATGTCACCTACTTGGTTTTAAAAAATTCAGGCCAATCCGTCCAACACAACTCTCGTAAGAAATGTTCACGCATGAAAAATGTGAAACTTATCGAAATATATAGCTTTTTTGGCTGTTAACAAAGGTAGCTCCTTCCTTGTTTTTTCGAAAAATTGGCGGATGGACCAAAATTAAAATTAAAAAACTAATGTTCTTGTAAAATAGCTAAAGGTCGTCCCCAAATTATCACAAGAGGGTTTTTTTAGCTCCTTTAGTTTTCGAGTAATCGTTAATGCTACGGATTTTCGCAACCAATTTTTTTACACTTCAAAAACTTCTACGAACCTCAATAGCTGGAGACCTGAAACCAATGATCGTTGTAGGTAGATATGTCACCTACTTGGCTGTTAACAAAGGTAGCAGCTACCTTCCTTGTTTTTTCGAAAAATTGGCGGATGGGCTGAAATTTAAATAAGAGATTTAATGCCATTTTAAAATAGCTAAGGGTCGTCCCAAAGTTGTCAAGAGGGGGTTTTTTTTAGCTCCTTCAGTTTTCGAGTAATCGTTAATGCTACGGATTTTCGCACCCAATTTTTTTACACTTCAAAAATTTCTACCGTCGGAACCAAAGAAGCTGGAGACTTGAAACCAAAGATGGTCGTAAGCAGATGTATCACTTACCTATATTTAGAAAATTCAAGCCAATCCGTTCAACACAACTCTCGTAAGAAATTTTGACGTATGAAAAAAGTGAAACTTATCGAAATATATAGCTTTTTTGGCTGTTAACAAAGGTAGCTCCTTCCTTGTTTTTTCGAAAAATTTACAGATGGAACAAAATTTAAATTAAGGAACTAATGCCCTTTTAAAATAGCTAAAGGTCGTTCCCATGTTGTCACGAGGGGTTTTTTTCTAGCTCCTTTAGTTTTCGAGTAATCGTTAATGCTACGAATTTTCGCATCCAAATTTTTTACAATTCAAAAATTTCTACCGTCGGAACCAAAGAAGCTGGAGACCTGAAACCAATGGCCGTCTTAGGTAGATATGTCACCTACATGGATTTAAAAAATTCAGGTCAATCCGTTAACACAACTCTCGTAAGAAATTTTCACGCATGAAAAAAGTGAAACTTATCGAAATATATAGCTTTTTTGGCTGTTAACAAAGGTAGCTTCTTCCTTGTTTTTTCGAAAAATTGGCGGATGGACCAAAATTAAAATTAAGACACTAATGTTCTTTTAAAATAGCTAAAGGTCGTCCCCATATTATCACAAGGGGGTTTTTTTAGCTCCTTTTGTTTTCGAGTAATCGTTAATGCTTCGGATTTTCGCACCCAATTTTTTTACACTTAAAAAATTTCTACCGTCGGAACCAAAAAAGCTGGAGAACTGAAACCAATGGCCGTTGTAGGTAGATATGTCAACTACTTGGATTAAGAAAATTCGTAACCTACCTGGATTTAAAAACCACAGGCCAATTCGCCCAACACAACTCTCGTAAGAAATTTTCACGCATGAAAAAAGTGAAACTTATCGAAATATATAGCTTTTTTGGCTGTTAACAAAGGTAGCTCCTTCCTTGTTTTTTCGAAAAATTAGCGGATAGGCTAAAATTTAGATTAAAAAACTAATGCCGTTTTAAAAAAGCTAAGGGTCGTCCCCATGTTTTCACGAATGGGTTGTTTTTGCTCCTTTAGTTTTCGAGTAATCGTAAATGCTACGAATTTTCGCACCAAATTTTTTTACACTTAAAAAATTTCTACCGTCAGAACCAAAAAAGCTGGAAACCTGAAACCAATGGCCGTTGTAGGTAGATATGTCAACTACTTGAATTTAGAAAATTTATGCTAATCCGTTCAACACAACTCTCG